>CM038230.1:62156612-63471850 GCA_021442155.1 Cymbidium sinense
GTGGTGTCATAAATTTTCTCCACATAACTCTTAAGTTTTTTGTTCATAAAGGATCCAAAAATATTTTTTATTTACCATATTAATAAGAGCAATAATAATAGTAAATTTCTTAATGAATCTTACCATAAAAAAATATCTAGGGCATGAAATTTCTAACCTCAATAAAATTTGTTTGTGTCAACTAGTCTAAAATTTCTTAACCTTAGATAAAAATTATTTAAGGCCTACTAGATATAATAAGCCTAAAGAATTTAATCTCTATTCATAAAGAATACTTTTAAAAATTATGTAATTGTTTTATTATAATTATTTTAAATTTAAACTTAGGATGCTTTAAATGCCTACTCTCACTAAAACTAAAAACTATGCCATCAATTTAATATATTGCATTAAAATAGTGTTCATTGGCCTCATAAAAGTATTGAGCTTTGGGTAATTCATAGAGCTTGAATATGAAACTTATACTTAATATTTATTTCATAATTGGCTTTATTATCCATCTATTTCCACCATATGTAATTCTTCTTTAGAGTCAACGAAAAAAAAATAATAATAAAATAAAATAAAATAAGTTTAGGGCTAAGGCTTTCTTACATGAAGCCTTTTCAAAAGCTCATTAAACCTTTTTTTAGCTATGGATAATTAATTAGATTAATATTATAATTATTTAGATTTGAGAGTTAAGAAGTAACAATAAATCCTATGACATGTTTTTGTTTCTTAAAGATGGAAATTGATTATGCAAATCATTAAGAATAATGTCATTAAACTTTGATAGACGGAGGAGACTAAAGTAGGTATGTTACACAACATAGAAATAACTTCACTAATATGATGCAAATAAAAGTGGAAATGTTAACAAACTTTATTCCTAGGGTGTTAAATACTATCTTCCTTATCATAACATCGCCATTATTATGTTTGAGTTAGCTCAATCATTGAAGGGTCAATAATATAAACAATTTGATTATTAATATGGCACCCAATAACTATGGACTAAAGTTTTAAATTTTTCTTTATAATTGGTTTAGTTTGTTTGTCAAAGGTAAGCTTATGTGGCTTAACTAGAGGTATTTCCTATATAAACTTAGCGAGAAGAGCTTAATGATCTTGTTTAATTTAGAACATATATGTTTTTACATCATAACAAATATCATTAATTATATAATTATAATTAGTATGAAATTTTTAATCTCTATAAAATAACGATCTTTAATAAGGGCATTACATCAAATTTTTATCTCCATAAAATTTTAATTTTATGAGTACAAGATACCTACTAATTATAGGTCAAGAAATGTGTTTCACCCAACTCATATGGAAGGTCCCATAGTGAAGTTTAGCTTTTAGTTTGCCCCTTACTAATATATAGGTGGAAATAACATTCATGGTAGTCCAACTATTAAGGTAAGTTTTCACCTTTACTCATTACATATCACATTTATAAAAAATATTCTTTTAATCCTTTGCATCTTTCTTAAAAATTAGAAAAATATCTCATAACTTTAATTTGATGATCATCATTAATGTAATTCTCTTCTTTAGATTATGTTGTCTCATCTAGAACTTCTTGTAAATCATTACTATTAGAAAATTAAAATCATATAAAATTAGGATTTAAGCATTACACTAATGTTGCATATAGCACATACATGATGCTTAAAATTGGTGATCATTTTAATATTTTGAAACTCACCTTAATGAGTCCTATTTTCTAATGGATATACTAGTGGAGGGATTAATCATAATATTAGGTATTTAGAAAGGGTAGAAATGATTAGTCTTCATAAACTAGGAAGAGAGGTAACACTCTTCTACTTCTCATTATAAATGCATGGTGGAAAGCATCCTCTAATATCTAAGGGTAAACATCTCTACCTTATTACTTGTTTTACTTAAGATCGAAGATAAATTTGTTTCGCTTTCAGCCATTTTTATGAAATTGGTCTTAAAAATTTACTTTTCAAAAGTTTTGAGGTATTTAGAGACCTGAAGGACTCAAACGTTAAGGTTAGTGGTGGCTCATATAACTTATAATCATAACATCTTAGGACACATTTAGCTTAATGAATTTTTATTTTCTTCTTCTAATTGAGATAAATCCTTTTAATTTCAATTATTTTTCTTAGGTGTTAGTCTAAAATATCTTTTCCGCACTAATATATTTCATCTTAGCAAAAGTGACCCTTTTACAAGTATTCATTCTATATAAATAAAAAACTCATCCATTTACACAAAGTAATTCAAAATTGTATTAGAATTATGTGCACCATCATAGAAAGATGGCTCAATTTTAATTTTCTTAGCATGATCATTGATGTGGTCATTAATGTTTTTTTTGGCATGTTCACTATAATGCTCTCCTTTACTCCCCTTCCATTAAAAGGTTATCTCCTAAATGGATAATCATTTTTAACATTTTAGGAAAGCATCCTCATTGTATAGATTAAAGTGAATATGTTGTGCAAGAATAGGAGGTGGGGTAAATATTTATATTTTATTATAAAATTTACTATTTTTATTAGCTCTCTACTATCATATAATTGGTGATTATAAAATATAAGTTTCTTAAATCACTTTCATAGAGCCTAATATCTTTAGCATCTACCTTTTAGTTATATAATATACTTAATCTATTAAGATAGACTTTGGTGGAATGACTTTCAATGAATTATCTCATAAAATGCTTAAATTTTTTTAGTTCTCCGTTATGAGGTTAATATATTATAAATTGGTAGCACTTATATAAGAGTTACCAGTTAAGGTAAGTTATTTTTGTGTTGCATAACATCACTAAGGAGCTTACTTAATATAGGGTTAAAAAATAAGCCTTACATAGGAAAAGGTTAGGCTTTATTGGTTGAGTTTACTAGTTGGTGCTAAATAACATCATAAGCTTCCCATCAATATGCAATATTGGTTATGTTTTCAAATAAATATTATTAAATTATAATAAGAAGAAATTAACAATGCCCAAGGTTGAAATAATCCCACATTAACTAATAGATCTAGAAATTGTAAATGCCAATGATTAAAGCTCTAAAGCTCCATGTTTACCAAAGTCTAGGCATTATTAGCTTACCAAAGTTAATCTAACCATAAGGAGAGGATGATCAAAGGCATATAAATATTTTATTAAAGTTTTTTATTTTAGTTTAGAAAACCTTTAGAATAATTATGGATAGGCTAATGGAAGTGGTGCGAAGAGAGAGGGTTGGCTAAATGTCTAAATAATTCTAACATAATAAAATATATATAAAGATTAAAAGAAAAGAGCTATGGATGAAGGGTTATAAATCTTATGTTTATTTGAAATGGGTAGAATGATGTATGTAGTTATATTCTAGAATAGATGATCGAAGTTCAAATAAGTTTAGAAGGTGATTTTAAAACTGGTGCATGGAGTATTATGCCGGACTCCCCACCGATTTGGGGGCGTAGCAGATACAAACATGACCGATAGCATATTCTCTATTGAATACACACAAGGTGCATATGCTAATGCTTCAACAAACCCATTATTGAAAATGAGGAGCATTTTAGCATGATGTAGCAACATGGCTTATTACAGACTATTGATGGCTAGAGAAGTGGAGATTTTGAAGCATTTTGGGGACCAAACAAACCCAACCCAAGTCATGGTAACTGGGCAAGTAGTCAACTAGCTCAAAGACCTCATAATGCATGGAAAAAGAAAGAACATATCAAATTGGGTAGAATTGATGCTACCAACATCATTTCAAGATCGCTATAATGCTAGATCAACAAGCCATTCTAAATAACATGGAAAAGTTGAAAGAGCTCTTATGGTATGACTCCTTGGGAAAAGACCGCCTTACTACTACCTACATGCTAACTTGAAGAAGAAATGGAGCCAATGGGAGAATTTCAAACTTGTAATGGTGGAACCGGACTATTTATTATGTATTTTTGATAACTCAATAGCAAGAGATGTTGTACTCATGAATGGGCTATGGTTCTTAGGGGGGCAGATTGACATGGACAAATGGAAGCTAGGCTTTTCCCCAA
Organism: Cymbidium sinense; assembly: GCA_021442155.1. Taxonomy (NCBI): domain Eukaryota; kingdom Viridiplantae; phylum Streptophyta; class Magnoliopsida; order Asparagales; family Orchidaceae; genus Cymbidium; species Cymbidium sinense. The sequence continues at coordinate 62,160,642 of CM038230.1, forward strand.
ATCTCTTGGTGGGTTGTCATCCCCTATATGGGTAAGTTGTTTGAATTACCTCTCCTTTATTGGGATAACACCAATATTGCCAAGATTACCTCATGCCTAGGTGAGCCTCTTTGAGTAGATCATCAAAACAATGATTGGGGACAAAGTTCTTATGCTAGGGTATGTATTAAAATGGACATATCCAAAAGGCTACCAACCATAATTTGGATAAATGGAATACATGGGAAGTTCTTCTAGCATGTTGAGTATGAAGGGATCACCCAACTATGCTTCAAATATGGCTTCCGTTGGACATAAAGCGGAACTTTTCCCAATCAAATAGAAAATTAGCAACCCACAATAGGGAAAACTACAACCCGAACTTATTAGAGCTCCCATACAAAGCACAAAAGCACACCACCTCCTAAAGGAAGCAATCACCAAGCTTTGGAAGACTAAGAAGGAAACTACATAGCAACCGAGAGTTGTAGGCTAACCACTCCATTATTCTAGCAAGAATTGAAATTTTAGGAAAAAAGGCATTGATTATGGACCTTGGGTCCTAGTCACAAAGAAAAGAACCTAGCAATTACTAAATCAAATCCCATAACTCGAGGATAACAAGGGAGAATTGGAGAAACAAAACCCGCTAGAAATGTAGCTAAAAAAGAAAGTAATAGACCATGACAAGTAGATTTTAGGAAACAAAAAAGCATACTAGCACACATCACGAGAGACCTTCCAACTATAAGACCTTTAGGGACGACATGAATACTCATAAAGAGGATGCCTCTAATGCATATAGGACAATATGGTGAATTTTTCACCAACAAAATAGCTCAGAAATTACACTATCACCAAATAACTTATTTTTAGCAAGAGCGGTCAGGAAGCCCATTTCTAAAACCTTCATGGAAAAAGAACTAAAGCAGTTGGGACCTATCAAAACCTACCTAAGAAGAGGAAAAGATATTTGTTAAAATTCAAAGTGGTTGGGATGCTTCCTCTTTAGTGAATCATGTCTAGCATTATATTCTTGAATTGTGGGGAGTTCAAAAATAGCCATTGAATACTACCAAAAGCATATTGTGTAAGAATAATGCTCTCTTTACTAGATTGCTTGAAACCAATGTGGAGAACATCACTCAAGAGAGGTTGACAACTTGGCCTTTTCATGGGACTTCATCCACCAACCGCTAATGGCATTTAGAGGATCTTGATCCATTGGAGAAAAAAATTCTAAATTTTAACCTTCTTGGAAAGACTCCCTAATGCAACATAAGATAAGCCCAATCATGAATGGGGTTTGGAATGTGGCTACCATTTATGCAAATAAAGATTACCCGTTAAAAGATAATTATGGTAGCTCTTAAGGAGACATATAATTGACTCCCAATTATCCATGGTTAGTGGGTATTTGAATTATATCCTCTCCCCAAATGACAAGAAGGGAGGTAAAAGATTCATCTACTCTTAAGGGGTGAAGGACCGGAGGAGATCATGAGGACTTTGGACATCCATGGCCTTGGTCATGTTGGACCCAAATTCACCTGGTGTATAATAGAGTGGGCCAATAGAATTTGGGTTAGACATGATAGAGGTTTGGCAAATTCAAAAGCACTTAAAGCCTTACCCAATGCCATTATTCACCACCACTTAAGAGTGGCTTCTAACCTAATCCAATCTTGCTAAAGTTTAAAAATGAAGAACACAAACATAAATTTAGATGGAGGAAATTTGAGGATGTTTGGCTCATATATCCTAATACTTGCAAAATTGTTTAGGAAAATTGGAGGAAAGCTAATTGGGGATCTAAAGTTTAAATCCTCCAAAGAAAGTCTAAGAACCTTAAAGGCCCTACATTTTGGAGCAAGAATAAATTAAAGAAGCTTGGAGATAGGAAGGCCACCCCTTGAGGCTAAAATTCAAGAGCTACAACTACTTGAAAACATGCCAAATGGGCTCAATGGAGCAAAAGCATAGAATGAGGAATGTTGTCCAAGATCTTACATGCTCACTTGGAAGGATCAGTTGTTGGTGAAACAAAGAGCTAAAATCATATGGCTTGAGGAGGGGATGTTAACACAAACATTTTTTTCATAGTTGCTTTAACCATGAGAACTAATAGGATCAACTCAACTCGGGTAAATGTGACTAAAATTTTTAAAACCTAAAGGAGATTGAGGATTCCTTCATCGCCTATTTTGAAGATAAGCAGCAAGACATCCCTACTTCCTTGGAGAATCTACCATCCTTTGAGAACTTGCCTAAGATCTTTGGACATGGCAAAGTTGCTCATCGTGAAAGTCATAGAAGAAGACATCTAGAATGCCATTAAATCCATGAGTTCCAAGGTAGGACTAGATTCCATCACGCTTCTTATTTGAAAAGCATTTGGAAGCTAATCAAGGGTGAAGTTTGTGAAGCTATCTTTGAGTTCTTTAGTTACGGGCAAATGGAGGCCAATTAGAATAGGACTTTGGTGGTGCTTCTCCCTAAAGTGGACCATGCCAATACTTTTGCTATGTTGAGCAATAAGGGTTTGCGACAATCTACAATGTGGTGGATAAAATTAATGTGAATAGAGTGAAGGGCATTATACCATCCCTCATCTCCCAAAAGCACAAGGCCTTTCTTCCCTCTAGGAACATCTTAAATCACCGCATTAAGAAATCATTAACAAGTTCAAGAACTCTACTTCCAATAGTTGATTCATGGCCTTCAAAGTTGACATGGTGGAAGATTACGATAAAATGAGTTGGAATACTCTTGAAATGGTCATGCATGCTTTCCAATTCCCAAATACCTCAATCCAATGGGTTTAAGGCTGCATCCAAGATCCCTCCTTTTCCATCCTCATCAATGGATAGAAAACTAAGTGGATTATGGCTAAGTGTAAATTTTGGCAAGGGTGCCCATTATCACTCTATCTCTTCATCCCTTATCGAGCTCCTCTCCACGCCATCCATCAAAGATGCAACTAGATGAGAGTCCCTATTGCTAAAAGATGTACCAAGATAACCCACCTTCTTTATGCTAATGACATTCTCCTATTTGCATAAGCTAACATGAGATTTTCCAAAGTGTACAAATAAGTTCGATGACTACTATGCATGGACTAGGCAATGAGTTAACAAGAACAATTCCTCTATTATGTTTAGTAGGAAAGCTCTCCAATAGAGGAAGAGCAAGATTACCAAAACCATTGGTTTCAAGATGGTTGAGGATTTTGATTACTTAGGAATCCACCTTATTATGAAGAAGACCACCAAAGGCGATTATAACAACATCTTTGAAAATCCCGGTGTCAAGATAAGCTCTTGGCAAAATCATCACCTCTCCTTGGCTAGCCATGCAACTCTAATATGATCTTCATTCTTTGGTTATGCCTACTTACTTGCTCACTCACACCACCACCTAAAGCCATCACTCATGAGCTGGAGGGTTGGCTAGAGGCTTTCTAGACAATGGACCCAATGCCAAGGGGCTACATTATGTGAGTTGGGAGAAAATTTGCCAACCCAATAAATAAAGATGGATCAGTTCCACATGTCAAGAAAATGGAAAGGTGCACTTAGTGTCGATTGCATGGCAAGTCCTCAACAACCCAAACACTTAGCTTAGAAAATGCGTTCATCAAGTATAAGGATCATTTTGGGATAAAAATAACACCAGGAGATTCCAGCTGGAAAATCATCCAAAATTGCTTAGCCAACCTAAAACTAATTACTAGATGGGATATTGGTGATGAGGCTTCGTCCACACTCTTGATCATGCTTGGATTGGAAAGGAGGCTCTTAATAGGTGGCCAACTTTTATAAACATTCAAACTCTAGAAAAAACCAGGTTGTAGATTTTTTTCGCTAAATTGATGCTAGAATGAAAATAAGCTAGTGAAGGGTTCCATATGGCCCTTTATAGTAGAATTTTGAGTTTAAGAAGAGTCATTATGGCTAAAGGGGATCATCTTACACTCACTTATAGCAGTCTTGGAAAACCATGATAGCCATTGCCTACAACATGTAGCTTCTTAATGGTGAAGGTAGCTCCAAATGGGCGAGGAAGAATTTGCATCTAAGAAAGTAATTTTCTTTGGTGGAGGATGAACAATGCTATCCCAACCAACCATTAACTACATAGAAGAGGAATGAAGGACTCTATTTCTTCCTTTTCCATCCTCATCAATGGATAGAAAACTAAGTGGATTGAGGCTAAGTGTGGATTTAGGTAAGGGTGTACATTATCACCCTATCTCTTCATCCTTTGCTCTAAGCTCCACTCCACTACCATCCATCAAAGATCTAACCAGATGGGAGTTTCTATTAAGGGAGGTACTAAGGTAAACACCTTCCTTATGCTCATGACATTCATCTGTTTGCAAAAGCTAACATGATAGGCCAAAGTGTACAAATAAGTTCTTGATGACTATTATGCATGGGCAAGCAGTTAACAAGAATAAATGCTCTATTATGTTTAGTAGGAAAGCTCTCCAATGGAGGAAGAACAAGATTGCTAGATCCATTAATTTTAAAAGGGTTGAGGTGTTTAACTACACGAAATCCATCGTGCTATGAGGAAGACCACAAAAGTTGATTATAGCAACATCATACAAAAAAGCCGTGTTAAGATAAGAGCTTGGAGAAATATTCACCTCTCTTTGGTGGTGTAACTCTAATAAGATCTCCACTACTAATCATGCCTACTTACTTGCTCACTCACACCACCTTGCCTAAAGCCATCACTCATGAACTAGAGAGGTTAGCTAGAGGCTTTTACGGACAAGGGACCTAATGCCAAGGAGCATTGTGTGAGCTGGGAGAAAATCACAACCCAACAAAGAAAGAGGGCTCAGGTTGCACATGTCTAACAAATGGAATGCTACACTCAAGGCCAAAATTTCATGACAAGCCCTCAACAACCGAAACACTTTACTTAGAAAATGCCTTCATGAGAGAAGTATGGGGATCATTTTAGAGAACAAAAGCAATAGGAGATTCTAGCCCTTGGAAAGTCATCCAAAATGGCTTATCCAACAAACTGATTACTAGATGGAAGATTGGTGATGGGGCTTGTGTCCACACTCTTGATCATGTTTGGATTGGAGAGGAGGTTCTCAATAGGTAGCCAACTTGCATAAACATTCAAGCTCTAGAAAATGCCAATGTAGCAAATGTTTTGCAACCAAATGGTGAAAGGTTCCATATGGACCTTCAAAGCATTTTGAGCTTAAGGAGAGCTTCTATGGTTGAAGGGGATCATCCACTCACCTACAGTCTTGGTAAAACCATGATAGCCAATTCCTACAACATGTAGTTTCCTAATGGTGATGACTCTGAATGGATGAGAAAGCTGAAACTTCATGCAAGAGAACATTTTTGTATGGTGGAAATTGCTAAACAATCCTATAGCAACTAACCATTGGCTTCATAGAAGAGGATTGGGACTCTATTGCTTGAATTTTAAGTTACTAATATATCAATATTACCTATTTCTATAATTAAGGTAAATTTAATATTCATAAATTTTATTAAGCTATCTTAGGAGTTATTAATATTACACAAGTTCACTTAGATCTATTTATCTAATCCATCATAGTACCTCATTCATGATGAGTCAATTTTTTTCTTAATTTCAAACAAGCTTCATAAATTTCTAATTGGTGGTTAGTCAATCAAAAGTCAAAAGAATAATGAATACTATTTAACAAAAAATTTACTTTAATAGGAAATAAACAAGACATAATTACTACATCTATATCAAAAATAGTGGTTTAGTTCATGCTTAAATGAGAAAAAATAATAAATATATGATTTAAGATAAAAATATCTAATGTGAAGAGATAAAATATCTCAGTTTATTATTTCCTTTAGGTATACTCTAAACTAGCTACTAAAGAATCCCCAAAAGGTCCTTTAAAGCGCATGCTTCCTCCTTTTATATTCCTCTACAAATGCTTTGTAAATTTAGCTTTTGAAGTGATAAGGCCTTAGTGTCGTCTAGTACCAAGCTAGGGCATTGGCCCAATGTTTACTATATGTTCACCCAACTACTCTTTGTTATTAGTGTGGAAAAAGAGTCTATTAACATGATAATATAGTTTTCTTATAATATATTTTATGAGAACATATGAGAAGAAGACATGGTAAGGTCACCACCTCTCATTTTAAACTCATTGTAAACTTTATTTAAAGACATATCAAGTTAATAGGAATCTAGAGAATGTAAGTTATTTGATTTCCAAAAAAAATTAAGCTTCTTTTTTCAAGAATTATACTTAAGAACACCTCCAAGAGAAACTCTCAATGAGTGAAAATATGCCTTTATTTTTTATTTTCTAGATTTACCAATGAAAACTATTAATTCAATAATTATTACATTAATATAACATTCCATATATTATGTGTTGATTTGTAAGATAGAGAAAAAATCACCATAACTAAGCAAGATGATGACCAAATGTGCAAAAGCCTATGTGATAATAATCACTAAACTACCAAGGCGTACAAAAAAAAATATGATTTGCCTCGTGATTGTAAATGGGTAAAGGAAAGATATCAAATAAAAGGTAAAATGATTATAGTCTAACTATATAGATCTATCATCTTATATTATTAAACACAAAGTCTTTTAGCATGGGAAAATAATCAAACCAACTTAGCCATGAAAATACTTTATTAGTTACCAAGAATTATAGTTTTATAAGTCTCATGAAGTCAACTAAGAAAAGAAGATTAAAGTATTTTATAGACAAATAATTTCTAAGAAAGGTTGAAAAGATGTTGGACTTGTAATCTTTAGATATGTGTAGAAATGCTCATAGAAAGAAAGGGGTGAGATAAACCCATAATATACAACTAAAGCTACTCAACTTTGAACTTACAATCTTTTTAGGTTAGGCTACTAGTTAGTGTACTAATAGGAATAGTTAAAATCATGCCTAGTTAAGACTCTATTCATAAGTGAGAATTTCAAATGTAGGCTTGACTTGGCTATATCATGAACGTGCATCGTGCTTTGGGACTTTGATCACTCATATCCCCTCTAAGAGATATAGGAGAACAAATAAAAAAAAATCAAATATTTGGATTAAGAGGACCTTAATTATAAATTTATAATATTTTCAATCTAAGTTTAATGTCATTTATAATTTTGTTAAATTGGTAAAAAATATTTTGTCATGTGAGCCCATCTAAATTATTTAAAAGCCCAAATAATTGCATTACACAACAAAGAAAAGTAGTAATCAAACATAGTAAACATAAATAATCACTATGCTATGCTAGTTGTAAAAGAATAAAGAGCATGCTGATATAGTGAGCAATCTACATATGCATACCCTATATAAGAATAAAGAGAGAAGTTAAATTATATTCAATAAGTTTAGATAATTTAAGTAATAATGTATAAGTATTAATTTTTCACTACTCTTAGTCTATTCTCCTAGTTCAGATTGTATACATGTCCACTAGGAACTTGATGAGGTTATACTAGGTTTTAAAGACTTTACTTATACTTTATTATACATGTAAAATTTCAAAAATAAGTAAAGAAAATATCCTAGGATTAAATAGAGCTATCAAATCACACATAAAAAAATATAACATCACATTAAAACTATTTCATAGCATTTATATAATGATGCACAACCTTTGTAAAATAAATGTGATATTTGTACATTAAGTAGCTACAAAAAATAGCTCTATTCTAATGTATCAAAACAACAGAGTAGCATAACATATCACAAAGTGAATAAAACAATCAATTTTGAATTTTAACTAAATTGAAACAACCACTTCGAGAGCACTAAAGAATTTACACATCAAAATGTTTTAACTACATCATTACTATCTTGAACAACAAAAAAGTTGTGAACTATTACTATACCTAGATGTGTGCAAAAGTTAGTGTATCTTAGAGTTAACTCATATGATCCAAATGACTTACTAAGTAAAGTCATTTATAAGAATGGTTATCTTAAGACTTATCACTTTATCATTCATTGATGTGACAAACTTTATTCTAAGTAAACCTATTAAAGTAGCATATAAATGATTATGCTTAAAAGATTTTAATTATCAAATGATATATCATATAATAATAAATATAATATGTTACTTATAGTTAGAACTAAATCTTCTAATAGAACATATTCTAGTATAAAGTGTTGGTTTTACTTTATATGCTTGTAAGTGCAATAATATAATAAAACAATTGCAATTATCAACTATCATATACATGATTTAAGTGTTCAAGGGAACTGCGAACACTTGAGGATAGATAGATTTTAGACAAGTAAAATAATATTTCAAATATTAAAAGTGTAGAGTAGAATTAAATTGAAATTATCTATTTAATGGAAGAAAGAATGCAAGCTGTAGGTGTATACTTGGAACCTAAGGTGTTCAATTATAGGGAATGAGTGAACCATGAATGACTTTATAAAAGTGGCATGACTTAATGAGATAAGAAATTGATTATATGTGATACCAACCAAACTAATGATAAACTTTATCTACAAGGGCTACCAAATTCATAAAAGTAGATAGTACAATCACGAGTGTGACTTCAATAGATTAAATCATTATGTCACTATGTGTATGATTAGCTAATGAGATTCTCTCTATTAAATAGGACTAATTGAGGGGATAAAAGTAGTTGACAAGAAAAATAGACCAGCATTAGGAAACAATGCATAGCCAAAGAAATTAACAAATTATTGGAAGCCTAGTAAAGAATGTAATAACAAGCTATAGAATTAACTCAAAGAAAAGATTAACATGCATAATGTTTATGATGTAGACTATTAAATTTTTCAAAATATATTCAAATCTTGGATGTTGTTTAAGATGGTCCCAAATATATGCTCCCCAATAAGCTAACTACTTTGACTAGCAACCTGTATCCACAAATATTAGTGTACATAAAGTTAACAAGCATAATTAACTCTATGCTTGATTAGGTTGAAATAAAATAAATTAGAATAGAAACTAATGTGATAGTAAAATAATTTAAATCCCATCTAATCTCATACATCAACGTAATAAATGAGTGCAAGCATACTAATGTAGTGTTCTACAAAGATTTTTGCTTGGATTTTCATATTTGGAGTTAGGAATATGATTTTATTAAAACGAAAACTAATTTTAAATTTCTAATTATTATGATTATTATCCTACTAATAATATTTGTATTTTTCCTTACTATCATTTATTTAAATTAATTATGTTAGTAAATTCAAATAAATAAATTTTTAATATATTTATTATTTTAATCACTAAATAAATATAGACATAAATATTTATTAGAAAAATGATAAAGTTCTTCAAATTAATTTTAATAAATATGGTTAGATGGAGAATAATTGATTTCACAAATTTCACTTATAAAAAAACATTGGATGGTCATAAACTCATCAATGGCCAAAAGGTAATTCTTTTAAATATAAAATATTTCTTATAAAAAAACTTAAATTATATATATATATATATATATATATATATATATATATATATATATATATATATATATATATATATATATATATATATATATATATATATATATATATATATATATATATATATATATATATATATATATATATACACACATATTTATATTTATACATATTAATAAGGTTTTAAAAAATTTGAAGTGGTGTCTTTGAACTTAAAGAACCCTTTATACTTTATTTAAATTTTTAAAATTATTCAATATTTTAAAAACTTAAAAGTAAAAATTTTTTATTTTAAATTTGCTTAATAAGTTAAATAATTTCTAAAAAAAATTAGTAAATTTTACAAAGGTGTAGAAATATGTTAGATGCATTCCATAAAGGGTTAAAATCACTTTCAAGATTTTTAAGTTATTCAATCATTTAATATATCTAATTTTATCATGAACATGGGTTTTTTTATTTGGCCCTAATGGGAACATGTTCGCTCATTTAGTTAAAATGACCACCATAGAGGGTTTTAGATCAATGTGTGTTAAACTAATAATTTGTCAATTGCATAATTAGCAATTCCTAGTAAAAGAGAATTAAGGGAAAACCTCTTCAATTTTATCCATTTTTTGTATTTAAGATGACTTACAAATTGGATTAAAATAGATTGTTTAAAGATTCTTATATAGATGTAAACAAGAATTATATCTTCTAAAGAAACTCTATGATGGGACAAAACTTAATCAAGGAATAACTTTGAAAGTTATTTTATATTTGATAAAATGAATACCGCTAAGGGTTTATAACCGCTTATTTGAAAAAAATGACTTATAAAGACCTAAATTACTTTTGGTAAAGAACTAGATTAATTAGCTCAAATAGAACATCTTAGCACTATTGTCCTAAGAGTTTCAAAACATATGACAATTATGGTTACTATTATAGTGTCTCGATGGTAGCTATAGGGACAACTAGAATCGAGATAAGTTCAAAGTGTTGAATTAGTGTCACTTGTATTGTTGAGGAATCAAATGATATGTTCTACAAAATAACTAGAAGTTATATGAAGCTCTTTGGCTTGGAGGCCTAAGGGCTATATTGAACCCATTTCTCTAACAAATGTGTATGATAAATGAATTTATTCATAGAGCATAAATATTAGTTAGTGATCAAAAGTTGCTACTTAAATTAATTCAGGAATTTAAATATAGTATAAAAATAATAATTTATAAAAAAAAGCAATAACACTATATAATTTCTATAAGGTAAGCTTCTCCCTATGTAGGTATGCACTCTCATGCTAGGGTTAATGTTCCAATGAATAGCCACCTTCTTCGACTTGTATCTTTCTAGAATTTAATGTTCTATTGAGTGCTACCCTACCCCTCATCCTTCTTATTATTATTTCTTTAGTTTTTCTAGCTTCATTCTATATAGAGTCAAACACATACATGGGTATTTTAATGGACAATAGTGCTACCAATGAGAACACACGACAATGCCAACAAATTATTTTCCCCTAAATATACAATGATAAGTTTGAGGAAGACTCAAATAATAGATTTCTTTAAAAAGCTAGTAAGAAGGGTGGAAAACATGCTTTATTTCTCACTTGCTAAACTTCAGTCTTAGCCACTCAAGTTTTCATAAGTTGAAAAATTTACAAACAAACATCCAAAGATGGATGTAATTAGGAAACATAATGATGACTTAAAAGCTGTTTGGAGAGCTGTTGGTTTATTGGATGGAAGGCATATATCTATAAAGTTAAACTAAGAGGAGGATTATGCAAGAATATTTTCAAAGAAGCTCTACTACATAAAAAATGTTTTGATGAAAGTGTTAAAGTGGGCGTAGCTTTTGACTGTAGTAACCTCTAATAGTTTCCATTTGGATAAAACTTTCTAACTTATAACTACTTGTTCAACAAGCAAATTTTATACACATTGGTCTCCATATTTTAAGCCACTAAAGCTAGATTTGGCAACCTTAAATTTCTCAAGGCATTCGATAGCTAAGATTCTAGTGGAAATGGATATAACATCACAATATGCAAAATAAGTGTGGATAGGTTTCTAATTAATGATTATTTGCAAAGGTAGAGATTGAACAAAATCTATACTACAGAAAATGTAGAATATTTGGACATTCATTGGATAATTGTTATGTGACCCACCAAAGTGAGCTAAACTCTAGATTAGAATCAAGAACATAAAAATCATCCAAATAAGAAAGGGGATACAAATTTAAATAAAGATAAAGAGAGTCAGATGTTAATATTAGAGTGATCTAACTCTAACAAATAATTAGATAGATGTGCATCCACATTTTGAAACTAAATACTATGATGTTGTTCATAATAATGTTAATAAAATATAGGAGTTGGTTCCAAGGAACTTTCAAGCAATAAGGAATGACACTATTTTGAATGGGGAATCTACTAAAGAAGTAATGAACACAAGGCAAGAGGTACTTTTGGAAGGAGTAGTAAATAAACAAATTTTAGAAGTTCTAATTTTGACTCAAATAATAGTTAACTAGGAAAATGCTAACACTATAACTAATATCGATATATTGAATAATGTCATCAAACAATTAAAAGAAGAATGCAAGGTTTAGAAATCAAAAAATCAAAGATATAAAGAAATTAAAGAACTAAAACATATCAATGTAGTAGCAACTTCCATTAGAGCCCCACCTTAGCTAGAATCATGATATTGTTTGAAGACATGTTTCTTAGAACTACCGAGAGAACTGACTCTAAATTTATGAATAATTTTCTAATTTTGAACAACCATGATATTTCTAAATGGAATGCCTCTAATAGACTTAAAAACTTAATTAGAATCTACAAACTCAATCTTTTGCAATACTAGAACCAATGGTTCACATTAAAATTATGGTAGAACACTTAGAAGACGGGAAATTTTAATACTCAAATTACTTTTCAAAATTTTAATATCTAGATTATAGTGGTGTATGCGATGTTCAAGGATGAAAGGCGAGAGCTTTGGTAGAAGATTCAGTCCATGTCACAATATCGAGGTTATTTCTGGTAAAGGGTGGTTTTAATATGATTTCTAATGTTATTGAGAAGAAAGGTGGCAAGAAGCCAAGTGGAAATTTAATGATAGAATTTTTAGAGGCAATTGATGACTCTAGACTTTGGAGTAGAGGTAGGACATTTGAATGGCTCGATAGAATTTTAGTTAACTTAGAATGGTATTCCAAGTTTCAACCTACACGTGAGGCAACTTAGTAGGCATAGCTTAGATCATGCACCTCTTTTATTATATATTAGCATTACTACTCACCGAGTGTAGTTTACATTCAAATGTTTTAACATGTGGTGTCAACATGTGGATTTCTAGAGTGTATTAAGAAAGCATGGATTTCAAAATACAAGAGAGATTCTTATATGAGGTTGTCAAGCCTCCATAAGAAATTGATTGCTAAACTAAGGAAGTGGAATTCATATGTATTTAGAAACATCATATATTTAGTGGCCCAAGTTTAAGATGAGGTCTATAATAAGGAAAAATAAGAAATGTTGAATAGTAATGAGAAAACAACCTATAAATTACAACAAGCATAACCGAGTTGGAAAAGTTTAGAAATTTGAATGAAACCTTCTTAAGACAAAAAGTTACAACAACAACCTTTACCGAGGAGATAGAAACACATGGTTCATTATACTTGTATAAAAAAAGAGAACAAAAAGATATTATATACATTAGAGAAAGTAATAGATGGATTATTGATCATGAAGACATATTAGAAAGTTGCTTGGCATGTTTCCAAAAGTTATTTGGAATAATGATGTTGATGTTCTCCACTTCAAGCATGTTAAGTTCCTAGAGCTAATTTATATCATTGATGAAGAAATCAAAGATGTAATAAATTTAATTGATGTCAATAAAACTAGAGGGCCAGTGACTACAATAATATTTTATGAACATTCATGGGACATTATCAAAATTGAGATAATTATGGTAATTTAAAATTTTGTTTTTGGAAAATAATATGCATAAATACTTTATGACTTCAATTATTTCACTCATCCCAAAAGTAATCACAAGGATAATTGGGAGAATTTTAGACCGGTTAGTTTCATAATGGTGATTAGAAAAATTATCAATAAAATCATCTCCAAGAATATTCATTGTTATCTTCCTAAGATAATCTCAAGGAATCATGCTCGCAATTATCAAAGGTAGAAGAAGTGTTGAAACATTTTGTTGGCACATGAACTTATGCTAGATATTAACAATAGATGTAGAGGAGGAAATATGTTTATAAAACTTGGCATAAAGAAGGCCTATGATACAATAAACTAGGAATTTTATTATCTCTTTTGGATGCTAGGGGTATCAATATGAATTTTTTTAATATTATTAAAAGGCTGCTTTCACATAATTATTAATCACTATTAAGCAATGGGAATCCATATGGCTCCTTCAAATCAAGTAAAGGAATCATATATGGTGATCCACTCTCCACTTCTACATTTATTTTAGCATTTGACTACTTATCTAGAATATTAAACAAAATACAAGAAGAATTGAGATACACATGTTACACATCTAAAACAAAATCTGGACTCTCACTTGGAATTCATGGATGATGTTTTTTTTTTGGCAATGAAAGTAGGAATTTGGTTAGGAGGAATTTGATGGTAATTCACACATTTAAAGAAGTTTTGAGCATGAGGTTCAATATAAATGATAATTTATTACAAGAAAGGGCATTGAGGCTAAAAGAATTAAATGGATTAAAGACTCAATAGATTTACTAGATTGAACTAACCATTAGATACGTGGGAATCAATCTAAGAAAATGTAAAATGAAGTCTAATTTGTTTAATCATATTATCTACAAAGTACAATAATAAATTAATTTATGGGAAAATACATTTCTATCATTTGGGGAAGAATTACACTCATCAAAAGCATCTTGAACTCTATTTCACCCACACTATTCAAGAACTATATATGCCTACAAACCTTCAACAATAATTGGAAAGAAGTTTTAATAGTTTCTTATGGAATAGGAAGGAGAAAGCAATACACTAGACAAGCTAGGGCTTAGGTTTAGATCACTAGCTAAATTTATTAAAAATATATATTATATCAAGTTATGGATTAGATTATGCACCAATTCTTTATGGGCTTCATTAATGCATAAAAATATTATTTTGATAGCCATCCAACTTAGGTTAATTGCTAATTTCCAATTAAAAAATCTATTAGGATTCAAGCTAGATCCATTTGAAGTCTATATTTCTAATGGATTCACTATCATCAATAAAAAATGTGGGTGGAAATGTATTTTAAGGGTCAAATTTTCCATCAAAAAATGCTTTCCATAGATTTCTAATAGAAAAATCCATTGAAAATATTTTAGATGAATGATTAACAAACTAGTGGGAAAATCTACAGGAGAGAATGCCAACAATTCCACCAATAGAATATCCGTAAAAAAATTTTGATGGCGGATTCTACCAAAAATTCACCGCAATTCCTACCATTGACAATTTCACATCGACAAAAAAGACTTGTGATAGCTCATATCAATTCTAACAATTGGAAAATTCATTAAAAATCTATTAAAACTTGATTAATTTAAAAAAAAATTAAAAGAGCTTCACATACATTGATTTTTAAACTATAGAAAAAACTACAATAATTGTATAATTGATTCACAACTAACTCTAATATGAACACAACAACTCCATAGAACTACATAATAATAAAAAAATAGTTCTAATTAATGTTTTCATTTTAAAAGTTCTAAAATATTAAAATTACACCAAATCATTTAATAACCGATGTTGAACATTGAAAATAAAATGATACAAACAAATTACTCAAAATATGAACAAAAACTACAAAGAACAAACATAAACGATAATTTAATGAGATGTGAATTTATTTTAACTTGCATGGCAGCACAATAAATGGAATAAAGTTTATGCATTTAGTTCACATTATCCAAAGTGAATAATTTAAAGAATAATTATAAATATGAAATGTAGACTTTATGAATAATTCTAAAATAAATTATTTTTAAATGAATGAATAATTTAGTTTATTTAAGTGAGCTTTTCATGTGCTTTAATATAGTTATTTCTACAAAACTTCTCACCCGTTCATGTCCAATAGCTTTAACATTCTCAATTAACTGAAGAACCTAGAGTTGATGAATTTTTACGTACACTTGAATTTAACTTGATTAGTAGCATTTAAACATGTGTTTGTTATCATCAAAATTAATCTCATATGAGGTGGGGCTCATGAAGTCAACAAGGTCATGAAGGTCCTAATTTTTCACTCTATTCCTCCAATCTCTTATTAAGTATAACTCTATAAGAAAGTCTAATGAACTTAGATTGCAAGCATGATTACTTGTAGTCTAAACCAATAAGAAAATTTATCTTCAACCTTTTATTAATAACACTAGCATCATCCACATATAAGGAGTTCATGAATAACTTGAAGTCAACATTTGAATTAACATGATTAGATAAATATCATATCTTATATCCAACCAAAAATTAGATATTAATAGGTTGACATTCTTACTTAAGAAAATGTTGAACTTTGTTATAATTGATAAGAACATTGATTGTTGCTTAGCTCTTTATCATTCAAATATCTTAAAGTACTTCTATTTAATGCTTTTATGGAATGTTAAAAATGGAGAGCACATTCTATGAAGCATCATAATCTTTGGCTTCATCCTTTTGTACATTTTATTCAAAGTAGGAGGAGCAAGAATATGTAGTCTCATGAGCTAAACAGAATTATATTTTAAACCTTTAGGGTGTGCTTTATTCTTCACCATTCTATTAAGTTTTTTTTAAATCAATAGTCATTATAGGATTTAATTATTACTAAAATGAAAGTAAATTAATAATAGTAGTTATTAGATCTAATGACCTCTCATAAGGTACATTTAGTGATATTACACTAGATCTCTAACCCAACATTTGTATGGTAAATGTATTGGTTGGTTCTCCATTTAGTCAAAAATGAAGGGGGGATATCCTTTCAAGCTCACATATGATCACTCAATAAAACACCATCGAGGGAGCTCGTTTATCTTTTGAGATGGGTAGGAGTATATTTTTTTATGAAGTAGATTGATATATATTCAACTAGATTTCCCTAACATTACATTAGGGTTTATTTAGATCTAGGTTCTACTTTCTATGAATGCAAGCTTTCATAGTTAATTACCCTATTACCATAGTAAGAGAACACTCTCAATAAGGTTGGAAACAAATATATCTTTCTAATATGAATTAGTGTCTAGTGGTGTGTGTAGTATGGCATGATGAGCTTAACGGAAATAGAAGAATAGTCCTAATCAAGATTCCATGGTTCTATCATCCTTGGGCTATATAATTATAGTCTACCAACATCACGGTGCATAATCTTAAAATAGCATCCATGGATTACCTCATTTGATATTCCGGAGACTAGAGGTTTAGTGTAGGGTCATTCACTTGACAAATGTATAGATTGGACTTACATCCTTTAGAATGTTAGTAGTGTTAGCATGGTGAACAGTAGATGATTGGGCTTATATCCCTATGGAATGGCGGTTATAGGGTTGTTCGCATGGTGAACTAAAATATTGGACTTACATCCTTTTGGAATGCTTTATTTATATGGGTGTTCACATGGTGTGCAAATTATAGAATGTTCTCATTGTGAACAGATGGAAGAGGGCTTACATCCCTTTGGAATTCCAGAAATATAGGGTGTCCACATAATGAATAAATAGATTAGACTTACATCCCTTTGGAATGCCATCAAGGTGTTCACTTGACAATGAGTAGATTGAGCATACATCTACTAGAAAACTAGTAAATATAAGGGTGTTCACATAGTGAACAAAAGATTGGACTTACATCCCTTTGGAATGCTTGATTTATACAAGTGTTCATATGGTGAACAAATAGATTAGACTTACATCCCTTTGGAATGCCATCTTTATATATGTGTTCACATGGTGAATAAATAGATTGGATTTACATCCCTTTGGAATACCATATTTATCGGTGTTCATATGGTGAATGAATCATAGTGTGTTCACTTGGTAAATATTAATAGGTTGCTCTATGAGATGGCCTTAGCTGAAGTATGGTGCCTAGCTATCAAGGGGAGCACCTTACAGAGATCATGGCACTTGGGAATTATTAGGATGGGAAATTAGTGTTAGGACATCAGTTCCATGGAATTATAATAGATATTTATATTTAATATCCGAGAAACCAAAGCTTTGGTGCTACCAAAATAATGTATGGATGCCATATGTGCTCTGAGAGTAGGTTGATTCACCACATGTAAGCGATTATGTAGCACCATGATACCAGTCAAAGGATCCTTCAAATGGAGTAACATGTTGGTAAGCATATTTAATAGATAGTACAAACTTTTGATCAACACTATAACACTACGTCAAAGCACTATGGCTACATCAATATTTGACATGCTTTTTAGTTTTGGTTACAAAATTAGTAGTGATAAATGGTAATAAGTGCTCTTTTTTATAGACATAGCAATCACTTTGAGAGCCATCACTTAGGTGCTACATATGAAGCACAATGATGTTGATTACTTTTTCCGAACCTAAGAGGTTAGCACCTTAGTGGTGCTAATATATCCAATGCTATGCTTAGTCTATAAATAGACTTCGTTATGTTGTAGATTTTTCATTCTGTAGTCTTTTTCTATAAGAACCTTATCTTCTTTCTCTGAACCTTTCACATACTATGAAACTAATCATGCCCCTCAAAAAAGACTTGTTAATAAGAGGACGGTGACATTAAGTGATGCTAATATGTTTATTAACATGGAAGTGGAGAAGACGTACTAATATACCCTCATTAATAAGTACTTCATTCTAGAAAAAGTTTCCATAATTTGGGTGGGAGCGTGGAGAGGGTCATCATCGGCAGGTCGGGAAAAGCCGGCATCTGAAAGAAACTCTGTGTCATTCCTTTGGTGTAGAGTTCTCCTCCAACACGAAGGAGCACCAGATTTTTGTATAGAGAAAATTGATAAGATTTTGTAGTACGCCATTAATGCATATTACGTTTATAAAATGTAGTGTACGATCAATATCTTCTTGTTATAATGATCATCCAAATTTTGATGAAGTCTTTAGTTTTCTCACTAGTAGAAATGCCAAAATTCAATGAAAATAGTGGGAGGAAAGGATCAATAACTTTCCGCCACCACCTAATGATAGAGTCGAAGGATTCATATTATTTTATTTCTACCAAGTTGATGCTCACTAATAATATCGGTGAAGTAAATAAAGACAAAGATGTTTTAAATTTTATATTCAAAAAGGCTTTACAATAGATATAGGAAAGAATATTATAATTCTATTTGTAATATTCTTAGGGGCAATACTACTATAGGATACAATCATCCCTCCCTCATTTATGGCTTATGCACTACTGAGTGCATTTGGGGAGCTTGATGAATATGTTTTATTCAAAAGCTCCTCTAACAAAGAGGATATAATTAGGGTTGGGTTGAGGTTTGAGGTGAAGGAAAGTTTGCATGCCCCTACGTGCCTCACAACCTCAATCCCAATCCTCAAAATCTTAATTGAGTAACTTTAAGAAATCAAAGGAGAAGTCTCGATTTAAGAAAAAAGGTTGGTGAGAGCGCATGGACAACGGGCCTTAGAAAAAAGTTTGACTATCATATGAATCAACGGTAGAAATAATTTTCTTACATGGTTGAGTTTAACACAAAATTAGTTCATATGTTTGAAAGTTGTGACTTTATGGGTCCAGTGGGTCTCTTTTCCTATGACACCTCAATATCCACCTTATGTGAGTACCCAAAGACATCAAAGAAGAGAAGGAGGAGAATGATAGTAACTATGATATTAATTTTTCTCCTTTTCTTTTATTTTATTTTGCATTTTTTTATTATAATAATTTTGTAATAGATTTTTCAAATTAATAAATATTTTCTTCTATTTTTTTGCCTTTGTATTTATCTTTATGAAGTTCTCTAGGATTTCAAAGTTTTAACAAGAAAATTTTCTATTTTAAATGAACAACATTAAGGGATTAGTGCCTCAATGTTAAATGGAAGGATATAATTTTAAAACATGAGAGCTCAATGGCTCGATGCTACATTTATAACTTGCAACACTATAAATGATTTGGGCTATGATATCGAGAGAGATATAGGTTTAGAATGTAAGAACTAAGTGCCTTGCTACATTTGTGGTACTTGTGATGTTATAAACAAGACTTAGAATATAATATGAACGCCTTGGCACTATCGTTAAGTGTATAAGACTTAATTTCTTGAGAGCATAGCTCCTTCTCATTGAGATATCAACATCATGGCGGTGTCAAAATACACTCTTAAGGTTAATTTTTTGAGAGTGACCTTGGTGCTATGATATAAGTGCCACGATGCTATTAAATGTTTAGGTGTGATTATATAATTGAGAGCTCACCACCTTCAAACTGGACCCACAACATTGTGGTGTTAATTCATGAGTGCCTTAAATTTAAAAGTTTTGGAGAAATTTGAAATTTTAGTAGCATAACTCCTTAATGGTTCTAGATTTCATGATTTTAGTGCATTAGTACATTTCTCCTTATTCTAGATCCAAGATCAATGAGGGAGTATTTATTTCACACTAGAACCAAGTTTGATGCTAGAATAGATTTCAAGATGTAGTGCCTGGCACTATAAGATAGCACGATGCTATTTTAAGTAGGTAAAACCAGAGCTTAGCATTATAGCAATGAAATATAGTGCCACGATATTTGGTGCTTGCTATAGAATGGAGTGTCAAAGATTTTATTTCGAGAGCTTAGCACCTCAATCTTTGGACCTCGGTGCCATGGCACCTCGAGCTAGAACTCTAGTTTTGAAGTAGATTCTTGCAAATTTTGATAATTTTAATAAAATATTGGTAGCATAGAATTTTAGTAGTGCTTAGATTTTTACATATTTAGTGTAAAATAAACATTTCTCTCTTATTCTAGATCTAAGATCAAAGAAGGGAGGGTTTTCTTTCTCATTCACGAAACCACATTCAATGGTGATGGTCTTTAGATTTTAGGATTCTAGAATTTTAGTGTTGGAGGCCTTCTTTTTTTACTCGGATCCAAGATTGATGTAGATAATTCTTCTTATTTCTCACCAAATCCAAGATCAATGATGAAAATCTTTTAGATTTGCATTTTAGAGAGAACTTATAAAAAAAAAGTATTTCAGACATTTTACATAGAGTTGATGGTAGTAGGCTTCACTATTATCTCGTGCACAAGGGAGCAAAAATGTGTGATAGGAGAGTGGGGAGAAGAAGAAGAAGAGTAGGAGCAATTCACTTCTATTTATAGAGTATTTTTCTCCATTAGGATAGTTTTTTGCTATATAATCATTCTTGCTACTTCTTCATGGGTGGTTATCACTACTCGACAAGAACAATAGTTTACTTGCTTTTAAAATTAAAGGTGATGTAAGCTCGGTGCTAGCATCACGACCACAATGCTATACTATTTAATGTTGGTAGTTTGAGTTTTGAGTTTCTATATTTTGTAAGGTAGTGACGTGCCTAGGCATAGTGATTATAGTGCCATTTTTTAAGCAAGATGTTTAATTATTTCATTTTTAGATGCAAACAAAATTATTCATCATTGAATATGTCATATCGATTGGACATGATGCATTCTTTGCTTTTCTTATTTATTTATTTATGATTATATGTAGCAATATAATAGGAAGAGAGAAAATATGGTCTTTGAAAATCTCTAATCACTTTCATATATCATATAAAATAATGATATAAATAAGGTTGCACATAATAAATGATTAACCTAAATTTTTCTAATATAAATATAGGTTGTATGAGCCTATAGGCCATAGTAGACTACCTCTTAAGCTTCATGGAGATGTGAAGGGAAGCTTCGGTCATGGACTAATAAGGAAAAAACACGCTTAAGTTCAGTTAGAGCATCTATTTGTGAGCAATCCTCATCGTACCTATGATAGTCTTAACCTTAGATCTCCTTTCTAATAAATTGCCTCTTCTATAATTATTTAAATTTTACGATATGTTAAATAGATCAATATGTGCTCGGAAATTTCTCTTTGCTAGAATCTCAAGGCTCTAAGATTATGCTCAAGATCTTAGCAACTAGAGATACTTGATGTGAAGTTCTCGAGTGAGGTTTCTATAGTAGTGATTATATATGGCAAGACCTTATAATAAGTAGCACGTAATGAAAATATTCTAAACTCAATATCAGCAGGGATTCCTAACGTTGTAGCTCTCATACTTTAAGACCCAAGGCACAACATAATCTAATAAAGAATTTTCCTCCACACAAAAGCTAGGAAGCTTAAAGAGAACTTCCAAATCAATGCTCAAAAGTAGGTGTTGCAATATTGTCACTATATGACATAGGCTCTTTGAAGAGCTATAATATAGTGGATTTGAAGGTCTAAGACATATCCTAGAGATGAAGCATGAGATCTCTCAGATAATTGCCTTTGAGTGTATCCCTCAAACTATGAGAGGTGACTATCTACACAAGAGTCGAGCTCTCTAGAGGAGTCATCTTGGGTGACACTCACTATCACCCAAGTCAAATTGAATAAGGGTAGCTCATGGCTTAATGTGCTTGATTCCTCTGTATGTGGGTCTTCTTCAATATGCATATGATCAGCTAATAGTGAGTAGACACTAGGGAACCAGCATTAGTAAATGTTGATCTTGCCAAAGTAACTTATCTCTCCATCATCTCTGATGGCTCAATTGTTAATGGTGGGACAAGAATATAAGTAGAGTCATCTATCCCCGCTAATCCCATATCATAACTAGTTAATAAAAGACTATGAATATCTCTATCCTCTCTCTCTAAGTAGATGAAGCCATTCATCATCACTTCCTAATATTTCCATTATCGATGATCTCTCTCTGACGGATGAAGCCTTTCATCTCTAATTTAGTTCTCCTAATCTATGATTGCATATGTGAAAGCTTAGCTCCAAGAAGGAAGTGTATGTATGGTGAATCCATAGTAACCATAAGTGACTATCTCCTATATAAGTCTTTAGTAAAGTTACATAAAACCTAAACCAGTCCCTAGGAAAAGTAATAAAGCCCATGTCAAGAAGCTACCGAATGAATAAATAGTGGAGCATCCTGTGGACAAGTATCTGCTATATCCAATATATTGAGTCCATATATTAACATAGCTTAAAGGTATACCGCCTAGACACTCTATTGGGATTGTATCCTACCAAGATCATGCACTCATAATGTCGATAAGAAAGCTAACTATGTCTTAGCCCAATGAGATATTGCATCTATATCTTGGCTTTAATAATAGTAATGGTGTATCTCTGTAGTATGAGAATCGTGAATCTCTATCCCAAGCTCAAGAAGACAAGCTATGAAAATGATGATCTATGAATGATCTGAAACTAATTCATCATACATGATGAAGTAAATATGAAAGTCTAGATGTAATCACTATTTCAAGTGATGTAGCCCTACTCAACTACATAATCGAGGGAATCACTACTCTAAAATAGGATGATTTCAGGACAACTAAAAGCTCTTGATATATGTGGATGAATTCATCCATGTAAGTAATGCCAAAGAGCATCTACATCATACAATTATGAGTCTCATAATGCTCACTCTACCTAATCCATTTTATAAGTAAATTAATAATGCGTGCTAGTGTTGTCCTCTTACCATGAATAAGCAATTTGGACATCAAAAGAGTGGAAGGATGAAAAAGTCTATGACAAGAAAATATGAAATAGCACAACCAAGTGGCAATGAAAGTTACTAAATATAGCACCTCATCAATGTCCAATGCTAAGGTTTGCCAAAATTGACTCTTCCTCTCATCGAATATGGCACTGAATGACTTCTCACATGATTGAAACCCCATATTAAATGGATCATCCAATCATACAAAATAAGGTGATCATATTATTGAATCAAGGAAACTCATGTGTCTAGAGTAAGTGCGCCACCTATGTTTGATCTCCACTCTGAATAGTCTCTAATAGTGAGCTAGAGCACAATGGATACCTAAAGAATATACATAACTACCTATCCTATCTTGGCGCTATTGATCAAAGAGCTCATAATGAGTCATGCACTCTTTATAAGGAATGCCTATAATGGGGAAGCTTGCCATATCTTGCATGTTAACTAAGGTGATTGTCATCTCCATATGGGTCACTGCAAGTATTCATGATTCTACTCTAATATTTTGCTATGCTCTAGATCTAAGTAAATGGAAGGCTTGTAATCAAAAAGTGGTGCATAAAGTGCATGATATATACCAACTCTTGGAGGATGTCATTATCCATCTATAAATGAAGATGGGCCCAATATAAATATCTATTGATAGCTAAAAGGGTGTTCCAATTACTAACTTTGGGTCACAATCTTCTAGTTTATGATGTACTATGTGATAAACCACAAGTCCGATTATGCTAAGGAGCAAGATTCGCAACTAGTCAAGTGCATCTCATCTCTAAAGCTAATCTGTAACTCACTCTAAAGAGACATTATGTCTAAGTATCGACTTTAAATTGATCACCCAATTAGCAAGATCATGGACTAATGGAAGCTCTAAATCAAGAGGTAGAATGCATGATAATCAAACAAATGAATCTTCAAACATATCCTCCTAACAACATATCGATGCCATGATAGGTCTTATAATCGACTAAACAATGTAGATCATGAGATTCATTAATGTCCTATATCGCTCCTCGGGCTCTAAGAGGCATATCATCTAGCCATTTCTAGGTAAACATTGTAGCCAATCAATAGTAAAACTAGATAAGAGAATCATATAAACTTTTATAGGCATTATAAAAAAGTAGCAATATTAAAATTTATAAATGTGTTGGGATTATAAGCTTTGATTCAATCTTCTTTAATTTTATAGAATTTAAATTTAATCTTTCTTTGAGTATATTAAATCCAAATTTAAACCAACCCTTTTGAGTATGTTGATTATATTTAGACTTAAATCTTGTCCATGTGAATATCTTTGGATTTAAGTTTAAGTATAGATCTAGTTTCTTTAGACATAATGGAATCTAAATTTTAATTTAGATCTAGCCCATTTTATGAATGATGGAATCTAATCCCCCTTTTGGGCATGATGGATCTTGATTTAAATTTAGATTTGACCCCTTTGGGTATGATGGATATAACCTAACACTTTTGAGCATGATGGATCTGATTTGGCCTCTTTGAGCATGATAGATCTAATCTAGTCCTTTTGGGTATGATGGATGATCAAACCCCTTTGAGCATGATGGATCTAATCCTTTTGGGCATGATGGATCTTGATTTAAATTTAGATTGAACCCCTTTATGCATAATAGATCATGATTTAAAATTAGATATGGCCCATTTGAGCATGATGGATCTAATCCCATCCTTTTGGGCATAATGGCTCTTGATTTAAATTTAAATCGACTCTTTGGACATGATAGATATGATGCCCCTTTAGTCATAATAAATTTTAGTTCAAGATAGCTTGTGATTGGAGAAAGTTTCACTTTTATGAAAGATTTTCCTTGCATTTCAAAGCTTATAAAATTGCCCCTATTTATAGGAGAATTTTCCTTTAAGATGAGAATATTTCTGTACTTAAGTGAAGAGTATTTCTTTGGTTGATAGATTTGGAGTTGATTCTAACTCTTGCATTTGTAAAGTATGCCATCTTTACTACTTATGCATAATATCTCTTGAGATATTATCCATTTATATGGGGCATAATTCTTATCCCTTTGCATTAATGAGTTGATAAGCTCCTCCCTCGTATACTTTTTTAATGATATATAGTCCTTCCCAATTTGGTTCAAACTTTCCACTAGCTCATTGATGTGGAATGATAGGCCTTCGCATACTAATGAGTTCACGCTTTGAAGCTTCTTAGGAAAATCATACGATCATGAGCTCAGTCATTAGAGCATTTCAAGATTTTGTTGGGCTGTAATTGAGTTTCATCTAGAGCTTCAAGCTCTTTGACTTGTATTCAGACACTTTTTCTCCATTGTATGTTCATTTCAAACGCTATATAGAGTGAAGGTAGTTCTACTTTAAGAGGGAGTATCAATATTACTTGTGTAGCAATTTGTATGTAGTAGATGGCCATAAGCCTTCTATTAATTTATCATACCATTCCCTTTTATTTTTAGAGAGAATTGTTTTGAGAAATTTAATCAATTTTGGTGAATGCTTATGCAAGACCAATTGTTGTTAGATTGTATATTGAAGAATATCATTAATCTATCTTCTATTTTTCAAAGAGTGGTAGACTTTGGCATTCCTAAAGGTAGTGCCATTATCAAATATAATTCTTCAAGATACTGAATCGTAAATAATATGGTCTCAAAAAAACTTCACCATATTATACGCTTTAACTTCTTTTAATGGAATTGTTTTTTACCCATTTAGAGAAGTAATCAATGGTAACTAAAATGAAATGATGTCCCATGACGATGGAGGATATTTTGGGAATATTATATTAGTTCCCAAATTCAAATAGCCAAGACATCACTATTGGATGTAAATTATTAGGAGGTCGATGCAACGTGTGCATATAATTGATATAAATTTGGTATGTTCAATGTAGCCTTTAACTATACTAGGCTAATAGTATCCCATTCATTTGATTTTATTTTTATTTTAGGATGGATTGGTGCACCACAACCCTTCATGGACTTCAGCTATCACCATATTTGCTTCATTTCGTTTTAGGCATTGTAACCACATTTGGTCGAATGAATATCGATATAATGTATAATTTTCAAGGGCATATCGTAATGCTCTTTGTAAAATTTGATGAGTTTTGGATTTATCTTTTGGTAATTCACCACCTTTAAGGTAGGTTATTAATTGTTCTCACTAGTCATCTTCTTCTATGGTTGAAATCTCTCAATTTTATTTAGCTTTAAAGGCTTGTATGAGGGTTGGTGCCAATGCTAGCTTCCTTTAGACTATTATTATAATTGGCTCTCCGAGGGTTTATCATTTCTTTAGTCAATTTAGCTATTGCATCGCTTTTCATTGTCGATGTGACACCTTTGTAATTGTTACTTTAGGGATTTATTTCAAAAGCTCCAATACATGCTTATACAAAGCATCAATTTATCTTGTCCTATTATTATGAGTTGGGAAATGAAATGAAGCTTTTCATGTTAACCGCTAGCTCTAGACTTGTAATTAATGCTTCATATTCAATGTCATTATTAGTTCAAGGTTTAGTTAGACTATATGACTATCAAAGAATCTGCCTTGTCTTTGTCACAAATATTAAGCCAATTCGACATGTATTATAAGTAAACCGGTTGTTTAGCTAGCTTTATTGATGAAGGCCCATCAAAGTAGAACCCATTCGATGATTATTCAACTTCTTCCACTTTGATGATTTGTTCATTAGGTAGTTTATCATTGAGTGGAGAGTTTGATATCAAAGTTATTTTATGTGATAGGATATAGTGCCATAATTTTTGATTAGCAAATATCAATGCTAGACATTACTTCTCAATATGAGAATATCTTATTTCAACTCTTATCACATTGACTTATATAATATAATGCATTTTCTTTTTCTTCTTTATTATTATGAGCCAATAAAGCTCCCAATGTCTCTTCTAAGGCTATTGTATATAATATCAATGGCTTTCCCATTATTAGTGCAAAAAAATTGGACAATGTAATGAATATTATTTTATGCTATCAAATGCTCCTTGATAAGCATCATCCCATATAAAAGGTGCATCTTTTTTTATTAATCGAGTGAAAGGTTGACATCACCTCAAAGATTAGAAATGAACCATCTAATGTAAGCCAATTTGCCTTATGGTGAACTTAAGTATTTTGCCTTAGGCGATGGCATTTCTATTATTGCTTTTATTTTAGAAAAAATAATTTCAATCCTTATATGGCACACAATGAACCCCAATAATTTATTGGAAGTCCCACCAAAAGCACATTTTAATGAATTCATCTTTAACTTGAAACTTTGAATTATATCAAATACAACACATAAATTGCTTATATGCTCGCTTGGATTTCTATTCTTCACAACCAAATCATGGATGTAATATTCCACATACCAATGTATGAGGTCATCGAAGATGTGGGTCTTTGCCCTTTGGTATATAGTGTTGGCATTTTTCAAGTCTAATGGCATCACTTTATAGCAATATATATCGATTAGAAAGGAGGTATACTATTCATCTTTTAGAGAATTATTTTAATTTATAACCTAATGAACCATCCATGAAAGAGAATATATCATAGCTTGATGTGTTGTCAACCATGAGTTCTATATTGGGTAGTAAAAGCCATCTTTTGGGAATGCTTTATTTAGATCTTTGAAGTCAATATATAAATAAATTTGTCCATTTTTTACTAGAATAATATTGGCAATCTAGTGATACTTCTCTTCCTAGATAAATCCTACTTCAATGTGCTTTTTTAGTTTGATTACTTACTCTTCAATTTGTAATCACATTCACATGGATGCTTATTTTATAGGTTGTACATCAAGTTTAATGGCAAGTTCATCTATGGCCACATCTAGCGATAGGCCTAGCATTTCGCTATAATTTCATGTGAAGTAATCTTTGTATTCATAGAGTAGTGTTTTTAATTTCTCCAATCTTTCGATGTAAGGTTAGCAATAAAGGTCACCTAGGTTCTTCTTGAATACCTAAGTTAATTTCTCAAGTTCATCAATGGTGGCATGATTTCCTATTTTCAATTCCTTTGGCGCCTTTGAAGGTCAATTATTAGTTCCTCTTTAGTTATATTCTCATTTGAAACTTTACTTCATTCAGTAGTTTCCAAAGAGACTTTTCTTTATAGGATATGGCATAGCATGAATTTATTGAAGGAGATGGCGAGGCCATATATATATCGATCCCTATGTCGAACTTCCCATATCTTATGGAATTTTGGGTGTTATCCCTTTGTCGAGTATCTTAAATAATCAAGCAATGCTTGATTGCATAGGGTAAATGTTATTTTTAACCATCTTCTTTAGAGCTAGTGAGAAGTATTAAGGAATCATTATTGAAATATCTTTTCTAACAATATTTATGTGGGATTTATGATTTTCTCTTCTATCTTGTAAAAAAGGATCCCGCATTTATTATAGCCTCATTAAGGAGGGACATAGAAAGTTTTTAGCTATTCCATTTCCTTATTTCTTGAAGTTGTTAAAGCTTTTATATGTGCTTTTAAAATCAGTTATTTTCATAGCTTTAATAAAATTTGGGATTCGAGAACCCTTATCGGAAACATGAGTTTTCTCTAATTGCTTTACCACTTTTAGTACTAGCTTCTTTCTTTCTTTTGTCTAGTGAGGCTTTCTTAAGTTGATAAACACTTTCCTCTTCATCATCTTTAGTATCACCGCCAAAGTGGGGAATTAAGTTGCTTTGATATATTGATACTTTTACCCTTTGAATTATTGCTTCTTAGCATTAGTTTGATATGTGGAGCCACTTGATTTTGGGAATTAACTTTCTCCACTTTTTTTAGGCATGAAGTACTTGGAATCATCATATATCTTGATCTTGTGTACCAAGAATGGATTGATGTCACCATCAATTTGATGTTCTTCACCATTATTAATATGCTTCATATATTGATAGAGAGTTGAAGGTACTATATTATATTCATGAATCCATGACCTACCAAAGCTTTGTAAGCTCGATCACATGGAATTTAGCTTCTATGTATAGTTTCCCAAAGCATATAGAAACAAGAGACCCTAAGGTTTTTTTGCCTTTGTTTATTAAATGCTTATATGAATAATATACTTTTATCTTGATAGCGAGTATCCAAGGCTAGTGCTTGAAGCATTTTAATTGTTAAGAGATTGGCCAAAGTGCCATTTTCGATATCTTTTATGCAAATATAATTACTTTCATCTGACATAAAGGGGTAAAATGTTGGTCATCTCTGTCAAGAGGTCATCCTTACTAAATGTAATGGTTATTGATTTGAAGAGGTGAAGTTATCTTTCATCTTTTTTTATAGTAAAGAATGATTCATATTATTTTGGATTTTGTAAGGCTTTGATTAATGTTTCATGTATATCTTTAAACAACATGATAGCATCATAAATATTTAATAAAGTAGGGAGCTTTCATATTTGGGAGGTAAGGCATTTTCATTAATTTGATAGACTTTTGATGTTTAGCGGTGATAGAAGTAAGTCATTTTCATTAATTTGAATTTATTTGCCATCATCATCGGCTTTTCATTGTGGAGGTGGAGAGACTCATTTTCCACTCTTTAATTAGACTTGAGTTTCTTCTTCCATTTGATCTCCTATATCGAGTTTCTCTAAGAACTACTACCTAGTTTAGGACATAATTTCTTTGTGTCTAATTTAACATTCCATTTATTGAGCTTTTCTTTAAGAAAGCATAGTTATTCCTCGAGTTAGTTGAAGTTGCAATCATATTTATGTCATGAAATTTTTTTGTTAAAACCACTTCTTCAAAAATTTTTATGTCAAGCTTTAAGTGACACATATATTCTTCTAGTTTAATTGGCCTTCAAGAAGGTTGCTCATACTCCTTTAAAAAGTCAATCATTTTTATGTTTTAGACTTTGCCTTTTAGATTTCTTCTTTTCTTTGATTTGTGGGGCTTTGACAAAGAAGACGGTTCATTTTCATCTACTTCTTTGTACTATATAAAATTATCCCTGTTGGGGAAAAATCATTTTGGATCTATTTTAGGCTCTAAAGAATTCTTTTTCGTTGGATGCTTTCTATGGCTAAACAAATGTCAATATCCTTTTAGTCATTTTTTGAGATGAAGGTCTTCCAACCACCACTTTTTTCTTCTTGTGTTTGAGCTTTGCCCTTATCCCCATTCATATTTTGAGTTCCGTAGCTCAACATATTTATCTTTTGCATTCTAGATTGGAAGTGTTGTAATAACCTTCACCTTTTCCTTTATAGGATGTTTAATGTCTAATAAGGTGAGTTTCTCATTTTAATAACTCTTTTCTACCCAATATTTAAAGATAAAACAATCTTCAATTTGGTGACTTATGAGCCTATGGAATGGAAATTAGTTGGGATCATCAACTTTGTCTACTTGGTCTAGCCATCGTCTCGGCAATTATAATCCTCATTTTAGAGCATGTCTAAAGATCTTAATAATACATTCTCTTTTAAATGAGTACTATTTAGACATCTTCTCTTGGATGGTTGACCCCTTTTTTTATCCTCTATCGCCTTTGCTTCCACTCATGAGGTTGTCACCGGTTGTGAGGTTGCCACACCTTTGTTTCTCTTTTGTCAACCATGAATGTGAATGTTGTATTCACATCATTCTTCTTTGAATCATGCAATTTTGGTTATTTTCCTTTCCCAAAGAGATTATTATTATAGTTGTCACCAAGGCCTTTTTTCTTCTCAAACTTAACTACACGATTTAATAATTCTTGAAACATATTAATTGTAAACTGTGGCTAGATATGGAGCTATATGATCATCGATATTTCCCATAAGGAGTTCTATTGCATGCTTTTCGTAAGCTACTAATCATATTTCATGCTTAAATTCTTCCATCTTGCAATATATTTGTTAACACTCTCATCTTTCCTTTTCTTTTCTAAGATTCACTATAATTACTTTCTTGGTTGTTCTCGCAAATCTCTTGTTGAAGAGTGTTTCTAACTCAACAAAGGTTTTAATCGAATCATTTGATAATTTAGCATACCATTCAAAAGTCATTGGTAAGACTTTAAAAAATTATTGTAGTAGTAAGGCATCATTCACTCTAGTATTTCCATAATTGGCTTTTGTGGCTATATGCTATCATAGATTTCTTATGCCTAAAAAAGTGTTGAATTTCAGCACATTGTATTCTTTAGGATACTATACTTGGTCATATCTGGGGTATAGTAGTCCTTTTCCAACTAGTTATTTAGCTACTTCTAAAGCGATAAGTGCTTTGACTTTCTCACCGATGAGATCTTCTATCTAAGATTTGGTGATAACGACCTCTTGAAGGACATTTAATGTAGCTTCTCTTGGTCTCTTGCCTTTATGTTGAAGTTGTTGGAAATTTGGTTGTTGCATTTTGCATGGCTTTTAACTATTGGGTTACTTATCTTCAAATAATTTCTTGGAGGTACTTTGCATTGTAGTTGCTATGAGGTTAAGTTTGCAGCTTCTTTCATCACTACTCATTTCATTGATGCGGTTATAGGATTTCTTGGTCCCTTCTTCAAAGTTGGGAAACCATTTATGATTATAACCTTGTTACAACATCAATTAGCTCTTGATTTCCAAATTCTCCTTGAGCTTCACCTTGGGTTGTTGAAGATTTAGGTTTTCTTGTTGTCCTTCCTCATTTTATTGTTCAGTGCCACATTTCTATCTCATAATTGTGTGAACATGTAAACAACTTTGACTTCCATGCAACCCATATCTTCATTATTTTGGTAGTTCAAAATTGGTTGCTCATCATTAATTGGGAAATCCTCATCTTCCCAAAAGAGTTGATTATCTACCTCATCATCTAGTTGATATTTTTTAGACGATGTTTCTAATTGATGATAAAGATTCAATTCCTTTATTTTTTGGTAGTGGCTCATATTAAGTTTTCTCATCATTATTTACTTGGTATTCTATAAATACCCAAATCGATTATGACCTTCTAATGGTGGATTTGGGAATGCATGTTCGATGTCACACTATAGTGTTCACCAAATGGAATATTTTTTAATAGGGGTTGTCGGACCTTCCCACAACTAGCAACTTAGTACTTTTAGACTTAAGGGTTTATTGTTGGTATTCATCGAACATTAAATCCCTATGCTTTGAGATCTGCTCAAGGAAATCATGGTATTTTTCAATATTCCCACCTCTCTTTGAGTACAAATTTATTGGGTTGGCAACTTGGCTCACTAGCTTTTTAATTCTTTCTTTAAGGTTTCTATTTTTAAGCGCCTTTAGGACTTTATAAAATTTGGAGGATATTGTCTCTTTCTTCCATGGTTGGTTTTGTGATATGGGATGTTTTTGTTCATCCTAGAATGACTTCTTTATAACTCCTAAGCTATTTCTCTTGACCCAAGTGGATCGAAGTTGTTATTAGTGGGTATATTTGCTTCCACCAGGTCATATTATTGGGCAAATTTGGTAGCTCGTGAGAGGCATTATACTTTCTAGCACTCTGGACATTTTAGTGCTAGAGGAAGATGCAACATGTTCATTGCTGAGTAAAAGTGGTATCTTGTGGTATAGTAGGTTCCATGCATTGCTAAGTGAATTGATAATGTTGGTCTTTAGCTTGGACTTAACAACCGCCTTATCCTTAGCGGGCATTGTCAATATTTCTTTTGATAGCCTATCAAAAATAGAACCACTTTTAAGGCTAAGGCTTTAAAATTAGGCTCATTCAAAATGATCACATTTAGCCTCCTTCCCTTATTGAATGCTTTTGGCATTCTAGTGCACTACTTAGTTATTGGTTCTAGTAGAAACTAGAAAACTTCAAAATTATTATGAACTAGAGAGTAGCTCCACTAGAACCCGTGTTGATTACAACTTGAGAGAATCTAATGGTGGACCTCTCTCTGACATCATCATGTTTGTAATATTTTCCACTTGATCGTTAAAAAAAAACACCTTGAGGGAGCACTCCACAATCTTTAATGAGATAGATAGAAGTATATTTTTTCATGAGGCATATTAATATATATTCAACCAAATTTTTCATAACATTACATTAAGGTTTATTTAGATGGGTTCTACAATCTATGAACACAACCCTTCATAGTTAATTACTTCTATTACCACGGTAAAGGTACTCGATTAAGGTTTGTAATACATATCTTTCCGATATAAATAGGTGTCTAGTGGTGTGGTATGGCATAGATGAATGTCTAAAGAAAATCGATATAGTCCTCATCAAGATCCCATGGTTCCATTATCTCGTGGAAATATTATTCTAGTATACCAACATTAGAGGACTAGCTATAATGTCCAATGAGTCTTACTAATGAGTTGCCTCACTTTAGATATCTTGAGCAGTGTTGCATGAAGAATGTATAGATTAGACTTACATCACTTGGAATGCCAAGCGGTGTATGGTGAACAGATAGATGACAAGGCTTACATCCCTTTGGAATGCCAAGTTATAGGGTTGTTCGCATTATGAACAAAATGATTTGAATTACTTTCCATTGGAATTCCATTTTTATATTAGTGTTCACATGGTGAACAAACTATATGGTGTTCATATAGATAATGGATAGAAGACTAGGCTTATATCCCTTCGTAATGCTAGTAAATATTAGGGTGTTCACATAGTGAACATATAGATTAGACTTACTTCCCTTTGGAATGCCACCAAGGTGGTTGCATGGGGATTACATCCATTGGAAAGGCGATAAATATAAGGGTGTTCACATAGTGAATAAATATATTGGACTTACATCTCTTTGGAATGCCAAATTTAGTGTTCTCATGGTGAACAAATAGATTAGACTTGCATCCATTTGGAATTCGTTTTATGTAGGTGTTAGCATGATGAATTGATAGATTGGACTTATATCCCTTTGGAATGTAAAATATAAGGGTGTTCACATGGTGAATAGATAGATTAGACTTACATCCCTCTAGAATGTCACTAAATATAAGGGTGTTCACATGGTGAACAGATAAGTTTGACTTACATCCCCTTGGAATTATAGAGGTGTTTGTATGGTGAATGAATTATAGGGTGTTTGCATTATAAACATTGAAAGGTTTCTTTGGGGATGGCGTCTTTGTGTTGGAAGTATGGTGCCTAGGCTATGAAGGGGAGCCCTTAGCAATGTAGATCATGGCACATATGCATTAATTGGATGGCACCTCGATGCTAAGAAATTAACACCATGAAAATATAGTAAAGATTAATATTTAATATCCTGAAAAGCTAGTGCTTTAGCACTACTAAAATAACACGGTGCTATAGGTACTATAAAGGATGTTTAAAAGTAGGTTGGAAGATTGAGTTGCCTAAGCACTAATTTTGTAGCGATGCCAATCAAAGGACTTCAAATGGGAAAACATGTTGATATTTAATATATAAGACAAACTTTTGATTATTAGCATTGTGAAATTATGTCAAAGCCTGCGATGCTACATCAATATCTTACATGCACTTTAGTCTAGTTGAATAGTAATAAATGGTAATAAGTGCTCCTTTTATCAACACAGAATCACTTTGACCAATTAGCTTATGCCTAGAGTTTCATGTGAAGTGTGTCGGCGTTGATTCCTTATTCTATAACCTAAGAGGTTAACACCCTGCTACTAATATACCGTGGTGCTATGTCTAGTTTATAAATATCTGTGGATTTTTCATTCTCAGTCTTTTTCTAAAGAAACCTTTAAATCCATCTTTTCTCAACTTTTTCTCACACTAAGAAAGTAATAATGCTTCTTAAAAGAATCATTAGCTAGAGGAGGGTGACTTTGAGTGATGCTAATAGGTTTGTTAGTGTGGAAGAATAGGAGAGGTACCAATATGATCTCATTCACAAGCACCTCATTCCATAGAGGAGTTTCCACAATGGGAGGAGCACGAGAGGGTCATCACCTAGCAAGGTGGGAGAAGTTGGCATACGAAAGTAGGTCTTGCATCATTCTTGTGCACAGGTTCTTCGCCAATATGAAGGACACCTAAGATAATAGAGTTTTGTACAAGAAAAATTGTTAAGTTTTAATAGTACCATTAGTACATATTATTGTTTACAAAATATAGTGTATGATAAATATCTTTCATATTATAATGATCAACCAATTTTGAAGTAGTCCTTAATTTTCTCAGGTTGAAATGCCAATACAAACTGAAAATAGTGGGAGGAAAGGATCATTAACTCTCATGCCCACTAGTAATATCAATAAGGTGACTAAGCACAAGATCATTTTGAACTTTACTATTCAAAAGGGCTTTATAATAAATATAAAAATATTATTTATAATTACATTTGTAATATACTTAAGGGTAGTGCTTCTATAAAATACATTCATCCCTCCCTCATTTATGATTTATGTGCTATTGTGGAGAGGCTAATGAAGAAGTAATTGATCAAAAGGCTCCTCAAATGAAAAGGATAGTCGAGAGATTTGGGTTGAGATTTGTGGTGGGAAAAGTTTACCATTTCCCCACAACTTGATCCCAATCCTCCAAAACTTAAATGAGTAACTCCAAAAAATTGGAGGAGAAATCTCATTTAAGGAAAATTGTTAAGTGCACTGGCAACATGCATTGGAAAAGAAGTTTGACTATCATATGGATCAGCAACATAAATAGTTTTCTTACATGGTTGAGTTTAACTCATCATTAGTTCATATGTTTGAAAATTATATCTTTGTGGATGAGTTCATGACACCCTCAATATCCACCTTATGTGAGCACTCTTAAAGAAGAGGAGGAGAATGACAAACAATGATTATTAGTTTTCGTCCTATTTCTTTTTTTTTTGAATTTTTTTATTTTTATTATAAGAATTTTGTAATAGATTTTTCATGTTAATAAAGATTTTCTTCTATGTTTATGCCTTTGTTTTTTGTTGTGAAGTGCTCCAGGATTTCAAAATGTAAACAATATAATTTTTCATTCAAAATGAATAATATTTAGGGCTTAGCACCTCGACAATGATGAACATCATCACCACCGACCAACATCTCAACACTATTAAGCTATAGGATATTAGTTCATAACCTAAGAGCTCAAGACCTCAATGCTACATTTGTAGTGTTGTGGCACTATAGATGATTTAGGCTATGATATTAGAGATATTAGTTTGGAACTTGAGAACTCACTACCTTAGCACTACCTTTTAGCACGCAATACTATAAACATGACTTGGGCTATAATATGAAAACCTACACTATCGGTTGGGCTAAGACTTAATTTCCTAAGTGCAAAGTGCCTGTGGAGATATCCTCATGGCTATCGAATGTACTTCTAAGGTTAATTTTGAATGTCTTAATGCTAAGATATTAGAACCTTAGCATTATTAGATGCTTGCTTGAGATTATAGATTTTTGAGAGCTCAACACACCGATGATACAAAGACTATGGCAATATTTCATTAGTGCTTTAAATTTAAAAGTTTTGGGGAAATTTAACATTTTGGTAGCATAATGCCATAGTAAGCTAGATTTCATGATTTTGAGTGCATTAGCACCCTTCTCTATTATTTTGGATCCAAGATCAAAGGAGGGAGAATTTTATTTTACATCAACCAAGTTTGATGATGGAATGGAATGGATGTAGCACCTCAATGCTAGGATGATAGTTCTATGGCACTATTTAAATAAGTAAAGCCCAAGAGAATAGTGTGGCACTAGAAATAAGGTAGTATTCCCAACAACTTTGAACCACGGTGCCAAATATTTGATGCCTCATTGCTACGATATAGAGGCGTTAAAGATTTCATTCAGAACTTAGTGCCTCAATGCTAGACCTTAGTGTTGTAGCATCTTAGAGTAGGAACTCTTTTTGAACCATTCCTACAAAATTTGATGATTTTATGAAAATTTGATGGCATAAAATTTTAGTAGTGGTTAGATTTTTACTTATTTAGTGCCAAAGCACTGCTCTCTCCAAATCTAAGATCGAAGAAGGGAGGGTTTTTCTTCTTATTCCCAACCAAGTTCAATGGCGTGATCTTGATTTCAAGATTTTATAATTTTAGTCTTGGGGCATTCTTTTTTAGTTTGGATCCAAGATGGTAGACATAATTCTTTTTATTTCTTGCTAGATCTAAGATCAATGGTGGAAATCTTTTAAATTTTCTTTTAGAGAGAAAATTGTATAAAGAAAGCATTTCGAAAAAGTTTACCAAGGGTTGAGTAGCTTCGACCTTGTCTAATGCATGAGGAGAATACTCTCATGTAGTAATGGAAATCACACTATTAAGAGTGCAAGAGACCGGGACCAAGAATAGAGAAGGTGGGATAGAAGAAGAGTGAGGAAAAAGAAAAAAGAAGATGAGTGGGGGTAGTTCTCCCTTTTTATAAAGGATTTATCACAATTAGAAAAATTTTATACTCCATAACCATTCCCCTGGGATGTTATCGCTACTGATGAGAATGATAGTGTTCTTGATTTAAAATTAGAAGGTCGATAATGTCTTAGTGTTGGCATCACAATGCCTATGTTATTTAAGTAGGCAACCATGGAGGCCGATTTGAGTTTTAGATTCTATAAGGTGGCAACAATGCCTACATTCTATAGCCACGATGCCCAAGCTAGGATGTTCAATTTATTTTATTTTTTTGGATGAAAACAACATAGTATAAGCAAAATATTAGATTGAAGCACATTAAAGCATCCACATTTAATTAAGCATAAGCATAAAAAAAGACTATGCTCAATAAAAGGATTCAATATCTAAATAGGTAAAGCATTGAATGCAATTAGCAATAAACATTGTAAGAAAATAGGTAATCATTGTTCTTCATCTCAAATATTTTCTCACTACTCTAATCAATGCATTAACTTTAATTAGATGAATATCCATATGGCATCTTCGATGATTGTTCTCACTCCCAAACCTATCCAATGGTCAAAGATAAGGCAAGAGTTGTCTTTAGGCTTTAATAGTTTGTCACCTATAGTTTCCTTTAGCTCTAACTCTCCTCTCTTGTAATAATTTTAGGTATAGTCTAGTGTCCACACTATCTTTACTTTTTCCCTTAACATCTATCACAATGTTGAATTCTTGTCAATAATATGTTTCTTTATTTGCATCACATCATGAATTTTCCTAATAAGATTAAACTTCTAGTAAAGTATATCCTAAAAAATACTTCTTTTATCCAATTGAGATCTACACCATAACTTAGTGAATGATAGTTATATAACATTAGAGAGTTAATTATAGTTAAAATTGACTAATAATTTTCCACAAGTCATCCCCACTTAATCTCTATGGAGGCTTAAATTGCTCAACTCAATTTTTGTTGATTACATCCCTATTTTATCTAAATGGGTCATCGGTATGTAGAAACATATGGTAACAATCAAACCAATATTTTTTTCTTACAATTTTAAGAGTAAACGCCTTTGTTAAATCCATGCAATATGGATATTCCAACTTTCAAACAGGCTCCACCCTAATTAACATTCTATTTGTAAGAAAGTCATTAATAGTCCACATAAATGCTACTGCATTTGAAAGTTCTATTTTGCAATGATATTATATGTGAGTTCACCACTATCCCATATGATTTTATTAATTAAAGATTGCAATAAAACATAAAATTTTTCTTTAGGGTTATAGGGTTCAAGTATAATTAGAGTGAAGAACATAAAAGATGCAGACATGCACACCTCTAGAGGTAGATTTTAGGGTGTAACTATCACTAGACAATATTAACAAGGTGATGCAAACTAACTATAAGGTGTGAAACCATCAACACATAGAAGTCGATGTTTCATGGATCGATACAAAATTAGGGTAAGTAATGCTCCATTCGATGGATAACTCAAAAACTTTGATTCAATTATTCTCTCAAGGTGTCATTGCATATGTTTAGGCATAGCATTATAGTCTTTAGAGATGTGGAATAAGTAATAAGTAGAATAATCACTTGTAAGGGGATATCCTTATTTGCATTATTAATTCTTGCATGGTTTGAATCTAGATGCTCTAAAAAATTTGCATTTAATATTCAATGTGTTACCTTTATATTATAACATATAATTTGGCCTTAATAATCAAATTTTATGAGCTCGACCTAACTTTAACACCAATTTCTTTGCTCTAAATAGATCCTCTAGAACTAAGTTTTCCTATGAGTTTATCTCATTATGCCTCAACTTGGTTAAAATATTTACATGGCATATTATACTCATGAATTCAAATTTATCTGGATGGAGGAGAAACTTTCTATGATATATAGAAAGTAGAGTTAAGCAAAAAATATAAAATATAAAGACAAGAAAGTAAGAAAATGCAAGAGAAATAATAAATTATATTCTTCAAGTTCAAAGTATAGAAGTTATTAAAGAGAGAGAGAGAGAGAGAGAGAGAGAGAGAGATATATATATATATATATATATATATATATATATATATATATATATATATATATATATATATATATATATATATATATAGAGAGAGAGAGAGAGAGAGAGAGAGAGAGAGAGAAAGCAAATGACCCACTCCCCAAGAGAGGAGTCCCCTTTTATAATACCAAGATGTGACTATACATAAAAGTATATAGAAGTTAAATCAAGTATAAGTGGATTTGCCCAAGTTGATGGTTGGTATACATATTGAGTATGTATTTGTTGGTTGAAGTAAGTAGCCCTTTATCATGCATGCATATGAGTAAGGATTAAATGATGAGTAGCCATTATATTCTTTCAAATATTCATTTTTTATCTGAGTTGATTCATGCTTCGTTATTTGGTTCTTTATTTTTGAAGTCCTTGATTTACTAGTTCAAGTTGATCTTCCCTTATCAAACACACCTTTTAGTGAGTATAATTATTATGATAGCTTTTGTTGTTGAGAATCCATTATGCAGTAGACTTGTCTTGGCACTCGTGCTCATTAGATTGCTTCTACTTGCTATTTTGGGTATACATTTTACTCAATTCTTCTACTTTTGTAGAGGTACCGGCAAAAGTATAGAAGAATGAACAGAATAATTAGTCAAACATTTAATGATCAAAGAAATTTATATAATTATTGAGAGATCACACCATTTTTTGATTGAATTTTATTTTTCAACACGCTTGAGGCTACAAATAGATCCTTCTATCTTTATTTAGCATGTTAACTTTCTCTTTAACTTTGTGCTCAAATAAACTCTTTGACTTCTAAGGATTGAGTCGCAAAACTTAAGAAAATATAACGCCATAGATACTAAGAGGCCTCATAGTGATATTGACTATGTGAATCTATAGGTAGGTCTTGAAAGAAATCCAAGAAACTAAAGATGCAAAAGAGGACATTACAATTTCCATGGTGGAGCCGAGCATCCAGTTCTTCTCATATGGTGATTATAGCTCTAACTACCTCCTCGAACCCACAAGAAGGAACCAATACTCACCCTACAAAGGGAGGACTATTTTGGCAAGTATTCATCTGATACGACCTAGAGTATTCATGGGTATTAGAAAGAAAGAGATGAGATATCCTTGATTCATGTAAGGAAGTACTTGTGAGTCGAATGGTTGGACTAGCTACCATGATGGTAGCTAGAGGAATGCCTCACTAAGGTGAGACTTTCTTAACATGTACTATGAGTCTTTTTTGCTTACATTTCTTACATTCTTCTTTGATCATAAGTAAGTGTGACTAGAATTTAAGAAGAAACCAATACTCTCCCTAAAAAGGGTGGATTATTGCAGAAAGTACTCATCGATGTGACCTATTAGTATTCATGGGGAAGGAGGAGGAGAGAAGGTACCCTTGGTTCACTTTGTAGGAAAGTGTTTATAAGCGAATAGTTGGATCGGCTATCACAATGGTGTCTCAGAGGAATGCCTCGTTAAGGTGAGACTTGGTTGTTATCATGGACTACAAGTTTTATTTATTTATATTTCTTACTTTCATTTTTTGATTTTAAGCGTGACTAGCATTCAAGCCTTGGCTAAGGATGGTAAGGGGCATTCATAGGCCCATCAAGTTATTTCTCGACAATCTAGGTAGCATCATAGAATCACTTAACCTTTTCATGGGTGATTTGCTATGCCACTTCAGTAAAGAGAAATTCCACTTTCTTAATAGACTTCCATTCCAAAGGGATGGACCTATAACATCAAATCTTATTGAAATTCCATTTTCAATTTTAATTAGTTTATTTCTCATTGACTACTAGGGACTCCAACTTTATCGTAGATTGAGTTGGTGACTCCATCGTGGACTTGGTGGAGTGTTCACATCAGTAATGAGTGACCATCAAAACTCCCAATGATGCTACTACTTCACTTCTACTAACATGGAAGTGATGGTCAATTTTCCCTCTCTTCCTCATAGAGATAGCGATGAGTCTAAAAAAGTGAGTCTACTTGGTGGTTGGGAGATGACATGGAGAAAGATTAGTGAATATTCATTGACTTCTCTAAGGTACTTGGGAGGTCACCCTCTTGAGAGAAGACCTAGACTCATCGTAATGAGACAGTGTAATCATTGATGGAGCTAAAATCATAATGACAACAATCCTTGAAGATGGAGTGCAACTTCAGTACTTCCCTTCTCCTTTCTAGTGCAAAGTTCTTATTTGATTATATATGTGAGAATGGTGGACATGCCAAAGACTGGAACTGAGTAAGGAGGAAAGGAGGAAGAGGAAGGAGAGAAGGCTTAACGTGCAACTTCACTCAAAACTTGTACGAACCTACTTGTGAAGCATATGAACTCGACCCCACCATCTTCTCAAAGGTGTTTGATGACCTTTGGGTGACATTCCCAATGTTCACTTGCCACATATTGTTATAATCTCTAAAGCCACGAGTAGTAGTCAACTTAAGGAGTCTACCAAAAGTTCTTTGAAAGAGAAAGGAGGCCTACTCAAATAAGTCCAAGCTAGTGAGCATGATGAAAAATTTGACATCCTTTGAAGCCAAGCATAGGGATCTATAGGTTGAGGTGACTCACCAAGAAGAGGAGATGGAAAAGGCAACTTTAGAGCTAACTCACTTTATGAAATGAGAGTTGGAGAAAAACTCTCTCATCGATTAAGGAGTTTCAAAAGAAAAGAAAAGAGTTCAGTACTTTTCTTAATTCTAATAATTACCATGAGCTTCTATAGTAAGTTTAAAGATGGTGCCAACTTTATTACTGCCAAATTTGTAAAATATGGCCATTTGGATGTGAAGTTTTGAACTTCTCCAATGTACTCGCACTCCTAGACTCTGTGATGATGATGATTAAGGTTCTTCCTTTCTTCATTCTCTCCAAATGTATTTCTCTCTTTTTCTTTTTGTTGGCCAATATAATGTATGTACTTACTCACTTTACAATAAATATTTTATGTGAAATGAAATCATGATTAGATATAATTGAATTTGTAGTCGAGCATATTTTTACGAATGGCTATCAAAGTTTTTTATTAGCTAAGTATTGTCAAGTAAATGTGTGGCCATTGAACTGATACTTGTTGGTCAACGCTTGCTTAACTTATCAATTACCTAGAATATTTTGAGCTATCAATTGATTTACATGACCACCTTAGGTAGTCACACTAACATGGCAAATTTTGTATACCAAAA
Organism: Cymbidium sinense; assembly: GCA_021442155.1. Lineage (NCBI taxonomy): Eukaryota > Viridiplantae > Streptophyta > Magnoliopsida > Asparagales > Orchidaceae > Cymbidium > Cymbidium sinense. The sequence goes on from CM038230.1 coordinate 62,203,377, forward strand.
AATCTCGACTATTTTAACAATGGTTGCTCATGACTTAGAATGTTTTGTGATAATCTCCCTTAGATAGTGTCTTTAGGGTAGCGAGTTTGTGTATACTTGTTGGAGTGATACTCACTTATTGAAACTTGAATAACTAGGTTCATAACTTAGAATATTTTAAAGTCACGATTAAATGAGAGAACTCTCCTTGGTTGGTGCATGTAGTATAACATGTCTAGTTATACTTGTTGGAGTGATACCCACCTATTGATTGTTTGAATAACTTTGCTCATGACTTGAAATATTTTTTAAGTGTTGCTTAATTTAAAACCTTCACTAGGTGGTCATATTTAATACATTGAGCTATGTAGAACCCTTTATTAGTTGTGCTACTTCATGAGGGATCACATTATTCCTTTAGTCTCCATCTAAAATACTTAACCTTGGTTTTCCAATTGATCTTTTACCGCTAACTAATAGAATTGGTCTCTTTGAGTTTTAATCGTCCTCATAGGGTGTAGGCCTTATACTATAGTCGCCAATGTGTTGGTCCTTCAATTGTGACTAGGATGGTTGGTCATTTTGAGTTTAGTTGTTGACCACATAAAGTGTTGGTTTTACATAATAGTCACTAACCGCATGAGTGTTAGTCTTTTGGTTTCCAACCGGGATAGTTTATCTTTTTAAATTTAGTTATCAACCTCATGAGGTGTTGGTCTTACACTATGGTCACAAATCACACTATTTGTTGATCTTTTGTTGTAAACTAAGAGAGTCTTTTTTAAGTTTAGTTTTAGCCTCATGAGTATGTCCTATACTATAATTACTAACCACTGAGTGTTGGTCTTTGGTTACCAACTAGGAAAGTTAGTCTTTTTTAAGTTTAGTTGCCCTCATGGGGTGTTAATCTTACACTATAGTCACCAATCACATGGAGTGTTGGTCTTTAGGTTGCCAACATGGAGAATTGATCTTTTAAGTTTAGTTACTAATCTTGAGGGTGTCAATCGTACACTTTTGATTTTGTAAAGTAAATTCAACTCGAGGATTACATGACCGACTTTAGTATTCTCAATCTATGAGCACTAAGTATTTGGATCTTATGAGCTTTCACCGCTCATCAAGTGAGACCTTTCCTTGGGTCAAAATGCAGAGTGTTCCCGAGTCTCTAACTTATTGAGTGTATTTTTCCATTTAGCATCCAAATATGCTCCTTTAATAGCAACTATTATTTTATAAGTTAACTTATTTAAGAAGCAAGATATTAAAATATTTTTATTAAAAATAGGAAGATATATAATATGTTCAATATGAATAAAGTGGGTACAAATTAGAGGAACTCCTTAAGAGTAAAACTACTTCAAGTCTCTAGAATTTTATTTCTTAGTATCTCATCATGAATAAGATTACAATCGATACACGGGCCAACTTGTTCCTTAATTATAAAAGGCCCATCCGATTTGTGGGCATGTTTGCCCAAAGTATTTGAGTAGTGGCATCTACTTTCTTCAACACCAGATCATCACTTTTGAAATTCTATTCCTTTGCATAATAGTTGTAATATTTAGTCATTCACCTTTTAGTCTCCTCTTGTCTTAGTGATTTTTTTAAGTTTGAGTTCTTCAAACATGTCTAGAAAGTCTTCCATAGCCTCTGAGTTCACTTTACTCCACCTTCTATCTTCACTTTTCAATCTTTTCCATTAAGAGGACTCTTTGGCTTTGAACTTCATACTCGAGTGGGATGGCTTCTATTCCATACAATAATGTGAATGGTGAGTATCCTTTCATATTAGTTGAGTCCGTTTGAGTGCTAAGAGTATCATGAGTAATGTTTCTACCCATGTAGCCTTGGTGCCTTTATTTTCTAGAGCAAATTGAGGATCTTCTTATTACTAACCTCCACCTATTTGTACTCTATGGGTGGTGCACTAATATGTATTTCAACTTGATGCCTTGATACTCACAAAACTTTTTTAGGCCATTCTCAATGAATTGATCCCCATTATCAATGATGACCATCACTAGCAACCCATACCTAGATAATGTCAGTTCAAATAAAGTTATTTATTACCTAAGAAGTTATCTTTGTGAGAGGTCTATATTCACTTACTAAAATAATCAATCATGATGAGGATGAACTTTAACTACCCACTAGTGATGAGAAAAGACTTATTAAATTTATCCCCAAATAGCAAATGTCCAATGATGGTGATAGGTTGTGATTGTGCTAGAGTACTACAAACTTTTGACAATACATACATCTCTTTGCAAACTCTTTTGCATCCTTTTTTGCATGTGGGCTACAAATACTCTTGGCTTAAGATTTTATGATCAGTGTCCTTTCCCTAAATGGCTACCACACTTACGAATTTATTTCCTTATGGAATTTCTTTTGTTTAGACTCTCCCACACATTTAAGAAGTGTGGTCACCAACCTTTGAAATAACTCTTCTCCTATAAATAAATATTGGGCTACTATAATTTTGATTCTTCTCAAGTCCTATGTCATTTTTTTTAAATTTTTCCAATCTGAACATAATTGTTGATGGGATCAACCTAGCTTGGCAAGTACTCATGATTAACTACGGTAGCTCTTTTTCATTTGTACATCTTAATGAGTTAAATGATGTTCCAGTTCTCTAGCTCAAGATAATAGATTGATGAGTTAGTTCTCATCTCTTGGAATTTGCTTGATCTTGAAATACTCTAGTTGTCTAATTTCTACTTTTAGTTTAAGTACATATTCTAACAATTACTCATCTCGGACCTTGTATTCTTCATTAACTTGCCTAATGATAAGTTTTGAGTCGAATAAGTGGTACATCCGCTTTTAACCCTCTAGTAATTCTTAGCCTTGAGTAAAGTTTCATATTCGACATAATTATTTATTACCTTGAAGCGAATTATATTGATTGTGTTATTAGGATTGTTATTCGACTTTTGACACTATGCACATGCCAATTATTAGCTTCGATGGAAGAACCATCAATGTATAGTCATTTCATCGACAAGAATATTCTATGAACTTGTGAAGTCAAAAGAAATTCATGACCGCTTGGGCTTTGATCATGGTTCCGGTGAGTATCCCATATAAAACATGCTCAACTGAGTACATTTCAAGAATCTTCTCGAAATCAAGCTTAGCTAGTATAGATTTAAGTAGGTTATCATGGAAATTTATATGGAGTGTGCACGGAAGTAAAGTCACAATCATCGAGGTGATTAGTGCAAATGCGAGCTTCCATAAGTGGGTAGTTCATTTCGATGCCTCAGATGGGCCATTATTTTGATTCTTTTTTTGATAAGTACTAAATTTATTGAGTCTTCTCCCACTCAAAAGTGCACATTAGAACTTATCCCTTCTTTAGGCTATACAAAGGGGTGATGCAATCAAAGTCTTTAAATCATTAAAGGCCTTTTAGCATTTTAAAGTCCACTCAAAGTTCTTTGCTTCTTTAAGAACCTTGAAAAATTGTGAGCATCACTCCTCGATCTTCGATGAATTGGTCAATCTTACTAATGCAAGAATTTTTGTACCTCTTTCATGTTTCTAAGTGAGGAAATATTGATATCCTTAACTTTATCTAAATTTTTCTTTATGCCTTCACGGGTAATGAGAAACCCAAAAAACTTTCGTACTCTGAACCAAAGTTACATTTTTTATAGGGTTAAGGCACATATTATTCCTTTTATGTATGATGAATGTCGTCAAGGTCTTAGATGTATTGCATAGGTGACATGTTTTTGATAACAAATCATCCTCATAGACTTCCATATTTCTTTTCTTATGTTCCTTTCATACTAGGTCCACTAGTCTTTGATAAGTCGCCTCTACATTTTTTTTAGTCCAAAGGGAATAACTTTGTAGTAGTATAACCATTCAGAATAATAATAAAGTTGTTGCTTAGAGTCGTGAGGTTCTTTGATTTTGATGGTATCCTTAGAATGCATTCGTGAAACTCATCACGAGAATCCAACAATATAGTTCATAAGCTTGTCTCTTCATGGGAGAATATACCCATCCTTTGAACATGATGAGTTTAGATTGGTGAAGTTGACACACATTCTCCATTAAGCCACTTGACTTATGTACAATTATTATGTTGGATACCTATTATGCGTATTGAAACTCTCTAATAAAATTAACCTTAAGAAATTTTTTAACCTCATCCTTAATAGGCTCGGCAAGTATAGCCATAATTTTACGTATTTTTTACTTAATAAGTTGTGCATCCATGCGAAGGTTCAAGTGATGGCAAGCAATGTTGTTGTCTATGCTCCTCATCTTCATTATTGTTTAAGCGAATACACATATATACGTGATCAAGTAAGCAATAGGTCCTCTCATAAAAGAGGTGTTCACCTTTTATAATGTCAAGGGGTGATTATACAAAAAAATACATATAAGGTAAATCAAGTACAAAGAAGTCCCACCCATCTTTGATGGGTATACACGCGATCAAGTATGTATCAATCGGATAGGCGGGAAAGTAGCCCTTGATCATGTGAGTACATGTTATGATTGAGTTGAGAGTAGCTAATATGTTCCTTCAGTATTTCTTTGAGTATCGTGAGTTAATCCATGATTCATCCTCGGGTCATTTATTTTAAGTCTTTGACTCAATGGTTCAAGTTCATTTTGTTTGTTGGATACCTTCTAGCAAGCACACTTATTTTGATAGCCTTTATTGTAGAGTATCCTCTATGGCAAGTAAACTTATCTTAGTACTCAGCTCTTGATTGCTTTTACCGCTACTTTATGTGTACAATTCAATTTTGATGTTTAGCATTCTTACAATAGTTTAGTGTGGTTCAAGAAACCTCCCCATAGTGTGGTCTTTGCATTTAGCAAGTTGTAGAACTTTTAAGCTTCTTTATTAGGTGGTTCTTCTTCCTTTACTCATACAAATTCAACTCTTGCGGCATCAAAACCATTTCTTCATAATTTCATCCAAAATTATATTGGTTAAAGGGTGTGTACAATTCATGAGGCACAAACATTAGCATCAATATGTGGCTCATACTCACCACATAAAGTCCAAAATCAATAATTTGGTCAAAACCCCTTACATTACAAATGTAATTTAACTTATCATTATGTAGGCTTAATTCCAATGCCTCACATATGGACATCAAAATATCCCTTCTAAAAGCTAAATAGGAAGTTGAGATGCCACATGTACAAAGTGCTCAACACCATTTAAGAATTCATTAATTAATCCTTTTGTGAGGTGCAACCTATTGTACATTCATGATCATTCATTATAGATATCCATATGTTGTATAAATAAAAAAATAGATTCTTATGTTATATATATTATACAATTAATTATGATTAAAAGTATTTATTTATTTATTTATTTATTTTGCTTGTAAATAATTGATATAATGTAGTACACTTATAAGAACCTCCCATTCAAGGATTGATCTTACTATGAGAAGGTAGTAATTATCCAATAACACTTAAACTAATTAAGATGCTTAATTGTGTGTAATGTTGGATGGAGAGATTGAGACCCAATTAGAAGGTGCTAAGTTAAAGAGTGTGAATTTTGTGCATAATGGGATTACAATGATAATCAATCAAAATTTATAATATATTAACACAAAAGCAAGGGGATATGTTCTAAACAAAGTGGTTAGCAATATAGACATAAATTTATAAAATGATAATTTTAAACTCCAAACTTCTTCTAAAACTTTAATTAGCTTATCACCACATTTTTTTATAAAATACAAACTAATATAAATTTTAAATAATTAATACTAAAAAATTTGTGATCTAACACCTAACAATTTCAATTTTTAAGAAAAATAATGCTAAACAAATATATTGTTAAATATTTTGAATCATAATATATGTAATTAAGCACTTAAAACTAATTGCAAAATACATTACCCAACAATTTTAAATTAATATTTCAACAAAAATCTTATTCATAAACTAAGCAATCATAGATTTAATTCCTCATAACATATAATTGTGAGATGCATGAGTTTTATATAAATTTTAAAAAAATCCAAGTTGTAATTTAATATTTTTATCCAAAACTTTGAGTCCATACTTCAAATGATTAAACAGTGAAGTCATAAGTAAATAAATTTAGAAGCTAGAGAAAGTGGTTTACCTTTGATTCTACATATAAATCGATGAAACAATGTATTTTAGTAGAGATCTAGTGTGCCTTAGGTCCAATTCGCAAATCAAGAGAAAGAGAATGAAGGAGAAAAGAAATGGGGATTGGGTTCAAATGTTGATTTGTCATCAATTATCAATTTCTAGCAAAAATTTCTTTGGTAAATTTTTTAGCAAAATTTCCACCAAAAAATGAGGTTTAAGTGTCATTTTTCATGACACTTTTTTTCCTTGGAAATTTCAGCCAAAATAATTTTTTTTGAAAATTTGTCGATAATTCTAATGGTAATTTTGATAGATAGTATGCTAGAAATTTTGCTAGTAATAGAAATTTTTACGTAGTTTTTATCTTATTTAATACACTATCAACAAACATCTTTGGAGAGTGGTCATGATAAATCTTCAAGAAATCCATCTAATGCCAAAGTACAACTTAATAATTAAAAGTGACTCAAAGATAGGGAATTAAACTTTGCTTGTACAAGTATAACTAACAACTCTTCCATTATCTGAAATCATGGTATCCTCCAACTAAAGGAGGTACTCTAGCACTATATATTTTGGTATGTACTCTTTTGAGAGTAGATGATACTCTATAATAAAGACTAGGGGTATTATTCAGGTGATTTATCTACCAACATGCATTACTTCCTCTAGCAACTATAAAAGAGGTGAAATATTAACCTTTAGAAACTAGAATATACATAAATTTATAGTGATATAGAATACTATCTCACTATTAAGGTGATCACTAATGTAAGGGAAATAAACAAAAGTGCCTTATAGTTACTTAGGTGAATAAACTTGGGGTATGTAGTTAGGATTTTATATTCTCATTCTTCTAAAATTTGAAACATTATGTTATCATATTATAACAATCAAAGGCTAACAACAAAAGATGCAAATAATATCTTTCTAGTGGACTCTTCTACATAAGAGAATAATATGGCATAATAAGCACAAATATTTTTTAAACAATTTGTCATTTATGAGATGCAATGGGTGAGTGTTGTCTTTATCTACTAAAAATATTCTCCTCCTTCATATATCATCTCAACCACAAATAGATCTTCTTCCTAAAAAGTTCAATCATTTACATTTCTTAGTATTGAGTTAATATAGCCCATTTTAGAACTAATACTAAGTCATTAATAGCCAAAACTCTAGGTCTAATAAGTTTATCATATGGTTGTATTGAGAGCATAGTATAACTCAAGGTTTTATTGTGCTTAAAGTCGAGGTCATCAAGATTATCCAACTCCTCTAATAGAAGTTAGACATTTTATTAATCATTAAATTTGGTAATGATTTCTATACATAGTGATGATTACTCACCTTCTAATGGAGAAACCATTTGTAACCCTAAACTTAATGTATAAGAAGTTGCCTACATAAAAGTTTAGTAAGTTGTTTTAAAAGTCAATAAAAAATTTAGTAATTTATCATGACATTCTCATTTATTAGTAGGCCAAATATTTTTTAATAATGAGAGGTCCTATTAAAAATTTTAATAAACCATTGACAATATAGTAATAAATACTTAAATAACATCATTCAATGTAATGGGATCAAGAAATTTATTAATTTCACTGCTTTTGAAGGATATACCATTATTAGATATGATAATAAGGTATGTCAAATCAATAAACTATATGAACTTAAGAGAATTTTAGTACATTGTACATTTTACCCTCTTCTAAAGAAATTAGTTCTATCAATTTTAAAATTAACAAGTGGTGGCCGGTATGAATCAATGACATTTAGAAGAAGAAGATTATATCATACTTGGATTAGCACTCAAATGTCTAAGAAGGAATGGTTGGGTGCAAAACATTGAGAGTGAGATGGACTAGACCTTGAATTTGGCAATAGTAGCATTAGTGAAATTCATATAATCTTGCATAATAATAGGATAGTAGTAGCCTAAACCTTTAATCTTGATTTTCAATCATGAGCAGTTAATGAGAGCCACATAAACCTTCATTGACTTTAGTCATAACCTTTTGAGCCTCTTCCTTACTTAAATATTGAAGCCATATTTTATCAAATGATCATCAATATAAACTATAATTTATAATTATGCACGATATTCCTCTCTTTTGAATTTAAGAGGCTAAAGAGTAATATGTCTTCAATCATTTTCTTCTAAAGTGGAAGAATTAAACACAAGATTTTATTGTTCCAATTTTTATTTATCTACATAGTTAGAAAATAAATTTTATTTACCTTAAAGCATTGCATGAATGGAATCTTCATCTAGTTTAGAAATTTGTTTGGTTAATCTAGCTAAAGCATCTATCTTACTACATTGATAGTAAGGTGCTCTAATTAGAGTAACATTCAAATACATTACCCACGAAGCATATAAAATGAGTTTTGAAACCCTATATATGCTAACCAATTGGCTTATTATTAATTGAGAAAGACTATAAATTTTGATTCTCTTAATACACATGGTAAAATTTTCATATTCTACTTTATTTTTTGTGTGAGGATCATTCAAAGAATATGCATATCTCATGATCCCTTTAAAAGATATAATAATAAATTTGATTATTGTTTTGACTCGGAGAATTTTATTAGATTCTATTTGATGAAGGAGTCCCATCAAAATATAAAATTCAATATTTATTTTTATTGATAGAATTTGGTCATTAGGTAACTCATTATTTAGTGAGGAATCAGTAAGGATAGAGTAAGCTATGAAGAAATCTTCTAAGGCTTATCTTTCATAATTTTGTAAGGGACATATGTAATATCAAAGGCTAAATTTTAAAAATAAGTATGTTTTAAATTATAATTAACAAAATAAGTATTATTAAAAAAATTTATTTTAGGTATAGTCATCTCTTTAAGGCGACTTGCATGCCATGTTAAATTTGACATGGCAAAGCGTTGTCCCTAAATGGGATGAGAGCTAATAATAATCGGGCAACTACTCAGAAGTCTCTCCCATTAATCGAAGCAACTAGCCTATGACAATTTTTTTTATGTAATTTTGATATGGTATTTGTTTATTTAGGGAAAGCATGTGTTAAAGTTCTAAGATAAGTTTTTTGGAGAGTTTAGGAAATAGTAGATATTACTAGAGCTATGTATACTAGAGCTATCGGGTCCAAACATATAAAGGATTAACACTATATTTTCTTATTTCGGTTGGATTAGATGAAGGATTGGTTTTAAGCCATTATCTTTTGTTTTTTATGTTATGGATGTTGTTACTATGTATGCAATACATTTTTTAAGAGGTTTGATGGAATAGTATAAAGTTATCTATATGTTTTAAGATTATTATCAAGGATATGTATCCTAGAGCTATTACTTGTGTCCAAACACATAGAAGAATAGTCATCAAGAATATGTATGCTAGAGCTATTACTTGTGTCCAAATACATAGAGGAATAGTCATGAAGGATATGTATGCTAGAGCTATTACTTGTGTCCAAACACATAGAGGATTAAAAAATAGTGCAATGTAATAAAATCCAAGATAAGTAAGATTACAATACAAAGAAAATGATCCATATCGATAGTACAATAAAAAAGCATTCATGAATCAATGTAGTACAAACACACAAGAATATACTTGATAGGTCTTTGCATGATCTACTCGATGCATGACTCCCAAATCACCTATACATATTAAAACTATATTAAAATATGTATACACATTATAGAAAATAAACTGAATAGCTACTCGCAAGTCATACCTATGTCCGCAAAGAAACCATCTAACTCATTCCTATATAATGCCACGTTGGTTCTTTGGATTTTTGGCAAACATATCACGTTCCACCTATTCATACAACACATTAGAAACAAACATATAAGCATAAATTTAAAATTACAAAAATTAAAATACACCCCAATCCAATGCTAAGCCCATTGATATCACTTTCGGATATGACACATGTAGGTCGACCTCCCTACATGAAGGTGCTCCCAAGACCATATCTATAAAAGGCGTGAGACAGCCGACCATATTGGCTCTAGTGGGCTTAGTAGACTCATACAACTCCCTATATAGGTGCACGAACTCCTCCCCAATAGACAATGTCTTGAATTTATCTAGGTCCTCAAGTAGAGGAAGATACTAGAGATGGACCTCAAATCGACATGTCTAGTAGTAGGAAGCTCCTAATAAAACAAAATATATGCATGCGCTGAACTCTTCGACACTCGATGGGCATAAGACTCCCTATAAAAGACCATCTAATTCACCTCAACATCATGCACATCTACTGCGTCGACCCATCTGAATGTCGATTTGATGTGTGAGTTGGTGGTCATAGTACACTACATTTGGGAGGGGATGTTGACCCAACAACTCATCATAATAGTATGACCAGCTATGCCACCTCTTCCCTTCACCAACCATAATTGGGCCAATAACAAGCCTATCAATGCCTATGTCCAAAATCAATGCGACATCTTGAAGCATCACTATTATCGACCTATGGCTAGGTGGAAGGTATTGGTCCGTGGAGACCATCTCAAATAGAGTAATAATTAGATGATGATCCAAGCAAATGTAATGTAGACTAAGGACTAATGTAATGTAAGGAAGAGATGAACTTTTACAAGTGATGGGCCACTCCTTTAGCATAAGAAAGAGCCCTTTAGAGCGACTCTACAATAAAAAAAGGGATTAAATAATAGTCAAATCATAAATTGAGCGGTGTGTTACGAGGGCTAAAATTAAAATTACACTTATAGTATCGGGGTGGGTGGCTCTATGATGACCACGTTGGGATGCTATGCTATGGTAGACCTCTGAGGAGGTCGCTCGACTATGTAGTATCCTCCATATTATGACCCCTATTGCATCTAACTTGTGGAGGTGGTCCTCGACCATCGTATATGTTGAAGGAAACATATGTAATAGTTGATCAATTATAAAACTTAAAAGGAAAACTAGAAAAAATTAAATTAAAAGAGTACTACAATTAAGTTATAAAATTCTAGTAAGGAGCATATTATAGAGAAACACATAACTATTGCAACTATAATATACTTTCTACCGTTGACATTGTATGGGCATGATGACTAGTGACCAACTATCTTGCATGATCTCAGCTCGCTAGCTCTACTTTCATCCATTGTATTTGAACATGGTGCATGGTCTACCGACATTCTATAAAAATTAGGAGGCAACAACTTCGATAATACCTAGCTCACAAAAGCTAGCCAATCGAACGGTCAAGCAACATATGAAACTCAGGTGTATGTAAGCTTATACAAATATAGAGCAATACCGTGGAACATACATTAGATGATTTAATCTTCTAAATCCCAAAGCACCAATAGCATGAGGGCATGGCAAATGATATATAACCTTTTTTTACAAGACTGACTGACCATTATCGATAAATCAACCCTAAATGATCGCGATCTATCAAACACCTACTCTTTAAGGTTGATGTTAACAGGATCGTGGAAATGTCTAGCTTCCCTTTCATAATGTTGTAACCTAGTTGATACCTGTGGGAATATAGATAAGTTCACTTCCTATTATTTAGTTGCAATGGAAAATCTTTTCATAAATAGTGCAACTAAGTTGTAATAAATAGCGATTAGTGCCTAAATTGACAAACCACATGCACATTTAAGAACACCATTGAAACATTCGATGCACTAGGCATCATAGTTCTATAATTCATTTCACCATCATGCGAATGACCATCTAACAAAGTCGCTCCACAAGCCATTTGTATGCTTCTTCTTTTACAATCTTTATGTCATATATAGCAATTAAACTCACAAATGTCATTGTTTCCAACCATATACATTTTTTGGCATAAAACTTCACACCACCAATTCCCAATCTAAGTGTGACTTTTTGAAATTCTCACAGATGTCGCAAGCAATGCTCGTGAGTAGGCCAAGGAAGAATTTCTCTACACCCACACAATAAGCCGATGTTTATCGATATTATACATAGATCATGTCTAGCGACACCACGGGTAACATCTCTTGTAAATATAATAAAACTCACATCGAGGAGTCATTTGACTATGATTCAACCACAAAGAAAGCAAGAGGAAACAAACTATTTTTTCATCTATTCCAACGTGGTAATGTACCATGGTACTTTCTAAGCAAAAATGTATCATCCAAGTGGAGGATAGGATGGCAACTACCCCAACCCAAAATTGAAGGACCAAAAGCCCAAAAGTTGCTGAAATCATTATGTGTTGCTAGACTATATTCTATACACTATACTTGGAAAAGTTGAAGACACTACTTCCATAAAATGTTGAGAGTCCTATAGGACTTTTCCGAACAAAAAATTTTCTTTATTGCTTTATGCCTAGCATCCCAAGCCTTCATGTAAGATACCTTCACATTAAATTTTGATTCCATTCTATCTATAATCTCTCTAGTTTTAGATCAATTTGATTTCGATTACAAGTATAATAAAATAAGCAATGAATTTGGAACTACACTAAAATGACCACCGCCTATCCGTATTGATATACCTATGGTCATCTCCAACTCAGATTCTCTAAGAACCCCCCCCCCCCTCGACGCTTGTTGCTACAATGCAAATGCTAATTACATGCTCTAATAGGACTATCGTGGTGCACACATACCACATTATAGTTCTTTTGGTTTGAGGTGATAATTTGAATTTGAACATTATTAACTACACACCAACCAATAATAGCAAATTGAAGGCTCCTTTTACTTGTGAAACACATTTCTTCAACAAGATCACATGTATTACACAAACAAATTTCTATGTAGTACAAACTACATAAACCAATTGATATTTAACTCCGACATATTATGTGAACAAGTCATATGGTGATTGGTTCTAATATTATATGCCAAATGTAGGTACTCAAACTGCTAGCAGAATATATTCATTTTACATTTTATCTCTAAGACTTAAATCAATCTTCCACCTAAGCCCAACATATATTAACACCTCAATTAATGATGTGATCACCCAAAATTACATCCTAAATCCCTAAACCACAACTCCACTACTAAAACTAAAACCCTAAACCAATTCTAGCAATACACACAACCTAATCAATTACACATGAAAAATTAGAGATTTACCATGTGTTTACAAAGATCTACGCCAATGTGCACTAGCAACCTCGTAATGTGCTTCCAAAACTTCCCTAAAAGGAGCAGACCGAATCATCATTGAAAGCCAATGTTGGGTTCCAGAAATTGGATGAATAGGAAAGGTGTCGGATGTGGAGGCTGGGTCGCCAAGGAAAAATGGTTTAGATGACTATCGGGTGGATGTTGGCCAACATAGCATCGCGGTTTGACAATGGCTTGGTCCGACAATGGGTGGTCGGATGTCGAGGCGCTATCGAAAGGTGGGGAGGCTCGATGAGCTTGGATGTCTCGTGCTCGCAAAAAAGGAAATCATGGACAAGAGTCTCGAGTAGCAAGTCACTCCGAATGGGGCCAATTGGGTTCTATTTTATGCCTATGCTAGTCGCATTTAGCAGGCGACTAGCTTTAGTACACCGGGTAGCCATGCAAAAGCCACGTGGTCGCCATCGTATATCCAAGTCGCTTTAAGGCGACTATACCTAAAATATAATTTTTTAATGCTATTTATTTTATTAATAACAATTTAAAATGTACTTATTTTTACAATTTTGCTAATATCGAATACAATGAAACAATTTCCCATCAATCTAATCTTCTTAATGAGTTGATCTAGTCATCAAATGTTATAATAGATTGACTTGAAAAATTAAGCTAGTTTTGAAGATAACATATAATGCCTTAACTTTTAAACCGCAAAGACTAACACCAAATACTTTTTTTATGAGAAAACATTTATTTTAGTAGGGTTGAATTGATCATTGAGATAATACAAAGCATTTTCTTTACCTTTCTCATTATTTTTAGCAATTAATTCTTACGGTGATTCATCGAGGAGTTATTTATAATATCAATGGTTTTCTCACTATCGAGGATGTCAATACGGTGGATTATTATTATATTCAATATCGTCAAAGGAGTTTTGATAAGATTTATCCTACTGAAATTGAAAATTTTATTAGCTAAGAAGTAAACAATATGCATACACTCAATGGATTAAAAAATGAATCACCTTAAGAATACTTGTCTTCCTTATGATAACCCCACAAGCCTTGAGATATTTTGATGATCACAAATAATTCTAGTTGAATAGTTATTACTACTAATTAGTTATGTTCATATGTTGTAGAAAACTTTCAATGCGTACAATAAATATATAGCTCAATGAAAATTGAATTAGATAACACAAATAATGGTTGTTTTCAAGAGCTAGATTAAGGAAGAGCCTATGAAAACTACAATTGAGGAATGATTAACACTAGAAGATCAAGTCAAACCCAAAATTATATTTCGGTGTTTATAATTTATCTTCATGCAACTGATATTGATATGTTAAGGAAAAACAACCAAGTATACACACTTGTAGGAATTAAAATAAAAGTTTAAATTAACATTTACTTTAAAATTGTACTTTATAATTCTCCATTTTTGTTAAAGAATTTTACTCACCATAATTACATTGTTAAATTCAAAATTACTAAAATTAAATAAATGATGCAATATGATATGTGATAGTACTATATGATTGTTCATTTTGTTAATTATTTTTTGTCACTAAAAATAAATTGATTAATTACAATTGTTCTAAATCTATTTTGTTGTGTTGTAGATGTATGTATCACATAGTATAACTTTATTTAGTGATTACTTGATTTGAATCTAGAATTTTGGGGATATATTGAAAAGAATTTTGCCTTATTGAGTTCATGCTTTATGATGAATTAATATAGACTAAACAAATAAAAAGCTAAGGCGATGTTCGGGATCAATTTTGTTTTTTATTTTTATTTTTATTTTTATGTTATTTTTAAAATATATTTATTTAGAGTGTCTTTTATGTGATTTTATTTTTTGTTTTTTAAAAAAAAATAATGTTATTTTAAATATACTCTAAACATCTTTTAGATGTTTTGAGTGTTTTAAAGCAAATAGTACAATCAAACAAGTAAAAATTTTAAGCAAAATAATAATAAAACAAAATAAAATACCAAATAAAAAATTAAAAATTAAAGTGAGCCCAAACATCCCCTAAATTTTAGTTTGTTTTATTTGTAAACCCTTGGTGATACAATGATCTTAATGGTTGATGGGACAGTCATATCATCTGGTTTCTTTAAACCCTAAAAACTAAACCAATTATATAGTACAAGGGTTGATCATATAGTATGATTGAGTTAGTTATATTAAAACTTACCTTTTTTTCATTTTGCTCTTCTCTATAAATACTTCCTTAAGGGAACCTAACCTTTAAACTTGAGCGAGAGAGCTTAAGAGAGGCTTAGAGAAGCTTTTCTCTTAGAATAAAATCAAGAGCATTCCCTCCTCCTCTTTTCATTTAAAAGACCTTTTGTTTGTGAGGTTGCACTTTATTATTTCTAATCTACCTGCCATTAAGTGTTGAGCTTTAACTTGAGAGATTGTTCTTATGGAGAGCTTATGTAAGATTTTATTTTGTTGAGAGATGTTTCTTGTAACTTAGAAAGGGAGTGGCATCTTTCTTGCCTTAAAAGTTAACCATTACCCATTAAGGAGAGAGGCATCTCCACCTTAACCTCTTGTGGCAAAGGAATGATAGTGAAACTTTGGGAGAAAATCTAGAGTGTGGACTAGGCCTATTAGGCCTAACCACTATAAATCATTGTGCCCTCCTTATTTCTTTCTATTATTTTTCTACTTTTTTTGTATTATTTTATTGGATTGGATTTTAAATTTTCTCTCATGAAATTTTAAAGGTTGCATTTATTTTTTGATCATTTAAAAAAAATTTAATGCACACTAATTTACACACCTTCTCTTGGGTGTTTTCATTATTAAAAGTACTATCAAAGTAGGTTACTTATTCCACGCCTAACAACTATAAGATTCAACTATGGATCTAAGAAATATAAACCTCATGGAAGGGTATGATATTGCTTGGCCCCTATTTGATTATATTTCTTTTATTTTTGAAAATTTTACATATTTACTTATATTCAATTGATTAATTTTAGATGTGAAGTATGATAGAGGTAACATATTCACCCCACATGAAGTTGTTAGTAATAATTGTGTTGAAACTCTTTTAAATTTGTGGTCTATAGAATATTGGTAACTAGCTTAATTAAAGTTTAAGTGTTTAAATTATTTTTTGTAAGCTTTAAATGAGGATTATATGAGTGTATCCATTTTAAAGCGGTAAAGAATTTTAAGGAAAATTAAGTGTTACTTATGAAGGAACTAAAGAGGTTGTTACCTCATAATTACTAACTTTAAGGCTTATATAAACACATTTTACATTATTACTACATTTTTGTATGTTATCTCATGAACCTATTTTGACATATACTCATGTTTTAGAAAAATCATCACGTCACTACATGCATTAGAAAGAGAGTTTATAAATGTTAAAAAGTCAACAAGATTCTACATTATTTGCTTGAATCTTAGGATGCCAAAATTACAACTATTTCTAAATCCAAAGATTTATTTATGTTCTATTCAATTGATCAATTGATTGGATCCATTATTGCTTATGAACAAAAATTTGTAAAAAAATACTAATGTAAGTAAAAAAAAAGGAAAAGATTATTGCTGAAAAATAGTAACCTTTTACTATAATGTGGAAGAAAGTATAATGATGATGATGATGTCTCACTCATAACTAGCAAGCTCAAGAACATTAAAAAAATAATAATAAGAGATTCGATCAAATGAAAGGCAAAGATAAAATTAAAAATTTCTAAAAGGTTATAAATCTTATTTGTTATGAATGAAAGAAACTAAGTCACATCAAATGAGAGTGCCCTTCATGGATAAACAACAATCAAAAGGATAAATAAGAAGAAAAAAAAGGTGATGCAAAGAAGGCCTAAAGGACTCAATGTGCTTTATGAATCAATTCGATTCGGACTCATCGAAAAAAGAAGCCATAGAAGAAATCAAAACCTCTATTTGATGACAAAAGGAGATTCTCACAATTGATGATGGATAGATTAGTAATATTAGTTACAATGAACTCATAAAATTTTATAATGAATTACACATTGCATTCAAATATTTGGACATAAAATATTTAACTTTAAAAAAATTCTCTTCATTAAAAAAAAATCATAGCACATTTCTCAATGAACATTAAAACTAAAAATTGATTACAATAAATTAGAAATTCAAAAAAAAAAGAAACATTACTTATCTAAAATTGGATTTCTTGAATATGTTAATGAAAATTGAAAAAAAAAGCAAGAAACTATAAAAGAATACACCCACTTAGAAAAAAAATTTAAAGCAAATAAATCATGAATTTCTTTCGACTATTTGATGTTTTTCATGTGGTATATTTGGATACATTATTGATGCTTCTCATGTGGTGTATTTAGATACATTGTTGATGCTTTTCATGTGGTGTATTTGGATACATTGCTAATCTATGCATACATCATTCTCATACAAACCCAACATATAAACTCCAAAATTGATAACATGTTTTGTAGAACCCTAGCAAGTCCGGGGTTCCCAAAACCAATCCTAAATCTATTTTGTAAATATACTTTCACTTAATAGTGGAAGCATGCCATACTTAGACTTTTGACACACATGATAGGAGACAAAAGTGAATTCATCTTATTGGAACTCAAAAGCATAGAAAAGGTCACCCTTATAGATAATGCAACTTATAAAGTATTTGGGTTGGGTACCATTGGTATGAGAAATTCTTTATTTATAGAAAAGGTCCTTCTTGTTGAAAGTATGAAAATAATTTTCTTAACATTAGTTAGTTATGTGATAAGGATTTTAGTGTAAAGTTTTTTATGATAAATGCTTGCTTGATTAAATGGTAAAATTTCTATGGAAGGTGTTGGGGTTAACAATATTTACATAATTGATCTTGATAACTTACGTTCTTCCTTGGTTGTTAGTCTTAAATCCACACTAGATAAGTCTTGGCTATGGCATACAAAATTATGTCATGCCAACATGCACATACTTAGGAAGATTATTTGGGCTAACTTGGTTAGAGGTATATTAGACTAAATTTTATTCATGATCATTTATGTGATACATGTCAACATGGTAAGAAAATCAAAATCTTCTTTTAAATCCACTTTAGGCATTATCACTTCACGACCTTTAGAAATTCTTCACATGAATTTCTTTGGACCTATGAGCACCACTAGTTTTGGGGAAAAGGCATACAAATTTATTATTTTTGATGATTTCTTGAAATTTATTTATGTGAGGTTTCTGAGACATAAAAATGTATATATATATATATATATATATATATATATATATATATATATATATATATATATATATATATATATATATATATATATATAATTTAAAATATTTTATATTTTGATTCAAAGAAAACTACTTGAAGCATTTTATTTATTCATAGTGATCATGCTAATTTAAAATGATAAGGTTTTATGCAATAAAATAAGAATAGAACACAATTTTTAAGCTCCTAGGACACCAAAATAGAATGGAGAGATAAAATGGAAGAATAAAACACTTATAGAAGCTACTATATCCATGCTTAGTGAATACAACCTCTAAATACTTTTGGGTTGAGGCTATTAACATAGCTTGTTGTGTTCAATTGAATAAACATTATGAACTTCCCTAAGGTAAGGGCATAAATCTTCTCATTTTCATATTTTTGGATGTAAATACTTTGTGTTTAAAAAAAGAAAAAATCATTTGGGGAAGTTTGATTCTAAATCTAATAAGGCAATTTCTTTATTACTCCTCTATAAAAAAAAGGATTATAGAATCCTTAATATGGGAACCTAGAAGAGTCAATGCATGTTATTTTGATGAATGATGTCCCATCCCAATCTAAAATCTTATAGATCAAAATGATTTAGTGCAAAATTAAGAATGTAGGTTTGAAAAAAATAAGGATGTTTGGGAGAAACTACTTAGACGTGGAGATATAATTTAAGTCATCCATGTGATTTAATCATATGAAACACATAGGATATGACTCTATATAGCCATAGAGAAGAAGTTATCCATAAAATCCTCATATCATTGATTGAACCCACTAATATGGAAGAAGCGATATTTGATAAATTTTAAGTAGAGGTAATATAGAGAGAATTACATCAATTTATTGAAAAATTGTTTGGGAATTAGTGCTAGTGTTCATCTCATTTTTTTGATGAGATTAATATCATATCCAATCCTAATAATTAGTACACCTAATATTTTAGTAAAAAAAATTAATTAGGCACTTAGGACATCACATGTAGTGACTAGGTGAAATGCCCCAAGATAAAAGAGTAGGTTATTTTAGTCAACCCTGTAAGACTTGACCTAACCGAGTTGGATTAGAGAACCCAAAGTAAACCTAAATCTAATAAAATTTAACAAGATTTAAATCAAACATATCCTAATTAAAATCTAAATAAAATTGATCTTACACCTAGGTAATTGAGGTGGGTTAACCTATTTAAGCTCAAAATTACCTAAGACCAAAGAAACTCAAATAAAATTAAAACAAATTGAAATAAAATTAGGCAAAATGTATAAATCAATGCATGAACATAGATATCCTAAAAATAAATATAAATGAGGTTCAATATAGTTAATTGTGTCATTTGATTTAGAATTGCCCTATGTGGGCCCCACCAAGTCAAATCAATTCATCAAAATTTGACCAAATTAAATTATTACAAGAACTTAGAATCATCAACTGAGCATGTGTAAACATAAATCTAAATGAATCTAAATTTAATAAGGTCTCAAATAAATTAGCTCACTTGATCCAAATGAACCCAAATGAAACTTATTGAAACCTAAATCAAATAAAATTAAAATTAATTTAAATCAAATGTACAAAATCATATTAAAATCATAATTAAGCATGATTCAATCAATCAATGTGTTTAATTTGATCAAATTGGTCATTTAACCATACAAATTCATGTATACCCATTAAGCATCATTTAAATCTAAATTAATCTCAACTTTATTAAAATCATTTTTCAAACCATATCAAACTTCAATCTATTATAGTTGGAACTTGAATACACCTCAATTAATTCAAATGGGTCATTTGAGCTAATCAAACCCAACTTGATTCATTTAAATTAAGTGGATCAATCTAGCCTAAATCAAGACAAAACCCTTATATAACTATGATCAATTGAACTTTAAATCACTAAAGGAACAAGCAACATCAATTACAATTCATCATCCAATGCTAGTTGAACAAATTAACTAGCATAATCCATTCCAATTCAATCTAAATTCAAATGGATAAAATATAGAGATTTAAGCCCAAACCCAAACTAATTACAATTAGATTCATTTAGACTCATCTTAGGAAGAACCCAAGGTAGTATTTAACCAAAGCTAGGGGTCTCGGAGATCCTAATCAATCCAAGGAGAGAGAAATATGTCATGGAGGGAAGAAGCCCAAACTGAGCTAACTTTCTCCTAATCCCTCCAAATCTTACTCATGTATGATGATTTAGCTTTCATAAGAGAATTGAATGCCTATTTGGACTTTCTCACTACCTTTAGCACCATCATTGGATTGCAAATTCCCATGGATGGTGAACTCCTCCCAAGCCAAAGGGGAAGCTCTTGGCCAACCAAAACCCAAGGAGAGGTCAAATTCTAAGCTTTGGTTGATTTGTCACATTCCTTAAGTGAAATCGACACGCATACCTTCCCCTCCTCCCAAGCTTCTCCAATTGCTCCCAAAACCAATAGGATTTGAAAGTTCATTATACCCTAATCATGTACATAACTTAAAAATGGCCTTGCATGGTTGAAACAAGCACATCATGCTTGATATAATAGGCATAGTACTTCTATTAAAAATTCTTTTCTTAAAGGATCTATTGATATAACATTTTTATCAAAAGAATAAATTCTAAAATTCTTTTTTGTGTAGATAAAATTCTTAGGATTTATTGGTAATTAAAATACAATATGTAAACTTTTCAATCTTTTAACATTAATTTATTAGAATAAATTAATAAAAATAAAGAAAATTAAGAAAAATGATGGAATTTTTTTAAAACATCATAATACATATTAATGAACCCAAGAAAAATAATAAATCTCACTAAAACCTATTAATCCTCAAAATAACTTAATTAGGTAATTATGTGAATTAATTAATTCATTTAATTGATTTAATTTTAAAAAATAATAGTAATCAACCAAGAATCCAAAATCCTAACTAAAGCCTCTATGGATTCATCTTCTAGAGAGGAATTAAGAAAAATTAAAACCTCTAAGTAATTTCTAATAACTTTGACTTAATTTAGGTTTTATAGAAATCATTAAAACTTTAATTAGTCTTAAAATACATATCATATTAAGATGAAATTTAGGGAAATGAAATTAGCAACTGTTGTTGACTTCATGAGTCCCATCTCATATGAGATTGATTTTGATGATAACAAACACATGTTTAAATGCTACTAATCAAGTTAAAGTCAAGTGTGTAGGAAAAATTCTTCATCTCCTAGTTCCATCAAATTGCTAAGGCTACCAAACATGGACAAAGTGGAATTTTTCAAGGAATTATAATATTAAGGCAAAAAAAAGCTCACTAAATTAAAATAAATGATTGATTCATTTTAGATTCATCATTCTAAAATTATTTATAATTTTTATATCTTAATATTATAATTATTCATTAAGTTCTCCATTTTAGATAGTATGAACTAAATGAATCATATAAGTTCCATTAAATGTGTGTTAAAGAAAAATAAATTATATTTAAACATTATTAAATCATTTCCATGTCATTCATAATTTTCAGTGAATGAAAATTCAATTATCCTAAAATTATCCTTTTTCCTCATATCCTCTCCTTTTATTCTTTCTTCTCTCTCTTATTATCATTTTCATCTTAGCATTAATTTAGCTGATTTTTTAATGAATTTTGTGTAATAAATTATGTGAAATTTATTGAAAACATTTTCATATTATTTTCTCTCATT
Source organism: Cymbidium sinense (assembly GCA_021442155.1). Lineage (NCBI taxonomy): Eukaryota > Viridiplantae > Streptophyta > Magnoliopsida > Asparagales > Orchidaceae > Cymbidium > Cymbidium sinense. The sequence goes on from CM038230.1 coordinate 62,225,522, forward strand.
TTTTGTGTTTTAAAATTTTATCTATCTAAATTTTTGAATTTGAATTATTTTTGAATTATTCTTTAATTCAAACTTCTTCATGCATTACATGTACTTGATAAATAAAATCAATTTTTAATAGAATATGTTGAATGTTACAAGCATGGTTAATTATGATTATTTAGAGTCTAATTGATTTATTTCAAGATTTTTTAAATTTAAATTTAAATCAGCCTCTTTTTCAAAATAATTCCTTTCCTTTTCCAATTTGAATTATTTTAGGAAAGTTTAAGGAGGTCGGCCACTATGATTTAAATTTATTTAATTTATATGTCATTTAAACATTCAATAAGTATAGAATACAGTCAGCTTTGATTTAAAATTAATCCATGCATTATTTTAAGAATTTCATATTTTAGGAAACTTCTTTGGCCAATTCCTTGAAGTTGATTTTAATGGATTTATTTTATTCAAAACTCCCTCGTTCATATCTAAACTCCCTTGGCCGAAATTTCTATGGGATTTCCTTCCTTGGTCATGAATCACATAGCATACATTCTACATTGGGTTTAAACAAATTTGTAAAGGATCCTATGGAAGATCTCTTTGGCCGATCACCTCTCCTTTGATTTTGAAATTCAAATTGATGCCAAATCAATTTCCTCTCATTGATCAATTTTTTCCCAACCCTAAACTTCTCCCTCATCTATTTAAAAGCCCTTTTTAACTTGAAAAGATTCCTAAATGTTAAAACTCTTTCTTGCACTCTTGCTCTCTTGTTCACCTTTGGTCGAGCCATGGAAGATCATTTCTTGAGATTTTTGGTGATACAAGTACAAGAATTCCTCATCATTCTTTCCTTTCCCTTAGACATTAATTTATCTTGAAGATTGATGGGGAAAAGTCAAGGTTTGGTGTGATTCTACCCTTGGCCATAAACATCATCTCTTTGGTGTTTATTTTCTAAGGTGCTAAGTTCTTAAACTTCTCTTTTCTTCTAGGCTTTGACATTTACAAGGTTATGTAAATTTTCTTGTGTTTATTCATGACATAATTTTTAGATTTTATTTGGCCAAGAACAAAGATAAGATGATCAATTTGTGTGGACTTTACCTTCTTAACAATCTTTTGGTTTCTTGATTGGCATAAAGCTAACATAAGGAAATCAATTTATTTTGTTCTTAGTCATTGTATATTCCTTTTGCTTCTTGTTTGGATGAAGTATTTTTAGTGGTTATTAATTTCCCAAGTGCTTAATCATTTAAATATCAATTATTTATTCATTTGGCATAAAGCTTCACATAGGTTAGTTAAATTTGATTGTGCTTAAAATTTTATTACCTCTCTTTTCCATTTGGCTAACCACATCACATCATGCATAAATTATTTTTTGCTTATTGATTAATTATATTCAATTGGTTTATGCATATGTTATGTGATAGCTTTCTTGTGATATAATTCAAATCCTAATTCAAGTGATTGTTTAGTTATTCAAATTCCAAATACATTTATCATTTGAATGAAAGTTAGCTTGTGTGAAAAAGAATTCAAGTAAAGTTTTTGGTGATTGTATTTTAGTTAGTTTGCATTCTCAAGTTGTTTAAGAAAATCATTTCATACATTTTAAAGATCATTCAAGCAACATTAAGTTACTTAATTGCATTAATTATTTGATTGAAAATCTATTTTAATTTTATTTAAAATTAAAGTGAGCTCTTTTTCATTAATATTAAGTTGCCTTAATATTAGTATAGATTGGGTTGTGATTGCAAAAAATATTTTAAAATTGAGAGTTAGATCAGATCTTTCTCTTTGCTTTGTCTTCATTTCTTGTTAGGTTTTACTTGCCCATTAAGGAAAGTATGTGTTATTGTGCTTGCCCATTAAGGCAAGTAAGTGTTGTACTTTCTCATGAAGGAGAGTATGAGAGATTTATTGTAATCTCAAATTTGGTTTAGTGAAATTCTAGCCTCGGTGGCTAGGCATGGACGCGTCGATTTTGAGGTTTGTGAACCACATAAAAATTTTTGTGTTCTCTTTCTTTATTTTCAGATCATATTAAATATTTAAGTCTTCTATAAAAGATAAAATTAAATTTTATGAAATTTATTTTAAAACACAATTTCCCATCCCCACTGTTAAAGAGTTCTTTTAAGCTAACATGACTTTCTATATGGGGTTATGCTTAAAGGGATTATCGAATAAATATTAAATAAATGTTTTTTGCTTACAAGTGTCGCTTAAATCCTTAAGCATAGCCTAATAGGATAGATGAGTTTGGAACCCACTAGTGTTAAGCCCATATGTTTAAAATATAAACTCGGTGTGTTATATGTATTTCAACAACTATTTTGTAGGGCTTAGGAAATCATTTTAAATTTGTAAATGTAATTTGATCCTAAAATTAGGTTAGGATCTATGGGGTCTAGGTATAGTAGGAGTTGACTTTACCATGGTGGTCCACTATGAAGCTTGTGGAGGTCCTTGAAGAAGGTGATGATCCGAATGAAGACCCCAAAAGATCAAGACTTTTAGTTCTAAGATGGGATGTATAAGGGCAAAACTCACACATTTTCTTTTCTTTTTTGGGTGCACGATGATACCAGATCACATTAGTTTATTTATTAATTTAATTTAGCTTGATTTATTTTTTTAATAGAACTACATGCTTTTCTAAATTTCTTTATGTGATCTATGATGAAAAGCTTAAAACATTAGGCTCTTAAACAATTTAAATTTTCTACCTCATTAAAATTAAACAACTCAAACATAAAATGAAAATTCATAACTTCAACATAAATAAATCCTATGTTTAACTTAAAAGCAACAAAAAACAATTAGACTTATGAACCATGCGAGCATATTGTTCATTGCTCTTAAATTTGGTAGTTCACCCATTGCACATAAGGGAGCATATGACTTATGAGGATTACCACCCTTTCTAAAAGACTCCTCCTCCTTATATTAATTTGACTCATGACCATTTTCTAACTATATCTCATTGTAGGCATGAAATGGCATACCTAAGCTTTAAAATAAATTTGTAAGTAATATATATATATATATATATATATATATATATATATAACATGAAAATTATTGCATTAATTAAGTTAATAAAATACTAATCATGATCCTATGATTTAGGGAGTGAGTTTAGGATCTTATCTTCTTTTCTAAATATAATGACCTAGCCATCTTGCATACAAAAGAATAGCTTCATAGATTTAAAATTATTTAGGTGGTGTTAGCTAGCAACCCTTCAAATCAAGTAGGTTTATTTTCTTAAGTTGAAAAAAAACTAATAAGCCAAGCTTTTAATTTATGATAGAAGTATTTATGAACTCGGGTTCTAAAGCAACCTATTACAATAAATCTTAAACCATTAGACATTTCTATTGTCTTATGCGAATCAAAGACCTAGAGTTCTAATAAAATGCAATTCAAAATTTTATTAAATTCAATTTCAAATATGTAAAGCCCAATAATAAAATAGCTGAAATGCTTACTATGAATCCTAATATCTATATGCATTTTCTACTCATTCCTTTAAAAGAACTCTTCCTCCTCCCTTTGAATTTTGAATTGACAATCCTTTTAAGAAAAGCTTTGAAACCAAGATAAAGGTTAGTTTCTTTAATTGATAGTATTCTTAAAAGTGAATTCTTTTCTCAAATGTAATTAACTATAGGTTGTCCTTATAAGGAATTATGATCGGCAATAAATAAACTTTGTTATACTTTTGCATATAGTTCAACAAAAAAAATTTAGAATATTGAAGACCCATTAGCTTTAAGAGTCCTTATTAAGTAATTGAATCCATTATAGGGTGATATACTTATCTTTCACGGATAATATATTTATCCATTAATGACATATTTTATTCCCTAAATAAGCCCCCCAAAATCTATGTGGTGTCATAATTTTTCTCCATACCTAGTCTCTCATTTCAAAGATGATTAGAATTAAGTGAGTATTCAAAAACATATTCAATAACTCAAGAGTTGTTGTTAGGAACAAAGAATTTCTTATTGCTAAGAAACTAATCAAATTTAAGCAAATTGTTACACCGTTGCTTGTTTGAAAGTCATACAATTATTTCTTGCAAATGCTTATTTTAAAGGATTTAAACTTTTTCATATGAATGTTAATAGTGCTTTTTTTGAATGGGGTAATAAAAAAATTGTTGTTGAACAACCACTAGGATTTTAAAGCTCATTATACCCTAGTCATGTATATAAATTAAAATTGCCTTTTATGGTTGAAGTAAGCATGTCATGCTTGGTATAATAGACATAGTACTTTTCTATTAAAATTTTCTTTTATTAAATGATCTATTGATACTACATTTTGTATCAAAAGAATAAATTCAAATATATTTCTTTTTGTAGATTTATATAGTTAATATTTTGTTTAGATCTACTAACTCACTTTTATGTGAAGACTTTTTCATGACTAATGAGCAAACAATTTGAGATGAGTTTGGGTGTTTACTTACTACTTGGGATTTAATGTACATTTTAAAGTCAATCTAAGTACAATAAAGAGTTGATCAAAAGTTTAGATTGGAAGGATGTAAAAGTATCAACACCATATGATCCCTAGCACTCAATTAGACAAGGATCCTATAAGTAAATTTGTTGGCCCAAAAAAGTATCATGGGATGATAGGCACTTTATTTTATTTGACTACTAGTAGTTCTAATATTATGTTTAGAATCTATTTTTGTGCATGGTTTCAAACTTGTGTATAAGAGTCTCATTTCAATCTGCAAAATAATTTTTTTGGAATTTGATTAACACAACTAATTTAGTACCCCATGAGAGCACATCTTTTGATCTTATTAGATATTTTGATTTTGATTTTATAGGACATAAAATTAATAGAAAAGCACTTCAAGCATGTGTCGTTGTGGGTCACTCATTAGATTCGTGGCCTAGTAGGAAACAAAACTTTGTTACTTTATCTATTGCTAAATCTAAATATATTGTTGCAAGAAATTGTGTTGCCCAAGTCTTATGGCTAAAATAATAAATTTTTAATCTTGGCTTACAATCAAGTATGATTCCATTTATTTGTAAGAACTCTTGTGCTATCTCAGATAACTAAAATCTAATTCGACTCATGCAAAAAACACACATAGACATACATCATTTTATTAGATCATGTTAAAGAAGATATTGATATTCAATTCATTGATATGGAGAATCAAATAGCAAATACTTTCATAAAAGTAATGAATTTTGATAGGTTTAGCTCTCTTAGATCACACTTATGAGTGATAGATTTTCGTGATTAGAACATTTTCATTTTATGTATTTTTTATTTTTCATTCAACTTTGTTTTTTTTTAGTTTAATTTTTCACTTTATTTTCATATATATTTTTCCTGAATTTTTATTCTATTCTATTTTAGTTTTGTGTTTTTCATTCATGGATCCCTTTAATCTCACTCACTTTCATTATGGCTTAAAATTAAAAATACTACAATTGTATTATATGATCCATGATCGTATTATACAATATATTTATTTAGATCATCAAAATAAGTTGGGATGAATGACTAGACAATATATAGTAAAATAAATCACATTGTATGATTCATAGTGTGTTCTATATTTTCAACTATATGATTGACCCAATCAAACTAGTCATTAAAATGAACGATGTGATAATTAATATAACTTAATCAAACTATAGAATTTCTAATTGTATTGTACAAATGAATCGATCAAAATAGTCCTTCAACTGACCATTAAGATGTTCTAAATTATACGCATAAACCCAGCTTTGTACTATACAATCTCATAGACCAAAAACTCTATAAATAGTCATTTGTTTCATCATTCTTTCACAAGTTTTTCATACTCCTCACATATTTTCTTAAGCTTTTCTTTGGTGTGCAAGATATCCTCCATAGTTAGCAAATAAAATACCATAGGCATGATAATTGCATTAGTTTTAATAAAAAAGAAGTTGATTATCAAGTATAAAAAGAGTGTGGGATCAAATATTCAAAGTAGTCGTACAAGATAAGTTATCTTATCACATACTTGATCTTTTGCTAGAAAAACTCTTCAATTTTCTATTTATATTGCTTACTTCTTTCACCCTTAACTTCTTTTTTGACTTTCCTATACATTTTATTATCAATTATGATCATACTCATCTCATTAAAAGTATATGGTATGAAAATTTATATCTCTAACATTGATCTTTATGAATATCTCTACATGATAAATTCTTAGTTTATCTAGCCATAGTATTGCTAATGATTCCACTTATAATTGGTAATTTATTAGCAACGGTCAATAGAAAGACTCACTTCACCATAACCCTTAGTCAAGGACTTGTGATAAATGCTCGTGCTATCCAACATGTGCTTGGGAACAATGTCATTCCAAAAGTCAATAAATGTATTGACATCACTCCACTTGCTTTCATTGCTACATACTTTTGTATTAATCATACTCAATTCTTATAGATTTTCTAATTTATTATATTAAAAACTTTTCCATCGATAAAAATTTCTAATCCAAAGGAAAGTACAATTTAGCAATATGACACATAATTGTATATTTACGATATATCAAACACAACCTTACTTTGCTTGAGGCATTAGACCACACACTTCTCACTTCAGATAATTTATTTTACATCATTTATACTAAAAGTGGTAGCCAAAGATAAGTTGTAGTTGAGGCTAGTAATGAGGAGGCAATTAGAGAGAGGTAGCTATCAACACATTACCACTACCCCAAGATATCTTGATTGAATGTTTGGATGACTTAAGCTCATAGTCAATAGGCTTATTAAGAAGTATAATGCACACCGGGAGAAGTACCAATGGTAGTGAGGATAGAGCTTCATTTCAAGTTCTATTTGACTCACTTCACAATCTCTTTCAACCACCACCACTAGAAGAGGGATCATTCAAGTTTTTGGTTTTCTCATTTTTACTTTTATTATAGTTTGTTCTACCTTTTCTTCTACATCTAATGTAGTCTAATTTAACTTTTAACTATTATATTAGTCCAATATTGTACTAGTTGTTATGTTTTGTATTAGCATTAGTCACTATTAGCATATTTATTATATATGACTTTTAGTAGGTATTATTTTTAATCATATTTTCTCATTATAAATTGATGTGATATTTTCTTTAAACTAGCTTATATTACATACTTAATCACTACAAAAATATATGTAGCGTAAATATGATTTACTAACTTAATCAAACACTTTTAAATTTATCTATGATGATGCACATAATTGTTTAGTATGAATTTTCTTATATAAATCACATCTTTCCCTTTTACACTATTTTTTCGTTATGTTTGTAACAAATGAATTTGTGCATAAAATTGAAGTGGATATATTTGATTTGCAAATTGTATAATGAATAGAGTAACTACAATAATGAGATTGGGATGCACATACTAATATAAAATCTAAATAAAAAAAAAACCCCAAAGTTATAAGTGAAATAAAAATATTCTCCAAAGCATGGAAGTATGAAAAAAATAACTTATGCCTCCCCAATTTGTCATCAAGTGGCATTTCATTATAGTTGTTCATTTTCTTGAATCATACAATAGCAACTATTTTAATCTAAACAAAATGTAAGCAATACTTTATTTTATTACAAATTTATTTTAAAAAATTAGTAAATTAATTGATGTCTTTTATATATGTAATGAAATATGACTGAAGTGTTGCATATAAGTACACAATTGTAGGGATAGTAAGAAATATTTAGCAAAACAAGTCATATGATCATTGATTGAGCATTCTAAATATGCTTATTTATAAATATGAGTGTTCAACATGTTTTGAAAAATTCTACTTTACATAATTCATAAAATATGCCTTTGCATCTCTTGTGTTTACTTGATATCTTTTTCACTCTTTGCATATTTGCATAAACATCATTTCATTCAATGCATATTTTAGGCATAAATTGAGAGAGAGAGTTATTTTTTTATTATTTTTTTTTTTTTAAGTTCCCAAACTCAATCCAAAATGTTTATCATCATCAAAAGAGGAAGATTGTTTACCCCATGAGCCTCTACATATTTTGATTATCAAAAATATTTCTAATTGAGTAGTTATTGTTACTAATTAGTTATGTGTGCAAGTTATGATTAAGTTTCAATTCAAGTATTACAATTTTGTAGCTCAATGAAAATTAATACCGGCTATTTGCAAGAGCTAGATTAAGGAAGTGCCCATGAAGACCACAAATAAGGAATGATTGATGCTAGAGGACCCATGTCAAGCTTAAAGTTGTGTTTCTAGTATTTGTATTTTGTATTCATGTAACTTGCATCTAAATGATGAAAAATAGCCAAGTAACACACAATTTTAAAAAAAATTAATTAAATTGTTTAAATTAAAATATTTTTGAAAAATTTATTATATAATTTAGATCATACTAGACAATTCTCTAATTTTTTAAAATAATTTTTCAACTATAATTAAGTCACAAAATTACCAAAATTGACCAAATCATATTATATGACATGTGATTATATTGTACAATTGTTCATTTTTGTTAATTATTTTATACCGTGATTATCTATCTATCGTATGATACAATGTCTATCAAATAGTTCAAATTAATTTGGTAATTATCTAATATGCATCCAAAATTTGGGAGATGCATTGAAACAATTTTTCCAGATTAAGTTTGTATTAAAATGATGAAATTATTTAGGTGAAATAAATAGATAACTTATTTTTTAGTTTGTTCTATTAGTATAGTAAAATCCTTGGTCATATGGTATGATCTTGATGGTTCATGAGCAATCATATTATCTAGTATTTTTAAATCCTAGAAAATTAAATTGAACATATTGATGGATAATCATATAGTAGATTGGGTCAATTTTATTATAAAAAATTTTAATTTTTTATTATTCCTCTTCCTTATAAATACCCCATTTGGTGAGTCTAATATGTAAACTTAAATGTAAGAGAGTTTAATGGAGGCATAGAGAAGAGTGTTCTCTTAAAGAAAAGTGGGGAGAATTCTCTCCTCCTCTTTCCCTTAAGAGTTATTTTGTTGATGAGGTTGCACTTTATTTTGATTATTCTTTTCAACTACCTTACCATTCATGGCTAAGCTTTAATTTAAGAGATTCTTCTTTTAGAGAACTTATGAAATATTTTATTTTCTTGAGAAAAGATTCTTCATACCTTAGAGGGAGTGGCATCGTTCTTGCCGTGAAAAGTAATTGTAGGGTTTTCTCCATTAGCCATTAAGGAGAGAGGCATCTCGGCATCTTGTGCCTAAGGAGAGATAGTAGAACTTATGGAGGAGACTTGGAGAGGTGAGATAGGTCCATTGGTGCAAGTGTCCTCTTCTCTTACTTTTATTTTTTGTTAATTTTTTGCTACTCTTCTTTTGGGTATTTTTTTTTTTGGATTTAAATATAAGTTTTCTCTCACTAAACTTTAAAGATTGGATTTGACTTTTCTTCCTAAAACTAAAGCACACCAATTCCTCTCCTCTTGGGTGTGTCATTCTTACACCTTATAAAGATCCTAATTACATACGACACTTTAAGATTCCATCTCCATGACTACTTTGGTTTTATAAAATCAATTTTAACCAATTAAGATGCATAATGAAAACTAAAAATTTTTATAATAGATCTACAAGTGCACATTTTAATGAATTCATTTTAGTCCATATTATTAAATTCATAAAAATGGTTTGATGGTCACTATATGATTTTCAATAACCTTTATTTTCATAATGGTATCAATAATATAGCATTCCACTTCATGATGTAAAATTGATAAAATTTGGGTCATCAAATTTTGATATGTTGCATTAACATTCTTTAACCTAAATGGCTTAACTTTATAACAACAAATGCATATTTGAGTTCAAAAGTTGTATGACATTCATCATTACGTGACATTTTAATTTGACTATCTTGACAACTATAAAGGAGAATGTTGAGTTAATTGTGGCTATGTTGATAATTATTTTAAGAATATGTCAAGAAAATTCATCTTTGTAATTGACACGAGCTAGAATTCACTCATTATTTTAAAGAATTGAAATAACACTAGTTATCTAGGTAAGGTATTACTCTTTTAGATAAACCCAACTTTAAATTATTTCTTTATTTGTTAATAATATATTTTCTTGATATAAGTCATATTCTTCTTTGTGTTTGTTTTACTATTGATACATTAAGAACAATTGTTAATTTATGTGACACTATTTTTGGAGACAAACCTAGTTTTTTGGAATCATTTTAGGTATAGCAATCATGATAATCTCTTAAGGTTTAAATAGTTTAAATAGCTAAATAATTTGTTAATAATTTACTAAAAAAACATTGGAATTGGGTCATCATTTGTAAGTTAATTTCAACTAGCTCATGAATAATTAAAAGTGTACCTCCCTAATTTGGGAGGTATGTTAATAATTTCATCATTTCTTTTTTAGATTATTATCATCTTGCATATAAATGCATAAAATAGTGTTACAACTAGCTTGAGGTAAAGATATACCATGAAATCCTATGCCTTATCTCTCATAAAAGGCATTCTTTATAAATTATACCATAATTTAAAATGCTATTTTTAAGGTGAATTTTCTTCTTCAATCATTTTATCATTAACAATGAAGAAAATAAACAATGATAATATCTTTAACTCAATTAAAATAATCATATTCACTTTCAAATGGAGCTTCACTATAATGCACTACTTAGTGTAGAACAATGTCATAGTTTCTTTACATCTTTTAGAGGAAATATTACAAACATTTTAGAAGATGAATGATATTACACAACCGAGTAATGTTTAAAAACTACTTGTATAGCCATTTGAGATACAAATCAATCATAATTAAGAATCCTTTCATTGTCTAAATCTTCTTGTATTGTAAGATCTATCTTGAGATGACATACTAATTTGTAGTTTATTGGAGTTCCATATTTGATTCATCTGAGGAGCTAAAATGAAGTACAATCTTACCAAAGGAAAGCATAGAAAAGTTATCCCCATCAATTTTATGGAATGTTAGTTCTTAATCTCATCCACGAGGAACCTTTATCTATTCTTATATTGATCATTAGAGAATAATGGGTGGAAGACTTACTTGTAATCAAAATTAGCTAAAGATGCCATTGAATGAATCAACTTTTTTCTTAAGAAGAAAATATTCAATGTTACGAAATGTTAATTTTATTTACAAAGGGCAACAAATCACATTAAATAGAGAACTCTTCTCCTTCATGGGTTTATTTAACACATTGATGCAAAGTAGAAAGTACCATTTTATACTCATGAAGCTAGGTTCTTCCTAGAAATGCTCAAAATGAAGTACTTGTATATATTATAACAAACATTATCATTATGGGTCCCAAGCCCTGAGTCATTATGGCACCCAAGAGGGGATGAATTAAATTTTGGCTTTCTGTAACTTTTGATTTTATAATGATAAGTTATAATTCACAATGTAGAAAAATATAGTACAATAATATAAAGAGAGACAATAGGCATATAATTTTTTTATGTTGTTTGGGTAAACCCCAAATTTAGCCTATGTCCACACCAAGCCACCGCCTAGGAATCCACTAAACATAAAATAGTTTACAAATCATACTCTCCTATAACGGGTGAGTAAAACCGCATACAATAACTTGTTCTCTCTTACAAAGGGTCAAGATAACCCTAATAAATTTTAAAGCATAAAAAGAAAAAAATATAAAATAATATATTAAGATATAATATAGTTTTAATCTACCAATCAATCCAAATATAAAGATAATCTCACAACTTATAAATGATAATTTTATAACTTACAATAAATTCTCAAATAAGTTTAATAAGATAGAATGCTCACATAAGAAATGATAAAATAAATATCTTAAAATGATCATACTAAAATATTTAACTTAATGTAATTTATAGACTAATGTGCAACTGATTTTATAGATAAATTCATAATAGTTTATTGCATAATAAAATAAATTTTATCAAATGATAATTTTAACTTTAATAAGAATTATAACTAGCATGTACATAATAAAGTAAAAATGATTAATTCTCCTCTAGAAATTTTTTCTTAATTACTAAATAAAAAATAATAATTTTTCTAAATTTTAGAAATATAAAAAATTATTTAAATAAATTATATTAATTAGAATGAAATGATAAGTGCAAAATTAAATAATTCAAACTTTTATTAACTATATTTTGATAATAAAACTTGACATGCAATAAATCTAGCTAATAATCTAAAATCTAGCAAATAATTAATTTTATTTCAAAATGATACTTTGAATAAATGAAAAGGTCAAAAAAAACTTAAATATAATTGGTATAAAATAGATTCAAGAAAACTAGGCAAGTTTTTGATTTAAAAGAGAAATATAGAAAATATAAAAATATTTTAGTAACAAATTAGTTTTAAATGCTTAAGATACACTTATAAATAGATATCAAAGAAGATGATCTTTTAAACAATACTAATAAAGATATATTTCAAGAAACCAAAAGATAGCTATAAAAAATAACAATTTCGTAAGATGGAATAAATCCTACAAACTATCACAAAAGTTTTTCATAAGCATGTTTATATTCAAATGAAGAGACTTTGACTTATAAAAAATTAAAATATGATGTCAAAATACTAATTCAACAAAATTAAAGATTTGAAAGAACAAATTGATGGTGAAAAGAGTATTAATAACTAAAAGAGTTTTAGATTAAGAAAGCAAACATAAATACCTTGAGAAAGGTAGCTTAGTTGAAAGCATTAAAGCATCTGAACTAAGGATTTGAAGAGCACTTGGATGAAAAAATCTAATAAATTTTTCTCTTAAGGATGCTTGAAATTTTGAATTTGAAAAAGAAACCCTTTCATGAGAGAATAAGAGTTATTTATAGGCAAAAGACTATTTTAAGAAATTTCTAGGAAATATATTATGATAATGTTATGTTAACATATAAAATTATTATATTTATAAATATTAATTTATATTAAATAAATATTAGATTCAAAGAGCAAGAAAATGGCTAGTCACATGGGCATCTTAAAATAATCATAATGGTTAGCTTGCATCTAATATTAAAAATAATGAATATTTGAAAAGTCAAAATAAATTTAATTTTAATAAAAGTAGATCTTGCAATCTATCAAATTAAAAGAAAAAATTCAGCAAATCTATTAGAGACAAAATCTGATCGAAATTTATTGACTATAAAATGATGTTTGCTAAAATACTCATTTTCATGTATTTTCTTAATTTATAAATATAGTAAATGATATTTAAAATTATTATATAATTTAAATATAATCATAGATATGTTAATTAGTTATCATAAAAATTTTACCCTAAATTAAATTTTTTTTATATATATTAAATAAATTTTTGAATATATAAACTAGTTTCACTTAACCATTATTAATTATCATTTATTATTTGGACATTTTAAAGACTAATTATGAAAGATACAAAATTTTCTAAATTTATGGAATTGACAATTAATTAGTTGAGTTTATATAAAATTTAAGCTTATTATTAATAATTAATAATATATTAAATATATTTTAAAATATGTAAAATTGTTACCAAACTAAATCATGCTAGAAACTCCTATAGACCTTTAAGATAATTATAAATGCATATAACTTGATGTATTATATCTTGATCTCCAAGCTACCTCTCTTAGTCTATTTGTCATTCTTCCATACTTGCAATTGCATTAAACATATGTTATGAGATGTATTGTTTATCTAATTACCAATCTTTTGCATCTTCAAAATCATTGCATCTAAAATACTTAATATATATTTTAGAACATCCAAGCATATGTTCATTATCATCAAAATTAATAGGATTGAACATGAGGCTCATGAAGAAAACCGCCTGAAGATAAGATGTGTTTTGTTAGGTAGCAAAGAGCCATTATAAAACTTGTCAAAAAATAATTATGTCATGAATCCTCTAATACATTATGACAAGGCTAAGGCATTTCTTGGAAGTGATGTGCTATATGGCCGAATATAATGAGAAGTGTGCAAGACCAATGCACCAATATCTATGTGCAATGTTAAATAAACAAGGGTTCTCATTATGGAAGGATGCATGCAAACAAAGTTAGTCCATATAATTAGAGTTAGAATAAAAACTTGGAATATAAGTACTCCCATAAGTAAATTATTGGAATTAATAGATATTATGGTTAATAGAAAGATAAATATCTTATATATTCCAAGAACTAAATGGGTTAGCCAAGGAGATTGATATTTTGGGTTTTAAGCTTTGGTATTCATTTAGGATACATACTATAAAATGATGTAAGTGTGCTTATAAATTAGTGCTTGAAAGATAATATTATGGGAATTAATATAATTATAACATTAAAGATTATTATTGATGCTAAAATTATTAATTTTATAAGCTCAAAGTAGGTTTGGATGTAATTTTAGATAAGTTAGAAAAATTAATAAAAATAATACCTTATAAAAAATAGTATTTATTAGAGAAATTCAATGGACACTTTGGTAAAGTGGTAGAAAAATTTAAATCATTCATGGTAGTTATGGGTGTAGGGTTATTGATGAAGAACTAATGATCATTTTGCCTTAACTTACGATTTTACAACTACTAATACTTGATTTAAAAAAAAAAAAAAGTTATCTCTTATAAGAATGGACTAAGTAAAATGTAGCTTGATTACTTTCTTATCAGAAAAAAAGATTAATTAGATTGTAAATAAGATCATGAAAAAAAAATTATGTACATAGTATCGACTATTAGTTTTGAATTTTAAGATGAAGGATTAAATAATGAAAAATAAATCAAAACATTATTCAAGGATTAGATAAAAGTATTTGAAGAAAGCTTATAAAAATAATTTTAAGAGTGAGCTATAGGATCTTAGGATTTAGAATGTATATGAGGAAGCTAATACTATAGAGAAAAGTAGCAAGTGATGTTTAGCAACTTACAAAAAAATTTCTTAGAGAATTAAGAAAAAAACTTCTATTAATAAAAGAGTTGGTGGTAAAGTAAAAATATGCTAAAAAAAGATAAAAGAATAAAACATTTTGTTATAAAATTATTTTAGAAGTAACCTTCATAGAATTGGGAAAGAAATAAATTAACATATGGAGATTCTAAGAAACAATATATATATAATGCAAAGAATTTAGCATGTAATGATTTATATAATAAATTAGATATTAAATAGTGTGAAAGATGCATGTAAAATTTAGCCAAGAAAAGAAACAAGAAGTAAAGATTTAGTTCAAATAAAGTACATTAAGGATGAAGACCATAAAGTACTTTCCTTGAAAGATGATATTTAACATAGGTGAATGAGATAATTTGATAATTTTTTTCAATGAATGCTATGAGATTATGATTGACTTTAGCAACCTTAGTACCACCTAAATAAAAATAAAGACTTTTATTTTTATCATTATATTAGTAACCTCAAAGTAGGAAGATGATTTAAATAAAATAAAGTGTGGAAAAGCAATAGGACCTAATGACATTCCAATAGAAGTGGGAAATTCTTAAGAGATACCTTATTCAATAATGAGTTTATGGTGAACTAGTTTATTGGTACCTACTTTTAGAAAAAAAAGGTGATGCACAAAAGTCTGTAATTTATAGAGGAATTAAGTTAATGGGCCATACCATAGAATTATGTGTGAGAGAGAGAAAATATCCAAGTTTTATGATGTGATACAAAAGTTTTTTAAAACTAGTTTTTATTCATGCAAGGTTTGTCTACTATAGATGATATACATTTATTGAGTGGTTTGATGGATAATTACAGAGTGAGTAAGGAAGATCTACATATGATATTTGTTGATAAAGTTCCAAGCATAGTGCTTTAGAGAACTCTAAAAAAGGTAACTAATTAATATTAATTATATCTAAGTCATTATGGATATATATACTTGAACTATTACTTTTGTTCAAACACAAGAAGGATTAACTACATATTTTTCTATCTCAATTGAATTACATCAAGGATTTACTTTAAGCCCTTATAGATATATATATTTTTTATTTTACTTATGGATGTTCTTACTATACATTTATAGAGGTTGCACTTGTTGTATGCGCTAATGACATGCTTTTTTGTTGATAAGACTAGAGAGGGAGTTCAAGAAAAACTTAAATAATGGAGGTCAACCATTTGAGTAGATCTAAAATTGACCTCATGGACTATAATTTTAGTTGTAAAAGGTCAGGTTATGACAATGGGTGATCAAGTCATTAAAAAAGGTAAGTGTTTTAGAATCAAGTTTATTGTTCAAAGTGATGGTGAAATAGTTGGGGATGTTATTAGTTGAATTCAATTTGGATGGTTAAAGTGAAGGAATCTATTATGTGATAGAAAGGTACTACTTAGACTTAGAGAAAATTTTATAAGATGGTGGTGAGACTTGTAATTCTATTTTTTTTTTTTTTTGAGAGAGAGAAGAATAAAATTAAGTGTTGTAGATATGAGGATGCTCGGTGGATGATTGGCTTTACTCTTAGAAACAAAATGATATATCTATAAATATATATATATATATATGTGTGTGTGTGTGAAAAGTTGGAGTAGCTCTAGTGGTAGATAAGATTAGAGAGAGTCACCTTAAATAGTTAGGTCACATAAAACATCGGTTGTCTTATCACTTAGTTATAAGAGTAGATGTATTAGACTTAATATATATTAAGAAAGGTAGGGTGTACCTAAATGACTTGGTTAAGAAGAATAAAATTGATCATATTTTGTTAGACTTACATGAGAATATAATAGTGAATAGGACATAATGGAGAAAAAGGATTCATGTTGATGACCCCATGTAGTGGGATAAAGGCTTATTATTATTATTGTATAAGAAATTTTGCTTCAAATTTTAAATTAATAAACTATAATTGTAGTCCAAGAAAACTGAATTTTTTTTTGCCATTTTAATTATTGTTGTGAAAATTAATCTACATGAATATAATTTCTTTGTGTGTTATGAGAACACATTTAAAATTATTTATCATAACATTCACCAAACACTCGTTATTAGGATTGAAGAGTATTCACTAGACTAAAGCACACATATAAAAAATTTAATATGATCAATAGATTTCAAAATAAATTTTATCCATGAAGGTTATAATAAAGAGATTCTTGAAGGAAGGAATTCATTCAATTTTTCTTTAATAGAATGAGCCAAAAAAATTTTGACTTAAGCAAGACTTTAACTAAAATTTAAGATATCTCAATTAATAGCATTATAAATACTTAATAATGTAATAAGTTCTCTTAAATGAGCCATGACATTACAATCTACCTTATGTTATTGAGTAAACATTTGATGATCTTGATTTTTTTACTAAATTTTGATTAAGACCGTATTGTTATATATTCTTGCCTTCGCCTTTAGCCACATTTTTAGAAGGTTGAAGTCTTTTACCACTCTTTAATTGAAATTTTTTTAATATATTCTTAAAATTCTTCTTCTTTTGATATTTTGTATTAAAATGAGTGGGGGGGGAGGGAGGGGAGGGGGATGGTGAAATTAGCTATTCATTTTAAGAATCATTAATGTTATGTTTTAAGCGGAAAACACATCAATTAGGATTAAAGTTGGCTCTTTATATATTTCTTCATCCAAAGAGCAACTCATGAAGATAAATGCTAAAGGAAAATAGTCAAAATTGATTATTTTATTTCATCAAAGCTAGTCATACATTTTATAGAAAAATTTAGTTTCTCTAAACTCTTAATAATAATTTTATTCATTTATATTTTATACTAATGTATAAGACAATCTTTAAACATGATAAAATTCCCAATTTTGCTTCCCAAATATGTGTTATATGGATAATAAGATTGATCATTAGTTTTTATTTTTTCCACTTCTACATTGTTCTTTAGTGTTGGTAGCTTCATGAACGAGGTAACATTTTAAAGAGTTTTCTTAAATGCACTTTTCTTACATGAATACATTTTATCAAGCCATTCTTAGAAGTGTGAGTCACTATGGGGAGTGGGGCGAATTGGGCATTATTAAAAATTTTAAATATTAAATTTTAACTTTTAGTAAAAATTAATATTTGATTTTATAATGATAAGATATAATTTTAATGCAAAAAATAAGATACAAGAAAAGTCAAGAGAGTCAATAGGCACATAATTTTTAAGTGGTTCACCAAACCCCAAATCAGCCTACATCCACACCTACCCACCCCTTGCTAGGAATCCACTAAATAAAAAATAGCTTACAAACTGTACTCTCCTATAACCTATAATAACATGTACTCTCTTACAAATGGGTAAGTATAACCCCAATAAAAATTTTATAGCATGAAAAAATGTAAAATAATAAATTTTGATAAAATATATTTTCACAAATATACTAAGCTATCCAATTCAAAAAAGTGACTTACAACTTATAAATGTTTACTTTACAACTTACAATTTTGATAATATAGAATGCTTACTTAATTCTAATAAGAAATAATACAATAAATATCTTAAAGTGATCTTAATAAGATGTTTATATTATTACAATTTGTATACTAATATAAAAATAATTTTAAAATAAATTTACAATGGCTTATTACATAATAAAATAAATTTCACCAAAGAATAATTTTAAGTTTAAGAAAAACTATAACCAAGATGTATATAGTTGTATAAGAACGATTAACTCTCTATAAAACTTCTTTTTTCTTAATTATTAAATAATAAAAATAGTAACCTTTACTAAATTTTAGCAAGATAAAATTATTTAAACAAAGGATATTAGTTGGAATAAAATGATAAGTGCTAGATAAAATAATTTAACTTTTTATAAATTTTACTTTGATAAAGAAACTTGATATATAATAGATCTAGCATCTAGTATAAAATTCTAGAAAATAATTTATTTTATATCTACCAAAATGATGCTTTGAATTCATGCAAATGATTACAAATACTTAAATTAAATTAGTATATGATAGATTTAAGTAAACTAGATAAGATTTTAATTAAAAGAGAGATCTAGCAAATATGAAAGTATTTCAGCACAATAAATTAATTTTAAATTCTTAAAATATACTTTTAAAATATATTTAAGAATAAATAATCTTTCAAATAAGACTAATGAAGAAATATTACAAAAAACTAAAAGGAATTTGTAGGGAGATAAAAATTTCAGCAAGATGAAATAAATCCTACAAACTATCACAAAAGCTTTTCACTAAAATGATGAAAGAAACTTTGATATGGAAAACTTAAACATTAATTTCCAAAGACTAATCCACCAAAAGTAAAATTTGAAAGAACAAATAGATGGTGAAAATAGTATGAACTACTAAAAGATTAAGATATAAAAACAAATTCAAGTAATTTGTGAAAGCTTGCTTAGTTCAAGATGGTGAAGCTTCCAAACCAAGGATTTGATCTTGCAATATTTGGAGAACACTTGGAAAGGAAATCTAAAAGTTTTCTCTTAGATATGTTGGAGAGATTTTGAATTTGAATGAGCATTCCTTTCATGAACAAAATGAGTCTATTTATAAGCAAGAAAGTCATTTTAAATTATTTCAAAAAATATTATTATTTTAACATCATTTTATCTTGTAATATTAAAAAACTATGATTTATATTAAATAACTATTAAATTCAAACAGGCAAAAAATGGCTAGTCACATGGGCAAGTCAAAAATAATCAAATATGGTTCTTAATATATTCAATGCATTCAGTATTAAAATCAACTAATATTGGAAAAACTATAATAAATTCAATTTTAAATAAATGTGGGTCATGTAACCTATCAAATTAAAGGACAAAAATCCAAGGAATTTGTCAAGATGAAATTAGGTTTAAATTCCTTGATTATAATATGACTTTGGTTGAAATACTAAATTTCATGTATACTTCTTAATTTTGAAAAATGATATTTAGAAATTATGATATAATTTAGTTATAATAATACATATGTTAGTTATCATATAAATTTTAAATAAATTAAAATATTAATTATATTAATTATATAAATTAGTTAAACTCAATAATAATAATTAATTTTCATTTATTATTTTGATAATTTAAAATTTTTAGAAGAATATAATTGTTTTAAAATTTATGAAATTAAATATTAATTAGATAAAGATTTTTTATTTATCTTATTATCAATAAGTAAAATAAAAAATAATATGTTAAATTATGAGCAAATCAATTCATGTTAATGAACTAATATGAACCTCTAAGATAGTTTTAAATGCACATAACCTAAAATGTTGTACGAGCTCCAAACTATCTCTCTAGATCTATCATTCATGCTACAAAACTTGCAATTACATCAAACATGTTGTGAGATGTATTAGATATGTAATTAGCAACTTTGTATAATTTCAAAATCAATATATCTGAAACACTTACAACATAACATCCAAGCATACATTTATTACCATCAAAATTAATAGGATTAAACATGAGGCTTATAAGACCAATAAGAAGGTCATAAAAATTTCTTAAATTTCAAAGATGTACTTTATTTAGTTGAATTAGCAATGACCACTTCTTTTCTGAATTATTTTTGTAGTGGACACTACAACCATTTCTCCACTCTTCTTAGAAAGTTGAATAATTTTTTTTTAATTTCACAAAATCTATCTTCTTTGAAAATCATTGAGGATGCTTTAGCCTAATGATTATATACTTTTAAGTAATTTTTCAAAAGTGTGAATAGAGAATAATTTTAGGAGTATTACCTCGACCTTATAATATGACCTAACAAATGATCAATAATTAATTTTCTTGGAAAAGTAATTTATATTTCATCGCCATAGTTCTATAATAAAATTTACAAAATAATTTTAATATTTTTGCTACGTAAAACATAAGATTGTGCATATTGGCTTGCTTATGCACTCCATTAACTTTTTTATCAAGACTTTTATAGCTCATGAAAAGTCTTAAAGGATATGTTTGGCAAGTTACTATACCCCTCAAATGAAAAATGTTTTAAAGAAGACATTAAATGATAGATAAGAAAGGTGTTAATGTTGTTAATATTGCAACAAAGAGCCTTATACTTGAGTAATATGTTCACCTAGATTATATATTTCATCAAATTATGTAATATAAAGAAGAATAAATCCCATAAGAAATAAGACTAGCTAATACTCCTCAATGTATGTTCTTCCTTATTTAATAAGGGATTCAACTTTTGTGCTACTTTTGTTATCTCAACCATAAATATAACATGAGAATAAGATAAAACTATGCTATGATGTATTATAGATGATGCAACAATAGAAGTAGGAATAATATGAGATTCAGTTATATCAAGCATAAGTTAAGTTTGAGCTTGATGAATTGGAATTAATTAAGGTGAAAAATAAATGTCATTTTGTAACATCTTAAGAGTGGGCAAAGCAAGAGAGGGCGGACATTCAATTTTTTTTTATCCAAAAGGATATAGTAGGAAACATTTGCTCAATTTATTTAGAGTTTTGAATAAGAATGTCCTTTTCATTTTAATTATATTCTAGGGTCAACACATCTTACTCTTTATTAGAACTAGATAGTTCCTCTTGTCCTTCTTCTCAAATGTTTTTGAAAAAAGCTTCTACACTTCATTATTTCTATAACATGTGCAACAAGGAGATTATCATCATTCTTTATAAGGGCGTCATCATTTAGATCATCCCATTTATTAGGGTCTTCCATAAGCATGTTTTCATCATGATTAATGGGGTACATAATATGTGTTTCTTGAAAGAGTATATAATACTTTATTTTTTGGAGGCACAATAGGAGATAACTTGATTTAGGGTTGACTACTTTATCAAGATACACAAAAGATTTTGAAAGAGTATCGATGTAGCAATAATAAAAAAAATTTATTTTTATCTAGTTCTTATGAGAAGGAAGATTTTTCTACATGTAACCCTTTCAAGTACTATGTAGGGCCTGAGGGAAAGAAGACTTTTCACATCATAAGAAATTTCAATTAGTTGTTTAGACTAAATAGAAAAAATTAAGCTTGAAATACAAGTATAACATTAATAAAGATAGTAATAAGTGACTCCTTAAGGGGCCTTGAGATACACTTAGGCCTTTCATTAAGGCATTTCTTCATTAAAGGATAATAAGAAAAATCTTGATGAACTTGGCGACTAGTAAAATGAGTTGAGTTGCCAATTTTTGCACAATAATATATTATTTACTAATTAGAGATTCTATTACTTCTTGAATTTTTGTAGTTTACCGAGAAGAGTCTTGGGTAACATGTACAACAAGACATTTATGATAAGGCTAAGTCAAGACCATAATTTTTTTAATTGAGAACTTCAAATTAATTAATCATAATAGAGATCCCATAAAACTAAAATGGGCGTTATTGGCTATTATTACGATATAATCCTCTATTCATAGCATGAGTTGAGCTCCACTACTTAAATGAAGGGATCAAAATTGTACTATCATAAAATTAAAATGAACATAAAAAAAAAGAATGTTCACTAAGGTTTGGTAGGAACCTCAAAAAGTACACTTGATAGTTGAGAAATTATGAAATATGTATCAAACAATCTAGTGAACAGAAGAGACTCTAAGACAGAAGGTCATCGAAAAATAGTCTCTACTCAAGAGGAAGGACTAAACTAGGATATAAGGCTCTACTATTTATTCTAGTTCCCTTTCTCGGAAGGCATATGGAGACTTGTCAAATAGTAAGATCACTAACAATGACCTTCATTTATTATACATAATTATTAGAACTATAAGTACCAATTCCAAAATAGAAAGCCACTTAAGGCAACATAATTATTATCATAGTAGATGATTCAATTGTGATGTTCCTATTTGACATCTATAAAATAACAATCATTAGTCAAATATTATATAAAAATATTAAATATCAAATGGTTAATAGATTTAAATAAGATATACAACAAAAGACACATTAGTTTACCTATAAGTCATTGTAGAAACTATAGTTTCTCAAAAGGTAATTTGTTAAGTAATATCATATATATATATATATATATATATATATATATATATATATATATATATATATATATATATATATATATATATATATATATATATATATATATATATATATATATATATATATATATATATATATATATATATATATATGGGGAGAAAGGACCATGATAAGGTCACCACATCTCAAATGAACATGTAAATATTTATTTGATGATATATCATTGAGTAAATAAATGAAATCAAGTCAATATGGGTTACCCGGTCTCAAGTAAGCTCTTTTATTTAATTATATTAAAAGACACATTTAAGATAAACTCTTAATAAGTGAAAAATATGCCTTTATTTAAAATTTTATTTTCTATGTTTACCAAAAAAAACTAATGATTTAATGATTATTACCCCAATAAAATATTCCATATTTTAGTGTTGATCCACAAAGGCGAGAGTAAATTACGTAAGCAAGTGAGTTGATGGTGCAATGTATGAAAAGCTTATATGATAGTAATTACATAATAATCAAAGACTTAATAAAAGTGTGATGAAATCAAGGTGGTAAACATGTAAGGAAAAGAGATCAAAGAAAAGTTAGAAATAGCATTAGTTAAAACTTCATTGGTCCATTTACCTAGACTATCAAGTGAAGATCATTTAGGTTGGGAAGGTAGTAAACCCAAGCCAACCATTAGACACTTTGTCAACAATCATGATTAGCATCTTCCAAAATTGGTCTGGGTCTCAAACCAAGGAAGAAAGACTATGAACTTCCTAGATAGATTATTTTAAAGAAAGGTTGTAAATATGTAGTATTTTCAATCAATACATATGTAAAGAAATGCATAAAGAAAGAAAGGAGAGATAGCCCACTTATATGTTACTAGAGCTACTTAAATTTGGACTTACACTGCCTAGGTCAACCTACCACTACCTCGAATACTAAGACTCCATAGGCATATTTAAAATTATGTCTAGCTAGAGATCCATCCTAAGGGATATGATATGTAATGTAAGTTGTTTATCCTTAAGTGGGAACCATTAATTCTTTCTTGATTTGGCTAGGTTATGAATGAACATCGGTGTTTGGGGTTTTGGTGACAAGATAGCTTTATCTCATGCCTCTTCTTAGAGATATAATATAGAGTAGCTAAGTTTTACTCAACAAGCTTGAATAATTTAAATAATAAAGTATACATATTAGTTTTCTTTTATTTATGGTCATTTCTAGTGGCTCGATTGCATACTTGTCTATCAAGAACTAAATCAACTTGTACTAGGTTTGAAAAAATTTGCTTATACTTTGTTGTACATATAACTTTCTAAAAATTAAATAAAAAATATCCTATTAATATGGAGCAATCACAATATAACATAAATATAACATCATTGATAAACTATCTCATAGCATTTATATGTTGATGCTTAGCATAAAAAAAACACAAGTAAAACCAATGTTGAATAAATCTAGAAGAATATACCTATCTTGTTATTACAAAATAATAAAGTAAAGCAATAAATCATAAAGTAAATATAATAATTAATTTTTAATTTTAACCATACTCAATGTAACCTCATCACATGCATCATGCATTAAGATGTCTTAATTATTTTCTTTCTATACTAAGCGTTTAAAATGTTTTGAACTATCACATCAAGTGTGTACAAAAATTAGTGTATCTTAGGTTTAACTTATATTTGTGATAATGATGACTTATGACATACCAAAACAAGTCATTCATTAAAGATTGGTTCTTCTAAGCCTTATCACTTTCTTATTCATTGAAGTAATAAACTTTAAGCTAACTAAACTCATTGAATAATCATATGAATGCTTCTAAGTAAAATATTTTACTATTAGATGAATATCATCTAATAATAATAATCATTTAATTATAATTGAAGCAAAACCTTAATTCCAAACCTAAAATATAACATCACTTCATATGCTTGTAAATGCATTAATATGATAAAAATAGTTAAAACCATCAACTATCAACCATAGGATTCAAGTGTTTAAGGGATATGAAAACTATAAAATATATAAGTTTTGGATAAATAAAAAAACATTTCAAATATCTAAATCATAAGATAGTATTGAATAGAAATAATCTATTTAGTGGAAGAAGGAATCAAACTAAGTATAGGTGACCCAAGGTGTTTAAGCATAAGGTGTGATGGAATTAAAATTGATATTGTAAAACTAGTATCACATAATTAGCTAAGAATTTGACCACATGTTGTACTAGCTAAACTCAATTTAAGCAAGATAAAAAGGGTAACCAAGTTTATAAAAAAAATAAGGCAACATAATCATGAGAGTGTGAATATACTATGAATAGACTAGAATATTATGTGCAAGACCACCCCATGTGATTTTCAAAATCAAGCAAGCATGATTGAGGGGTAGAAATATTGACTAAGAGGAAGAAACTAGCATGGTTAAGGATACTTAGTTGAAGAAACTAAGTATTAGAAGCCCAATAATGAATGTAATACCATGCTTAAAATTAACTTAAAAAAAGAGTCAATATGCATGATATTAATGATGAAAAGCATAAATAATTTAAAATCTAATAATAATTTAATGTTATGCAATGTGATTTAGAATATATATTCCCCATAAAGTTTGCTACCTACCTAGACAACTAACCTATGTGCACAAATATTAGTGTATGCTGGGTTAATTAATACAATCAACATAATGATACATATAAAATTAAAATTAAATAAATTTGATTAAACACTATTGTGATATTACAATAAATTGCATGTTGTCTAACCTAGTATATGTGTACAACCAAGGAGTACAAACATACTAGCACAATGTTATATAAAGATTATGAGATTATTATTTCAAGCTTTTTTTTGTATTTGTCATTAGAAATTTGATTTTATTTATGTATTAATAATAAACATAATTTTGAATTTTTTAATTACCATAATTATTATCCTACAAATATTAATATCATTATTAATTTTTCATGCTATTATTTCTTTTAATTAATTATGGTATTATAATTAAATACTTGAATTTAAATTTTTAAAATGTTCAATAAATTTTAATAATTAAATAAAATTAAAAGGAGTTTTTTATAATTAAAAATAGTAAATAAATTAAATAACTTTAATACATTACATTAGATTAAAACAAAAAATTTCAAGTAGGAGATCATTACATGCTCATTGACCCATTATGGGAAAAATGGTCAATTTTATGAACATGTAGTATTTCATATAAGAATCAAAAAAATGTACATATGATTTAATAAAATTTTGAGAAAAGTCCAAGGGGTTTCTTAAACCTTATAGAACTCTCAATAATTTATCTCAAATTTTTAAATTTATTTAATCTTTTAAATAATTAAAAATAAAAAATGTATTATTTTAAATAAGATTAATATGATAAATAATTTTTTTAAGAATAAAAAAATTTAATAGAGTAATGAAAATGTGTTAGAAATATTTCATAAGTTTTTTTGAATTTTTAAAACATTTTTAATTAATACCATTTTAATAGTTGACTATTTATTTAGAAACATTCTAATTTTAGCATTTGGATTTAAATGACCTTGAGATTTTTATGAGATATTTATAAAGGTATTTAAAATCTTTTCAATGAATATGAAAATTTCTTAATCCATTTAGGGTATTAAATGACAAAAATAACAAACAAATGGTTTTCTTTAATATAAAATGCTTTCAAAATTTTCCCAAGCTCAATTTAAAATGATTTTTATATTAGCCAAATTAACACATATATTTGGAAACACGAACTAAAATAATAAATAAATTGATGGTTCTAATGCGTGCATTATGATATTCATAATATATTAACTTGTTCACTAATAAATTTGAGTGATCAATTTGAGGCCATATGACTTAACTTAAACATGACCCCAAGCGTTGACTCATATTGGGCTAAATTTGACTTCCATGATATTGGGATTTGACCAAGCCTTATTAAGTGGTTTTAGTAGTCAACTTATGTTATCTTAAGAACATCTTAGGGTTAAATATCTAACCAATTTGGCTAAATGGAATAGTCACCTATTTAAGGACTTAAATAAGATAAGAATATGTGAGTACCATTGACACAACCATGGGTCAAATTTCTCAAATTAATTTTGAGGATGGTGTAACTGATTTTTTAAGAGTCTCATGAGTAATTACATAATTTGAAACAATAAGATAGTTCTTTTTTTTACTTAGGTCTAATGCTTATATATACTTGGCACTTAAATAGTGTAAGATGTTATAGGGTCAAATTTATGATGTAGAAATGATTTATAAACTTAGTGGTTCTTCGTATGGCCTTACTAAGTCCAAATTAATCTTAATTGTTATGCTAACTTAGGCATGGTATTTGAAGAATTAATTTAGAGTCCAATTAATATTTTTTAATGTTGGCTACATAGGGAGAACTCATGAAAACATCATAGCAAGTACCTTTACTCTAGAGCTAAGAGCCTAAGTGTTGAGTCTAGTTTGAAGAACTAAGGCTAAAAGCACCAAGCTAAATGTAACAAGAACATTTAACCATCAAGACATTATCCACTTTATCTAATTTGTGTAACTTCCCAAGAGGTCACCCCTCTAAGGGTGCTCTCATATGAGTACAATTAATTTTGGAGTTTCTAATGAAATTTCAACTATTACACTAAGAGATTCCTTAATATATAAGAGTTAGATTATTTCTACTTAAATGGTATCTCAACCTTCCCTAGTAGTTACTAACATCCTTAATAGTTTTCTTAACCCAAAATCATCCACCATGAAAATAAGATTTTAGAGGTGGTTGTTCCAAGTTCCGTGGTGACTCACACCATGTAGAATTTTTCTTATCTAAGGTTCAAAAGGTAAATCCATAGATATGACATAGTTCTCATCTTAAGGATATTTTACAGTTCTAATATCATTTATTACATGTTGAACTTTTAACCATCAAGATATTATCTACTTTGGTGAATGGCCTCATGGTTTGGTCCCATTGGCATGACTTCTTAAGAGGTCACACATCCTAGGAGTGCTTGCATATGAGCACTTAATTTTAGAGTTTCTAATAAAAATTTAATTATTACACCAAAAGTTGTCTCGATGCTTAGCGTTTAACTAGTTTATAGTCAAGGGGTATCACTATTAGGGTTTTAGGGTTTAGGATTTAGGGTTCAGGTTTAGGGTTTAGTTTAGGTGCTTGGACAACTAAACCCCATAATATGTCGATATGAAAGGCATGTTGCTTGGATGGTCTTGATTGCTCCTTTGCATTTTTTTCAATTGAAATCCAAACAATTGAATATTTTATATCAATAAAAAAAATTTTGTTTAGTATATTTGATTTCCAACATTTAAGCCAAAATCACTTAAAATATGATAATCTATTTGGAGAATACTCTACCAAAATAACATTATCAAATACCTCACACATTTGGTCCTTTGCTCATCCTCAAGCAAAGTAAAAATAATAATATATATATAAACCTAAAATTAAAATTACAAACTATTATGTATACACAACTACACCTTATTTTCAAAAAAATTAACAAATATTAAGGATAATTGTTTTCATACTAATAGTTCATTTTTATGTTTTAAAAATTTGCATTCACACATGCTTTGCCATAATTTCATAATACTCTTATTATCACAATATGTTGCATCGATATCAAGTTCACATAACTTATAAACTATCCAATTTTGACAAGATCACAATTACTAAATATATGTAGTTACAATATTTTGCCTCAAAATATGCACCATTATTGGACACCAACAATGCTATTATGCTAACTATGATCATTTTTTTATAATAAATCTTGTCCTTCTTTTAAATGCTTAATATGGCCCACTCATAATCTATATCTTTTTTTTTATTGACTAGATACTCAATTTTCTTGTATTTCATAGTTTTCTAAATGAATTTTATTTATATACAAAACTTAATAGTATTTAATTAAGTTAATCATTCTTGCATATTCATTAAATGTACATTTGCTATAATGAGATGTAAATGTATTATGATACTTAATAGTAAACACAAGTTATAATTGACGTGTATAATAAGATGATTAGAAATAGTTGAATGTTATGAATTAATATAATACTAAATTTTCTTAAATACTCAATGTAGCATGATAGTCATGATGTAGCAAGAAAAAAATTAATAAAATTGAAATAGGAAAAATACAAAATATGATAAACATAGCATACAAATTTGTCCCTCATTCACTCTAAAATTAAATAAACTAAAAGAATTCATACAAAAGTAAGGTAAAAAATGTTAAAGGCTAAAAGTGAATATATGACATCCCAAAATGCTTCTACTCTTTTCTTCTAGTTAACAAACAAGATAGCAACATTTCATTAGTCAATCTAAAAAATATTGCTTGGCTGAAATCATAATGAAAATATAGCTATAAAAAAAATTATTATAATAGACTAGCATATAAGAAAAGAAATATTCACATACTATACCCCCCACCATAACTTAACCCTTACACATTAAAGAATAAAGTAAAGGATTAAGGTAAATCTCCATGTATTGGTGGTCAATCATCATCCTCATCATACTTATATTTTATCCCGGACTTGAAGGATGTATTGTTGGGCCAATTAAGATGATAATCTAAGAATATTCCATAACAAATATGTTGAATTAATCAACATAATTAAAACAAGGATAGTAGCTTTTAGGATGTATTCCATATTGTAATCTAAGCATAACTTGGCACACTCTGTCATCACTCAAATCTATTTATATGGCTAAGCATATCATAAAATGTTTCACATAATTAGAGAAGTGCTCTACTCATAACACTAAGTAGAAATAAAGCTCAAAGGTTCTAGCTATTGGATATCGACAACTTTTCCTTTTACATCCTTGCCAACACACTAATATATCATCCCATTTATTCATGTTTTTTAGCATGTTAAAGTAACATTTAGGTGCATGCACTAATGGAGATGGTGGTTCTTATGCATGTCACAATTTAAGAACTAGTAGCCTAACCTAGTCCTTGTATTACATTGTAGGTTGTGGTGAATGTTTTGGTGGATTATTCTTTTAATATTTGTCATAAATTGGTTTTGTATTACATTGTTGAGCATAACCTACTCCTACAAATATCAATAAAATTCCCACTTAATAGCAACCTCATAAAAATTAAATATGTCAAGCTTTCAAAATAATAGTAAGATCAATGACAAAAAAAATTAGCAATCATAACATATAACCACTCTTATTGGATTACGACACCATCAAGATGTGGATATATCATCATAATGAGGTTCCTCTTTGATTAAGTTAGGGTGTTGATTATTGTTAATTTTAACAACCTCTAAAAGTCATTTATTATCTTCTATCAAAGTAAGCATCCTTTGTTTAAATGAATAGATGATTAGTAATAAGAGTGAATATGGCACCCAAGAGAGGAGGGGAGGTGAATGGGTGTTTAATAATTATAGAAAATTTATTTTCAACAAAACAAAAACAAAAATATGGAATGTTAATTTTACAATTGAAATTATTACACATCAAGTAATGTGCATATGAATAAGTAAAATGATAATTCAGATTTTATTGAAAAGAAATTATGATTAATGTTGTCATGAAATGGTGATAAATATTTAAATTGATTTAAGGTGAGCCATTTGTCAATTTTATTATAAGTTATACAAAGCAAGACTCTAATCCAAGCTAAACCTATTAGAAATAGCACTTGAGTTTTTCTTGTATATTGAGTTTTGTTTAGTCCTATAATTTTTTGAAAATCTGAAAATAAAATATTAGTAACTCACACATATATTTATTGTCATCAAAACTCAAATTAGATTCTATGGGCTCATGGAGCTAATAATTTTCTTCTTTTAGATGATGATAAACCTATGTTGGTAATGTGTAGATGAAGGTGCAAAGTGACCTTGCATCCCACTTTTCAAATCAAAATCATCAACATAATTTGTATGCTCCTATTAAATGTATGCATGTAAAAGAAGTGAGAAACCAACATACTTACTTCTCCCCTTTGATAGTCAAAAAGCTAAAAATAATGATGCATAAAATAATTTAAATATTTGGATCTAGTATACCAAGCATGCACCACAAAGTACAAAAAAAGTTATTTTGGTAAAAGTTTTGTAAAGATGTCATCAATTTGTAAGTCGTGGCAAATGAACTCAATATTAACATCACCTTTAACAATATGAACCCTAATAAAATGATATCAAATTTCTATATGCTTGGTCCATGAGTGTTGGATAAGATTTTTTGTTAAATTAATGGCACTAGTATTGTCACACTTTATTGGGATGTGATCTAGTTTAATTCCAAATTCTTCTAATTATAGCTTAACCAAAGCAACACAATTACTTGTAGCTATGTACTCAGCCTTAGCAATGGAAAGAGCCATGAAGTTTCATTTCCTAAAGGACCACAACACAAGTGATAATCTGAAAAATTCACAAGTGCATGATGTACTTTTCCTATCTACTTTGTAACCTACAAAATCAAAATAAAAAAAAAAATAACTAACAAAGAATTTTAGAATGCCACAAGCCTCATTTAAATGTTCTTACCAAATAATAAAAAATATGCTTAACTACTATTAAATGAGATTCTTTAGGGTTAACCTGAAAATAAACAACAACAAACATAATTCCAGCTTTTCGATCAATTCATTTATGCACTTAGTTTGACCAATGAAGGTGCCAATTTCTTATTCTTCATTTGAAGACTCAAGAAAAGTTGAGCTCTCCCATTATACTCATTTCAAACTCCTTAGACATCAAATATGAAAACTCATGGCACAAAGACTCATTGGTACTTTTAATAATATATCATCTACATAAACTTATACTATAATTAGATCATCCCCAAACTTTTTTGAAATAAAGTTAAATCTACTCCATCCTTTCTAAATCCTTAGGCTATTATAAATTACTTAACCTATCATATTAAGCACAAGGAGCCTATTTCAAGCCATATAAACTTTCTTAAATTTATATACATGATCAAGATAATCAAGGCTCTCAAATTCTAATGGTTGCTCTATAGATACATCTTGGTCAATAAAAATATTTAGAAATGCACTCTTGACATCCATTTAAAAGAGTTTAAAATCCTCATTGCAACATACACAAGGGAAACCCATGGCCTCTAATCTTGCTACAGTGAAAATGACTCTTCAAAATCTATACCTTCAATTTGTGAGTACCCTATGCAACTAACTAAGTCTTATTTTTTATAATACAACTTGAGTCATCTAACTTATTCTTAAGGACCCACCTAGCTTCAATAATATTTTGATTTTAGGGTCTTTGGACTAATTCTCAAATATTATTTCTTATAAATTGATTCAACTCTACTTAGCAATAATCTAAAATTATCTTTTAATGCTTCTTTTATATTTTTGGGTTTAATCTCAAATAAGAATGCATAATGATTCACAACCTCACTCTTTTCTCTTCTAGTCATAACACCATTAGAGCAATCTTTATAATCAATTCTTTTGGATGACTTATATTATATTTTTCAACACGCCTTCATCAAATCCCAAGTCTAGGATGTGAAAAGTAGAGGGTTGTGATAAGCGATCGACAAATAATGTAAAACTTGTCTAAATAATCATGACATGAATCCTTTAAAAAATTGTGTTAATGCTAGGGAATCCCCTACAAGCAACATGTTGTATGGCACGAATATAATGAAAAGTGTGCAAGGCCACTACATTAGCATCGGGTGTTATGTTAAATAAGTAAGGGTTCACACATTATGGATGGATGTGGGCAAAGAAGTTAGTCCATCAAACTAGAATTAGGTTAGAAACTTAGAATATAGGTACTCTTATAGGAAAATTAATGGAATTAATATATATTATAATTTATAAGAATATAAATATTTTATGTATTTCAAATACTAAATGGGTTGGGGAGAAGTGCAAGGAAATTAATAGTTTAGGTATTAAACTTTGGTATTCAGGAGGAATCAAATTAAAAATTGTGCGGTGTGATTATAGATAAAAGTTTGAAGAAAAATATTATAAGTATTAATCAGATTATAGATAGAATTATAACTTTAAAATTATTATCGATACTAAGATTATCAATGTTATAAGTGTTTATGGTCCTAGATTTGGATGTAGGCTTAAAAAAATTGGAATAACTTAGAGGGATTAATATAAAAGATGCCTCTTGAAGAAAAGGTATTTATTAGAGGAGATTTAAATGGACAAGTTGAGTGGAACAAGATTTTAAAACTATTTATAGTGGCTATAAATTTAGAGTGACTAATAAAAAGGTAGGACTATATTAGATTTTGCTTTAGCTTATAATTTTGTAGTTTCTAATGTCATATTTAAGAAAGAGGTGAGCATATTATTACTTATAAAATGAATCTAATAAAACACATATTGATTATTTTCTAATAAGAAAAATAGATCATTTAGATTGTAAAGATTGTAAGGTCATTCGGTGAAGTTTAAGTATCTAACATTGACTATTATTTTGAGATTTTAAGATGAAGGATTGGAAGATGAAAAATAAATCAAACTATTATTCTAGGATTATATGGGAGTACTTAAAGAACACTAATAAAATTATTTTTAAGAGAACTACATGAACTTAGAATTTGGGATCTTGATAAGGAAACTATGTATGGGAAAAGGTATTGAAATTAAGAAAGTTGCAAAAAATATGCTTGGAGAATCAAAAGAAAAGCTTCTTTTAATAAAAATAGTTTATGGCAGTCAAAATATGCAAGTAAAGATAAAAAAAAATAAGAAGCATTGTTATAAAACTTGGTTTAGAAGTAACATACTCACAAAATTGGGAAAGATATTAAGTGACCTGTAAAGATTCTAAGAAACTAATATATGATGCAAAAAATAGCTTTTAGTGATTTATACAATAGATTGGATACCTAAGAAGGTAAAATATTTATGTATAAGTTAGCTAAGCAAAGAAATAGAAGAAGTAAAGATCTAGTTCAAGTGAGGTGTATTAATGATGAAAATCATAAAGTGCTTTTCTTTTAAAAGGATATTGAAAATAGGTGGATGATTTATTTTATAAACTTTTCAATAAAGGATCTTGGAATAAGATTGATTTTAGCAACTTTAATACCCTAAAAAATAGAGAATTTTATTTTATCATTATATTAGTAATTTTAAGTTGGATAAGCTTTAATGAAAATGAAGTGTAGAAATGTTTAGGAGATTAAGCAATTTCTTAGCTTATAAATCTTTTTAGTGTTATTTTAAAGATTAAAAAGATGTCGATGACTGGAGAAAGAGTTTGTTGATTCCTACATTTAAGAATAAAGGTGATGCACAAGAGTGTGCAAATTATAAAGGAATTAAGTTATTATGTCATACATTAAAATTATGGGAGAGAGTAATTGAACATAGGTTACGATGTGATATGAAAGTTTCTCAAAATTAGTTTGGTTTCAAGCCAAGTAGATTTACTATGGATCTTATATATTTGTTGAGAGGTTGATGGAGACGTATAGAGAAAGTAAGGAGGATTTACATATGGTATTTGTTGATTTAGAAAGGTTATGATAAAGTTTCTAGAGATGTTCTTTGGAAACTTCTAGAAAGGAAAGGAGTAAATATTGGTTATATTCAAGTCATTATAGATATGTATACTAGAGCTATTACTTGTGTCCAAACACAAGAAGGATTAATAAAATATTTTCTTATTTCGGTTGGATTACATCAGGATCGACTTTAAGCCCTTATCTTTATTACTTTAGTTATGGATATTCTTACTAGACAATTATAGGAAAATGTACCTTTGTGTATGCTTTTGCGATGACATTCTTCTTGTTGATAAGACTAGAGAGGGAGTCCAAGAGAAACTTGAATTATGGAGGTCAACCTTAGATTCTATGGGTTTTATTTGAGTAGATCTAAAACTAAATATATGGAGTGAAATTTTAGTTGTAGAAGTTCTAGTGATGGTACTATGACATTGGGTGACCAAGTCATTAAAAAATGAGTGATTCAGATATCTAGGCTCTATTGTTCAAAATGATGGTGAAATATATGGAGATGTTATTAATAGAATTCAACTTGGATGGTTGAAATGGATAAATGCATCCTTGTTGTATATGAGAAAATCGGACTTAAAGAAAAATTTTATATGATGGTGGTAAGACCTACAATGAATTATGGTGTAGATTGTTGGTTATTAAAATAGAAGCTAAGTTAAATGTTGTAGAGATGAGGATGCTTGGGTGGATGAGTGGCTTTACTCTTAAAGATAAAATATAAAATGAGTATGTTTAGGAAAAGGTTGGAATAGCTCTAGATAAGATTAAGAAAGCCATCTTAGATGGTTTAGCCATATAAAATGTCGACTATCCGATGACCCGGTTAGGAGAGTAGATGTATTATATGCCTTAGGTTAAGAAAAGTGGAGGTAGACCTAAAGAAACTTGGTTAAGATGTTTAAAAAATGACCTTAGTTTATTAGAATTAAATGGGAATTTGACACATAATAAGACACAATGGAGAAGACCCCACAATGTGAAATAAGGGCTTGTTGTTATAGTTGTTGTGACTTTTATTATATTTCCATTCTTTAGAAATAAATCATCCACTTTGTCTTCTAAAGTAATTTACTTAAAGTCATCTATTTCTTCATCAATCACTTCATTTCTAACAGATTAATTAAATTTTCATCAAATTAAAGTTTCATCAAAAATAACATGAAGTGATTCTTATACAATCAATTTTCTTTTATTAAAATTATATAAACTCTTCCAAAATAAAATATACTAAGAAGATACCATCATTATACTTGTAATCAAACTTACCCAAAATTCTTTTATATTATTCGAGATAAAACATTTGAATCCAAAAACATGAAAATGATTAATCTTAGGCTTCATTCCAAGAAAATGATTCTTAGGGGATCTTATTTAAAATTAGTCTTAAATAAATTCTATTCATCACATAACATATAGTGTTTTTTCAACCCAGTATTTAGGCAATTTATACTCATCAAGCATAGATCTACTTATTTCAGTTACTACTCTATTTTTCTTTTCAACCACTTCATTTTGATGAGTTCTAGGTGCAAAAATGTCTATCTAATTTTATGTTCATTATAATAATCCTAAAATAATTTATTTTTGAATTCTCCACCATGATCAGTTTGAATCCTATTAATCAAGTATTCTTATTCTCTTTGAATGTATTTAGCAAACTTCTTAAATTCTTTAAATGCATCATCTTCATTAGCTAAAATATCCCAAGTATATAAAGAGAAATCATTAATAATCACGAATTCATAATTCTAACTACCTAAACTAGTAGTGCTAATAAGACCAAACAAATCCTTGTAAAGTAACTCTAATGGTCTAGATGTGAAATAATGTTTTACTTTTAAAAGAATTTTTTGAATGTTTGCCATGAATACATGCATCACATATGTAGTCAAAATTAATATTTAATTTTGGAAAACCAATAACCAAATCAAGTTTTGCATTTTATTATTGAGTGTGTGATAGTTAATATGATATAGCCAAACATCATCATGAGTACTTTTAAAATAAAGTAAATTCAAGTTCAAATCACAAGGACTATCCAAATCAAGAAAATAAATATTTTTATATCTATGTCCTGCTAAGAAAATATTTTCATCATTTTAATAATACAATAAGATGCATCAAATGACACATTTAAGCCTTTATCACATAATTTACTAATGAAAATTAAATTATGCTTCAATCCTTCTACAAGAAAAACTCTATCTAAAGTTATTAAATTCTTACATATGGATCAAATATCGATAATTTTTCCTTTGACATTTATTTTCATTAATAATGAATCCACCATCATTTGGCTCTAGTGTTGTGAACTTTTCCTTATCTCCTATCATATGCCTTGAATATCCCTGTCTAAGTATCACATGCCTTCTTTGATTTTGCTTTAAGGCATTCCAACAAAAGAAAATAAATTGTCAACTTTTGGAACCTAAACATGTTTGGGTTCATATTCTATAGAAGAAACAAAAGCTTTATGTTGTGTAATGAGTGTTTAATTAGCATTTTTTGGTACCTAAATGAAAGATATTTTTGCATGAAATTTTAATTTATTTGCATAATAATCAAAAGAAATATGACATTTCTTTCCACAATAATGACATCAAACATTTGTATTTTGGTGGCTTAAACTTATATGTTTGATGTGATGTATGTGTGAAAGAGCCTTGTCCTTTCCATACATTGTTATGAGATGTGTGAACATGTAGCGTGTAGATTCAATCTAGTTTTAAAATAATATTTTCTTTTCTCATTTTTTAGTAAGCATAGATTATTCAATTAGAGATTTATTCCTACTCTTAAGCTCATCACATTCAATTTTAAGATAGAAAAATGCATGTTTTAGTTCTTATGCTCATTTTTTTAGGTTTTATATTTTCTTTCTATATTTTTATCTAATTCATTAAAGGCATAATTTAATTATTCATAATAAATATCATCATATACATCAAGAGGGTCGTGACCTCTCGAGTAACCATCAAGCATAGGTTGATCTCTTCATCTTTTGAACTAACACATGTATCATCGAATCTATATTTTCCCAAAGATCCTTCTTCTTCTTCCTATGGAACTCCTTCTCTTTCCTATCCTTCTTTTCCTGATCCTTCTCCTTCTTTTTTATTTTCATTACTAAGCTCTGACACTCTTCTTTACCATGTCTAGGCTTTTAGACCGATAATAAATGATCCCATCGTAGAAAATTATTTAGTATGTAATTTATGGATCTTGAATTTTCCATGCCTTTAGTTCTTCTTTTGAGTAGGTTCCCAAGTATCCTTGAAAGCATTTTCGCTTCCAAACTAAAAGTGGTGTCATCGACATCATCTACTTGCAAGATAAATATTTTTCTCTCTTTCTTTTGGGAGCTTTCATTTAGTTCCCTTTAAGCAAGTACCTATTGATGTACTATAAGAGAACCAACAAGCCAATCAAGTGAATATGAAGTTAAGTCTTAGCTTCACTAATTGCAATAACTTTAGCATCCCATTCTTTTAGAAGATATTTTAGTATTTTATATATTAAGCCTTAATCTTTAAATGTTCTTCCAAGAAAATGCAATGTGTTTATGATTTTCATGAATCGGTATACATGTCGATATAGATTTGTGTGGAAGATATGAAACAATTCATATTCATGAATTAGTCTATTAATATGTGCATCTTTTACCACACTAGTTCCTTCACAAGTAACAATCGGTTTATCCTAAATCTCTTTTGTTGTACTCAACATAAAAATTCTCATATAATCAACGGTAATAAATCACAATGTAATGTGTTACAAGCCTTAGCATTTAATTCATCAAGTTTTCTTTTACTATCCATTCTTTGAAAGATTTTTCTACTTTCATGTCATTTACTTCTACTATGGATGTATGATATTGGTGTGTCAACATATCCCACAAACATGCATCTTGTCCTCTTAAGAAAGTAATAATTCTATTCTTTCAATAATCAAAAGGTACACCATCTAATAGTGGAGGTATGTCATAGATTGTTCCTCGTGTAGTGAACCCTTAGGAAAACATCATGTCATAGTGAAAAATGACCTACTCTTGAATGTTTAGCCAATAAAAGAGCCCGCTCTAATACCAATTAAGAGTGACTATAGCACCCAAGAGTATGGGTGAATTTGGTGTTTAAAAATATTACAAAATTTATTTTTAATAAAATAAAAGAAAATTTTTTAATGTTAATTTTATAAATGAAATTATTACACATCAAGTAATGTGCATATGATTAAGTAAAATGATAATTCACATATTATTGAAAAAAATTATGATTAATGTCATTATGAAATGATTATGTTTAATTTGATTTAAGGTGAGCCATTTGTCAACTTTATTACAAGATATACAAAGCAAGACTCTAATCCAAGCCAAACCTATCGAAGTAGCACATGAGTTTCTCTTGTAAATCAAGTCTTATTGAGTCTTGTAATTTTTTGAAAATCTCAAAATAAAACATTAATAATTCCATACATATGTTTCTTATCATCAAAACTCAAATTAAGAGTCTATGGGCTCACGGAGCTAACAAGTAATATGGTCCTTTAACAAAAGATATTTTAATTATTTTAGGTGTAGTATTACATTAATCAAAAGAAATAAAATATTTTTTTTTTACTTTAAGAGTAACAAAATAAACTTATTCAAAAATCTTTATTTATATAAATTTTAAAATATTCAATCTCCCTCCCTCTTGGAAATGTCATAACATTCAATTTCACATAAGCATGCTTCCTTTTAAAGGATTTATGAAATCCTCAAATATATGATAAATGTCATCAATAAGAAGTAGTGTAGGTCCTCTATCATCTTCCATGTCATGTTTAGCGAATAACAGGAAGCACAAACAATCACATGAAC
Source organism: Cymbidium sinense (assembly GCA_021442155.1). NCBI lineage: Eukaryota > Viridiplantae > Streptophyta > Magnoliopsida > Asparagales > Orchidaceae > Cymbidium > Cymbidium sinense. Next base: position 62,264,893 of record CM038230.1, read on the forward strand.
TATACTCAAAAGTAATTTATTTTATTTTAATTAATTAATACTTTATATACATATTTCGGTATATTAGCTATATTAGATAATACATTGAAAACATATTTAGAACATCAAATATTAAAGAAGGTATATTTGATATATAAATAGATGGTATATAAGCTACATTGATTAGTACACAAAAAAAAAGCTTCTATGACCATTGAATAAAAACATTTAGAACATCATAAAGAATATTTGAAGCACTAAAAGAGAAAATTGAACATTTACTACCTTAGTTAGACATTAGTTACAGTTTTGGCATAATAGAAAAATCTTTCATAAAGTATTTTCTCAAACCTTCATAAAGAATGGGTTAAGAATATCAATCTTTAAAAAAAAAAAGGTAGCCTTCATTCACCTTACTAAATAACTAATGGAATGGACAATATTTGGGTTTATCCATTATCCTTAGATTCTTAACATGTAAAATTTTATGCATTTCTTTAATAAGTTCTTAAACACTCTCTTTATATTTTTCTTCTTCATGAAAAAGTTAAACATTATTTAACTTTTCTTAGAACCCATACATGTTGCTTTCTTGAGGAGGTCTAAGTATTCTAAAGCAACAACAACCTTCTTACTATAATGTGTAGAGGGTCATATTATAACCATTCTATTAAATAGAAAAACATTAAAATGTATTTTCTACTTTTGTCATAGATTCCTTTTAATGTTGATGGATGGTATCTTGTATTGCAAGATAGTTGGCTACTTTATCAATAATTTCTCGATATTTTAATTATGAAAAATTTTGATAACAAAAATATTATGCCTTTAATCATGTCCATGTGTTGCACTCATTTAAAATTATATCTAAAGACATTGCACCTCATTCTAAATTTTGTTCATGAAATGTTTTCTTGTATCATTAAGTTCATGCATCTAAAAGTTATTGCTTGATTAAAAGAGTTTAATAAATTAATTAAAATTTTAAGCATATAATAATAATAATATAAGGATTAACCATTAATGGTGCAAACAAAAATTTAAATAATACTAGACTTTAATTTCATTACATGAAAAGCTTTTATGTCATCATTTTTAAATATTAATTAGATAAAAACTTAGAGGAAAGATGAGGTAGTTGTTAGAAATGATGAATTTGAATTGAAAATTTGTTTTATGATTTAATGAAGAGACTAGAATATTGCTAAGAAATTATTGATAAGCCTATACATGAGAAGCTCCAATATGAAATGCCACCAAACACCACTAGAAAGTTTCAAGCTCTAATTTTCTTTCAAGCATCTAAAATTAATTTTCATTTATTCATACTCTTATTTATATCCAACAATATTGCTCATCCAAGATTCACATAGATTTAAAGAAAGAAACTTCTATAGGTGAAAGTATCCCAATAAGCATTTATAACAAATTTCTTGACACAATGATGCGTGTGGGGTAAAGTATCGTGCAAGAATACATGGCCACAACAAGTAATAAAGCTTGAGTAGAGTATCATAGTAATAAGGATTGAACATAAAGAACAAAATTATTTGATTAGATATTATTAGGATGATAAAAAAAATGCTAAAACAAAAGATACAACTACTCCTAAATCTATCTAAAAGATAACTAACTAGCAAGAGCAAGAAATGTTAGGTGATCTCAATATGATTAAGCCTAAGGATTGAGTTTCAATATTGTTGATATGTGTAATTAATATTTTAACAAAGTCAAGAGTTGATTTTATTGAAGTCTAATCAAAGTGAATGCTACCTTTCTCTTGAAAGGCTTTCCTATTTTCTTGCACAACTACATACATCTCTGATGATAAATTTAAGCAAGAAAAATATTATTAAAGCATTTTGAATCTCAAAATGGACTATTATTTCATCGTAGATATCTCTAACCTATAATCCATCTCAATATAATTTTATCCATGATGAGTTCATTTTCACCTCTCAATTTTAAATGGACCTCCTAATCTATTAAAATTAATGGTTAGTAAATTCATTAGTATTAATTTTTAATAAATATAAAATAATTAAAAAAATAAAACTCCAAACTTTTGCTAAAATCAAAGAAAACACATATACAACATATCTACACCTAACCCCTAGTAAAGGAAATTTAGTTCATGGAGAAAGAAAAGAAAAATATAAAACATGATACTTGAGCATGATAATAATAAATAAAAAGAAAATATAAAAGTTAAAACTCAGATGAAGCATGCTAAGAATACCTTCCTCTTGCCATATCTCTTAGCACTTGATATATTATTGATAGCTCTCCAAAAACTTGTAATTTTCTGCAAAACATTCCTCTTGGACTCCATAATGACTTCAAAAAACCCCAAAAAAATTGCTGGAGAAGTCCTCAAATTTATCCTAATGACTTACTTAAATAGAATTATATCCAATCACCTAAAAATAAAGAAATTCATTAATATTTAAGATAATTTATAGCATCTACCAAGCTAGTCTCATAAGTGCTAGGATTACTGTCTATGCATCATTCTCTCTATCTTAAATGCATTCAACTTTTGGGTCTAGCACATAGGCACTAGAATTGGGGCCTTGGTTTCAAGCTATTTGTCTTGGACTACACTTCAAATCAGGTTCTAGGGCTTAGGCAATAAAGGTTAATGCATTGGTGTTGTTGATGGTTCCTATTGTTGGGCATGCAAGCTCTAGTGTTTAGGACTTCGTCACCTAGTTCAACTCAAACATTAATTGATACCTATATTGTGTTATTCACTTTCAAATATGCAAGGATGTTTCTCCATGTAATTTTGGGCATTAATGATAGATTTTTTTGACATTATGATTACAAGCCTATGAAAATTATATTTTAGATAATAAGTGAAAAATTATGTAAAATTAATTATTATCATGTAATCATGTCATGTGGCTAGTCATGTTCCCTCCACATTTAAAACCTCTTTATAACTAACTCCACACCGACTTAAACCATTTGGAAAAAGAAAAAAAAATTGCATTTAGTTAAAATCATGTTTGATCCTAGACCTAAGTATATCCATTATGATAATAATTTATGCTTAAGCATAGCTTAGGATTTTCTTCAAGGACTTTGAAAACTTTTAGGCTTTTACTTTCTTCTTTGAGCTTCCATTCTATTTCTTTATGATTCTACCTTGACTCCTTCATGGATCTCTTAGATTTCTTAGTTTTGTGCTTGACTTTTTTCTACATAAGAATAATATTTATTAATTGACTTATACATAAATTACCGAGATAATTTATAAGAAAGTTTGACAATTATCATTAATAATGAGTTGTTTTAAACAAATATCTTACTTATATATTTATTTGAAAAAAATGATTCAAAAATATTATAATAAAAATAACTCTAATATGAGATATCTGTTAGATTTATAAGTCGATTATAGTCACAAGTCATTTCAATTGGAACAAATTTTTTTGAATTGTTTAGAAATTGTGAGGCCTTCTATGCTAATGAGGATTATCTTAGAGTCTAAATAGACTAGTTGCATAGCTGGGATAAATTGATTTTAGGTGTGGAGAAGTCCAAAGGGTCAAATTTGGTGGAGAAGGAGGTGGTGATAAGGAGCTACGGTTTGGGCTTGGTATATCTTTCACTTTGGAGAAGAGATGAGAGTATTTTGCAAGCCAATTGAAAAGAACATGATACTTTGTCTTTAGGGTGGATCAAACTAGTGAGGTTACTAAAGGAGATATAAATTTTTATGAGGCTCAATATGCACTAGATATTAACCAAGAATTTTCTAGTCAAACCTGTTTCATAAAGGATTGAGGGGTCAAAGTGGATCTTACAACTAAGCTTATAGCAATTGATATTAGTGAAAAATTAGTAACAAGCATTACAAAATTCTTAGAGAATTTTATTGATAAGGTAATAAAACCCATAGATTGATTTACTTCATTCATTTGTTCAAAGCATATATTGAATTCGATTTGAAAATTGGTTTAGACATTTTTTTAACACTAATTTGACTTTGATTTTAATAATCTTTAAAATTAAATTATGTTTAAACATTGATTTGAATCAAACACAAACTATCTTGAACAAATTTTAAAGGACCTATAAACCCATACAAAGAATCTATGAATGCAATAAGTTATCCCTCATCATGAGAATTTTTCTCTAGAAAGCCTTTTGAAAGTTAGATGTTCAAATAAAAAATAAGTGCATATTTATCTAAACATGCAATTTATATGAGATAAAAGTTCAAATTTCATATTTATAATTTATATTTTATGGCCTTCTAAATAAAATGTTGGTTGTAAAAGGATAAGAAAATAATCTTATAAATTTACATAAACATAATATGCATTGAACATGGTAGTGATGTTATAAGCATATGACTAGAAAGGTGTTTTTTTATTTGATTACATTGAATATAAACTTATATCTTTTTTTCAAATTATTTCTTACATTTAATTATGTAAGCCTTGCTAGTAAACACTAACCCATTGCCTTAGCCTTTTGATAAATTTATTTTAGCAAACATGAATATAAATTTATTCCCTTCAATATTTCCATGCATTATGTTTAGAGCATGATGGAACATGCAATTCATAATCTTGGCATGATGAGGAGATTTTATGGATTGAAATGTTCTCTATATAGGCATTATTTTCTTGCCATATAAGTGGGTTTGTCTATGCTTATGTGGAAAGAATGAACCCTATGGACTTGGTGAGTAGCCTACCATATAGGTACATCCCACTTATATGGCAACAAAAATGCCCCTATCTAGAATATTTCCATCCATAAAATTACTTCACATCAAGCCAATGTTATGATCTACATGTTCCATCATGCTCTATATATAAAATTTCTATATTTTTTTAGAATTGTGATCAATGCTAGTGTGATTAAAACTTTTATTAAAGGATTAAAATCAAATATATTCATATAAAACTTGTATTTAAAACTTTTATTAGCACCACTAATAATTTAATTTTTAAAAGCTTTTTATTTAAATTTTTTTGTAAGTTTATATTTAATTACTTTTGTTATCATAATATCTTATTAAAATATTGAAAACAAATGTAAATAAAGCAATTTCATAATATTTATTATTTAAAAATGTTTCTTAAATTTCCTTCCAGTCACATTTTCAAATTTTTTGTGATTTAGAACAAATTTATAAAATTTGTATAAGTAGGATTAATTTTAAAAAATAATTTTCAATCAAATTGGAATTGAAGTAGAAGTATTTATTTTTTCAGTTTCATAATTAAAATTTTATTAATGTTTATTTAACTTTTATAATATACTTATTAATGTAAAATGTAATTTTAACATACTCAAATAATAGAATTTGATAGTATTATATAATTATTATAATCAAAAGTGTTATTTATTTATTTTGACTTAAAATTAACATTTGAAGTTAATTGTTAGTCAAATGCTTATCTTTATTTAGTGCTATGATAGATATGCAACTTTTTTTTTTAAGATGCCAATTGCAGTAGGATTTGAATAAAAATCAAATCAAGAATAATCCAAAAGAGAAGCCCACATCTAAGATAAGGAGAAAAGTAGTTTTTTTTAATTGTTGTTAATTAAATTTCATTACAGTGGCGACTACAAACCAACTTGTTTTATTTTCTTGGTATCGGCCAGCCCATAATATTAATGTTGATGATATATATAGTCATTGAATTTTAAATAAAATGAAATATAGGAGGTGATTTGTTCAGCAATAAATAGGCCATGCAAAGTTTAGAAAGTTCGGTTCAATAAATTTAATTAGAATTTTATTTAGTTTAGCTTAAGTATATAATTATATACTTACAAATAGTTTTAAACATGAATGAAAATAATATTATTGATTATTTATAAGCATATTTATATTAATAAAATAGATCAATATTAACCTAATATATAATCTTTTTCAAAATACTAATTAAGCATAAAATAAAGACCAATTTAAATAATGTAAAAAAAATTTATGCGCAAAAAAATTGTATGAAATTTAGAAATTTTATATTTATTTTGGATGAACCAAAGTGAAATAAATATAATGAATAATTTGTGCAAGTTTATTTCATTTCTAAGTTCATTTGCCAAATTATAACTTAAAAGCTTCTAAAACACCCATCGAACTTATGGTGATTTGGTCTTGTCTACTTTGCTTAGCTAAAAAATTGCTTAATTTGATACTCTTCTTGAAATAATTAAAATTAATATTAATACTTTTAACCATATATTTGTTATCATTAAAATTTAAAATAATGAATTATTGGGCTCATAGAACTAAAACGTTTTAGAAATGATGTATATTATATTTTATAAAAAATATTTACTCTTAATATTAGATTTTCTCAAAATACACCTTAAATCATTCCCTTGATATTATCATCTCTCAATTTAATGTTAAAATAAGTCTAGTAAATATCATACATCAATTAAAATTGCATCAAATTCATTATTATTTAATATCATTTTATTGTGACAACTAAATTAGAAATTTTTTAGATATGCTTTACATACTAATCTCTAAGCTTTTCCAACAGTTTGGTGGATCAACTCGATATGTTTAAAATTCAATTGAAAATAATTAATTTTAATTTTATTCATATATAATATATTTTTGACAAACATTAAATAAAATGGTGGATTGCTTGAGTTCTATATTACATGGAAATTAAGTCCATTAAGCTTTTTGCATTGGCTTGGATTTGATTTAAGTTTGATCAAAGCTTGCTATCATGATCCAAATTCGAGACAATCGCCAACTGAAGTCTGTATGTGAAGGTGCACTCTAGTTGGAGTGAAATGCTGGAAAGAGCAAAAGGGCTTTTTTTTTACTTTGTAAAATAATAATAATGATGATGATAAAGTTGATGATGATAATGATGATAATAACAATACTAATAATAATAATAATAATAATGATCGTTTTATCTATAATATAAAATCAATTAATAAGAAAAAAGACCTTCGCATTAATGTAAAATTGGGGAGTTGGATATTCAATCTGCATGCGGTGTTAAGTCAAAGTGCAAAACTCAATGCCGCTACTCACTTGTTTTTGCAGGTTGCCACTAGTGCCCCTAGCTCTCTTGTCGGCTCTTGCCATTTCAATGAAATCGTCTTCACCACTAGCCCATGTAAGTGGAAAGATATTTCGCAAATGTTCCTCTTTTGTGTCAATGTCGCTAAAATTTTCTCCTCTTCCCCTTTTCGTAGCCTCCATGCTTCCTTATTTTTTTTTTTGGAAAAATTTGAGGGCATAAGCCCAATGTATTCCAAAATGTAAAGTATCAAGTACATGTGGATAACGGAAAAGAAGACTATAAGAAAGTAAAGAAAACAGATTACACAACAAAAAACATATGACTACCCCTACTCAGATAACATAAACAAAACTACACACGAAAAAATTAGACTTTAACTATGTAGCGAAACCCAAAACCATGGACTTGGGATTGTAATTGACCGGCAGCCCCATCTTCCTTCCGACAGTCACGTAACAAAACCACTTGAAAAGGTAGACATCCACAAAGAAAACCTGTCAATTGCTAAAAAAGCTAGTAACAAAACCATAAGCATGAAGCACATCAAGTCCATTTCAAAACCATATTTCTGTAAACCCAAGTAAAACCGTTAGAGTGGGTACTTCCACAAAGAAAAATCGGTTGCAATCCATCGAGAACGCAGAATAAACACCATTAGCATGAACAACATCAAGTCTATTACAGCATATCGCCGGGCCTTCCTCTCACAAAAAAGAAAGACAAGGTATTTTTTATCCGAACAATCCATACACCACACTTCTTATACAACCAAACGCGACATCAAGCCATAAGAGAAAGCCAATCCAATTCCAATGTTCAAGCCAATACCAACACCAAAGAATCAAAAAAAAAGACTCCAACCCGTGACAGTGAATGAAACAAAAACAAGAGGGAAGGAAGCATCCCTCCTCAAACAAAGATAGAACAAGAGCACCAACTCAACTCCAAAACTCCAACCCATGTAAGCTAACTATAACCGTAAGGAGGGGAGTATCTCACATAAACAACACAAACAGCACACACAAGCTCCCATCATAATGTAAGGTTGTATTTATAAAATTAAAACTGGACTCGGACTTTGATAAAACCAAAAAAACCATCTCAAGCATACACGGGTGAAGCGCACCTATCAGACCCTCAGGTTGGTGAAGCTTAACTCCATCCAAGGTTCGTAATGAGCATCCAGTGAAAATGTTTGAATACCCTTGGGTAATCATAAGAGTCATCATTGTCATTGCACGATACCGCCACCATGCCCATAGGGTCTCGATTCGCTTGTAATCGACGAGCAAAGATAGCTAAAAAAAAATAATCGAAAAGAATAGTAGGGATTAGGGGATCCTATTCCTCCAACTTAAGATGATTTGCATAACACTTGCGGTGACTCATTAACCTTCCATCTTGCTATTTTGAAAGCAATTCTATCTTTAATATGATCAAGTAAGTCGTGAGAGGAGAAAGTGAGTTTTAAGCCTTTTATTTCTTTCTCTCCAAAAGAGACCAAAACAGAAGTGGAAAGAAAGTGAATTCTTTTGCTGATTTTATGCACATTTAGTTCTAAACTATTTAGAACTTGTTGCAAGGTAGATTGCATTAAAAGAAATTGCCATTGGGTAAAATACTTCTAATCGATGCATCGAATATGGACATTCAAAGAAGAGATGTGAATGTGAATCATTAAAACAAAACCCGCAATTTGTTTGAATTCCAAGCCCTCTTTAGCAAGCAAATCAAGTTTTAACCCACCAAGATAAGCCATCCAACAATATAAAGCGTAAAAGACAACCCGAAAACCGAGATAGACTTGAACCAATTTACGAAGGTAAGTGCTCAAAGAGAAATATCGGCTTGAATGGTTCTAGGGCTTCTTCGAGTGGGTTATCGCGCCTTCTTCCTCCTCCTCCTTCTTCTTCTCCCTAAAATCCAACATTTCTCCGCCTACCAATCATCTTCATCGACCTCGGCTCTTAGCTGGGTCGTTCTCTCTGTCTTGTTTCTAGCAATGGGTACTCTTAATCAATCCTTCCCGCCTCTCTCTTCTTCATCTCCACAATGTCGTTCTTTGGGCCTTCCAAGGAGGGTTCCAGTGGACATTGTAACTGAAAGATTTTACTCGCTCAAAATGAAAAGGTGGACTTCCCACTTTCCTTCATTCCACCGTTTCCTCCAAGTGTCTTTTGAGGAAGATTTGTTGGAGGGCCGCAGGAGTGGAATTTGTCTCTAGTTGGTCATGCTATTGGCAAAGCCATTTTATGGATCTCATCGGTAAAGAAGAAAATGGCGGTTTAAAGGGAATCTAGAGTTGTTATCTCTTGAAGGGGATTTCTTTTATTCAAATTTACATCAAGATTACAATGCGTGTGGAGCACGGCCTTGTTTTCTTAACTGAGGCCATTTATATTCCGTAAGTGGAGTTGGGATTTCCATCCAATGATCCGTGAGAGATCCCATTATGGATCAAGCTACCTAACTTCCCTTTGTGTTGGAACGAATGGATTCTCAAGATCGGAAGTGTAATTGGCATACCCTGCCGACAACCTAACGGCTTCTAAAGGGATCGTTGCGTCGTGTGCGTGATTAACACCGCCTCCGTTCTTCCGACTTCGATATCAATTTGAATGGAAAGAAGTTCAATCAACCTATAATATACGATTGGAAGCCGTCGGTTTGCACTCACGTAATACCTTCACACACGGTGATACCTCTTGTCCTGAATAAAGCCTTACCTCCAAAGCCGACAAGCGTATCCGTAATCAGGAGCCGGTCGCCAACCGATAATGTACTCTCTCTTGTTAACAATTTCTCGCCTTATCAAGAAGGCTAAATCATGGAAGATGATAATGCCGCAATGGAGGTCCTGTCATCTCAAAACTGCCCTCTCCATGATCTCAATCAACCTCCCACTCTTTCTCACTCATCTGGCAACTGAGGCTTCGATCATTTCACCCCGTGATACTTTTTTAGAGGGAAGCCACTCCGGTGATCCATTAAAGCTTGGTGTTGTAAGATCTTCCTCCTCCTCTCCCAAGCAATATGTTTAGTTGTCGTATGGACAAAGGAAAGAACCCTATCTCGACTTCAAAGTTGCAACTAGAGGAAGGAGATACCACAAGCTCTATTGTTCTGTTTCTAATCAAAAGGTAAAAAAAGGGCAAAAGCCCTCTTCTTTTCCTTCCCAATGAATTTTCCCAAATTAGGCATTTGGAATGTGAGAACTGCAAGGTCGAAACAGATCGCACGACGATCAAAGAATTGGGTTGGATCTTTTTGTCTTCGGAAACTAAGATTAATTCAATCCTATAGTGACCCTTTTCTTTCACGAAAGTTTTGATGTTTCCTCTAATCGTTTGTTCCAATTTGAGTTGGTGGGTGGCGAATTTGGATAAAATGGTGTTCGGCGTATAAATTTCCAACCGTTAGCTATTTCTAATCAATTTATTCATGGCTCCGTCTCTTCTTATGGGAACCCCTTTTCTCCTTATCACGGCCGACAATGATTCACAATCTCTAACCATCTGGAGCTCCCTTAGGGAGATTCGTGGGTATTACTGGATCCTTGGTTATTGATGGGATTTTAACTGGTCTTACCCAAAAGATAAGATGGGTGGTAACCCTATATCTCTTACCAATACCCTCTCCTTCTACGTGTTCAAGATTGTGAACTTCTCGAGCTCCAGTGTTTACTCTAGTCCAATCAACAAACAAACAATCCTATATTTTGTAAACTTGATAGGGCCTTTAGCAATGCTACTTGGTTGGATAAATTCCCTCTTCTTTTATAAAGTCCCTCCTCCTCTCTCATCGGATCACTCTCCTCTCATCATTTTCATGCACCACTTAAGCGTTAATCGGTTTATGTTCGAAATTATTGGACCCTTTCTTTTCTTGGGGAGTTATCAAAGATGCTTGGAAGAACTTTGTGGTTGGCGACCCTATCTTTGTACTTGCAAATAAATTATCCAAGGCTAAGAGTGCTCTTAAAGATGCCATGAGAGACTCATCACCATTACAACTCCAAATTGAAAAGCAAAATGGAATCAAAAAGAAATTCTTGAAAAATTAGAAAGGCATCCAACTGATGTTCTCCTTCTTCTTAAGGTTATTAAAGAATCTTACATTACTTTACTTCATATGGAGGATGCATGGGTTAAGCAACGTGCAAGGCTCATTGGCTTACTTCCTCGATGACGATCTTAAGTTTCTATACTTTTCCATTCAAGAAAGGAGAAGCTCTAATGTGATTAGAGAGCTTCATCTTAATGGTGTTTTATGTAATCGATTCCATAGGCGGAGTTAGTTGGGTACTATTCTCTCTTTAACAAGAACTCCTCGACTCTTTCATTCTCAGGATATTCCAATTGGCAATCTCTCCGATTCTATAATGAGTTTGGAGGTGATATTAGTGATCAAGAAATTAAAGATGCCTTATTTAGTATAAGTGAGAATAAAGCTCCAGTGAGATGGTTTCACTTCCAAATTTTTCTCCTCTTGGGAAGTTACTGGAAATAGTTTTTTAAATGCGCCGTCACTTTTCAAAACCCAAAACTCAACAGTGAAACATTCCTTGATAACTTTGATTCCAAAAGTTAAACATGCCAACTCAATTTCGACTGACCTATATCTCTTTGCAACACTTTTACAAAGCTATTGCCAAAGTTCTTGCTTCAGGATGAAGAAAGTACTTCCTCTTTTAATTAACTAATCGCTTTTATTAAAGGAAGGGACATTTGATAATATCACTATGGCCAATGAAATTTGTAATGAGTTGTTTCATAGCAATTCACATGGGTCTTTCTAGCCAAACTTGATCTTAGAAAGGCTTTTGACTCAATGGGATGCTCTTCTTCATAGAAATCTATTGGGTTTCCTTGTCGATTTATTAATTGGGTGAAAGCATGTATCACCGATATCCCTTTCTCTATCATACTAAATGGAGAAATCAAAGGTTATTTTACTTCAAAAGCGGTCTGCAAGGTTGTCCATTATCCCCATTCTGTTTACCATAGCCATTGACACCTTTTCTGTTTAATTGAAAGAGAGGTTAACTTATTTAGATACGACCTCGATTTGGAACTTGTCAAATTTCTCATTTGCTTTTCGATGATCTCTTAGTGACTAGAATTTATATCCATTGGTGGGCTCCAAATTGCTTGAGATATTAAAAAAATATCTTGGACTTGTTGTTAATCGGAAAAATCTCTCATTTGTTTCTCTAAAGGTTCTAGGGGTGGACAATCTTTGTAGTATTCTAAATATTACTCAAAGTGTTTTCCCATCAAATATTTGGGTCTTCCCTAACCTTGGGATCTCTAAACTCATTAACTTCTCTAGTTTATTTGACAAATTGCAAAGATGGCTTGGGTTGGAAGTGTAAGTTTCTATCTCTTGGAGGAAGACTACAATTACTCGAGATCATCTGTTAACAATTTCATATCTTATTGGTTTAGATCTATGATCATTCCTAAAGGTGTTTTAAAGCAAATCTACTCACTCACTTCAAGATTCTTCTACCATAATGGAGTTTCAAACAAACTTACTACTATATCTTGGGATAAAACATCTCGACCCAAGGAGAAAGGTGGAATAGGCATTCTCTCGGCTTTTCTCTTAATTCTCTATGTAAAATCAAAATAATGTGGAAAACATTAAAGCTGGAATCTCTCTTTGTGTAATCAAATATGGTTCTATTTGGAATCCCTCTATACACAAAGTCTCCTCTATGTGGAAGGAAATGAAATTGTATGCAAATCGCTATTGTGATAAATTAAACTATCACATTGGAAATGGTCATTCTTTTTCTTTGCTTTCGATCCTTGGTGTGGGAATCAATCTATAATGAACATGAGGGATACTAATGTGACCATCTACATCATATTTATACAAATGCTAAGCTTAGCACTTTTATATCGATGGGAATTGGAGAATTCCTTCCTTCTTTCTTTGTTGAATATCCACTATATGCTTCTATTGTTTCTATGCCTATTTGGGTGGTGATGACTGGATTACTTGGGTTTATTGCGTAATCCCACTAATGGATTTGCTTCCTTATTTAATGTACCATATTCTTTATATTTCTCTATTTTGAGAGTCTCTTAGTAAGCATCAAACTAACTCGGCTATGGGTTATCCTCCCCTTATCCCTCTTCTCTACCCATATGGTGGTTGCTCTTAACCGTAGCTCCTTCCTTCCCCTTCACCATGGCCTCAATCAAGGCATTCTCAAAGTTGAACCTTATTACCCTTTGAATAATCTAATATCCTTCAACTAGAAGAACCTCTTAGTAACCCATGGATCCCATATTATTCGCCTTGTCATTCTTCTAAACTAAGAGAAAACTATCATTTTCTAAGGAGGAGATCTCGAAGGTGTTATGTGGGCAGCAGAAGCCCTTTATAGAAGACTTCATCAAGTAGCCATGTCCCTCAAGAAGCTCAAACGTAGTCATCTCTCTTTTTTTATTTTCTAATTTTTCTACACATTGATTATGTGTTCTTTAGAGGACACTAGTTTTTCTTTGGTGGGTCATTCATCTTTCCCCAATTTTCTACCATAGAAGGTTGACATCAAAGAGATTCAAATATAAGTAAAATTTGCTACCTTCCTCTGCTAGAATGAAAAGGAATTTGAAACTATTAACAAGATTGGTTTGTCTTTTGTCATTGATGCTCCCACACCCAACAAATCAAGGTTAACTTCTTCAAGAGTCAATGTGCTACTTAAAACTCACTCTTCTTTTCATGATGTCATTAAAGTTTACTTAAATGTAGAATATTTCAATAACAAGTACTCTATGAATTGAAGTTATCATGTTTCCACAATTATGATACATTTGCACATGAGCTTACCTCTTGCCCTTTGAACCAAAATACAAAGCCATACTACAGGAAAAGACCTTATTGACAAAATTTCCAATGGATTTTCATGGGAAATAAATAATAGAATTACTAATAGATTTTCTATTGAAATGTTTTCTAACAAAATTTTATATGAAAATCACATTGAACTAGTGAAATTTTGCCAAAAATTTTGTTGGAAACCTAGGTTATAACCTAGATGCCTAATGGCCCTAATGCGCCTACTTCCCACACACAAAATTTCTTCTCTTTCTTTAGCTTTCTCTTATATTGGAAGCAAAACAACGTGCTCTAGCTCTGCAAATCACCACAAAATGCTCGATTTCTTCAATTTTTGATAAAATCAAAAGAAAACTCCCTACCTTCTAGAAATATTCATTTGTAATTTTTTACATTTAATTTTCGTGTTATGTGGATCTAAAACTTATAAGAATCTTTTCAATTTATAGCCTAAATCTTGTTTAGAATTTATATATCTCATACTTTTTTGTATGGAGTTAGATCTATGATTATTTAGCTTAGAATTTAATAATCATATATATATATATATATATATATATATATATATATATATATATATATATATATATATATATATATATATATATATATATATATATATATATATATATATCACTCTCTCTTTCTAACTTAATTCCACACATTTAAGTTCAAATTATAAGATAGTTTCTATATAAGTAATACTAATTGTGTGAAAATAAATTTGACAAACTTTTGGTGATTGCTAGAAAATTTGTAATAGATTATTGAAAAGTTTAGGGTAAGATTACATAGCTTAGTATCACATCATTTATGAAATATTAATGAAAGTGTTTATATGAAAGTGATCTTTATAATAAAATAATTAATTATATTTTGTTGAAGGGTCCATACAAGTGTGCTACTTATAAGCTCATTAGATTATATTGAATGTTTACAAGCCAAAAATTTGATAATCAAGCATTTATGCCATATTAAGGCTTGGTAATCTACTAAATTAATTTTATAATTTATAAAACAATGGAATTTATTTCTCACATATTTTTATTGAAAATTAAGTATCCATGTAGTTTTTTGATCAATTCTCTCTTAATGGTTTAGATGTGTAATTATTCTTATCTATCTTGGAAAGAGTTTATAGCCTTAATGTCGGCTTAAGTTTATGTAATTGTAATTAATGATAGAGAATAGCATCGTATAGATGGAGAGAAGGTTTAAGTTTAATGATTCTAAATTTTTTATTATTCACGCGGTATATGGATATCCACAATGAAAGATCATGAATATGCAATAGTTACATTCTAACAAAAAATGATTAGTTGATAGATTATTAAATGGGGTAGAGTACTTGCATGTGGCATCTCAACTTTCAATTTATCTTTTAGCGAAAGTTTTGATGTCCACATGTGAAGCACAAGAATCAAGTCTACTTAATGCTAGATAAAGTAAAATTAGACTTGTATCATAGATATGTCTAACCAAACTACTAGTACTAAACTTCACATGGTGAGGATGAGCCACATATCAATATTAATGTCGGTGCTTTATTGAGCTATACACCTTCAAATGAATATAATTCAGAAAACAAATATATGAAGAAATGGTATTTGATGTAGCAAGAGCTAAGTTTGTAGGAGTAAAAGATGAGGAACCTCCAAATGAAGAAGCTCAAAGGTTCCATGACTTATTGAATGCAACAAAGCGACCATTACTAGAAGTTTGCACAAACAACTCTAAACTAGCTATGGCTCTAAGAATATTGAGCATCAAAATAGGATTTAATATACCACAAAAATATTTTAATCAATTTACAAGGCTATTAAAAGAACTAAGTCACAAGAAAATTTTATTCTAAATAACTTATATAGAACAAATAAATTGGTGTCAAAATAATGTTTGGGCTAAAAAAAAATTTATTGTGTTAATGATTAAATGGTGTACTATAAAGATGATGGAATAGACATTGAATATAAATTTTATAGAGTGCATAGATTGTAGCAATAAAGAGAAAAATAATGCAAATAAAAGGATATTACATATAATTATTGGTTCTACTTGACATTTATTTCATGTCTTCAAAGACTATAAGTATTCATGCTTTTATTAAGTATATAAGATGGCACCATGAGAGAGCAAGTGAATCAAATTTTTTTAGACATCCATCAAATGGAGAAAAGTGAAAGCATTTCAACTATATTTATCCTAACTTTATAACTAAGCATAAAAGTCAAACTTGGTTTACGTTATGGTGGTTTCATGCCATATAGCTTGTGATAGTTACACTTTATAATATCTCCAAAGATATGCATGACCATATAATTTTATTCCTCACACTAATTATACCGGACCATATAGTCCTAAAGAAAAAAAATAAAGTTTTTTTTTTTTTGTGCGACATGTGATAGATGAGCTAAAAATCATATGGGATAGTGGTGTACTTACATATGATCGCTACAAAGTAAAACTTTTAGATGAAGGCAATGCTTATGAATGTTATTAGGGTGGAGAATTGTTGGAAAGATGGCCTATCTATACTACATAAATTTATCAAAAAAATTTACTTTAAAATTTGGTAAAAAATATTTCATGATTTGATTATCATCATATTTTCTTATACATTAAACACCATTAAAAAAGATACATTCATCAAAAATAGAGTTAAAAGACCAAACTTCAATCACGATTAAGTGGGCATGAGTTATAGCAATTTATTGGTTCAATTTCAATAATAATTGATTTCTTATTATTATTTGGTAGTCATCTTCCAGTTATGGTGCAAAATACTAGACAAAAGAAGTATTTTCTAAAACTACTATACTAGAAGACTAAGTTGATTACACATAATTTTAATATTATGCATATATAACTAATTTCTTTGATAATATATTAAACACTATGATGGATGTTGAAGGGAAATGTAAAGATAACAAAAATGCCAAATTAGAATTAAATGAATACTACACAGAGAGCTAGAGCTCTAAGACACTATAGATGGTAAAGATCTAAAGCCCAAAGCTAAGTACTACCTTATATTAGATCAGCAAAAAATAGTTTGTGAGTGAGTACATTCATTAAAGTTGTCAAATAGGTATGCATCTAACTTGACCATTAACTTGAGGACAATAAAGATATTCAAAATGAAAAGCCATGACTACTATATTTTTTATAATGCTTATTACCATTTTATCTTAGTATTTTACTTGATCAAATATTGAATCATTTGATTGAGCTTAATATAATCATTAAAAAAATTATGTATAGCTCATTTAAATGGGAATTCTCTAAGATAACTTAAAATGAACATTTCACTTATTTTGTGTAAGCTTGAGAGGATACTTCATATTGCTTTTTTTTTATTCAATGGAGCACTTTCCAAAATATCTACCATATGAAGCTAGAGTTGGAGGTATGGTGTCGTAGGATATATCCTTCTAAGAGATATTTATATATAATGCTCAATAATGTTAATTCACTATTTTTTCAGTCACACTTAACTCCTAAAACTATTATCGATTTTTTAATAAACATAAGAGGACAATGAAGAATAAAGCACACTTGAAGGATCAATATGTGAAGCTTATTTGGCTCAAAAGGCTATTTCTTTTTATTCCGCTACTTTGAACCACAAGCATAAAAGGATGATGACAAAGGTTTAAGAACTTCATAAAATGTACTTTCTATTTTTTAATAAAAAAAGTTATTGGGTAGAAACACTTCAAGATATTTGAATGATACATTGCTCAAAAGTATCAATGTTCTTCTCAAATGTGATGAAGTTCAACCTTCTTTAAGTAAGATAGTTCATCTAGTATTATCTAATTTTTTATTTTGGCTCATATATGATATTTATCGATCATGTAAATTTTCATATTGAGTTAAAATTATTTTTCTTTGAAATTAGATGATGCTAATAGTATTAATAAGAAGAATGAATATGAATTTTGAATAAAGTTTATATTTAATGTAAGCTATTCTAACTACAATCTATTTTTTATTAAATTCATTGGCTACACTTTCTCATATAGCTCTACTTAATAAGTTCATGATCAAATTAATGGAGTGAAGAATTAAGATTTTCTTAACCTTGCATGGGGACCATTGCAAGTTGTGATTACATAGCCAATTTTGAAGATAATAGCTATAGATTTCACACTAATTCTCTGAAGAAAAAACATATAACTTTTTTGTGAGTTAAAGGTAACACACATTGAAATGATGAAATGGATTATTATGAACTTTACAAAAGATTATACAATTAAATTATCTTAGTTAAAATATCTTTCTATTCAACCTGATTAGTTTGGTCCTATTTATAATCATGTAATAATAACATATAAGTCATATGCAATCACTTAAATGAAATTAACAAGAAAATGTTGTAAGTTTGATCCCACCATTATTATGCATCAAGCTAGTCAAGTGTTACCTTAGCTATCCTAAAAAAATAAAAATAAAAAACATGTTTGGTTGTGGTAATTAATATTAAGCTTAGATTAAGAGCTAAAGTCAAAATATTTTGGTCTTACTCATCAAAAAAGAGGAAATGATAAGTTTTAGACTTTCAAGTGATTATGTTGAGCCAATGATATACTTTAAAGATATTACTATAATTATGAAGAAGTTATTCAATCTAATGATGAGTATAGTAATGTTAGAAGAGATTTTAAATTCAACTTATAGTGATTCATTAAAGGAAAATACATAGTATATAAGTTAAAGGTAGAATATTTTTTTGTTTTACATCTTACCAATAACATAACTTACATAATCTCATTTTGTTTAATACCTAAAACATCTTTTTACTTCTTTCATATATTATAATTATGCACTACTTTTTTTAAAGTTTAGTAGATATAATGTGATTTTTTCTTCTTCTAAATGCTATAATTTTGTTCTTCCTTTTTTAAGTTTAATGCCTAAAGTTTTTTTTTTGTTAATAATTTAATTATTGATTTTTTCTTTGTTGCATGTGGAATTAGGTGGTGGTGATGATGTCCTTCATAGATCGATCATGAGTAGTTTTAAAGATGCGATTATTCCCTTTCTCAATTTTAGACTACTACCATTATCACAATTACAACCTCCGTGTCGATCTCACCCCGTACTAATATACTTGCACATACACAAGAAAATTATTCTCTAGAGCTTACCAGCATTACTATATTTTACCCGTTTCATCCCCACATAGATCATAAGGAGCCTAAATATCACCATCCATCATCACCTCTAAATCAGCCGATCCATCCACATATATTGAGTATGGTGGAATTGAGACCCTCATTTCACATACTTTATTGAGCTTGATAGAGGTACATAAGTTTATATACATTTCTTATAAATTTTTAATTTATGTAGTGCTTACTAAAGTTTATTTCACAAATTCAATCCATCAATACAGCAACACATAAAATTAAAGACATAATAAAAGAAAAATTGATGCTCCATATAGCTCATGGAAGAAGATATCAATAGAGGTGTGTGTCATGTTGTTGAGAGTTTGAGGTATTAACTAGGCTCTATATATTTGTATAATACATTGTGCTTAAGATCTACTAATAGTTAATAATGTATTTTATGCACACAAAACAATTTGGAGGCTAAGAAAATAAAGCAAGGATATTAGAAAAATTTAGAGGTAAAAAAGGTTGTCTTTTGACATGACATGTTCATAGAAATTCACAAGTTTGGAAAGAGGCTTCTTTGGATTAGAGGAAGTATGGGCTAAGCTATGTAGAACCCGAGGCTCACTTGACTATGTCGTAAAGAGAGCAAGCTAAATCAAATTGGTCATCTAATTATTGGGGCATAAGTAGCACCTACATAATGGAGGCTCAGTTCCTCATATTTAGTACAAGAAAAGACTAGTAAGTTATTGGCAACCTAGATTAATAAAATTTATAAGCAATATTTATTAACTTTATGTGTTTATTTAAATGCTTAGAAGAGAATCAATAGCTATAAAGTTGCATAGTAGAACACATCGGTACAAGGTATAGCACTAGTGGGTTAATGTCAAGTCATAGAAAGCTTACATAAGTAAATTTTTTATAATTGAATTACAATATGATTGAGAATTTATTACTTCTGAATAACATCATAATATTTTATAGAATAAGCTAAAGGAGGTGTCAAGATAAAGTTCTATAAGTGCAAAAAGTTCTAGTAGATAATATGAGCAAATAGTGATTGATAAATGGATAGATGCTATTGGGGTAAGATAAAGAAAAGAATATACTACTTAAGTTTGTAAGATTTGGCATATGATGCATACCATTCTCTTTAAACTAAGCACTAATTTAATTAATAATTTCATTAAAATGTGAGTCGCTACTATAACTAACGACATGAAGGTTCAAATGACTACTTAAATGGAAGCTCCAATGGTTGTCATGGAAAGAAGAATATAAAAGATGCACCAAAATAAACAAAAGGAAAAGAAGTAATTGTAGAGGAGCAAGAGGAGGAAGAGGATGATGATGAGAAGACTAATGATGATTAGTTTTTTATTTATATCATATTATTATTTATTATGGGAAAAATTATGACACCATATAGACTTTAAAAATTTCATATTTAGGTAATCAAATTTATCATTAAGGAATAAATATATTATCTCAAAAGATAAACATATTATCCTATTATAGATTTGATTACTTAAACAAGGATTCCTAAAGTTAATGGGTCTTTTAATATTCCAAAGATTCTTCTCTTGAACAACATGAAAAAGTAGGATAATGTTTATTTTATGGGATTGTAGTTCCCTATAACGCAAGATGTTATAGTTAATTACATATTATGAATGAGAATCTCTTTCTAAGAATACTCTTGATTAAAGAAATAGACACTTATTTCTATGAATTTCAAATTTGGTTCCAAAGGATGGTTAAATTAAAATTTTAAAAGGGAATGCTTTAACGGTAAGAGTTCTTTTCTAGGACAATTGAGATTGAGTAGAAATGCCCAGATATTGGGATGCCCGGTAAGCATTCCAATTATCCATTGGACTTTATATCTTGAGATTAAATTTATTAGAATTTGAATTAACATTTTATTAGAGATTTAGGGCTTACATTTTAATAGCACAAGATTGCAAAATGCCTAGGATTAAATACTTATTTCTAGAAGGATGCTTCAAAACCTAAGTCTACAAATACTTCTAATATAAGTCGGGCTTGACCTAGTTTGACTTTTGGTAATTATGGATCTTTATCTCACTTAAGGAAAGGAACTTATCCCTAACTCTTCTAGACTTATCATCCACTGAAGGGCTGCTAACACTACTTAAGAGAATTTTAAACCCATAAATCTGTGTATATATATGAAAGATGGCTAGGCTATTACATTTTAAGAAAGAATCTAGGAACCAAAACTCACTCTCTAATCCCTAGAATCATGTCGTATGATATGCACCTAACTAATACAATAAATTTTAGCTTTTAAATGTTTTGACACACAATTCATTTAAGGCCATAGGTATGCAATTTATGCCTACAATGATATGCAATTAGGTGTGGTTGTGGGCCAAATAAAAAAAGGTACACTTCTCCAAGAAGGGTGGTCATCCTCAAAGGTCAAATGCTGCCCCTTATGTGCAATGGGTGAAGCATCCAATTCAAGAATTTTAATAATATGATAGCATAGTTTGCAAAAGCTAATTATTTCTAGTTCCTTTTAAGTTGCACTTACGCTTTAATTTATGTATAAAAATTTGAATTTCTTTTTTTTTTTGGTTTAAGTTATTTTGATTTAAGTTGGGTTGAAAATTTAGTTTTTCCTAAGAGTCTAACGTCAAGCATCCATCACAAAAAACACAACTAAAAGAAACCTATAAAAGTAAGCAATTTTTATTGTGCACCCAAAATAAATCACACCAAATTTAATTAATAAGAATAGGGCCAATGAGGCCGGATACCACTATACACCCGGAAAAGGAAAAAAAAATTGGCGGAAAACTCTACCCTTATATGGCAGGCCTAGAACTACAAGTCTAGATCTATGGGGTCTTATCTCTAAGATTGTCTCAATCTTCAAGGACCTCCATCGAGCTTGTTGACCTCACTTTTGAAGTGAGGATTAATCCTCCCATCTTAGATCTAGAACCTTCTAGATACTTGGATTATTTTAGTGCTAGGACACCTCTAGTGGTTAAGGGGACACTAAAACTTAAGCTTAGAGACTTATAAGGCATAACCCTAAGCTTAGAGTCCACCTTTGGACATATATGTTCCACCTACCCTATGGCTAAACCAAGACTCATACATATTCACTTGTCCAAGCTTAAGCTCATGTGGATGGAGCTAAACCAACCTCAAACATATTCAATTAATCTTAATTGAATTTGATTTTCTAATCCAAGCTCTAAGCCAAAATAACATGGACCTTAATCTAAGTTAACTCCACCATGATACTATAACTCAATTCAAACCCATTCAAGTGAACTAAATCCAATTTCATTTTTACAATCACTATTTTCTTAGTAGATCACTTCAATCCACTTCAACACTTATAATCAAACCAATCGAAGCAAGTGAATTTGATCAACTCAAGTTAACCCATTTGACTAAAAGGTTCAAATGAGCCAAAACTTAATTAAGCTCAAAGTAATTGTTATCAAAACCACAAATCATCTTCAAACTTATCATTGAACACACCCCAACCATCCATAACCTCAATTGGTCCAAGATGGCTTGACCAAGTCACTTAACCCAAAGTGACACAAAAGGGAAATTGAACCAAACTCTAATAAAACTCCCATTAGATCAAATAAAATATCCATTCATTGATGATTGTAGGTCACTATTGAACACTCCACTATATTCAATTGAACCTAACTAAGCTAATTTGGCCCCTTAACCTAAGTTGACCCAAATTTTACCAAGGGACAAATTGGGTCAAATAAAATCTCAAACTAAATTGGTTGAAACCAATGCTTCCCATCAATTACCAATTGAATTTTGAACATGATTCAACCTTCAATTAGACTCAATTTGGTCAACCTAATCTCTAGTTGGCTACTTGAATTTGACCTAAATGGTCAAATTAGATTAAATCACTCCATAATCCAAATCAATTCAAATCAACTCTTTCAATCAATCTCAATAGATCAATTGAACATTAAACTAACCCATGCTCAATCCAATTTAGCCAATTTTATCAAATTGGTAAACATGACCCATTTGACCCAAATTGAATCATATTAGCCAAATTCAAATCTAACTCAAATTGAATCAAACAAAAATTAATTCATTCCAAATGATCAATTAAACTTAATCAAACCTCCACTTTGACCTAATTTGGCTAAAATGGTCAACTTAGCCCAACATGACCCATTTGACCGTATGGGTTTAATTGAGCCAAACCCAACTAAACCAAGCTCAAACCAAACCAAACTTGACATGACTCATCATTGGGTCACCATGTGCCCCAGTGGGTCTAGCCCATGGTGAACCTAATTTGGGTCAAACTCGATAAACCAACCCACTCAAATGAGACAAAATCCCCATTGGATGGGTTTTCCACCTCCTTACCCTATGGCAACCACCTTTGGCCCTTCTTGGACAAGAGGACCACTTGACCCAACCTAACTTAAAGGCTGTTGGGCTCGCCTTTGCCAAGAGAAGGTGAGTTTACCCATGAAAACCCATTGGTCTACCTAGAGAGATGATACGACTCATGTCGCCCACTACACTCCCTCAATCTCTCACTCTCAACCACCCCCCAATAGTCCCTGTCATCTCGACCACCTACCCCCCCAGCAGACGGTTGCCAAAATGAACCAATCCCAGCTCTTGGTTGGTTGGGAAAAGAGTATACTCCTCCCCATGGATTCAAACCAGTACAGTCCTTCTCGAGAGCATTCCGCGCATAGTCCCCTACCCACTCCAGCTCCTTGTGCACTCCACCACTACGAGATAAGCTCGATCAACGAGAGCCTGTGCATCCAAGTTTTGTAAACCTCCATTAAATCCAAATTAACTCTTCCCACACCTTCACCTCACTCAACTAAAATGAATCATTTCCCTAGTGATTCAACCACTAGAAGATGCCTCAAGATTAACTCCAGTGAGCTTTGTAGCGTTTGGTCCATAGAGTGATCAACGGGGAGGAAGCTCATAATCTTCTCAATAGGGCTTTGTCTCTTCAAGGCAAGCTACCACTATCGATAAACGGTCTATAACTCCAACAAGGTAAAATTTGGCAACCATAGTTTTGCCCGTAGGTGTTGGTCTTTTGAAGTGAATCATGTTTTCATGTGATTTCCACAGGATCTCCATAAATTTATTCCCTAATTATTTTGGAGTTGATTTTACCATCAAATGAGCTTTGGTGACCTCAAATTGTGTGATAAAAGGTGGGCGATGTTCATCTTACGATGCGTGGGATGATGAATCCACTGCTTTGTTAGAATGAATGGTCATGATTAATTGCATTAAAATATTAATTTAATCCATTTGGAATCACAAGATTAATCTTGGTTGTCCGATCCTAGATTGGATGGTGAGACAAAGCGCATCCCACCTCTAAGTCAACCACGTCAAGCGGGTTAAGTGACCAATACCGTGCCATGTGGAAAGTGTTGTCATGTTAGCGTCCATGTGGTGTTGATGGTTTAAAGGGTAATTAGGCTTTAAAGAAATATAATTAAATGGTCAAAACTTAAAAAATCATAACTAATTATAAAAAAATGCAAATAAATCCATTTTGGAAAGGTTAGATAGAGAAGAATTTAAGAAAAATAAAATTTCTAACTTATGATGAGTGAATAATGCATAATTAGGATTTGAAGACTAGATTAATTACTTTAATTAAGGCCAAATTACTTGGCTAATTAATTTCAAATTTTGTGAGATGATTCCATGGGATGTCTTCTCTCATAATTTTCATAAAATTATTTATCATGTAATTTAAAGAATTTGGAATTTCAATCCTAATTACTCTCATTAATTAATTAAATATTATTATTAAGTTTGGTAAATAGTAAAATTAAAGAATTAATAATAATTAATCATTGTGATCAGTGGGAATAATGAGAAGTAATTAGGACACCCTCATCTAATTATTTTTCTAAATATATTTCTTTAAGTGGGTTAATTAACATGTATAATGATTAGAGATTAATTAGTAAAATTAATGACAAAATAAACATAAAAAAAATTAATAATTAGTTCAAATAATTCAAACATAATCTATTAATTCCCTTTATGTGTTTAATAACATAAAGTTATTAAAGAAAGTATGATTAACCCATTGGTACGGAAAATCATAAGCGTATTTAACTTAGATTTTTTTCCTCTTTAATTGAGTTAACTCTTAAGCATGAGCTTAATTGCATCAGATTCCTTTAGGTGCATTGCAAATTTTACTTTCCTAAAAGTATATCATTTCAAGCTCATGAATAAGTAGTTAATCAAATTAAAGAAGTTTAGGGAAGGATAAATAAGTTGATGTGCTTAATGATTTGAGCCTAATCAATCCATAAAACCCATTTAATAATTTTCTTTAAATATATCAAATCACCAACATGGAATGGGGTAAATACTAATTATCATTCTCTCCTCTTTAGGTTTTAACAACTTAAATATCAAAATCAAACCGGTAAGAACTTTGGTTTGTCTTAACGAATCTTTATTTAGCTTGATTGTCCTTAGGACTTAATGTAATTGAATATGTTATGTGACAATGTTTAATTATTTCTTTTTAATCATCATAAATATGCATTCCATTTATTTCATAGGTTCATGATTCCAAAAAACAAAAAAGAATCAAAAGAACATGGTTGCATTTTAGTTGCATTTGTGATAAATATTATATGTGTGGCTATTATCACTAATAAATCTCAAATTACTTTAAGAACTATAAGCTAATGATGTAAAATTTAAGCTAATGTTAACTATAAATGTTTAGCGAGTTTATATTTAGTTATAATTTAAAAATGGTAAAAGTTCTCATGGTTCATGCATATGTTTACATATGTTTAGAGTTAACAAGTATATAGTCTAGACATCCCAAGAACACGAGGCTTTAAGTAGCCCCAAGGAGGTCTTAGATAATCTCACTTCCCTAGTTTAATAATGACACGCGTACTTGTTTAATCTCATTCATGTGTATGCATATGCTATAATTTGGGGTTAAACTTTGCTTCACATGAATAAAATATTTTCTTTTATATACCCTTTACATGATTTTTATTTCCATGTTTGTGTATATGTTTACATGTATTTAAGTTAGCAAGTATATAGTCCGGACATCCAGAATCTGAGGCTTTAAGTAGCCACGAGGAGGTCTCGGATAATCTCACTTCCCGATTTAATAATGACACGCACTTCTTTAAATCTCTAATACATGTCTACATATGATTAACTATGCATTGAAATCTTTCTTTTCTACCAAATTCATGCATTAATTATCAACAAGTGTCAAAATCTATGCATGTACAAATATATATATTAAATCAAATATCATGAATGATAAAAATGAAGAAGTGTGTATGCTATTGATGGTGGAAAGAAGTAGTGGAATGTTGTTTATGTAATAGTGATTCAATTTTATTAATTCTACGATACTTTTTTTATGTTTGACTAAGACTCTTTATGACTAACCCAAACTTAGGTTCAATAAAATGTTTATAAATGGTTCACTAAAGACACCAAAGTCATAATAATATACTTTTAGAAAGTAACTTAGGGTAGGGATGAAGGAGGGTCAAACCCTTTTCTTCTCTTCATAATGATTAGATGTTGAGTAGGCATTAAATGAAACAAGAAAGTGTAAATTAAAATTAATCAATTCATTCAAAGATTTGAAGTGAAATTTTTCCTAATGTTTAACTTAAACAATTCTAAACTTTAGATAATCACACTCTTAAAGCTTAGTCAAAACACACCACACTAAATCTTAGCACACAAATTAGAATGCTAAGTTACTAATTCTTATCTTAGATTAGGCCAATGTATATTATGGTGTTATGTTTTGTTTTATGATGTATTATTTTATGGATGTTTGGATTGTTTGTGCATATGTTTGTTAGGTCATTAATAGCCTAATGATATTTTTTGTAGGGGATTGTGCTAAAGGGGCTAGCATAATAATAAGTAAATATAAATGTTCTTGCTTAAAGGTGTTGCTTATGCCCCTAAGCATAGTCCAATTAGGATAGGTGTGTTTGGCTACCCAAGTGCAGTGCTAAGTCCAAATATGTAAAATATAATTACTTGGCTTGCATGCTTATTTAGATAACATATATTTTATAGGTGTATTTAGATTTTATTTTATTTATAAATATATAATTTTATAATAGGATTAGAATTAGTGTTATGGGTTTTAGGATAAGCGGTGGCTAGAAGGAAAGACTTAAGAGCCTGAAGCCTAAAGAAAATTCGAAAGAAGGAAAGAAGGACAAGAGATTAAAGACCCCATAACATTTACTTTTAATTATAATATTCAATTATAATCTAGGTTGTATAAGGGTAGAGCTCGGTTACCAAATTTATTTTCCTTTTAGGGTGTAGTGATACGACCTTCTGGGTCTTATATTCTTTTAGAAAATTTTAAATGTTTGATTGTTATGTTTAGATTAAGCAATATAAATGACATACTTTTCATAGGTTTCTTAAAGTGTGTATGTTTGATGAGTGGCCTCGATGCGGTAGGCTCTTTAAGATAAAATTAAATTTTCTATCATCGCTAAAAATTCATAGCTAAATTTCAATACAACTCATAACCTCATTTTAAAACCTAGGCATTTAATCAAGATAAATAAAAGATTTTGAAACCCCTTAGCTGAAAGTTCTATGTTATCACACCCATTTCGTATTGTGTCACTCTTGATAGGGAGGGACTCCACTTTTGCATGATAAGGGATATGCTTGACCTTTGAGGGTGATCCCTTCTAGTGGAGATCACCTCCTCTAATTGATTTAGCCCATGACTTAATTTTAACTTACATATAGACATAATTGTCCCAAGCCTTGGTCCAAAATGAATGTGTCAAAATGGTTTATAAAGTTGTAAATTTTAGCATTAGTCTAAGTCATGTTTTTATACCAATCATGTTTTAGTCTCTTAGGGAGTGAGTTTAGGATTCTAGATCATTTCCTAATTAAATAGATATAATATCTTATATCTACTTAAAACCAGCTACATGGTTTTAAAGCATAAAAGGTATTAGTTGGTGGCCACTCCAAGTGGCTATAAGTTTAGAGGAGTTGGGATACTTCTATTCTCTCTTATATTGGTAAACCATTGTATCTTATTTTTTATTAGACTTAGGTCATGCTTCTAGCTTGTGCTAAAGAATTTTAGATTAAGGTTCCAAGGCTACTTATTTTCTTCATCTCCATAATCTTGTGTTGTTGGACTATAGGCCCTAGCATTCTAATGAGATTCCAATTTGAATGAAAGTAAATTCTCTCTTTCTAAAATGTAAAGCCTCACTATAGGGTAGATTGAAACACTAAATAAGATTTCTAATATCATAGGTGCTTCCTATTTATCCTCCTTTGGAATCTGTGAAGAATTCTTCCCATTTGAGCAATCCCATTTGATTCTAACAATAACTAATACTTTAGTAGTCTAACCTTGAAATCTTTGGAGATACTCATTGACTACTTTAATCAAGATTATTCTTAGAAAATTTCTTATTTCTAAAGTTGTAATTAACTATGGAAGTTTGCTTCCATAGGAAACTAAAGAACCCAACATAAAATAAACCCTACTTCACTTATCCATGTAAAGGGAAAGATCTTTGGTATATATGAAGACCCATCTACCTTACGAGTTTTATTAGATGATTGAATCCATTGTAGGGTAATGTTTCTATCTTTGAGATAGTACATCATACCTTAATGCCGCACTTGATCACTTTAATGAGTACCCCTTAAGATCTATGTAGTGTCCCTACAAATCTATATTAAAATAGAACAAGGCTTCATGGGGACTACTAGAATGGTGCACTACTACAATTCCTAGGCCTCATAAATCCTAACCTAATTCTAAGCTCAAATTACATTTAAAAATTCTAAAAATAATTTTCTAAACCTTGCAAAATGGATGTTAGGAAATACACGTAACACATTGGCACTTATATTTGCAAACATATAGGCTTAACATTAATTGCTCGCTAAATGTCTATTAGGCAATGCTTACGGACTTATTCTACACCTATAAGAAAATAACATTTATTTTATTTTTATTATAATGGTCACTTTTAGCATAGCCCCACAGAGAAGATAGTATTAGTTCTAAAAGAATATCCTACCATCTAGACTAACATGCAAACAATCCTAGCCATCCGGTCTAAAATAATACACCACAAAATAAGAAAAATATCATGTCATGTCACGTAATATCAATGATCGACTTAACCTAAATCTAGGATCGATGACCTAATAATTTAGTATGTGAAGAAGAGGTTTGTGTGGTATGATTGCACTAGCCTTGTTTTAACTCGATTTGATTTTTGGTTGAAAACTTATTTAATTTACCTTTGGGTGGTTTCAATTTAAATGATTTAGTGATTTATTTTTATTTCCATTTTAAGTTCATTTCATGCTGAAGTGAAATTTGAATTTTAAAGAATGGACAATAGAATAAATTCTATTTTGATTGAAACTCATTATATTCAACATCTTGAATCTTAATAGATTGAAATATTCACCCTCACTTGAAGATTCATTCTAAGGGTCAAATTAAGATCTTAATTATCATGATTAACTATTTTTTGAATTCTTTTAATTTAAATTTGGTTTAATTGAAATTTTAATTTTATTTTTCTTCTTTTATCTCTTTTAATTTGATTAATGCTTCTTTGGAAATGTTTTGATTCATTTAATATTTTAATTAAATGTTCATTTAATTTCATGTGTTTGAATTATTTAATTTATTTGATTTGAATTGATCTTATTTATTTATTTCATCAATGTTTTTGTCTATGGTTATTGTTTATAAGTTTGGGTAAGTTAATCGATTAATTTCAAGTTATGATTTCATTCATCAATTTTATTAATGTTTATGTTTATTAATTTGAATGAATTGGCCTAAATACATTTTAATTGATATTTTAATTCATACTTAATTTAAGTTTTAATTTCATTATTTAGGTTAGAATTTTATTAATTAATTCAATTTCTTATGGTGGTCAATTCATAACCTAGAAAACTTAAGCTATTTTGGGGTTACACCAAACCTAATCTAGGTCATTCCAAACTTTTAGGTTATTTAAGTTTAATTCATTTGGTTAATCACTTTCATTTGCATTTAGAATTATTCATTAACCCAAAAGAATTTAAGGAATTTCTATATTAATGAATTCCATATTTAGGTACGAAATTTAGAGGTTGATTAGTTTTGATTTCCAATTGATTAATTGATTTATCATGAATTTAATGAATTATTAACTTTAAGGTTTAATTTAAATTGATATATCTAAAACATAACTAATTAAATCGCTTAACTTCAGAGCATTGAAAAATTTTTCTTAAGTGTTTTGATTGTTAATAAAAATAATTCAATTGGTTTTATGAATTTTATAATTTCTATAATCTTCTAATTTATTGTTTCATTTAAATTGACCTAGAAATTGAAAATTCAACAACTTTCGTCTGAAAGTCAATTGGCCTTGAAATATTTATGGCAAGTAGTGTTCCTTGCTAGTTTACGTTCCTTAAAGTTTCACTCTAATTACATGTGTATTTTAGGATTAATTAAAGTTTTAATTATTTCAATAAAACCTAACTTAAGCTTAAATTAAAGAGAATTAATTAAGTGTTTTATTTTTCTTCAATTTCTCTGGAAGATGCATCCATAGGGTTTTTTTTAAAATTTTTAGAGTTTTAGTTGATTTATTCGATATTTCTAAATTCATTAATTAATTCAATTAATTATCAAATTAGGTCATTTTAGAGTTTATTGGATTTTATAGAGTTTTAAAGAAGTGTTTTGTTTCATAATGGTTTATTATGATGATTTAAATTATTTTCATAATTTTTCATGGTTTATCTAATTTAATATTAATTTACCTTATTAAAATTAGGGTTTAAAGTTAAAATTGCATATATTTAGATTTACTTTACAATAAATCATGATAAAATTCTCGAGGTGTGTTTTAACCCGATCTCATCTTTACAAAATTTCAAATTAATTTGATGAGTGGTTTGAATTTAATTTGAGTTTGATTATATCTATTTAAACCCAAATTAACTCAAAATTATCCAATAAACATTGTGTTTGGGTTTAATGGATTCTTCACACTAAGAGAAATTCATAGAGCCTTTAATTTAATTTTTTTTGCTTGAGTATTTTATTTTCTATGATTTGTTTAAAAATTTTGGTATTTTTTAATATTTATTTAACTCAAAAATTAAGAATTTCCCATTTTCAACGATGGGTGCCGCATGGTTTCGATGTGGTTCCAATTGCCACATGGCATGGATCCATTACCATGGGATCCATGCGACCCCACATCAAAAGTGGGGATCACAAGATGATCTATGACCATCCATCGAAGATTAGATGGTCATGATTTCATGATTCTATAGGATTCAAATCGATGTATGGCTAGATCTCGATTGTTCATTTCTAATAGAAGGAATGGATAGTGGTGATTTCTCCCATGTTCTCCATGAGAAGAGCAAGCCGTCCACATTTGAGCCAAATTCTAGCAATCTAAGGGAAATTTCAACATGTTTTCAATTGCAAAATGATCGAATTAATTTGTAATTGATCCATATGGCTTGATTTCGCTTGAAATCAACGCCCCTTCACAAAGGACCAAATGGAAATGTTAAGGTGGTTTGAACCCATACCTCACGGCATGGGGCCTTAATGGTGGAGACAATTTGTACATCTTTGTGGGGATGCGTGAGTATCCGGGAGAAATTCCACACTATGGCTCCTTGTGGATTGCCATGGAGGCCAAGCTCGATTTTTTTATCAAGTTTGGTCATCCTCCGGTTTGCAAGCAGTGAGACGGGTAGAGGTTCGTCTGAGTTCTCCTTCACCGTGGAACATGGGGAGTGTTAATTATGAGGACGAGCATTCCTTCCTCGATTCCATTATTCATCAAAGGCTTAGCTCTTCTTTCACGGCCATGGCCAACCTCAGGCCCTTCCGGCTAAAGGGTTGAGGAAGTCTTTGACTCTCCATCTCTTCACCTTAAGAATGTGTGAGGAAGATTGAATTCATAAGAGGGGTTTATTTCCCATCTTTTCATATATGGAGGAGATGGGTCAACTTGGTTCCTCCTTCCCATGTGAGTGTGTTGGGATAAATTCCTTGAGGAGAGGAAGCCTCTCCTCTCCCTCTCCTTACCTTGGTCGTGGGCTCTCTTCTTCTTCTTCTTTAAGAGAAGAGATTCATGCCTATTTTTTATGGAATTGGATTCACCATGGTTGGCTCCTTGATTTCTACCCTTGGAGGCTAGCTCTAAGGGGTGGTTAACGGATTGGAGAGAGTCCAAATCGTTAAAGGTAAGGAGGTGTGTGAGGTGTGTAAGAATTGATTTTACATGGGTTTTGTTTCTTCCTTCCCATAGCATCTTCCGTGGTATCTCTTGACTTTTGGCACCACCTTAATGGCCCTTAGATTGTTGGTTAGTCAAAATCAAACCCAAGGTGAGCCATGACTCAAATAAACTTAGTTGAATTGGGTTTGGGTTTAGATGCCTCAAGTTGATTCACTTAAGCACTTGTTCCCTTTGAGTTAACTTGGTTTTTTTTCATTTAATGGATTGAACCTATTTTTAGGCTTTAAGTTTATTTAATTGATAATTTATGATGTTTTAGATTATTCATTCCCTTGGATTTTAATTTAATTTTGATTTTTTTCAACTTGACCCATTAAGACTTAAAAGGGTTAAGTTGAGTTCAACGAGTCAAAGGACCAATTTGGCATAAATTATGTTTAGACTCCAATCATGTTTAATCACATGTGTTAGATTATTTGGAGTGATTAATTTTATTTGATTTAGAATTGATTTCAATTTTAACTCATTTCACCCAAATTGGGCTTAATGAGTTAAATTGGATTCATTTCGATCAAATGAACAAATTGGTCGAATTAGCCAATGATTGGTTGGATTGTGTTTAATTATGATTTCTAAATAATTTTGGATAATCAATTTTAGTTGATTTTAATTTTATTTGGATTTAGATTCAATAAGGCCCATTTAAACCCATTTAGATCAAATAGTTTAAGTTGCCTAATTAAAGCCTTATTAGAATTATATTCATCTAGTTCATGTTTAAACATGTTTATTTTATCATTTGGAGTCTTCAAAATAATTTCATTTGGTCAAATTTTAGTGGGTTAACCTTTGACCTAGTGGGACCCACATAAGCCAACTCCACATAAAAGGGTTGACCATCCTTAACTTTCACTTGTCTTTAGGTTTTTTTTATTATTTGATTTGAATTTATTTTGATTTATTTAGGTTTCTTTGAATTTAATTAATTTTGAGCTTAAAGGTAATTAGGTTAACCACCTTAATCACCTTGCTTTAAACTCAAATGGATTCAAATTCCAAGTCAAATGTGTTTGATTTAATTCTTTATTTATCTTTGAGTTTTGGGTTGAGTCCACCTAATCCCATTAGGTCGATCAAACCCAAGAATGATGCTCAGGTTACTAAGTGTTGTGCCTTAAGTTCTTAATTAGGGAGGCTCGATCTAGGATAAAGTGTCCTAATTACTAATTTTAGAAATATGTTAACCTCATCCAAAATGAGGTCAACATTTATGTGTAACTTCATTCAACAATTGCAAGCAATGTTAATGTTTTCTTAACAAATAATTGAAATATTTGGTTAGGTATTCCTTTCTTAATAGTATTACCTATTTTTATGGTTACCGAGATCTCAAGTTAGTCAATCTTGATTTAATATATATTTTGTCTAATGTAATTGCGTTAAAAATGGGAATGCATGTGAAGCTTTTTCTTTCTTTTCATCTCTATATAGATTTTTGATAGATTCGATGGCTTTTCATCACTCACTTTGATATAAATCATGCCAAAATATACCATCAAGAAGGCTTACAACAAAATTTCTAATGGACTACAAATAGAATTTTCTATCAAACATTTTTGTGGAAAATTCCACCTAAAAGTTTTGCAAAACTTTTGTTGTAATTTTTTGGTGGAATTCACCACATCTAACTAAGCATCGATATCTATATCCTTGTTTCATTTGAATGGATTTGTAATAGAATTGTCATCAAAATCTTTAAAAAAATTTTCTATTAGTTATTTTCAGTGAGAATGCATTTTCAGCAAAAAGTTTTTGATGACAAACATTCCATCAAAAATCTATCAAAATGGTCATTTCTTATGGAAATATGGAGTTGTTTGATAAACATTTGATCATAAATGCTCCATTTTCTTATAGTGCCACCTAAACTCATTAGAAATACTTTTAAAGGAAAAAAGCATTACAATTAGAACCTTGAAGAGATGGACTAATACTTAGACCATCTAACCATAATCTCATTCTATAACAAACCCCCAATCTCGTTCTCTTACCCACCTTGATACTACTTCCTCTAGTCACTCTAGAGGTAACTCTTATAGAAAAAATCTTCTCTAATTGAAAATTTTATAGTGAATGGAGACCATATTAATGTGAATTTCAACTCAACCTCTTTTATCTCTTTACCAACCACTATTCTTGATAGTTTCACTACTAAGACGTCGGATCCTTACATATTCTATTAATAAATCCATTCCTCTCCCTCTTATTAAGATGTTAACTAAACTTTTTTTCTTTTTCCTCTAATGCCCCTTGTAGAGGAAAGATGAATGGAAACAAATCCTAGTCCAGTTCTACCTAATTTCTCATGACCCCATCAAAACCTTCTAAATTCATTGCCTCTTAGAATGTCAAGTGTATTCATAGGATTCTTTGCATCCATAAATGCATATCCCTAGTCTCTTATTTTTATGTTGATATTGTTGCTCTTTTCAAGACTGATATTTACCTTGCAAAACATTTTGGACTTTTTCTAGTTAACAAATATCATATAATTCAATATGAAGTTAATTTTCAAAATTTCAACAAGGCTAATTGTGATAGAATATAGGCTAAATGGAACAAGAGTAGGTTCCACTTCATTCCACGCCCTTTCACCCAAGCATATTCACAAAGTTTTATTCTTTCTCCTCCACTAAAGTTTATATTACTTTTACTTGTGCTAATAATGAATGGTCTAAAATAATATAGTTTTAGAACTCTACTTACTCTCTTCTTGTTGACATCAATTGTTGGTTTTCTTGGGGACTTAACTATATTTGACTCACTTTTGAAAGGATAGGATAATTCCTATTTTTAAGCTTCAAAACTTCAATAATTATATCTATAAGGTATTACTTTTAGATCTTCTAATATGGGATTATCAAGTAGCATATTTGACAATCAAACTATCTTCTAGATATTGTCCTCTATTATCATAATTATATCAATATGTTCCTTAGGTCCTTCAATAAAGTTTGTCCACCAATTATTGGGGTGTAAGTTTACTAAATAAATGACATAAGCTATAAATAAAATATCTCACAAAAAAATATAAAAATAAAATCTAAGTAAGATTCTAATTCATATATATACTTGTGACAAATACTCATTTATAGAAATTCCACCCAGTTAATGAGAAAGTAAGAGATTGTGGCATACTCTCTAGGAGGACTTATCGGCAATAATTAATTACACTTATAGACACTTATATAAGAAACTCTTAATAAATGAAGACATTTGTCTCGTGTATATTTATTTTTGAGATTATCAAAGGAAGGAAGGGTCATAGTTTAGTAAGAATTATTATAATAGGACAATCCATTTATCAAATATTAGTGCAAGGTAGACTATGAATCCTTGTAACCAAATAAGATGGCAATCAAATATACAAAATTTCTATATGATACTTGCTAAACTACCAAGGATTCTTTAAAGAGTATGATGGACTTAAAGTGGTTAAGGGAAAATGGAGAAACTAAGAAAAAAGTAGAAATAGTCATATTCCAAACCTGGGATCCATCATTCTAAGATGTCAAGCCTAACTGTAAGTTGAGAAGGTAGTCAACTCAACCTATCTAATAGGCACTCGATCAACAACCACAAATTGCATTGTCGAGTTAATCACATGGCCCAAATTGAAGAAGTTGAATAGTAGAATCCTAAGCAAAGGCTTTTTTAGGAATAAGTTTGAAAAGATGTAGGATTTATAATCTTCATATAAGTGAATACATGCCTACAAAAGAAAGGATGGACGATAACCTACCTTATGACTAGAATTATCGACACTAGACTTACAAACTTGATCAAGTGCCTACTAGTATATTAGGACTTTCTAATCATCATTAAAATCATGTTAGCTTAAAACTCTATCTTAAGAAGGATAGTCATGATATACAAATTATCTATCCTTAAGTGAAATTTTAGTGCATACTTAGGTTTGGTCATGATATAATGGCTATCAATAGTTATTGCTAAAATGTTCAACTTATACCTCTTCTAAGAGATATAAAGTAGCTAAAGGATTGAATTCTTAGAAAAGCAGAAAATGTCTTAATTTACTTAAAATTTAATGTTGGTAGAAAATATAATTTTTCACCATAAAAGCCTAATGGAAATAGATAATCCTAGACAAATATATTATAATAGAAAAGATAAAGAGTAACAAAATAAGCGTGTAACCAAATAGACACTATATTGTTATGGTTGTAAATGAATATGAATTAACATGCAAATATGATTGTGCAACTTCTTTATACATACCTAGATAAAAAAGATACAAAAGGGTAACTAAGCTCTACCAAGAAATACAAGATCAAGCAAATTATAGTAATAAAATACAAATTTATTTATTACCTACTTTTATTTCTTCTTCTAGCTTAGGTTGAAGGTTTTCCCTTCAAAGTGTAGGATCTTTTGGTACTTGGTTAAGAAACTTAGTTTATATTTAATATTTATAGTAGAAAAGTACAAAAGTATAATAATAAAAAGACTTTTAATCAAAATAGAAGCATCATAGTACAACATAATTCATAGTTAAAATTACATCATAAAATGATTATAACGTCATTATTTCTATATATATATTTTTATGCATGCACTCCTATAAAGTAAAACCAAAACATTGGTCATACATCAAGCACTAACAAAAAAAATATTTTTAACATTATAGTAGTAGAGTGGCACAACACATTATAATTTAAACAAACAATTACAAGGAATTCTAATGTTATCACAAACTTATCTTGTATAGCCAAAAGATAGTGTAAAAAATTACTTAGCTAAAATCTCGCTATACAAACAACTACAAAATTTTGAACTATGATAAGTAAATCTCTAGAGACAATGTACCTTCTGGATATCCTATATGATCATGACTCACCAACCTAGGGTCAAGTGACTAATTTGATCATCCTAAGGTTTATCACTTAATATTTACAATGTCAAAAGCAATTGATAGGCTTTATCTTGTTCAAATGTGCTAATAAGTCATACAAGGATCTTAAGATAGTTAAAAAAGTTATCATTAGATGAGTATTCATCTAATAACAAAGAACTAGTTAATAACAACGATCGGAATGTTAAAAGTTCTCGCGAGGTGATATCAAGTCATAATATTTAGAGTTTAAAAGGAAGTAAATTGATATTCGCGCTCTAATGAAAGTGGAATGGATTGGCTATAAGTGTATACCAAACTCGATGTCATTTAGTCTTATTGGTTGGTTGAACCATAAAATGACCGAAGTCATATGTGTATAACTTAGTCAAGTAAGGATTAACCAATAGTTGTTGGTGAGTTCTAGTTGAATTTGTTTTAAAGGGATGATCAAGTAAATCTAAAGGTTTACAAAAATTCATTAATACTAGAAAAGACATTATAAATGTGTATGATCTATAAGGATTCTTCCGCTATACAAGCATGACTAAGAGGATATCAAAAATGTTGATTCAACATTTATCTTTGGAAGACAACCCTTAATCAAAAGAGTTGGTTAAGTGATATAGCAATTGAACATTGCTATGTTTATTAAAAAAAAATAATCCATGCTATGATGATTATCTATCATGTTAGTTTAGAAGTCAATCAAGACCTAAGATTCTATAAGGTTATCTTTAAGGTTATGTGTTTCTCCAACAAGTTCACCCACCTTAAGGAGGTCATCATCCTTTTAAAGAGGTAATCATCCTTGTGCATAATTGATATACCAATCTCATCAAGAGAATGAGGTTGAAATTGAATTAATTAGATTGAGAAATCTACCATGTAGATGTGTGCACATAAT
The DNA here is from genome assembly GCA_021442155.1 of Cymbidium sinense. Taxonomy (NCBI): domain Eukaryota; kingdom Viridiplantae; phylum Streptophyta; class Magnoliopsida; order Asparagales; family Orchidaceae; genus Cymbidium; species Cymbidium sinense. The sequence goes on from CM038230.1 coordinate 62,303,034, forward strand.
CTATGCCTAATATAATGCAAATGTATACATGAGAGGTACTATGACATTCATAAGTGTTATATTATTTTTACACTAGTTTATCTAAAATGCTCATTATTTGAGTTGATAAATATTAGAGTTTATATATGATATTTAGAATTTACTTATATTCAAGGAAATGTATAAAGGAGGTGATCTTAAGTTAACATTTATCTTATGTGTGGAGGGAAACCCTTAATCAAAAGAGTTGGTTAAGTTAGATAGTTTAACAAGTGAACATTGCTAAGTTTTTTAAAAAATAATCCATACAATGATGTAATTATCTATCATGTTCTTTAAAAGTCAATCAAGACCTATGATATGCTATATATGGTGATTTTAAGTTATGTGTTTCTCAACAAGTTCACCCACCTTATGGAGGTGATCATCCTTTTTTTAAAGAGGCAATCATCCTCCTGTGCATAATTGATATAGTCAATCTCATCAAGAGAATAAGGTTGAAATTAAATTAATTAGATTGACAAATTTACAATGTAGATGTACACATAATCTATGCTTAATATAACATAAATGTATACATGAGAGGTATTATGACATTCATAAGTGTTATATTATTTTACATTGCATTATCTAAAATTCTCATTATTTTAAATGATAAAGATTAGAGTTTGTATATATATTTAGAATTTTCTTATATTCAAGGAAATGTATATATGAGGTGATCTTAAGTTATGCCTAATATATGCTATATGGGGTGATCTTAAGTTATGTGTTTCTCCAACAAGTTCACCAACCTTAAGGAGGTGATCATCCTTTTTATCGCCCTTTGCATAATTGATATAGTCAATATCATCAAGAGAATAAGGTTGAAATTAAATTAATTAGATTGAGAAATCTATAATTTAGATGTGTTCACATAATCTATGCCTAATATAATGCAAATGTATACTTGAGAGGTACTATGGCATTCATAAGTGTTATATATTTTTTACACTAGATTATCTAAAATGTTCATTATTTGAATTGATAAATATTAGAGTTTATATATGATATTTAGAATTTATTTATATTCAAGGAAATTATTTAACTTATGAGCCCCACTACTTAAATGAGTCCCATTTGTTAATTAATTAACATTATCATCTTAAAAGTTTTTTTAAGTTGAGTACAATTTGATTATTTAGGCTTTCAAGTTATTCTAAATTTCTATAATTCATTTGATCTCATTCACGCTTGATTTATTTTGGGTGCATAATGGAATCAACCTACTTTTCTCTCGGGATCCTGTGTGTTTTTGTGATGATGTGCTAATGTAAGAAAAATTAAATTTCTATTCAATTTAAATCTAATCAACTCAAACACAAAAATTAAGAAATTTAAAACTTCATATAAATTAAAGCCCTAGGAATAACTTAAAATCAACTAGAAATAATTAGCATTTAAAAATCATGCAATCATATTACTCTAACTCTTCAATTGGGCACTTCACCCATTACTCGGGGCATATGATCTTTGAGGATGATTGCCTTCTTGGGAAGTATGCCTTCTTTTATTGATTTGGTTGATAGCCAATTCCAATTGCATGGCATTTAGGCATAAAAAAATTCATACCCAAGATTTTAAAAGAGTCATAAGTCAAAATATTTAAAAGGTAAAAAATGTGCATTATTTAGTGCATTTCATACCTTATGTGATCCTAAAGATTAGGGAGTGAGTCTAAGATTCTTAGATTCTTTACTAATAATGTAACATCCTAGCCATCTTGTTCCATGCATGAGACTTAGCATCATGGATTTAAAATGTGCTTAGTGGTGTTATGCAGCCTTCCGTGTGGGATATAAATCTAAGAGTCGTGGATAGGTTTTCTCCCTCAAAGTGAGAGGAATGGTCAAAAATGAAATGAAATTAGGTTGCATCCGACTTATGTTAAGAACTTATAGACTTAGGTTCTAAAACACCCTCCTTGAAATAAGTCTTCAATCCTACAGCTTAACCCACTAGAATCTAAGCCCAAGATTTCTAACTCAAAATATCTAAATCAAATTCTAAAATTTAAATCCCAATGATAAGAGAGTTGAAATGTTGAAATGGCATCCAATATCAATAGGCATTTCCTACATTTTTCGATTGATTCCAAAAATAAGTCTTTCCACTTTGGATCATTCCCAATTGAAATTCCAAATTTTATTTCCTTTGGAAACCAACTTAGAACTCTATAAAAATAATAACTTATTCTTTTAATCAAGAGTATTCTTAGAAAAAGACCCTTCATTCCTAAGATTTCATTAACTATAGGGGCTTGCCCTTATAGGGAACCAGCTTTAAAATAAACTTTACTCTACTTCATGTTGTTCGTGGGAAAACTCTAGTACATGAAAGATCCATTGAGTCTTTTATTAAATGATTGAATCCATTATAGGATAACATGTTTATCTTCCTGAGATAATATGTTTGTTTCTTAATGATGCATTTGATCATCTAAAAAAAAATTCTAAACTCTATGTGGTGTCACAATATTTTCCCACACTCACCCTACAAAGTAATGGTTAATCTAGCACTTATATTTCAAAATTAGCAATCAAACATTCATTTATTGATTCACATAGAATGCTTAGTAGTTTTGAGTGCCAAACAAGCTACTAGTCTTATTGGTCATGCTTAAGGGATCTAAGAACCAACACTAGCATGGAAGTTTATTAGTTTGATAACCTTGACATTAACATATCATTGACCCCTTTAAATATAATCACCTATATAAGATAATATTACTTTAGTCCTAATAAATTTATGTAATCATCACAAAATTATCCTAACAACATATTTTAAAATTAACCTAAGGAAAACATTAAATCATAGTATAATATGACATCAAAATGATCAAAGAAGAATAAATAATTCTTAAATGTTTAAGGGTCTTCTTGATGACAAATCTAATGTGCGTTATGTGAGTGTCCACCTATGTTGCTTTTATGTTTTGGTTTTAAGTTTTCATTGAAGTTTAATTTATCCAATGCGTAGTTTCTAATTTAAGTGATTAGTGATTGAAATGATTTTCATTGATTGATTTTAATTTAATTTAGGTTTCAATTATTTAAGAGTTTTAAAGATGATTGTAGATAAGGTTCAAGTGGATGAACTCCATTACCTACCTAAGTGTTATGAAAACACTTTCTATATAAGAAAATTAGAATGCATTTCTTCTAACTCTCCTTATTAAATTTTATTTTATTTTTAATTAATTTTGTGATTTTATGTTATTTGTCAAAGAGAATTAAGAAAATTATTCATGATGGTTTAAAATTTAATGAAAACTTTCATATGATTAAGGAAGCTCAAAGTATATTTTTCAATTTCTCAAAATTTATAATTTTATAAATTTGTAATTATTTTATGTTGAAACATTTTAAAATATATAAAAAATAATATTAAAAAAAATTTCTCTAATTTGAAACATCAAGAAGAATTTCCATAAATTTTTTAGAACCATTCCAATATTATTCTTTATTTTATATTTTAATTATCCTTTATTAATGCACTTTTTAAATTAATTTAAATGTTTATGAAAAATTAACTCTAAGTATCATAAATATTTTTATGTTTATTATTGACTTCAAGATTAACCATAAACATTTAGAATTAAATTAAGTTGTTTTATTTTTCTTTAATTAATTTAAAATTTTAATTACATGAGTTTAAATATTATTTATTTAGTTTTAATTTTTATTTTTATTTTCTTTGATTATATGTTTTATTTGTTTTCTATTAAATTTTGTTTCATGTTTTAAAATTTAACTAGATGTAATTATTAATATTTCAATCATTAATTATTTTGTGAATATTTTTTTTAGTTGAATTGATTAACTATTATATAATAATATTTAATTAAAAATAAATAATAAAATATTTTTTATTAATTTTTCTATTTGCTAAATATGATGATATATTTAATTAATTTTCTTGGTTTTTATCTTAACTTTATATTTATTTTAAATTATATTTTATTATTTTAAATTTAAATTTTCATTATTAATTAAAATATAAATATATAATCTTTATAAAAAAAATCTATAGGTTACAATCTACCAAAGGAATTTTAGTTAAAATTTCATGATATTTTTGTTTTTTTTTGATTAATTTCATTAATTTAAATTTTACAATTTCTTTAATTAATCAAAATTAACTCAATAAGTTTTAGGGAAGTTAATTTTATTAAATTATACTCTCAATTTTGGTTTAAATGTGGGTTTATTCATTTTTTTACTAACATTTAAACTTCTATAAATTTTAAAAATTTTATGCATTTTCTTAATTTATTAATTTTAATTAAAATAATTTCTATAAATCTTTTCACTTAATGTTATTGATGATGAAGGGGCCCAATCCACATGGTAACCAACATGGAAAGCGAATTTGGATTCCAAATTTCTAGATTGGAATCTTCAACTGATAATCCAATGACATCACACATCATCTCCTTACTCTAATAACAAGAAGAATCCACATTTATGTTTTCAAGAATTTCGATGATTTCTTAGATATTTTACACTAAAAAAAATATTTAAATTGATAACTAATTTACCTAATCAGGGTTTGTCATCCCCGTAAGTAAAGTGAATTCGATGATACTCACAAATGTTGAAGGATCAATACATAAACATCCATCGATGAGGAAAAAATTATATTAGTGGATTACTTAATTATGAAGACTTGTCATAAGTAGGTAAGCAAGAAAGTAGATCATCCCATTCAGCTTGCAGGGGGTGCATATTACATAGACCAAAGATACCAAAAAGATTACACCTAGAAAACTTACCACCCAACACTTAGAACTCATCTCCATAGGCTAACTACTCTTTATGTGACTTAGCTTATGTGTATATTCCTATGTAGTTACCCTCAATCCTATAAAACAAAGAAATTTTGAGGAGGTGAGAACCTTTTTTCTAATTTATAACATCCTTGTACTTTTGTGGTCAGATGCTATTTTCTCAAGAAGAAAAAAAGTAGAGATTCTTACTCCGGATCTTTAACAAAGTAGAAGTATAGATATTTCTTATACCTTTTTAATTTGCTTGTCCAACTTGTCTCATAAATATTTAAGTTTATAGATAGATTTAAATTAAACATCCTCTTAGGTTGGTAAGCATGGATGAGGCCAAGACCTAGAAGTTAAGTACCAAGTGAAATAGCTATTCAACATGGGACAACACAACAAGCATTAGCAATTTGTCATGCAAAGAAGACTTGAAGAATATAAAAGACATGATCATGCTCTATTTCCCTAATACAAGAGCTCATGGATAAAGTAAAAAATGAAAGCCCAAGAGTCATAGAAAAGAGGGCTCCCTAGCTCTGCAACAAAGATCATCAACAAAGAAGAGAGTTAATCAAACACTAAGTGTTGAGATTTGTATCAAATGAGCAAAGAGAAGGACAACAAGGAGTAGCTAATTGATGGCAATCTTACCAATGCCTTCTCCAAGAAGATTACGAAGGCTTTCCATCACATAAGTTCAAAATCTTGCACTTGGCATCTTACAAATGTCGACCGCTTATTTTATCATCATACTTTGAATTTATGATATATAATAGAGATAAATGTCAATTCTTTACACCTTTAAAGAGTCAACCCTTGGTTTTGCATCTACTAGTACGTTATCATATATTTTGTAGAGTTACCAACACAGTATTTATAGCCTACATTATCACATCACTAAGAGTGTTAATGGTCGAGTTAGTAGAGGTCATTCAAAATAAAGAGTATTTCAAGAAAACATCACCAAAGAGACAGATGAAGTTCATGATTGCTCAAGGTACTATGCTTACCATCATGACCATGGTCACAACACTAAGGAGTGTCATCATTTGAAGAGCTTAGTGGAGGAGATCAATAAGGCAGATAAGCTAAAAGAATCACTAGAGCAACAAAGGAAGTCACCGAGATGGGTAAATAACATGCCCCAAAAAATTTCATACATATTACGAGTTGTAACCACTATTTTTTAAGGAGATGAAGAGTTATCGAGGTACCTTTAGTGACTATAATCTAGGGATGTTAACTCAACATCCATGATATGGACACGAATACTCAAATAGTTTCAATAAGTTTTTTTTAGAAACATTGAGCGTAATCAACAACCCTTATAATAATGTCATAGTTGTCACGATACTAATTACCAATTAAGAAGTAAGGTATCTTGAATGACGAAGCTCTGTCAATATTATTTTCAAGTTCATGTTTAAAGCATTGGGCTTAGCAAGTTCAAAACTCACCCATATAGGAGGGCCTCTTTATAAATTTTTTAAAGAAATGAGGGACATGAAAGCAATTATTACTCTCCCATATGGTGAGAAGGAATAAAGCAATTCACTATGATGAAAAACTTCATTATTATTGAGGCACCCACCATATATAACATCATTTTAGTGACCACTACTTAATACGTTCAAAGCGGTGGTGTCAACTAACCAAGTAGCGGTCAAGTTCATAATAAGAGGAGAAGAAATCATCATTATAGGGAAGTTAAGTTAATCAAGAGCATGTTAGTTGGGACTTGTAGGAAAAACTCATAAACCGGAGAAAGTATAGCAATAATAGATCACACATACTTGAGTAAAGATCACTAAAGATGTCAAAGATGTGCTAACTATGTAAAACCTCAAGCAAGTCTTTAAAATTAATTTTACCTTTAGTAAGAAGTGTAAAGAAGCTCTTGTTCAAGCTCTCCAAGAATCAATGTATTCATTTAAATTAGAGATGTTGGGCCGGCATCAATGCCACATATCAAAACCTTAATATCAAGAAGGATGTTTGGCTAATTAAACAAAAAAAAGTGAAAGTTGATAGCTCTACTCACCAAGACAATCAAGGAGAAATTTGCCAAACTATTCAAGGCTTCATTATAGAGGTTCAATATCCATAATGGATCTTAAATGTAGTGATGGAGTAGAAATTTAATGGTAAATGGAGAATGTGTGGACTTTATTAACTTGAACTCAACAAGCTCATAAGATGGTTACCTACTACTAGAATGGATGCACTCATGGATAAGGTTGTTTGGTTATTCTATGAATAGTTTCTTAGATGCTTTTAGGGTAGCATCAAATCTAGATGAATATGGCCGACTTAGATAAGGCGGTGTTTATCACTCGAGAAGGGATTTATTGCTATAGAGTAATTCCTTTTAAGTTAAACAATGTTAAGGTTATAAAAGAATGGTGGACCAAGTGTTCAAGGAGCGTAAGGAAAGAAATGTGAACATCTTTATATATGACTTCCTAGTTGAGCAAGAAATCTACATAAAGATCAAGGAAACATTTGCTACTAAAAGAAGTGCAATATGCACTTCAATCCTCTGAAATGCACATTCGACATAGGGTCAAAATGTTCGAGGAATCTTGATCACTCCTTAAGTCATAAAAGTTAATCTTGACAAAGTAAAAGCCATACTCAACATGTCGGGGATCACAAAAAAATTATAGAAACTCATTAAGCAAGTCGGAAGGTTAAACAAATTTATTTTCAAAGTTGAAGATTGATATTCAACATTCCTTAAAGTTCTCAAAGGTTCCAAGAAGTTTGAGTGGACAGTGCAAGAAAGCTTTATGTGACCTCAAAAGTTTACTTGCCTCGCCACCATTATTCCAAGCTCGAAGGAAGATGAGACATTGTTATTATACTTGGGAGTTGGAGAAGACTTGGTTAGATCGGTATTAATTAGAAAAGAAGACAAAAGATAATGATCAATCTATTATGTGGGCAAGTCACTAAGTGGTGTCCAATTATAATATCCAATCATGAAAAACATACACTAACATTTATTATTTCAATGCAATGACTTTAATTGTATTAGGCTCACTTGATTCAAGTCATCATCGATAATCGCTCAAGTTAATACCCATTGAGCTAGATCACTCGAGAGACTATTAAAATGGTCATTAGAATTGAGCGAGTTTGACATATCACACTCACCTATGACAAAATCAAGGCACAAGCACTCACTAATTTTCTTGTATATATTTTAACAACCCAATATCCCAATTAATATATAACCTTTATGGAATATGTGTGTAGATGGTTCTTCAAGCAAGCAAAGTATGAGAGCTTGTATTGTGTTGAAAAGCTCAATAAAAATATCATAACTCAATCGGTGAAGTTCAACTTTAGAGAAATAAATAATTAATCCAAATGTGAAGCTTTATTTGCTAAACTAAACTAGCTAGGACTTGACACCGTCATAGCCCACTCAGACTCACAGTTCATGGTGAACCAAATAAATGGAGACTATGAGTTGACAAGTTACTACAATGATTTATATTTAAGGTGAATATGGAGATCAAGATATTGGAATATTTCAAAATGGAATAGGTCTCTAGAGATATAAATCAACGCACTATGTATGGAGAATGGGAACAACTTGACCTACTCCTCTCCCAACCATGTATATAGAAGGATGAGTCCATGTAGATCAAAAATGAAGATTTTTCTAATTGGATCGACCCCAACAAGAACTACTTGCAAACTAGGGAGCTTAAAAAAATAATCAAAGATCCAAGAAGATTCAAGATCAAGGCTGATATCTTCTAATTAGAGGATAGTTATTTTGAAGATTGGTGACCTCACTTAATATGAGATTTGTAATAGAAAGTGAAGCAGATAAAGTACTCAAAGAAGTAAAACTGAAGTGTGGGAGTCATTCTAAAAAAATTGCCAAAGGTGCAAGTAATGCCAAAATTTAACTCAATAATAGTACCCATCATAACATCTACTACATCACAAGTCCTTGGCCCATTGCCATTTGGGGATGGACCTAATAAGCCTTTAATTCTCAATGGATAAAGAAAGTTTGTACTAATAATGATCAAGCTAAGCCTCACATCAAATAATCGTTCGGTAGTTCAAATTTTTATTTGAATTAACATTACCTACAGTGCAGGTTACCTATGTTAATCATCACTAAAATAGACTACAATTCATTGATAGGAAACTAAGAGTATTTTTCAAGTCACAAGGACTTCAACTTAAATATACATCGACATCATCCTCTATGTAATGGCCAAGTAGAAATGGAAAATAAGAAGATTATCACCTTTTGAAGAAAATGGTAGAAGGTGCAAAAGTAAAAGTGCCTTACCCCATGTGCTCTAGGCTCTCAAGACAACTCAAACATCAGGAATTTAGCAAACAATATTAACTTTAACACATGGGAAGAAGTTGTACTTTTAGTTGAATATGAACTTGAGTTAAAGGGTTTTAGTGATCACAAATTAGACCAAGGAGGTGAATAGGAAAGATCAAATCTAGAAGCCATAGTGACCACTCTCGACTTATTATAAGAACTACAAATTGAGGCTACACTAAGGCAAGAAGAAAAAATATGTGGATGGAAAATACTACAACCATGACATTAGAGAAAAATTCTTAAAGGTTGGTGACTAAGTATAAAGAAAGAGGATGTAGCGTTATGTTGGGTAATAAGAAGTAAATCACTCAAGGGAATATTAATTACAAGTACATTTGGGAGAATATCTATTGTACACTTAGAACATAATGGTTTTAAGGATATTATATCCATAAGATAAGCTCTATCATTGTACTTATTTTATTTTATCAAGGCATTATTATAAATTAATAAAGCCTTCTTATTTACCTAATGAATCATTATTTTTAACTTATAAATTTAAAAGATTTGCAATTGAAAATCATAAATAATTTACCTAATAACTTGTTACACCATTAGCCAAAAAGTATTCGATGACTAATTATAATGGGTGAGCACTTAGGGAGCTATGTGTCAACCCGGTCACTCATGAACTTTTGACTCAAATAATAAACTTTATTTGACAAATCATACTTGGTCCAAATAAGATTAAAAACTTGGTGAGCCACTTTTAGCGAATATGTTAAGGTTGACTCGAATGCATACTAGAAAAATAAATAATTATTATTTACACCTACCCAAATCTCTCCATAAACCATTGAAGGGGATATAAAAAAATGACAACACTATGTGTGGTTAGTGATAAAATAGAAAGGGTCAACACTCCATAGTTGGCAACTCAAATGTAAGGCCAACACTCCATACAATTTGTGATTATATATAAAAAATACCAGCATATTATGTTTGGTAACTCAAATGTAAGATTAAAACTATGTACGGTTGGTGATTAAACAAAAAAAGTCCAACACTTCATCCAATTGGTGATTAAATAAAAGACCAACACTTTGTGGTTGATGACTTAAATCTAAGTGACACTCCATGCAATTGGAAATTAAATAAAAGGACCAAAACTTCATGATTAGTCAAATGTAAGACCAACACTCCTTGTGCTTGGCTATTGAAAAAATACCAACACTCGTGGTTGGCAACTTACATATATGTTTGATACCTAATGAGGCCGGTAACTTTAAATAAAACAAACACTCGTGGTTGGCGGCTTTATGTCCCCTAATATGTGATGAAGAAATTACTTAAAATAATAAAATAGTGGGCATGATCAAAAATATTTAGCAAACATGTTTGTTCAAATAAATTACTTTGACAAATATACAGTAGATATTGGTGATGACAAACTCATAGCCTTCTTTGAACTTTGGTTTCAATAAGTCCTTTAACTCTTGAAATCAAGGAAGTTAGATAACTTGGCATTCTTCTTTTGTAACTCCTTGGTGCCATGAGAAACTCTACCTTTAGCTCATAAGTCATCTTGGAAAGAAAAATTAACTCTAATAGAGTTAACTCTTTCTCCCCTCTACCACTTTACCTCTTCTTGAAGTTTGGTTAGTTTGGCTTTAGTACTTTTGAGCTTGTCCTTTACCATAGTAATCCCTAAACTTGCTTTTAAAAGGTTTTTCTTTCGAACAAAACTTTTCAGTAAATTTCCCTAGTTGACTACCATGAAATAGCTTGGGCGGTCATAACAACATAAGGCAATCATGCACTATGAAGTTCTTCAAGAAGCGATTCCAACCCATCAAAATAATTTTGCCCCAACTTAAAACCTCACTCTTTAGCTTAGCTAAATCATGGGTATAATTGTTGTTAAAATAAAAAGACTAAAGTCATCCTCTTGGACTATCCCCTTATCATATTTTTCTTCCTTAGGTGACCACAATAAGTAGCACTCACCAGCTTCTTTATGGATATTTAGAGAGTTGAGCTCTACCCCACCTCATTAGCCACCTCTTAGAGGCGACCAAGGCCTCTACCTTTTCTTTCAAATGACTTCAAGATCAATAACAAGGGGTTAGAAACACCATCTCCTTCAAAGAAGCAAATCCAAAAAATAAGAATATGTGAGTCAATAATAATCATGAATCCTTATAGTAGTACTTACCATAAATGAATGAGTGAATTTTACATAGATAAAGGTATTGCCTATTATTAAGAGTCATGCTTGTCACTTTTGCATGAATCTCCTTCTCTTGAGCATTCACCTTAAGAGTGCTACTTTATTTGCAGGAAAGGGAGTAGAAGCATCACGACCATTTTATAAAGCAAAATTTGGAATTCAGTTTCTCATCTAATTCTATAGGCTATGGATCTTTAAAAGAACCATTGAAAACTAAACTGTGCCATCCTTGTGGCCCTTGATAGAGAATATAAGTTGGAAAAGAGCGAGGTTCCACACTAGCATCTTCCACGAAGAAAATAAGAAAGGTTGTAATACTCATAATAAAGTTCAAGAACACGAGATCCCACCACTCCATAAAAATTTAGAATATCCACCACTTAATGCATAAAAAATCAAAAGCTGAATTGAAAGTGATCTATAGGGATGCCAGTTCATTTGCCTCTATGGTTTTCGTTGCTAATTGTCATTAGCAACTCACACAAAACAATTTGAGTTGTCATCATTATAGCCATGGAGGAAGATGAAAGTCTCTATTAATGGAAAAAAATGGATGAATCCCTCACCTCAATCACTACAACAAGATGCTTGGTTTCTTCAAAGTCACCATAGCCATGCTCACAAACAAAACTCATAGAGAAGTGAAAGTGTGGGCAAGAGGGAAAAAAGGCAATTCATACAATTAAAGATTTACTTTCTCTGATTAGAAAAAAAAGGCAATGAATTATTTAGGACAATATATAAACATTGTAAAAGGTCTCAAAATGCAGGTGTCACATCAAGCATTTAATAAAAATATTTACAAAATTTCATAGAAATCTCGTGGTATAAATCATCATAAAAATAATTAAACCACCTACTCACATTCATAAAGGCTTAAAAGGAACTTGGAATAAAAGGTGAGTAAGAAATATAATCATTTCTTTCAATAAAATAAGTACTCTTTATTATAATAATAAATAATTTACAAGCACTCACAACTATTCATTTACATAAAATTTTAATCTATTTAATAAATGAGTTTGAGTGTTATTCCTCTATGAGTGCTCTATTATTACATAGGTAATCAAACATGAAGTTAGCTCCCATAATGAAAAGAGAAGACCCACTCGATTCAATTTAGTGACAAAAGCAAGGCAACTAAGTCTCCATGGTCACTCACCTCATTGAGACTGAACTCAATTGTTTGTCTCCACTATGATTGCCTCTATTATTATTGAACTCGACTACCTCTTATATCGAGCTCACTCCTTTTCATAGAAAGTGACTCTACTCTATAGGGTGATGAATTTTACAAAATAGAAAGGTGATTAAGACTTTACATCAACACCTCCTTCCTCTAGGAAAGAGGATTTATTCTTCTCAAATTCACTTCAGATGAGATGATGGAGAAGCTGTAACATCTCTTAAATATCCACCAAAGTAAAGCTAGTCACTCTAGTGGCTAATAGTGCTAAGATTGTAGTGTCTATTTCTAAAGGATGAAGGTAAACCCCTAGAGGAAGACTCAAAGTCACTAAGTCGATCCTCAAAGAGCGAGGCACCCTTACAAGACAAGAAGAAATTTATAAAGCAAAGATAATAAGATTCTATAAAGTGATTTGTTGAAAGCTTCATCCTCAAGGAAAGAAACCATTGAAGTAAATGAACTTCTACGTCCTTGGATAATTCCCCAGTAACTCACCCAAAATAAGAAGAATTATTATTTTAGGACTACCTAGAAGTTTTGGAGAAATAAATGACCCCTAGAAGATGAAAAGTATCCATAATCACCCTCCACGATGCTTGAACACTTGACATGATGAGCATCAACAAAAGGATCATAAGAGACCACACAAAGAATAATGAAGTTGCAAAAAATGGCAAGACCCTCGACAAGATAATTCTCCACCATCTTTTTCATGGAGGTGGTTATACAACCTACTTTTGAAGACTTTTCTACGAATAAGGGAGTTTCTTTCTCCCCGTTTGGTTACTAAATATATCCTTCATAACCTCAATAAAATATGGCTTTACCGCACCTAAATCACACTTCTCAATTACAATGGGAGCATTAACCTTCACTCATGAGTTCCCAGGCATTCTTAATTAGAGTAGCAACATAGCTCAAGGCAAGAGTCACCTATGTGCTTATCTCAATTGGAAAACTATTATGATTTCCACTAATTTCTTAGTCTTCTTCTTCTTTCTCAAAATACCGACAAGAGCTTGGTAAGATCTACATCACTACTAGGCCATTTGAAGTCCATGAAAAGTATTCACTTTTGTTAGCAAAATGAACTCACCAAAGAGAGCAATATCAATATTATGATAAGCAATGGAAAGAGAACCCCATACTCAAGGGCACAAACTCTTTTAATAGCATAGAATAAAATATAGAAAAAAATGTTAACAAAGAGGGTCAAATCAAAGGTGATGTAACAAAAATAACATGTTTGCATCTAAAAAAATGAAATAAATTGAACATCCGTTAGGGTGATCGACTTGAGGCATTGTGGTGCTACAATTGTAGCACCTATGCACCATCAACACCTTATAGAATCTAGAAACTCAAACCACCCACGACTTGCCTACTTAAATAAATAGTGTCACTCGAAGCTCGATGCTAGCATTCAAGGTGCTATTATGACAACCTTCGGTTTAAAATTAAGAAAAATTACCATTCCTACTCTAGTAACAAAAGCACGGAGTGGGGGAACAATTATGAAGTGGAAAAGCTCTAATAATGAGAAATCTCCTATAAAGGGAGAATTGTCCCTCCTTTCTTCTTATTTTCCCTCGTCTCTATCTAACCCACCTATTCTTGCTCGGTCTCGCACACTTAACAATGCACTTTTACTACTACTTAAGAGCAATCTCCTCATGCACAAGATAATGTTGAAGCCTACTACCATCGACTCGGTAGAAATTTTGGAAATGCTTTCTTTATATAATTTTCTCTAAAACCAAATTTAAGAAATTTTCCTTTGTCAATCTTGGATGAGAAATAAAAGGCATATCTTCATCGATCTTAGATGAGTAAAAAAGAAAGCCCCATACCCAAGAAATTCTAGAATATTTAAATTTGAGGACCTCTACCGTTGAGAAAACCCTCCCTCCATTGATCTTGGATTTGGAATAAGAGAGAAGAGTGTATTTGCATTAAATATGTAAAAATCTAGCACTACTAAGATATTATGCCATTGAATTTTAATAAATTTGGTTCAAAATGGAGTTCCCACTCCATGGTGCCACACGTTGTGGTTCATCATCGAGGCACTAAGCTCTTGAATGAAATCTTTGATGCTCCTTCTCGTAGTCTTTGAGAAGCAGTGCTATGCACTGGATGGTACCTTATTTGCGGCCATAACGTTAAGTGCTCGATTTTTACTTTCTTAAAATAACACTGTAACATTATTTTTCTAGCATAGGCATTACATTGGCCTATTCCACTATCGAACTTGGTTACGGTTTGAAATAAAATCTCTCTCCATTGATCTTGGATCCAAAACAAGAGAGAAGAGTGCACTAAAAATTATGAAATCTAGCACTACTAAGGTGTTATAGTGTCAAAATTTTAAATCTAAACATAATGTCACGATGATGTCCCTTAAGTGTTATAACACTACATTTATTTCATGATATTGGACACCTAAAATACTAACCTCACTAAATTTAAACTCTAAGTCTTATCTACTGGCCGCATATTGAGCATCGTCTTGACCTCGAGGAGGATGATAAGAAATTTTTATCTTAACAACACAGCGTTGCATATCGATCGCAATGCTAACCTCTCGTGTA
The DNA here is from genome assembly GCA_021442155.1 of Cymbidium sinense. Taxonomy (NCBI): domain Eukaryota; kingdom Viridiplantae; phylum Streptophyta; class Magnoliopsida; order Asparagales; family Orchidaceae; genus Cymbidium; species Cymbidium sinense. The sequence goes on from CM038230.1 coordinate 62,318,145, forward strand.
AGATAATGATGCACATTGGTAATAGGAAAGTTAATGATTCTTTCCTCCCTATTTCCACTAAATATTGGCATTTTATAAGTGAAAAAAACTACAAACTTCATCAAAAAGGATGATCATTATAATAAAAGATATTGATCATACACTACATTTTGTAAATTGTAATATGCATTAATGGCAATAATATCAAAATTACCAATTTCTCTTATGTAAGAACTTTATTATCTCGGTGCACCTTTACATTGGTGAAGAACTCCTACACCATAGGAATGAAGTAATAGCTATTTTCATAGGTTAGCTTCTCCCTTACTGATGATAATCCTCTCCATATTTTGACTCAATTGAAATTTCTCTCAAATGTGGTGCTTGTGAATGAGGGCATATTTATACCTCTCCTCTACTTCCATGTTAACAAACCTATTAGCATCACTTGAAGTCACTCTCCTCTTACTCTAGTCTTTTGAGTGTCATGATCATTTTTTTAGTGGAGCAAGACTAAAAGAAAGAAGGCTCTAAGGATTCTTATGAAAAGAAGATTGTATAATGAAACATCTACACTAGGTGGTCCATTTATATACCAAACCTAGTGGCCTTGACACTATAGAAGCCCCAAGGTGCTAACCTCTCGATTCTAGACTAAAGAATTTGTGTCATGGTTCTACATTAGTAACACCGAAGTGATGGCCTCCCAAACTTTTGAACAATGAATGACATCATAATGCTTCACACCTAGGCACTAGCTTGCTGATCAAAATGATTCTTGTGTTAGTCAAAAGAGCACTTATTATCACTTATTACTATTAATTATGTAATTGATCGAAACTAAAAAGTGTGTCGAGATATTGATGTGGCATCGGCTCTAATGCAACATTGGTGCTAGTCAAAAGTTTATCCTATTTATAAAATGTGTTTACTAATTTTTCAACCCATATGAACTATCATTTTACTAGCACTAAGGCACTACATATTCGACCGAGGTATTGGTCAATTTGCCAACCTACTTTCAAATGTTCTTTATAGCATATATAACACTAAGGATCTAATTTTCTAGCATTGAGGCACCATCCTAATAATGCCTAGGCGCCATAATCTATAGCACCAAGGTGATCCCCTTATAACGCCTAGGCACCATCTACTAGAACAACCTATTAATGTTTGTCATCCAAACAACTTTATAATTCGGCATTCCAAAGGGATTTAAGTACAATCTATAGACTTTCTAATCAATGTAAGTCGATCCATGCATGCAATGCAAGCATAACACCTTATTAGCATTCCAAAGGGATGTAAGCCTAGTTAATCTTTCCATTCACCATGCGAACACTTATATTGCATTCTAAAGAGATGTAAGTCCAACCTATGTGTTTCTCATGCGAACACTAAACCTTTATGGCATTTCAAAGGAATGTAAGTCCAATCTATATGTGCAAACACCTTGGTGGCATTTCGAGGGATGTAAGTCCAATACATACATTTATCATGCAAACATACACTAAACTTCTAATCTACTCTTGATATAAAGATGACAACCCATGGCTATTAATCATATTCCACGGACATTCACATTAGATGCGATGTTGGTAGACTAAAATAATGTAGTCATGGGATGACAAAACCATGGGATCTTTATCGAAACTATTATTTTATTCCCCTTAGACAATCATCTATGACATGCTACACACACCACTAGACACTAATTCATATCAAGAAGATATGTTTATTTTTAACCTTAATCGAGTTCTCTCTTACTATGGTAAGAGGGATAATTAAATGTGAAGACTTACGTTCATAGGAAGTAGAACCCGGATCTAAATAAACTTTAATGTAATATTAAGAGAAATCTAGTTGAATATATAATCTATGTCATGAAAAATATACTCCTACTCATCCCAATAAAGATGGTGAAGAGCATTCTCAAAAGGTGATTTTTCGGTGATCGATTTATGATAACTCCACTAAGAATTACTTATCTCTCCATCTCTAGTTGGAAAGATTAAAATAAATGGTGCATTATAGACTTAATATAAAGTTATAATCTTTTAAAACTTTAAGATCTACCAAGTCAAAACCTCCAAAGGCAAATATTACAAACATGATAACTATCAAGCTAGCAAAGGGGTCCATTGTTAGATTTTCTAAGGTTGTCAATGCTAGTTCCGTTGGAGATACTCTAATTTGGAATAATTTTTTGGGTTGTCCCATCTACCTCTGGACCTATAACTAAGCGTTCATCAGGGTGGTGGAATGCCAAAGGCATTCAACAAGGAAGAAGGTCAAATGTGATCATTCCCAAAGAGCCTAAGCCTAAAGCCCTAACCTCCAAGAGGGGTTCCATTTTGATAGGTTGACAAAAGTAATGCCTACTAAGGATAAGATAGTTGTCAAGGCCAACTTTATGTCCATCATCATAAATCCATTTAGTAGTGCATTAGGGGAGCCTACTATCCCACAAGATACTACTTTTACTCTAGGTATTGACCATGAAGCATCTTTCTCGGGCACTAAAATATCCAGAGGGCTAGGACAAAGTATAATGCCTCTCATAGAGGCTAGATTACCCATTCATTCTAAATAGTAGTACAACCCATTAGTGGAAGAAAACATACCCACTAACAATAACTGATCTATTCAGATGGATTAAGAGAAATAGCTATAGAGGAGCTATAAAAAAATAATTCTATGATGAACATACACATCCTAGGTCACAAAATCAACCATGAAAGAAAGAAAATGTCTCCTCCAAAATATATAAAGTTTTAAAGGCTATTAAAAATAAAAACCTTTAAATAAGAATCAAGAAGCTAGTAAGCCAACTTGACCCAATAAATCACTAGTATAAGAGATGTGGGAATATTAAAAATACAGTTCCATCTAGAGCAAGACTCAAAATCTATGGGCATTATATTATGAACACTAACAACAACCTTTAGATACAATGATACTGAGTGGGTTGTTGGAAGGTTCCAACATCCACCACAAAAAGTAGTATAATTCATTCGATAAACACCAAGGTGTGACATCCGGACACATTCCAAGAGATCCACCACTTGAAGATCCTAATTGATTTTAGTACCTAAAGAATCCCAAATCATTAACATTGAGACAACTCAATATGAGCCACCCACTAGATGATAATGGAAACATCGATCTAAAAAAAGTTAACCAATGGATGATGAGGTAGAAAATCAACTCTTACGGGAAGATGAGGATTTCCCAATCAATAAAGATCAACCAATTTTGGACTTTCAAAATAATGAAGACATGAATTATTTGGAAGTCAAAGTTGTTCGCATGGTCGATACACATTTAAGAAATAGAAACATGGCACCAACAACTAAATGTGAAAGAATATCATGAGAACCCAAATATAATAAGGTTACAATAAAAATGGGTTCTCAACTTCAAAGAAGAGACCAAAAAATTAGCCGACTTAATAACCACCTTAATAAAATGAGTAGAGGTAGTCTTTGGTCAACTTAATCTCATAATAACTACAAGCGACAAGTGCCACCAAAATCCTCACGAAAATAATCAATCCAATAGTTAAATCTAGAGGCATGCAAAATGTCGGACCCAACATGCCAATAACTTCAACACAAAGGCAAGAAGCCCCGAGAAATTATATTAAATTCCCATCAAGAAGGCGATGTTATCACCAAATCTCAAGTAGAAGACCTCATCATAGAAAGCCAAAGTAGTTATCACTTGAACCTACTAAATAGTTTGTTGGAAAAGGTTGACCATGCCTAGCCAAATATGACCAAGTACAATATTCTAAAGGGTATGTTGTGCCAAAATTCAACACTTTTATAAAAAATCCACAACAACATTTAACCCGGTTCAAAGCCACCTATAAAAATATTGGAGGTAATGATGCTTTACTATTATGACAATTCGTTAGCTATCTTACCAACATGACTATTGAATGGTATCGAGTTACATAATGACTGAAAACCTTCATCGAGCTTGAAACACTTTTCATCAAGAGATTTGTAGGAGCAACCAAAAAAGTAACAAAGCAAATCTCACTTTGGAAAGAGAAAGAAAGATGAGAGCATTACTAAATACAACACAAGATGGAGAAATCTAAGCTTGAAATATGATCAACTTCTCACGAGAAGAGCATGAAATATGACTCCTTAAGGGAATATTGATAATCAAATGGCCCCATATCTAACCATGGCTACGATTAACACGGTCTAACAATTATTGGATCACATAGCCATGTTAAAAGGCTCCCCAAAAAAAAAAAGCTTTAGAGCCAATTGTAATAAAAATATCTTTGGGAAAGGAAAATAACCAAAATTATATGAGGCTAAGAAAAATGATGTGAATACAACATTAGCACTCACGGCTAACAAAATAGAAAGTAAAGGTGCGGCAACCTTGACAAAGAAAGTGACAGAGGATAAGAAAAAAGGAAATTATAATTGCTAGGGCCACATCAACTAAACTAAGTAGACAAAGTTGACGATCCCAACTACTATCCATTTCATAGGCCTATAACTCATCCAATTAAAGATTATTTTGTCTCCAAAGATTAAATAGAAAAGGCTTATCAAAATAGATAACTCACATTATCTTACATTGTACTAGTACATCCTACAAAGGAAAAGGTGAAGGTTATTTCAACACCCAATCCAAAATGCTAAAGATAAATATGTTGATTTAGCTACAACTCGAATATGAATGAGAATAAGGGTAAAGCTCCATAAACACAAAAGAAGGTGGTTGGGAGACCTTCATCTCAAAAGAAAACAACAACAACAACAAGAAGCCTCTATCCCACTAAGTGGAGTTAGCTACATGAATCCTTCATCTCCATTGTGTTCTATTATGTGTCAAATTCTCATTTAATTCAAGTATATCAAGGTCAATTTTGACATCTTAACCAAGTATTTTTAGGTGCCTCTACCTTTCTTAACATAAGGAGAATCTAATGCATCTTCTCTCCTAACCATTTCATTAGGCGAACTTTATGTAGCCAAACCATCTAAGGAAACTCTCTCTAATCTTATCACGCCACTAGAGCTACTCCAACTTTTTCCTGAACATACTCATTTCACATTATATCTCTAAGAGTAAAAGCATCCACTAGCATCCTCATCTCAACAACACTTTACTTAGTCTTATGCTTCTCTTTTATTGGCCAACATTCTACACCATAAATCATTGAAGGTCTTACCACCATCTTATTCTAGGTCTTACCACCTAAATAAGGATTAAAGGATATTAGCTTCTTTTAGACATAGAAGGCATACAATGGAAGAATTCTTTAGAGCATGAAATAGATTCAAAAGATTATTCCCCAACAAGGGGTAATTTTATATAATACAAAGAAGTAGACATAAATGAATTAATATTCCTTGTCAATGCCCAACAAATCAAAGAGAAAAGAATTCTAGAAAACCAAAGTCAAAAATACAAAAAATGATTTACTCTTTAGAGGTATGACTAACCTCCTCGAAGGCCGGTTAAATTCAAAGAATACATGGCCCACCTATAGCTTGACCGAAAAAATACTAAAGAAGATGTTATGATAGAAATGTGTCATATCATAAATGTGATTGCAACTTCAACTAAATTTGAGGAAGAACTATGCTTTCCTAGAGAAAAATTTTGAATGGAAAGTAAAATCAAGCTCAAAGAAATTATATTCTAGACTAGGCAATAATTATGAGACTAAAATTTTAAAGGTTTAAAGCAACATAGAATTGAGAGACTTCTTCTAATAAAGGAGATTAGATGAAAGGAGTAACTTAAGTCCAATTAAGTAGTGGAAATAAAACATCTCCACCTCCACAATCGAAAGCAAGTGATAAAGATAAAGAAATTCAAATTAATGAAAATTCCTTACCTCCATCACCGGGTAAACATCAAAAGTCTACCAAAATAGGAGTTGATTATAATGTTCTAGCACATTTAAAGCTCTCTACTTTATTAAGTATTTATGATGCTCTCATATTGTCTAAATATATACATGAGGCATTAATCAAAGCATTGCAAAACCCCAAATAATATGAAGCATTATTCATTGAAGAATGAAAGTGAATTTAACCTCTAAGAAATCAACAACCATCACATTCGGTGAGAATAACCTATTACTAGGGATGACTAAACATAATTAGCCCCATTATATTACGGTTGAAAGCAACTCTATCAATAAAAAAAATATTGATCAATCTAGGTGCATCGATCAATCTTTTAATAGAAAATGCTTTGAGCACTAGCCTTGGGTGCTCTTATCTAGATAAAAGTATAGTATTCCTATAAGAATTCAATGAACAAGGTCAGCAAACCTTAGGGTCTCGTGTTCTACCTATACACTTGAGAAACTATAAACATATGATAATTCTATGTGATCAAAGCCCAAATTGCTTACAAAGCACTTCTTGGTCGATTTCAATCATGAATACAATATAGTATATTCAACTCTTCATCAATGTATGAAGTATATTCAAATTGGTAAAGAGCATAAAATTAATGGAGACATGAATCCATTCTTGATACATGAAATCAAGATTTATGAACATGCCTAAGAAAGTAGAATAGGTCAATTCTCAAAAATAAGTGACTCCATCTATCAAACTAATGCTAAAGGCAATAATTCAAAGGGAAAAAGTACCAATGAATTAAAGAAACCCAAAGTAATTCCCCACCTTAGCAATGATGGATGGAGAGAGTTAGAACTTTATCAACCCAAGAAAGCCTCAACTAGCCAAAAGAAAAAAGAAGCTAGTATGGTAGTTCAAAATGGGTAGGAGTAAGTCAAAATGGTGATGGCGATGTCCTTGAAGGGTTATATGGTGCACACCAATTTCTAAGATGAAAATCAAAATCAAATTAATAGGATACTATTAGCCAAGTATGGTTCAAGACTACGTTGAACATGCCAAAATATATCATCGATTGCCAAATATATGTAGACACGTTGCATCGACCACCAATAATTTACATCCAATCATAGAATCTTGGCCATTTGAAAGTTAGGTAAGGCATGTACTAGGCACGATAGATCCTTTGTCATCTAGGGGACATCATTTCATAATTACTTCTTCAAATGGGTAGGAGTAATTCCTTTAAAAGAAGTTAAAGCAGATAATATAGTGAAATTTTTTGAGACCATATATCTATCAATTTTGAATACCTCAAAGATTTATATATGCCTTCGGAATACCAAAGTCTACCACTTCATTGAGAAATATAAAATAAATTGGTGATATTCTTCAATATAGAATCTAAGAGTCAATGGTCTTGTAGAAGCATTCGATAAAATATTGGTTAAACTTCTTAAAAAAATTCTCTCTAAAATGAAAGGGAATAACATGATAAATTAATAGAAGCCTTGTGGTCATACCATATCACATACGCTACATAAGCAACACTATACTTCTTAGTGAGCACAAGTTATATTTCCTCTTGAAGTAGAACTACCTTCACTCCATATGGTAGTTCAAAATGAACTTACAATGGAGGAAAGTTTCCAAATATGGCTTGAAGAGCTTGAAGCTCTATATGAAACATGATTACAGACCCAACAAAACTTAGAAATATTTAGATCAAGGATGACATGAGCTCATGGCATGGTTCACCCAAGAAGCTTCAAAGCGGTAGTGCTAGTATGAGAAGGACTATCATTCTACACCAACGAAAAAGTAGAAAATTTGACCTAAATTGGGAAGGACCATATATTGTTGAAAAGTATATGAAGGGGAGCTTATCGGTTCATTAATGCAAAAGGCATATGACTTATGCTCACTATAAATGAATAATATCTCAAGAGATATTATGCATAACTAGTAAAGATGTCATGTTTTATAAATGAAAGAATCAAAATTAACTCAAAATCTATCAACCAAAGAAATACTCTTCACTTAAGTATGAGAAGAATGAATGTCATCTCAAAATAAATTCTCTTATCAATGAGGGCAATTTTATAAGCCTTACAATGCAAGGGAATCCTCCATTGAAAAGAAACTCTCTCTAAGTCATCTTAAATCAAGATCCATCATGCCTAAAGGGGCTAGATCGGATCCATCATGCCCAAGGAGGTCACTAAATTTAAATAAAAGATCCATCAAGCCTAAAGGGCCACATCTAAATTTAAATCAAAGATCGATCATGCACAAAGTGGTAGGATCTAAATTTAAATCAAAGATATGTCCAAAGGGGTCAATCAAATCCATCTTGCCTAAATGGTCAAATTTAAATTTAAATTGAATATCCATCATGCCCAAAAAAACTTAAATTTAGATTCCATCAAGTCCAAAGGTGCTAGATTTAAATCTAAACTTTAATCCAACATGTCCATATAGATAGGATTTTAGCTTAAATATAACCAACATATTCAAAAGGGTGAGTCTAAATATAAGTCTAGATTCAACATACTCAAAGGAGAATTAATATTAAATTCTATAAAACTAGAAACCATTGAATTAAAGCTTACAAGCACAACACATTTACAAATTAAGATATTATTGCTTTTATAATGTGATAATCTATATGCTTCTCTTGTTCAAATTTATTTATATATTAGCTATAATGTTTACCTAAAAATAGATGATATGCCATACTTTAGCCTTAGAACAACCTATTAATGTTCGTCACGTGAATAACCCTATAATTCTAGCATTTGAAAGAGATATAAGTCTAATATGCTAGCTTTTTTAATCAATGTATGTCCAACCCATACTTGCAAGCATAACACCCCTTAGCATTCCAAAGGGATGTAAGCCTAGTCAATCTATCCATTCACCATGGGCATTCCAAAGGGATGTAAGTCTAACCTATGTGTTTCTCATGCGGACACCAAACCTTATATGGCATTTCAAAATGAATATAAGTCCAATCTACATCCATGAAAACACATTACTAGTATTCTAAAGGATTTAAGTCAACACATGTGTTCATTATGTGAACAACTAAACTAAACCTCCGGTCTACTTAGGATATCTAAGATGAGGTAACCCATGGTTGCTAATTAGACTCCCTAGAGGCTATGGATAGCCTTCGATGTTGGTAGACTAGAATAATGTGGTATCGAGATGATGGAACCATGAGATCTTGATTGAGACTATTCTTTTATTCCCCTTAGGCGTCGGTATGTCATGCTACACCACTAGATTCTATCAAGAAGATATGTTTGTTTCCAACCTTAATGATTGCTCTCTTACTTTGATAAGAGGGTAATTAACTATGAAGGCTTGCATTCATAGGAAGTAAAACCCAAGTCTAAATAAACCATAATGTAATGTTAAAGAAAATCTAGTTGAATATATATCAATCAAACTCATAAAAAATATACTCCTACCCATCCTAATAAAGATGAAGCATCCTTGAAAGGTGTTTTTTTTCCGATCATATGAAAGATTTTTTTTCAAAATTTATTAAATGATCATAACTAAACATTTTATTTTTATTGCATTTTTATGATCTACCTCTATAAGATATAAAGGAACGAGGGAGCTAAATGTATACCCAAATGTATGAGTGAAATCAATGAGCACCCATAAAGGATGGAGAATCAATACATTAATGTCTACCGGTAAGGAATAAAATTTATATAAATGGACTACTCAACCATAAAGACTCACCACAAGCAAAGTGAGAAATGAAATAAATAATCCCAGTCGGTGGTCAAGGAACAACAACTACACATATATAAGGATTCACCCTAGGAGGGCAAATGCATTAAGAAACCATTTTAGCGATGGTCAATATTCATCTATCTACTTCAATATAAAACATTTTGACTACTTACTTAGGATACATATTAGACAAATCATCTCAACAATTCCAAAAGATTACACACAAAGAACTCTCCACCTAATGCACTTGTCTCCAGGTAAGCATCCCTTTATGTAACCAACTTAGTGATGAGCATCCCTTATGTAGCCACCACTTAATCCTATAAAGAAAGATTTTCAAGGAGGTGAGAACTTTTGTCTTAGCATCCTTTAGTATGTTGGGCTAATTCTTAAAAGAGAGAAAGTGAGAGATTCTAATACTTAGATCTTCTTACATAGTGGAATTACTTATATTACTCTTGCCTATCTTACTTTGATTTTCTGTCTTACTTTGATTTTCCTACTTATCTTAACCATACCTCTTATGTTCTTAAGTGGTTTTACTTTATTCCATAAATAGATATGGATTAAATAAGGCTAAAGCATTTTACTATGTTTGAAACCAAATTGAAATTGGTTAAATTTTTTATCATAGCAAGTTGTTTTGAATTTGATTTGATGAATCCTTAAGCTTTTAGAAGAGAAGGTAGAGCTCTATGAATGACTACTATGCTTTCTCATCACCAATCATTATGGAGACCAATCTAACAATTCAACTTCTCAAAGTTTGATAGAACTTGATGTGAAGGTGAAAGGGAGTTTTGTTTCCCTCTTTGATACCATGAAGAACCATTTACATTAATCTTTCTCTAAATTTCTTTTCCACTAATAGCTATACTAAACTAAATTAAGCTTGGAAATACCAATCTTGTCCTCTATTTGTTACAAGCAAAGCATTTGTATTGCTTCTTAAATTACCCTTGATAGCTTTCAATAGATGAAATGTCATGGATGGCAAGTGATGAGGATCACTTGACATTTTTTTTTGATTCTGAGGACATTCTCTTGTTCAAGTTGTTTAGGTTTTGTTAACTATTGAATAGATAAAACTTTTTAGTTTAATATGAATTTAAATGAAACCAACATATTATCTCCTTCAAGTTTACATTTCATATTAACATTTTTTTCTTTCTTGATTCACTCAATTTTGTGAATATGGCTAATAAATTTTAACAAAATATTTTAAGAAGCATTAACAAAACTATTTCATAAATGAAATCTAACTTGAGTGAGTTGGAACCATAATTCAATTTTAATTAACTTTAGGTTTTGTGATTAAATGATGCTTGAATCATTTTAATTATGGTTAAACTCAACTCAAGTAAGCTTAACTTTGATGAAGCTTAAATGATACATAATTAAGACATTTAAATATTTAAATTGACTTGGATATAATTGAGTATGGTTTAAGTTTGAAATATCCAATTAATGTAATTAACATAATAACGACCAATTTTAATTAGTTTTAGTTTGAGTGCATTTAAGTTGATATAACCAAGCTCATTAAACCTTTGATTTGCAATGGACTCAATTGATTTCATTTTGAGTTAAAAAGTGTTCTTTAAGTTCTTATGAGTATTTTAGATAGATTAAATTAATTTTGATTTAGTTTAAATTTGACTTAGATTATTTATTAGATTTGAACTCAAAATAATTTTTCACTTCTTTCCAAAATGTGGTCAACAATCAAGATTATCTAGTTCTTCTAATTAAAGGTGAGCATTTTGATTCTTATCAAATTCGATAGCTACCACCATGTGTAGCGATAGAAATTCAATATCTAATGGGAGAACTAGCTCAAACTAGAAGGTCAATGCATAAAGAGTTATTTATGTAGAAATTTAATAATTTGTTTGAACTCAATTGATTTTCTTTAAAAGTTACCATAAATTTATTTAAGGATTTGGCTAATTTATTAGCACTTAGTGATAAATAGTTGAGTCGCACGGTCAATATTATAACAAACAATAAATTGATTATAAAGGTCAAATCATTATCATAGATAATATTATGAGGTATGTTGAATTTATAAATAATGTGATCACCGATAAATTATACATTATTTTCTCTTACTTCTCTTAAAGGTAAAGCCTCACCTATTTTGAATAGTCGGCATGACTTAAATAAATTTGTGGCCTCCAAAAGAAGGGGTTCTATTAACCCTATTATATATATTCCCGATTCAAATAGCCAAGATGCAATGGTTGGGTGCAAAATAATAGAGGGCATATGGGGTATTGAGCCATGAATCTAGCATTGATGTCACTTCTAGGCAAACTATATAGAGTCTAGGTCATAGTTGGTCAATCATAGTTGAGCCTTTTATATTCATCTTCATCTTTGCACAAATATGGTAAGATCGCTTAATCTTTCATGCACCTCATCATAACCTTCTAGGCTTCTTCTTTGCCTAAATTGTGAAGCCATAATTTATCAAATGATCATCTATATAGGGTCATTGATAAGTGTAAAAGAAAATTATGTCCTTTGAGTTTGAAGCAAATGAGTGATCTATTGGAAGAATCTCACTTTTAAGATGATCAACAAATGAGTTTCACCAATCATCATTCAATGGTGTAGGACCATTTAATATCATATTTAATTATGGCTATAGGTTTTATTAAAATAGATTGGAGGCAGAATATGTTGATTTTAAATTATTACTTGAATATTTTCTTCATTTAAATTGGATAATTCTTTAATTAACTTTACAAATACATTTATCTAACAATTTTGAGTGTGTGGAACTCTTATGAAACTAACATGATTTTCTCAAGAAGTGACATGACCGCAATGATATGCATGTAAGTCATGTTTCAAAATTTGCAAATATTTTTTTACTTAGTTGATGATTAGTTGGGAGTTTGCAGCTTTTGATCTTTTCAATTTCGTATGGATAGCTAACTTCATATCATAATAAGAGTCTTATATCTACTTCATAATTGATTCTAAGCTCTATAAAAGCTTATGCATATCTTATGATTCCCCTTGAAGATTTATAAAATTCAAGCTATTGCATGCATTTACATAAAGTATTTTATTATGGTCTAAGATAAAGATTATTCTTATCAAAGTATAATTACCACTCACTTTTTTATGTATAGAATATGTTAATCTAGTAATTTATCATTTAGTAAAGATTTAGTAGGAATAGGATCCATGTTGTTGACCTCATTTTTTAGATGAGGTAGACATCTTCCCTAATCTTAATAATTGGGACCCCTAATCTTAGATTAGGAGCTTCTTGTTTAGGTACTTAGGACACTACACTTGGTGACTAGGTGAATAAATAAAAAATCAAATACTAAATTTAAGACCTAAATCAAATTTAAAATTAAAATCAAGCTCAACACTCTAGAGTAAAACCTAAGTCATCCTAGTAATCCTTCTAAGACTTGACCTAACCCAATTAGAATCTAGGAAAACTCAATAAAAAATCTAAATCAAGCACATTTGAATAGAAATCTAAATTCAATTGAGCATATATTTAGGTAGTTATAAAGGTTGACCCAATTATATGCTCAAAATCACCTAAGTCCAAAACAAAAAATAAAATAAAATAAGTATATAATCAAAAATAAGCATAAACAAACTCAAAACTAAATTCAAATGGGGTATAAAGTGGTCAACTAGGTCATTTGACATAGAGTTGACCTATATGACCCCACATTGTTAAAGGTCAACCAACCAAAATTTTGCCAAATTGAGTCGTCTAAAGATTCAAAATCATTAAATGAGCATGTTTAAATATAAATATAAATTCAATAAGGTCTCAAATGGGTTAATTAGGTCATCGATCCAAATAGACCCTATTGAAACTAAATTCAAATTAAATTAAATATAATTCAAATCAAACATTCAAAATCATTTGAAAATCATAATTAAACATAATTTAACCAATCATTTAGTTTAACTTAACCAATTTGATCAGTTAACCCAAGTGAACCCATAACTAAAGCCAATTTGAGTCAAAATAGCTAGATCAATTGCTCAATATCATATCAAACATTTAATCAAACATAATTAAAGCCCAAATGCATCTTAGTTTGAGTCAAATTGGTCATTTGACTTAGTTAAACCTAACATAACTCATTTAAGTCAATTGGGTCAAATTCAAACAAATCAAGTTGAAATTGAATAAAATTAATCAATCACAAACATTACCAATGATAAATTGAACATAATTAAACCAAAGTTTAAGACTTTAAATGACTAAATAAATAGGAGATTCAACTTTACTCATTGAGGTCAAATAGGTCAAACTAGCTTAATTCACATTAAAATCCCAAAAGGTATAGATCAATAGAACAATAAATCATTGTAATAAACAATCAACAATAATTTAAACCTAAATCTAAACCCAATTAAATAAATGAACTCAACATAACTACCCAACTCAATTCAAACTCAAATAAACTAAACTCAAAATGCTCAACTTTAATTCAACTTAGATGAGCTCAAATCAATTGCCCACTTTTGCTTGAATTGGGTGATAAGTGTTAAAATTATAAAATTTTAGGTGATTATACCACTCTCATAATATATTTTATGTTAAAATGTGTTTATTTTAAGTATTTTTATGTTGTACGTGGGAAAATATTAGAAAAAGAAAAAAATTTAGGCCTAGCATCATGGCATTATATTTGGCCTAAATTGGGGCATTTATAGCAAAGGCAAGGCCTAGGTGCTATATCGAAACACTCTTATATATATAACTCATTTTAGGCCAATTTTACAACAAGCTCAAGATCGCAGGAAGAAAATAGGAAAAATATGAAGTAGAAATAAGCATATCGCCACTTTGAACCATCACTATAGTGCTACAATAATAATAATAGTTTTATGATGATTTAATGTATTTTTTAAAGCATTTATAGCATGAGCATTTCAACAACTTATCGGGCTCTATCTAGGCAATAAATAGGGTTCATTTATAAGGATTTTTTTCATATTCTTTTCTTGGCAAGAGGGTGAGTGAGAGTGAGTGTTTTATTATGAAGAACTTGGAGAGTGACACTCAAGTATTATGATTGTGTGTAAAGGAAGTGTGAAAGAGTGTTTTCTTAAGTAAGAGGTGGAGAAGGACATCAACAACTAAGGATTTTAGGGGGAGGCGGCTTTTGCCATGATGAAGCAATAGAGGGTTGTAAGGAGTGGACTTAGAAAATCTACTCGTGTGCTCTTTCCTTTCTTCTTTGGTTATCCTACACCTTATTTTACTATGTTTAATATGATTTCCTTCTTTCTCTCTTTATGGAGCACTTATCTATGAAGTGCTCAATTTATGTGAACATTTGAGATGTTTGTATTGTATTAAATGTTGTTTATGGATTAATATAAAAGTATATTTATACTTTGAATAAAAATATATTATGCTTCTTTCCATGCTTCATTTACTTGTAATTTGGCCAATTATAATGTTAAATAAGTGTGATTTAGAGATATCGAGAATCTTAGAAGAATAAGTTGGAAAAAGGCAAGCAAATGTACTAAGAAATCAATAATGTACTAGATAAGTTGGAGTAGCTAAATAGCCATTAAATATATGATTATTTATAAGATTTACTATCACTCAAAAAATATAGGTAAAGCAACCAAAACAAATTTACTTGGCACTAGGAAGAAAATTGGGTAAAAGGATTGGTTTGGTTATACTTGTCTAAAGATATAGAGTATATAATTTTACTCTTGGTTGACACTATTAGTTTTAAATAAATCTATAATATAGTTTAATATAATACATGATCTAAAAGATTCCATAAATTCAGTACTTATTTTAAAATTAAGAAAACATCTATGTATTTTCTATAAAAATATAAAAATTTGTCTTTATATGATCTTGCAAAAAGTATATAACAATTTTCATTTAGCACTTGCATTTTACTGAATAAAAATTAAATTTAAGGAGATGAAAATGAGTTGAAAAACCCATTGAAACTACAAATCAAATTTAGACCTTTTGATCACTGATAGAAGCCGTGTGCCATTAGCCATTTGTGGTGGATCAACATGGATCCACCAAAAGCATGTGAAACATGGAAAGAGACTGCCACGTCTAATTCTAGATTTCTATATTTAAAAAATGCTACAAAATATTATAAAATTTTAAAAATTCATAAAAATAAAATACTAAACTAAAAAAAATATAATAAGGGCTCTATGGATTTATCTTAGTAAGAGAAATCAATTAAACTGAAAATCTCTCAAAAAAAAAAAAATCCCCAATTTTTATTATTTTAAGTTTAATTTAAAATAATCAAACTTAAAATAAACCCAATTTAATAATTCAATCAATTTAAAACTTTGGTGGATTGAAATTAGGGACAAAATACATCTTAGA
Organism: Cymbidium sinense; assembly: GCA_021442155.1. Taxonomy (NCBI): domain Eukaryota; kingdom Viridiplantae; phylum Streptophyta; class Magnoliopsida; order Asparagales; family Orchidaceae; genus Cymbidium; species Cymbidium sinense. Next base: position 62,334,108 of record CM038230.1, read on the forward strand.
TAAAAAATTTAGATATTTATTGGTGATTAAAATGAAAGATATAAAAGTTTCAAGTCATAAGCTTTAATAATTTAAATAAATATATACTAATTCAAAAAATTAAGAAAAAGTATGAAATCAATCTAAATCAACGCGTAATGAACATTATTGAATCTAAAACACCATCAAAACTCTATAAAAGTTAATAAGCACCAAAATGACATAATTAGTTAATTAAATGAATTAATTAATTCATTTAATTAACTTAAACTTTAAAATTTATAACTAATCAGCCAAAAATATAAAAATTATAAATAAACCCTCACTTCATTCATTTAGAGAGGAATCAAAGAAAATTAAAATCTATAATTAATTTCTAATAGTTTAAGGTTAATTTAAGTTTTATTAAAATTATTGAAATCTCAATTTCTCTTGAAATACCTCTCAATTTATGGTGAAACTTTAAGGAAATGAAACTACCAAGGAACCCCACTTGTCATAAAAATTTCAAAGCAAAATGACTTTAAGATAAGTAAGGGCCCCTAATAGCTAAATTTTAAGTTCAGGGCATTTAAAATCAAATAATAAATTAAAAATACAAAATTATTGAAATTAGTAAAACCAATTCAAAACACTTCCATTAACATCAGAGAAACATAATAAATTATTTTAATTCTTTGAAACTACATATGTCTAAAAAATCACTTAATTAGGATTTAATAAATCATTAAAATCAATATTAATTGAATTTATTAAAGCTAAATGTCAATAAATTAAATATTAAGACAAAATCATAAATAAAATAATACTTAAACCTTCATTAACCAAATCCTAAATTAAGTCAAACAAATAGAATCTTCAATTTAAACCAAATTAAACTTAAGCCTAATCAAACATAAACTTAATCTCAATTAAATTAACTATATGAACCCAATTAAGCATTAATTAAATTTCAAATTGAGCTTAACCAAGTGAACCTAAATCATCAAATCATTAATTATACCATTAGTCTAAGTATATAAAATCAAATTAAAGGCTTCAACAACTAATTAACTTAAATTAAATCAAATTTTAATTACCTTTATAAAAAAGATCATAATAAACCCATAATTAAACTTTGACTAAGCTAATCATGAACAAATTAATTAATCTCTAATCAAACCTCTCAAGTAATCTTCAATTAAGCTTAACATTCATTGTCTAACAAAATTTTTTTTATCTAAATTAGCTAATCAACTAATTAAAATAAAACTTAATTGATTATTAACTCATTCTTAATTAAATGAATATTTTAAAATATTGACTAACCAAATCAATTGAACATCAACTAATCTATAATTAAATCAACTACTTAGCCAAGATAATCATTTTTAGTTAATAATAATGAAATTAAATAGTCGTTAATTTGGGTTGAATTAATTGATCATTAAGTAAATTAAGTTTTAATTAAATTATTAATCAAATTAATCATTTAATAAAGTAAAGGCTAAATTAATCACTAATTTAATAATAAGTAAAATTAATTAAATTAAACCGAATTAATTTATCAAACTTCTAATTAGGATCAACCCTTAATCAAGTTAATAATGAAATTGCAAATTAAGTTAACTCATCATTTAATTAAACTAAATTAAATTAAATAAGTCATATAAAAAAATTATCCTTAATCAAACACTTTATTAAACTCATTATCAAATTTTAATCAAAATAATCATGGTTAATTAAACTATTAATTAATCTATAATTAATTTATTTAAATCTTTTAGTCAAGTTAATCACATAATTGGTTAATCATACTAAGCCTAAATAATCCTTAATTTAAAATTAATCAAACATCTAAGTTAAACCTAATATGAAAATTTATTTAGATAAGATAAACTAAGATAATTATTAATCAAACTCTAACTACATCAATAAAATCAAATTAATCATTAGTCATATTTTAATCAAGTTAATCATGAAGAGATTAAGGAATCTAATTAAATCATTCATTTAAAGCAAACTTTAAAACAAACAAATAAAAGCAACCAAGTCAATCATAAACATCTAATCAATTTAGTTAACTATATAACTAAAACTAACCTAATTAAACCTTGATTAAGCTTTTCGTCTCAACCATATTATCAACTTAAATTCAATAAGCAACAAACTAAATTGAACCTTGATTAATCAATAAACTTTAAATTAAATTTATCATAAATAAATGAATCAAACTAAATGAAACTCTAATTACAAATAATTAAATTTAATTGAAATCAAAGCATACATTTAATTTACTAAATCTAAGAAAATCAATAAATAAATAAAGCTTCATCAAATCAAATAAGTATACGTTAAATATAAACTCCAAGCCATTAAGTCAGTCAATTACCACTACGGAAAATTGTAGATTTGTGGCATTTTCAACCAACTTTTTGTTAGAAATTACAAGCAAATTTAGCGACGGATTATTCAACTAGAAAAATTTCCAATGGAAGTGGACATTGGTGGACATTGAACAACTTAAACTTGATTATTATTAGCAACAAAACATGAACCCCACCGCCCCCCCACCCACCCCACCCAACCCCATTTTCTCTCTCTCTCTCTCTCTCTCTCTCTCTCTCTCTCTCTTAGTGATGAAAAAATGAGCTAGGGCTCACCGATTTGCAGAAATGCATCTATTTGCTTTAATTTCTCTATAGAATCAAAGGTAAATCTTGATCTCTTGCTTGTATAGCTATCTTTTTTTAGGATTTCTTCTATTCATTTATGAGAAAATTGAATTTGATGTTGTGAGAGATTTTATAATTTTTAGGTTAAATCTTATCCAAATTTATTTGAAATTCATTACTATTAATTTAAAATGTCTATTTGTGTGTAGATTTATGATTATATATGTTAGGTTTTGTTTTTTTGTAAATTTTATTTTGTAATTTTTTTATTATATATTTTCCAATTACTTTAATTTTTCAAATTCTAATTACATAATTAATAATTTCTAATGAATTTAGATAAATTTCACATTGTGTGTCGAGTTTAATTCTACAAAAAAAAATTGTGATTATAAGCTACTATGGCTAACAACCTAGAAGGCGTGAAAAATTCATAGCAAATGACTCATACACATAAGGCATTGTATTAAATTGAGTTTTGATTATGTAATTATTACGACTTATATATTTGAGATATAATGTTAATTTAGTCCTCACACATTCTAATTTACCCAACTCATGGATATCTATAGTAGAGGTTATGGATGTACAATAGATTACATTTGGGCATAAAAGAATTAACAAATGAATTCTTGAGTGATGTTGAGGACTTTATGCACGGCATCTCAACTTTCTTTATACATTTTAAGGAAAATTTTGATGCCCATGTGTGAGAGACAAGAATCAAACCTTCTTAATCCTTGATGAAGTTAGATTAAACTTATCTCACAAAGGTTTCGACCAAATTATTAGTTCTAAACTTTATATGGTGAGTTTGAGCGACATATTAACGCATTGGTGCTTCAATGAGTTATGCATGCTCTATAAATGAATATGATTTTGGATAAATTTATGAAGAAATGGTTTATGAAGTTGCTAGAGTTGAGTTTTTTGCAAAGGAAAAGCAACTTAATAAATAAGCTCAAAAATTCTCGATCTGTTAAAGGTAGCATAACGATCATTATGGAAAGGTTGCACAAACCACATTTAGCGTCTATAGCCGAGCACATATGATGACATCACAACAAAGCAAGTTCATCAAATATATTGAGTCATCCATCAAACCAAGAAGCATAGAAATAATTCAATCATATTTATCCCGATTTTGCAACTAAGCCATGAAATGTCAAACTTGGCCAATTTCGATGGTTTCACACCATTTAGTCGCATCTCTCTATTCATATTGGACATAATAGTTACACCATACAATCTACCACCGAGATGAGCATGTCCAAACCTTATATATATTTTTGACTATGATCATTCCTAGACCACATAACCCCAAAGCGAAGATTGATGTCTTCTTGCAACGATTGATAGATGAGCTAAAAATTTTATAGGATAATGGTGTGACATATGATATTGTAAAAGAAAAACTTTCAAATAAAAGCGACCTAATATGGACTATCAATGACTTTCATGTGTATAAAATGCTATCGTGGTGCACCGCTAGGAAGATAACTGTCTATACTTGCATGGATTTATCAAAGCGTTCACTTTTAAATATGGCCAAAATAATTCTTAGTTTAACTATCATCGTATGTTCCTCTCTACCGGCCATCCTTTCAAAATAAATAAGGATACATTCATAAAACATTGAGTTTAGAAGGCTAAGCCACATATAAGATTGAGTGGGGATGATTTATGACATATTGTTAGTTCCATTCTAACTATAACAGGTTCTCCTATGTTATCTAATATCCATATTTTGGGTTATGGTGTAAACCATAAATAGATGAAGAGGAGTATTTTTTGGGATCTATCATACTAGAAGTCTAATCTAATAAGGCATGATCTTGATGTCATTCACATAAAGAAAGAAAGTTTTGATAATATTTTCAACACAGGATGGATGTTAGAGGTAAAGCTAAAGATAATGTAACCGCTAGGTTGGACTTGAAGAAATATTTTATAGAAGAGAGTTAGAATTGAGAGAGACTACAACTAGTAGAGTCCGAAGCATAAAGTCAAATACTTTTCATATTATAATAACGTAAAATAGTATGTGAGTTGTACCATTAAAGTTACCATATGCATCTAATTTAAGTAGATGTTGATGTTACAATGACATAGATATGAGCACTCGCTTTCCAGTAATGCTAACCAAAATAGAAATTTGGTCGACTCTAGCTCCTCTCATTGCACCACCAACATGTCACATAATTCAAGATGGTGTTGGCATAGGCTTTGTTGAAGGTTTATTGTTGGATTGTGTGAGAGGGGAAGGATGTGGGCTAGAATGGCGGTGGTCATTTACCTTGTACAAATATGGGAAGAGATCGTGGGTCATGGTAAAGGATGGGCCTACTTTTGCATGATCTAGGATGCGATATGGGGATTCATAGGTTTGATGAGTGATTAAAGGGGCTCAATTCTTATAAGGAGGACAACGAGTCGCATGAGCAATTATATGGGTGAAGGCGGCTAGACTCAATTGTAAATTGTAGGTAATAGGATTTGTGAGTGTTGGCTAGGCCTAAGTCTAACACGGGAGCAAGTCGGAGGTGTCGTGCTAGCTAGCTAGAGGAGAGCTAGTGTAAGGTGTCATGTGAGTATCAGGGTTTTGTGAAGAGGAGTTGAGGTGTTGTTTTTTTAACTATTCATGCCAAAATGGAGAACAAGAGGCCTAAGGGTAAAATAAACTAAATTTTAAAGGGATATTTACAGATCAACCATCTAAGACATATGCATTTATAATTTAATCACCTTCATTTTTTTTGAACTATGAGACCCATGTATTTACACATGTCATGATCAAATCATTAGAATTTTACAAAAATGAAAAATATGTGTTGAGCTTTTATTATGAATTTTAATATTTGCATTTCAATTTAAAATTTTTATGTTGAAGGTGGTTAATTTGTAAATATGTAAGAATAAAGTGAGAGTGTATGTAAAAACTCCATTTTAAAGTAACCATAGTTAAAGATTTTTTAAATAAGCATAGTTATCCATTCTACACTTGACTAATTTTTTTAGATAATTTTCACCAAAGAACTTTTTCTCATAACGCACTCACTTGTGTCGAATTGAACAAGTTTGGTATCATTAGAAAGCTTACAAAATTTTTTGACTTTTGATGATTCTCGCTCAATCACCATAGTTTTCATGTATGTTCACTTTTTTATGGTACAAAACACATTCAACCAACCCAACAAGAGTTGAATTACGAAATTTTCTACAACTTTCATCAACTCACACAATTAGCCATAAATTTTATGTATGTTCACATTTTAATGGTGCAAAACACAAGTAGCCAACCCAAGGATAGTTTTTTGCTCCTAACACACTCATCTACATCATAATTGAGCGAGTTTAGTATTGGAAAGCTTACAAAATTATCTATGACTTTCATGTTGATAACTTTTGACAATTCTCACTCGACTATAGTTTTCATGTATGTTCACTCTTTTAAGAAGCAAAACACAAATAACTAACCCAGTAGTTTTTTTGCCCGGTAACACACTCACCGGTGTCGAACAAGTTTATTATGGTTGAAAATCTTACAAAATTCTCTATGACTTTCATGTTGACATCTTTTGACAATTCTCACTCAATTAGCTATAGTTTTCATGTATGTTCAACTTTTATGATGCAAACCACATTTAACCAACCTAGTAGCACTTTTTTTCCTATAACACACTCGTTTTGTGTCAAAATTGAGCAAGTTTGATATAACTAGAATACAAAATTCTCTATAACTTTTATGTTGACAACTTTTAATGATTCTCACTCGATCACCACAATTTTCATGTATGTTTGCTTTTTTATGGCCAAACACAAATAACCAACCCAAGAATAGTTTTTCCCATAACAAGAATTGAACAAGTTTGATATTGTTCAAAAGCTTATAAAATTATTTATGACTTTCATGCTAAAACTTTCAATGATTCTCGCTTGATCGCCACAATTTTCATGTATGTTCACCTTTTATGGTGCAAAACACATTTAACCAACTCAACAAAAGTTTTTTGCCCATAACACACGGTGTCAATTTAGTGAGTATAGTATTCTTGGAAAAGCTTACAAAATTTGTTACAACTTTCAAGTTGACAACTTTAGACAACTCTCACTCGATCAACCGTAATTTTATGTATATTTGTTTTTCATGCAAAACACAAATAATTGACCCAACAACAATTTTTTGCCCATAACACACTTGCTATTAGCATTAGAATTGAGTGATTTTAGAACATTAAAATCTTACGAATTCTTTACAACTTTTATGTTGACAACTTTCAACAATTCTCACTCAATCGTAGATATGTTCACTTTTTTTCGTGCAAAACACATTTAACCAACCTAGTAGTAATTTTTTGCTTGTAACTCATTCATTTGGTATTGGAATTAAGCAAGTTTAATATCATTGGAAAGATTACAAAATCTTCTATTACTTTTATGATGATAATATTCGATGATTCTTGCTCGATCGTAGTAATTTTCATTCACATTTTAGAAATAATCTCAAGACTAACATAACCATAGTAAAATGTTCCTACTATAAAGAAAAAAAAGTGAGCTAAAAACTTTAAAAATTGTAACTTCAATGTTAAAGGGAGCAAGCTTATCATGAACATTGATGAGATCTTGTGTTGCACCCAAACTTAGATGAAATAGTTGAGGGTAATAGATAGATAGATAATAGCAAAGTCGTATGAAATTAAAATGAACTTTGATTCCATGTTTGATTGTTCAAGCACATTTACAAGAAGTGGCATACCACCTTCTAAAATTATGTTGGGAAGTGGAAAAGGGTAGCATAGGATGTCACATACAAGACATGACATCTTAGCTTAAGTGTATGTGAGATGCCATAGTTGACTCAAATGTGATAAAACATAGATCTTAATCAAATCTTATTAATATTAAATCTATTGCATATAACTTGTGGATTTTAAATGTGAATTCCAAAAGGCTACAAAACGCATAATGATAAAAAAGAAGAATGACTAACTGTTGGAAAGCATAATTGTTACGCATGTTCAACTTACATATCATTCACATTACAACAACAACAACAACAACAACAACAAGCCTTAATCCCACTACATGAATCCTTTGTCTCCATTGTGTCCTATTATGTGTCAAATTCTCATTTAAATCAAGTATACTAAGATCATTTTTTATACATCTTAACTAAGTCTTTTAGGTCTACCTCTACCTAAAAAATCATTCACATTATAAAAACTAAATTAAAATCAATTTAACTTAATACAAACTATTGATACAAATATAAGATCTAAAATGTGCACAAAACATAAATAGATAAATAAATATCTTCAATGAGCTCAAAATCATGTCACTTATAGTGAACAGTCTTGATGATGTTGTTGTTGATGTTCTTCCTCCTCGCCTTATTTGATAGGATGTTGTGAGTAACTTAGAGGTGTGATTTTAGGTATCTTAAGTGATGCTTATGGAGGGAGGGAGAAATTATGATACACTGCATATGTTATATAAAATGGTGGAAAACTATAGATGAGAAGGATTATCACATGCTAAGATTGGAATTGACTCAACATAGATTCATTATATAAATATGGAGGTGAATCTATGAATGTATATGTAGAGAGATAATTTGGGTAAAAGATAGACCGCACCCATCCCGAAGCATCTAGTTAGGTATATGATGGTACAATAAACAAAGTACTTGCATTGTTAGTGCTCTATACCTACTATCTAAAATGTATTTATGTCATCTAACTCCTTGCACAACTCCTCATACTTGTTGATTGATGTAATTTTATCTCTCTAAAATAATACTGAAATATATCTTATGTATTTAATATATACCGTGGTGCATAAATGTTTTTAAATATTATTTAATTATATAAATATAAACTTATAGCTTTCTATAAGCTTACTAGTAATCACTCCGTGTGCTCAAGGGTAATATTGGGAAAATTATGGAAGCCTTTAACATGTATAGTGAAGCCCATGGCTAATACTACATCATGTATCGATTGATCATCAATATCCCTGGAAAACATCTACTATGATAACAAAATCATGTTTACTCTCCCACTTTGTAATGTATATATAGTGAAAATCCATCCAATCAGCATTTGCCTTCACTCACCATCTACTCATTTGAAGATAAAATCAAATGGTGCTACAACAACTTTTGGTGGCACAAACTATCTTAAAAAATGATTAGGAATGTACCTCTCAACTCTTTTCAACTAATTAGTGAAACTCTAGTAAGTCATATCTCCTCACCATCTAAGCATATATCCGCAACTTATACACATATTTGATGTCCATATGGCTCCAAAATCACCCCAGTATTTTAAGAATTATACCAACATATTATTAAAGCATGAACCTCTCTAATGAATTCTACCAACATATTATTAAAGCAACATGTTTGACTCTATGACTCATCAAGTTTGCCTTTATAAACTCTAATATGAGTTAGTGTCATCTCTCATAAAAGCCTTCATTCCACTTACACTTGATGCCTAATCCATCTATGTCAATAGGGTAAGGTATGTGTAATGTAGGTTTACTCACATGAATGTGCTCACATGATCATACTTGGAGTAAGAGTAAGCATCTAGCCATGTTTATTTGCTTAGGCTTTGTCGCTTCATGCCTCCCTAAATAAATGGGCTAGTAACGATAACTCCTAATGAAAGTTGTCTAAATGCATAAACATTTTCCAACAAGAATACTACAAAAGAACATTTAACCCCGATGTGTTGGTGAAAGAAAATAACCAATAGTGAACAAGATGTACACTCTAATATGCATATCAAAATCAACCTCTATGAGATCTATATATGAATCTTAGTAATATGTCCAATGTAACCACTATAGAGGCAAATAAGTTTTTGTGTGAGCTGTCCCTTATAAAATTTTGATGTAACATAAGGCTGATTGGATCATCATAATAAATATTATCTTATGAAGGTTAAAAATAATTTGGTTCTATTGAGTGTATCGATATAGTGATCTTGTAACGAACATATAGTGGCCATGAACTTGTCTAACGATCGATAGAATTCCTCCCAACCTCCAAAAGTTGCCTTGATTACTTTACATGCATCCCAAGTCTTCATATAAGGCACTCTTATGTTAAATTTTGACTTCCTATGACCTATAATTTCTCTTAGTTTCAAATCAAGTTGATCTCCAATGCCTTGAATGAAATAGCGATAAATTTTGAGTTACATTATTTATATCTTTCATTCAATGTTGAATCACTACATGTATGTGGAGACCATATCCCTATCCTCCATGCACCATCTAATCTCTTGCTTGGGCTTGCATGTAACCTCCACATAAAAATTTTAGTGGGATGATCATGTTGTATTCATAATATAATAAGTTTCATTGTGTTTGAATGATGTATCACATACTCAACATTATTCATTATAGAATATCCCTAAATAGTGAATCGCTTATCATAAAAAAAAGAACATACCTTTTAAAAGCTCATCTAGAATGTAGTTTCCTTGTTGATTTTGTTCATCGATGGCCCATTAAAAGTTATCTTATCATCCAAGTACTTAGCTATTTAACAACTAAACTATAAATATTCTCATTATTAGATAATAAGTGATCTTGGTGACTTATTATAAAAGAGTAATTTAGTATGATGTGTTTAGCTCTAACTAGAGGTATATAGCACTCATCGGTATTATGTACTTCTCTTTCTTCATTTATTATTTTTCAACTTCAACATAGATGATTATAGTGCAAGCATGCTACATTGATTATGACCTCACAAACTTCATCATTAATTATCAAAGATGTAAAAACTCTAGCACCAATAGGAAATCGACATATAAGACTTATGTGAAATATTTCTAGATCAAATTTTAGTAACCTTAGAATTTGCTTCTATAAGTCTAAGGGATATGTATAAGATGGTTCTTCCCATTAGTATAAGTCAAGATATAATCTCCACTAATAATAAGTTCACCACTATGATATAAAATTAAATAGACTATATCTAAACTCATTTTAACTTATTAATAAACCATTGATCACCTATTTAAAGAAAAACTCAATTAAAAGAACTATGGCATACACTCACGCAACTAACTCAATAAAATAAATGATTTGAATAGTTACATACTAAAAAAGTCTAAGTCTAAACACTATCTAAGAGAGCAATTTTCTATACCAATTAGTTCACCAACCAAGCATACATTTCTTATGTATTTACATATCTAACATTGAAACATTGATATTTATTTAAATAACACTTAAATCTTCATTATGATATCAAAATAGCATAATATTGCAATTTTATATAGTGACAATAACCTTATTGTGCTTAAGAATAGTGTCATCTCCTATAAATATCAAGCATTAGGTGTTAGATCTATAAGAATATAAGAAATTGATAATAGCTTATTAAATTAAACACAATAATTTACAATATTTGCTCTATACATGCATAAAATAATAATAATTAAATCCATCTTAATGACCTAACAAAAAAATAAAAAATTTAAGGTTGTAAAATACCTAAATTGGTGGCTAAATAGGGATGTCGATGAAAATGCCGGAGAATGGTAGTAGGCGTCGTTTTTCATGCAGAGGCGATGAGGTGGGTAGTCCAGATCAAAGTCGGCAAAAGATGAAAGGGGTCGAGTATGTAGGGGCAAAAAGGGCAAAAGTAAGAAAAATAGAACATGAATTTCGGGGCACAAGATATCAAGAGATAAATAGGGCCAAAGCAAGTTGCTAGTTGATTCAATGGCGACTTGCACTAGCATGGAATACACATTGGTACAAGCTCATTGAGCGGGTGATTAGGCTTTTTTAAATCTTTTAAAACATGGTTAATTAACAAAATTCTTATTTAATTATGTCAAATCTAAAATTTGATCGAGTAAAATCTAATTGCTTTGTGAAAAGAATGTAGATAAGGTTGTTTTATGCTTCAAATGAGGACTCTATAGAAATAGTGGCAGTCCACTAAAATAAAAAAAATGATAGTAATGAAAAAAAAGCCGGTGAGGTCTCGAATAGATTATCGAATGGTTACTAGTGATGATGGTGTTCAGTAATATGAATCCATCTACCATAGCTTTATCAACTTTCATTTCTCTCTATAAGGAAGAGGGTCAATTGACTAGTAAATAAGGGTTGAGGGATGAGCCTTGAGAGCAAGGAAGAGTTTAAGCTACTACTTTAGAGGAGGAAAAAAAGAGTTGGAGACATTTGTTAAGTGTGGGTAGAAGCGAAATGCAAAAAAATAGGGAGAGAACCTAGAGAGCCTTGGTGAGTATGAAAGATAAGCCTAGAGTTAGTGGCTTTGGTAATCTTCTTTTCTCTTACCAATTTGGTGAAACTTGATGAAAACTTATTTGGCCATATTATTTTAATGGAAGCAGTTTCATGTGTTGGCTTTTATTTAAAATCCATTTAATTAGTTTTAATTGATTTCACTTAAATTACTTTAAGTCAACTTAATTTTATTTTATTTTGAAGAAAGTTTAATGATTTCATTGAATTTTGATTAAAGTTTAATTTTAGTATAAATAGCTTATTTAAGAAAACTAAGAAAATATTTAAAGCATTTTGATTTATTATTTACCACTCCTTAATTACACTTGATGGGTTTCTTCTTTGAGAGAATGAGTTTTAATTCTTCTTAAGAATAAACATGAGTTTTGCTAAGAAATACCCTTAATTACCACTTCTTTATTTTGTTGTTAAGGTCAATCCTTTATGAGTTTTGCTAAGAAATACCATCACTTATGAGTTTTTGGTAAGAAATGCCCTTAATTACCATTTCTTTATTTTTGTCTTCTTTATAAATATTAAAGAATTTGTCTCATCACGGAGGTTGAATATTTTTGAAGTTTTCAAAGTATGAATAAATGAGAGTTTTAACACTAATGCTGGTAATGCACCTACAAGCAAGCCAATAGTATGATTTTCTTAAAGTGGTGGCTCACATTTTATAGCCATGTTTGTCAATTGCATGATAAAATACTCTAGTGTTTCAAATGGTTTTTATTGAGAAGTCATTAAGTCATGCACATTTACATGCAGGCCTACAATTCTTTTTTACAAAGACTTCTCCCAACTCATCAAATATTTTGAATCACCCATTGGGGAAGTTGGCATACCACTTAAAATGTGAATCCAAATAATGAGGGGATGAAGGGATGCAATAAGAGATTTGTTACCAATATTATAACATAAAGCTCTATATAGAGAAATATGTTTCGGGATTATTACTACCATCAAATTGTGTGAATATTAAGTGACAAACTCCTCGAAAAGGAGCTAATTTATATTCTTCTAAATATAATCATCTCTTCCCAACAAAAGATTCTCCTTAATGGGTCATCATTACAATCTTATTTTGCATTTCCACCATAGATCGATATGAGCATCAAAAAATGGTGTTGTTAGGGATGTGGTAATTGGTACAAAAAATGATAGGTTATTATGGTTTCTTTGATGTAAATTGGCTTTTTTTGTATAGGGATGGTTGAGGTATTAAATAAGTACCATTCGAGATGCATCGATAATAGAGGGCTAATTTCTAACTTGAGAAACCATGGTAATGGCATCTAACCAACTTATTCTTGAAGCTTCTAGATTAAGATGTCATTTTCTTTATCATGTTTAAGTGCTAAGACATCTTGTTGTCTCTTTATATTAGCTAATTCTTCTCTGCTTCTTCTCTTATTGAATTTTTCTAAGGAATGTTCATTAGAAGTTTCTCCTTTATGTAGAGGTGACCTCCCAATCTAGTAGTTACCATGACATGGGCTATAAGTAGTCTCTTATTTTTTGTAAAGATAATTTCCTTACAAAGGTCATCCCATTCATCTTACTTTTCTTGCATTTCTTCATTATTTTTTAGAGGTGAAGCAAATTGTATTCTTGATAATTTAGTAATATATTTTTGGACTTATCTATCTAACCACTTGTTAGAAGAAGGCTTTTTTTATGTAATTTTTCTGTTCATTGTCGAACAAACTTTGGAAAGATAATAGAGTTATTACTTTTGCAACATATCTTCGTGTTCATTGAAAGAGGAAGGAAGAGAAGTAAGTCAAAACTTACTTCTTTTCCTTACTAGCGATGGAAATTAATAGTAGATACATCATTTTGAAGAAGAGTTCATTATGTTGAATTTGGAGAGCATTCTACATAAAAAATAATAAGTAATATCATTGAATTTTTTGTGCCTAACCATACTAATTAGAGTAGCTAGTTGCCACCCGTGAGTTGGCTCCTATTCAATCATGAGCTAAAAGGCTTCTTTAATTCCTTTAATCAAAATTTTGAACATATCTTGAGTGACTTGTATAATAATAAGTTGAGTAAAGATAGTTTTCAAAGGACTATCATCATTTAGAACTAAAAACTCATTTGAGAGACAAAAATATGATCAATAGTAGAATACAACAACAACAAACAATAACAAGCCTTTATCCCACTATGTGGGGTTGGCTACATGAATCCTTTTTCCATTGTGTCATATTATGTGTCAAATTCTCATTTAATTATAATAAGCTAAGGTCATTTTTTATACATCTTAACTAAGTATTTTAGGTCTACCTTTATCATTCTTAACATAAGGCAAATCTAATACATATACTCTCCTAACTGGGTCATCGATGGTCGACGCTTTATGAACCAAATCATCTAAGGAGACTCTTTGTAATCTTATCCGCCAGTGAGCTACTCCAACTTTTTTTTGAACATACTCATTTCACATTTTATCTCTAAGAGTAAAACCACTCATCCACCTGAGCATCCTCATCTCTACAACACTTAACTTAGTCTTATGCTTCTCTTTTATTGGCCAACATTCTACACCATAAATCATTATAGGTCTTACCACAATCTTATAAAATTTTCCTTAAGTCTAAGTGGTACTTTTCTATCACACGATAGACCGGATGCATTCCTCCACTTCAACCATCCAACTTGAATTATACTAATAACATTTCCATCTATTTAACCATCATTTTGAACAAAAAAAAAAGCCTAGATATTCAATCACTCACTCTTTTAATGACTTGGTCACCCATGTCACAACACCACTAGAACTTCTACAACAAAATTACACTCCAAATATTTAGTTTTAGATCTACTCAAACAAAAAACCTTTAGACTCTAAGGTTGACCTCCATAATTCAAGTTTCTCTTGGGCTCCCTCTCTAGTCTTATCAACAAGAAGAATGTCATTAGCAAAAGCATACACCAAGGTACATTATTACGTAAATGCCAGTAAAAAACATCCATAACCAAAGAAAAAAAGATAAGGGCTTAAAGCCGATCCTTGATGTAATCAAAATGAAATAAGAAAATATTTTATCAATCCTCATTGTGTTTAGACACAAGTAATGATGCATATATCGTTAATGAATATAACAAATATTAACTCCTTTCCTTTCAAAACTTCTGAAGAACATCTCTAAAACTTTATCATAAGCTTTCTCTAAATTAACAAATACCATATGTAAATCCTCCTTATTTTCTCTATACTTCTATATCAAACCTCCAACAAATGTATAGCATCCATAGTAGATCTACCTAGCATGAAACCAAACTAATTTTGAGAAACTTTTGTATCATCATAACCTATGCTTAATTACTCTCTCCTATAATTTTAATGCATGACACATTAGCTTAATTCTCTATAATTTGCACACTCTTGTGCATCACCTTTATTCTTAAATATTAGAACTACTTTCCACTTATCTAGCATCTTTTAGTCTTTAAAATAACATTAAAAGATTTGTAAGCCAAGAAACTCCTTGATCTCATAAATATTTTCACACTTTTATTAGTATATCATCTATTCCTACTATTTTTCCACACTTCATTTTCTTTAAAGCTTCTCCAACTTCAATTTTATTAATACAACAATTAAAACAAAATTCTCTATTTTTATTTTGGGCATTAATGTTGCTAAAATCAATCTATTTTCAGACCTTTCATTGAAAATTTTATCAAAATATGTCTTCCACCTATTTTCAAAAGAAAAGCACTTTATGATTTTCTTCTTTAAAACACCTCACTTGAACTAGATCTTTACTTCTCCTATCTCTTCGGTTGTAACTTATACATACATCTTTTACCTTCTTTGGTATTCAATCTATTATATAAATAACTAAAAGCTAAATTTTTTACATCATATATATGCTTTCTTAGAATCTATATGGGCCACTTTATATCTTTACCAATTATCCACATTTTTACATCTAAACCAAATTTTATAACA
The DNA here is from genome assembly GCA_021442155.1 of Cymbidium sinense. Taxonomy (NCBI): domain Eukaryota; kingdom Viridiplantae; phylum Streptophyta; class Magnoliopsida; order Asparagales; family Orchidaceae; genus Cymbidium; species Cymbidium sinense. Next base: position 62,349,990 of record CM038230.1, read on the forward strand.
ATGCTTCCTATTTCTTATCTTTTATTGCATATTTTTACTCTAGCACCATTATTTTATTAAAAGAAACTTTTCTTTTCTTTTAATAATGTTTGCAACTTGCTTATTCACTTGCTACTTTTTCTCACATAACATTAGCTTCCTCATGAACATCCCAAATTCTAAGCTCTTGTAACTTGCTCTTAAAAATATTTTTTATTAATGTTCTTTAATAGCCCCAATCTAATCCTATAATTTGATTTATTTTTTATCTTCCAATCCTTCTTTATGAAATCTAAAACTAACAAGTAGATGTACTTAAACTTTCACTAATAACCTTATAATCTTTACAATCTAAACAATCTATTTTTCTTGTCGAAAATAATCAATTTATGTTTTATTGTATCCATTTTATAAGTAATAATATGCTCTTAAATAAAATATTAGCAAGTATGAAATCATAGAAAACCAAACCAAATCAAATATAGTCCTACTTTCTTCATTAGTCGCCCAAATCCATAGTGACCATGAATACTTTTAAAATCTTCTACCACATTGCCAATATGTTCATTTAAATCTCCTCCAATAAATGCATTTTCTTCAAGAGGTATCTTTTGTATTAATTCCTCTAATTCATTCCAAAATTTTCTTTTGAGCCTACATCCAAACCTACTTGAGGAGCATAAACACTTATAATTCTATCTCCAATCCTATTAATATTTATAACATTTTCCTTTAAATTTTTATCTATAATCACACCTACACCATTTCTAATTCAACTTCTACTTGAATACCAAATTTTAAAACCTAAGCTATCAATCTCTTTTACTCTAACCCATTTAGTTTCCTGAATACATAAAATATTTATCTTTCTATGAACCATAATATCCATTAATTCCATTAATTTACTTGTCGAGTACATATATTCCAAGTTCTTAACCTAATTCTAGTTTTCATCGACTAACTTCTTTGCCTGATCGTCCATAATGTGGGAACCTTTGCTTATTTAATAGTGCACCAATGTGTAGCGACCCTTGCATGCTTTTCACTATATTTAAGCCATAGCATCACTTTTAGGGAATCCCTAGCATTAACATAATGTTTTATGTCATGATTATTTTCATAAATTTATCTTTAATTACCTATTGCAACCCTCCACTTGTCATGATTAGTAGAATGCTTTTATTTATTTATTTATTTATTTTAGCAAATTTTTATTATTTTTGGATTATTTATGCAAGGTACAATATTAAGAAATGTATTTTTTGAACATTTTTAAAAGATAAGCAAGTATATATAGATGGTCTAAACAATATGGTAAAATAGAAGATTTCGAGTTCAAAGAATAAGGGAAAGATCTTTTAGGAGGTAAAGTGGAAAATGTATGGAAAGACCCCTTATATGTTCTATTTCTTTTCTTTAAGGAGAGCATTAAGTATGCTCTACAAGTGTTAGGTCACCAATAATGACTCTAATTTGGTGATTAAAATTCTTATAATTAAAAGTACCGTTCAACTTGGGAAGGGCTAATAAATCTTACTCCTTTAGATGATTTGGGAGTAAGTATTCTATCAATCATCTATTAAAAGGAATAATTTATTAAATCTTGTTAAAAATATGTATTCAAAATATTTGATTAAAATTCTAATTCTTTTGTAAGAGAACTAGAATATAATATGTTTGTTCAATTCAATAGGGTAAGAAAAATAATTAAAGCTATGACTACAAAGTAAAGACTCTTACAAGAAAAAATTAAGTAAAGTAATAAGCTAAAATTAAATATGTGTTTTCAAATTGGAGAGAGATTGGGTCCACCAAGCATGCCAATTTGTTGTGGTGCAAGTATTAACTAAATGACATAAGCTATAAATGAAACATCTCACAAAAAAAAATAATATTCTAAAAAGATTTTGTTAACCCCATGAGCCTTCATATAAGATTCAAAGTTTGATTGCAGGATTAAATCAACTAATTACTTTCAACCAACATGATTAAACCAATTAATTATGATCTTGCATAATTTGATTAATTGTACACAATCAATTATTAGATGATATGAATTTATTTAGTAATTTTTTGATTTTATAGGATGTAGCTAGAAGAATTTTTTTCTTAATATGTTCATACTATATGATGATATTGTACATGCTAAATAAATAGAGAGCCAAATTTTTAGCATGAACTATGACCTTGGTTGTACTGAATGGTAATAGCTATTGGGATGAACATATAGTGAGACTCATTTAACCCTAAATAATTGAACTTATCATATAGTATGACTTTGATATGATGTTCAATCGTAGAGTATAATTTAAATAATTTATTAAAATAGAATTTTTTTAAATTTTTATTCAGATTTTCCTCATAAATATCCCCTTTGGAGAGCCTAACCAAATAACTTGAACTTGAGAAATCTTAAGAAAGGCTTAAAAGAGTGTTTTTCTTAAAAGAAAAGTGGGGAGATTTCTCTCCTCCTTTTTCCCTTAAGGATCTTTTGTTGCTAAGGTTGTACTTTTAATTTGGTTATTCTTTTTCATTCACATGCTTTAACTTGAGAGTTTGTTCTTATTAAGGACATGTGTAAGATTTTTATTGAGAGGATTTTCCTTATACCTTGGAAAGAGAGAGAAAGTAGCATCTTTCTTTGCTTGAAAGAGAAAGTGAGTTGTGTAGGGTTTGTTCATTACCCATTAAGGAGAGAAGCATCTACACTTTGTCTTGTTATGCCAAAAGAGAGATAGTGGACTTTTGGACGAGTTCAAAATTTGATGTAGGTCCATTGGTCCAAATCACTATAATTCATTATGTCCCTATTTCTTTTCTTTTTTTTTTTTTTATTTATTAGCTCTCTTACCTTTATGTTGAACTATTTACAAGTGGTATGATATGGGTTTTTTTTTACAGTCTCTTAATGATGCATTTGATTACCTAAATAAGAAGCCACATGATCTACGGTGTTCCAAATAAAACTCCACAATGACTTATACATAATTGAATGTGACACCGCCGAATTCAACAATACTTAAATGAGCGACTCCTAGAAATTCATGATATCCAACCACTCAAGAGAGAAAATCGAGAATTAGAAGTGGTGAAGGGGACACACAACTTGTTTGCCTTCAAAGTATTCACTGGCTCATCTTCATGATTGACTCTCATCGAAAGTTGGAATTATTATAGAAATATCCATGGAAGATGAAGGCTTCAACTATCGAGGAGTCAAGGACTCATTAATCAAGATTAATTCTTATAAAATAAGAAATAGATCGAATCAATAATTTTATCTCAAAAAATAAAATGATATTTGAATCAATGATTCATCATAAATATAAAAGGTGACTAAATTAAAAATTCAACTCAAGCATTAAAGAGATCAAATCAATGAGTTTTTTTATCTAAACATTGTAATTTATTTAATTAGTTAAATGCAATGTCATAATGACATTTAGAAGTTGTTTAATTGATTTCCCAAGTCATTTGATTTTTTTTTTTAAATTAAATGACTTACTCTCATCCATTGTAAATATTATTTAATTTTTTTGAAAATTAACATTTCTACTTCTATTTAATCAAGTCATTTTTTTTTAATGTAAAATATGATTAAGGTAGGATATTCATCTCCATATGATGTTGTCCATGACAAATGAGTTAAAACGCCTTTTAATTTATGGTCAATGAAAAGTAGAGAATTAACACAATTGAATTATAAATATTTAAATGACTTTTTTTTGTGGTTTAAAATAGAGGATTACATGTATGTTTCTACTTGTAAAATTGGTAAAACATTTTGGTAAAAGTTGTGTGTTACTTAACAAAGAAACTAATAAAGTTAAACAATTTTGCATTAGCATACTTTTACATAATTACTACTTTTTTCATATGTTACCTTATGAGTTTATTTTTGAAATGTACAAACACTTTAAAAAAATTATTATTTCATTACATTCTTTAAGAAGAGAATTAATAAATGTTTAAAATGTTTATAAAATTTGATGTTATTTGCTTGAATCTTTGGATGCTAAGGTTATGACTATTTTTGAATTCAAATATTTAACTATTTATTCAATGAAATAATTACTTGGTTATCTTATTTATCATGAACAAAAAAATCTATGAAGAAATTCTAATACAAGCAACAAGAAAAAAGAAAAGATAAATACTCTTAAAGAAAATACATCTTAATGTAGTGTGGAAAACAACACTACTTGATAATGTTATACTAATAACAAAAAAGTTCAAAAAATTTTAAAAATGATAATAATAAGATATTTGAACAAAGGAAAAGCAAATGTATAATCAAAACTCCTCAAAGATTGTTGATCTTATTTACTAATGCAAGAAACCATGTCACATCAAATGGTAGAGTTCTTAACTCAAGAAGATTAATCAAAAGAACAAATAAGAGGAAAATGGAGTTGTAAAGAAAATGAAAAAAACTTGGCAATCTTTCTAGATCAATGTTGATTCAGACTTTTTTGAAAAAGCTATAGAAGAAACCACGATCTTTGTTTGATGGCACAAGGAGATTCTTGTGACTATGATGACGAAAAAATAAGAAATCTCATATATAACGAACTCTTAAATTTGTAATGAACTACATGTCACTTTTAGATCTTTAAAAGAAAATAATTAATATTAATGAAAATTTATCATCTTTGGAGAAGAATCATAGCACATTACTTCACGATTATGAAAAATTGAAAGATGATTGCAAACACTTGGAAATTTATAGTGCCAAAATAAATATGACTTATTTATAAAAATAATTTAGTTTCTTAAATATGTTAATGAATACTTGAATAAAGAAGTCCAAAATTATAAAAAAAATACATCCACTCAAAAAAAATAAATATATAATTAATAAGATCATGTATTCCTTCCTTAAAGTTTATTACTTTTTTATTGTATGTTTGGATGCATTGAAATTCTATGCATACATCATTCACACCCAAGATGTGCATAGATTCTAAAAAGAAAATTTAAATGGATGGAACTAAAGCAAGTATGGGTTTCAAAAAAGCTAACCTATATCTATTTTGTAGACAACACCTTCACTTAAATGGTGGAGTCATATGGTACTTAGATAGTTGGTGCTTGAGACACATGATGGGAGAGAAGCAAATTCATTTGTACTCAAAAGTGAAGAAAAGTCACCCTTGGAGACAACACAACTTGTAAAGTACTCAAGTCGGGCATCATTGATATAAACATTTTTATCTATTAAAAGGTCCTTCTTATTGATACTTTGAAACTCAAGTTGCATTTTTTGGGTTTAAATACTTTGTGTTGAATAATGAAAAAACATGGAAAGTTTTATTACTCTTCTATAGGAAATGTTTATAGGACTTTAAATAAGAGAACCATGTTAATGAAAGTTCTTGTGAATATGTTCCCATTCTAAAGAGCTTGTAAATTTAGTGCTTAAAATTGAGGGTGCCATTAGGAAACCACCTAGAAAATACAAAAATGCTTCCTCATGATTTGATCATAAGGAATCTATCTACAAGTTTAAGACTAGAAAAGGCTTAGAGTTGAAGTTGGTCATATAGCCTTCATATCCATAATTTAACCCACTAATATAGTTTGAGAAATATCTATTGAATTCTAGGTTGGGAAAATGTATAAATCATTGAATTAATTTGATATTAATGATGATTGAGAATTAGTACCTAGACTCATTTCTCATAGTGTGAAGGAACTAAGTGGATTTCCAAAATAATTTAAATGACTTTGAAGTTGATAGTAACAAAGCAAATTTTGTGGCTAAAGGTCTTAATCGAATTAAAATCATTGATTTTCATGAAAATTTTGCATCTATTACTCATTTGAATGATATTTAATTATTACTTGCATTTTCTTATTTTGAGGATTTTTTTTTACTCAAATGTAAAAAATTTAACGGTTTTACTCATATGTTAAAGAAATGGTGTTATAAAAGATGTGGTTGTTGATCGCTACCTTGATTATATTAAATAAACAATTGCCTTGTGTGATTTGAAATAAGATTCTTACTTTTAATGATATATTGTTTGGATCTACTTATGAAGATTGTTTAAGACTAATGAGCAAAGATTTTGAAGATGAGAATAAAGGGTTGATCAAAAATATGGACTGGTAGAATTTAAAAGTATCAATAGCCCATGAGCCTTAGCATTCAATTAGATCAGATCCTATAGGTTAGAATTGATAGGACTATTTTTTTCCTCTTTTAGATTATTCTTTTTTTCCTCTTATTTTTGTTCACTTATACATATTGTTTCTTTTTCGATTCTTCCTTTAATCTCATTCATTCTTCATTTAGAATAAAATAAAATTACTAAAATATTATTATATGATTATCCATTATACTAATCACGTAATATGATTGATCTATTTAGATCATCAAAGTAGGTTGGGATGATTAACTGGATGATTTACAATAAATTAGATCATATTGTATGATATGTTTGGAACTATACATTTCACCCAATCAACTAGCCATTCATAGTGAACATTGGATGATTAATGTTATTTAATCATATTATACAATTTTTTGATCTAAATCATATTATGTGAATCTAGTTTGTACTATATAATCTAATAAACCAAAAACTTTATAAATAGCTCTTCGTTCATCATTCTTTCTCACAAAATTTTTTCCTTCACTACTCATAATTTCTGAGCTTTTTTGTATAAGATCATTTAAAATGGCAATAGAGCACAAAAAGATTGGCATGAGAATCACTTTAGGTTTGAAGATGAAGAGGTTGCATATGTGAAGTACTACGATTGTGGGATCACCAATTCAATGCCTCTTTTATAAGATAAGTTATCCTATCACATTCTTCACCTTTTGCTAGCATAACCCATCAATTCTTAATTTCTCTTATCAACCCCTTTTACTTTGAACTTCTTTATAAATTTTTTTGCTATTATCAACTTTGATCACACCCTCCTATAGCCTAGAGTTTATGGTAGGTAAATCTTTATTCCTAATATTAACTTACATGAATACTTTCACATCTCAATCATTAGATTGTTTGCCCGAGTATCTCAAATGACCTCGCATACAATTGGTTTTCTTTTAATATGGTCATTAGATATTCACCACTCTATCGCCACCAACCCTTAATTAGTGGACTAGTGTTGAATGTGTTATTCAACATGTTCTTAGGAATAATGTTATTCCAAAAGTCAAGGACCAAGTCAACATCACACCACTTCATTCTATAGTCACATACTTTTGCATGAACCATACACTCAATATTAGGGATCTTTGATTCACTACATTGAAAACCTCAAAAATATCAAATATAAAATGAAAATACAATTTTACCTTATGACACATAATCACATACCTACTTGATTTTAGTGAAATCTCACTTATCATGAGGCAACTACACTCTTTATAACTTAACAAATCATTCCATCCATGTCATCTATAATAAGAAGAGGAGGCCATCTTAGGATGTAGCAAGGTAGAGGAAGAGGCTGAGAGGGAGAGCCATCAACATATTATCACTACCATTAGGATGCCTAGGCTAAGCATTTTTCATGACTTGAGCTCAAAGTTCACAAGCACATCAAGGAGTAGGGAGTTCATTGGGAGGAGTACCGGACGCAAATGAAAGACATTAGTTTCAAGTTCTTTAACTCACTTCACATCTTTCAACCACCACCACGGATAAGGGATAATCAGATTTTAGGTTTTCACTTTTTCATTATTGCCTTTTATTCTATTTTACATTTATTGACATCTAATTTACTCTTTATTTATTAGTAGTTATGTCTTCTACTTGATGTTGCATTATTGCATTAGTTACATTCATCATATTTATTATGCATAATTTTCCTAGTTAGTGTTTTCTCTTTTCTAGCATATTCTATAAACCGTAAGTTATTGTAATGGTTTCCTTAAGCTTATTTATGTTGCATGCTAATGATTGAATATTATTTAAAATTTAAAATCTATGTAATAGAAGTATGAATAACTAATGTAACCAAACACTCTAAAATTTGTTAGCATGATGCATAATAGTTTAAGTATGAATTTTTTTTATGTAAATCACATTATTTTTCTTTACTCTATTTTCTTTATACTTTGTAACAAATTAATTTATGCATAAACATTAGTACATATGTGCATGATATAGACAATTGCATGATGAATCAAGTAAAGAGAATATTGTAATTTTGATGCACATAATAGGACAAAATCTTAATAAAAAAATCTTCTAAGTGGGGTATTATTAAAAAAATCATCAAAGTAGAGAAATATAAATAAAAATATATAATCCCTAAGTGGAGAAGTATCAAAAAAAAAAATATGTGCCTCTCTAGTCTATCATTAAGTGATCCTTCATAATAGTTATTTGTTTATTTGAATCATGCAATAACATATTTTGTCTCTAAGTGAAATCTATGCAACATTTATTTTATTACAAATTTATTTTAAAAATTCAATAAATTGATTAATATCATTTACATAGGTTATGAAGTATGTTTATAGAAGTGTTGCATATAAGTAAACTATTGCACTATTATTAGGAAACAATTAATGAAACATATCATATGATAATTGATTAAGCGTTCTAAATATACTTATTTTTTAAGTATGTATACTAAGAATGTTTCAAGTAAAATTAGATTAACTTAATTTACAAAGTATACATTTGCACAATAAGTGTTTACATGATTTTTTTTACATAATCATGTTCATCATTTTACTTTGACCCTTTTGATACATCAAATGGGAGAGAAGAATAGTATTTTGGTTTGTTTCATTTTATTTTATTTTTTACATATTTTTGCACTTTTTTGCAATTTTTTTTTTTTGCATCTTTTTCATAAAAAACACTTTATTCATTGAATTTTTGTGTAAGACATAAATTGAGATAGAGTTATCACAATTCTTCTTTCACTTAGTAAACTCTCAAACTCAATTAAAAATATTTATCATTATCAAAAGGGAGAAGGATTAACCTAATGGGGAAAGATTAACCTAATGAGCTTTCACATAATATTCAATATTTTTATCATCACAAATATTTTGGTTGAATAATTATTTCACTAATCGGTTGTGTGTGTAGGCTATAGTAAGCTTTCAATGCAAATACTACAAATAAATAGCTCAATGAAGATTGATTAAGAGAGCATAAATAATGTGTATTTTGAAGAGCCAAATCAAGGAAGAGTTAACAAAGACTACAAATAAGGAACAATTGATGCTAGAAGACTAGAGTCAAGCCCAATGTTGTGCCATTATTTCTAATATATGTATTTTTTTTGTCTTCATAAAATTGGCATGTGGATGATAAAAATTAATAAAACATGCGCACACTTAAGAGAATATAAAATAAAAATATCTTTAAAAATAAATTTTTTGAAAATTATATTATATGATGCATTTTATACTAGAAGATTGTCTATATTTTTGAATAATTTCACCAACTATAATTAAGTCAATTAACTTCAACATTATCAAAATTTAGTTAATTGTACTGTATGATAATTGATCATACTATATGATTATTCAATTTTATTAATTATTTTTAGTCACCATAATTAAGTCAATTAATTATAACCTTTTTAATGATATTACGGTACAATCAACTATCATATGGCATAAATTTATTTAGTAATTGCCTAAATTTAATTCATAATTAATGAGGTTCAACTAGGGGATTTTTTATTAATATGTTCATACTATATGATGATATCATACAATATGAGAGAGAGGGCTAAATTTTAGTTTGTACCATTTGCACAATAGGATCTTTCATGATATAATACAAAAAGTGATGGTTATTGGGATGATCATATCATAAAGTACAATTTGAATGTTTTCTTAAAAAATAACTTTTTTTTATTTTTATTCAACTTTGTTTCTATAAATATCCCATTTGAATAGCCTAACTAGGTAACTTGAACATGAGAAACCTTAATTTGAGTGTTTTCTTTAGAAAAGTGAGGAGATTTTTCTCATGTTCATTTCCCATAAGAGATTTTTGTTGATAAGATTGCATTTTTCATTTTAGTTATTCTTCTTCTTCCACCTTGCTTTTGAGTTTTACTCTTTAACTTGATAGTCTAATCTTGTTGAGAATTTATGTAGATTTTGTTAAGAGAAGTTTATTTCTACCTTGGAGAATGTGTGGAATCCTTCTTGCCTTGAAAGACTAGGAGAGTTATGTAGGGTTTCTCCATTACCTAATTAAGAGAGGCATCTTCATCCCTGTTGTTGTTCCAAAGAGAAATAGTGGAATTTTGGAGATGATCTAGAGTTTGGACATAGGTTTGTGGAGTCGAAACCATTATAAATCATTTTCCATTGTTTCTTTTTTTTTCTTTTCTTTCATTAGTTTTATCATTGTGTTTGATTTTTATTAATTTTTTATTAAGTTCATTTTCGTTGAACTTTAAAGATTTGGTTTGATTTTTCTTCTCTTTAAATTTTAAAGCACACTAATTTATTTAACCCCATCCCCAAGCACTCACTTATAAGCATTTCACTAAGTTAATAGAAAAGGAAAGAATTATGAGTTACTCATTCTCTTAAGGAGACGAATCTACCCTAGTTAATTATGCTTACAAACACCTTTGTATGAAACTCTCATTAAATGAAGGTACAAAATTGATTCTAGTTTATTGGCTTTTAGGATTTTCAAATGAAAGGGTCAAAGTTTACCGAGAATAACCATAATTCAATAATCCATATATTAAATGTAAATCCACATGGTAGAGCATGAATCACCCAAGCCAAATGAGATGATTATCCAACATACGACATATGATAATTACTCCTAAACTATCATGGACTTTATAAAGAGTATGATGGGCACAAAAGAGTTATGGTAAAAGGGAAAAGATTAAGAAAAAGTTAAAAATAATCTTAGTCTAAACATCATGGATCCATCATTCTAAGCTATCAAGCTCATAGGCATTTAGCTTAGTAAGATATTCTGAACCCAACCAAGAGATGCTTTGTCTATAATCAAGAGTTGCATTGTCTAGTGTTAGTCTCGGGGCCAAAGAAAAGAATAATGAAATCATAAATAAAGATTTTGAAGAGTAAGTTTGGAAACATCAAGAGCTGATAGTCTCCACATCATAAGTGAATACATGATTCCTACAAAATGAAGGATGGATAATAACCTAGCCTTATTAATAGGATTATCGAGTCTAAACTTACAAACCTATCTAGGTTAGGTGACAACCTACTAATCCTTTTAGTCATCATTAAAATCGTTCTTATCTAAATCTTAATCCTAAGGATGTTATGCATGATATGCAAATTATTTATTCTTAAGTGAAATTTCATGCTTAAGTTAGGTCATTATATGATGGGTACTAGTAATTAATGTTGAAAAGCTCAAGCTCATACCTATTTAAAAGATATATAAAGCGACTAAAGGGTTTAATTCTTAAAGAAATCCAACCAAAGAAGGCCTTAATTTCAATATTCAAAATATTATCCTAATTATTTTTTAAGTTACTTAAACTTTAAAGTTGATAGAAAAAAAATTTTCCTTAAGAAGTCGGAGACAAAGATAATCCAAAGCAAACACATTATAATAAAAAATGAAAAGATCAAAATAAAATAAGAAACATAACCAAACAATCATTGTATTGTGTTGGTTGTAAAGAATAATAATTAATAGGTCGATGCAAAATTGATTCTAGTTTATTGGTTTTAGGATTTTCAAATGAAAGGGTCAAAGTTTATCGAGAATAACCATAATACAACAATCCATATATCAATGTAAATCCACAAGGTAGGGCATGAATCACTCAAGCCAAATGAGATGATTATTCAATATACAAAGTGTACATATGATAATTACTCCTAAACTATCATGGACTTTATAAAGAGTATGATGGGCACAAAAGAGTTAAGGTAAAAGGAAATGATTAAGAAAAAGTTAAAACAATCTTAGTCGGACATCGTGCATTCATCATTCTAAGCTATCAAGCCCATAGGCTTTTAGCTTGGAAAGATAGTCAACCAACCCAACCAAGAGATGCTTTGTCTATAATCATGAGTTGCGTTGTCTAGTGTTAGTTTTAGGGCCAAAGAAAAGAATAATGAAATCTTAAAAATAGATTTTGAAGAGTAAGTTTGGAAACATCAAGGGCTCATAGTCTCCACATAAGTGAATACATGATTCCTACAAAATAAGGGATGGGTAAAAACCTAGCCTTATTAATAGGATTATCAAGTCTAGACTTACAAACCTATCTAGGTTAGGCGACAACCTACTAATCCTTTTAGTCATCATTAAAATCATTCTTATCTAAATCTTAATCCTAAGGATGTTATGCATGATATGTAAATTTTTTATTCTTAAGTAACATTTCATGCTTAACTTAAGTCATTATATGATGGGAACTAGTAGTTAACATTAAAAGCTCAAGTTCATACCTCTTTGAAAAGATATAAAGGAGCTAAAGGATTTAATTCTTAAAAAAGTTGAACCAAAGAAGGCCTTAATTTTAATATTCAATATATTATCCAATTATTTTTTAAGTTACTTAAACTTTAAAGTTGGTAGAGAAAAAATATATTTTTTTTGAGAACCTAATAGACAAAGATAATCCAAAGCAAACACATTATAATGGAAATGAAAAAGATCAAAATAAAACAAGAACTATAACCAAACAATCATTGTATTGTGTTGGTTGTAAAAGAATAACAATTAATAGGCGATGCAAAATTGATTCTAGTTTATTGGTTTTAGGATTTTCAAATGAAAGGGTCAAAGTTTACCTAGAATAACCATAATACAACAATCCATATCTTGAATGTAAATCCACAAGGTAGAGCATGAATCACCCAAGCCAAATGAGATTATTATCCAATATACAAAGTGTACATATGATAATTACTCCTAAACTATCATCGACTTTATAAAGAGTATGATGGGCACCAAAGAGTTACGGTAAAAGGAAAAGATTAAGAAAAGTTAAAAATAATCTTAGCACGGACATTGTGGTTCCATCATGCTAAGCTATCAAGCTCATAGGCATTTAGCTTGGGAAGATAGTCAACCAACCCAACTAAGAGATGCTTTGTCTATAATCATGAGTTGCGTTGTCTAGTGTTAGTCTTAGGGCTAAAGAAAAGAATAATAAAATCATAAATAAATATTTTGATGAGTAAGTTTGGAAACATCAAGGGCTCATAGTCTCCACATGGAATACAAGATTCCTACAAAATGAAGGATGGGTAATAACTTATTAATAGGATTATCGAGTCTAGACTTAAAACCCTATCTAGGTTGGGAGACAACCTACTAATCCTTTTAGTCATCATTAAAATAATTCTTATCTAAATCTTAATCCTAAGGATGTTATGTATGATATGCAAATTATTTATTCTTAACTAAAATTTCATGCTTAAGTTAGGTCATTATATGATGGGTACTAGTAGTTAATGTTGAAAGCTCAAGTTCATACCTCTTTGAAAAGATATAAAGGAGCTAAAGGGTTTAATTCTTAAAAAATCCAACCAAAGAAGGCCTTAATTTTAATATTCAAAATATTATCCTAATTATTTTTTAAGTTAAACTTTAAAGTTGGTAGAAAAATATATTTTTCCCTCAAGAACTTAATAGACAAAGATAATCCAAAGCAAATACATTATAATGAAAAGGAAAAAGATCAAAATAAAATAAGAAATATAACCAAACAATCATTGTATTATGTTAGTTGTAAAATAATAACAATTAATAGGTCGATGCAAAATTTATCCTGGTTTATTGGTTTTAAGATTTTCAAATGAAAGGGTCAAAGTTTCGAGAATAACCATAATACAACAATCCATATATCTTGAATGTAAATCCATAAGGTAGAGCATGAATCACCCAAGCCAAATGAGATGATTATCTAATATACAAAGTGTACATATGATAATTACTCCTAAACTATCATGTACTTTATAAAGAGTATGAAGGGCACAAAAGAGTTATGGTAAAAAGAAAAGATTAAGAAAAATGTAAAAATAATCTTAGTATGGACATCATGGATCCATCATTCTAAGCTATCAAGCTCATAGGCATTTAGCTTGGGAAATAGTCAACGAACCCAACCAAGCGCTTTATCTATAATCATGAGTTGCATTGTCTAGTGTTAGTCTCGGGGCCAAAGAAAAACAATAATGAAAGCATAAATAAATATTTTGAAGAGTAAGTTTGGAAACATCAAGGGCTCATAGTCTCCACATAAGTGGATACATGATTCCTTCGAATGAAGGATGGGTAATAACCTAGCCTTATTAATAGGATTATTGAGTCTAGACTAATAAACCTATCTAGGTTAGGCGACAAACTACTAATCCTTTTAGTCATCATTAAAATCATTCTTATCTAAATATTAATCCCAAGGATGTTATGCATGATAGCAAATTATTTATTATTAAGTGAAATTTCATGCTTAAGTTAGGTCATTATATGATGGATACTAGTACTTAAGGTTGAAAATCTCAAGCTCATACCTCTTTGAAAAGATATAAAGGAGCTAAAGGGTTTAATTCTTTAAAAATCCAACCAAAGAAGGCCTTAATTTTAATATTCAAAATATTATCCTAATTATTTTTAAGTTACTTAAACTTTAAAGTTGGTAGAAAAAATATTTTGTTTCCTTAAGAACCTAACATATAAAGATAATCCAAAGCAAACACATTACAATGAAAAAGGAAAAGCGATTAAAATAAAATAATAAATTTAACCAAACAATCATTGTATTGTGTTGGTTGTATGAGAATAACAATTAATAGGCGTGCATTCATAATCCACTTATGCATACCCATATAAAAGGTACAATTAGGTAGTTGTGGTGTTTTATTTGAAATCGCAGGACACTACATAAATCTTAGAGGGTACTTATTCAAATGATTGACAACTTCAAGGAATGATGTACTTCCTTGAAATGTTGAAACACCACGATGGACTCAATCACTTGATAAGGACTTCAGGTAGATGGGTCTATATATACTAGAGATATTTCCCCTACTTTACATGGATGAAGTAAAGCAAGGTTTATTTTATGTCAAGTTTTTTAATTCCCTATGGAGGCCATCCCTCATAGTTAATTACATTATAGGAAGTGGGGATTTCTTATAGATACTCTCGATTAAAATAATCAACTAATGTCTTCAAAGATTTCAATGTTTAATATGAAAGGATTGGATATTATTAGAGTTCATAGCAAGTTCCAAGGGAGGATGAGTAGAAAGCACTCATGATATTAGGAAGTTTAATAAGTGCTTGATCATCCTATGAGGCTTTATATTTTGAAGGTGAAATATTTATTTGAGTTTATATTTTATTACAAAGATAGGACTTAGATTATAATAATACAAGATTACAAAAATGTCTAAGAGATGAAGACTTACACCCATAGTAAAGAAGAAACAAGTAGCCTTTGGGCCTATATCTAAGTGCTTTAGCATAAGCAAATAGCTTGATCTAATTTTACTTGAGGAGGTGGAATATATTGATCCATTTCCACAAGTAAGAGTGAACCGATCCCAACTCTTTTGGACTCACAATAGTATGTTGTGGCTACTAGTTAGCACTCCTATGATTCAAAATAAGGTGGGGCTGATCATATGTAAATGAAAGATAACTAGCTAATTATTTATTAGAAAGGAATCTAGAGTCCTAAACTCACTCTCAAAGAGACTAGATGATGATTACTATCCAAATTATGACTTGGACTAATGAAATAATATTTATAAATTTTATTTCATTTTGACTCATTATTTTGGACTCATGCTTAAGAAAGTTTTTTCCTACATGCATGATGAAATACAATTATAGGCTAAATCAATGAGAAGTACCACTATAAGAGGCTCTTGTTAATCCTTGCCTTTTATCATGCAAAAATGGAGATCCCCTATTTGCCAAAAAAAATATATGTATACAACAACAAGCCTTTATCCCACTAAGTGGGGTTGGCTACATGAATCCTTCGTCTCCATTATGTCCTATTATGTGTCAAATTCTCATTTAATTCAAGTATACTAAGGTAATTTTTTATACATTTTAACCAAGTATTTTTAGTCTACCTCTACCTTTCTTAACATAAGGCAAATCTAATGCATCTACTCTCTTAACTAGGTCATCATGGCCAACACTTTATGTGACCAAACCATCTAAGGTAACTCTCTTTAATCTTATTTTCCACTGAGCTACTCCAACCTTTTCCCAGACATACTCATTTCACATTTTATCTCTCTAATAGTAAAGCCACTCATCCACGAGCATCCTCATCTCTGACACTTAACTTAGTCTTATGCTTCTCTTTATTGGCCAACATTCGCACCATAAATCATTGCGGGTCTTACCACCATCTTATAAAATTTTCCCTTGAGTTTAAGCGGTACTTTTCTATCACACAATGGGCGATGCATGCCTTCACTTCAACCATCCAACTTGAATTCTACTAATAACATCTTCATCTATTTCACCATCATTTTGAATAATAGAGCCTAAATATGAATCGTTCACTCTTTTTAATGACTTGTTCACCTAATATCACAACACTACCACTAGAACTTCTACAACTAAAAGTACACTCCATATATTCAATTTTAGATCTACTTAAATGAAAACATTTAGACTCTAAGATTCACCTCCATAATTCTAGTTTCTCTTGGACTCCCTCTCTAGTCTTATCAACAATAAGAATGTCATCAACAAAAGCATACACCAAGGTACATCTTCTTGTAAATGCCTAGTAAGGTTCATCCATAACAAAAGCAAAAAAGATAAGGCTTAAAGTCGATCCTTGATGTAATCCAACTAAAATAGGAAAATATTTTGTCAATCCACCTTGTGTTGGGACACAAGTAACAACTCTAATATGCATATCCTTAATGACTTTACTATAATGAATATTAACTCCTTTCTTTTCTAGAACTATTCAAAGAACATCTCTTGAAACTTTATCATAAGCTTTCTCTAAATCAATAAATACTATATGTAGATCCTCCTTTTTCTATACTTCTCCATCAAACCTATTAACAAATGTATAACATCCATAGTAGATCTACATGGCATGAAACCAAACTGACAGAAAAACTTTTGTATCACATCATAACCTATGCTCACTATTTCTCCCATAATTTTAATGTATGACACATTAACTTAATTCCTCTATATTTTGCACACTCTTATGCATCACCTTTATTCTTAGATATAGGAACCAACAAACTCTTTCTCCACTCATCCGACATCTTTTAGTCTTTAAAATAGCATTAAAAGGATTTGTAAGCCAAAAAATTCCTTGATCTCCTAAACATTTCCACACTTCGTTGTAATATCATCAGTCCTACTGTTTTTTTCACATTTCATTTTCTTTAAACCTTCTCTAACTTTAGATTTACTAATGATGATAAAACAAAATTCTCTATTTCTGTTTAGGGTATTAAGGTTATTAAAATCAATCATATTTTAAGATCCTTCATTGAAAAGTTTATAAGAATACCTCATCCACCTATTTTCAATATCCTTTTCTAAGAAAAATACTTAATTATTTTCATCCTTATTACACCTCACTTGAACTAGATCTTTACTTCTCTTATTTCTTTGGTTAGCTAACTTATACATACATCTTTCACCTTCTTTGGTATCTAATCTATTGTATAAATCACTAAAAGCTAAATTGTTTGCATCATATATTGCTTTCTTAAAATCTCTACAAGCCACTTTATATCTTTCCCAATTCTCTGAGTTTTACATGTAAACCAAGTTTTATAAGAATACTACTTATTTCTTATTTTTCTTGAACATTCTTACCCCACCACCACCAACTATTTTTTTAAAAGAAGCTTTTCCTTTTGATTCTCCAAGCACATTTTAGCAACTTGTTTAATTTCACTTGCTACTTTTTCCCACATAACATTAGCTTTCTTATGAACATCCCAAATTCTAAGCTCTTGTAGCTTGCCCTTAAACACATTTTATTAGTGTTCTTTAAGTGCTCTAATCTAATCCTAGAATAATAATTTGATTTATTTTTCATCTTTCAATCTTTCATCTTAAAATCTAACACTAACAATCGATGTTGGATACTTAAACTTTCACTTGGAATAACCTTACAATCTTTACAATCTAAATGGTCTATTTTTCTTATCAAAATGTAATCAATAAATGTTTTACTAGATCCATTTTTATAAGTAATAATATGTTCATCCCTTTTCTAAAATAAAGTATTAGCAACTACAAAATCATAGGCTAAAGAAAAATCTAATATAGTCTTACCTTCTTCATTAGTCACTCTAAATCCATAACCAAAGATGAATACTTTTAAAATCTTCCACCACTTTACCAACATGTCCATTTAAATCTCCTCCAATAAATATTTTTTCTTCAAAAGGTATCTTTTGTAATAATCCCTCTAATTCATTCCAAAATTTTCTTTTGAGCCTACATCCAAACCTACTTGAGGAGCATAAACACTTATAACATTGATAATCTTAGTATCAAAATAATAATTTTAAAGCTATAATTCTACCTCCACATCTATTAATATTTATAACATTATCTTTTAAATTTTATCTATAATCACACTTATGTCATTTCTAATTTGACTTCTACCTAAATACAAAAGCTTAAAACCTAAACTATCAATCTCTTGGCCTTCTCCCCAACCTATTTAGTTTCTTGAACACATAAAATATTTATCTTCCTATGAACCATAATATCTATTAATTACATTAATTTACCTGTAAGAGTACCTATATTCCAAGTTCCTAACCTAATTCTAGTTTCATGGACTAACTTCTTTGTCTGCATCCATCCATAGTGTGGGAACCGCTACTTATTTAACACTACACGGGTGTCGATGTAGGGGCCCTTGTACACTTCTCACTATATTCAAGCCAAACAACAAGATCACTTCTAGGAGACACCCTAGCATTAACACAATGTTTTAAAGGATTCATGTCATGATTATTTCGATAAGTTTTATGTCTATACATCTATCTAAACTCCACTTTTCACATCCGGACTTGGGACCAAAGAAGGTAGTGTTATAATATGATGTTATAACATACAATCATATAGCTAAGGGATTGCTAAATCTTTTTTTATTTAAATTATAGGCTTTAAAGTGAAGTTATGATTTTTAAATTTAATTAAAATTATTTAGTTGAAGTAGAAAATTTAAATTTTTAATGAGCCTACCATATCCGTGCTACATCAAACAATCAAATTTTAAGAAACTTATGAAAAGCATGTCATTTCTATTACATAATCAATATGAACAAAAAACAAATACTATCGATTAAAGATTAAAGGCATGAGCGCTATGTACCATCGCACACCCTTAAAAGAAAAATAAATTTGAAGCTCTACCTTTATACAACCTAGATTATAATTATTTTATAAACAAAAATAAAGCTATGAGAGTCTTCAATTTTTCATCTTGATTTAAGCACTCTAGCATCACAAGGCCTCCAAGTATAAGCCTTCTAGCCATTGCTTGACCTAAACCCCATGTTGACTTCATTTATGGATGATAACATCTTTTTTGAAATTAATAAATAGGATACCTACATCCTAGAATAGGAACCTCCTAATTAAACACTTAGAACACAATACCTACGACTAATGCATCCTTCTTAGGTTTGATTTAAACCTAATGGGTTTTATAGACTCAACTCAAATCTTAAACATAAATTAAATCAACACATTTCACTTGAAACTTGAATTCATTTGAGCCAAAGCAAGGTCATTAAGGTGGTCAATCTAATTACCCTATCTAAGCTCAAAATTAATTAAATCTAAAATAAATTTAATAAAATAAAATAAAATTCAAATAAACCAAAACAAATTTAAATCAAATCAAATCAAATCAATGAAATTAAATCCAAATCACGGTCAAATAGTGGTCAACTCTTTTGTCAAAGGGTTAGACTTATGTGGGTCCCACCAAACTTTGACCAAATAATCATTCTAAATAGTTTAAATGATAATATATTCATGTTTAAATATGAATTTTAAAAGAATATAAATCCAATGAAACCTTAATTAGGCTAAATAGGTCATTTGACCTATATAGATCTAAATTGATCCTCTTGGATTAAAATTTAAATTAACCCAAATTAATTATATAAAATTATTTAGGAATGATTAATAAGCATAAATAATAATCTATGATAGGCTCAATTTTCCCAACATTAGCATTTAACCTAAATGAACCCAAACAACCCATTAAGCCTAAATGGGCCAAATTAGGTTTAAACCCCATGTTATTAGGAGTACATGGAACTGAATGATCCAATCCATTCCAAAATTCTTGGATCATCATAATTGAAAAGAAAATGTATTGTAATTGATCCAATGCATATCATTGGACTCAATCAAATTCAACTTAACCCATTTAAATCAAAATTGGGCAAGTTGACTCAAAATCCAATTAAACTCCCATGTGACATATTCTAATTGAATTCTCAATTATCCAATGGACAATCAATGATGATCTAAACTCAAACCTAAAATCAATCAATCAAAAGAGACATAATTAAACCATTTTAAATTAAATTTAATTTAAATGGCACAACCAAGCACCAAATGAACCCAAGCTTGAACCAACCCCATATTAACTCATTCAAACCCATCCTAAGATGGGTTAAAGGTAATTGACAACAAGTTTAAGAAATGAAAACCAATCCCAACTAAAATCCAAATAATGGAATATGCAATGGCAAGCAAGAAAAGCATGAAGCAAAAGCTAACTTCTTCAATCCCTCATTCTCTTTGTCCATCCACCTTAGCACCTGGTGTGAAATTGTTGATCATTCTTGGAGCTAGCCTCCAAAGATAGCAATCAACCTTGTCACCAAGATGAAAAAAAATCTATAAGAGGCTCAAGAACTTTAATGGCAAAATAAGAAAGAGTTCATTTTCTGACGAGCATTCCATCACCTTCAACAAGTGAAACAAAGTCGAGCACCTATGCTTTTATCCCCTCACCGGAGGTTGGTGAATGACCAAGCTTGTTAGAATCTATCGTGCCTTGATCTATAGTCCAATTCACAAGGAGAGAATCCAATTCCTCTTTCCCACACCTCATCGGCTATTTTGAAGCTATTCAATCAATTCCATCATCGAGATCACCTCCCTAACCTAAAGCTCGCTAGAATGCCTCAGGCCTCCATCTATAGGCCAATTCATAAGGAGAGAATCTAATTCCTCTTTCCCACACTCTCATCGCACTATTTTGAAGTTATTCGGATCAATTCCATCATCGGAGATCATGATAAGGTACGCCATTAACTCCCCTTTAATCTTTCAATTTTGGTCCTTTGTAAAGAAAACTTGATCTCAAGTAAGATTAAGCCACATAGATGTGATCCTCGTGATGTATTGATGAGTTTGGAAGGGAAATCAAGAGATTTCATTGGTTGTATTTCCAAAAATAATCTCAAATTGATGGAAGGCCTTCTACCATCACCTAAGGAGGTGAAATCTCCACCATCGATTCTTCTTAAGAACTAACCACCAAGATTTAGGCGGATGAATGGATTAAAACCCTATAGCAAACCCGGGCATCCAGCCATCGATCTTCGACCTAAAATGAAATCGCATGGATGAATGGTGCAGCATGCTAAAGAGGAAAGTCGGCCTTTCGATTTTAAAATTATAAAAAAGGGTAAAACTTCAAATAAATCATAATAAATCAAATATTCAGCCAAACAATCCAAATAAAAGCATTAGAAATTCAGTAAGAGGAATCCATTAAAATTAAAATACCCAATTAATTTTGGATAATTTTAAATTAATTTATATTTAAAAAAATTCAAAACCTAAATTATCCTAATCCATTAATCATAATTATTTGATACTTTGGGAACTAAAATTGATGTTCAAATATACCTTAAAAAAAATTTCACCATTTATCTCAAAATAAATTAGAAGATAATGAATTTTCAATCCCAAAATCTAATTTTAGTGAAATAAATAAATACTACTTAAAGAAAATTATAAAAAATCATAAAAATAACTTAAATCATCATAACCCACCCTAATAATTTTAAGTACATTGAAACTCCAAACTTAATAAAACACAAAATCACCAAATTTAATGATTAATGAAACTAATTAATTCAAATAATCAACCTAACCTTAAAAAAATCATAGTAAATCAACCAAAATTTTAAAATTATGAATAAACCCTCTAAGGAAACATCTTCAGAGAGAAATCTACAAAAGAAAATAAAACCCTCAAGTGATTTTTTTCTAAATCAAGGTTAATTTAGGTTTTAATAAAATAATTAAAATCTTAATTAAATCTAAATTACACATCGAACAAGGTGAAATTTTAGGATTATCAAATTAGCAAAGAACACCACTTGCCATAAAATTTATTTTCAAATTGATCTCTAGATTGGGAATTATTGAATTTCCAAGTCTCTAGGTCAATATAAGTGAAATAATAAACCATAAAATTATAAAATTTATAAAATAAGTTTAAAATATTATAAAATATATTAGAACATTTGAAGAAAACTTTCAAATAATCTGAAAGCAAAGAGGCTTAATTAAACATATACTTGGAGTTCAATATTAAGGATAGTTAAAATAAAAAATATGAAATTCAATTAAACTTCCAAAATTTAATAATTAATCATAAACTCACTAATAAACTGAAATATAAAATTCATTAATCTCTAAGCTTATGGATCTATTAAGATCATTTAAATCAAAAGATCAAAGTAAAATGAATATAAATAAAATTAATAAGGATGCATTGATTAAACCTAAATGATATAAACATTAAATAAAATTAGGATAGGTTAATATATAAGAACATCTTTTCTTAGACTTCTTTGATCAAATTAGTAATCACACTAAATCAAATAATAAGAAGAACCTTCTAAAATAATGAAGATATTACTTCCTTAAAAGATAATTGAAATAAATACATAAATATTAATAAAATCATAACCGAAATGAACCATTTAAACTCATTAACAAATATAAGAATATTAATGAAATAAATAAATGAAAATAAAAGAAAACAAGATAAAACTTAAGCATGCCAACTAAAAAATAAAATAAATAAATTATAAAATTAAAAAATAAAATGAAATGTTGACATCAAAATTAAGATTGAATATTAAATTCCTTTAAGTTAATGAACATTAATAAACATAAATATAAACTTAAAAGAAACATTAATCAACAAATCAAGTTAACCTAAAATCAAAATTAAATGGATAAGAAAATAAAAATAAAAGCTAAATTAAAGTAAATTACAATAAGTTCCATTAAATAAAAAAAACATTAATTTAATGAATAAACCTAATTAAGTTAAATGAATAATACAAATCAAATAAATAAGATGAATTTAATCAAATGAATTAATAAAATCAAATTATAAAACTTAAACTATAATAACAATTGAATTAAATTTAAAGAGGAAATCAACTCAAATCAAATAAATTATGATAAAGGAACTTTAATTGAACTTAATTGAAGAGATATACTTTAAAGAAACAAAACCAAATTAAAATGTCATCAATCAAATGAAAGAAGGAACAAAATGGATGAAGAGAAGAATTCAAAAAAAAAAAATTTAAGTCATTCATTGAAATAAAGTTAAATTAAATCAAATCATCTAAATAAATTTACGAAATGATTAATTAAGATACTTAGGATCTTAGTTAGACCATTGGAATGTACGTTATCTTATGATGAAGGATTCATTCTATTAGGATTTAGGATGTTGAATAGAATGGGTTCCACCCAAAATGGGACTTATTGTATTCTTCATTCTTGAAAACTTAATTTCATCTAAACATAAAATGCACCTAAAATGAAAATGAAATTGCAAATCACTTAAATTGAAACCACCCATGGCAAATTAAACCAACTTGAAAACTAAAAGAAGTTAAGAGAATAAAATAATAATTTTTATAATTAGCAACATATGGTATATGTCTAGACACCCGAGGTCATAGGGCTACTAGTCTAAAGGAGGTCTTGATATCTCAAATCTTTGGTATAAAATGACACATACCTATGAAGCAAAGTTATGAAACTCAAAAGTCTAAAATCAAATTAGATCAAAAATTAGAAACCTAAATTGATATTTGAATCTAAAAGGCCTAGGTCTTGCCACACAAACCCATTTTCTTCACACACTAGATTATTAGGTCACGGACCCTAGACTTATGTTACGTTAATATGTGATATAATGTTTTTTATGGTTATTTACATCAAAAAAAGAATTAAAATAAAATAAAATAATAAAATAAATTTTTTGTTATAGTGCAACGTCACAATGTTCATATAATCGAGGCAGCCTCGGTCTTCTAGAAGAAATGACTACCCATTTTCAAAGTATGGTGCACGCGATCTTAGCGTCGAGGTCCCACGAACTACTTGGTCTAGTTGTAAATTTATGGTACAACACCACGATCTTGGCACACGCCTTTTGAGAGGGATCGCTTTAACCCACTCTTATAAATAGGAGTGAGTCCCACTTTAAGTACTTTTTCTCTTACATTTCCCTTCTACATTTATGAATGGTGCTTACACTTTCTCTCGAGTTTCTCACTTCAAATAAAGAATTTGTGTTGTATCTTAATAGTTTGATAAATCCCACCATTGATCTTTGATTCGATGTGGAAAACTTGGAGATTTGAAGACCTCGATCATAGGATTTTATTCTAGCGAGAGATGAAAATCCCTTCCCTCTATTCATCTTAGACTGAATAAGGGAGAAGAGTGCTTTGCACTATATAATTTTGAAACCTAGCACTTAAGGTGAAATGCTACCAAAATTTCTAAAAAAGAAATTTAAAAAATTCACACTTTAAATTTAAAATTTGACCTACTGACTAAGGTGCTAGATATCGCATGCCATGCTCTCGTGTATCCCTATTACGTAAGTGGTGCTGCAGAGCTTAAGAATTAGTGTCCGCACTCTAACAAAATCCCATGGTGCCACAAAGACCAGTATCGACTCAATTGCCTATCACTTGAAATATGACTTAGAATATTTAGATCAAAACATGAGATAAAATCCCATAGTGTCATCGCGGGGGTTAGTGCATCATCGCGTGTCACTTTACTACATATGAAAAGGACTTATAAATTTTTTATGTCTTGGGAAAAATAATATCCCATAGTGATGTTGTGCCACAAGACAACACCGTATCCGCTTCTCCTATCCATTAGTCTCTACGTCGAGCATTGGCATACATGCATACATATATATATATATATATATATATATATATATATATATATGCAAGCATACAATGCAAAGATAATAAAAAAGAGATTTTATTTCTTCAAAAGAAATTTATAAATTATTAATTATAAATGACAAAAGAAAAGAAGGAATAAAATACAAACCGAAAGCTAGTAATCATACTGCCACCATCCTCTCCTCTCTTCTTCCTCCTCCTCCATGCTTGATACCGGCTAGGTAATCACGAATGATGATATTGAGGCATCGTAAGCGACTGCTAGTATCTACAAGATTGTAATCGAAATATGTTCACCTATGTAGTGTCGAACTAGACTATGTATGAGAATTGTATCTATTGTTGATCCATGTAATGGTCAAATTTTCATTCCAAAGATCTCTCATTCTTACGACTACTTTTATCTACCCTCTTATGAAAGTCCGAGACTTGTCGATCTTTTGAACTTACTCGACCAAAGACTTGGGAGTTCAGTCTAAATTACGAAGGACATGAACTCTCTCCCACTTCAAATCTATTCTTGAACCCTCAAATCACCCTCTTTGTTAAAGGAGCCTTATGAAGGATTACAACTTCATGAGGCCCCGCCGCACCCACCGCTACATACAAACCATAAATAAGAGAAGGGTGGTCATTCCCAATAGTAGTGCTCCCCTTGACATATTACAAATAGAACTTTTTTTAATAATGATCGAGAACCCCTTTGAATAACAAAATTCAAAATAGCCTATCATTAGTAACCTCACTAATGTTACCAAAGGGCATAAGCTTAAAAGAAATGAAATAGTGCCAAGTCTTAGCGGTTCTATACCAATGATAGGAAAGTTGATAATCCTTTCCTCCGGCCGTCCATCCACGCGCTTTCATTTCTACTACAAAGAAAAGAATAATCTCACCAAATCGGATGATCATTATAGTATGAGATATTGATCATACTCAATATTAGAAAAACATAGTATGCATTTATAGCACTACTATTGTAACTTACCATCTTTCCTCAAATGTATACCTTGTTGTCTGCCATCCCGTGCATTTGCAAAGAATTCTTGCACCGCTTATGATGCACTAATTATTGTCATAGACCAATTTGAGCCACCTCCACTCCATAATTATTCACACTACCAGTGATTCTAAAATCCCTCCCTAGAATCAAGTGTTTATGGAGGAGAGCGAATACAACTCTCTACGTCGACACTAACGATTGGCATCACTAGATGCCCTCTTCTTACCCATAATTCTTCTAAGAGGCATGATTAATAATAGAAATAGGAAAATAGATAGAGCTAAAAAATTCTTAATGGAAGGGATTGTTGAATGAAAATTCTTAACGCCTGGGCCTCTATTTAGCGATCAAGACCAGCATTACGGCACCTAAACCCGGCGATGAAGTGCTACTCTCTCGAGTTGTAGAACAAGGTCTTAGCACTACGGCTCCCATATACAATCTGAGGCAATGTTCATCCCATCAATTATTGTGCAATCAAAATATAGAATTAAATATAATAAATTTTACAATTGATGTGTGTGCAAAAGCGGTAACACCAAATGCTCGAGTCGCAATGCTCATTAAAATGAGGCTATCATTTCCCTAAAACTCATTGCATGTTTGTCGGAATCTTGACCGGTGCTATTCAACCGCTTAAACAACCAATAATGTGAGTGTCGAGGCACTAAGCCTCCAACTCATCTTTCCCCTTATCATGCCACATAGTACTGGGCTCCACTATCACAAAGATCATAGCAGCATCCTAGTGTCGAGGTGTTGGGCCCAAAAATAAGAATTTTATGGACTTTTAATATAAATTCAATTTTTATTCATTTGCTATGCAAGCACAACTTTGTCTACCAAATAAGTAAGCTACCCTAATTTTGGTATTCTAAAGGGATGTAAGCTAGGCCTTATATCCATTCACCATGTGAACATCTATTTGTTTCCCATGTGAACATCCATAATTCATTCACTAAGTGAGCAAATTCATATCCTTTTTTCATGCAAACACTCTAATTTGGGCATTCCAAAAATGTAAGCCCCCTCTTATTCGCTCACCACGTGAATATCTATTTGTTCACCATAATGAGCACCTTATAATTCATTCACCATGCAAATAAATTCATATCCATCCGCCATGTAGGACAACCCTAATTTTGGCATTCCAACGAATGTAAGCCCTTTTATATATTCATTCACAATATAAACATCGCATGTTCTACATGCTAATGCCTTATAATCTATTCAAAGATGTGAACACTCTTGCATAACTTACACCTATAATTCTAAGTCTACTGATATACCTAAAATGAGGTAACCCATGGCTACTAATCGATTACGTGGACATTATGACTATGTCCCTCTCGATGTTGGTAGAATAATGTAATCACGGGATGTTAGAACCATGGGATCTTGATCAAGGTTACACTTCTATTTTCTATAAGACACTCATCTATGTCACACATCTCTAAAACAAAAATTGCATATCGATAGATGTGTTTATTTTCAACCTTAATAGAGTGCTTTCAGTAGTAAGAGGGGTAATTAACTATGGAGGCTTGCATCCATAGAAAGTAGAACCCATATCAAAATAAACCTTAATATAAATGTTAGGAGAAATTTGGTTGAATATATATATCAATCTATCTCACAAAAAAATTACTCTTACCTATCCCATAATGATGGTGGAGCATCCTTAAAAATGTTTTTTCAGTGATAAGATTTTGCAACTCACTGGGATTACTTCTTTCTCCATCTTTGGTTGGAAAATTAGAAAGATAAATGGTGTCCTAGGAATATCTCAAATTAAAATTTGTTGATTCTAGTAGAGCCTAACTTTAGATTAGACCTCAAGAATGGTGAATTTAAACAATATGATGACTATTTGATTAGGAGAGGGATCCACTATCGATTCCCCAAGCTATAATTAACACGGCTTTTGTTGGAGCCACCATCCGCCGAACAATCTCTTAGGTTGTCCAAGATCTACCATCCCGACGGAATGAATTCATAGCTAAGGTGTAAAGAAAAGCATCAACCGTATATATCTTAGCGACACAACCTCAAAATGAATATCTATCTTTGATAGGTTATCAAAGGCAACCTCGCATGCTAAGGATAGAATTAAGCCCAAATTATAATCTATAGTAGTCAATCCACTTAGCTTCACATCTGAGGAATGGAGCCCATATAAAGCATTATCCGCTTGTAAAATGATCATGAGGCATCTTCTTCTAAAACTAAAATATCTAGAAGAGCTCGAATGAAATACAACGCCTCTGGTTAGACTACCTATTCATATTGAGAAGTAATCTAACCCACAAGTAGAGTCCAACATACCTACAAATAATAGCTTTGACTGTTGAAATGGGTCAAAAGAAACAACATTGAAGGAATTATAAAGAAATCTTCGGGACAAACCAACAAGTTCTTTGTCTCGAATCAATCATGGTAAAGAGAAACTATTTCTTCATGAATCTACAAGGTCATGAAGATGTCAAGAATATAGATCTTCAAAGAAGGATCAAAAAATTTGTGAGCCATGTCACCAACAACAACAAAACAACAAGCCTTAATCCCACTAGGTGGGGCTACATGCATCCTTCGCCTGTCATATTATGTGTCAAATTCTCATTTAATTCAAGTATACTAAGATCATTTTTATACATCTTAACCAAGTATTTTTAGGTCTACCTCTACCTTTCTTAACATAAGGCAAATCTAATGCATCTACTCTCTAATCTCTCATAACGACACTTTATGTGGCCAAACCATCTAAGGCGACTCTCCCTAATCTTATCTACCACTGGAGCTACTCCAACTTGTTCCCGAACATACTCATTTTGCATTCTATCTCTAAGGGTAAAGCCACTCATCCACCGAGCATCCTCATCTCTATAACACTTAACTTAGCCATGTCACCAAACTAACAAATTCCTACTTCAAAGGGAGTGGGAATATTAAGTATTGTCTTGCCCTGCTTG
The DNA here is from genome assembly GCA_021442155.1 of Cymbidium sinense. Taxonomy (NCBI): domain Eukaryota; kingdom Viridiplantae; phylum Streptophyta; class Magnoliopsida; order Asparagales; family Orchidaceae; genus Cymbidium; species Cymbidium sinense. Next base: position 62,379,139 of record CM038230.1, read on the forward strand.
AGTAGAAATCAAGACCAAAAAATTGGATGATTCTGAGCACCAATAGCAAGCCATCCAATCAAAAATAAATAGATGGCCGCTTGTTGAAACATCGACAACGGCATCAAAGAAAGCCACATCACTCATACCTTTCTAACCCTGGTGAGCACTAGGGTGTGACATCTAGAACACATTCTCGAGATCCATCACCGGGAGGTCACGTAAAAAAGGAGCTCATCATAAATTATCTCATTCGATAATGAAAAGTAGATCTTCATATCATTTGGATATATCCCAAAAGAACCACCAATAAACGCGACATGGATGATCAACTTTTGGTAAGATGAAGATCTCTCAACCATCGAATAAGCGAAAAGTTTAGACATACAAGATAATGAAAAATTGATCACATGGAGGTTGAGATCATTCACATGGTTGATACTCACCTAAGAAATAAAGAGGTGTTGACCCAATTCATGGAGAGCATGAGAGATCTTTAATGGTTTGAGAAATCAATTTTATCAACAAGGAAACCCAAGTCATGAAGAGCATAGAGGCGGCTCAAGTAAGTGGAAGTTATCAAGAAATTATATTGTAGCAAGGCTACAACAATAAATGGGTTCTCAACTCAAATGGAGAGACCAAAAAATTAGTCTTTAACAACCGCCTTAATGAAATGAGCAAGATGAATGACTTATTTGGTTAGCTTAATCTTAGAGCAATAGAAACACAATGGATACCTCTAATGAATCTACAAATAATAAATAATCCATGGTAGAGAATGATTGTGTATAAAATGTTCCACCCAATTTACCAACAACCGCAACAGGGACCTCCACAAGAAGCCATACCAAACCTTCATTAGAAAGTTGATATTATCACCAAGTCCCAAGTGGAAAATCTCATAAGTCAAAAGGTCAAAGCGTTATGGCTTCGAGATTGTCCGAACAACTAGTAGGAAAAGGGGCGACCATATCCAAAACGATCAAGTACAGATCCTAAGGGATATGTAGTGTCAAAGTTCAATAGTTTCTCAAGCACGAAAATCCTTGACAACATTTGGTCACTTAATGAGTCGATGAATGACTTATTTCTTAATCTTAGAGCAATAGAAACACAATGGATACCTCTAATGAATCTACAAATAATAAATAATCCGAGGTAGAGAATGATTGTGTATAAAATGCTCCACCCAATTTACCAACAACCGCAACATGTGGACCTCCACAAGAAGCCATACCAAACCTTCATTAGGAAGTTGATATTATCACCAGTCCCAAGTGGAAAATCTCATAAGTCAAAAGGTCAAAGCGGTTATGGCTTGAGATTGTCCAACAACTAGTAGGAAAAGGGGCAATCAGATCCAAGTACGATCAAGTACGATCCTAAGGGATATGTAGTGTCAAAGTTCAATAGTTTCTCAAGCACGAAAATCCTTGACAACATTTGGCCCAATTTAAGGCATCATGCAAAAAATACTAGCGAAATAAAGTTATAATGCTATGTCAATTGATCAAGACTTACCTATACTTTCAAAGGTATACTAAGTTACCTAACGACTCAAGAGAAATATTTGATGTGCTAGAAGCACTCTTTGTCAAGAGATTTACAAGCCCAACAAAGAAAGTAACAATTGCAAATCTTGCCTTAAAAAAAGGAGAATATACGAGAATGTTACTAAATATATTACTAGATGGAGGAACTTAAGCATGAGGTGTGATGTGTGCTCATAGAAAAGCATGTAGTGGACCTCCTCATAGGAAATATTGATAATTAAATAGCCCAATACCTTGCCATGAATACAATTAATAACTTTCAATAATTATATGATTGTATAGCCTAATTTGAAAGGTTTCCCAAATAAAGAGGGCTTAATTTGGGCTATAATAATAACTTCATAAGAGGAAAGCAAGCTATAAGAGTACAAAATTATAATGATGTGAATACAACATTCACATTTATAGTAGAAAAAAAAGGAAATGGAGGAGAGACAACCTCAAGACCAGCCATAAAGTCGACATAGGAAAAGAAAAGAGTTCTAACCCTCTAGAAGAAGATGGCTATGTAGTACTGTTTAAGAGAGAATGTACTACCAAGATCTTCAAACATGCACTAAAGTTAGGGTTACAATCAAAAGCCACATCGACTGATCAAGTAGACAAGGTCGATGATCCCAACGATTGTTCCTTCAATAGGCTTATAAGTCACCCAATTGAAGACTATTTTATTTTCAAAGATTAGGTTGAGAAAATCTACCCTAATGGAGAACTTACCTTGTCAAATAGTGCCTTAGTAAATCCTAAAAAAGGAAATGGTAAGTGTTATTATGACACAATAAAATAAGAAAGTCGAGTTGAATAAGACTTAGAGCACAAATAATGATAAAGAAAAAACTCCACAAGTACAAGTAGAAGAAGAAGGTGGCTATAAAACTTTCATCTCAAAGAAGACTAAAAGAATGATCAATATTTTTTTAGAGGCATTCGATGGAGGAATGCCCTAGAACTTAAAATTAATCCCATGATACTTCCTCCAATCGGGGATAATTTTATACAAAATGAAAGAATAGTTGAAAAATGATAAGCCCTCTACATTAAAGCCTCATAAGGCAAGAAAAAATAATCTGAGATGCAAAAGTGATAGATTTTATAGTGGAGAATGAACAACCTCCTCAAGGTCCAATTAGGTTGGAGGAATATATGCATCATTTACTCGACATAAAAGAGCCTAAAGAAGAAGTTGTAAGAAAAACATGTCGAATGATAAGTATGTTTTCGATTTTTTTTTTTTAAAGAAAGTCTATCAAATGGAAAGTCTAGGAAGGAGAATTCATTAGGAACCCTGAAAGATTAATAGAAGAAGTAGAGTGGAAATTATGGAAAAGGCAAAGAAATTCAAATTAATGATGAATTAAACCCCAAAAGTCTAACAAAATAGGAGCATAATATAATGTTATGGCACACTTATGCAAGCTTCCGCCCTATTAGGTATATATGACGCTCATGCTATCCCGGGATATATGAGAGACCTAATAAAAGCCTTGTAATATCCAAAGTACTATGAAGCATTTTTTTGTTGAAGAGAGGATGAAAGAAGATCTTACCTTGCACAATTAGCAACTATCACCTTCAATGATAAAGACTTACCGCTTGGAATGAATGAACATAATCAACCTATCTATGTTACGACTAAAATTAATTATATAGCATAAAGGAAGTGTTGATTGACTCGTGCTTCAAATTTTCACGTGACACTTAGAGCATTAGCTTTGGATGCTCGATACCTCCGCAAGAGCATAATATTTTTACAAACTTTTAATGAACAAGGACAACAAACCTTAGGGTCTACTATCCTACACATATGGGGAATTATATACATAAGCTAAATTTCACATAATTGAGGCCAAAGTTGCACATAAGGCACTCCTAGGTAGGGCATGGATTCAAGAGTATGTATAGTACCCTCGACTCTTCATTAATGTATGAAATATATCCAAAATTATGAAGAGCATTGAATTGATGGAGACATGAGTCCATTCTTGATACATTAAATCAAGATCTATGATGATGCCTAGTACTATATCCCTAAGAAGATTGAAGAGGTTAATGCCCAAAAGAATGAAACTCCAACTATCAAACTAATGTTAAAGAGTGGCGATTCAAAAGTAAAATCACTAATGAATCAAAACAACCCAAAGTATTCCTCACTTTGGTAGTGATACCAAGAGGATGAGGAAGAATTGGTATCTTGGAGGGCCTCAACTAGTCAAAGGAAAGAAGAGGCTAGTACCAACAGGTGACCAAATAATTAGAAAAATATGCATATCTCTAGTAAGATTTTCGTGTCTTAGATTTCGATAGAACTATAAAAATAATGATAATACCAAAAGCACATATAAAATCCTTGTCAACTCTATGGTGAGAAAAATAGAACAATTAAAAGCATTTTATGTTCCTCATAGAAAGGGTTACAATGATCATGGAATCCTCTTTTATAAAGTTGAAGAGGGAATAATAAATTCCAAGCAAGAACCATTTGAATAAGATGATTTTGAGGAAGAAAATATTTCAATCATCATTCACCAATACTTTTCATCAACTCTATAGAAGCTAATATGAAATAATCTCTAGCTATCACAATCGAATGTACAAGCTTGATTGTTTAAAAGGCTCTAGCAAGAGGAAAATGTTTAGAGTTTTATAGGATATGAAAAATTCACTACATGGGGATTAGGGTATACCCCTTTATCAAATTTTTTCAATGAGTTCAAACCACATATTCTATAAATAGGTAATTCAATTTAAAGCCACAAATTTACAAAGGAGTACCATACTGGGAACTAAAATGTGCCTAAAGATGAATTAATAATCAACCTCAAAGAAGCTCTAAAAGAATTCAAAGAAGGCATTCAAGCCAATGATTGAAACTTCAAGAAATTAACTTAGGTATCAAGAAGAGCCTAGACTACCTTTTGTTAGTGCTAACCTCACATTAAAAAGATTGGAAGAATTAAAAGCATAAAATTATAGTGAAATGTTAGGTTTATCGCCGATGTAGTTGACATAAATTGGCTATTAAATGATGTATAGCCAAGAAAGCAAGCATTACGATAAAAGTGATTAAAATTGAAGAATAAGTAATCGCTACAACCAAAATCTTATTGAAGTAGAGTTCATCAAAAGAAAAATATGCTGATTGGATTGCTAATATTATCCCGAAGAAAGAAAAAAGGGCGGATCTGAATCAGATCAATTTTTTATACTTAAATAAAGCATGCCCAAAAGATGATTTTCTATTGTCCAACGAGAACTCATGGTAAATAATAAGTCTAACTATGATATGTTCTCATGGATTATCAAACTATAATAAAATTAAAATAGCTCTTGAAGATGAGAAGCATACATCCTTTTGCATGCCAATTGGCATATATTACTACAAAGTATTGTCATTTGGTTTGAAAAATGCAGTGCCACTTACTAGAGAGCAAGGACTCACATCTTCAATGACCTCATACATAAGTATGTAGAGTGTTATGTTGATGATTTTATCATTAAAACAAAACACAAATCGAGCATATAAGCAATCTAAGGATCGTATTCAATAGGATTGAGTTTCAATATGAAAATGAATCCTTTAAAGTGCACTTTGGTGTGACCTCTAAAAATTTCTAGGCTTTATTATATGCCATAAAGGGATTGAAATTGATCCTCTAAAATAAAAGTAATAATGGAAATGCCACCACCTAAAACTTTGAAGTAATCAAGCACCTTGTAAAGTAAACTAGCTTATATTGGAAGATTTATTTCTAATCTCTTGGGTAGAAGCTAACCTTCCGATTAATGAAAAAAGGGCAGACCCTCTATGTGTGATAATGCTTATCTGGAAGAATTTGATAGCATAAAATAATATTTATTACATCCCCAATCTTGAGAGCACCAATTACAGGGAAACCATTGATATTATATACGGTAGCCCTATAAGTGTCACTAGAGCTCGCTAACACAAAATAATGAAGAAGGAAAGGTAAAAGCTCTATATTATATAAGTTAACATCTAATAGAGCTGAAATAAAGTATTCTCCTATTCAAAAGTAGTGTTTAGCATTAATATTTATTATTCAAAATTATGGCACTATATGTTATCCCATAAGATAACATTAATATCCAAAGTCAATCCAAATTTTTGATGAGGCCTACCTTAATAGATCACTTGGCTAAATGGACTATTTTATTATTATAATTCGATATAACATATGTCCCATAAAAGGCTATAAAAGTTCCTTGTAGAAAGGGTTACAAATATTGTTGAATCCTCTTCTATAAATTTGAAGAGCGAATCATAAATTTCACACAAGAAATGTTTGAACAAGATGATTTTGAGGAAGAAGACATTTTAATCATCATTCATCGATACTTTTCATAGAAGCTAATCTAAGAAGCATACATCCTTCTACACGTTAATTGGCATATATTACTACAAAGTATTTTCATTTGGTTTGAAAAGTACAGTGTTACTTACGAGAGAAATGTCTCACATCTTTGACGACCTCATAAATAAGTATGTAGAGTGATATGTTGATGATTTGATCGTTAAAAGAAAAACACAAATTAAACATATATATCTAAGGATCGCATTCAATAGGACTTAGACTTTCAATATGAAATTGAATCCTCTAAAGTGCACTTTTGGTGTGACCTCTTGAAAATTTCTAGGCTTTACTATACACCATAAAGGGATTGAAATCAGTCCCTCTAAAATAAAAGTAATAATAGAAATGCCACCACCTAAAACTTTGAAGCAATTGTTCCTTATAAGGCAAACTAGCTTATATTAGAACATTTATTTCTAATCTCTTGAATGGATGCCAACCTTTCACTCGATTAATAAAAAAAAGGGACACACCTTCTATATGGGATAATGCTTATCAAGAAGCATTTGATAGCATAAAGTAATATTATTGCATTCTTCAATCTTAGCACCAATTATAGGAAACCATTAATATTATATATGGTAGCCCTAAAAGAGTCACTAGAGCTCTAACACAAAATAATAAAGAGGAAAGGTAAATGCTCTATATTATATAAGTCGACATCTAATAGGAGCTGAAATAAAGTATTCTCCTATTCAAAAGTAGTGTTTATCATTAATATTTGCTACTCAAAATGATGGCACTATATGTTATCCCATAAGATAACATTAATATCCATAGTCAATCCAATCAAATTTTTGATGATGCCTACCTTAACAGGTCACTTGGCTAAATGGTCTATTCTATTACTACAATTTGATATAACATATTTCCCATAAAAAGCTATAGAAGGGAAAGCCTTAGCTGATTTCTTAGCCCATCCCTTACCAGACTCTCCACTTAATGATGAGTTGCCTAATGAACAATTTTAGAAATTGAAAAAGCTCGACAACAATTAGAATGGGAGCTTCATCTTTAAGATCAATTAAGCCACCTAGCTTACCTATAGTGCAAGTTAGAATTGGTCCGATATTCATAACATCATAAATGGGTATACTATGATATTCTTATAATCTTATTGAGCCTCGAACTAACAATAAGGCGTAATATGAAGCATTAATTATGGGCCTAGAGCTAGCAATTAATTTGAAAATTAAGAAGCTTCATATTTATGGAGATTCCCAACTTATAATATAACAAATAATTGAGACTTTAAGATAAATAAGTAATTAGTGCTTTATCATAAGCATGTCTTGAATCTTTTAAATAAATCCCTAAAATAACTATCACAAGGGTGTCACATTGAGATAATGGCAAAGCTAATGCATTAGCTAAACTAGCTAAAGAAATGATATGCCCTCAAAGAAATCTAATTACAATAATAGTTCAAAGTAGACTAGCACTTGCCAACCCTCTTGCAAAACCATTAAAGCTAAAGAAAGCCAAGAAATTATGAACATTATAATGAAGATGACTGAAGAAACCATTCATCGCCTATCTTAAAGGTGGTAGACCGTCAAAGATAAATCAAAGGTTCATCAACATTCACAAAGAGCATTATGGTACACTCTTATAAATGACACATTATATCGATGCATTCAACCAAATATGTCGGATGCTTGGGACGATGAAGCCAAAGAAATAATGGTGAAGTTCATGAAGGATTGTGTGGAGCACACCAATCTAGCCCTAAAATGAAAATCAAAATTAAATGAATTAAATATTACTAGCCTAGCATGGTTCAAGACTACGCAATTATGCCAAAAGATGTCATTAGTGTCAAATACATGCATACACACTACATTAGCCACCCAATACCTTACACTCAACAATAGCATCATGGCCATTTAAAAGCTTGGGAATGGATATAATATGTCCAATAAATCCTACATCATCTAATGGACATCATTTCATTCTAACTACTACTAATTATTTCTTGAAATGGGTTGAAGTAATCCCATTAAGAGAAGTTAAATCTAATGATGTAGTAAAGTTCTTCCGAGACCATATTGTCTATAGATTCAAAATGCCTCGATGAACTATATTGAATAATGGTACTACCTTCAAGAATACCAAATTTTATCATTTTATTAAAAAATATAAGATAGATTGGCAATATTCCTCAATATACAATGAGAGCCAATAATTTGGTAGAGGCATTTAACAAAATGCTAATTAAGTTTCTTAAGAAAATTCTTTCCAAAACTAAAAGAGAATGGCATGATAAATTAATAGAAGCATTATGGTCATACCATACCACTTAAAAGCTACTACACAAGAAACACCATACTTTTAGTATTTAGAGTAAGTAATACTCCCCTTAAAGTAGAATTACCTTCACTCTACATAGCAGTTCAAAGCAAACTTTCAATAGAAAAAACATTTGAATACGATATGAAGAGCTTGAAACCTTAGATGAAATTCAGCTATAAGCCCAACAAAGTTTAAAATATATATAGCAAGAATGCAAGCTCATGACCATATGGTTTGCCCAAGAAGCTTCAAAGTAGATAAACTAGTATTGGTATAAAGAAAGCCCATTGTTCCACATCAATGAGTTGGTAGAAAATTTGATCCAAATTAGAGGGACCATTTATCATTGAAATGTATACGAAGGTGGAGCTTATCGACTTATTGATACAAAAGGCATCAAGCTTATGCCCCTATAAATGGACAATATCTCAAAAGATATTGTGTAACTATGAATAAAATATACTCATTTTAATGAGAAAATCTCCTATTAATAAAGGGCAATTTTATATATCTTGCAAAGCAAGATGTCTTCCAAAGTAGGATCTCCTATCAAAAGGAAATGATGCCCAATTAGATCAATTAAACTAAGATCCATCATGCCCAAAAGGGGTGGATCGATTCACCATGCCCAAAAGGGCTAGATTAGTCCACCATGCCCAAAAGTCGGATCCAAAATCTCAATTTAGATTCCATCATACCTAAAGAGATCAAATCTAAATTATACTAAGATCCATCATGCTCAAAATGGGTTGGCTCAAATCCACTCCCAAAGGGTTAGATCCAAAACCTTAATTTAGATTCCATCATACCCAAAGGGGTCGATCCAAAACTTTAATATAGATTCTATCATATCCAAAAGGGTAAACTAAGATCCATCATACCCAAAGGGTTGGATCAGATCTACCATGCCCAAAGGCAATCCAAAACCTCAATTTATATTCCATCATACCTAGCAAGGATCTAAGTTAAACTAAGATCCATTATACCCAAAGGGGTTGGATAAAATTTATTATATCAAAAGAGACTAGGTCTAAATATAAATTTAGATTCCTATATAGTCAAAAGGAGTAAGTTTAAATATAAATGCATAAAAGTCTAAATTAAAAAAAGCCCACAAGCATAGCTCATGTATAAATTGATATTTCTAATGATTTATAAGATTCTTAAAACTTATGTGCTTCTCTATTCCAAATATATTATAGGTTGACTACAATGTTTATCTGGAAAAGATCAAATAATATTCCTTCAACTAAGCCTACTAAAGAGCATATATGGTCTATTATTGATGCCAACGATCCATGTGGTATAGTCAAGATACGTGACGACTATCATGGCACCAAGATATGTTAAGAGGCAAAGATATTTTTAAAGACTCATTTATTCGATCATCATGTCTTCCACTATGTGGTGTTTATTTTTGGATGTATGGGGGACACCACATAGATTGTAAGGGATATTTATTGAAGTGATTGAGTATGACATTGAGGTATGATGTACTATCTCGAAAGATAGAGGCACCACCCTTCAATACCTTATAAGGACTCTAAAAGATGGGTCTTGAATATACTAGAGATTTTTCCCCTACTTTACATGGATGAATAAAGCAAGGTTTATATTAAATTGGGTTCTAAAGCTTCCTATGGAGGTAAGCCTCATAGTTAATTACATCTAAGGAAATTCTTTAGGAATACTCTTAATTTAAGTATACAATTAGGGTCTCCAAAGATTTCAAGGTTAGATAATCAAAAGATTGAATATATTTGGAAAATCAATTAGGAAATTTCATGATACTAGGAAGCCTAGCATTCCAATATATCTAATAATTGAGCTTTATTTGTTTGAAAGTGAAGAGACTTATATATTTTGAGTTGAATTTTATTAGATTGATAGGACTCATAATTCACCAACACAAGGTTGTGGAAAAGCGAGAGGTGAGGATTTATGCTAGCAAGAAAATAGCAACCTCAAATACTAAATCTAGGAGCTCTAGCATAAGCTAAAGCATAATATAAATCTAAGCAAAGATGGGGTATAAGGTTTACCAAAAGAGGGTACTACTGGCTTACAACTACTTGGAGTGCCACCTAACTCCTATTATGATTTTAAAATCATGTGGTATGGTCATATGAAATTGCAAGATAGTTGGGCTATTTTTTATTTAAAAAAGAGACGAAGGTCCTTAAACCCACTCCCTAAGAGACTAGAGCATGAGTGGTAAGAATAATGACTTAGTCTAATGAAAATCATTTCAAGTTTTATTTAATTTTAAACACTTGGACAAAGGCTTTAGGATTTTGATATGCATGATGAAATAAGAATGTTAGCTAAATCAATGAGAAATGAGTGTTCTCCAACATAAGGGATGCCCTCATAGGTCAAGCATTCCCCTATCATGTAAGGATGGAAATCCTTTATTTTCAAGAGTGAAATAATATGATATGCATGTTGTAAAATATTCAACCATGCAGCTAAGGTTGCTAAATCTTTTAATTATCTTGATTTGCATCCTAGGCTTTATGGTGAGGTTATGAGTTGTAAAAAAATTTTAATTATGAGTGATTAATTAGGGAATAAAATTAATTATTTTTGTAGAGCCTAATCGCATCTAAGTCACACATTAAAGCATCAATCATAAAGAAATTATAAAGAGCATACCATCCTAATGCATAGTTTTAACATAACATCAAGCAATTTTATAACTACGTAAAATAATAAGAGGCCGGGTTGGGTGCCACCACAAACCCAAAAAAAAGAGATAGGTAGGAGCTCTACCCTAATATAACCAATTACAAAATAATAATTATAATTTACAAATAAAAAAAATACTATGGGAATCTTCAAGTCTTCATATCTTCATGTCTCCTTCATTTCTTCTTTTCTCCACATCTTTCCTCCTTTGATTTGGTGGACTAAGGCATCACACACAACCCGGGACTAAGCCTTCTAGCCAATGCCCATCTTAATCCCCATAGCACTAATCCTAAATTCTAATGCAAAATTACATTGAAAATAGGAAAAGTAAATCTAACTACACCCAAAATAGAGGTTAGCTAAACCTGCATACAATCCCAAACATTTATATTTATAATTTAGACTTAGCACCACGCACATGGGTAACCAAGCCCACTATCCTAACTTGGATTATGCTTAGGGTTTAAGCAACCTGCAAGAGAGCATTTATATTTATTTTAAGCATTCTCTTAAGCACAATCCCCTACATAAAATATGATTAGGCTAAGAATGACTTAACATCCAGTCTATGAAGCATACACCTAACATCCAATCTAAAATATATAATAAAATAAAACATACATTACACCATGCACCATCCTAACATTATGCTAGAAGTGGTGACTTAATTCTAATGTGTGTGTTAGGCTTGTGATAAGTCTTCTAGCATTAGTGTTATAATTTTTAAGTGTAGAAGGATTCAATTTAACATGATGATTTCACTTGAAGTTGATTTAATTGATTTGTAGATTTTAATTTGTTTTCTTTTGTTTCATTTGATTACACTTAGCAACTAAGTGTTGTAAGAAGAAGAACCCTCTTTCATCCCTACCTTAAGTCACTTACTAAAATATATTAATTTGATTTAGTTCTCTTTAATGAATGGCTTATTAAATGATTTTGATAATCTAAGTTTAGGTTCACACTTTAAATAATTCTATTCAATATGAAAGGCATCTCTAAATAATCATTCAATATGAAATCTTAAGATTAATCTAATTGAGCTACTTTTACATGGCATACATCAACCATTCCTTTCCATCACATGTAACATGCATATGATTTAATTCTAAGTGTATATATACATGTATATATTTTAGCACACTTATATTATGAATGATATGTGTATTTAAACTTTATATCATTTTATGTGATTGAATTATTTAATCATATTAGTTTAAAGCTCTATCTAAATTCTTATACAAAAATACATAGGGATGAAATTAAATAGTACATGTCATTGTTAACAAGTGAGGTCAAATGACCTCCTGGGGCTAACTAAAGCCTCATATTCCCAAGATGTCCAAAATTATATACCCATTTTATTCAAACACATGTAAATTTGTATGCATGAATATAAGAAAGAGATCATTAACTTATATGTAACACATCTAATTATTTGGATGATTATGAATGCATGTATCATTGATAAAAGAAAAGGGTTCTAATTCCATAATTAAATACACACACACACATGTATAAGAGACATAACAAGTACATGCCATTGTTAACTAGGGAAGTGAGGTAATCAAATGACCTCCTTGGGGCTACCTAAAGCCATGTGTTTGGATGTCCGGACTATACTTTCTTTTCTCAAATACATATGAATGTATACATAAATAAAGGAAGGAAAACCATGCAAAGATTGTATTTTTTATTTGATTGAAACATTTATGCATGTGGAGTAAAGTTTTATCCAAATTCTAATGTAGAACACATGTAAATGAAATCAAATAAGTATGTGGGAAGTAAGGTAATCAAATGACCTCCTTGGGGCTACTAAAGCCTCATATTCCGGGATGTCAAGACTATATACTTATTAACATTCAAATATGTAAAACACATATGAATTAAGGAAAAAAGAAAGCTTTACTTCACATGTCTAAGCTATAAGCACATGCAAACCTATTATATGTATTCATAACTATTATCACTCTAATCAATGTAATTGATTTATAAACTTTGGAAAAAATAATTTTATTAGTGATAATAGCCACACATATTATAAATTAATCCAACACATGCAAGCTTATAAAAGAAAACCATTTGATTTAATTAATTTTGAAAAGATGAATGTATGATTTCAAATGACATACAACATTTAACATGATTGGAAAGGAATAAATATAAACACATGATTTCATTCAATCAAATTAATTCTAAGAATAATCATCAAATAAGATTATTTAAAGTAAACCAAAGCTTCTTAATATAATTTTTTAATTTCATGTTTTGATTTGATTAAGGATGTGAGAAAGGTTTGTTGATCTAACCCATTCCCATTTTTAATTTTTGGTTTAATGAAATATAATTAAGTTGATTTTATGGATTAATTAAGTATAATATGCATTAAATCCATTAATTAACCCTTTCTTATGTTACCTTAACATAATTACTAAATAATTATGAGCCAACATGATATGCATGGAAAATAAAATTAGCAATGATCCTAAGAAAGAAAAGGGGCCTAATGCAATTGGCTCAATTAATGGTTAATTAACCAAGAACTTAATTAATTCTTTTATGGTTTTCCACACATGTGGACTAATCATAATTTCATTAAACTCTTTTAGGTTATTCAACACCTAAAGATCTACCCAAGATTTAATTAATCAAGTTCTATTTTGATTATAATTTAAATTTAATTGATTAATATTTTAAGAAATTAATTAATCCTTTATTTATTTGATTTTAATTAAATGAACTTAGGGAAGGAGATTAGAAAGGAGGCCCCAACCTTATTTCCATAAGTCCCTCACTATTGAACAATGATTAAGTCAATAAATTAAATAGTCACTATTCATATGATTAATTAACCCTTAATTAAATAAAGAAAGTAATTAAGGCTTAATTAACTAATTTTTTTAATTAATTAACCAATAAATTCCAAGAAAATTAGGGGAGGCAAATGTCATCCCTTAAATAATCTCAAAAGTTTGGGGTTAATTCTTAATTAATTAGGAAATAATTAAGCTAATTAATTTTCTAATTAAACTCTAAAGACTTAATCATTATTCAAAATTAATTAGATATATTTTTAATAAATTCTCTTTTAAATACCTTTAAAATGAGTATTTATTATATTTTTTGATTTTTTAACAATTAGTTATGATTTTATAAGTTTTAGCCATTAAAACACATTAATTAAATTAACCCTTAATCCCCCGGTGCCATGTACGCGGCTGCACTTTCCGCATGCATGAGATTGGTTACTTAAACATAATCTTAGTGCTTGCGTGGCGATGGGCTTTTATCGTCGATTTAAGATCGAATACGATTAATCTCGGTGCTAAAGGATTAAATGATAATCTATGGATCTAATCATGACCATCCATTTTTGATCACAGAATGGATGGTGTGTGATCTATCATCATCGTGGCGAGGGAAGCGAGTCCATCCCCTTGCCGTGTGATCGAGCTCACCGAGATCGGACCAACTCCAAATGGATCCCACCTTCGAAAATCCAAAGGGATCCAATGGCTAGATCATGCGAAGAAAGTTTTTTTCAAAAGCTCCAATGCATTTTCATACAAAATTTTTCAATGGCATACCTCATGAACACGGGCAGGTGGAAAATTTGATTGAGGAAGCTTCTAGTGGAGATGAAGCTCTCTTGATTGCCGAGCTCAATTTGAGGTGGTTTGCTCGAAGGCCAATAAAGCATTGGTGGTGCATTGATTAAAATTAGTCATCGATCATCGAGCTTGGGAATAATTCATTCTTGCTTGATTACCTAAGGATGGTGTGTGCAAAGTTAATTACACTTTGGTTGAACCGAGAAAATGGGAATTACGTATTGCTATTTTGGCTTGAAGGAAATCGAGAATGGGGAACTTCGGGAGGCTTGGGAACTCTCTGGAAGCTCTTGGCGACTCTTCTTGGGTAGCTAGGGCTCACGAGGAATGAATTTTGTATGTTTGAGTGGAAATTAGAATGTATAACAAACCCCTCCTCCCCTTGATCAGATGGCTCGGCTAGTTTGGTTCTTTATGATCATCCACCGTTAGAGGGTCTTGAGTGTCCTTGAGTGGATGAGGTGGCTTGATTTATTTGGGTGAAGATGTGGAGGTGGCCAAGGAGGGTAGTGGGTGTCCTTGGTGTTTTGTGCACGATGGGAGGTGAGGTGATTTCACCTCCCATGAGTCATGGTCGACCCAAACACCTTTGGGTTAGGTTGGGTAGTGTCTAGGAGCATAGATGGACCAATGGGAGAGTGACAAGTGGTAAAGGAATGGAAATGACCACTTACATGGTGATTTTCTCATGTGGGTTAGGTAAATTTCATGTCATTTATAGTGTATTGGTATCATCAGTTTAGTTCAATTTGGATTAGACTTTATTTTGGCTCATTTGAATTCATTTGGGTCAAATCGTCAAGTTATTGGTTTGACCTAATTAACCAAATTGGCTTGGGTCATGGCTTCGTTTGGGTTTGGTTGATTATTTGGAATATGTTGTAGGCTTTGGTTGAGTTTAATTTAAATTTGATTGAGTTTTAAGCTCATTTGACCCTTTAGGTCAAGTTGGTTCAATAGGTCATTTGGGTTCTGGATCAATTGTGGCTCAATTGAGGCTTTTGTCAAGTTCAATAATTAATTTGGAATAAACTTGAGCCATTGGACTATAATCAATTTGATTTAGATTTTGATTTGACCCATTTTGGCCATGTAAGTCAATTTGGGTCAACTTTGGTCAAGAGGGCCATTTGGGTTAGGTTTGGCTCAATTGAAGGTCAAATCATGTTCAAATGGTGGTTTTGGATGGGTATGGGTCAATGGTTTTTTTTAGGCTTTGATTACAATTTGGCTAGTTTAGGTTCATATATCAATTAGAAGGTTGACTTGGCCAAAGAACCAAGTTGACTTGGTTTGACTTTGATAATTGATCAACCAAGGTGATCAATAATCATGTTAAGAGATTTTGGATTTGGTTCAATCCAATTTGGGTAGGATTGAAACTTGGCTCAAATAGGTCAAATTGGCCACTTTAGGTCAAGTGGCAATTGGTTTAGTTGGCTTGATTTTGGGTTGAATTTGATTTAGTTGAGTTTATATATGGATTTGGGATTGATATATTCAAATTCAATTAGTTTGGGTTCAAATGGGTTTTAATTCATTTGAATATTTCAAGTCAAATGGGCTAAGTGGGATTTGACTTGGGTTGATTTTGATTTGGTGTAATGATTATAATTTCATTTATATTATGAATATAATTGAAGGTATGATTGATTCATGAGAAAATCATTTGAATTTGGGTTTTAGAATGATGGAATTTTGCTAAGTCCATGAGTTGGGTCATGTGTCTTGGGTTTGATTTTGATTTAGTTTGATTTAGTTTTGATGATTTAAATATATATTTCATTTATATTTGTGAATCTAATTGAAGATATGATTAATTCATGAGAAAATCAATTGATTTTGATTGATTTGAAGGAAAAGGCTAAGCTCATGAAGGTTGATTCATATGGCTTAGAAGGGTTTTAATTTAATTTAATTTAGTTTTGATAATTTGAATGTATTTGATTTATATTTAGGAAGATGATTGAAGATATAAATTGATTATGAGAAAATCAATTGATTTTGGATTGATTTGAATTGGATTTTGGCTAAGCTCATGAAAGGTTGATTATGAAGGATTTTGATTTAGTTTGATATTGATAATTTTTGGAATTGAGTTTGATTATAAGTTTGAAATTGATTGAAAGTTGAATTGATAGAAAATCACTTGACTTGGATTGATTTGAATTGGATTTTGGCTAAGCTCATGAAGGTTGATTCATATGACTTAGGAAGGATTTTGATTTAGTTTGATTTTGGCAAATTAGATTTGGAATTTTGATTACAAGTTTGAGAGATTGATTGAAGGGTTTGATATTTGAAAATCACTTGAGTTTGGATTGATTTTGCTAACTAAGTCCATTGATATCATAGGGCTTAGGTTGGTTTGAATTTGGATTTGATTGCTTCAATCATTTGACTTAGTTTTTTTGGATTTGGATTTTTTGAGGTTTGGTTTGGCTTAAGAAGGTGAACATGGATTGGGTTTAGGCTATAGGGTAGGTGGATCTCCTAAGTCCTAAGGCATAGCCTAATCTTATGATTAACCCTTCTAATCTCTAGGCTTAGGTTAAGTGTTCTCTAAGTGCTAGAAGTGTCTTATGACTAAGGAAGTATTAGTTTAGAAGATTCTAAGTCTTAGAAGAGGAGATTAAGAACTCACTCCAAAAGTGAGGTCAAACCCCAATAAGTGTGGTGAAACGACAAGGCACACACGTATTAGTGTTGACAGATGATCAACAACATCCAAAGGATTGCAAGCACTAAAAATCTAATCTTAAACCCAGGTAGATAATCATGATCACAGTGATACAACTCAACTTATGCCAAGGGCATAAGAGAGAGAAGGACGATTTGGAATTTCATGTCAAGGACATGAAGGAAGATCCACTAAGGGATCACATGCATTGGACATGATATGTGAAGGTTTATGCTAAGGGCATTGGGAATTTGCGGTGAATATGAACCTTCCACTAAGTAGATTTGAGCTATCCGGGGATATGGATTTGAGTTTGATTATAAATATGATTTATGGGAAGAAAATCCCAGGGATAAGAATCTATAACCCCAGAGATTAAGATCAAATTAATTTTAATTTATTTTATTTTAATTGATATGGAGGCATATCCACAAGGGATTGGAAATATGAATCTTCCTAGGGAAGCAAGTTGGGCTATCCTTTGGGGATAAGGGTTTGATTTCATAGATTTGTTTGGGGATGTATCCACTAGGATAAAGTTTGGTTATTTGTTATGGCTCCATTGGGAGGATGGTTTTAAATTAAAGGCACATCTGGGGATGTCTCGATTGAATGTGATGGATTTGATTCATGGATTGATGTGAATGGACTCACTAAGAAGCGATTATGTCGCCTTGGCCTATCTCAATTTACAAATCCAAAGGAATAGTCTACCGGCCAGGTAGGACTATCCAACCTAAGTTGCCATTTTGCAATTATGCTAGGAAGAAAGTGTAGTATACTTACATCTTCCAAAATAGGGATAAACATTGGGGTGATCTTTTGGTGGCAAACAAATTGAACCTAACCTAGGGCGACTCAAGTGAATATGCGAGGGACTTATGTCACTCAAAAGTAGTCAAGATTAATTTCATTTGATTTTTTTAATTTTATTTGGTTCATTTTCATTTGTTTTGATTTCATTTGATTGATCATGTTGGTGTGATGGACCACTAAGAAGAGGATATATTGAGGCTATCTCAAATTCTTATCGCAAAGTAGTCTCTACCGAAGGGTAGGACTATCACCTAAGGGGTACCTTTGTGTGCAACAGTATGCTAGGAGAAAGTGTAGCAAACTTACATCTTCTAAGCAAAGAATAGTCATTGGGGTGACCTATTGATAGCACAATAAATCAAACCTAACCTAGGGCTGCCCGTCATGTGCAACGATCTTTGGAAATAGTGCTTAGCGACTTACATCTTTCAAAGCAAGGATGACTGTGGGGTGTCTGTTGGTACAACAAGTCAAACTTGACCTAAGGGTGACTCGAGAGAGTGCCACTAAGGACTTATCTCAACTCAAGTAGTCGGCGATTCTATAGGAGTTTTCGACACTTCCTAAAGATAGGATGCCGCTTAGGAAAGGTGCCCTGGGGCATTCTCCTAATCCACAAGAGAATATATTTTATTTTTTTTTTTGTTATCATGGACCCAGTTGGTGTGCAAAATACCACACAAAGAAGGGCTATGTCATGACCTATCTCGATTTCTTGGACAAGGAGAATCTGCATCATGAATAGAATCTCCAACCATATGTGGTTATTAGGAAAGGGGAACTGTCCAATCAAGAGTAACCTGTATTATAAATGCAAAGGACGTGATCCAAATAGAGTGCCCATAAGGAGGTTCCATGTGTTATATGAGCCCTAAGAAAATAATGCATGTAGGTATGGTGGCCAACTCAAGCAGAAATAAACTTACATCTACCATGAGTAGTGTATCCACCGGGTGGTCTATCAACATAGCAACACCAACCAACCTAAGGTGCCATCGGTGTGCATGATCTCTAGAAGAAGGCATGTAGACTTATATCTCCTAAGCACGATCACGAGATAGTCTATCATCCTCGATAGGTGCTATCCACCTAGGGCTATCATTGGTGTGTAAACGTCTATGCTAGGAAAACATAGTAGAGTTACATCTTCCAAAGTGAAGAACAACTAGGGTGACCCATTGTTGGCACAATAGATTAACCCAAGGGGTGACTACTTAAGTAGAGTCACAAAGAAGGATTAGACCCAGACTTGAAGTAGTCAGGAGGAAAGGCCCCAGGGACTTACCTAAACCACAAATATACTCGATCGAGTCAGACACAATGGCTAGTTTAAGAAGTCATAGCAGACTTATATCTTCTTAAACAAAGCTAACATGAGGTAGCTTATAGTGTAGTAAGGCCTACCATGCTAATAAGGTGCTCATCGATGTCAAGTAGCCAAGTAAGGAAAGCGTGACTTACATCCTCCAAAACAATAAGACCATTGGGGTGACACACTAGCGGGGTAGCACGTCGGCCCACTAGTATCTTGAGTGAGTGTAGTTGGGGGCTTATCCCAACTTGAATTAGCGAGACAAAAGATTTATGTTTATTTTATATATTTGTGGTGTTGGGTTGTGTTGAAGAAGAAAATAGGACGTTTTTGGTTCTCTTATACTTATCCTAAAACATCATGGATTCACAAACAAAGATGTTTTCAAAGAAGAAAAGATTTGATTTGAAAGGATTTTTTATTGATGATAAATATTTTCAAACATGAATTTATGGATAATATTTCTTTAAGTAAAGCACATTGATCAAGCATCGAGCTCTCCTTTATGATTAATGAGTTAATAAGATCCTCCTTGGTAGGCCTTCTCATGAAAAAAGGGTCTTCCCAAGTGGGTTCAAACTTGCCTCCCATCTTTGCGATGGGCAACAATTAATCTTAGAACTAAAACAAGCTCTCTACTTGAAAAGCTCTAGGAGGACCAACTTGTTATGAGCTTGAATCATTTTGGCTTTATACAACTCGAGGTTTTGGCATGCCTAGGCATCTCTCCTCAAACCTTTGAGCTCTTCTAACCACAACTTGGTGTTATGCTCCATTATGATCTTCTACACACTATCCTTAATGATGGGAGTTGGACTTCTAAAGGTAGAGCATTTGACACATACACAGGAAAGGAGTAGGCGAGTTGGAGTTTTATATGTTGTGTGGTAATCTCATAAGGCTTCAACCAACTGCTCATGCCACTATCATTTGTTTGTTGAGTGTCTTCTTGATTTGGATGAGAGTTTTTTATTGAAGGCTTCTCCAAACCATTTTCCCAGGTAGTAGATGGTAGAATATCTCCAATCTATGTTGTGTCTCTAGGTAAAGTTTTTTTATCTTGGTGCTCTTAAATGCTACCATTATCGATATAATTCATAGGCACCCCGAACCTATATATGATATGGTTCATGAAAAAAATGGAGCACATCGTGTTGTGACCTCTTTGAGTGAAATCACCTTCACCCATTTAAAAAGTAGTAGGTAGGATGAATCGATGACCTTTGGAAGAAGGAGGGTCAATCACCCACTATGTGTACCACCCCAACACTCGATGGCCATGAGGCAATGTAGGATGTAGAATGTTGGGTGGTTGGTGTAGGACCACAATGTACCTAACACAGTGGCATCATAGCTACATACAATCTATAATCATCGGCCGTAGTATCTAGTCTTTGATCTTGGCTTTCATCTTGGACGATTGGTGCACTCCACATAATCTTGAGTGTACCGATCATGATCTTATGGGCTTCATTTGTCCCAACATAATCACATATGATCGAAGGACCTATACAAGGTGTCATCTACAGTAAAGAAAGTGCTCTCTATTTTCTCGATGGGCTATTGACTTCTCTTGAGGTAGTTTTCCTTTATTTAGGTAATCCATGAATGGTTTCATCCAATCTAACCCTCATCCTTTTGGCAATGGTAACCTCCCCTTCAGAGTATTTCTCGATGAGTTCGGTACCAATAAGGATAAGACTTGTCTATTTTGGACCCTTTATTATGGACTCATCTTCGACATGCCAACTCATTGGAAAGTTTGGCTAAAGCATCTGTTAATCTCTTTGAGGAATCTTATAAATGGTAACCTCTAGGATTTGGGCCAACAACTCCTAGTGTACTTATGATAGTGATGGAGCTTAGGCTTTAGAACCTTATAGGACCACCATTTGATTGATGACTATTGAGAATCCCAAATATTTTGATGTTATGGATGCTTAGAGTAATATGGCTAACTCTAGACTAGCAATCAAAGCCTCATATTTGGCTTCATTATTTGGTGCAAGGATTGATAGGTGATATGAGAATCTCATCACATCACGATCCGGGTTAGGAGAACTACTACCCTACTTTTCTTAGATGAGTAGATTATGGTTTTCTCCTTTTTGAGAGGAAGCGCACCATCAAAGTACATCTCCCAATAGTGAGGGCTAGTGTCCCCTAAGTTCATGATTTGTTCATCGGGGAGGTCATCAAGCGGTGAGTCACAGGAAGTGGGTGTGTTGCTAAGAAATTCTAGTGCTTATCCTTTCACGCACTAAGGGCATAAAAAATGTCAAATTGTGACAAAATCATGGACCAATGTGCCAACCATCCGATAGGTCACGTGTCATGAGATATTACAATGGATTGATCTAGAGATCAAGTTCACCTTATAAGAAAGCATGTAATGTCATAGCTTTTGGGATGCAAAGATTAAAGCTAGGTAATGCTTCTCAATGGGTGGATAGTTTGCTTTAGCAAGATTAGATGATGGCTAAGGTAGTAGAGCATTTTCCTTCTCTTTATTATTGGCTTGAGCCAACAAAGACCAAGGAGTCATTTAAAATTGTAATGTACAATATGAAGCTTGCAGATAAGGTGTTAGAAGCGCAATGTCATCAAGTAGTGCTTGATATCTTTGAAGGCATGCTAACACTTGTCATCCCACTTAAACTTAGCATCCTTTTGATAAGTGCTGAAATGGTTCATCTTGATAGGTTGGATATAAAGCATCTTAGATATGCCAACCCTTGGAATGATCACGAGTTGAGTTAAACTTTTAGGGGTGGCATTTTTAATATCACCTTGATCTTCTCATCGATTTGATTCCATGGTGTCGAAAAAAAATAAGAATTTCCGAAGCTACTCAAATGCATGCTTCAAGGGGTTCATTTTGAGGTTAAATTATCTTAACTATTCAAAACTACTCTCAAGTCAAAGAGATGGTCTTCCTTTTTTACTTTTGATCATGAGATCATCGACAACATTGACTTGATGATGAATGAGTTCATCAAGATTCCATGGCCCGGTATATAGCACCGATTTTTAAAGGTCAAAAGGCATGACCTTATAGTAATAGATTTTGATGGGGTTAAAAGTAGTGTTTCTTTCATCTTGAGGGCCATCTTTATTTGGTTGTATCCGATGAGCCATCCATGAAGGAAAAGACTACATGAGATGAGGCAATGTCCACCATCAGTTTTGGTATTGGTAGTGAAATTCATCTTTTGGACATGCCTTATTTAAGTCCCTAAAATTTGCATATGTGAATTTGGCCATTCTTCTTCTTAACTAGGATGACATTGGCCAACTAGGTAGTATTTTTCTTCCCAAATGAAACCAACATTGATCAATTTCTTGACTTGAAATGACATGTTGTTGATGTCAATACATCGTCAGGAGCTTGCTTGATAAGGTTAGCACTAGGCTCTATTACTAGTTATAGATTGCTACATCAGATAAACTAGGAATCTCTTCATAACTCCATGCAAAGCAATCCTTAAACTTAGTCAATAGCCTAACTAAGTCATTGGTTTCAGTTTCATTCAATAAGAACGATGTATGCGTGGATTCTTCAATTCCTAAATTGATTTTTTTGAGCTCATCGATGGACTTGATCTCTTCTTTTGAACTATGGTGGCATCTTTGACTTCAAAATCATCGGACCATCTAAGTTTCTAAGCACACCTCCTCATTTAATGTGATTTGAAAAATAACCTATCAAATTTCAAATGATTGGTGATGACTAAGTAGTATTCATCATCATCGATTAGACCACTTTGAATCTAGTCTCGATCTTGATTGAGAACTTTTGCATTGTTCTTCCATATTCTTTCAAAATAGTCTAACTTGCTTTGACCAAGTATGTGGGATTAACCCTTTCTTTGCTAATTATGAACACACGTACCAATCAAAAGGTAATTCTATTAAATCTTTATATGAATCATCCTCAAGTTCTACATCAACTTCTTGACTTGAGGATGATGCTCCCAGAAAAGAATTTCTAAGTCTTCACATCATGGATGATTTAGGGGCTTCTTAACTATCAAACCCTAACTTTTTTTTTAGGAAAGTGGGTTAAAGCTAAGGTTCCCAAGATGCCTAACTATTTCACATATAGACTTGATACACTTATGCTTTGCTTTGGAGGCCAATCTTCATCACTATTTGGCTCATATGTCACCTCAAAGGAATCTGCTACTAAGAAGAGTTTGGTTGGTTTGTTAACCATATAAGACTCATCCTTTGAACTAGATTCTAAGTTTATATGGATAGGGTGTACTAGTATGGACATATCTTCTATTGGTGGCCAATAAAGCTTTTCCACCTAGGACTCCTACGGCCTCTTCCTCTGGCAGAGGTCTCATCTACCCATATGTTGAATGAAGTAATGAACTGTGGGTGGAATCTAATGTCGAGCTCCACTTCCTCCTCCAAGTCTATTTCTTTTTTTTCATTTTCCTTTTCATTTTCTTTTTCTTTCTTTTCTATTTCTTTTTCTTTTCTTTTTATTTTTGAACTTTGCCAAGTTGGAGAATAAACTTATTGATTTTGAGGAGGTAGTAGGCGCATCCTCATATATGCCAACCTCATGAACTAAAATGGCTTGAGATCTCCTTTAACATAGTAGGCGATCCCACCCTCACAAACTTCATACTTGATATAGAGAGGATAGAACCATGTTGTTTTCATGTATCCATGGTCTCTTAAGCAAAGCATTGAAAGATGTATCAGTCTATAATTTGAAACTTTGGCTTGATCTTCTAATCATCATCTATCTCCAAAGGCAATGCTATGGAGTCTTGGCTCTCACCTTGTTCATTGAATCCTCTCATCATCCTTTCTTTTGAGTTTAGATGTTGATCCTCAAGTATGTAAGGGTTCTTAGACTCATAATGTTGATTGATACGGTCAACAAACACTCTTGATAGCTATATCAACATCCACTATATAATGTAAAGAGGCGGTTGTGCTGGTCATCCTAGTAAATCTTCATCACTTAATGTAATCTTAAGATGTCCTTCAAGTGGCATGACTCCTATTCATTAGTGTGGTTGAAAGCATATCTGGATCAAGTAAGGCCTTGATTAAAGATTTTCTCATCTCTTTGGATAAGACAAGGGTCATATATGCTTAACTTAGCAACTTTCTAAGATGAGCTAGGATGTTGTAATCAACTAGCTTATCCACAAGCATATCCATGGGTGGAGCATCTTGTAGAGGGGATATCTACTCACTAGAACCAATGACCTTCTTACTCTTATCCTAAGGTGCTACCTTAGGAGGTAGAACTTTCACTGTAGGTTGACTTGTGACTTTATGCGGGTGGAAGTTCTTCATTGGGCATACCTTCAACTTCTCTTATGGGACCTCAAATTTAGTTGACTCTAAGTCAATCTTAATGGGTGAACCAATTGGTTTAGAAAGAAAGTCTAATTCTAAATCAGAAGATAAAGGATCAATTATTTGTGATTTTATTATTATTTAGACTTGGAGAGCTTTCATGGAATGAGATCATCAAGACTATCAAAAGTAGAAATATAATTGGAATCGACATTCTTCATTGATTTCTTTTTTAGGTGGAGATACATGATAGAAATCAAGTAAAGTAAGCGAGTGAAGGGTTTAGTTCCCTCATCCGTAGATACAATATTTTGCTAGTATAAGAAGAGCTAGATGAAGTGGTAGTAGCTACAGCGTTGGAAGGAATCTGACTGGATGATGGTTGCACTACTTGGCTATCTCGAGTGTGGAGTCTTTTACTACTCTTGAGCTCCCCCTCCCGAGTTGTCTTTGGCAACTTGCAAACCTTCCTTGATGTTGGAGGTTTGGGCTATCTTACCAAAGAAAAGTTTCTTGATCTTGAGATGATCTTTTAGAGGTTGGGATAAAGAGATATCCCAACCTTCTTTTATCTTGAGAGGATCACATATATCCCCAAGGATTACTCTAATAGAACTAGATGGTTGTTCTAATAAGTATTCCTTAGGGATAATAATGGCACCCAACTTATAGTTGAGCTCAAGCCGATTTGAAGGTGATGCAATCCTTTAAGACATGACCTAACATGTGGTAGGGGTAAAGTTAGGATCATCACTCTTGCCCACTTTCCCCAACCTCTTAGGCTCGGTAGCTAGAAATCATGTTTCTTTAGAGATTTTTCTTCAACTACCTCTCTAATGAATAGGGTTTGTCTATTTTTTTGAAAGAGTAGGTGGATAGTAGCTACTTGGCGGTGGATATGAATATCACTATTGAGTGTTCTATTATGGTGGCGATGGTGATGGCGTGGTAGTTGTGGTGGTATGATGGATGGTGGTAGAGAAGGTGGCAAAGGAGGTTCTGAACTCGTGGACTCAAACTCTAGGTTGCTTCCCTTTATCTACTAACACCACTATCTCTAGATGCTTCTCAAGACATTTTGCAACTTGGGTTTGGATGATTGGTCTTGGAAGGCAACTATTTAGCTTCCTCTTATAGGCCACCCTTGTTGATTAATTTCTCAAAATATTTTATTTATAAAGCCTTGATCAAGAAGGAAGTCATGATATTCTTGAGAAATTTCAATGGCATGTTATTTAGATAGTTGTAATTTGCATTTCATACTTAGGTTGCACCGAGAATGTAATCAATAAGGGACTCATTGGGATTTTATTTTGCTATAATGAGACACCCATTACTCTTCTTGGGCTCTAGTAAATCTCTTTGACAAAGAGTTACTCTAACTAAAAAGTCTTCATCGAACCATTGGGTTTTAATCATCAAATGCAACCACTAATAGATTTAACTAACAAAATAAGAGAAGTGTGTCCTTGCCAGGTTGCAACAAGCGGCTCTAAAATGTACCATATCGTGCCAAGTTCCCAATCAAAACTTTTGAAGGATGGTGAACCCTTGGGGTATTGGACTACATCAAATTCCTCTAGTAAGGCCTACCTTTAGACGAATAGCTACCTAGGCTTGTTAATGCTTTTTCACTTGTTGCTCCACCATCTGCTTGATGTCTTTCTCATGCATGGAGTACTATCTGACCTTCCTATGACCACCATCGATCCAGGAGAGGCACTCTTGGGAGGATCTAAGACATGTAAGAGCTCGTTGATCGGCCTCCATGGGATTGGTGGGAGCTTGGTTCTATAGTGCTAGAACTACTAACAAATCCTCAACCCCTCTCCATCCTATTGATCTCATCCTTCGCTTGAGCTATTGAAGGAGGTTTTGAGTCGAATGAAGTGTCACCTTTCTTACTTGGATGGTCTCTATGGAGGGATCCTGAGTATCGACCATATGGAATTTTCTTTGAATCCTCAAATAGGTCATCCTTCAAGGTCAAAAATACTCTACCCTCTTCTCGATCGAATGAGCACTCCCAAGATGGTATTTCTTCTCGGTAAAGTAGCCTTCTAGGATATCATCTAGTGAACAATCTCCTACTCTTCTGGCTAAAACCAAACGATGGTTGATTAAGACTATGCTCATCGAATTTATATATGAGACATTACTTGATGGAGTGCTCTCTAAGATCAACCATGGGGACTGCACTAGTTTCCCCTACTTTCTTTCTATGTGATGGTGGAGCGATTGATGCTTTTGGGTTGCCTCCTTCTTGAGTGGAAGGTCAAATGGGAGAGCTCACCTCACCTTAATGGATGGAGGATGGAGTGGGATCTTTTGGGCCATATGGATCACCAATGGATCTCTCCATATAGGTTTTACTTACTTTGGGAGGCTGGAAGGAGGGACTTGAACAAGTGATGGTAACTAGTGGAATGGTGTGATGATGGAGACACCACCACCTCTTCTTGAGCTCTCCTCACGTGGTTGGTGGTGCCTATAAGGACTATGTTGTAGTATGATTGACTTTGGTAGCCAGATTGAGAAAATCCATCAAAGGCCACCATTTGTTTGGCGTACCTCCTTCTCTCCTTCTTACCCACTTGCAAAATTCTAGCCTCGAGGCTTTTCTCTGCATATCATCCCTAACACTAGGGATCGAGTCCTCAAATCAAACAATGTACTAGACTTTGGCATGGGTTTGCACGGAAGAACTGATCATACACCGGCATGGGTTTCCTCCTCTCCTTAGGCTGGTACTTCAAACTATGTCGGTGGTTGGAGGTAATGTAGCAATCCTCTATAGTTTTTCTCTCCATCCAGTTGAAAGGGGAAACGCACCACTCAAGAGTGGAGAGGTCTCACAAGGGGAACCCTCATCCATAACTTGAGAGGCCTCACTTGCGGCTTCACGCTCATGTCTTTGCTTGATCTTCCAAATTTTATTGCGGCACTATGTCCTACTAAGCATAGCAGAATGAGAACTAGAACCTACCTCAATGGTAGGGTAGACTATCTCGAGGCCAACATAGTAGTGGGAAACTAATGAGGAGGTGATATCCCTCACGGGGAATGAGGGTGACAACGGGGATGATAGACATGTAAGCACTGTAGGCACTAGCGAAACTAAGATAGATGGAACTAACAGGCACTCGGGAACCTCGACCTTCCTGAGGAAACTCAAAATTTGATGATGTCAAAATAAAGGTGGCTTACGCCCGCCACCACTTCTCTCGACGTCGTGAGGGTTGGTCCCTCACAGTGACTCCCATTGAATCCATGCCCAAACTAAATGAATGTGTGGTGGTGTTGGTGATGGCCTCATCCAAGGTGAAATACACACTAGAGGGAAGGAAAAGATCATCTTTCCAACATACATGGTGAAAAATTGAGAAGAAGAAAATGAAGGACTAAACTACTATCTGCATTATTGAAAATAGAAGAGAATTACTTGCTTTAATAGTTACATTCAATCATTGATTTTGGAATTTATTTAACAAATTTAGGGTATGATGGGGTTCATTAAATTGGAGAGATTTTGATATTTGAGGAGAGACTTTGCCATAGGATTTGATTTTAATTTGGAACCCACATTCAACAAATTTAGGTATGTTAAGTGGGGTTCATTCATTTGGAGAGACTTTGGAGATGAATTTGTTTTGTTTTATCCTTTGTTTGAAATTTGATTTTGGAATCTTCACTTAGCAAATTTAGATATGCTCAATGAGATTCAAATGTATGTTTGAAAATAATTTTTTTAAAGCATTTTGTTTGTAATGATGTTTGTCATATGTTTGTTTTGTTTGATTTGATTTTGATTTAAAAATGGGAACCTTACTTAATAAATTTAGGTATGATAAGTAAAGTCCAAATGTGTTTGATATTTTGTTGATTTGAAAAATGAAACCCTTTCTTAACAAATTTATGTTAAGTAGGGTTCAAGTGTGTTTGATATTTTTATTTTGATTTGAAAAAGGAAACTCTTATTTCATGTGGGTGTTTTAAATAGAGTTTAATTTTTTATGTGTTGTTTGATGATGGAATTCCTATTTGACAAATTTGGGTATGTCAAATGGAATTCAAATGTGTTTTTAATTTCATGATTTTGGAGAAGGGGAACTCTTCTTAACAAATGTAGGTATGTTAAATAGATTTCAATTTGTTTTGATTTTCCAAAATGGAACTCTCATTTGAAAATTTTGGGTTGTCAAATGGAGTTCAAATATGTTTTGATTTTGTGTGATGTTTACTTTTGAAAGAGAACTCTCTCTTAAAAATTTGATGTGAGGTTCAATGATATGTTGATTTTTTTATTTTATTTTGATTTTGAAAATGGAACTCCATTTAACAAATTTATGTATGTTAAGTGGAGTTGGTTGAAAATGTGTTTGGAATATTTTCAAGAACTCTCACTTAATATAAACTTGGGTATGTTAAATGGAGTTAGTTGATTGATTGATTTTATTTTGAAAAATGTGCTTTTGAAAATTCATTGAAAAGATTTTGATGATGCATATTGATTTTGATTTTAAAAAGGATCCTCATTTAATAAATTTAAGTAAGTCAAATGAGGCTTGATTATCTTTATTATTTAAAAGAGACTTGAAAGTTTTAAATTTTGTAAACCTTATGTTATGTGAAGTGCATTTCAAAATGATTTTATGTAGAAAGAGTGCTTTTAGAAAATTTTGCAAAGACTTTATTTGTTTAGTTTGAATTTTATTGGAACATTCTTGAATATGGAATGAACCTTGCCTCACCAAGCTAGTAGTAAAGAGGCTCTAAATTTAGTCATATCCTTTCATTAGTTAATTTATTTTTTACTTATTGGGGACGATAGGGTTTTGACCTTGGTGAGTCCTAAACCTAAAGGATGTTGGTGAGCTTGCTTAAGAATGAAATAAGCTAAGTGGAAAGAAACAAAGATACTATTAGACTTATATAAAATATAAGTCCACTATCATGCTTGAGGCAATAATTATCTACTAAAGATGGAGAGGAACCATCGTGTGAGTCAAAAAGTATGTGGTGTTTATTTTGAATGAATGGGGGACACCACAGATGGTAGGGGTACTTATTAAAGTGATCAGGTATGACATTGAGGTATGATGTACTATCTCAAAAGATAGAGTACCTCCCTTCAATGGACCTAATCACTAATAAGGACTTAAGGCATGATGGGTCATATACAGATTTTTCCCATACTTTTATATGGATGAATAAAGCAAGGTTTATATTAAATCGATTCTAAAGTTCCTATGGAGGCAAGCCTCCATAGTTAATTCTAAGGAAGGTGAATTCCTTAGAATACTCTCAATCAATGTAAAAAAAATTAGGGTCTCTAAAGATTTCAAGGTTAAACTATCAAAGGATTGGATAAATTTTGAAAATTAGGATAGTTCAAGGAGAAGACTTATTTTGAACAAAGGAGTAAGTAGGAAATGCTCATGATACAATAAAGCCTAGTGAGCATTCCAATCTATCTATAATTGGGCTTTATATGTTTGAAAGTGAAGAGACTTATATGTTTTGAGTTGAATTTTATTAGATTGCTAGGACTTATAATTCACCAACACAAGGTTGTGGAAAAGCCTAAGTGAGGATTTATGCTTGTAGCTCAAAGAAAATAACAACCTTGGATACTAAATCTAGGGAGCTATCATAAGCTAAAGCATGATCTAAATCTAAGCAAAGATAGACATAAGATTTACCTCCACAAAAGTGGATAATTAAATGGGCTTACAATCAGGTGGTGGTGGTAACTCCTCTTATGATTTTAAAACCATGTGGTCTAGTCATGAAATTACAAGATAGTTAGGCTATTACTTATTTATAAAAGAGATTAAGTTCTCACTCCCAGAGACTAGAACATGAGTGGTATGAATAATGACTTAGTCTAATGTAAAATATTTTCAAGTTTTATTTAATTTTTGACACTTCATTTGGACAAAGGCTTTAGGATTTTGATGCCTATATGCATGATGAAATAATATTGTTGACTAAATCAGAGAAAGGGGTGTTTTCCAACACAAGGGATTCCCTCACAGTCAAGCATTATCATGCAAGGATGAAAATCCTCTAATTTCAAGAGTGAAATATATGATATGCATGTTGTGAAACATTCAACCATACAAAGGGGTTGGTAAATCTTTTAATTATCTTGTTTTACATCTTAAGCTTTATGGTGAGGTTATGAGTAGTAGAAAATTTTAGTTATGAGTGACTATTTGGGGTAGAAATTAATTTTTCTTAAGAGCCTAATCGCATCCACACATTAAAGCATCAATCATAAAGAAACTATAAAGAGCATGCTATCTTGCGTAATTTAAATATAACATCAAGCAATTTTATAACTATCGTAAAAGAATAAGAGGCCGATGATCAAGTGCCATACCCCAGAAAAGATGGGTAGCCAAACTCTACCCTTATACAACTTAAATTATAAAATTATAATTATAATTTATAAATAAATAAATACTATGGGGATATTCAAGCCTTTATATCTTCTCTCCTTCATTTTTTCTTGGCATCTTTCCTCCTTTGCACGCACCCAAATGCGTTCAATGCCATCCTAATCCCTCATAGCACTAATCTAATTCCTAATGCAAAATTACATTTAAAATAGGAAAACAAAATCTAACTACACCAAAATAGAGATTTGTTAAACACATATATAATCCCAAGTAGTTATATTTATAATTTAGACTTAGCACTACATGGGTAACCAAGCCACATGTCCTAACTTGGATTATGCTTAGGGTTTAAGAAACAAAGAGCATTTATATTTATTTTAAGAATCCCTTAAGCATAATCCCCGCAAAAATATGATTACACTAGAATGACCTAACATTCGTTTATGAAACATACACCCTAATATCCAGTCTAAACATTACATCACAAAAATACATCACACCATGCACCATCTAACATAAAGCTAGAAGTGGTGACTTAATTCTAATGTGTGTGTTAAGGCTTGTATGGTAAGTATTGCTAGGCATTAGTGTTATAATTTTTAAAGTGTAGAAGGTTTAATTTAACATGAAAGAGGAATCACTTGAAGTGATTTAAAATATTTATAGATTTTACTTTGTGTTTTCTTTTGCTTCATTTGATTACACTTAGCAACTAAGTGTTGTAAAGAAAGAGGATTATCTTTCATCCCTTAAGTCACTTTCTAAAACATGTTAATTTGATTTACTTCTAGTGAATGGCTAATTAAACAATTTTGAATCCTAAGTTTAGGTTCACTCTAAATAATTCTATTCAATATGAAAGGCTTCTTAAGATTAATCTAATTGATTACTTTCACATGACATACATCAATCATTCCTTTCCATCACATGTAACATGCATATGATTAAATTCTAGGTGTATCTATACATGCAATATGTTTTAGCACACTTATATGATGAATGCATACATGTGTATTTAATGTTTATATCATTTATGTGATTGAATTATTTAATCATATTAGTTTAAAGTTCTATATAAATTTTTATACAAAATGCATAGGGATTAATTAAATAGGTACGTGTCATTGTTAACAGGGAAGTGAGGTAATCAAATGACCTCCTTGGGGCTAACTAAAGCCTCAGTATTCCTAGGATATCCAAACCATATACCCATTTTCAAACACATGTAAATTTATATGCATGAATCATAAGAAAGAGAGCATTAACTTATATGTAACACATGCTAATTATTTAGATGATTATAGAATTCATGTTTCATTGATAAAAGAAAAGGGTTCTAATTCTATAATTAAATACACACATGTATAAGAAACATAAGCAAGTACATGCCATTGTTAACCGAAGTGAGCTAATCAAATGACCTCCTTGGAGCTACCTAAAGCCTTATGTTCCGGATGACCAAACTATGTACTTGCTTTTCTCTATACATACGAATGTATACATAAATAAATGAAGGAAAACCATCAAAGATTATATTTTTATTTGATTGAAACATTTATGTATGTGGAAAGCTTAATTCAAATTCTAATGTAGGAACACATGTAAATCAAATCAAATAAGTGTCATTGTTAACCGGAAAGTGAGGTAATCAAATGAGCTCTTTGGGGCTAACTAAAGCCTCATATTCTGTGATGTCCTATACATATTAATATTCAAATACATGTAAAACCATAAATAAATTAAGGAAAAGAAAGCTTTACTTCACATACCTAAGCTATAAGCACATGCAAAGCTTATATGTATCCATAATTATTATCACTCTAATCAATCTAATTAATTTATAAAATTTGGAAAAATAATTTTAATTTATTAGTGATAATAGCCACACATGTAAATTGATCCAACACATGCAAGCTTCCATAGAAAAAAATCATTTTATTTAATTAATTTTGAAAAGATGAATGTATGGTTTCAAATGCCATACAAATTTAATTTAATTGGAAGAGAACAACCAAATTTAAGCATGTGATTCATTCAACAACTAGTTCTAAGGATAATCAAATCAAAAAGATTGTTTAAAGTAAAGCTTTCTTAGTATCATTTTAATTTTATGTTTTGATTTGATTTGAGGATGTGAAGAAAAGTTTGATGATCCTAACCCATGTTTGTTGATTTGGATTAATGAAATGTAATTAAGTTGATTTTATGGATTAATTAAGTTGTAATATGCATTCAATCCATTAATTTACCCTTTCTTATGTTATCTTAAAGTAATTAACTAAATAATTATGAGCCAACATTATATGCATGAAAAATAAAATTAGCAATGATCCTAAGAAAGGAAAGGGGTCTAATGCAATTGACTCACAATTAATGGTTAATTAAGCTAAAGAACTTAATTAATTACTTTTATTATTTTCCCACACATGTGGACTAATCATAATTTCATTAAACTTTTTTTAGGTTATTCAACACCTAAAGATCTACCCAAGAATTAATTAATTAAGTTCATGTGATTACAATTTTAATTTAATTGATTGAATAATTTAAGTGACTAATTAATCTTTAATTAATTTTATTTTTAATTAATGGGTGAACTTAGGGAAGTAGAATAGAAAGGAGGCCCCAACCTTATTCCATAAGTCCCCTCACTGTAAAATAATGATTAGTGGGCCCAATTAATTAACTAGCCACTATTCATGTGATTAATTAACCCTTAATTAAATTAAGAAAGTAATTAGGACTTAATTAACTAATTTACCTAATTAATTTACTAATAAATCCCAAGAAAATTAGGGGATGCATAGGTCATCCTCTTAAACAATCTTAGAAAGTTTGGGGTTAATTAATTAACTAATTAAGGAGTAATTAAGCTAATTAAATTAAACCTAATTAAGCCTTATTACTATTCAAAATTAATTAGAATATTTTGAATAAATTCTCTCTAAAATAACTTTAAAATGAATATTTGTTTATATTTTCTAATTTTTCTACAATTAGTTTACTTTTTTACAAGTTTCATCCATTAAAACACATTAATTAAGCCTAATTAACCCTTAATCCCATCGACGCGTCATGGCGTGGTGCTTTCACTTGGCACCATGGGATTGGTTACTTAAACATAATCCTAGTCGGCACTTGCATGGCTGATGTGCTTTCGTGCATCGTCCGATCTAAGATTGGATGACTGATTAATCCTATGGTGCTAAAGAATTAAATCATGATCTATCAAATCACACGTCTACTCGATCAAGTGAAATAGATAGTGCATCTATCATCATGTGAGCAAGGCGAATGGAGTTCGTCCTCCATTTCTTGCATGATCGAGCTTCAAATGAATCCACACCTTCACGTAAAGGATCCAAAGGGATCTAATGGCTAGGATCGTGCGGATGAAAGCTTTCTTCAAAAGCTCCAATGTATTTTATACAAAGGTCGGTTTCAATGGCATGCCTCAAGAGCTCAAGACCAGATGGAAAATTCAATTGAAGAAGCTTCATCTAGTGGAGATGAAGCTCTTTTGGTGAGGTGATTTTCGGAAGGCCAATGTCCAAAGTGTTGGTGGTTGGTGTTCAAATCAGTCATTGAGTCATCAAAAGCTTGGGAATGATTTTTCTTGCTTGACTAGCTCGAGGGATGTGTACAATGTTAATTGCACTTTGGTTGAGCCTTGATTAAATTGGAATGAATCGGTGATGCCTATTCTGAAGGAAACTAAGAACAAGTAACTTGGGGAGGCTTAGGAACTCTAGGAAGCTTTTGGAGGCTCATCTTAGCTAGGGCTCTAAGGAATGAATTCTTGTTAGCTTGAGTGAAAATGAGGGGTGTAAACCCTCTCCCTTGGATCTTGGCCTAGTTTAACTCTTTGTGATCATCCGATCATCTCAAAGGGTCATGGCTATCCTTGTGTGGATTAAGTGGCTCGATTTGGTTGGGTGAAGGTATGGAAGTGGTGCCAATGAGGGTAGTGAGTGTCCCTGTGTTTCAAGTGCACCAATGGGGCGGTGAGGTGATTTCACCTCCCATGTCATGACCCAACCACCTTTGGTCTGATTGGGCGGTGTCCTAGAGTGTAGGTGGACCAATGGGAGAGTTCCAAGTAGCTAAGGAATGGAAATGACCACTTACATGGGAGATTTGTCTCATGTGATACCCTTAAACCAAGGGTAGGATGGTTATTTGTCATTTGTATGGGCAGATCGAATGAGTCAAAGGTAGGTTGGGCCAAATTTTATGTCATTTGGAGTGTAAGTGTCATTGGTTTAGTTTAATTTGGTTTAGATTTAGTTTTGGTTCATTTGAATTCGTCAAATGGGTCAAGTTGACCAATTTGACCCAATTGATAATTAGCTGGTCATGGCTTGGATTAGGTTTTGTTGATCATTTGGAGT
Source organism: Cymbidium sinense (assembly GCA_021442155.1). Lineage (NCBI taxonomy): Eukaryota > Viridiplantae > Streptophyta > Magnoliopsida > Asparagales > Orchidaceae > Cymbidium > Cymbidium sinense. Next base: position 62,414,575 of record CM038230.1, read on the forward strand.
ATGTTGTAGGCTTTGGTTGAGTTTAATTTGGATTTAATTAGGTTTTAGGTTGGTTTGACCATTTAGGTCAAGTTGGGTCAATAGGTCATTTAGGTCTAGTGGATCAATTAGGCTCAATTTGGTCAAGTTCAACAATCAATTTGGAATAAACTTGAGCAATTGATTGCAATCAATTTGATTTTGATTTAGATTTGACCCATTTTGGCCTTGTAGGTCAATTTGGGTCAACTTGGGTCAAGAGGGTTAATTGGGAAAAGTTTGGCTCAATTGAAGGTCAAGTCATGTTCAAATGATGGTTTTGTATGGGTATGGGTCATTGGTTTCAATTATTTTGGCTTAATTTGGCTAGATTAGGTTCATATGGGTTAAAAGGTTATCTTGGTCAAAGGACCAAGACTTGACTTTAATTGTGACAATTGATCAACCTAGGGTGATTAACAATCATGATTAGAGGTTTTGGTAGCTTGGTTCAATCCAATTTGGGTAGGATTAGAACTTGGCATAAATAGGTAAAATTGGCCACTTTGGGTCAAATTGTGGTTTAGTTGGCTTGATTTTGGGTTGAGTTTATTTAAGTTTATATATGGGATTGATATATAAATTCAATTGATTGGTTTGGGTTCAAATGGGTTTTGATTAATTTGAATATTTCAAGTCGATGGGCTAAGTGGGATTTGACTTGGGTTGATTTTGATTTGGCTTAATAATTGTAAATTTCATTTATATTTATGAATATAATTGAATGTATGATTCATTCATGAGAAAATCATTTGAATTTGAGTTTTAGAATGAATGAATTTGGCTAAGTCCATGGAGTTGGGTCATGTGGCTTAGGTTTGGATTTTGATTTAGTTTGATTATTTAAATGTATATTTCATTTATATTTGTGAAGATGATTGGAGGCATGACTTATTCATGAGAAACTCAATTGATTTTGGATTTATTTGAATGAAATTTTGGCTAAGCTCATGAATGTTGATGCATATGGCTTAGGAAGGGTTTTAATTTAATTTGATTTAGTTTTATTTAGTTTTGATGATTTGAAAATAGGTTTGATTTATATTTAGGAAGATGATTGAAGATATAAATTGAATATGATAAAATCAAATGATTTTGGATTGATTTGAAATGGATTTTGCTAAGGTTGATTCATATGGCTTAGGAAGGATTTTGATTTAGTTTGATTTTGGCAAATTGGATTTGGAATTGAGTTTGATTGTAAGTTTGAGATTTATTGAATGGTTGAATTGATATTTGAGAAAATCAGTTGAGTTTGGATTGATTTGAATTGGATTTTATCTAAGCTCATGAAGGTCGATTCATATGGCTTAGGAAGGATTTTGATTTAGTTTGATTTTGGCAAATTGATTTGGAATTGAGTTTGATTGAAAGTTTGAGAGATTGATTGAAGGGTTGAATTTATATTTGAGAAAATCACTTGAATTTGGATTGATTTTAATTTGGCTAAGGCTAAGTCCCTAAGATAAAATCATAGGGCTTAGGTTAGTTTTGAATTTGGATTTGATCTTCAATCATTTGACTTGGAATTTGGATTTTGATTTGGTTTAAATTTGAGGCTTGGTATTGGCATAAGAAGGTTAACATGGATTGGGTTTAGGCTATAGGATAGGTGGATCTCTCCTAAGTCCTAGCCTAATCTTATGATTAACCCTTCTAAGTCTCTAAGCTTAGGTTAAGTGTTCTCCTAAGTGCTGAAGTGTCTTATGACTAAAGTCTTAGTGTCTAGAGGATTCCTAAGTCTAAGAAGAGGAGATTGAGAACTCACTCTAAAACTAAGGTCAACATACTATCGGACTCATAGTCTCCGGTTGGCTATAACTCAATTTACTAGCTAACCAATTTAAAATTAAGACATAGTCATGATGTCACTTTAGAATGAGTCATAGATCACATTAACTTTGGTTATTAGAATGTATTCTTGCCATCTTTCTCCATCTACTAAGCTCATGCTCTTGGGTTACCATTTATTACATCATGAAGTCAAAGATTGGGACCCAAAGTCAGATTTGGCACTCCATTATTAGCTATGGGTATGTATATTAGGACACCACCGCAGATGCATGGTGATGTCCTTAGAAAAGCTAGTATATATCGCCGATCACGTATCACTCTTCAATTATAGCCACCTTCCTTTCACATGGATCAAGCATATTGGATCATTAGGATAAAGCTACCTATACTTTATGGGTTGGTGCACATGAATTGATGATAGATATGTAGGATAAAGCAAGATTACCAATTATAGAACTCCTTATGAAGAATGTATTCCATCAAACCATGAGTTTTTTTAGCCAACTAGATGGTCAATGTAGAAATGGTGGTTACATATATTCTTCAAGACTACATCATGCTTTAGTTAATTATCGAGATTATCCAAGAATAGAGGGCGGTCACAAATGTCAAAATATGATCACTCAGCGTGGTTAGAAAGCTTTCTTCTTTCAAGGATGCACTTGCCACATTTTGCATAGATTAAATTCATTCGTTAATGGATCCCATGCATCTACTAAGGCCAAATTTGAGTCAATAAAAAAAAGTCAACTATACAAGATACTAGTATAAAACATCAATGAGGAGCTATCTTTAGTGACTTTTATTGCTACTATATGCTATTTTAATTTTTCTTGGCACAATAGACTATCTCATCCTTCTACCTTACTATGGCTAGCCTACTTGTTTATGGTGAAAGGATATCACTAGCACCTACAACACTATCCTACTTATATCATGGATTATGCATAGTAAGTGTCATGACCAACTCACAATGCAATGATGTGGAACCACCTTGGCACTATCTACATTGATGGATTCATTTCCATATTTTAGAGCCTTATCCTAAGATAGCATCTTATTTTAGAGAGCATAATTTTTCCATGATTATGCAACTTAACAAAGCTATAATCTCTAGACAAGAATCAAATAAAGACCTTCATGTTCTCCCTAATGTGTATGATATGATCATTTTTAGATTATCCATAGATCATCCTTCTATAGTTTGTTTATTCAAAGTATGGGGTAGAAGTTCATAGACTCTCTTACTAATAGAGGCACTCCCCTACTATCGTCAAAGTCAAGATACAAACACATTATAGAATATCTCATTGAGACCCACTTGGCTATGCTATCTCCACCATGGATGCAATCACGGAAGGTTATAACCCTTATAGGTTAGGTTGGCGTTCAAATTTTCTCAAGCTACACCCATATATGGGTTACTACCAACAATGGATATAGTAGATTCCCATTCCTTAGGAGAACTCCAACTAGCTGCTTAGTAGTAGCCTCAATAGCATAGACCTTCACACTCTTGGGGACTCATTATAGTTTCTAATAGCTCCACAGAGACTCATACAAGTTCTATCATTTATGATTAATGTGGATCTATCATACCTTCTCTTTCTTCTTGAGCTAAGCTTTTGCATATGCAATCATAAAATGCAAAAGACCAATCCAACATATACCACATAGTCATTGCTTCTAAAAGAGCATTAGATAATCAAAAGGTAGTAGGAAATGATGGTGTCAAAATTCATCTACTCAAGAGAAAAATGATAAGGACCTCTCTGACCCCAGTTCATTCTAATATACAAGTTGTATATATAGACAACTTTATTCATATCCTTGCCTTGCCAATAGTAGTTGAGCCACCAAAGAAACAAAAGAGAGTGATGTCATGTTGGTATTATCCACATATACTACTATAATTTCTCTAGTATGCATCTAACCTACTAACGATCATATATATATACTATAGAGCATGCACATATAGAAGAGTCTAGCTAATTTTAAACCACTTTTATCATATTCAACTTGGGTGATGGTGAGCATGACCCAAGACGGTTCTTCAAATTTGGATTCTTATGCATAAAGTCACCCTATTCTAATGAGAACCATATAGTCCAAAGGAAGTTATCTAGCCTAGAAATTTTATATTTTATTCCTAGAATATGCCCTAGAATTTTAACTCCCTTGCATGATAGTCCTTTAAAAGCTTATACCATATAATAGCAACTTTGCAACAACTAATTCTAAGTATCAACTTAGTAGTTCTACCTAATTTTATCTACGTGGAAGCAAATTCTTTACTAGATTGTCCTTTTAGGTCTCAAGTAGAAGAATTATAGTTATGGGAATCCTCTATAGAGACATTGAATTTGGACTATTCTCTTTCTACCTATAAATAAGTGTTGTTAGATACACTTACTACTATAGAAACATTAGCCAATACCATCTCACATCAAGTCTCCCTAGTTCACCAACATCTAGAGCATAGTCTTAAAGCCTTGAGATCCTTCCAAAGGGAGCTTCTAGAGCACAAATGGAACTCCTCGATATCTCTCTGAATTGAGAGAAGTATAGAGGAGAGATAATATTTGATAGAAAGGAGCTATGATCGGACAAGGTATCAGCCATAGAAGAAGATTGTTCACGGTACATGCTCGGTGTCCAAACTTGAACAAACTCTTTCTTCATTAGAGTGTGATTAGAGGCCACCTTGCAACATCTCCATGAAGCATGAGAAAGGGGCTACTATGGCCTACAAGGCTCATACAATTTTATTTGTATTATAGAAATCCGGGACAACTATTTTACCTAAAATTTTCTCATGTAACAATTTTTATTATCGTGTAATACATTAAAATTATTAAAGTAACATGTCATAGGCTTGAATTAGTTGGGTTAATCATCTCTATATATGTATACTACAACCAATAGAAGATCTAGATAATGAATGCATCATGTTTTGATGGCATGATACATTCATTGGGAGGCAATTTTGTTTACATAAAAAAAAGAAATGAAATAAAATAAAATAATAAAAATAATTTTTTGGATAAATGCCACGGCTGCGTCCATAGTGTTGAGGTGTTTCCCTAGTCTTCTAGAAGAAATGAGTACCCATTCTAGCTATCAAGGTATGATGCAACCGTGACATCATAATCTTGGTCGAGACTTTTAATTGCTTAGTCAAGTCAAATTACTATACAACACCGCAACACGATCTTGGCACCAGGTGATGCACGACCTTTGAGAGGGATCAATTTCAGCCCACTCCTATAAATAGGAGTGAGCAGTCCACTCAAAGGACTTCTTCCCCACTTTTCCCCTCTACTCTTTCTAAATGGTGCTCACACTTCTCTCAGTTTCTCACTTGGTAAAGAATTTGTGCTTTATCTTAATAGTTTGACAAATCCCACCATTGATCTTTGATCTAGTGTAGAAAACTTAGAGATTTCAAGACCTCGGTGTTGAATTTTATTCCATGAGAGATAAAACCCCTCCCTCCATTGATCTTAGATCCAAAATAGAGAGAAGAGTGTTTTCACTATATAGTTTTAAACCTAGCACTACTAAGGCATAATGCTACCAAAATTTCTAAAACATTTGAAAAATTTACACTTTAAATTCAAAATTTGACCTATAGCGATGAGGTGTTGGATATCGCATCGCGTTCTTAGATAGCCATATCAAGTAAGTGGCACCACTAAGAATTAGCATCAATGTGCTCTAACAAAATCCCATGGTGCCACACTAGAGCATTAGCGTTGTGGCCATACTCACATGTCACTTAAAATATTTCTTAATATTTTGATCAAATCATGAGATAAAATCCCTGCCATAGAGTCGTGTCACTTTATGCGTGTGAAAAGGACTTAGAAATTTTTTTTCTTGAGAGAAAATAATATCCCACAACACCGTGGTGATGCAGCCATGGTGCCCACCTCTCGATCCTTTGGTCTCTATAGTCGAGGTGTTGTACGATTTGATTATATATATATATATATATATATATATATATATATATATATATATATATATATATATATATATATATAAGCATACAATGCAAAGATATTAAAAGAGAAATTTTATTTCTTCAAATTAAAATTTTAAATTTTAAATAAGAAAGAAAAAAAGAAAAAAAATACAAACGGGAAAAGCTAATAATCACACTCGTCACCACCCTCCTCTTCCTCTCCTTCCTTCTCCTTCATACTTGATCTTGGTGGGGTAATCACACGCAGTGATATTGAGCTATTGTAAGGAAAGAGGCATGGCTAGGATCTACAAGATTGTAATTATGAAACATGTTCACCAATGTAGTGTTGAATTGAGCCATGTAGGAGAATTGCATCTTGTTGATCCATGTGATGGTCAAATTTGTCTTTCAACATCTTCTACCTATGACTACTCTTATCTATCCTCTTCCACAAGTCCAATACTTGGCTAATCTCTTGAACTTGCTCAATGAAGGATTTGGGAGTTCATGATCTAGATCAAGGAGGATGTGAATGCTCCCACGCAAATCTATTCTCGAACCTTCCAATCACACTCTTCATTAGAGGAGCCTTTTGAAGGAGTGCCTCCTAATCAGACCCCCCTTACGCAGCTACTACACACAAACCATAAATAAGAAAAGGGTGGCACCCAATAGTAGTGCTCCCCTTGATATTACAAATAGAATTAAACATAACCTCTTTTAAATAAAAAATTAAAATAACCCTGTTCTTAATAACCTCACTAATGTTACTAGATGGCATAAGCTTGGTAGAAATGAAATAATGCCAAGCCTTAGTGGCGACTATCATACTGCGCAGAAAGTTGATAATACTTTCCTTCTAGCATTTCCATTGGACGCTTTCATTTTCGCCACAAAGAAAAAGAATAATCTTATCATTGGGATGATGATTATAGTAAAGAGAAATTGATTATACTCAATATTAGATAGATCATAATATGCATTTATAGTACTATTATACTTGCTTTCCCCTAATGTATGTCTTATTATTTTGGTTGTTTCATGCATTTGAAAAATTCACCCGAGAATGCCGGTTTAAGCCACCGCTTCATAATTATTGCCTCCACGCTACCATTAGGATTACGGAATCCCTCTCTAGAATCAAGTGTTTATGAAAGAGAGTGTCAGTCGCTCTCTCGGCGGTCTAGTGAAGCAATTGGCATTGTTGGGTGTCCTCTTCTTACCCCACAACTCTTCTAAGAGGCATGATTAATAATGGAAATGAAAAATATATATATAAAGAGCAAGAAAAGAAAAATTCTTAAGAGAAGGGATTGCGAATAAAATTTTTTAATAAGCAGCCTCTATTTATAGATTAGGACTAAGCACAAATGCTCGGACCAGTTGAGCACTACCCTCTTGGGTTGTAGAACACGGTCAGAGCCCACCGGGACCTACTTAGCTCATCCCATCAGTTCTTGTATGGTCAAAAAGATAGAATTAATTATAATAAATTTATGTAACGGCGTGCATGAAAAGAGAAGACACTCTAACCTAGCACCATGATGCTAATTAAAATAAGGTTGTTGTTTCCCTTAAAACTCATTGCATGTTTGTCAAGAATCTTGACCCAATGCTATAAAATGCAGGATTCGTTTAAAAAAGTCAAATGACTAATAAATGTATACGGTCTAAGCCTCTAGCTCATCTACCCCCCCCCCCGCAAATCTATTCTCGAACCTCTCCAATCCACTCTTCATTAGAAGAGCCTTTTGAAGGAGTGTCTCCTAATCGGACCCATACGCAGCTACTACACACAAACCATAAATAAGAAAAGGTGCGCATAGTAGTGCTCCCCTTCAACATATTACAACAATTAAACATAACCTCTTTTAAATAAAAAAATTTATAATAACCTGTTCTTGATAACCTCACTAATGTTACTAGATGGCATAAGCTTGGTAGAAATTAAATAATGCCAAGCCTTAGTGGCTGTCATACGCAGAATGTTTATAATACTTTCCTTCTAGCATTTCCATTGGACGCTTTCATTTTTACAAAGAAAAGAATAATCTTATCAAAATTGGGATGATCATTATAATAAAAGAGAAATTGATTATACTCAATATTAGAAAGATCATAATATGCATTTATAGCTACTATACTTGCTTTCCCTAATGTATGCCTTATTGTCTTGGTTGTCTCATGCATTTGAGAAAAATTCATGCACCACGAGAATGCCGCTTTAAGACACCTCCGCTCCATAATTAGTCCCTCCACCTACCATCGATTAAATCCCTATCTAGAATCAAGTGTTTATGAAGGAGAGTGTGCAGTCGCTCGACATCGATGCTAATGAAGCAATTGGCATTGTTGGATGTCCTCTTCCAACTCTTCTAAGAGGCATGATTAATAATGGAAATGAAAAAATATATATAAAGAGCAAGAAAAGAAAAAAATTCTTAAGAGAAGGGATTGCGAATAAAATTTTTAATAGCTGGGCCTCTATTTATAGATTAGGACTAAGGACCGCAATGCTCGACTCCATGAGGCACTACCCTTTTAGGTTGTAGAACACCTTAGCGTCGAAGAGCCCACAGGACCTACTTAGCTCATCCCATCGACATTGTATGGTCAAAAGATAGAATTAATTATAATAAATTTATGTAACGACGTGCATGAAAAGAGCATAGCACTCTAACCTAGCACCATGATGCTAATTAAAATAAGGTTGTTGTTTCCCCTTAAACCTCACTGCATGTTTGTCAAGAATCTTGACCGATCAGATAATTATAAGGTGGCAGCATGTCGTTAAAAGTCAAATGACTAATAATGTCAACGCCACTGAGCCTCTAGCTCATCTACCCCGCTGTGTCATGCCATATAAGTATTGGGCTCCACTATCATATCAGAAGCGTTGGATCCAAGCATTGATGTGTTGGGACCAAAATGAGAATTTAATGTACTTTTAATAAAAAATTAATTTATTTATTTATTTATTTTTGGTATGAAAATACAACTATATCTACCTAATATGTAAGAAACCCTAATTTTGGCATTCCAAATGGATGTAAGCCCAACCTCCTATTACGTCACCATGTGAACATCCATAATTCATTCACCACGTGAATAAATCCATATCTATTTGTCATGCAAACACTAAAATGTAGGCATTCCACAAAGATGTAAGCTCAACCTCCTATTCGTTCACCACGTGAATATCTATTTGTTTACCATTTGAGCACCTTATAATTTGTTCACTATGCAAACAAATTTATATCCATCCATCATGATAGACAACCTTAATTTTGGCACTCCAAAGGGATGTAAGCGGCCTTATATGTTCGTTCATAATGTGGACATCGCATTCACCATGCAATACCTTATAATCTATTCACCACATGAACACTCTTGAACTACTTACACCTATAATTCTAAGTCTACTTGAGATACCTAAAATGAGGCAAACCATGGTTGCTAATCGATTCTTTGGATATTACGACTATGTCCCTCCAATGTTGGTAGTCGGAATAATGTAATCACGGGATGACAAAACCATGGGATCTTGAATGAGGTTTATTAACCTCATTTTTAGATGAGGTTAATATAATCAAAACTAGTAATTAGGATGTCCCGATCTCAAATGGGAATCTCTAATGCTTAGGACACTATGTAGTAACTGGGAACCTTCCTTGGGTTTGATCTAACTAATTAAGCTTAGATTTGACCCAATCTTCGAATTTGAACTAAATCAAATTAAAAAAAAGGAACAAATCCAAAATTAAATTAAAGTCAAATCTAGTCAACCCATTTGGCATAAGTTTGACTTTAAGGTCCCACCAAGTCAAAGGTCAACCTACCAAGAATTTGACCAAATTCAATCATTCCAAATGTTTCAAATGATCAAATAAATGTGTTTGGTCATGAATCTAAAAAAATTCAAATTCATTTCAACCTTAATTGGGTTCATTAGTCAACTTAGTCTAAATAATCTTAAATGGGTCCAATTGGGTTCAAACCCAAATCAAATTGAAATCAATCCAACTTGATTGCTCAAAATCATTTGGAAATGATAATTAAACACAATCTCATTCATCATTGGGTCTAATTTGGTCAAATTTGTCATTTGACCCAAATGAAACCCAAGCTTAACCCATTAAGCTCACTTTGTGTTAAATGGGTTCAAATTGAAATTTAATTGAAATTAAATGAAATCAATTACTCCAAATCACCTCACATGTGATCAAGCATGATTGGAGTCCAAACCCAAATCTAATTGAGTCAAATTGGTAATTTGAACCCAATTGAATCAAACTTAACTCATTTAGGTTTAAATGGGTTGAAATAAAATGAGATTCAAAATTAATTCAAAACTAAATGAATTAATCAAATCAAAACTCATTCAATCATCAATGAGATGATTAAACTTACGATTATATTAAATTAAAACCAAACACTTTGAATCAAAATACTTGGTTTGGATTTAATTTTTCAATCAAGTCAAATGGGTTCACACTTGACCTCAAATTCATTTGAGATTGAGGCGAACATACTAGTCCAAAGACTTTGATAGTGATGCTTAAAGCCCAAAGCCAAAGGGAATAAATGGAAACACTTTGGTAAATTCCTCCCCATTCCATCATGAAAATTATTTGGCCTTATCCAAGTATCCTTTGACCTTTGACCACCTATTAAGAGCATATTTCCAAGTCAAGGCAAGGGGAGAAGTCAAAAGAAAAAATTGAAATTGGTTTTCTCCTTCTCCAAGAGAAAAGCTAAGGAAGAAGAAAAAAAGAAGAGAAGGAGAAAGATGGTGCACCAAGCAAGGAAAGTAAGCACGATGCCATCCTTCTCCTGACCATCCAAGGTTCACAAGACCGGGGATTGAATCCCACCACTTGGCCTGCCTTGCCGGTGGAATCGTGCCTAAAACCAAAAGGATGCCTCTCGCCAAACATGGAAAGAGGGAGGGAACGCCAATTCCTCCCCTTTTCATTCCAAAATTCGCCAAAGAAAGAGATGAAGGCTAGGACCCTTCCCCAACCCCTCACAATCGACACCGGAGAACGGATGAAAACCAAACTCCTTTAATGATGAAATCCAAAGGGAGTTCATTTAATTAAATTGAACATTCCAACACATTTTAGAGGTTGAGGCTACCTCAAACGCCATCATGAGAAAAAAATGACCCAGCTACCTAAAATTTGATTTAATGCTAGTCTAGGGAGCAATCCATGGGGAGGCAAGCCGTCAAACTTCACACATGCCTTTGGCATGTTGAAACAAAGCTAATGGAGTCGATCTCACCATTGGTGATCACCAAAATTGAGATATGCTCCACCACCACTTTAGGTTGTCGGTTTGGTCTATTTCAAAAGGAAATTGACCCCAAGTGGATCAAGCGGTATGGATGGGTAGTAAATCGATCATCATTCATCATTTCATAATCAAAATCGAGTTGAAAATCATAAGCAATCATTGGAATTTGGGTGGAAATGACGATGTCCGTCTCTCGCGAAAATCCATGGAATTTAATTCGCTATTCGATCCTTCTACCGAATGGACGATCATGATTTAATCGGTTGATATGATTTAAATTCCTTAAGGATCTACAAATAGATCGACGGTTGAGGATCATCTTGCATGGCACCGCCTTTGATGTGGATGCCACACGGAATCCGCATGGCCAAATCGCATCATGCCAAGTGGCGATGCGCCATGGATGCCACGCCAACCCGCCATTATAAATCGATAAATTCTCTTTAAAATTAATTTAAATTCAAAAAATCATTAAAAATAAATACAAATCCAAAAAATTCAAACTTAGGATCTATGAATTCATCTTGATGAAAGAAATCCACTAAAATTAAAATCCCCAATTAATTTTGGCGATTTTGGCATTACTTTAGCTTTGAATGAAATCAATTAAACTTTAATTAATCACAAACCATTAATTAAATTCAAACGAAACTTTTGGAATTAACATTGATGTTAAAATAAACCCCAGGAACAATTTTTAAGAATTAGTGCGATGTAATTCATGAGATATGAAATTTCAATTCCTAAATCATAATTTTAATTAAATAAATTAATATAAAAGGAAATAATTAATGAAAATGAATTAAATTACCTTGAATCAACTTAATAGACTTTAATGAACTTAAAATCATCAATGAAACTCATTGGAACTTAATAAATCACAAAATGACTTAATTAAGCAATTAATTGAATTAAATAATTCAAATAATTAACTAGAAATTAGATAAATCACAATAAATCAACCGAATGTCAAAAAATTATGAATAAACCCTCTTTGGAAACATCTTTCAGAAGAATCAATGAAAAATAAAATTGATTGATTTGCATCAAATTAAGCTGAATTAAGGTTTTAATAAAATAATTAGAATCTTAATTACACCTTACTTATGAATCTAATCAAGATGAAACTTTGGAAACATGAAATTGGGATGGAACGCCACCTGTTATAAAATCTCAGATCCAATTAATCTTTGGATTGAGAATTGTTGAACTTCCAAATCTCTAGGCCAATATTAATCAAATAATGAATAAAAAAATTCATAAATTTATGAAATCATGGGACAACTTGAACTAATCTCAATTAGACATAAAAAAACTCTTAGGATGGTTTTCCAACATCCTAAGTCAAAGAACAATCTTAAGGGTTAATGAAATCATTAATGCTTGTTAAGCTTAATTAAATCTTAACCTAATAAAATCATAATCATAAACACTTAATGAAACTTAAATATATAATCAATCTAACCTAAGAATGGCTTAAATATTAACCTAAATGCCTTAAGTTAACATAAATCAAATTAAATGAATGAACATAACTTAAAACCTAAATATAATTCAAACCCAAACAAATTCAAACTAAATCAAATGAACCAATTCAAATCAAATCAAATCAAATAATTCAAACTAAGAATTGAAAAGTAAAACAAGAATGAAAATCAAATCAAATAAAAAATGAATTGGAAAATAAATTTCCAAAGAAAATAATCAACCCAAAATCCAAATGAATTCAAATTCAAACCATCTAAATGAAACTAAAGAATTAACTAAGATACTTAAGTATCATAGTTAGACCTTTAGGATGAGGATTTCATACTAGTAGGAGTTAGATGTTGAATAGAAAAGATTTCATCCAAAAGTGGGATCCATTCTACTCTTCATTCTTGAAATCTAAACTTCAATTTAATTAAATAAAAGTGAAAAAAGAAAGTAAATCATTAAATAATTTGAATTGAAATCATCCAAAGGAAAAATTCAAATAATTTCAAACTCCAAATTGAAACTACAACTAAAGAGGTCAAGCAAAGTCTTGGTACACAAGCCTATTTGCTTCACACACTAGATTATTAAGTCACGACCCTTGACTTTGGTTAGGCCATTCTATGATTCCTTTATTATTTTTTTGTGTTATAATATGATGCTTCACATGTCTTAGTGGTGTACTATTTTAGACGCATGTCTAGGATTGTTTAGATGTTAAACTGGATGATAGGATGTTTTTTAGATCTCACATTGTCTTCTATGGGGACTATACCAAAAGGATTGATATCATAAATAAATTTAAAATATTACTTTCTTGTAGGTATCGTAAGTCATTAAGCATAGCCCATAGGATAAGTAGGCTTGGTAGCTAATGCTAAACTTGTATGTTTGTGAAATATGACTATTGTATGTTGTTTGTATTTTGTTGACATTTTTTTTGCAAGGCTTAGGATTAATTTTGAAATTAAAATATAAATTTGAGCTTAGAATTAGGTTAAGATCTATGGAGTCGAAAATAGGTGTGACCCTACCGTAAGATAATAGTGATCCTGAAGCCCAATAGATGTCCCAAGAAGGAGACAATCATGCAGAAGACTCACGATCTAAACTTGTAGTTCTAGACCAGTATATAAGGGCGAACTCTACTCATTTGCCTTTTGTTCAAAGGTGTCTGCATCTAACAAAGATTGGCCTTTTCTTAAATTAAATTAGCTTGATTTATATTGGGTGCACAATAAAATCAACCCGCTTTATAAGTTTCTTTCTATGTTGTGCTTTCCTATAATTGAATTACGGCATGATTAAGCTCATAAGAAAAACTAAATTTTATACCCAATTTAAATCTAAACAATTGAAACAAAAATTAAAAAAAAATTGAAACTTCATTTAAACAAAAGCCTTAGGCAAAACTTAAAATTAATTAGAAACTAATTAGGTTTTGAAACTAATTTAAAAATTCTAAATTCTTGAATTGGGCAACTTCTCTCATTGCACATAAGAGGCATTTGACTGAGGATGACCATCTTCTTGGGGAAGCTGGGATTTGGCCTATAACCATTTCTAATTGCATGGCATCGGGCATGAAAATGCATACCCAAGACCTTAAATAAATCTTAAATCAAAATAATTAAAAATCTAAACAATGTGCATTAGTTAGATGCATTTCATACCCCACTTTAGCTTAGGGATTAGGGAGTGAGTCTAGGTTCATAGATTCCTTTCTTAAAATATAAATGACCCAACCATCTTGCATTCATGAAACTTAGCATCATGAATTTAAAATGTGCTTAGGTGGTGTTAAATGATAGCCCCAAGTGGGTTATATGTTTAGAGGAGTTAGGGATAGGTTACTTCCCTCAAGTGAGAGGAATGGCCTATAATTCCCAAAATGAAATTAGGTCGAGCATCTAACGTGTGTCAAAAGCACGTGTAAACTAGGTTCAAGCATCCTTTTAAGAATAAGTCTTCAATTTTAAGCATTTCTACAATCTTGTCGCTATAATCTAAGTCCTAGACTTCTCGAAAGGTCAACTCAAAATCTAAATTAAATTATAAAATATAAAGCCCAATTACATGATAGTTGAAATGCCTACTAGGCATCCCGATCAATATAAATTTTCTACTTTAACTCGTTTGGCCACCAAAAGAACTCTCTCTAATTTAAATCAATATTTTGAAAACCAACTTTGAAATCCTTAGAAATAATAATTCATTTCTTTAATCGAGACTATTCTGGAAGAAGAGACCTTTCTTAAGATATAATTAACTCTGAGGCTTACCTCATAGGAAACCATAAACTTAGTTTAAAATAAACCATGTTCCACCTTCCATGCAGTTTAGGGAAAAATCTGTACATAAAGACCCATTAGTCTTAAGAGTCTTTTATTAAGTGATCGAATTCATTACAGGATAACATGTTTATCTATCGAGATAGTATGTTTATTCCTTAATGATGCATTTGAATCTAAATAAATATTTTCTAAATTCTATGTGGTGTCACAAATTTTCCCCATAGGGTTACACTCTATTTTCTACAAGACAATCATCTATGTCACACACACCTCTAAAACATAAATTGAATGTCAAATAGATATGATTGTTTTCAACCTTAATTGAGAGTGCTCTTTTACAATGGTAAGAGGGGTAATTAACTATGGAGGCTTGCATCCATAGGAAGTAAAGCCCAGGATAAAAATAAACCCTAACATAAATATTAGAGGAAATATTGAATATATATATATATATATATATATATATATATATATATATATATATATATATATATATATATATATATATATATATATATATATATATATATATATATATATATATATCAATCTTCCTCACAAAAAAAATATACTCCTACCCATCCCACAAAGATGGTGAAGCACATCCTTAAAGGTATTTTTTGGAATCAATGGTGTACAATTTTAAACTAGATGTCTAGGATTATTTGTTCATTAGACTATATGGTAGTATGTTCTTTTTTAAAACTAATGTTATCTTCTATAAGTGGTTATGCTAAAAAAGCCCGCTATCATAAATTATATATAAATGTTATTTTCTAGTAGGTATGCTTAAGTCCTAAGCATAGCCCAATAGGATAGGGGCTTGGCAAGCAGCTAATGCTAAGCCCATATGTTTGCAAATATAACTGCTAGTGTTATTTCCATTTTCCTAATATTTTCTTTGGGGCTTAGGATTTATTTTTAAAATTTAATATATAATTTGAGCTTAGAATTAGATTAGGATTCATGGGGTCTAGGATTAGCAAGAGTTGACCCAACCAACGGATAGATGTAGAGGTCCCCTATGAAGCCCAATGGAGGTCACTTGAAGAAGAAGATGATCCTAGAAAGAAGTCCCAGTAAATCTAAACTTGTAGTTCTAGGCGAAAAAGGTAGAGCTCAACTACCTATTTTCTCTTTCTTTTAGAGTGTACTGACATTACACGGTTGTATTGGCTTGTTCTTTAATTTAAATTGGCTTAATTTACTTTGGTGGGCAATAGAATCAACTTATTTTTCTAGGTTTCTTTTGTGATGGATGCCGTGACATTAGGCTCAGAAAACTAAATTTTCTACCTACTTTAAATCTCAACAATTGAAACAAAAATAAAGACACTTGAAATTTCACATTAATTAAAGTCCTAGGAATAACTAAAATCAACTAGAAATAACTAACTTTTGCAAATCATGCTACCATATTATTCTAACTCGTGAATTACACGACCCATTACACATAAGGGACATTTGACCTTTGAGGATGACCACCTTCTTAGGGATATCTTCTTCTTCTTGATTTGGCCCATGACCATTTGTAATTACATGTCATTTAGGCATAAAATGTAAACCCTAAGACCTTAAATGAATGGTGAGTCAAAACATCTAAAAGTTGAAAAATATGCATTAGTTTAGTGTATATCACCCTACATGATCCTAGGGATTAGGGAGTGTGTCTAGGTTATTAGATTCTTTCCTAAAATGTAACAGCCAACCATCTTTCATACATAAGACTTGGCATCATAGATTTAAAATTCTTTTAGGTGGTGTTAGCTAGCGCCCTTCTAGGTGGGTTATAAGTTCAAGAGTCATGGATAGGTTTCCTTCTTTAAGTAAGAGAAATCAATAATTCCCAAAAGTAAAACTGCCGAGCATCTAACTTATGTCGATGCTCTTATAGACTTAGGATCAAGCATCCTATTGGAGTATTCAACCCTAGGCATTTATGCTTTTGTGTCTAGAATATAAGTCTTAGATTTCTAATAAATTATCAACTTAAATTTTATTTAAATTCTAAAATTAAAAGCTCAATGATAGGATAGTTGAAATTTCCACTAAGCATCCATTTAAAAGGAATTTCCTACTTCATCCGGTTGGATTCCAAAATAAGTCTTTCCACTTTGCATTCCCAATTGAAATTCCATATTATCATTTCCTTTGGAAACCAACTTAGAAATCCATAGAAATAATAGCTTTTTTTTAATCGAGTATTCTTAAGAAGAGATCCTTTGTTCCTAAGAAGTAATAACTATAAGGGCTTGCCCTTATGAGAACTATGAACCCTATTTAAATTAAACCTTACTCTACTTCCCATGTAGTTGAGGAAAACTCTCTAGTATATTAAAGACCCATTATCCTTAAGAGCCTTTTATTAAATGATCAAATCAATTATAGGATAACATGTTTATCTTGAGATAATATGTTTATTCCTTCATGATGCATTTGATCTTTCAAGCAAAAAAATTTCTAAATTCTATGTGGTGTCACAAATTTTTCTTATAGAGATATTTTACGGTGACCGCCTGGAATAGTTTCTCTCCATTTTAGAAATAAGCTATTATTTCTATATATAATATACATGTGTTTTCATAGGTCAAGATTGTCTTTCTATTGAATATCTCTCCATTTCACCCTTGGTAGAGCATATTTAACATCCACTAAAAGAGGGAGTATAAAACTATCTCATTTGTTAAAATCAAGCGAGATGGTTCTCAGAATGATGTTTTTTAAAAAATATCTTTCAAATAAAAAAAATCATAATCATAATAAAATTGGCTAAAATTTTCTAATGGATCAAAACCTTTTCTTTTGACTACATTTTGGTTATTGTTAATTATGATTTCATTAAAATTTTATTTTACAAATAGAAAATGTTTGGACAACTCATCTTCACTACTACATCTTGGATTAGGTTTTTCATGAACAAGTAGTAGGTTGGTATGATGGCTCCATCATCGGAGCTAGATTTGAGAACCTAAATATTACAACTAATAGGGTGACATTAGCTCCTATTAGTGAGGTGATTGTTAAAATTAAATAGCTCATTTTTTATTTCTCTAGTGCACCTCATTTTGCCTCTCAAGTCGGAAAGCTACTACTCAAGTCGAGTGGGCCCAGATAGGTCTTGCAAAAAAAGATCAAGTTGCCCACTCTCGAGATATTACGCTCCTTTTCTTTTCTAGTACCTTTGAAATAGGGTCCACTTCAGCCCCTAAAATGGACAAAAGCCAAAAGAAGAATAGTGGAAGAAGGCTTGGGAGGATAGTCCTTAAGGAAAGAAAAAAAAAAGAAACACTAGAAATAGACTCGGGGTAAGGGATAGATATACCCTCCTAAAGTGATAAAATTTTAAATTAGGCTTAATTATAACCTTAATTAGCAAATTAGGTACAAAAAAAATTAACAAAATAGGCCCAATCACCCAGACCTGGTAGCCAAGCGTCTGCCGCCTGAACCGCGACACATCAACAATTTTAAAAAAACTTATGGCTCTACAATATTTTGCCCATATTAGGCTCATCCGGTCGAATCAAGCATTCTTAGTATCTTTACAATCATATAAACTCTCCATGATTTTTATGTTGACCAAAATTGCGATTATGTACCGATATGCGTGTTTTAAATGCGAGCAAAGACTACATTGTCGACTTGAAATATTGGAGCAGTATTTTGCTCGATCAATCTCATGTCGAATAGAGTGAGCTTAATATCATTGGAATTATAACCAAATTTCTCACGGCTTTCATGTTGACCAAAATTATGATTGTGGCGATACGCACAATTGCAAATGGAAAAATGCATGCTGAAAATATTGGAGCCTTTATTTTTCCCCAGACGACTCATTCGTGTCAAAATCAAGTGAGATTAGGATTGTTGGAATCATAACAAAATTTCGAACTTTTATGTTGAACAAAATTATGATTATGGCCCAATATGCAGCTTTTACAAATGCAAAAGTGGTGTCGACCATAAATTATGAACCACTCAGCACTCATCTCGATCAATTGAGCAAACTTGGTATTGTTGGAATCATAGAAAAATTTCCCATGACTTTTATGTTGACTAAAAATTAGGATTGGGTCGATATGAGTTTTGCAACGCAAAAAACTATGGTGTTGACCAAATATTGGACTAGCCTTTATTTTACCCGTGACACTCATCCAATATCGAAATTGAGTGAGCTTGGAATTGTTAGAATCATAACAAAACTTCCCATGAATTTCATGTTGACCAAATATTACTATTATGGTCGGTATGCAGTTTTGCAAAATGAATAATTAGAAAATTTTGAAATGACTTACTCTAAACAAACACTCTTAATGAACGCAATTAACAAATTTTTAAGAGACATGACATATGAGCAGGTGCTTATATTTCATTAATCTTATTGTTTGGAGAGAATTATTCAAATTAATTACATTCACATAAGAAAAATCAATGTGATAGTAGTAGGAATGCAACCATTTTCCTATGAACAACCCAACTCAAACTAGCTCACAACGCAAACAAACTCCCTCTCTAATCTAATTAATGAAGGAAGTATCATCACTAAAACATACATCATGGTACAACATTTTGTAAATGTGTACTAAGAACATCAATAAGTAGTACAAAAAGATATGAACTTAAAGCGATTTCAAGTCTAACCCAAACAAGGAAATACTTCATCAAAATGTTTTACTATAATAAAAGAGGTACAAATACAACAAAATGGGATCCACTACAAAAGATAATAGTGTAGATGACTATCGTGGACGACACGTATGGAATCGCATCACTAGGGCATGTAATGGGTTGGTGGTCATCGTGGTTGGTCTCTAGATGATGTTCTTGATGTTGCTCCTCCTCTTTAACCTTAGAGGCTTGTTATGAGTAACCTGTATGTAGCACAAGGTACATTGGCTAACCCGTAAGGAGGGAGAAACCATGGTACAATCCATACGGGGTGTTATATGGAATGTGGAGGCCCATATGTAGGAGGGATTAGTGGTTGCCACGGGTGCATCTAGGTCCACATACCTTCCGGTATGAATACTATGGTGTGAATGAATATGAGAGTTTGACCATTAGTAGAGATGATGGACCAACATCCATCATCGCCCATTTAGATGCAATCGACGATGAAGTACGGAATGTTGTCCTATACACTATCGAGATATGCATGTTGTGCCACGCCCCAAAGATAACCCCTAGTATATTTGATTGCTAAAATTATGTATCCTCATCCTTCCCAAAATATCGGAATATGTCCTCTATATTCGGGATATGCTCACGTTGTGTTGGAAGAATTTTTGTTATGATCAAATCAAAAAAACTATATTCATAATGATCAAATGAGGGCTTACCATAATTGATCTCAAGTGCTTGAGGGTAATAAGTGTCTGGGAATTGTAGGTGCCTTGATGTAGAGTGAAGCCTAAGATTGATACCATCTCATGTATCGATTAATGTCTAGCTCCGCCTCCCCTATTGGGATGAATCTATCACCACAACTAAATCATGTCTACTCTCCCATTGTGCAATATACATATGGTGGTAATCGATCCAATCCACATCGACTTTCCCTCAACCATCTACTAGCATGAAGACAATCTATGCTACATCACATAGTCGAAGGCGAACTACGAGAACACTGAGCGGCCGCACAACTCATTTCTAGCTAATCAATGGTACTCTAGCCATATCTCATCACCCCATAAGTATACATCTACAACACGTGCACAAATCTAAGTCCATATGGCTCCCAAATCACTGTGTTGTTTGAAAGGAATATTAGCTGTGTACATGCAATAATGGACTCAAAAAATAAATTTACAAAGCAACGACTGATCAGAGACCATCTACTTCATCTCTATAGGCTCGATGTGGTGTCATCTCTCAAGCATGTCCTTCATTCCGTGACATCCCACTCTCACCATCTATATCGTAAGTATGGAATATGCAACATAGGTGACTACATGAATGTGCTCCCACCATACCTACAAAAAATGTAGGTGACCACCATATTCATGCACTTCTTTGGCCTCATGAAGCTCCCTATACAAATGAGCAAGCACACAACCTAATGAGAACTCCCAAAATATTTCAACATCCTACAGCAAAGGGAAGATATGTAGGTGGACCTCCGAGATAGATGTGTCTAGCATAAGGAAATAGCCAATAGCAAAGAGTATGTATGCTCATGCACAATAAATTGAAGCTCCGGGAGATCTAAGTAAGAATCCCTATAATATGTCCAACGTAGCCATCATAGAGGAAAATAAGTCTATGCATGCACCTATCCCATTCATAACTCGATGTGATATGAGGTCGGATCGATCGTGATAGATAGTATGCTACTCTAGATGTGCTCCTATCAACTCATCACGAATCTAGCCAAGATGCCCATCACTTGCCCCACTAATAGCGGTCCTTTCAATAATGACGGGCCATCTATCGAACACTCAATCATAGCAACATCTTGCGGTAATCATCATCTCCAATGGGCAAGTGGAACTTATTTATCTATGAAGACCAACGCTCCATGAGGGCTGATCTAAGTGAATGTACCGCATCGAGAAACATAATCCACCGCAAAGCGGTCATAAATCTAGGATAGCTCGGCCATTCTCACGAACATAAGTAAATGAGATGCCTCCGATAACATGCACAATAGGGAATTCTAGTATGCAATATTGTAGGGATAATCCATATATGCTTGAATAAAAAAACCTTACCAACTGGATCTCATGCATACCATGTAGTCTTATACTAGGGTGAACATCACCGATGAAGGGTCGAACCACAACAATCTCCTCGCCGTCTTCACCTCTTGCGTGTTGGGTGAGCTTCTTCAAAAACATCCTTCCTACAATAATTTAGTCGATACACATATAATAATACGGTTAGTATGGAAAGAGCAAACCTATAAAGAAAAGTCTAAGATGATAACATGAATTTTATGACAAGAATAAGATTAATTGCTACGTTATTTCTCATTTAACTATCACAAACAAACATGTTTTACTAGAATCTAACAACATCCATATTAGGCATAGCAAAAATAAATATAAAAAACAAACTTACATTTACTAGAATCTAACAACATCCACTTTATAGGAAGCACAAATAACTAAAAAAAACAAATATGATTTTACAATCTAATAACATCAGTTCAGGAAGCACAAATAAATATAAAAATAAACATGATTTACTACATTCTAACAACAACCACAGGAAGCACAAATAAATATAAAAAACAAATATGATTTACTACTATCTAACAATATCTAGTTTACAAGAAGCATAAATAACTTTAAAAAAATAAACATTGTTTACTACAATCTAACAATAGCCATTTTACAGAAGCACAACTAACTATCAAAACAAACATGATTTACTACAACAACTTTGACACAAAATAATGACAAGGTAACTAATATTGCAACAAGATTATAACTATCACAATAATTGAGAAGACCCTAAACAATATTATATTCCATGATGTCGAGCTTGGGACACGTATTGTACCCAACATTTTTGCATACACTATAAATCTTGTTACTTCTTGTAGTATTCTCATCCATAGTATTTTTGAATCTATTTGTACGAGGTTGACCGACTTTTCTTGATATTTGGTGGATGGTACTCTAAGTAGTTTCTAGTAATGATGTGTTCTAGCCACTCATCATGATCGGGGATGACATGAAATTCTTCTGGTAGGTTTTGCTATAATACTCTAAAGTGTAGTAGGCCAAGATGTAATAGACGTGACTCGGATGTCATTGTCCTAACATAGAAATGATGTGAGGATAGGGTATGTGATAAGCTTGTGGTTGTCTACATGTACACCTACAAATATGTTTTTGTATCATCTCAACCTTGTAAGTTCTACGGCTCTATCAAACACCTCACTCATTATTGTTTATTCATACCGGCTCAAGAAATCTTCTTGCCTCAGCGTTCATTACTCAGTAGAGTTGCCTTAGCATGTGGAGAAAATATGGAGTCGTTAGTTAGCTAGTGATGTTGTTGAGTCAAGGCATTTCATGAACATAGCTATAATGTTACGATATATCGACCGTCTGAATTGGTAAGCCATGTGCCCGCTTAAGTACATTGTTAAAGCATTGCTACATTTATGGTCATCGTGAAATATATATAGCCATCATCATGAGTTAGAGACCATTGTACATCCCTTAAAATAAGCCAATTGTAGGCCTCTATTTGATGTTCTTGATATTATTCATATACCTTTTAAAAATAAAGATATCATCGTTACCTACAACATATATTTTCACGGCATATCAAGTCAACATCTCCTACTCTAAGTTGCTTAACCGCCTTTTGAAATTCTCCTTAATTCACGAGGCAAAAGTAATGCCCATGGTAATATTTCCTACAACCTCGAACCAAACCTGCATGTCACAAAAAATGATGCATAAATCACTATATAGATTAATGGAATTAAGCCTTGAGGTGTCAGAAATTAACACCATGACTCAATACTCTCTAATTCCACTACTACAAAGGCTAGTGGAAATAAATCATTTGGCATCAATTTCAACTATGCTAATTAGAGTCCCCTATACTTACCTAGGAGGAAAGTCCCATCAAGACATAAAATTGGCCACAATATTGCCAACCGAATTGAAGGCTCGAATGACCAAAATAATCTTTGGAATTTGTTTGACTTTGTCGATTGCACTCGGTATCTTGATCCTAGCATAGAGCATACAACACCCATGAATCTCTCCAATGATGGTAAGATTCCTCCCAACTATCAAAATGACCTTCACCGCCTTACACCGTGCATCCTAAGATTTCATATAAGATACTCTTATGTTAAATTTGGACTCAATATGACCTATAATCTCTCGGGCTTTAAATCCAATTTATGCCTAACGCAAGTTGAATGAAATAACGATAAATTGTGTGCAATGCCTATGTCCAACATTGAGCAATGAATGACTACATGTATGAATTGAGCCAACACTACCAATTCTCCATGCACCTCCCAATCTCTTACTTGAGCTTTCATGTAAATGCCACATGCAAGGTGTAGCTTGGTTCATGTTGGTTACACAATACAATGAACTTTACTTTATTTGAAACTTATACCACATAATCAACATTATTTATGATAGACCAACCTTGAATAGCAAATTGTAGCTTCTTCTTATTATGAAGGCACATACATTCTAGTAGTTTCATCTATAATGCAATTTTCTTATTCAAAGTTAACTCATCGACAACCCATCAAATGTAAGCTCTTTATCCCATTCTATAACTATTTGAGCACACACATGTACTCATTATTAGATAATAAGTGCTCTTCAATGTGATTTGTTCTAGAGTAATCCTTGATAAGCTCTCGACTGAAAGATGATTCTATGGCTTAAAGAAGGTGCTCGCATCACTACCATCCTTGTCATTAGCATCGCTACTTATTACAATAAGCGTAATTTCATACCCATCTTCTTCTAAAGATAGTGAATTTATGAGATCACCTTGTGGTCACCTATAAAACATGAACTTGTCCAAGCAAAATAAGTAGCTTCGTTGGTGCAAACTGTATGCTTCCACTTGAGCGGAGTTAAGAAGCGGTATGATGTACCGATCTTGAGCTCTCACTCCCATAGTATTGTCGACCTCTCTTTTCTCATAGTTCCTCAACTTCAACATAAATTATAATAGGCTACATGCATGCTGCATTGATTATAGATTCACAAACTTCATCATAATATCAAGCAACAAATCTAGCACCAATAGGAAAATGGCCTATAATATTAACAAGTGATTTTGGATCTAACTTCAATGGTCTCATAATTCTATGTAACTCCAAACAAGTTAATCCATCGTGGGATTTGAATTGGATGATTTTTCCCACTAATATAAGTCAATGAAATTGCCACTTACATTGAGTTGCCGCCATAATAGAACTATGAGATAGTATCGAACTCATTTTAATTAACAACAACCTTAAACACAAAAAATCCTTTATCTTACGATTAAAGAAAAAATTCAATTAGGGTATAGTACACTTTTGCACTTCACTTGGAATTATTTTTGAACTCAAAACTTTATTTTGCAAACCCCATATCAATATCTCCTCACAACTAAAATTACATATACAATAAGAGTGATTAAAACCTATAAATAATAATAATAAATCCTAACATAAACCCAAAATCATATGCATTCACAAAATTATTTTATAAACTCAATAAATTTATTTTACAAACCTCATATCACTATTTTTCACAACTAAACCTCATATCCTAATTATAACATCTAAATAAGCAAATCATATAAACAAATATAATCAAAAAATGTATTTTAACTCAATCTAGCCTAACAATACAACTAAATAAGCGAATCATATAAAATAAAACCATATATAACCTTTAAATAATAAAATAATACTAGCATAAGCCCTAACACTCATATCCATTCACAAAATACACAAATCTAATCAAATAAAAGTATTATAACTCAATCTAGCCTAACAATACAACTACATAAATGAATCATACAAAATAAAACCATATATAACCTCTAAATAATAATAAATAATACTAACATAAGCTAAACTCATATGCATTCACAAAATACATAAATCTAATCAAACAAAAGTATTATAACTCAATCAAGCCTAACAATACAACTAAATAAATAATCATACAAAATAAAGAAATATATAGCAACTAAATAATAATTAAAAAATACTAACATAAGCCTTAAAACTCATAATGCATTCACAAAATATACAAATCTAATCAAACAAAAGTATTATAACTTCTAGCCTAACAATACAACTAAATAAGCAAATCATGCAAAATAAAGCCATATATAATGAGATCTAACACAAATTTAGCATTTAGGGTAAAAATACCTAAATCGGTGGACACTATGAAATGTGGTCTCCGACGGCTGCCTCCTTGGTGGAAGAATTTCTCCTTGGCCGTGACCTCCTCCTTGGCGGGTGGTGTGCTCAGGGTGCAAAATCGACGATGGAAGGAGTTTTGGAGCCAGCCAAAGAGAAAAATGGATCCAATCGTGAAGGGGCATCAAATTTTGTCCAAATTAAGGACAAGCACGCATTCAACTGGGAGCTGACATGGTTGCTCACGTACGCCATGCTGAGGAGATTGAGCCTATTTTGCTTTAAAAAAAATTGTGCCTAATTTGCTAATTAAGCTTATAATCAAGCCTAATTTAGAATTTTAGCCCCGATGCTTCCCTTCTTTAGGAGGAAGTAAATATGGCCCTCATTCTACAACCCAAGGAGAGGATGATGCATCTAGGATAGTGAGTTCTCAACCTTGCCCCTTCATTCATGAAAGTAAGAAAAATTTTAAATGTTAAATGAGAGAAACATGACAGCGATCCTTCATAGGATCCCTAGACCCTCCTCTTAGACTAAGAAGGAGTTACTCAAAACTATGAAGGATCAAGCATCAAAGAGCTTGGAAAAGGAATTCAATTGAGAACCTACCACTTTCCAAGAAAAGGGAAGCAAGGTGGCCATTTCTAGAAGAAAACCTTCATATCTTGTGCTTATTGTACTATATATCATCACTTGGGAAAATCATTGACTTTGCATAGAGATTAGTCAATTAGTTTAGGGAAAGATAGAATCCTCCCTAAGAAAAAAAAAAATTTATGTTAGGAAAGCTTCATTATCCCCTAAGCTAGAGTTACATCACCTTCATCAATAGAGAGATCACATCACTAGTCCTATTTCGATTGGCCTTCATCATTTTCACCTACGAAGGGTCACCATATCATGTTTCTAGTAGGAGAATAGAGTCCCCTCATATGTCTCCCTATGATAGATAGATCACGGATGAGTGACACCCAGGCTTGGGAGCTACTCTTGCTATAGAGGAAGTCTTGGCTATCCAAGAGGTTCCAAAGGGTGAAGCATTTGAGGTAAAACCCACATATTTGGTTGATGAGTCGATGTCATCTTTGATAGAGGGTGTTCCATTTCATCTAGAGGAAGAAATGGAGAACATTGTGAACGAGGATGTTGAAAATGAAAAATAAAAAGAATTGAAAGATTTTAACTTAAAATAATATGATTTACTTGACAATGACTCAAAGTTGCCTATGGCAAATATCATGGTAGATATATTAGTGTCAAGAAGGGAGCAGGATGAGACACAAGAAAATCCTACAACATATCCTACTCAACAATTGACCCTTCGACTATAAAAGAAGGATGATCAAATTACTATGATGGAAAGGAGGATGGAAGAGATTGCTACCATACAATCACTCCAAAGCATGTTCCCTTCCTCTTCACACTCTCATTCTCAGAATAATCTGCCATTCCACTAAGGATATTAGGCTCAATTTAGAAGAATACCATAAATAGTGTAAACTTAGATGATATATACCCCATATAACCGACCTAAAGTCCTTGGTGGAGCAGCAAGTCAAAGAAGCTTTAGCATAGTCATGAGGTATAACTTTGGTTCCAAAAGGTGGACCATACCACGAGGAATATTATTCAATTCCATATTTCAAAGGATTTATATCTCCTTCTTTTAAAGTATTTAATGGAACGGGAATCTCAAAGATCCGCTCTCACTTCTGCAAGTTGCTACAATGTCGATGTGAGCGATGCTTTTATTTAGACATCATTAGTAGCTTGATCGGAGTTCCTTTTGATTGGTATAATCGAATGGTTGCGCACTTACACCTAACTGGAGAATATGTTTGTGAAAAGATTCACAGCACTAAACACCACATCACTATAAGAGACTTAGTGGTAAAAAAGCAAAAAGGCTGGTGAGTCCCTAGTGGATTATATTTTGTGATGGAGAATCCTCATTCTTAAGTGCGAGCCCTAGTTGTGGAGCAACGCTATTGAGATCCTCCTCTAAAACATTCATGGTCCCATGGTTTTCTGCTAAAAGGCTTTACAATCAAAAGTTTTGAAAAATCTTTAAAAAAATCCTCAAACAAAAGAGGCTACTATGATGACATTCTTAAAAGAAATTCTCTTGTAGAGTAGTCAAAACCTAGGAAGCTATTAAAAGAATGTCATTTGTAGTGGATAAGGCAAAGGCCCCATTCATATGTGCAAAGCGCCTTTATCCTTTAGGCCACCATAGCAGTATCACCTTCCCTAAGAAGATTTCAACTAGCTTTTTTAGTTAAAGAATAAACCGGACTTATTCTTTCAAAGAGAGGTAGCGAGGAAGATCTTCATGAATTTGAAAAAAAAAGCTAGATTTAAATTTACCCAACCCAAAGAGGCCAATGGAAGTTAGTAGGTGAACAACCCTAACTATTGTCCATACCACCAAATGTTAGGGCACACTATCAAAGATTGTTTCTCCTTCAAAGACTAGCTCAAGAGAAACTATAAAACATAGTGATAATTCCAAAAGAATACCTTTTGGACCCTGACAAGAGTCCATTAAGGTAATTACATGTGATTCCACTTATTTTATTCCTTCTTCTTCAAATGAGAGGGATATAATCTTATCCCATTCTTATAAAAAATATTTAATGAAAAGTTTTTAAAATGCAATGCAAGATACGTTGATGACTTGGAGGAAGAGCATCTAGATTGATCCACTAGAGTGGGAGAGTCGGTTCACCTCAACCCCATTCAAGATCTTACCTGATGAGTGGAGAGAGTGATGGGGAGAGATATCTTCTAGACATGATAGAGTTTTGTATGATAAGGATGGAAAGGCTATACCTTACACTCTTTTGTCACTATGTACTCATTTTAAAGAAATAATAAAGAAGTTCACCTCTAAAGGTGTTTCTTACATTTATGCCATATCGATGAATGTGTTATTGAAAATGTAGAAAAGAAAAAGATCAAAAATAAAATTCTCATGATGATATATTTTGGGAACGAGTTAGACACTGATAGTCTTATGGATGATTTGTAATGCGATCCTATTAGCATAGAGAGAGAATTATCGACTTCGACCAATCTCTAGAAAAGGACATTATGGATGAGGTCCAGGTTGATACAACCCTAGAGATGTCATCAAGTAAATCTCCATAGCAATAAGTTTTCCCACCTCATCTACCTCTTCCTCCTCCTACAAATAAAGAGAAGAAAATTATTGATCAAGTTTGAACCTTTGCAATAAGAGCTAGTAGACAAGCCAATTTCTTCCAAGGTCAACTACAATATTTGAGCCCATCTTAGGAAATTTTCTACTAGACTAAGTATTTTTGATGCCCTTATTCAATCAAAAGAAATGATGGAATCATTAGTACGACATTAGTCGACCCAGATATGCGACTTAGCTAGCGAACTTCCTTAGATGAGGCTTGCTACTTTAAGAAGATCCCCAGTTACTTTCTTTGATGAAGATCTACTTTTGGAACCACTAATCATAATCGCCCCTTTATATTTATGTTAAAGTGCAAAACATCATGTTGACAAGAGTTCTAGTAGACCGGTGCAGTCAATATTATGAACTCCATAACATTATCATTCCTAAAAATTAATATCAAAAGACTCAGATAAGATATTATTGAGAGGTTTCAATGAACGGAAAGTTTTAGGCTCAATCACTCTATTATTTAAAATAAGGGGATTGAAGACTTAAACTAAATTCCACATTATTGACTCAACGACATCCTTCAATGCCCTCTTAGGTAGATCCTAGATTCATGATTATAGAATGGTTCCTTCTTCACTCCACCAATGTATTAATTACTCTAGGGATGAAGTGGAATATGCTATAAAAAGTAATACAGTCATTCTCTATTCATGAAATTCAACTATATGAAGATGCTTTTATTATATGCCTAAGTAAGTGTATGATTACGTGAAATCCAACATTAAGGCGTCAAATAAAATAACAAATAAACAAGAAGAAAAGAAAAGAATCTTGGATACAAATTGATTTAGAATATAGTTCTAATGAGGATTCCAATCAAAGGGATGCCTTAATAAAGTTTGAGATTATAGTAGAAAGATAGTGATGAGAAGCAAATTGGGCATTGAAGGATGAACTGAACTTTCTACATACGAAAAATTAAAGAAATTTATGGAAACTTTGATTTTAATTCCCTTATTTAAAATAAAGTTTTACAATTATAAATCAAAGTGGCCCCTAACCTTTCAAGAGAAATGGGGAAGTTGTCTACTCACTAAGACCTTCAAGCTCGAAGCATATGTAAAGATTTAGATCCATTATCAAATGAAATAATAGAACTTCCTTTTGATTGATATTCTAATTATGTTAGGAACTCTATAAAACATGGTTTGATTATAAATAGTTGGCCCAAAGATACAGCTCAATGCATGGATAGCTTGTGGAATACTAAAATAAAAATCCCAAATCCAAAGTCGGTGTTGGGTTTGGTATTTAGACCTTTAGATAGTATGGAACATTGTTTGATGATAAGAAATATGTTGACCTCATTTTGAATTAGGTTAATATCATTCTGAAATTAGTAATTAGGATGTCCTAATCTCAAATAAGAATCTCTAATTCATTGCTTAGGACACTATACCAAGTGACCTGGGGAATCATCCTTAAGTTTGAGCTAACCAAATTGGCTTGGTGGACTCAACCCAAAATTCTAAATTTAGATTAAATCAAATAAAATCCAAATAAGTAAAATTAAAACAAAGGACCAAATCCAAAACTAAACCAAAGTCAAATTTAATCAACCCATTTGGCATAGGTTTGATTTAAGTGGGTCCCACCAAATGAAAGGTCAACCCATCAAGAATTTGACCAAATTAAATCATTCCAAATATTTCAAATGTTCAAATAAACATGATTAATTACAAATCAAGAAATTCAAATTCATTTAGGCCATAATTATGGCCATTAGCCCACTTAGTCTAAATGAACATAAATGGGTTCAAACCTAAATCAAATTAAAATAAACTCATTTTGATTATTCAAAATCATTTGGGAATGATAATTAAACATAATTCAACCCACCATTGAGTCTAATTTGGTCAAATTGATCACTTGACCCAAATGAAACCCAAGCATAACCCATTAACCCCACTTTGTGTCAAATGGGTTCAAATTGAAATCAATAGAAATTAAATGAAATCAATCACTCCAAATCATTTCACACATGTGATCAAGTATGATAAACCTAATCCAATTAGTCAAATTGGCCATTTGAAACTAATTGGAATCAAACTAACCCATTTAAGTTTAAATAGGTTGAAATGAAATTCAAAATTAAATGAATTAATCAAATCAAAACTTAATCAATCATTAATTAAAGATGATTGAATTCAAAATTAAAAGGATTAAATTAAAATCAAACACTTTGAATCAAAGTACTTAGTTTAGATTCAATTTTCCAATCCGTAAAATTTGATTTAGATTTGAACTCAAATTCATTTGAGTTTGATGTAGCAACCATTTTCTAGTTTAAATAGCTTTGATAGTGATGCCTAGAGCCCAAAGACAATGGAAATAAATGAAAATCATTGACCAAATGGAAAAATTTTGGTAAATTCCTCCTCCTTCCATCATGAAAATGGCTTGGCTTTATCCAAGTAAACTTGGATCTTTGACCACATCTTAAGATCATGGTTCTAAGGGCTGAGAGATAAAGCTTTGCTTCTTCCCAAAGAGAAGCCAAGAAAAGTGAAGGAAAAAAAACAAGGAAGAAGGAGGAAGAAGAAGGGCAAGAAGCTGCCAAGGAAGAAAAGTAAGCAAGAAGCCATCCTACCTTCCAAGTGACCATCCAAGAATGTTCATATGGCCAAGGGGAATTCAATCCACCCCTTGGCCACCTCAAAGGGCTGATTTTGGCCATCTAGAACTCAAGAAAATAAGCTCACCAAGTATGGAATGAGGGGAGGGAGATCATATTCCCTCCCCTTTTAATTCCAAAATGTCCACCAAGACAAGAGATGAAGGACCCTTCCCAACCTCTCCCCACCGACAGCCAATGAACGGACAAATATTGAGCTCCATTCATGGTGAAATCCAAGGGAGAGTTTTCAACAAATTGAAGGTTTCAATATGTTCTAGAGGTGAGGCAACCTCAAACGAATCGCCGCCTGGCCCCTCACCACAAACAAGCTAAAAAATTATCAACGTCATTGGAAAATCAACTCATTGTTGGTCTAGGGAACAATCCATGGGGAGGCAAGCCGTCGAACTTCACCAATGCCTTTGTCAAGTCAAACGAAGCTAATGGAGTCGATCCCAACGCGATGATCACTAGAAATGAGGTACGCTCCACCACCAAGCCTTTACACATTTAGTTGTGGTCCTTTTCAAAATGAAATGGATCCCCAAGTGGATCATAGATAGGTTGTAAATCAATCACTAATCATTTTGCAATCAAATCATGATGAAAATTGTCGCGAATCACCAAAATTGGGTGAAAATAATGGATGGTGTCCATCGCCAACAGATTGAGTGATTTAATCTCCATCATCCAATCCTTCTATTAGGAATAGACAACCATGATTTAAGGCCCATTAGGAATGGTTTCCTTTATGCGGCGTGGTTTACACCACATGGCACACCCATTGGGTTTTTTAGAAGAATGAATTTTGGGAATTTGAGTCAGTTGTCACAAAGCTACAACTCGATTCTTCCTTCAGCGGCTGCGATCACAAACATTTCATTCCTACATTACCCCTAAGCCACATAATAAAAGCACAAAAAAATAGCACTTTCGAAAGGCACGAAAAGGCAATGAAAAAGTATCTATGAACCCAATTAAATCGTCAATTCAAAAATTATAAATTAAAATCTTAGAAGTGTTTGGATCTAGTTTGCTTTATTTTATTTATTTTATTTTAAAATAAAATATAATTAATTATTATTTTAAAACATTCAAAACTATTTTGAGTATTTTTAAAAATAATATTATTTATTATTAAAATAATATATAT
This sequence comes from Cymbidium sinense, assembly GCA_021442155.1. Lineage (NCBI taxonomy): Eukaryota > Viridiplantae > Streptophyta > Magnoliopsida > Asparagales > Orchidaceae > Cymbidium > Cymbidium sinense. The sequence continues at coordinate 62,447,273 of CM038230.1, forward strand.
ATATATATATATATATATATATATATATATATATATATATATATATATATATATATATATATATATATATATATAAATACAACAAATAAATATATTTTTGAAAGTAATATAAAAATAAAAACACAAAATAATCATCTTTGAACCAATAAATTTGGTTCCATTGATTTTTTTTGTTTTTCATTTTTTAACATTTAGTACAATAAATTTGTGTTTATATATTTAATACCCAAATAATAATTGATGGAAAATTATTTTCAATTTATTTAGCATTCCACCGCTAAATTAAATGCTAAAACATAAATATAAGTAGATGGATGTGATAAATGATTGATATGTGTTTATAGCATATATAAATTGTGAGAATTATTGGTGGAGGGTATCATAAATTAATTGCTTATTTGTTAAACTTATTTTTCGCACTCTATTTCATAACATTTAGCACAATCAATGATATTTTAGTCTTTCGTCTAAATAGCTACAACATAGCATTCTAAATTGAGTTTTCTAATTAAAATCACATATTCAATAACAACTTCTTATCACCGCCTTCTTCGCAAAGATCTTTACAACTACTTCTCAAATTGCTTGTCTTAAATGGTCCCTTAGTTAGCAGTTCGATTTAATCCTTCAAGGAAATCCAAATCGATCAAGACCATCTAATTTTTGATCGAATGGTGAGGATCATCCTACGTGGCACGCCTTTTGACATGGATCCCACAAGGGACTCGGTGGCCAAATTGAACCATGTCACATCGGCCTACCGTCAAAAATGGCTATTCCTCCTTAAAAATTAATTCAAAATCATAAAAATATTCAAAATTTTATAGAAAAATAAATATAAATCCATAAAATACAAACTTGAACTCGGATTTATCTTGATGAGAGGAATCCATTAAAAATAAAATCCCTAATTAATTTTGGGTATTTTAGCCTTAACGATTTTAAATGAAATCAATTAAACCTTAATTAATCACAAATGATTATTTAAATTGAAATGAAACTTTGGGGAACTAAAATTGATTTAAAAACACAATAGGAAAAATTTCATGAATTATTTCAATGTAATTCATGAGAAATGAAATTTCAAGCTTAAACCTCCATTTTAATTAAATAAATTATTATAAAATGAATTAATTAAAGAAAATGATCTAAATAACTTCAAATCATCTCAATGAACTTTAATGAACATCAAAACATTAGTGAAAGTCATTTAAACCAAATAAATCACAAAATTATTTTATTGCATAGTTAATTGAACTAAATAATTTAAATAATAAACCAAAAATTAATTAAATTATAATAAATCAACCAAATATCCAAAATTTATAAATAAACATTCATTAGAAACATCTTTCAAAGAGGAATCAATGAAAAATAAAACCCCTAAATGATTTGCATTAAATTAAGCTTAATTTATATTTTAATGAATTAATTAAAAGTTTAATTGCACCCTAATTATGAATCTAATCAAGATGAAACTTTGGAAACATGATGTAAACCCCACTTTCCATAAAATTTCAAATCTAGTAGATCTTGGATTGCGAATACTTCAATTTCCAAATCTTTAGGTCAATACATATTAAATAATGAATTAATAAGATTCATAAATCCATTAAATCATGAAATAACTTGAATTAATCCTCATTGATATCAAAAAATACTTAGGATAGTTCTACAAACATCTTAAGTCAAAGAACTTAATCAATTACAGAGACTTAAGAATAAATGAAATTACTAAATCATATTAAGAGTAATTAAACCCTAAGTTAATTGGATTAATGCAAACACTTAATGAAATGTGACATTTTCAATCATTCTAATCTTTGAATGAATTAAAATTAACATAATCACCTTAGGTTAACCTAAACTAAATCAAATGAAGCCATCATAACTTAATCCAAAACATTAATGTAAACCAAATGAACTAATTCACAAGACCAAATGACATTAACAAATTAAATCAAAAGAACCTATTCAAATAAAATCTAATGAAATAATTTAAACCAAACTAAATTCAAAACTAAACCAAGAATGAAAATCAAGTTAAATTTCCAAAGAAAAGAATCAATCCAAATTCAAACAAACTAAATGAAATCAAAAAAAGATTAATTAAAATACTTAAGGATCTTAATTAGACCTTCATAATGGATCTTCATCTTAGGATGAATATTTTATTTCATCAAGAGTTAGGATGTACTATAGAATAAATTCCATCCAAAAGTGGAATTCATTCTACTTTTCATTCTTGAAAAATTAAAATTCACTTTAACCAAATAAAATGAACCTCAAAGTGAAAAAAATTACTAAATTATTTGAATTGAAACCACCCAAAGGTAAAATTCAAAACTCAAAACTTCAAATTGAAACTTAAATTAAAGAGGCCTAAAAGTCTTGCTACAGGCTTATTTTCTTCACATATTAGATTATTAGGTCATAGACCCTAGACTTGGGTTAGGCTGCTCTATGATTCTTTATTATTCCTTGTGATGTGTTGTGATATGATGTGCTTCACATGTCTTTGTGGTGTACTATTTTAGATTGCTTGTCTAGGATTATTTGCACATTATCTTGGATGATAAAATGTTCTTTAGATTTAACATTATCTTTTGTAGAGGATACACTAGAAAGGACTACTATCATAAATAAAAATTAAAAATGTTATTTTCTTGCAAGTATGCTTAAGTCCTTAAGAATAGACCATAGACGGAGGGCTTGGCAAATAGCTAATGCTAAGCCCATATGTTTATGAAATATAACTATTATGTGTTGTTTGTATTTTGACATTTATTTTATAAAGGCTAAGGATTAATTTTGAAATCAAAATATAAATTTGAGCTTAGAATTTGGTTATAATATATGGGATTTAGGATTAGGGAGCTAACCCTACCAAAACATACTGAGTCCCCTATGGAGCTTAATAGATGTCCCCAAGAAGGAGACTATCCTAGAAAGAAGACACATAGATCTAGACTTGTAGTTCTAGGTCGCTATATAAGGGCGAGTTGCCTACCCATTTTATTTTCCTCCAGGTGTACAATGGTGCCGCATTGGCATTTTATTAAATTAAATTGCCTTGATTTATTTTTGGTGCATAATAAAATTAACTGCTTTTCTAGGTTTCTTTTTGTGTTGTGTTTTCCTATGATTAAATGCCTAGATGATTATGCTCATAGGAAAAACTAAATTTTATACCTAACTTAAATCTAAACAACTGAAATAAAACAAAATAAAACTTGAAACTTCACTTAAATTGAAGCCTTAGGCAAAACATAAAAATCACTTAGAATCAAATTAAGTTTTGAAACCATGAAATCATATTGCTCCAATCCTTGAATTGGGGCGCTCATTGCACATAAGGGGCATCTAACCTATGAGGAAGACTACCTTTTGGGGAAGCCTTCTATTATTGATTTGGCCCATAACCATTTCTAATTGCATGCCATTAGGCATAAAATGCATATCAGACCTTAAATAAATCTTGAATCAAAATATTTAAAATCTAAAAAATGTGCATTAATTAGATGCATTCCATACCCTACATGATCCTAAGGATTGGGTGTGAGTCTAGGTTCATAGATTCTTTTTTTAAAATACAATAGCCTTACATTCATGAGACTTAGTGTCATGAATTTAAAACTCACGTGGTGTTAGGCACCTTTCGTGGATTGTAAGTCCGTATCAAGGATATGTTAGTTCTAAGTGAGAGGAATGGTGATAATTCACAAAATAAAATTAGGTCAAGCATCTAACATGTGTAAGCACCTATAGACTAGGTTTTGAAGCATTCTTTTAAGAATAAGTCTTCAACCCTAAGCATTTCTGCTCACTAACATCTAAGTCCTAGACTTCTAAAAAAATGCCAACTCAAAATCAAAATTAAATTCCAAAATTTAAAGCCCAATTATAAGATAGTTGAAATGTCTACTAAGCATCCCAATATCAATAGGCATTTCCTAATTCAACTCGTTTGGATTCCAAAATAACTCTCTAATCAATCATTCCCAATTGAAAATTCAAAATCCAACATTTGAAAACTAACTTTAAAATCTTTAGAAATAATAACTCATTTCTTTAATCAAGTGTATTCTTAAGAAGACACCATTCTTAAGATGTAATTAACTATATGAGGTTGCCTCTATAGGGAGCCAAGATCCCAATTTAAAATAAACTCTATTTTACCTTCTATATAGTTCAAGCGAAAAATCTCTAGTACACAAAAGATCTATTAGGTTAAAGAGATTAATGATCAATCCATTATAGGAAAACATGTTTATCTTTCAAGATAATATGATTATTTCTTAATGATGTATTTGATCATCCAATAAGAAACTCTTAAATTTTATGTGGTGTCATAAATTTTCCCTCACAATCATCTAGAATTTGATCAATTATTGAAATTCCTTCTAATTCTTTAAAGGAATTATGCCTTGAGTTTCAAGAAGAAATAAAGTCCACTATTGATGAGTTAAGGAGATAAATCTAAGAACTAATGAAGACCTAAAACTAGCTTTTATTAGTTCATTCCTTGGTCCAAAGGATTCCAAAAGTTGATCACTTTACTCTTGAATAGAAAGATTATTTTGCATGGAGCTATGATGAAACGCTAGGTTGATCTTTGGATGTTAGATGCATAAACTAGAGATTAAACCTGATTTCATCCTAGTAAAATAAGCTCCTAGGTATGTGTCTAGAAATTGAATAGAAAGTAATTGTTTAAGTTAAAAAAATTAAAGCTAGGTTTGTATGAGAAGAATAATGCCCTAATTGGCTAGCAGATAGTCACCGTGAAGAAAAGAATGGTCAAATATGCATTTGTATTGACTTTAGAGACTTGAATAAGGCTTGTCCTAAAGATGAGTTCCCATTATCAATATCAAAACTTATGGTGGCATAGCCTTTTGCATGAGATATTTTCATTCATGGATACAACTAAATAAAGATGGCTCTAGAAGATGGAAAGCACACATCGTCAAAACTCATATATGGATATTTTTCACACTATCGTATTCATTCGGTCTCACAAATGACAAGGAAACTTATCAAAGGGCCAAGACTAGAATCTTCGATAAGTTAATTCACAATCAAGTCAAATGTTATATTGATCATCTAGTCATAAAAAATAGAGAAAAAAGAAAATCATATATATGATTTATGGATCATTATTGAAGATCGATTGCACTATAACTTAAAATGAACCGTTAAAGTGTGTTTTTATAGTGACTTTAGGAAAAATTTTAGGATTTGTAGTGAGGCATCATGGGATAGAGCTCAATCCAAAAAAAGATAAAAGTCATAGAAATGCCACCACCTGAGTCTTACAGTTAAGATCATTTGGAAGGCTCATATAATTAAGGAGGTTCATATAAAATTTATCAAGAATATCTTAAGCATTTGCGGCATTAACAAGGAAGGATTCCAAAATGCAATTGACTTAAAATAATACTTGATGAACCCTTCTATTTTTACTCGATTCTAGGAAAGCCATTAATCCTATACACTATGGCTTTGGATGAATCACTTGGTTCTTTACTAGCCTAACTTAATAAAGAAGAGAATAAAATTCCCTCTATTATCAAAGCCAAAGACTTATTCAGTGAAAAGAAGTATCCGCCTATTAAACATTGTTTGTCCTTTATTTTTATCACTTTCGAAACTAAGACATTACATGCTTTCTCTTAAGGTAAATTTAATTCAAGAGTAAATCAATTGTAATATTGTATGACCCACGACATTGTTTGGACATCTAGTATGTTGCTGATTTTATTTTAATTTGAAATTACATTTATTCCACTTCATGTAGAAAAGGACAAGTCGAACGACTTCTTAGCAATACATTTATTATCAGGGTTTCCTTTAAATGATGATCTTCAGTTGGCACCACGACATTAAAAGTGAATCTAATGCCACCTAGGAATTATAATTTGATAATGCAACATCATTAAAAAGATAAAGAATAAAATTTATTTATCCTGTGGAAGGCGGATTGGATTAATTTTATAACTTCAACTAAAGGAATGATGTGATATTCCTATCATCCGCTGATCCTTATACAAATAATGAAGCTAAATATGAGGCTCTCATAATTAGAGCTATAAATCCTTATGGATATTAAGAATATTAAGATCTTTGGGAATTCTTAGTTGGTTATAAATCAAGTGAGCAATGTCTATAAGGTTTTGAACCCTAAGCTCTTCAATTATTACCAATATACAATGAAACTACTTGAGAAAATTCCATATGTAACTCAGATAGGATATTTCATAAAGATAATTCTATACCATATGCTTTGGCTAAACTTGCTAAAAAAAATTTTATGTCCGTAAAAAGAGTCTATTTCAATGAAAGTTTAGAATCAACAAATTATATCTCCTATAGATTTAGACTATATGAATAGAGAAGTAGAAATGTAAAGGATAGCCACTATTGTCGAAAGTTAAGAAGAGTGTGACTTGAGGCAACCATTCATTAACTACTTGAGTAAGGGAGGTTTTAAGACAGACAAATCATAGCAAATAAAATAAAGAAATATATCTTGTCCTATGCATAAATTAATAATGCATTATATCATAGGTCATTCGATCAAATGTGGTTATATTGTTTAGACAAGCAAGAAGCCCATAAGATCATGACTGAGGTACACTCTATATTGTGTGGTGATCATCAATCTAGACCCAAAATGAAATTGAAAATAAAAGACCTAGATATTATTTGCCATCAATGTTAAATGGTTGCATGGAAATTACATGTCATCACCATCAATGCTAGATACATAGTGTAGTTTTACAGCCTCCTAATGTACTACACCCTACAATTTGCTCTTGGCCCTTTGAGAGTTGGGAAACCGACATCATAAGGTGATTGACCCTCTTTTTCAAAAGGGCATCATTTTATTTTAGCTACAATAGATTATTTTTCTAAATGGGCTAAAGCGTGCCACTAAAAGAAGTAAAAGCATATCATGTGTTAAAATTCTTTGAAGGAAATATTGTATATCGATTTAGCGTTCCTCGTTGTGGTGTTTATTTTTAGTTTCATTTGCACATGGGGGGGGACACCACGCAGATGAGAGTGTATTTACTAAGGTGACCGGGTATAACATTAAGGAATAGTGTACTATCTTGAAAGATAGAAGTCACTACCCTACAATGGACATAATCACCTAATAAGGACTCTTAAGGCATGATGGGTCTTGAATATACTAGAGATTTTTCCCTACTTTACATGGATGAATAAAGTAGGGTTTATTTAAACCAAGTTCTAAAGTTCTCTAAGCAAGCCCCATAGTTAATTACATCTTGAGAAAAATGATTCTCTTAAGAATACTCGAAAGTAGGTGATTATTATCTCCAAAGAATTCAAAGATGGGACTATCAATAAATTAGTTATGTTTTAGAAGATCAAGTGGGATGGATCAAAAGGGAAGAGTTATTATCAAAACCAAAGGAGATGAGTAAGGAGTGCTCATGATACAAGGAAACCTAGTGAGCACTCCAATCTATCATATGGTTGGGCTTTATATATCTAAAATTGAGGAGATTTATTTATTTGATCTGAAATTTTATTAGAGATCTAGGACTTATAATTTCATAATTCAAAATTATGGAAATGCCTAAGAGGTGAGGATTTTTGCTTGTAGTAGCAAAGGAAAATAGCAACCTTAGATCCTAAATCTAGAGAACTTTGGTGAGGGCCAAAACACGACCTAAATCTAAGATAAAAGTGAGTATATGGTTTACCTCCACAAGAGAGAGTAAACCACTTGATTTTGGACTTATTACCACCCTGGCGGCCTAACTTCTCATATGCTTTAAATCCATGTAGGCAAGTCATATGCTTTTGCAAGATGGCTAGGCTATATTATTATTTATAAAAAAACTAAGTTCTTAAACCCACTCCCTAAGAGAGAGATGAGTATAATGACTTAAATCTAATGCAAATTTTGTCAAATTTCATTTAATTTGGGACTTTATTTTGACATAGGCTATGATATTTTGTTTGCCTAAATACAAAAGTTGATTATGGGCCAAATCAAAAGGGAAAGAGGTGTTCTTCCATCATAGGCTTAAAGGTTAAGCCCTTATTATCTGATAAAGATGGAAGCCCTCTCTTAACAAGGGTGAAATAAGATGATTATACATCATATTAAACATACAACATCCAGCTAAGAGATGGTTAAATATTTTACTATCTTGATTTAATGCCTAGGCTTTTATATGAGATTATGAGTTGTTTAAGAGGTTTAGTTATGAGTTGTTAATTTGGGGTATAAAAATTATTTTTATCTTAGGAGCCTAATTGCTTCTAGGCCATACAATAATCACCAATCCTAAATAAACTATAAAATGCATGCTTTTCTAATGCACAAGCTAAACTAATCATCAAACAATTTTATAAAGCTATCACAAAAGAATAAAAGGCGATGTGGTTAGTACCGCCATGCAATTTAAAGAAATGTGGGTAACCAAGCTCTACCTTTATATAACTTGGATTATAAGAGAATAATTACAATTACAAATGATGAATTTTATGGGGTCTTCATTCTTCATTCTTCCTTCTTCATTTCTTCATCTTCCATTGTTCATTTGATTTGTTCCATATCTTTCTTGCTTTTGGCTTAATTTGGATGTGCTTGCTCCAAAGGCATCACATGGTATGTAAGACTTGGTCTTATAACCAATGCTCATCCTAATCTCCCATAACACTCAACCTAATCCTAATACAAAATTATATTAAAAGAAAGAAAGTAAATCTAACCACACAGTAAAATAAATGTTAGTTAAACATACCATACAACCCAAGTAGTTATATTAATTTGGACCTGACCCCACACATGGGTAAACAAGCCCACCTATCCTAACTTGGATTATGCTTAGGCTAAGCAACCGCATAGCAAAAGCATTTATATTTTTTTTAGTGGCTCTTTAAGCACAACCCCAGAAAAGCATGATTAGGCTAATATCCCTAACATCCAAACTGTACATACACCCTAACATCTAGTCTACAACAATACATCATAAAATAAGCATACATCAAACCATACACCGCCCTAACATAAAGCTAGAAAGGGTTACTTAGTCTAATGTGTGTGAATTAAAGCTTGTGTGGTATGTCCCAACTAAGCTTTAGAGTTGTAAGCTAAGTGTGAAGGACTTAATTTATAAAAGGTTGATTTCTCTTTAAGTGATTTAATTGATTTGAATATTTTACTTAGTATTTTCTTTTGTTTTATATGGTCTACACTTAACAGTGTTATAAAAGAGAAGAAAGAGAGGGTATCTCTCTTTCATCTCTACTTTGTTACTTCTAAAGCACATTAATTAATCAATTTCCTTTAGTGAATGGATTATTATATGCTTTAATTATTCTAAGTTTAGGTTCACTCTAAATGACCTTATTCAATAAGAAAGACATCTTAAGATTATTTAGAATTAATTACTATCACATAACACATGTTTATTCATTTCTTTCCATCATGTATATCATTAATATGATTAAATTCTAAGCATCTATACATACAATGTATGTCTTAGCACACTTAAATGATGAATGCAATGTAAATGTGTTTGGAATTTAAATACTTCATTTGATTAAATTATGAATGCATGCCTTTTAATAGAAAGAGATTTTTCATCCATTAGCTAAGTACACATTGACATGTATAAAATTTTAAGTGAGTAGGCGCCATTATTACGCAGGCATAAGGTCAAGACCTACTTGGTTACTTAAAGCCTCAGCCAGGTGTCCAAACTAATATACCACTTTTCTTAGATACATATAGATGAATAAACAACTACAAGGATAAGAAAAACAATGCAAAATTGTATTTGATTTATTTGATTATGATTCTTATTCATTGGTTACATTAAATATACATATCTATAAAGTTTTAAGTGAGTATGATGCCATTGTTCTACACCATGGGTGTAAGGTACAAGACCTACTTAGGCTACTTAAAGCCTCATAGCTTGTGGAGCACCCTTAGATATGCTTGTGGAGGACTAGCCCAAAGTGGACTACAACGTCCTTTCTCATCTAAGAAAGTTGCCATCTAAGCTAAGCATATATGATGCCATTCAGTATTGGTGTACGACATTGTGGGTGATTGATCCTCCTTCTTCTAAGGGACATCGATTCATCTTAGCTACCACCGACTACTTTTCTAAGTGGGTGGAAGCCATCCCACTCGAGAGGTCACCAAGTGCTTTAGCTTTTAAGAACCATATCGCATATAAGTTCTGGGTGCCTCATGAATTATATATGATAATTGTACTTCATTCAAAAGCATGAAGATCACAGAAGACAGCTTTAGATTGGAGATACTCCATCTACTACCTAGAGCAAATTGCTTAGCGAAGGATTCAATAAAACTCTCATTCAAATACTGAAGACTCTTGATGACAACAAACGATAGTGGAACGTTAGCTGAAGCCTTGTGGGCCTTGCACACCATACCATTCTCCAACTCACTCTACCCCATTTTCCTTAGTGTATGGGTCTAAAGCCATTCTACCTTTAGAAGTTTAACTCCCATCACTAAGGATAGCATTGGGTAACAAGGTCACTGAGGAATGCGAGTTACGCTAGAAGAGCTCAAGGTTTGGAGAGTCACCCACCTGCCAGAACCTCAAGTTGTACAAGGCCAAAATTATTTAAGCTCACAACAAGCTAGTCTGTCCTAGGTATTGAGTAGGAGAACTTGTGTTAGTCCTAAGAGACCAATTGTTGCCCATCAAAAGATGGGAAGCAAGTTTGAACCCACTTGGGAAGGCCCCTATGTCATAGAAAAGGCCTACTAAGGAGGATCTTATCCTTATTGATTATAAAGGGAATATCCGATGCTTCCAACTAATGGGCTCTACCTAAAAAAATATTACCCATGAAATAAATCATGTTTGAAAATAATCATTAATAAAAAAGAATAAAAATTGATTCCATTCATCGATTTTCTCTTCTTCGAGGCATTATTTTCTTGTCGAATGTGGACGTGTTTTAGGGTTGGTGTAAGAGTCCTCCGGTGGCATCCTATCCCTCTTTCACAACAAACACAATCTCGATGCTATTAGAATAGGTGTAAGAGAACCCAGAGGCATCCTATTTCGATTAGCACAACTAAATTAGGTGTGAAAAACCCAAGAGACATCCTTTCTTAGTGGGAATCCTTTTGCCATCTATGGCATCATTTCATCAAACCCGTAGTGTGATTAAGGTAGTTATAAAGTCCCCGAGGCATCTTATTCCTTTTAACACATGAACAACATACAAAAATCTTTTATCTCAAGCTACTTTGATGTGGGAGCAAGCCTGGCACTCACTCATTAGTTTCAGGTATCTACATGCTATCTAAGTATGTCACCCTAGTGGTCATTTGTTAGAGAATGTGAGTCCACACACTTTCTTTCTAACTTGACCATTGCAAACCAATGAGTGCCTTATTAGTATGGTAGACTTCACGCAAAAGTTACCTCATGTTAACTTCACTTAAGAAGATGTGAGTCCCCATGCTTTCTTCTTGAACTAGCCATCATGCTCTAACTAGGTCAAGTATATTTGAGGTTTAGAATAAGTCCCCAAATGCTCCTTTCCTCTTGACTACTTTTGGGCTGATATAAGTCCCCAATGGCATTCACTCAAGAGTCTCCCCTAGGTCGATAGCACTGTGACCCAAAGATAGACTATCCCAAAGAATCGCCCACTATAGGTGGATGTGAGTCCCAAGTTTTCTTCCTAGATCGATTATTGCAAACCAATGGGCACCTTAGGTTTGTTGATGTTCTCTATGTTGATAGACTCAGTGGAAACACCACTCTTGGCGATATGAGTCCCCATACTTTCTCCTTGAGTTGGCAAATACCTATTGGATATATGACTAGCCATGTCATCTTCTCCGTGGTTTTGGATCAAGCCCCCATCCATCCCTACAGAAACTCTACTTGGATCACGTCCTTTGTGACCCCATTTAGACACTACCGGGTTACTTTTTTTGGATTGTACATCCCCTTTCCTAGTAGCCACCCTTGTGGTTGGAGAATTTATTCAATGGATGCATTCTCCTTTAGTTCAATAAATTTGAAATATATCTAGGCTAATATAAGCTCCTTCTCATTTTGATCCCTCATAAACTAACAAGGTCCATGATAAAATAAACTAAAACAAACTAAACAAAACAAAAAAATTAATTTGCTTGTGGATTAGAATTCAAGCCCCAAAGGGCCCCTTTTCCCAAGAAGACATCCTATCTTTAGGGTGTGCAGAACTCCCATAGGAATTGCCTAATTACGAGTTGAGACAAATCTGGGTTGGTACTCTATGTTGTCACCCCTTAGGTCGTTCAATCTATTTTTCCATAAGCAAGTTACCCGAATCATTCCTCTTTGAAAGATGTAAGACTATGACGCATTCTTTCTAGCATGATTCTCACAAACCGACGTGCACTTAGCCGGTTTGATTTGTTGCCAAAGCAATCGATCACCCGGATCTTTGTAGTGGAAGATGTGAGTCCTCGAGCTTTGTTCCCTTCAATTGATCATTACAAACGAAAGACACTCCTTTGGTTGGATAGTTCTTATATCGAGAAGCTACTCCCTTTGGTTCAATTAATCTGAGTCTAGGCTAATATATGCTCCTTCTCGTGAGTGATCCATCATAAACCAATAGAATCCATCAAAATAAACAAATCAAAATTGAAAATTAATCTTGACTATCTTTGATTTGATGTAAGTCACCCATTCATTCACTCTCCGGTTGGGTTCAATCTATTATCTTGCTAATAGATTACCCCAAAGAATCCTTACTTTAGAGGATGTAAGTCTACTATTCTTTCTTCCTAGTATGCTGCATATCAAAAGCACCCCTTTGGTTGGCTAGTCCTACTATGTGTTTAGTAGACTACCCCTTTGGATTGGTAAATCTGAGTTAGGTCTTGGCCTCCAGCTACTCCTCAAGACAATCCAACGCAAACCAATAGGGTTCATCTCAAAAATTCAAACCTAACAAAAATTAAAACAAATTCAACCCCTCCCTAATGGAAATTTCTTCTTAGTGAAGATATAAATCAAATCAAACCTCTCATCCCTTTGTGGATAACTTGAACTGCTCAGAGTGGAAGGTTCACACTCTATCCCTTAGTGGATTCCTTCTCTCTCTTATGTCTTGGACATCACATTGCACTAAGTTTCAAATTCTTTCTACACCTTGCGTTAGAGATAGATTGTTTCTATTAGTGCTTGTGATCTTTCAATGTTGTTGATCATTTCATCGACTAATACATGCGTGCCCTTGTCACACACAACACCGTTAGGCACCCATTGTTGACCTCATTTTTAGAATGAGCTCTCAACCCCTCCATCTTAGACATATGACTCCTCTTAGACTTTAAGAGTTTCTTAGTCTTAAAACACATCTATTGATTAAGTGGACACTCAACCCAGCCCTAGAGACTTAGAAGAGTTAGCCATGGAATAGGTCATGCCTTAGAATAGGTCATGCCTTGGGGTGTTAGGAAAATTTTCCTACCCTTAGCTTGAATCATTTCTCACCTTCCTTCCTTCAAGTCAAACTCCAAATCAATCTTATTTGATTTCCTCCAAACTCAAATCAACTCCATGTGATTAAAATCTATCATTGAAATCAATTCATGAAATTCCTAAGCCCTTAAATTTGCCTTTAAGGACTTAGCCAAAATGATAATCTAAACCAATTCAAAGTCATGAGATTTTCTCATAATTAATTTATGTTCTCATTTAAATTCACATATATAAATGAAATATAAATTCAAACTAACCAAACTAAACTTAAAATTCAAAATCATTTGATGAATTTTTCCTAAGTCCTTTAAGTTTCCTTCATGGACTTAGCCAAAATCAAATCTAAATCAATTCAAACTCATGGGATTTTCTCATAACTCATTTTATATTCTCATTTATATTCACATATATAAATGAAAATATAAATTTAAATCAATCAAACCAAATTCAAAATTCAAATCCATACTCCAAAATTTCCTATGTCCTTTAAAATTCCTTTTAATGGACTTAGCCTAAATCATGATCAAATCACTTCAAATCCTTGAAATTTTCTCATGACTCATTTATATTCTCATTTATTTTCACATATATAAATGAACTATAAATTCAAACAATCAAAACCAATTCTAAAATCAAACTCAAACCCACTCAAAATCCAACCTAGGCCTTTCAAGTCAAAACCTTGAACTTAGCCAAATCAATTTTAAATCAAGCCAAACTCTTGTTACGTATTGCTTCTGATTCAATCAAAGCCAATCATGATCCATATATAAATACAAACTTCAATCACCAAATCAAAAATCAATTCAAAAATCAAACCCCAAATCCATTCATATTCTTCCTTTGAATATGAAATTGTCAAATGAATCAAAACCCATTTTACTTCAAACCACTTGCAAATGGATTTATATTTCAATCATAAGTCCATGTACAAGTTCAATCAAACTCAAATCAAGCTTTTAACCAAGCCATTTGACCCACTTAGGCTCACTTGACCCAAAAGAGACTTAGTACCCTAATAGCCAAATTCTAATCCCAACCAAATTGGATTGAATCAAACTCACACTCATCATGATGACATTCATCATGGGATGATCAATCAATCAAATTGGGTCAAACCAAGTCAACACTTAGCCAAAATAAAACCTAACATAGCCAAAATCCACCATAGGCCAAATTGATTGAAATCATTGATTTAAGTTCATTCATGACCTATGTTTGAACTTGACCAAGTCAACATTTAACCTAGCTTGGATTTACTTTGACCCCAACTTGACCGAAAGTCAAAATGTGTCAAAACTTGATCTAAGTCAAATTGATTGAAACCAATGGGTCAAGTTCATTCCAAATCACTTGTTGAACTTGACCAAAGCCTCAATTGGCCAACTAGACATGCTACAATTGACCCAACTTGACTTGACACAAGGGGTCATGTTGAGCCAAATTCAAACTTAACCAAAATTGATTGGAAACAAAGATACCAATCCACTTCATATGACTAACTAAACCTACCCTTGACCTAGCTCAAATAGGTCAAATGGGTCAAATTGGTCAACTTGACCCATTTGACTAAGTGAAGTCATATGATCCAAATTCAAAACTAAACCAAATTAAATCAAACCAAAGTCACCAAAACATTTCAAATGGTCATATGAACTTGACCCAACTTGGTTTGACCCAATTTGACCAATTGGTCAACTTGACCCAAGTTGACCCATTTTGACCTAAATGGGTCAACATCAACCAAACTATATCAAATGAATTCCAAATCTCATGAAACTTGGCCAAACCTATTTTCTCCACATACCCGCATATTCAAATTCAAAATTACCATTCTACCCTAGGCAATAGAAATAAATTATGGACTAATCCATGGTAATTTGGTCAATCCTCTTCATATCAACTTGATACCTTCCTAATAGGTCAAGTGAACTCAATGGAGAGTGGTGCACCCAATGGGTTTGGGTCATTAAATGGACCCAAGCGACCAGCTCAAATTGGCTAATTCAAAACCTCTATTCACCCAATTTGAAGCACATGGAGGTTACCAATCCATTCATAGCTCAAATTGATCATGTAAAACATCTAACAGCCTAAACAACCCTTTCCATATGGTCAATTGGATCAAAATGATAACTCAAGGTTGGTCATCATTTCCATGGGGAGATATACTCCCCTAATTCCATTTGAATTAAAGATCCTCATTGTTGATTGAGCACTAGTGAGTGTTAGGAGCCATCGAGCATTCTAAGCTTTCTAAGAGGGATTTGAATCTTGCATTTCTTGGTTTTCTTCAAGAGAAAATAGAGCTCCACTCAATTTCCAACTTCTTCCATACTCAAATCCACTTCAATTCTCTTTGTACACTCCCTCGGGGATCAAGTTGAGTGCACTCAAGCATTCACACAAGTTCCCAAAGTAAGGAGGAGTTGAATTTGATCAAAGCGCAAGTTAGGAGGGAGGTGTTGGTCCATAGAGATCTACTCAACCCCAAGGCTTGAAACTTTCAGCAGGCTTCATCTCCACTAGACAAAGCTACCTCGAGCTTGAGCACCGGTGATCACCTCACGAGGTATGGAATTTTTGACCACTAGCTTAGGTGGTATTGGTCCTTTGTGAAAGAAATATTCATGGCATGAAAATTCCATCATTGGATAGGCTTGCCATTAGCAGATGGTGTGGGTAAAGTCTTGTCCCCAAGCTCAATCAAGCTCGAATCTTCCCTTAGATCATGGAAGGTCTCCATTGATCCTCATGAAAGAACGGGAGAATCCTAGCCATCCATCTGCATTATGGATGGGCGACCAAGATTAAACACAAGTTTTAGAATTAATTTGTCCTTTTAGAAACCACGGGATGATCCGGCCATTCAACCTTGATCGAATGATAAGGATCAAACCATCCCACCACGCGTGTCACCTTCATGCAACATTTAAGTGGATAGATCACGTGGCGCATGTAAAGTGCCGTGCCTCCTAGTGTGTGTTGTGGTGAGGGATTAGTTAAGGATTTTAATTTTTAATTAATCCCTAGATTTAAAAATTCATATCTCCCCAAATAAAATTAGAAAAATATGAGATAAATTTCTATGGAAAGATAATTAAATCAAGAATAATCTAAATTTTTAATGGATTTTGAATTATATTTTCTTTGATTTTGAGTTTTAATGAAAATATTATTTTGCTAATTACTTTTAATTAATCCTCGATTAATCCCAAACTTCTTGGGTGTGATTTGGGGATGACTCTGCTTCCTCTAATTTTCTTGTGATTTATTTAAGGTTTAATTTCAAAAACTATAAATGTATTTCCTAATTACTCCTTAATGTAATTAAGGATAATTAAGGTTTGGATTAGTGTTTTAATCCTCATTGGAGTTGATTAAGGTTAGATCCAATAAATAGGAGATTTAGGGAATAATTTTGGGGCATTCCCTTAAGCTATTCCTTAAACCCCTTTTCTTTCCATAATCCTCTTTAATTAGGGATAATTCAATAATTACTCCTTTAATTAATTTCTAAAATTCTAAAAAACTTCTAGAACTTAATTAATCTAATTTGGTTAGATTCTTAGGTGTTCGACTAAGTTCATTAAGAAAATAAAAATCAACTCATATGTGTGAGGGGTGTTTTGAAATTACTTAAGTTAAATCCCTTAGCTTAATAACCTTTTTTCCTAGGTGAATTGCAAGTTTAAATTCCTTGTGAGTTTTATGTCATCTCATTGGTTCATAACTACTTGGATAACTATGCTAGGTGGTATAGGTAAGGGTTCATTAACTTGCTTAATTTGTACCTAACCTAATTAAAATATACAAATAAATCTAATCATCTAAAAATTAAACAAATATGTCAAACACATGTGGGAATGAGTTAGGAACACAAACTCAACTCACTTTTTAAAATTAAATCAAAGTTCAAATCAAACAAAATTCACATTGAATAAACTTTGATTTACATTAAGCTTTCTAATTTTATAAGATTATTTTAAGATTTAAAAAAGTGAATGTGTTTACATGCTTTCATTACTTTAATTCATTCCCAACATGCTAATTTGTATGTCATGTGGTTTCATGCATTCATACTTTTCAAAATACAAATTTAAAATGAAAAGCGTTTACTTTATGTCAAATTTCTATGTGTTGGCTAAAGTAGAATATAATTGGCTATTATCACTACAAAATTCAAATTATTTTCAAAACATATAAATCAAATGCCTAAAACTGAAAGTGTGCTACTTATATTTTTTATAAGCTTGCATGTGAGAGAATATAAGGATGTGCTTAGTAAAGGTTTTCCTTCTCTTCTCTTTTAGTATAGTTTTGAATAGAGTTGGTAAGATGTATGGTTCATTTGAAAAGAACATAACACTTGCCTAATTCCATATCCTATTCATTCCTATGCTATCATTTAAGAAGGATTACCTATGCTTGCACACATAAATTGCATAAACAAAATGAATCAACTAATACAACTTTTTTCATTCTTTTCA
Source organism: Cymbidium sinense (assembly GCA_021442155.1). Lineage (NCBI taxonomy): Eukaryota > Viridiplantae > Streptophyta > Magnoliopsida > Asparagales > Orchidaceae > Cymbidium > Cymbidium sinense. Next base: position 62,465,286 of record CM038230.1, read on the forward strand.
ATTTATTTCTTTTGTACACATGTTTGTATTTAAGGAAAGTGGTTAGTCGGACTACCCAATGTTTGAGGCTTTAAGTAGGTAGGTCTTGTACCTTACACATCTAGTTAACAATGGCTGTACTCACTTGTGTCTTTCTTACTTTCATGTGTGCATGTGAAAATTGGATAAAATCCCTTTTCTACTTAATGAAGATCATGCATCTTAAACTTTTAAATTTTCTTAAATAATTACTTAGCATGCATCATAAAGTGTGTTAAATATACTCTCATTTGTATGTATATATATGCTTAGGACTCATCATATGCATGTTATACATGTTGGGATAGAAATGAAGTGATGTTTTTGAATTTGGTTCATTTTATTTAATCTTAAAATGCCTTTCTTTTGAATGGGTTTGTTTAGAGTTCATCTAAACTTAGGATTAATTAAAATATTTAATCAAAATATTCAATAAACAAAACTAAAATGTGAATCTACTTTAGAAATTACTTAGGTTAGAGAAAGAAACATAAGTTCTCTTCTCTTTCCCTCTCTTTATAACTTAGTAATTAATTGTAGGATTCACTTGAACCTAATCAAAACATGAAATAAAATCAACCCCAAATCAACTAAATCACTTAAATGAAACCCTCCTCTAACTTTAACATGTTTCACACTTAGAAAATTCTAACTTAAATCCATAGCATACCACACAAACCTCCAAAGCACACACATTAGGCTAAGTCACCACTTCTAGCTTTAAGTCGTGCAAGGTTTGATGCTTATTTTGTGATATACATTTTAGATTGGATGTTAGGATGTATGATTGTGAAATGAATGGTAGGGCGATCTTAGTCTAAACATTATTTTCTGAGGATTATGCTTAAGGCGTTGTAAAATATAAATGCTTTTGCAGGTGCACTTATACCCTAAGCATAATCCAATAGGCTAGATGGACTTGTCACCCATATGTGGGGTGATAAGTCCAATATACATGCTCGATTTTGAGTGGTTTGTTTAGCCTTTATTTTGCAAGTATTAGCTAGATTTACTTTTCTTTTCTTGTAAATTTTGTAATTTGGATTTTGGAATATTTATTATGGGGATTAGGATGAGCATTGGTCATAAGATCCTATCTTATGCACCATGTGAAGCCTTGGAGCATTCACCTTCCAACCATCCAAAAGAAGGAACCAAAGTAGAAACAAGAAAAGAAGAAAGAAAAGAAGAAAGAAGAAGTGAAGCTTGAAGACCCCCATAACAATGAATTCCTTGCTTAATTGTAATTTAATTCATTTGTAATTGGTTGTATAAGGGTAGAGCTTGACTACCCAATTTGTTTTCAGTGCATGCGGTGGTACCACATGACCTCTTATTCTTTTGTGATTAGCTTTATAAATTGATTGATGATTTGTTTAGCCTTTTGCATTAAGTGACATCTTTTCCTAATTTCTTCCTTACTTTATGTATGGCCTGGATGTGAATTAGGATCTTAGGAAAAACTAAATCTTTTACCAAATATAATAACTCAAAACTAAAAAATAAAGAACTCATAACCTCACCTAAAGCTTATGTTTAAAATCAAGATAAAAGAATTCAACCCCTTAGGATGGATGAGTATTTCTTTTACAATATCATACAAATGCATCTTATTTCACTCTTGATTGGAGGGCTTCCACCATTGCCGAAACTTGGCTTGACCTTTGAGAGCCATGGTGGAAACACACCTTTTCCTTATCGTTGATTTTGGCCAATAACTTTATTTCTCATGCATTAAACATATGAACCCTATTAGCGTCAAAATAATTGTCCAAAATAAAAATAAAATGAAATTTGAAGGGCATTAGATTTAGGTCATTTGAAGCATGTCCCTACATGATCTAGCCTCTTTAGGGAGAGTGTTTAAGAACTTAGTCTTTTCTAAATAAATCATAGCTATCTTCCATAAGCATATGACTTGCTTACATGTATTTAAAATCATAGGAAGAGTTAGTTGGTTGCCACCCCTAGGTTATAAGTCCAAGCGGTTTGGTGGTTTGTCCTCTTTTGTGGAGGTAAACCAAATACCCATTTTTCCTTAGATTTAGGTTGTGCTTTAGCTCTCTCCAAAGCTCCCTAGATTTAGGTTGAGATTGCTTCTCCCTTTGTGGGCCATAAGTATAATTCCTCACCTCTTAGGCATTTCCTTAATCTTCTATTAAGGAATCATAAGTCCTAAATTATAATAAAAATGCAACTCAAATAAATTAAATCAATTTAATAAATATAAAGCCCAATCGTAGATAGTTTGAGATGCTCACTAGGTTTCCTAGCATCGTGGGCATCTCCTACTTATCTTTCTTTTGGCTTTATAATAACTCCCTCTCTTTGATCAATCCCATTTGATCTTGAATAATGAACTAATTGATTGATAGTCCTTTCCTATTGAAATCTTTGAAGATAATGATCATTTACCTTAATCGAGAGTATTCTAAGAGATCCCATCCCTTAGGATGTAATTAACTATGGGGCTTGCCCTAGGAAACTTAATGAACCCTATTTAAAATAAGCCCTACTTTACTTTTCATATAAAGTGGGAATAATCTCCGGTACATATGCACCCATCATCCTTAGAATCCTTATTGAGGTGATTAAGTCCATTAAGGGTAGTGACTTTATATCTTTTGAGATAGTGCATTAATCCTTGATGACATACGATCTAAATAAGTACATCTATGGATCTGCATCCATCAATAGATGAATTTTATATTCTTGCCTTTTCCCATAGATTGAAGGTGACCATACATATAAATTTTCTACCAAGAACCATCTACCACCCTTGAGCAAATGGCCTCAGAAGCATTCAATGAAACTCTCATCCGGATACTAGAAGATGCTCGATAATAATAGCGATAGTGGCATGAGCGGTTGTTGAAGCCTTGGGTCTACCACACCATATATAGAACTCCAACTCAATCTACCCATTCTCCACCCATTCTCCTTAGTGTATGGGTCCAAATCTATTCTACCTTTAGAAGTTCAAATCTCATCTCTAAGGATAGCATTGGGTAGCAAAATCACTATAGAATAGAATGCAAAGTTATGGTTAGAAGAGCTCAAAAGTTTGGAGGATAAACGCATGGTCGAATCTCAAGTTATATAAAGCCAAAATGATTCAAGCGACAAAGTGCCTAGGTCTTTTCAAGTAGGAGAACTTGTGTTAGTCATAAGGAGACCAATTGTTTCTCATGAAAGATGGGAGGCAAGTTTGAACCCACTTGGAAAGGCCCCTATGTCATAGAAAGCCTACCAAGGAGGATCTTATCACTTATTGATTGTAAGAGAAATACCCGATGCTTCCAATTAATTGGCTCAATTTGAAGAAATATTACCCATAAAAACATGTTTAAAAATAATTATCATTAAAAAAAACAAAATTTCATTCCAATTATTCAAAAAATCTTTTCTTCATTGAAGTGTTATGTGCTTATCTCACGAATCCTCCATGACATGTTTAGGATAGGTGTAAGAGAACCCAGAGACATCTTATCCCTCTTTCACAACATAAACACAATCAAACACAATTCCCAGCTACTAGAATAGGTGTGAGAGAAGCCAAGAGACATCCTATTTTGACTAGCACTACTAAGTTAGAGGTAGAGAACCCAAGTGACATCCTTTCTTGGTGGGAATCCCAATGGCCATTCGTGGCATCATTTCACCAAATTCCCCAAGCATGTTTTGGATAGGTGTGAGAACCCAAGAGGCATTCTATTCCCTTTAACAAAACACAAAAATAAACACATATCTTTTTTCTCAAGCTATTTTGAAGTGGGATCAAGCCCCTTGTGGCACTCACTCATTAACGCTCTAGGTTGGGTTGACATACTTCCTTGTTAGTCTATCACCCTAGTGGTCACTTTGATGTGAGTCCCTGCTTTCCTAACTTGACCATAACAACTAATGACGCCTTCTTAGTTTGGTAGGCTTCTTGTGTAGCCAATAAGCTACCTCATGTTGACTTCATTTGAGAATATGTGAGTCCCCATGCTTTCTTCTTAAACTAGCCATGAACTAACTAGGTTGAGTATACTTGAGGTTTAGGATAAGTCCCCATGAGGCTCCTTTTCTCTTGACTACTTTCGAGTTGATATAAGTCAACAATGGGCATTCATTCATTGAGTCGCCCTAGGTTGGATAGAGTAGAAACTATCCCAAAATCAATTCCATATGTGAGACACCGAGCTTTCTTCCGGCGATTGTGCAAATCGGCGGGCACATTAGGTTGGTTGATGTTCACTATCGGCAAGAACTCAGATTGATACACCACTCTTGGAGATGTGAGTCCCTCGCTTTCTCTCTAAGTTGGCCTTGAATACTTATTACAAATCAACTTCTCAAGGGTTTTGGATCAAGCACTTAGTGGCCCCTTTCCCTACTCTATTGGGATCACATCCTTTGTGAAAGACACCACCCATGTTACTTTTGGATTGACAGTCCCCTTTCCTAGTAGCCACCCCTATGGTTGGAGAATCCATTTAGCGAATGCATATTGTCCCTTGGTTGATTGAGATAGATCTAGGTATATATATCCATCTCTATGATCTCTCACAAACTAATAGGGTCTACACTAAAACAAAATAAATAAATAAAATTAATTCATAGATTAGAATTCAATTCCTCAAAGGGCCCCATTTCCCAAGCGGGCATTCTATCTTTAGGGTAGTGACTGAGAACTCCCTATAGAATTCCTTGAGTACACAGTTGAGATAAGTCCTGGTGGCTCTCTCCGTAGTTGCCCTTAGGTTGGGTTCAATCTATTTGCCACAAGTAGGTTACCCGGTGGTCATTTTACTTTGGAAGGTAAGTCTACTATGCATTCTATTTAGCATGATTATCACAATGGGCGCCCTAGGTTGAGTTGACATGTTACCTTGTTAATGTGTGTCTCAGTGGTCTTTTATAGTGGAAGATGTGAGTCCCAAGATTTCTTCCCTAAATTAACCATTGCAAATCAAAAGGCACCCCTTTGGTTGGATAGTTCTCCCTGAAGCTACTCCTTTTGGATTGGTAAATCTATGTTAGATCAAGGACCACGACCCTATTTAGTGCGGTCCATCATAAATTAATGGATTCATCAAAAATAATTAAATAATGAAATTAACCTTGACTATCTTTGAGCTATTTTAGGTCTCTGGCGAATTCACTCAATAGTCGCCTAGCTCAAGTTCAATTTGTTGCACGAGCAATCATCAATGGTTCCCATTTTGGAAGATGTGAGTCCCCATGCTTTCTACTTAAAATTTAGCCATTGCAAAGAAAGATCCCTTTGGTTGGTAGTCCTACTATGTGGTTGGTAGACTATCCCTTTGGATTAATAAATTTGAGCTAGATCAAGGCGACCGACCCCACTCAATACGGTCCATCACAAACCAAGGGTCCATCTCAAAATCCAAAATTTTAAAACAACACAAAATAAATCCAATCAATCTCTCCTAGCCAAACGAATAATCAAAAATAAACTAAATAAAACCAAATAATCAAATCAATCTACTTCTCCTGAGATGCAAGTCTTTCTAATTCCCCATTAGATCTAGAATTATAATCCCCTTTCAACTTGATCCCTTGGATGACTTGAACTTGCTTCTTCTGGAAAGTTCACATCTTCATCCCAGTGGAACTCTAATCAACAAATCAAATCAATTTTTTCGATGAGACTCAACTCAAATCAAACCTCTCATCCCCAATGGATGACTTGAACCTCTTTCCCTAGTGGAAGGTTCATACTCAATCTCTGGATTCCTCTTTCACTCTCTTATGTCTTTGTGATTAAAGTCACATTGCACTAAGATCTTGATTCTTTCTACACCTTGAGTTGGGAGTAGATCATTTCTATTAGTGCTTGTGATCATTCGGTGTAGTTGATTATTTTAGTCAACACCAATGCGTGCTATGCCTTGTCGGTAACATCACACCTACCCTTTTTTTGACCTTATTTTTAGAGTGAACTCTCAACCTCTCCATCTCGACATAGGACTCTATTAGTTACTAAGAGTTCCTTAGTCTTAAGATACTTCTAGTTATTAGGTGAACACCTAACCTAACCCTAGAGACTTCAAAGAGTTAGCCATAGGAGTAGGTCATGCCTTAGTGGTGTTAGGAAAATTTTACCCTATAGCTTGAACCAAATCCTCACTTCTTTCTTTCAAGTCAAACTCCAAATTCAAATCAACCTCAAACTTAAGTCAACTTAAATTCCAAAAAAATCTTAAATTAATTCCAATGGATTTTCTCAAAGCATGAATCAATTCCAAATAATTGAAACCCATGATTGAATTCCAAATCTAAAATCTTTCCTAAGTCACTTTGATTCCATCTTATGGACTTACCTCAAATCAAATCCAAATCAATTCAAACTCAAGAGATTTTCTCATAACCCATTTATATTCATAAATATAAATTCAAATAACCAAAACTAAATCTAAAACTCAATTCCAAGTTCAAAATCTTTCACAGTCCCTTTGATTCCACCTTATGGACTTAGCTCAAATCAAAGTCAAATTAGTTCAAATTCAAGAAATTTTCTCATAACACATTTATATTCTCATTTATATTCACAAATATAAATGAAATATAAATTCAAATACCCAAAACTAAATTCAATACTCAAATCCAAATCAACTAAAGTTCAACCTAAGCCTTTCAAGTCAAATTCTTGAACTTAGCCAAATCAAACTCAAATCAAGCCAAACCATTGATTTTTCTTCATGATTCAATCAATCCTTCAATCATGAAACCAAATATAAACACAAACTTGATCATCAAACCAAAACTAAATTCAAAACTCAAACCCATGTTCATCCTTTGAACTTGAAATTGTTAAATGAATCAAAACCCATTTTACTCCAAATCACTTGCAAATGGATTTATGTTGCAATCATAAGTCCATATGTGAGTTCAAATAAACTTGAATCAAGCCTTGATCAAGCCAATTGACCCACTTAGGCTCACTTGACCCAAAGTGACTAAAGTACCCCTTTTGAGCCAAATTCTAATCCTACCCAAATTGGATTGAATTAAGCCCCAAACTCACATTGTGAGTAATAATCATCATGAGATGATCAATCACTCAAATTAGGTCAAACCAAGTTAAACCTAAGGGTTGACCAAGTCAATACTTAGCCAAAATGAAACCTAAACAAGCAAAATCACCATAGACCAAATTGATTGAAACCACGATCAAAACTAATTCATGATCAATGTTTGAACTTGACCAACTCATCATATGATCCTAACCTAGCACAATTGGCCACTTGACCCAAGTTGACCCAACTTGACCTAAAAGTCAAAATATGTCAAATCTTGATCTAAACTAAATTGATTGCAAGCAATGGGTCAAATTCATTCTAAACCACTTATTGAACTTGACCAAAGCCTCAATTGGAACTAGAACCTTTGATTGACCATGAACCCAACTTGACCTAAAAGGTCAAATTGAGCTAAAATCAAATAAAACCAAAGCTTGCAAAATATTTCAAATGACCAACTAAATCTAAACGGCATGACTCAATTGAGTCAAATGGGTCAAATTGGTCAACTTGACCCATTTGACCTAAATGAAATCAAATGAAGCAAAACCAAATATAAACCAAATTGAACCAAACAATGATGCCAACACATTTCAAATAGTCATATGAACTTGACCCAACCCTTGGTTTGACCCAAATTGGCCAATTGGTCACTTGACCAATGTTGACCTATTTTGACCTAAATGGGTCAACATGAGCCAAATGACATCAAATCAACTCCAAATTCTTTAAAATTTGGCCCAACCTAATTTCAAACTATTCTAAATCTGCCTAAAGTAAAATTAAAGCCAAATGACTATTTTACCCTTAAGTCAAGGGGTAACCTATGTCCAATTACACTTGGAATTTGGTCATATCATTTTCATGGCAACTTCTTAGTGGACCAAGTGACACTAGTAAGTGTGGTGCACATGACCCAATTTGGGTCAATAATTTGGGTCAATAAAACCCAAGGCCATACCACTTAGAATTTCTCCACATGGGATCACTCCTCCACTCATTTTAAGCACATGGGAGCTTCTCCACTCCACTTCTCGCCGAATCACATGGCATCCAAAATGGCCTAACCAACCACTCCATAAGATCAATTTGATCAAAATGGCAAAGGCAAGTTCGACCGTCCGATCCTTCCAGGGAGATATACTCTAATTTCATTTCATTTACACTAACTTGCATTTGATTAAAGCATAAGAATTCGGAGGAAGCAATTCCAAGGTTTCCCAAGCTACTTTGATTTCTCCATTCTCAATTTTCTTAAGCCGAAAATAGGAGCTCAAGGATTTTTCCAACTCATCCATCACTCAATTTTAGCTCAATTCCTCCTTCAAGCACATTGAGGGGACCCAATCGAGCTTACCCAAGTCTTCATCCAAGTGTTCAAGCCATGAAGGAGGGGTCTAGACCAAGGCCATAAGCATTTGAAGAAGACTTTGGCCAATTGAAGTATCCACTCAACCTCAAGCCCTCAAACCTTCAATAGGGCCTCTCAGGACAAAGCTACCTCAATGGTTGAGACGGGTGATAGCCTCCGTGAGGCACTATTTAAAGCTTGGATTGAATTTTCTTTGGTCCTTTGTGAAAGAAAGTTTCACCCCAAGTGATTTTCACCATGAGATCTTCATCTCCTTGCATAATGATGGTGTGGGTTCAATTTTAGCTCAATTCAAGCTCAATCGAGCAGATCAAGCCCAATGGATGGACAATTGCCCTCTCCCACAAGCTCGAGATGAATCATGGACCATCCATCCCGTGTTCTAGATGGGCGATCCTGATTAATCCATGTTAGATCCTCATTTTAAACCCTTTAATATCGGGCTTGATCTTTACCATACGATCTTTAACTTTGTCGGATGAACAAGGGAAGAACATATACCTTGATTGATTAGGCGGGATGATAGCAAATGTAATCCAATTGATGCGTGGAAAGAAGCCTCGTCATGTGGAGTGGTCGCATTGGCATCGTGAGTTAGTTATATAATTAGGGATTTAATTAAGTTTAATCATAGAATCTTCAAAATATATAACTAAATGTAAAAAAAATTAGAAAATACAAACTCAAATACAATTTGAAGATATTTCAAGAGGAATAATATAAAATTAAATTTAATAGATTTTGAACAATAAAGTTCATGTAATTTAGGTTTTATTAGAAATGTAATTATGTTAATTACACCCTAATTATTCCATTGATTAATTCCAAACTTCTCATGTATGTTTAGTGGGATGATTTGCCTCACCTAATTTTCTTGGAATTTATTAATGGTTTAATTAGGGTAATTACTTGATTCACTCTAATTACTCTCTTAATTAATTAAATGATTAATTAACCTATTAAATAGTGATAAATTCATTAATTAAATTTGCTAATTACCTTAGAAAGTGAATGGACTTTGGAAATGAGATTAGAGTCTTCTCCCAAATCTTTTCCCCAAGTTTGATTCATTTGGATAAAAGTCTAACTAAGGTGCAAATTGATTTAGTAGTTCAATCACTTAATTAAATAGCTTAAGTAATCAAATTTTAAAATCAAATCAGTGTGAATTTAAATCATTTTTTTTCTTGGGTAGATACTTAGGTGTTCAATAACCTAAGTAGCTTAAGGAAATTAAATCTAACCCATATGTGTGGGAAGGGTTATGAAAGTACTTAAATTAAATTCTTTAGCTTAATTAATCATTAATTGTGAGCCAAATGCATTTGGCCCCTTTCTTTCTTAGGTGCATTACTAATTTAAATTTCTTATGATTTTATATCATACATTGGCTCATAATTATTTGGTTAAGTATGTTAAAATTGGCAGCGGTAAGGGTAATTAATGAACTTAATGTACACCTTAACCTAAACAAAATATAAAATCAATCTAATGGTTCTAAAATAAACTAAATGAAGATACACATATGGGAAATGGGTTAGGACCAGCAAAGCTCTCACATTTCCTAAATTCAAATCAAACTCAAAATAAAATCAAACATTCCTTAAACTAATTTTGATTCACTTTAAGTAATCTTATTCCATGGGATTGTCTTGAGAATTAATTAGGGTGAGTGAAATTACATGCATACATCACTTTATTTCTTTCCTAGCATGCTAAATGTGTATGTCATATGAAAACCATGCATTCATGTCTTTTGAAATATCAAATTAAAATGAAATGTTTCTTTATGTCAAATTGCATGTTTTGGCTAAAATAAGAATATGAATGGCTATTATCACTATTAAATCCAAAATTACTTTCAACACTTATAAATCAAACATTGCAAATGAAAGGTATGCTACTTATAGTTTTTATAAGCTTGCATGTGAGTATAATATGTGCATTATGAGACTTTTCCTCCTCTTCTCTTTTAACATAGTTTTGAATAGGATTTGCAAAGTGCATAGTTCATTTGAAAAGAACCCAACACTTGCTTAAATCCATTTCTATTCATTTCTATGTTAGCATTTAAGAAGGACCTTCACATTTGTACATATAAATTCAATAACTAAAATCAAACAAATAAACATAAACTTTTTGCATGTTTCTTTTCCAAGAATTTCTTTTGTACATGCACATGTATTTAAGAAAAGTGTTATATTAGTCTAGACACCTCGAGGTTGCAAGGTGTTAAGTAGCCCCAAGTAGGTCTTGTACCTTACACCCCTGGTGTAGAAATTAATGGCCTACTCACTTATGTCTTTCATACATGTAAGTGTACATATGAATATTGGATAAAAGAACCCCTCCTTTATACTTAACAAAATCATACATACATAAAACATTATAAATTTTCTTAAGCAATATCCTTAGTATTCATCATTAAGGTGTGTTAAACATTTTCATTTTCATGTATAGATATGCTTAGGTCATCCATATGCATGTTACACATGTTGGAAAGAAATAATAGTAACTCACTTTACTTAATCTTAAAATGCCTTTCTCTTTGATTAGGTTTGTTTAGGGAAAATTTAAACTTAAGATTAATTAAAACACCTAATAGAACATTCACTAAATAAGAATCACTAATGAACCTACTTTAGAAATTACTTAAGGTGGGAGGAAGAGAAGCTCTCTTCCCTCTCTTCCACTTAGTAATTAAGTATAGGTTCATTCAAATCAAATCATGAAATAAAACTTAACCAAGTTAACTAAACCACTTAAATAAAACCACTCTAAGTTGAACATTTTCATACTTTGAAAATCTAAACCTTAAAGCCTAGCAAAGACATACCACACAAGCCTTAAATGGCACACACATTAGGCTAAGTCACCACTTCTAATCCTATGTTAGCGGTGCATGGTTTGATGTTTGCTTTTATTTTATGATGTAATATAGTTTGATTTTAGGGTGTATGTGTGCGATTGAATGGTAGGATGATCTTAGTCTAATCATTGTCTTACGAGATTGTGCTTAATATAATAAAAAATATAACTTTTGTTGTGCGGTTGCTTCTATCTAAGCATAATCCAAAATAGGCGGATGGACTTGGTTACCCATGTGTGCTAAGTCCAAATCATATATATATACATGCTTGGGATGTGTGGTTTAATTAGCTAATCTCTTTTACTAGTTTTAGTTAGATTTACTTTCCCCTTTTCATGTAATTTTGTAATTAGGATTTAGAATGAATGTTATGGGGATTAAGATGAACATTGGTCACAAGATCATGTCTTATGTACCACGTGAAGCCTTAGAGAAAACCACATTCTAACCAAGTCAAAAGCAAGAAAGAACAAAATGAAGAAAGAAGAATGAAGAATGAAGATCCCCATAACATGAATTCACTTTTGTAATTAATTCATGTGTAATCATGGTTGTATAAGGGCTTGTTTAATTTGTTTTGGTTTGTGTGGTGGAGCGACCACACTTGGCCTCTTATTCTTTTGCTAGCTTTATAAATTGATTGGTGTTTGTTTAGCTTGTGCATTAAGATGGCATGTTTTCCTAGTTTCTTCCTTGCTTTGATGGATGACGATTAGGCTCTTAAGAAAAAAAAGTTTTCTATCCAACTAATCAATTCAAAACTAAAAAATTAACAACTCATAACCTCATCTAAAGCCTAGGTTATAAAAAATAAGATAAAAGAATTAGCAACCCAGTAGTATGTTGTATTTTCTTCTCACATCATGCATAAAAAAGCATATTATTTCACTCTTGATTTGGAGGGCTTCCACCCTTGCGAGGGAACTTGGCTGACCTTTGAGAGCCATGGTGAAACATACCTCCTTTATTACTGATTTTGGTTCATAATATAATTTCTCATACATTAGGCATTTGAATCCTACAAGCCTTTGTCAAATCAATAGTCTAAAAATGAAAATAAAATGTAAAAAATTTGCATTAAATTTAAGTCATTAATCATACCCTACATGATCTAGTCTCTTAGGGGTGTTTTTAAGGACTTAGTCTCTTTCTAAATAAATAATAGCTTAGTTATCTTGCAAAAGCATATGACTTGCCTACATATATTTAAAATCATAGGAGGAGTTAGTTGGTACCCCAAGTTGTAAGTCTAAGCAGTCAGTGGTTTATCCTCTCTTGTGGAGGTAAACCAAATACCCATTTTTCCTTAGATTTAGGTCGTGCTTTGGCCCTCACCAAAGCTCCCTAGATTTAGGTTCAAAGGTTGCTACTTTCATTTGTGGGTTACAAGCATAAATCTTTTCCTCTTAGGCATTTCCATGATCTTGTGTCATGGAATTGTAAGCCTAAATTTCTAATAAAAATTCAACTCAAATGAATAAATCACTTCAATTTCAAAATATAAAGTGCAATTAGAGGATAGTTTGGGATGCTTACTAGGCTTCCTGTATCATAAGCATCCTCTACTTATCTTTCTTTGGCTTCGATAATAACACTCTCCTCTTGCTCAATCCCACTTGATCTTCTAAAATAAACCAATTCATTGATAGTCCTATCTTTAAAATCTTTGGAGATAATGATCATTTATCTTAATTGAGAGTATTCCTTAGAATCTCATTTCTTAGGATGTAATTAACTTTGGGGCTTGCCTCCATAAAGAACTTAATGAACGGTTTAAAATAAATCCTACTTTACTTTTCCATGTAATATAGGGAAGAATCTCTGCAGAAGACCCATAGTCCTTAGAGTCCTTATTCAGGTGAATAGGTCTATTGTAGGGTGGTAACTTCTCTTTTAGATAGTACACCTTTCCTCAATGTCATATCCGATCACTCTAATAAGAACATCGTGGATCTAGTGTCTCGACAAAGTGGCTTATATTTGTGTGTTCATTTATCTCTTTCCAAAGGGATAGATGAAGATGAGAATATAAAATTTTCACCACATGCGGATGATCCAACCATCTAATATTCGATAAGATGATCTCAATCAAACTTCATGCTATCACTAAATAATATAGAAATAATAACTTATTTCTAAAGATGGAGAGAGGAACCATTCCAATGTGGAAAAGAAATGTTACATTCAAAAGTTTGAAAATAACTTTAAATTTTCAAAAGTAAATCTCAAGAATAAAATCTATAAGTTAAACATGTCCTTGATCTTACTTCACTTTATATTAAAGTTAAAGAGAATGAGGGAAGGGTCCTAAATTGGTACCTTTGTTCTAATACATTCAAAGGTAGTAAAACACTTAAGGATGTATATTGAAATGGTTCCTTCAAATCCAGAAAATCCAAATCAAAGGAAAGAACCTATTGCCTCTTACCAATATGATTGAAGCTAGAATTACATTTAAAGAAGGAATCAACTCAAAAGTAAATTGAAAAAAAGGGATAGATATAAAAACAATATTGTCCAAAAATAACACCTTATTGGCCTTAAGCAAAGCTCAATTAAGGAATTAAATGTGAATCTTCTATCTTTATAGAAGGAAAATTATATGAATGCAAATCAACTTTATTTAAAATCCATCTTCATACATCCACTAAAATTTTGGAAAATCGCTTGTTCAAGTGATGGCTAATTCTACTTGGAGGTAACCCTCTTTTAGAACTCCTAAAATCTTGAATCCTTAAGAGATTAGAGAGACTCAAATGTAGATGATGACATGACATTGTAAAATAAAAAAATGATAACATATTTCACTTTTGCTCCGATTAGTAAAAGAAAAGAGAGGATAGTGAAAGAGAATTTTATTCTTCCGATAAGGTTGAAATGAATGGAAGTTAAAGCTAATAAATTTAAATCAATTTTCTTGATGGTGGTGTTCTCCCATTTAGTCATTTATATTTCATAAATGATCTTAATTAATTTTAAGGATAAATCCTAGAAAGAAAATAAATAAATATTTTAATCCATCTAAAGAATTCATGACCTTAAGATTGGGTCCTACATATGATAATTCTATCTCTGAGTAAAAGTATAAAACTTCTATCTTTGGTAAGTTGATAGATAAATCACTTAGGACTTTGTCAATCCAAACTAATGAAGAAAGCCTTAGCTTTCTCCATTCAAAAACTAAGGCATAATATGCTTTCAATACAAAGTGAATCTAAGGTGAATCCTTTGCAATTTTTATGACCCACTTCACATTGTCTTAATGTCTAGTATGGTCACTAAAGATTCATTACAATTTGAGATTACCTCTATTCTTCTTCGTGCTATAAAAGTGCAAGTCATACTTGACTTTCTAATAGCACATCATCTACCCTAGGGGTCCTCTTTAAAATGAATAGATCATAAGGTTTATTGATCTGAGGATAGAGTTAGACTTACCTTTCCTCCATATCAAAAGGAAATTCTTGAAATCAAATTCAAATTGGTAGAGTCATACCACCTCAAATGATCTAAAAGAAATGGTAAATAAGTCATCTTCAAAATGTCATGTTTTGCCCATCTTAGAGAAATTGCTTGCAAAATCAAGCATCATAATGCTCAAATTAAAAAAGAAAATGAAATGAAATAAAAGAAATAAAATGAAAAGAAATGAAAATGAAGCAAGGCATTAAATAATTCTATATTTTTCCTTATTTAACTATAAGCAACTTCCTGGCATTCCACTATAAAGATGTTCTAGGGTTATCTACTATGATGAAGATAGACTATTAAGAACTTATTAACATCTCGCTTGATGTGGAAAATTCAAAAGAAGAAAATCTCAAATACTTGTTGATTGGTGCATCAACATCAATTCTAAACATGAAAGTGAATATACATAGGCCCAATTCTAATTGAGCTTTGATAAGATGATGCCATATAAATTCAATCAAGTAAAGAAAGGACATTTCAATTTTCTAAAAAAGTAATCTTAAAAACTCAATTAAAAAAAAGAACTTAATCTCAATCACATTATTGGTTGAAGATGAAAATTCAAACATTCAAAAAGAAACTTAGGAATTCAAAACATCTTTAACACTCTTGGATGATCCATCTCTAATAAAACAATGAAATCAAATGAAAGAAAAGGAAGAAAAATAATAATTAAGAAAGAATGTTTTCGTCCATTTTATAAACAAAAGTGTAGAGTCTTTAGGAATGCCATTTTTCCAATCATATTTGACCTCCTTAAGTCTTGTATTTAAATAAATAATTAGAAAGGATCATACCATGCAATACAATCAATCAAAATAAAGAATTAAACTACATCAAATGTTGTATTGACAAAAGTTGGATGCATTCAATGTCCTAGTAAATTTTGTATCTAGGAAACATGCCAAATGTAGCATTTCATAAAGAATTAAAATATTATCAAAATGTTACCAAAAGAAAGAAATAATAAAAGAACAAAAGAAAGAAAGAAAATAAAAGGGATGCAAGGACTATATCCAAGAGCAAAAGGATGGAGTCTAAAATATTTGAGTATGTGCCCATTTTAACATTAAACTCCTCCACATCAAAATAAAGTGGTAGGGTTAGAAGTCAAGAATTGTCCCTAGCTAAACAAAAAATAATCGATGCTTGATACTTTGTCATTATAGACAATTCCATGTTGGGTGAGCTCACATGGCGGTTTAAAAAATAATGGTTCTTCTTTTCCAAGAATCTTTATCCTTGTGTGTCAAAGATTCAATTGAGTATACTTTGATTTCATTACAAGTGGCCTATAACCATAAACAAGAAAAGTTTTGGAACCATAGAGCCATTGCAAGTTGAAAATTATTAAGTAGTCGTCATGACTTTCTCTTCAAAAGCACTCTAACCTAATGAATGAATATTATTTGGTAGTGTTTAAAGATTGATGAAGAATTCAAGTTCAGGATGCACCCTAGAATTTGAAGAGAGTCTAAATCCATAATTGCCAAACTAAAAGAAATAATCCTCAAAATAATAAGTTGATCTACAACTATTATCAATAATCTAACTCTTTAATGAGTGATATTGATAACTTGATCAAGCTATCCATTGAGTTTAAATACTACTTCATCTGGAAATAAATTAAAATGATCTCTAAATGTAGTGTTTTATAAACTTAAGCTTGATGCCATTTTAATAAGCTAAGTCCCTTGATGACTGATCAAACTTTCAATAGAAAAGCAAGAGTTTGCTAAACTAAAAGCTAGTTAATGATGGTTTAACATAAGAAGAAAACATTCTTATTAGTTATCTAACTTCATTAGAACAAAAAAAAGTAACAAAAATAAAAAAAAAAAATAAAAATAAAAATAAAGAAAGAAGAATTAAAAGATCAAATATGCATGGCCCACATCTTGGGACAACGATAAAATCTTTACCTTGAAGATGGGTTCATATTACCCATACTTCATTTCAAAATCAAAGGCTTTCATGTATAAGATTATCCTCATTAAGGATAACTTATCTAAAATGGTTAAATCAAAATAACCCTAGAGAGAAAATTGGAAGCATATGATATGACATTTAGAATTCTTATAAGAATATTTTGTTAAATAATTATATCGAGTCTAAAAAATTAGAACAATTTACCAAAGGGTCATGATCAGGATTTCTTATAACCTTGCTTTTAGTTACATGGAGAGTTATATTTAAAATCTTGCCAAAAAAATTGAATAATAAAAAAAAGAAAAGAAAAGAAAAAAAACTTGTGATTTGAAAATAATCATATCACTACATATAAAGTCCAAAAATTTCTTTGAAGTAATTCCAAGAATCTTGTAGTAAAATTTAGAAGGATCAAAATAATAAACAAACAAGAAATTAATCAAAGCCATATGAATTATCATTTCATAAAACCTTTGAAAGAATAATAAATCAACTTAATAAATTCTATTTGGACTTATCACGAGAATCTTAATTTCGCTAATAAGTTAATCCTTTTAATTCTCTTATTGATTAGGGACGAAAAATGACTCCATGAGAATCTAAGAGTTTTCTTGTCTTGATTCTCATTCACTTTAGAAAGCTTCAAAGAAATCTCTTGATCTTATTGAATCTAAGAGAAGGTCTTATAAGTGTTGAGTTAGTCAAGAAAATAAAATAAAATACATGTCCAATCAAAAGAAAATAATTACATTTGAAAAGCATTAGTTGACTTTGGTTATTACTTTCTAAATAACTACAAAGTTACATGCAAGCTCAAAAGGAAAAATTCTCGTGTTAATACCCTATGATGTTTTGTCTAAATGTGGATTAGACATCTAGCACGATTATATGTAACTTAGAGATAAAGAAAAAACAAGAAAGAAGAAAAAAAAGAAAGAAAAAAATGATGAACTTCTATGCGTATGGCATAATAAAACATTGGGTCCAAAATAAACCCAATCCTCCTTCAAAAAAAAATATACTTCAATTCTTTGAAACCATCCTCACTAAACTTCTTCATGTGTAAGGAGCCTTAGCGAAACCAAGAAATGGAAGTAAACCTTCAAACTTCTCACTATTAATTAAGTAAGAATCAAGTCCATGTGACTCTTGCTTATTAGTCAAAAGACTTGAGGATTAAGAATTAAGTCACTATGGCGTCTTTTCTCATTCATATCATCTATAAGTTAGAGAAAGCCTTGGTACCTTTCCTATACATACCTTGAGCTAGCCCATTTGTGGCACCTTTCTCATGTTTTCTCTATGAATTTAGAGTAAGCCTTGGTACACTAATCTCATAAACTTGGAGTAAGCCTTTTATGGCATAACTCTCTTCTTTCAGTAAGTTGTAAGCCCATTTGTGGCACCCTTCTTATGACTTTTATAGGTATGAAGCAAGCCTTTCATGGTGCCATTCCTCTTATTCACATGATAGGATTAAATCATTAAGACTCCTTTCATGTACCATGGGCTATTTAGGTTAGGAATAAGTCATGAAGATCTCTTTCCTTTTAGCTAAACTTTTGGGATTGGATTAAGTCAAGAAGACCCCTTTTCTCTCTAGCTATTTAATTTGCACTAAGCCATTGAAGTCCCTATCTTAATAGCTAATCATAAGGATTAAGTCCCATCATAGGCATTATTTTAAAATGACAAGGTTAGGATAAAGGCATTATGGCCCCTTTTCCCTATCATCGCTAACTAGATTAGAATAAGTCATGAGGACCCTCTTTTATTAGCCAAAATATTAAGGGTTGGATTAAGTTGTTAAGACCCTTATCCTTAAATTGAAATAGAAATGTGAGGGTTTGGATCAAGTCATCAATGACCCCTTTCCTCTATCCAAGCTATTTAGGTTGGTTTAAGCCATTGAAGGCCCCTTCCTAATAGCTAACTAGAAAGAAATAAGTCCCCAGTGGGATAGGAACAAGTCATGAAGACCATTTTCTTGTCAAATAGGCTACTTAGTTTAAGAACAAGTCATGATGACCCCTTTCCTATTAGCCAAAATCTGAGGTTTAGGAACAAGTCATTAAAACCCTATTCTTCATTATGGTTACTCAAGAAGGAATGAAGTCATGAAGACTCCTTCTTAATAGCCGATCATAAAGGTGTAATTTCCTTAGTAGGAATCCTTCTAAGGATTGGATAAATTCATTGAGACCCCTTTCCTTTTAAGTTACCAGGTTGGAATTAAGCCAATGAAGGTCCGTTCTGCTATGAATTTCATTATAATAGGATCAAAGTCCTTGTGACTACTTTTCTAAATAAAATAAAAGAAAATAAGGAATGGAAATTAGCAAGGCCCCATTCCTATGGACTACTCAAACTATGAATTAAGTCCATCCCCTACTTAGTAGTCAAAATATTGAGGTTTAGGATTAAGCTATTTAAGCCCCTTCTCCCCAATTAAGCAATTTAGGTTGGAATCAAGTCTCCAAAGACCCATCCCAAATAGCTAGATTAGAATAAAACCCTAGTGGTATCTTTCCCTCATTAAAACATTATGTAGTCCGGATCAAGAGTAGGTGTCCATATTGGCATCCTCTCTAACTACTATTCTAAAATAAGAGTAAGCCCATTGAAGAAATCTTCTTTGAGTACAATGATTGCATTAGAGTAGACCATCCTTTGGGTCCACTTCTAAAGACATCCCTATTCATCTTAGAACTTAGTGAACTTCAATTCCAAAGAGTGAATCAAGTTAAAAAAAGTATATGCATACATATGCTTATCTTTCACAATCAAATCCAATCAAAACTTAAATTGAAATAAAATCAA
Organism: Cymbidium sinense; assembly: GCA_021442155.1. Classification (NCBI taxonomy): domain Eukaryota; kingdom Viridiplantae; phylum Streptophyta; class Magnoliopsida; order Asparagales; family Orchidaceae; genus Cymbidium; species Cymbidium sinense. The sequence goes on from CM038230.1 coordinate 62,484,793, forward strand.
AATTGAGAATTAAAATTATGCATTTGAATCCTTCCAAGCTTATGCTTGTAGTGTTGTTGATTGATTAATGCCAATATGTGCGTGTACTCTAGGATCCACTACACATATTTCGCTTTATTTGTTGATCACATTTTGGATGAGGTTAATATTAATCTGAAATCATTAATTAGCATGCTCTAATCTTAAATAGAAACCTTCTAATTTAATGCTTAGGACACAATACAGTGATCGAGCACACCCTCCTTGGGTTTGATCTTACCTAATGGGCTTAGGTGGACTTAACCCAAATTCCAAATTTGGATTAAATCAAATTCAAACAAAGGAACAAATCTAAAGCCAAATCTAGTCAATCCATTTGACATTGGTTTGACTTAAGTGGGTCCCACCAAGTCAAAGGTCAACCCACCAAGAATTTGACCAAATTAAATCATTCCAAATGTTTAAAATGATCAAATAAACATGTTTGATCACAAATCTAAGAAAATTTAAAATTTATTTAGGCCTTAATTGGGTTCATTAGACCCCTTAGTCTAAATAAACCTAAATGGGTCCTATTGGGTTCAAACACAAATCAAATTGAAATCAACTCAATTTGATTGCTCAAAATCATTTGGAAATGATAATTAGACACAATCCAACCCATTATTTGGTCTAATTGGGTTCAAACATAAATCAAATTGAAATCAACTCAATTTGATTGCTCAAAATCATTTGGAAATGATAATTTGACACAATCCAACCCATTATTTGGTCTAATTTGGTCAAATTGGTCATTTGACCCAAAGGAAACTCAAACTTAACCAATGAAGTCCACTTTGGGCTAAATGGGTTCAAATTGAAATCTAATTAAAATTAAATGAAATTAATCTCATACACGTAATCAAGCATGATTGGCCAATTAAGTCAAATTTAGAATCAAACTTAACCCATTTATGTTTAAATGGGTTGAAATGAAATGAAATTCAAAATTAATTCAAATTTAAATAAATTAATCAAATCCAAACATAATCAATCATTAATTAAAGATGATTGAATCCAAAATTAGAAAGAATTAAATTAAAACCAAGCACTTTGAATCCAAATACATGGTTTAGATTCAAAGTTTCAATCCAAGTCAAATGGGTTTAAACGCGACATCGTTGAGTTTGATGTGGTCATCAACATATTAGTCTATGGACTTTGATAAGTTGCCTAAAGCCAAAACAAAAGAAAATAAAACCAAAGAAGAAGGGTGGAAATCCTTGACTAAGGAAGGATTCCTCTCCTTTAAATATGAAAATCTCTTGATTTTATCCAAGTAACCTTGGACATTGACCACCTCTTGGGATAATAATTCCAAGGGTAGAGGATAGGGGAGATAAGCCCTCAAACTAAAAGGCATTTGGCCTCCAAGGAGAATCCAAGGAAGAAGAGAGAAGAGACAAGAGGCTTGGCCAAGCAAGGAAATAGGGTAGATGCCTTCCTCCTTTCCATGAGATCATCCAAACTTGTTCACAGGCCAAGGGGATTGAATCTACCCTTGACCTTATTGCCACCAGTGGCTAGAATCTAGCCACCTAGAAAGCCATGAAGATGCCCCTTGGCCAAACATGAAAGTGGGGAGGGAGGGCCAATTCCCTCCCTCTTTGCATTCCAATTTGTTCACCAAGGCAAGAGATGAGGAAATAGACCATTCCCGGACTCCTTGCCACCCACACTACAAATAGATAGAATCAGCCCCTTCAATGGTGAAATCAATGGGAGAGGTTGTTTCATCAAATTTAATGTTCCAACATGTTCTAGAAGTCGAGGCAACCTCAAAGCATTGCCACCTCATCCCTCACCACCGGTGAGTTAGAGAACATCCAAAGCCACCAAATTGATTCTAACCTTCATCCTGGGAGAAATCTATGGGGAGGCAAGCTAAAAATGCATACAAACCTTCATCACATTGAAACAAATTTAATGGAGTTGGTCCCACCACCAAGATCACTAATTGACGCTCCACCACCATCTCCTTAAGCCTTCATTTTAGTCCTCTTCAAGGAAAATTGTTCCCCAAGTGGATCAAACTGCATGGATTGGTTGTAAATCAATCACGTTCATTTTAAAATCAAAATCCCTTCAAAATTCAACATTGAATTATGGGATATAATCTCGATCATTCCATTTGGAATGACGAATGATTTAGTCGGATTTGATCCGTTATGGAAATCGGAAACGATTTGGGACCATTCAATCATCGATGGATGATTGTGATTCATCTGCATGGCACCACTTTTGATGTGGATGCCACATGGGATCCGTGAGGCCTCTCGCCTCACCACATGGCGGAGACGCAGAGCAACTACATTGGCAGGTGGTTATGAAATGAGTAAATTCCCCTTAATTAGAAATCAGAAAAAGACTAAAAAATCAAAGAAATTAAAATAAAAATTTAAAAAAAATGTAAACTTGGTCTCTATGGATTCATCTTGATGAGAGGAATCCATTAAAATTAAAATTCTCAAATTATTTTTTTGAGGATTTTAGCCTTAATTTAACTTTGAATGAAATCAATTAAATCTTAATTAATCACAAACCATTAATTAAATTCAAATGAAACTTTGGAGAACTAAAATTGATGTTAGAACACACCCTAGGAAAATTTTCATCAATTAATTCAATGTAATTTATGAGAAATGAAATTTTAAATCCTAAACCTCAATTTTAATTAAATAAATTAATATAAAATATAATAACTCATGAAAATGGATTAAATAACCTTAAATTAACTCAATGAACTCTAATGAACATAAAAATACTAATGAAACTCATTTGGAACTTAATAAATCACAAAATTACTTAATTAGGTAATTAATTGAATTAATAAATTTAAATAATTAACCAAATATTAATAAATCATAATAATTTAACCGAAAGTCCAAAAAATTATGAAGGAACCCTCTTTAGAAACATCTTTAGAGAGGAATCAATGAAAAATAAAACCCCTAAATGATTTGTGTCAAGTTAGGCTTAATTTGGGTTTTAATGAAATAATTAAAATGTTAATTATACCATAATTATGAATCCCATCAAGGTGAAACTTTGGAAACATGAAATTGGCATGAAACCCCACTTTCCATAGAAATTTAAAATACAATTAATCTTTGGATTTGGAATACTTGAATTTCCAAATTCTAAAGTTAATATGAATCAAATAATTAATAAAAAAATTTATAAATTCATAAAATCATGAAATAATTTGAATTAATCTTCACCAACATCCTAAATAAAAAAAATAAAAAACCTTAATCATTTCCATGCTTAAGGGGTTAATGAAATTAAAAGTGCATATTAAAAGTAATTAATGCTAAAGCTATTAAAATTATAATTAAAATACTTAATGAAACCTTAAAGCCATAATCAATCTAACATAAGAATGGCATTAACCTAAGTGCCTTAGGTTAACATAAATTAAACCAAATGAAATAAATATAAAACAACAAACCTAAACATAACTTAAACCCAAAACATTAATGCAAACCAAATGAAATAATTCAAACAAAATCGGATGAAATAAATTAAATCAAATTGAAAAACTAAACCATGAATGAAAATCAAATCAAACTAAAAGAAATTAAATGAAAACCAAATTTTCAAAGAAAAAATTAATCCTAAAATCCAAACTAAACTCAAATCCAACCGTCTAAATGAAACTAAAAAGTTTAATTAAGATACTTAAGGATTTTAGTAAGACCTTCGAATGGATCTTCATCTTCGATGGGATTTATTTTACTCTTCATTCTTAAAACCTAAACTTCACTTTAACCAAATAAAAGTGAAATGAAAATGAAAACAACTCACTAAATCATTTGAATTGAAACTATCCAAAGGTAAAATTCAACTAAATTCAAATTGTAAATTGAAACATGAACTAAAGAGGCTAGCAAAGTCTTGCTACTCAAGCCTATTTTCTTCACACACTAGATTATTGTCACGGACCATAGACTTAAGTTAGACCATTCGTGATTCTTTATGATTCCCTGTGATGTATTATGATATGATGTGCTTCACATGTCTTTATGTTGTACTATTTTAGACTACATTTTAGAATTGTTTGCTTGTTAGGGATGGTAGGATGTTCTTTTAGATCTTGTCTTCTGGGAGCTATGCTAGAAGGGACTACTATTATAAATAAATTAAACATGTTATTTTTTTGTAGGTATGCTTAAGTCCTTAAGCATAGCCCATAGGATAGGTGGGGCTTGGCAAGCGCTAAGCCCATATGATTGTGAAATATAACTACTATGTGTTGTTTGTATTTTTTTAACATTTATTTTGGGGCTTAAACTTAATTTTGTATTTAAATAAATGTAAGATTTAGCTTAGAATTAGGTTATGATCTATAGGATCTAGAATTAGCAAGAGATCCTACCGTAAGATAGGTGATGGTCCCTATGAAGCCCAATGGATGTCCCTAGAGGGAGACTATCCCGAAAGAAGACTCATTGATCTAGACACGTAGTTCTAGGTTGGGTTGTATCTGACTAGAGCTTAGCTGCCCGTTTGCTCTTTCTTTCATAGTGCGTACTCATTGGCCTTTTCTCCTAAATTAAATTAGCTTGCTTTATTTTGGGTGCATAATAGAATAAACCTTCTTTTCTAGGTTTCTTTTTTTGTGCTTTCCGTGATTGAATGATTAGATGATTAGGCTCATAAGAAAAATTATATTTTATACCCAACTTAAATCTTAACAATTGAAACAAAATTTTTTTTTGAAACTCACATAAATTAAAGTCTTAGGCAAAACATAAAATTAATTAGAAACAATCAAGTTTTGAAACCATGAAATCATATTGCTCCAATCCTTGAATTGGGAAACTTCTCTCATTGCATATAAGTGGCATCGACTTGTGAGGATGATCACCTTCTTGGGGAAGCTTACCTTTTATTATTTTTCCTACATAATGACATTCCCTTCATGCACTTTCTTGGGCAAAATCAATATTACCAAAATGTCTCTTGGAAGTTATATTGAAAACTTTGTCACCAATAAGAGTAGCTAATGAGATCAAAGAAATAATCGGCAAGAGCACAAATGAATAGAAATAATCAAGTAGAAAATGCTAGTTCCCCTTTCTATGTAGCCATGAGGCCTAAAAAATGCCTAAGGTGAAAGTCAAATCAAGAGTTCACATCAATGTCCAAAAAAGAAGTCACCAAATATCCCAATAATTTCATTAATGGTTAATTTTTCATTTTCATCTTCTATCATTTCACAAGTTGACTTTATTAGAAAAAGAATTACGGATCTAAATATACAACCAATATGCACATAAGGACTTATTGGATGGATAAGTATGAAGAGCACTTAGTGGTGGGAGCTAGAGATCAAGCAAAGTCTCACTTATGTCCGATTTCTAGAGAAATTGCCTTATGAGGATGATGGCTCACTCTGGAACCTAAAAGGGCATATCTTTCACTTGGGCATGTATCTCAAGGAGTTTACCTCAACTAAGCAATCAACTTAGCCTAGCTAATTCACATGGGAGGCAACACCAAGTGATTTGCTACTCATCATACTATACTCACCCTAACATATGAAACATAGGTAAGCTTCTTCATATTATAACCAACATGGTCCTTCATGAAATTATTATCTAGTTTCTTTTGTAACCACTCAATCCCCAAGAAGGTGGACATCCTCATAAGTCAAATGCCTCTTATGCAATAGGAGAAGTTTCCCAATTCAAGGATTAGAGCAATATGATTTTATGGTTTCAAAACTTGATTATTTCCAATTGATTTTAGGTTTTCCTAAGGCTTTAATTTATGTGAGGTTTCAAATTTTTTTTTTTTATTTCAATTATCTAGATTTAATTTGGGTATAAAATTTAATTTTCCTCATAAGCCAAATCATCCATGCTTTCAATCACATGAAAGCGAAAGAAAGAAACCTACAAAAATAGGTTGATTCTATTATGCACCAAAATAAATCAAGACAATTTAATTTAAGAAAAAGTCCAATGCGGTTGTCTTCCACGTGAACCCCAGATGAAGAGAAAATGTGCAACCAAGCTCTATGCTTATACGACAGCCTAGAACTATAAGTCTAGATCTATGGATCTTCTTTCCACGATAGCCTCCTTCTTCATGGACATCCTTTGGGCTTCATAGGAAACCACGCACCTATCATCTAGTAGGGTCACTCTTGTTAATTCTAGACCTCATAGATCCTAACCTAATTCTAAACTAAACTTTTTATTTTTTTTAAATTCAAAATTAATTTTAAGCCTTACAAAATAAATGTTAGCAAAATACAAACTATAAATAATAGTTATATTTAACAAACATATGGGCTTAGCATTGCATGCCAAGCCTACCTTCTATGGGATATGCTTAAAAACTTAAGCATACCAGCAAAAAAACATGTTTAATTTATTTTTGATAGTAGTCTCTTCTAGCATAGCCTTCTATAGAAGGTAATGTTAGATCTAGAAAGAATGTCTTACCATCAAGTTTAACAGTAAATAATCCTAGACCGTCTAAAATAGTACATCGAAAAGACATGTGAAGCACATCATATCATAACACATCACAAGGAATCATAAAGAATCACAAAATGGTCTAACCTAAGTCTAGGGTCTATGACCTAATGATCTAGTGTGTGAAGAAAAAGGCTTGTGGCAAGATTTTGCTAGGCCTCTTTACTTCAAGTTTCAATTTAGAGTTTGGAATTGTTTGAATTTTACCTTTGGATAGTTTCAATCCAAATGATTTAGTGATTTGTTTTCATTTTATTTCAGTTTTATTTTGTTAAAGTGAAGTTTAGATCTTTAAGAATGAAGAGTAGAATAAATCACACTTTTGGGTGGAATCTATTTTCTTCAACATCCTAACTCCTAGTTAAATGAAACCTTCATCCTAAATGAAGATCCATCCCAAAGGTCTTACTAAGATCCTTAAGTATCTTAATTAAACTTTTAGTTTCATTTAGATGGTTTGGATTTCACTTTAGTTTGGATTTTCGATTAATTCTTTTCTTTGGAAATTTGATTTTTCATTTCATTTTTTTTAGTTTGATTTGATTTTCATTCTTGGTTTAGTCTTTTAATTTGATTTAATTTATTTCATTTGATTTTTTTGAATTGTTTCATTTGGTTCTGATGTAATGTTTTAGGTTTAAGTTATGTTTAGGAATGTTGAATTATATTCATTTCATTTGATTTAATTTATGTTAACCTAAGGCACTTAGGTTCATGTTTGACCCAATCTTATGTTAGATTGATTATGGCTTTAAGGTTTCATTAATTTTTTAATTATGATTTTATTAACTTATGGTTTAATTACTTTTAATATTCTTTTTAAATTTCATTAACCCTTAAGCATGGAAATGATTAAAGTTTTTTTTATTAGGATGTTGGTGAAGAATAATTCAAATTATTTCATGATTTTATGAATTTATGAATGTTTTTTATTAATTATTTATTCATATTGACTTTAGAATTTGGAAATTCAAGTAATCCCAATCTAAAGGTCAATTAGGATAGAAATTTGTATGGCAAGTGAATTTTCATGCCAATTTCATGTTTCTAAAGTTTCACCTTGGTTAGGTTCATAATTAGGTATAATTAAGGTTTTAATTATTTCATTAAAACACAAATTAAGCCTAATTTGATGCAAATCATTTAGAGGATTCATTTTTGCTGATTCTTCTCAGTTGTTTCCAAAGAGGTTTCATTCATAATTTTGAACATTTAGTTGATTTATTGTAATTTAAATAATTTTTGGTTAATTATTTGAATTATTTAATTTAATTAATTACTTAATTAAGTAATTTATGACTTATTAAGTTTTGATTATTTTTATTAGTGCCTTTATGTTCATTAGAGTTCATTGAGTTAATTTAAGGTTATTGAATCCATTTTCATGAGTTATTTAATTTTATAATAATTTATTTAATTAAAAATGAGGTTTAGGATTTGAATTTTTATTTCTCATGAATTACATTGAATTAAATCATGAAAATTTTTCTAGGGTGTGTTTTAACTTCAATTTTAGTTCCCAAAGTTTCATTTGAATTTAATTATTGGTTTGTGATTAATTGTGGTTCAATTAATTTTATTCAAAGTCAAATTTAAATACCTAAAATAATTTAGAATTTAATTTTAATGGATTCCTCTCATCAAGATGAATTAATAGAGCCCAAGTTTGCTTTTTTGATTTGTATTTTATTTTCTATGATGTTTTAAACTTTTATGATTTTTAAATTTTTTAATTAATTAAAGGGAATTTTCTCGTTTATAACCACGGGTTGATGCGATTTGCATGGCCGTTACACGTCGAGGTGGAAGTGGGCCATGCGGATCCCTGCATTTGCATCTAAAGATATGCCATGTAGGATTACTGAGATCGTCGATCAAATATCGGATGGTCTTGATTCATTTTGCGCTTTCCTTGAGGGATAAATCAAATCGTCTCACTAAATCATTGTCATCTATTCCAAATAGGAGGATCAAACGACGAAGATTATATCCCATAATTCTCCAGAGACGGATGTGTCCATCATTTTGCCAAATTCGGTTATCCCTAGTAAATTTTGAAGGGATTTTGATTATGAAACAATTAGTGAGCAATTTTCAACCCATCCATCGTTTGATCCACTTGGGGATCAATTTTCCTTCAAAAAGGACCAAAATTGAAGGCTTAAAGGGATGATGGTGGAGCGTACCTCAATTTCAATGATCTCGACAGTGTGATTGACTCCATTAGCTTCATTTCGATGTGATGAAGGTATGTATGCAATTTTAGGTTTGCCTCCTAGTGGATTACTCTCTCTAGACCAAGGTCGGATTGAATTTCTAGTGGCTTTGGTAGTTCTCTTGGATGGGGGGATGAGGTTGCGATTTATTTGAGGTTTCCTTGACATCTAAAATATGTTGGAACATTCAATTTGATGAGAGAACCTCTCCCTTGGATTTCACTATTAAAGCGGCTCATTCGTCCATTTTGTGGCGAAGTTAGTAGTTGAGGAAGGGTCTATTTCTTCATCTCTTGCCTTGGCAAACAAATTGGGATGAAAATAAGGAGGGAATTGGCCCTCCATCCCCTCTTTCCATTTTGGATGAGGGGCATCTTCATGGCTTTTCGGTTGCTAGATTTCAACCAATGATGGTGGTAAGGCCGCCAAGGGGTTGATTCAATCCCCCCTTGGCATTGTGAGAAAGTTTGTATGATCACATGGAAGGGAGGAAAGCATCTACCCTACTTCCTTTCTTGATCGAGCCACTTGGCTCTTCTCTCTCTTCTTCCTTGGCTTCTCCTTATCTTCTCCTTGGAAGAGGCCAAATGCTTTTGGCTTGAGGGTTTATCTCCCCTGCCCTTAGAATTATTATCCTAAGAGGTGGTCAAAGTCCAAGGTTACTTGGATAAAATCCAAGTGATTTTCATATTGAAAAGGGGAGAATCCTCCCTAGTCAGTCAAAGATTTTCACCCTTCCTCTTTGGTTTTATTTTCTTTTTTTGCTACACCTCACTTATCAAAGTCCTTAGACTAATGTGTGGATGCCCACATCAAACTTAATATGAGTTTTAGATCAAGTTTAAACCCATTTGACTTGGATTGGAACTTTGAATCCAAACTAAGCATTTTGATTCAAAGTGCTTGCTTTCATTTAATTCTTTTTAATTTTGGATTCAATCATCTTTAAATGATGATTGATTAAGTCTTGATTTTATTAATTCATTTAAATTTGAATTAATTTTGTATTTCATTTCATTTCAACCCGTTTAAACCTAAATGGGTTCAGTTTATATTGGGTTTAAATGACCAATTTGTTGATTGTATTTGGTTTGGACTCCAATCATGCTTGATTATATGTATGAGATGATTTGGAGTGATTGATTTCATTTAATTTCAATTGGATTTCAAGTTGAACCTATTTGACCCAAAGTGGGCTTAATGGGTTAAGTTTGTTCCCTTTGGGTCAAATGATTAATTTGACCAAATTAGACCCAATAATAGGTTGTATTATGTTTAATTATTATTTCCAAATAATTTTGAGTAATCAAATTGAATTGATTTCAATTTGATTTGGGTTTGAACCCAATAGGATCCATTTAGGTTTATTTAGGCTAAGTTGTCTAATGAACCCAATTAAGGCCTAAATGAATTTTAGATATGTTTTTTTTAGATTTGTGATTAAACATGTTTATATGATCATTTGAAATATTTGGAATGATTTAATTTGGTCAAATTCTTGGTGGGACCCACTTAAGTCAAACTTATGTCAAATGAATTAACTAGATTTGACTTTGATTTAGTTTTGGATTTGTTCTTTTATTTTAATTTGATTTTATTTTGATTTATTTGGATTTTATTTGATTTAATCCAAATTTAAAATTTGGATTGAGTCCACCAAAGCCCATTAGGTTAGATCAAACCCAAGGAGTGGTGCGGTAGGTCACTAAGTATAATGTCCTAAGAATTGAATTAGGATATTCTATTTAATATTAGGACATCCCAATTATTAATTTAAGAATGAAATTAACCTCATCAAAATGAGATCAACAAATAGAGTACCAATATGTTTTGTGGATGGGTAAACGCACAAATTAACATTGACCAAATTAGTCAACACTACAAGCATAAGCTTGGAATGTTTCAAATGTAGAATTTTGATTCTTGATTTTGATTTGAATTCAATTTAGGTTTTGATTTGATTTGATTATGAAAGATAGGCATATGTATGCCTGTACTTTTCAATTTGATTCACTCTTAGGAACTTAAGTTCACTAAGTTCTAAGATGAATATGGATGTCATTAGAGTGGACCCAAAGGATGGTCTAGTCTTAATGCAATCGTTATACTCGAAGAAGATGCCTTTAAGGGACTTACTCTTGTCTAAGAATAGTAGTTGGAGAGGATGCTAATATGGACACTTAGTCCTAATCCATACTACATAATGTTTTAACAAAGGAAAGATACCACTAGGGGATTTATTCGTATGGTTTGCTATTTGGAATGGGTCTTTGGATACTTGATTCCAACTTAAATAGCTAATGGTGAGAAGGGGCTTAAATAGCTTACTCCTAAACCTCAACATTTTGACTACTAAGTAGGGGTCACATGGACTTAATCCCTAGTTTGAGTCTATAGGAATGAGTCCTTCAATAGCTTATTTCCATTCCATATTTTCTTTTGTTTTAATTATAAAATAAGTCACAAGGACATAGATCCTATTTTAATGAGATTTAGCTAACAAGAAGTGGCCTTCAATGACTTCATTCCAACCTTAGTAGCTTAAAAGGAAAGGGGTATTAATGACTTTATCCTATCCTTATAAGGATGCCTACTAAGGGACTTACTCCTTTATGATTGGCTATTAAGAAGGAGTCTTCATGACTTCATTCCTTTTGAGTAACCATAATGTGGAAGGGGTCTTAATGACTTGCTCTTGGACCTCAAATTTTGGCTAATATTAAAGAGGCCTTCATGACTTGTTCTTAACCTAAGTAGATTATTTAACAAGAAAGAGGTCTTCATGACTTTTCCTATCCTTGTATTTTAGAAATAATGCTTACTAGGGATTTATTTCTTTCTAGTTAGCTATTACGAAGGGGCTTTCAATGGCTTAATTAAACTTAAATTGCTTGGGTGGAGGAAAGGTGTCTTTGATGACTTGATCCTAAACCTCATATTTTATTTTGATTTAAGGATATGAGTATTAATTCCTTAATCCAACTCTTAATATTTTGGCCAATATAATAGGGGACTTCATGAATTATTCCTAATCTAGTTACCCAAATGATAGGGAAAGGGGCCATAATTATTTTATCCTAACCTTATCATTTTAAAATATTTCCTACTATGGGACTTACTCCTTATGATTAGCTATTAATATAGAGCCTTCAATGGCTTAGTCCAATATAAATAGCTAAAGAGAGAAAAGGTGACTTCTTGACTTAATCCAATCCTCAAAAGTTCAGCTAATATGAAAGGGGTCTTCATGACTTATTCCTAACCTAAATAGTTTATGGAACATGAAAAAGTCTTAATGACTTAATCCTATCATGTGAACAATAGGAATGGTGCCACAAAAGGCTTGCTTCATACTTATAATAAGTCATAAGAAGGGTGCCACAAATGAGCTCACTCAAACTTAAGGAAAGAGCGAGTTATGCAATAAAAGGCTTACTCCAAATTTATAAGATTAGTGCACCAAGGCTTACTCCAAACTCATAGAGAAACCATGAGAAAGGTACCACAAATGGGCTTGCTCCCAACTCAAGGTATGTATAGGAAAGGTGCCACAAAGGGCTTGCTCTAATTTAAGATGATATGAGTGAGGAAAAGGGGTCATAGTGACTTAATTCCTAATCCTCAAGTAGCAAGAGTCATTGGAGTTAAACCTTACTTAATTAATCTAACCAGTGAGAAGAATTAGATGGTTTACTTCTATTTCTTGGTTTCACTAATGCTCTTTACAAATGAAGAAGTTTAGTGAGGATGGTTTCAAAGAATTGAAGTATGTTATTTTTTTTTTTTGAAAGATGATTTGGTTATATTTTGGACCCAATGTTTTATTATACCATAAGTATAAAGTTCATAATTTTTCTTTCTTTTCTTTATTTCTTCTTTCTTTTTTTTCTTTATCTCTAAGTTACATATAACCATGTTAGATGCCTAATCCACTTTTAGGCAAAACATCATAGGGTACGAGAATTTTTCCTTTTGAGCTTGCATGTGACCTTATAGTTCTTTAGGTAGTAAGAACCAAAGTCAACTAATCCTTCTCAAATGAAATTTCTTTTCTTTTGATTGGACATGTATTTTGTTTTATTTTTTGACATAACTCAATAGCTAATAAGGCCTTCTCTTAGATTCAATAAAGATCAAGAGATTTCTTTGAAAGTTTCTAAGGTGAATGAGAATCAAGATAAGTAAACTATTGGATTCTCATAAAGACATTTTTTGTCCCTAATCAATAAGAGAATTGGAAGGATTAACTTATTAAAGAAATTAAGATTCTCTTGATAAGTTTGAAATTGAATTTCTATAGTTAATTTATTATTCTTTTAAAGGTTTTATGAAATAATAATTCATAAATGGCTTTCATTAATTTCTTGTTTGTTTATTATTTTGACCCTTCTAAATTTTACTACAAAGTCCTTGAAATTACTTCAAAGGTATATTTTAGGACTCTATATGTAGTGATATGATTATTTTCAAATCACATTGAAGTTTCTTATCTTATCTTATCTTTTTTTTATTCATTTTTTCTAAAATTTCAATATAACTCTCCACTTAATTAAAAGTGAGGTTATAAGAAATCTTGATCATGACCCTTTAGTAAATTGTTCTAATTTTCTTTAGACTAAATGATATAACTATGTAACATAATATTCTTATAAGAATTACGAATGTCATATCATATGCTTCCAATTTTATTTTCTAGAGTTGTTTTGATTTAACAATTTTTTGATAAGTTATCTTTAAGGAGGATAATCTTATACATGAAAGCCTTTGATTTTGAAATGAAGTATGGGTAATATGAACCCATTGTTAAGGTAAAGCTTTTATCCTAGTCCCAAGATGTGGGTCATGGATTTGACCTTTTATTTCTTCTTTCTTTATTTTTATTTTTTATTTTTATTTATTCTTGTTCTTTTTTTTGTTCAAATGATGTTAGCCAACCAAGAAGAATGTTTCCTTCTTATGTCAAGCCATCATTAACTAGTCATTAGTTTAGCAAACTCTTGCATTTCTATTGAAAGTTTTACAACAAAGGGACTTATCATATTAAAATGGCATCAAGCTTAAGTTTATAGGTTGCTACATCTAGAGGTCCTTTTAATTTAGTTCTAGATAAAGTAGCCTTTAAACCTGAAAGGATAGCTTGATCTAGTCATCAATATTTGACTCATTAAAGAGTTAGATTATTGATAATAGTTGTAGATCAAATTATTATTTTTGAGGTTTATTTCTTTTAGTTTGGAAATTATGGATTTAGACACCTCTTCAAATTCTAGGGGTGCATCCTAAACTTTAATTCTTCATAGATCTTTAGACACCTCTAAGTAATATTCATTCAATAGATTAGAATGCTTTTAAATAGAAAGTCGACCCTAACTACTTAACAATTTTCAACTTAATGGCTATGGTTCCATAACTTTTCTTAGTTATGGTTATAGTCCACTTGCAATGGAATAAGAGTATACTCAATTAAATCTTTAATACACAAAGGATAAGGATTCTTGAAAAGAAAAGCCATTATTTCTTTAACTATTATGTGAGCTCACCCTACATGACAAAGTCTATGATGACAAAGTATCAAGCATCTAATTATTTTTGTTTAGCTTGGAACAATTCTTGACTTCTAACCTAACCATTTTATTTTAATGTGGAGGAGTTTATAGTTAAAATGCCCACATACTCAAAAGGTTCAAACTCTATCATTTTTCTCCGAGATATAGTCCTTGCATGCTATTATTTTCTTTCTTTCTCTTATTCTTTTATTCTTTCTTTCTTTTGGTAACATTTTGATAATATTTTAATTCTTTGTGAAATGCTACATTTGACATGTTTCCTAGATACAAGATTTACAAGGACATTGAATGTATTCAACATTTTGTCTCGAATATAACATTTGATGTGGTTTAATTATATATTTTGATTAATTGATCATATTGCATGGTATGATCCTTTCTAATTCTTTATTTAAATACAAAACTTAGTGAGGTCATTTAGGATTGGCAAAATAAAATTCCTAAAGACTCTACACTTATGTTTACAAAATGGATGCTATTTTCAATTATTATTATTTTTCTTGTTCTTTCATTTCATTTCTTTTTTTTTTTTAGAGCTGGATAGGGCCATCAGAGTGTTAAAGATGTTGTGAATTCCTAAGTTTCTTTTTTTAATGTTTGAATTTTCATCTTCAATCAATAATTTGATTGAGATTAAGTTCTTTTAATTAAGTTTTCAAGATTTCTTTTTTAGGAAATTGAAAACTACTTTTTTACTCGATTAAATTTACTTGGAACCATCTTATCAAAGATCGATTAGAATTGGGCCTATGTATATTCACTTTCACGTTTAGAATTTATGTTGACGATGCACCCAAATCAACAAGTAATTTGGAGATTTTCTTCTTTTAAATTTTCCACATCAACTAAGATGTTAATCGTTCTTAGTAGTCTATCTTCATCTTAGAAGATAGAACTTTTTTATAGTGGAATTCCACATCAAGAAATTGCTTAAATATGGCAAATTAGAGCATTAATTCCTACATTTATTCATTTCTTTTTATTTATTTTATTTCTTTTCTTTTTTTTATTGAGCATTATGATGCTTGATTTTACAAGCAATTTCTCTAAGATGGGAAAAACATCACATTTTGAAGATGACTTATTTGTCATCATTATAATTTACCAACTCTCTTTTTATGGATGATAAATGAATTTACTAAAATTAGAATGGAGATTTTAAAACAAGTACTTATAGTTAATTACATCTTAAGAAGGGTCTCTTCCTAAGAATACTCTCGATTAAAGAAATAAGTTTTTTTTAAGGATTTCTAAGTTGGATTTCAAAGGATTGATTTTTGGAATTTTAATTAGACTGATTCAAATTGGGGAAAGTTCTTAGGAATCCAAATGGGATGAAGTAAGAAATGTCTATTGATACTAGAGGCCGAATAAGCACTTCAACTATCTTATAAGTGGGCTTTAAATTTTGAAATTTAGTTTAAATTTTGAGTTGATATTTTCTTAGAGTTTATGACTTAGATTTTAGTACAATACAAATGCCTAGGACTTATTCCAAGAAGGATGCTTCGACCTAAGTCTACAAGTGCTTTTGACACATGTCAGTGCTCAACTTAATTTTATTTTGGGAATTATTAGCTATTCCTCTCACTTGAGGAAATTAACCTATCTCTAACTTCGGACTTATAACCCACGGGCTGCACACCACACGAGCACATTTTAAATTCATGATGCTAAGTCTCATGAATGCAAGATGGTGGGCTATTATCTTTTAGGAAAGGAATCTATGAACCTAGGCTTGCTCCTAATCTCTAAGATAATGTAGGGTATGAAATGCATCTAATTAATGCACATTTTTTAGATATTTAAGTATTTTGATTCAAGATTAATATAACATCTTGGGTATGCATTTTTATGTCTAATGTCATGTAATTAGAAATGGTTATGGGCCAAATCAATCAATAAAAGGTAGGCTCCCCTAAGAAGGAGGTCATCCTCATAGGTCACATGCCCCACATGTGTAATGGGAGAACTTGCCCAATTCAAGAATTGGAGCAATATGATTTTATGATTTCAAAACCCGATTATTTCAAATTTACCTAAGGCTTTAATTTATGTGAGGTTTCAAATTTTTTTATTTTTGTTTCAATTGTTTATATTTAAGTTGGGTATAAATTTAATTTTCCCTATGAGCCTAATTGTTCGTGCATTCAATCACAAAAGCATGAAATAAAAAAAACCTAGGAAAGAAGGTTTATTCTATTGTACACCCAAAATAAATCAAGTCAATTTAATTTAGGAAAAGGCCAATATGGTTGAGTACCACTACACACCATGAAAGAAAGAGCAAATGAGCAACTGAGCTCACGGCCTTATCTGATACTAGAACTATGAGTCTAGATCAATGAGTCTTCTTTTAGGATAGTCTTCTTCTTCTTGGACATCCATTGGGCTTCATAAGGAACCACTACACCTATCTTTATTAGCTCCACTAAAGATCCCAAAGATCCTCCAACTTTACATTTTTTACAAAATAAACTCTTTTAAATACAAACCACACAGTTATATTTCAAAATCATTTTATCATATTTATTAGCTAGCCCAATGGCGGACTTAAGCATATATGCAAGAAAATAGCATGTTTAATTTATTTATTATAGCCCTTCTAGCATAGCCCCATGTAGAAGATAATGTTAAATCTAGAAAGAATGTCCTACCATCCCTAGCAAATAATCCTAGACATGTAAATAGTACACCACAAAGACATATGAAGCACATCATATCAAAAAACATCACAGGAATCATAAAGAATCACATAATGGTCTAACCTAAGTCTATGGCCGTGACCTAATAATCTAGTGTGTCAAGAAAATAGGCTTTTATAGTAAGACTTTGTTAGGCCTCTTTAGTTCAAGTTTTAATTGAGTTTGAATTTGTTTTAATTTTACCTTTAGATAGTTTCAATTCAAATGATTTAGTGACATGTTTTTATTTTCATGTCTTTTGTTTGGTTAAAGTTAAGTTTAGATTTTAAGAATGAAGAGTGGAATAAATCCCACTTACTAGTGGAATCTATTCTATTCAACATCCTAACTCCTAGCGGAAACCTTCATCCTAAGATGAAGATCCATCCAAAAGGTCTAATTGAGATCCTTAAGTATCTTAACTAAACTTTTAGTTTCATTTAAATGGTTTGGATTTGAGTTTAATTTGAATTTTAAGATTAATTCTTTCTTTGGAAATTTGATTTTTCATTTTAATTGTTTTGGTTTTATTTGATTTTCATTATTGGTTTAATTTTTAATTTTATTTAATTTGTTCCATTTGATTTGTTTTTTGAATTGTTTCATTTAGTTTACATTAATTTTTTGGATTTAAGTTATGTTTAGGTTTGTTGAATTATATTCATTTCATTTTGTTTAATTTATGTTAACCTAAGGTACTTAGGTTAATGTTTGAACCATTCTTATGTTAGATTGATTATGGCTTTAAGTTTTCATTAAATGTTTTAATTATGATTTTATTAGCTTACGGTTTAATTACTTTTATATGCTTTTTAATTTGATTAACCCTTAAGCATGGGAATGATTAACTTTTTTTTTATCTAGGATGTTGGTGAAGATTAATTCAAACTATATCATGATTTTATGAATTTATGAAAATATTTTATTAATTTTTTGATTCATATTGACTTTGGAATTTTGAAATTCAAATACTCCCATTCCAAAGGTCAATTGGGTTTGAAATGTTTAGGGCAAGTGGGATTTCATGCCAATTTCATGTTTCCAAAGTTTCATCTTGATTAGATTCATAATTATAGTATAATTAAGGTTTTAATTATTTCATTAAAACTCAAATTAAGCCTAATTTTATGCAACTCATTTGGGGTTCATTCCTCCTCTGAAAGATGTTTCTAAAGAGGGTTCATTCATAATTTTAGTACATTTGGTTGATTTATTGTGATATAATTAATTTTGGTTAATTATTTGAATAATTTAATTTAATTAATTATCTAAAAAATAAAATACTAAAAAACTTGAAAAATCATAAAAAAAAGAAATATTCAAAAAAAAATACAAATAAAGGCTCTATGGATTTATCTCACCAGGAGAATCCATTAAACTAAAAATCCCCAATTTTTTTTTTTGATATTTTAGATTAATTTAAGATTAAATAGACATTATAGAACTTAAATTAAACCATTAATCCAATCAATTTAAAACTTTGAGGAATTGAAATTAAGTTTAAAACTCAACTTAGATAGATTTTTTCATGATTTATTTACAAATAAATCTCAAAATATAAAATTTTTAAGCGGTAGATTTTAATTTAGTGAAATAAAATAATATTAAATTAGGAAAATTATAAAATTAAGGTAAATCATCATAATAAGCCCTAATGAACCTAATTATATCATTAGAACTCTAAATCTAATAAACCCTAAAATGACCTAATTTGAGAATTAATTGAATTAATTAATTCAATCAATGAACCTGAACTTTAAAATATTATAATAAATCAACAAAATTTCCTAAAATTTTAAATAAACCCTTAATGGATGAATCTTCTAGAGAGGAATATAGGAAAATTAAAATCCTTAATTAATATTGCTTAATTTAGGCTTAATTTGAGTTTTAGTCAATTAATTAAAATCTTAATTAGTCCCAAATTATACATCTAATAAAAGTGAAATTTAAAAGAACTCAAATTAGCAAGGAACCCTACTTGCCATAAAAATTTTAAAAGCAAATGATCTCTAGATTAGAAGTTATTAAATGATCCTTAGGTTAATTTAAATAAAGGTTTAAATCAGAAAATTATGAAAATTACAAAAAAATTTATAAAATCACTTTGAGCCACTTTCAATAATATATGAACACTTAAAAAAATTTCCTAAGTCTCTGAAGTTAAAGAACTCAATTAAGAAAGTATTTAGGGTTTAAAGTTTAATGAAATAATTTAAGATATAGAAGTTAATTAAATCTTAAATCACTAGATTCAATTAAATAATTGAAATTCAGCATTAACTAATCTCTGAAGTTCACATTAAAACATGTAATTCATTAATATAAAGAAACCTCTAAACTTATGAATAACATAATCCTAAGTATAAAATAAAAGAGAAATTAAAACAAAGTCATTCTTTAAGGGGCCGTTTGGGATCACTTCTTTTAATTTTTATTTTATATTTTTATTTTGTTTTCTTTATGTTTTACTTAAAATAAATAAATTATTTGATTGTACTTGTTGTTTTAAAATACCCTAAACATCTTTTAGATGTTTTGAGTGCTTCTAAAATAATGTTATTTGTTTTAAAACAAAAATATATATATAATCACATAAAAAAAATACTCTAAACATACATGCTTTTAAAACAACATAAGAATAAAAACAAAAAATAGAAAATAAAATAGATCCCAAACATCCCCTAAGTTAATTAGATGTAGGAAAACCTAAGGAACTAAAATAGCATAATTTTAAGTTGGGTGCCCAAAGTTAATCAATTTCTTAAGTTTCTTAAATTAAGATGAGTAAAGAAAACTCCATCATAATGAACTAAACTAAATTTTAACATGTAATGTTTCATTACGCTTAATTATAAAACAATAATTTAGAATGCATAAGAAAATACATTTTCTAAATAATAAAATTAAAGCATCCTCCAAAATGGTTGGAAATAATTGAATTAATTTATTTAAATTCATACATGTAAATGTTAATGAAGTGAATGACGAAGTCATAAATTCAAATCAATTACATTAATCTAAACTCATTAGCATACATAAAAATATTAACTAAAATGAATAAATGAGATTAATTAAAATCAAATAAACCTAAATGATAATTTAAAATTTATAAATAAATAAATCATGAAATTGAAATATAATGGATCATTTAAATGATGAAATCAAAACCAAGCTTGAATTAAGATATTAACTTAAGTCAATTAAGTTCATTCAAACCAACAAACATTAATAAAATAAACATAAATAAAACATTAATGTAATGAATAAATAAGTTCAATCTAAATTTAATAAACGAATAAATAAAAAAATAAAATTAAATGAATAAGAAGCCAAATTAAAAGATTAAATTTGAAATTAATTTATAAAACATAAATAACATCAAATATAAATGAGTTAAAACTAAACATAAAATGAAAATTAAATCAAACTAAATCATAATAACATGAACATTAAATTCCTAATTATGATTTAAGGAAATATATTAAATTAAAGATTATAAGTAAAATAAAAAAATCATAAACTAGATCAAGAAATGTTTAATTAAATTAAGAGGAATTAGAAAAGAATGAATCTTAAACAAATTTCCAATTAAAATTAGAACATTAATCAAATCAAATCAAACTCAAATGAATTTAATGATACACGAGATTTTAGCTTTACTAAGAATGAATCTTCATCTTATGATAAAGATCTCATTAGATTTAGGATGTTGAATAGAATGGGTTCCACCCAAACTAGGTTTTTTTTATTCTTCATTCTTGAATATTTAAATTCTAGCTTAACATAAAATGAAATTAAAAATGGAAATGAAATCATAAATCAACTAAATTACTTAAATTGGAATACCCAATGCATAATTAAACAAATTTTAAGAATAAAAAATTTAAAAGAATAAAAATAAAATTTTTCATAATTAGCAAACATATGGTATATAGTTTGGACACCCAATGTCACAGAGCTACTAGTTCAAAGGAGGTTGTGATACCTTAGACTTTAGATTTAATAATGATGCATTCTTATGAAGTGAAATTATGAGAAGCTAATATCTCAAAATCAAATTAAACCAAACTTTGAAAACTAAATCAAAAACTTATAATGCCTAGAAAAGTCATACCACACAAACCCCTTGTTCACACACTAGATTATTAGGTCACCCACCATAAACTTAGGTTAGGTTAATCGGGATGTTATGTATAATATTTTCATATTTTAGGATGTATTATTTTAGATTGGATGGCCGTGATTGTTTGCCCACTAGTGGATGTTAAAAAATTCTTTTAGCCTAACATTATTTTCTATAAGGGCTGAGCTAAAAGTGATTTTTATGATAATATATATATATATATATATATATATATATATATATATATATATATATATATATATATATATATATATATATATATATATATATATATATATATATATATATATATATATGTTGTTTTCTTGTAGTTATGCTTAAGTAATAAGCATAGCCTAATAGGATTGGTGGGCTAGGAAAGCAACTAATGCTAAGCTGTATGTTTGCAAATATAATAGTTTGATTTCTATTTGTATTTTCTAATGTCTATATTATAGGGTTTAAGAATTTATTTTTGGAATTTGAAATATAATTTGAGCTTAGAATTTGATTAGGATCTATAAGGTTTAGGAATACTAGTTGGTGGTCCCTGTGGAAGCCCGTGGAGGTCCCCTCAAGAATGAGACAGCCTTGAAGAAAGACCCATAAATCTAGACTTTTAGTTTTAGGTAGAGCTCTACCCATTTTTATCTTTCTTCCATAGTGTACTATGGTATTCAACTACCGCTTTTCTAAGTTTCTTTTTGTGATGTGTTTCGTGATGAATGCTTGGACATTAGGATCTTAGGAAAAATAAATTTTCTACCCAAATTAAATATAAATAACTTAAACAAAAATAAAAAAAAAAGTAAATCTTCACACATAAATTGAATCCTAAGGTACAACCTTAAAGCAACTAGAAATAATTAGCTTTTTGAACCATGCAAGCATATTATTCAAAATCCTTGAATTAGGTGCTTCACCCATTGCACTTAAGAGGCACTTGAATTTTGAGGATAATCACATTCTTGGGGAAGTGTGCCTTTTCTTTTAATTTGACCCACAACCGCTAACTACATCTCATTGTAGACATAAATTGCATACCCCAAATGCCTTAAATGAATTATCATACCTAAAAGAATTATTACATTTAAAAAAACTATTACATTAGTTAAGTTCAAATCATACCTAACATGATCCTTGGGATTAGGGAGTGACTTTAGGTTCCTAGTTTCTTTCTTAAAATGTAATAGCCTAGTAATCTTATATACATAAGACGGCATCATGGATTTAAAATTCACATAGGTGGTATTAGGCGCCTGTGTGGGTGATAAGTCCGTAAGAGTCAAGGATAGGTTCCTTTCTTCAAGTGAGAGAAAGAGCAAATAATATTTAAAAGTTGAACTTTGTGGAGCCTCGACTTGTGTTAGAAGCACTTGTAGACTTAGGTTAAGCATTCTTCTAGGAATAAGTCTTCAACCTTAGGCATTTCTATTGTCTTGTACTCCTAGAATCTAAGTTCTATATTTCTAATAAAATATCAATTCAAATCTAATAAATTCAATCTAAAAAATATAAAGCCTAATTGTAGGATAGTTGAAATGCCTACTAGGCATCCCAATATTTATTAGCATTTCATACTTTATCCCAATTAGCCACAAAAAAGAACTCTTCCTCTTTAAAGTGTTCCATTTTGAAATTCCAATTTAACCATCCTTTGGAACCAACTTTGAAATCCAGAAATAAAAAAAACCTATTTTTTTAATTGGGAGTATTCTTAAGACGAGATCCTCATTCCTAAGATATAATTAACTAAGGGCTTGCCCTTATAGGAACTATGATCCTAATATAAAATAAATGTTGCCTACTTTTCATTTAATTATAACTAAGAATCTTTAGAATATTAAAAGACCATTAACCTTAGGATTCCTTGTTAAGTAATCAAATCCATTATAGGATAACATGTTTATCTGCTAAGATAATATGTTTATTCCTTAATGATGAATTTGATTACCTAAATAATAAATTCATAAAATCTATGTGGACATAATTTTATAACATAAATTCAATAAAGTTGATTTTTATTTCAAACTTAGTTTAAAGGTTTTGGTTTTATGATTTGAATGATTTATCATATTTCAATTTCATAACTTAAGATGATTTATTAATTTATAGATTTTTAATTCATCATTTAAGTTAATTACAATGAAACTTTATATGCAAAAATATCATTATTTAATTAAATCTTTTAAATGAAGTTTTATTTACTAACTTCAACCTAACAAACTTAGGAAATGAACTACCTTAGGCACCAAACCTAAGGCCATTCCGGACTTTTAGGTTATTTAAGTTTAATTTATTTAATTAGTCATTTCTTTTTTATTTGGAAATATGTTATTTATTAACTTAAATAAGTTTAAATAATTTTCATACTAATTAATTCCATATTTGGATATGAAATTCAGAGGTTGATTAGTAAAGAATTTTAATTGATTAATTGATTTTTTTATGAATTTATCAAATTGATAACTCAAGATTCGATTAATTTTTTTTATTTTTAATCATTTCATTAAACCCTAAGTGCATAATTAATTAAATGCTTTAGCTTTATAAGGTCAACAAATTTTTCTTAAGTGTTATGATGTTACTAGAAATTATTTAGATTGATTTTATACATTTTTATAAATTTTATAATTTTTTATTTATAATTTCATTTAAATTAACATAGAGATTAGAAATTCAACAACTTCAAATCAAGAGGTCATTTGACCTTGAAATTTTATGGCAAGTTCCCGAAATTTTCATCTTAATCAAATGTGTAATTTAGGATTAATGAGAGTTTTAATTATTTTAATAAAATTTAAATTAAGCCTAAATTAGAAAAAAAATAATTAGGGGTTTTAATTTTCTTAAATTTCCCTCGGAAGATTAATCCATTGAGGGTTTATTTAGATTTTGGAGTTTCAATTAATTTATTATGATTTTTGAAGTTCAAATCAATTAATAGAATTATTTAATTCATTTAATCCCTAATTATGGTCATTTTAAGGATTATGAGATTTAATTCAGTTTTAATGATGTTTAAGATTCATTGGAGTTCATTATGATGATTTAGGCTATTCCATAATTTTCTTAATTTAATATTATTTTATTTCATTAAATTATGATTTTATAGTTGAAAATGTCATATTTTGAATTTGCCTTCCAATAAATCTTGAAATATTTATCTAAGGTGTATTTTAAGTTTAATTTCAATTCTCCACGCTTTAAAATCTCCAAAGTTTGAAATTGATTGAATTAATGGTTTGAGTTTAATTTGGGTTAGATTATTTTAATTAAACCCAAATTAATCCAAAATACCCAATAAAATTAAGGGTTTTGGGTTTAATGGATTCTTCCTTGAGATGAATCCATAAAGCCTTTATTTGCATTTTTTTAGTTAAGTGTTTTAAGTTCTATAATTTTTTGAATTTATTAAGGTTTTTTATAATTTTTAAAATGAAAAAGTGGGATTTTATTTTAAAGCCAACCCGTAGCACTAACGTGCATCGCTTACTGTGATGATTCATCCATGAAAATACAACATTATTAAATGGGACACACAAGATTTGTTAGACCGTCCGATCTTTGATGTGACAATCATGATTTTACCTATAGTTCTTATGTAAGTTTCAATCAAATTATCTAACTAGATCTCAACCATCGAACTTAATAAAAGAAACGAATGGTGGAGATTACATCTCTTCCATCAATAGTGGAAGATAATCCCATTGAATCAACATAATTTTGACAATCTAGTGGAATCGCTTGATTTTAATTGCAAATTCATCAAAACCTCATCTAAAGTGCATCTATATAGTTTGATCTCACGAGATCAAATTCTATTCACAAAGGACCAAACCAAAATGTCAAGGGGTCAATTTTGAGGCATACCTCAGGCATCGATCCTTGATGGTGGGAATGCTTCAAGCACCTTTTGAGGATGATGCGAACCTCTAGGTATGAGGAATTGAATTGCCTCCTTACCAATTGCTCGGAGGTCAAGCTCCTCTGTTGCCAATGGGTCTAATTGAAATGTGGCTTATCGGTTGTGTGGGAATCAAAAGGAGTTGGTTCTTCTTCGCTTTCTCTTGAAGGTGTGTGTGATGTTAAAATGGCATTAGAAGGTTTTCTCACTCTTTTCTTATATGTCCAAAAGCTTTATCCCCATGAAGAAAGTGAATTGGATTTTTCATGGTGATTGCCAACTTTAAAGGCTAGCTTCAAGGGGTGCTCAACTAATTGGGATGAGCCCATATCGTTTAGAATAAAGAAGTGGATGAGGCATGGAGGAGGGAAATGGGATTTGGCTTTTTTGCATGGATTTCCACTTTCTTACCATTGCTATACCGCATCTCTTATGACTTCACTTTATATGGCATCTTTTGGGGATTTTATGTTTAATGATTCCTCTCACTAAGAAGAATCCATAAAGCCCTTATTTTCATTTTTTTTGTTAGATATTTTATTCTCTATAAATTTTTGAAATTTTTGTATTTTTTACAATTCTTAAATCCATAAAATCTGATTTTCCCACTTATACCCAATCGCACATATATGGCACATTACCTGCCGCACATGGAACTTGGGTCACACAGGATCCACATGGATCCTATGTTAAAATTGAAGGGGGACTGACCTCACTTTTAGAGTGAAGATTCAACCTTCTCATCTTAGACTTAGGAATCTATTAGAAACTTGGATTTCCCTAGTCATAGGACACTTTTATTCCTAGAGACTTAAGAAGGTATACCCTAAGCTTAGGTTATACCTTGGGACAAAGGGAACCTACCTATCCCATAGCCTAAACCAAGACTTATGCCTATCCATCATGCAAATCCCACCTCAATTTGACCAAACCAACCTAATTGACTCATTTAGCCCAATTGACCTAAAGGGTTCAATTGAGCTAAATCATTCCCAAATTCAAATCAACACCTACAATCATTCTCAAATCATCAATTGAACCTAAATAAACCCGCAACTAAAGCCAATTTGGCTAAATTGATCAAATTGATCAACTTAGCCCATTTGATCCATATGAACCCATATGAGAAAACCAAATATAGTTTAAATCAAACCAAACTAATTGAAATGAAACATTCCAAATGATCATTTGAACATGTTTAAACCCTTGGTTTGACCTAAATTGACCCAATGGGTCAACCTAACTAATTAAACCCAATTTGACCTACATGGGTCAAATTGAGCCAAACCCATTCAAACTAAGCCCAACCCCAACCAAACTTAGCATGACCCATCATTGGGTCGGGTTAGCAAATGAACCCAACCCATGGTTGACTCGAACTAAGCCAAAATTCATTGGGTAAACTCTAAAATTATGAGCGAACCCATTTTGGGAAGGCTAAATAGAGGAGAATTTTTTTTAAATAATTTTCGTATGTTTTGAATAGTGAATAATGCTTAATTAGAGTTTTATGTATTTCCTAATTATCTTAATTATACCTTAATTACTTGGCAAATTTATCTCAAATTAGAAATGTTGATTTAATGGGATGTCCTCGCCTCCCATAATTTTCTTTGATTTATTAGCTATGTAATTTTGAGAATTTGAAATCCTAATCCTAATTACCCTCCTTAATTGACTTTACGGTCATTTAAATTATTAAATAGCAAAAATCAAGTAATTAATGATGATTAATCGTTAAGAGTGAAAATGATTAGAAAAATAATTGGGGCCTCTTTCCCAATTATTTCCCTAAGTATATTTCCATGGGATGGTTTAATTAATACATGTTTTAATCATATGTTAATCAAATGTTAATCAAATTTTAATTAAGGCAATTAATGATGAAATTAAATGAAATTAAATTAAGGATTGCTTTAGTTGATTAACATTCAATTCATGGATTTCTCTTTATATGTTTAATAACATAAAGAGCCTTAAGGAAATTATCATTAACAAATGGGTGTGGGTAGATCATAACAATACTTAGCTTAGTTCCATCCTTAATTTAATTAACACTTAAGCATGAGCCTATTGCATTAGGTCCCTTAGGAGCATTGCAATTTTAATTTAACATAAGCATGACATTTGAGGCTCATCAATAAATGGTTAATTAAATTAAAGATAAGGAAAGGGTAATTAAATGAATTGGTTAATAATTCAAACTTAATTAATTCATAAAACTCACTTAATTACTTCTCTTTATGCATATTAAATTACCAATATGGGATGGGGAAAAAATAGAAAATATTATGTCTCCCCTTTGAATTTAATAACTCAAATTCAAAATTAATTTTCATAAGAACCTTTGGTTTTCTTTAAAGGATTTTATTCAACTTCATTGTCCTTAGGAATTAATGTGATTGAATGTATCATGTGGTAATGTCTAATTGTCCTTTTTCAATTATCATAATTTGCATGCCACTTTCTTCATACATTCATGTCTTTCAAAAGAATTAAAAGAGAATATACTTATGTCTAAAATTGCATGTATTGGATTAACCCTATTATATGTGTGGCTATTATCACTAATGAATTTCAAAATTATTTTTCAAAGTTATAAATTAATAATGAAGATTTGAATTGATGTTGGTTATGAATACTCCATGTGAATTACATGTGCTTATAACTTAAACATGTTAAAGTATTATTTTATCTTTATGATTCATGTATGTGTTTATATATGTTTGGATATTAATAAGAATATAATGGACATCCAGAATACGAGGCTTTAAGTAGCCCCAAGGAGGTCTTAGATTATCTCACTTCCCTAGTTAACAAAGGCACATAATTATTTAATTTCATTCTTATGTGCACTTGTACTAGAATTTAGATAGAACTTTACTTTACATGAATACATAAATCACTAAAACATAATCTTTTGCATGATTCTCATTCTCATGGTTGTGTATACATTCATATGTATTTAAGATATCAAGTATATAGGACATCCCGTGAATATGAGGCTTTAGGTAGCCCCAAGGAGGCTTTAGATTATCTCACTTCTCGGGTTTAAATAATGGCATGTACTTGCTTACATCTTTAATACATGTATGTGTGTACTTAGCTAATAAATGAAATTCCTCTTTTCTACTAAAAATATATGCATTCATAATCATTTAAGAGTGGAAAAATACATTACATGTATATGTATGTTAAGTCCTAAATCATATGCATGCTATTGATGATGAAAAGGAATAATATAACATTATCCATGTGATAGTAATTCAATTTAATTAATCTTAAGATGCTTTTCATGTTTGAATAAGGTTATTTTAGATTAACCCAAACTTAAGATTAATAAAAATATTTAATAAATCATTCACTAAATGAAACTAAATCATAATAACATGCCTTCAAAAATAACTTAGGATATGGATGAAAGCGGTTAAGCCTCTTTCTTCTCTTTACAATACTTAGTTGCTAAGTAAATATCAAATGAAATAAAAAAAATACAAATTAAAACTCATTAATCCTTTTAATAACATAAAGTAAAACCACCCTTCATGGTTAAATTGAATAATCCTAAACTTAGATAATTACAATTCTAAAGCTTAGCTAAGATATACCACACCAATCCTAAGCACACACATTAGAATGCTAAGTAATCTCTTCCAACTCTAGGTTAGATTGTATGATGTGATGCTATATTTTATTTTGTGATGTAATCTTTTAGACTAGATGTTAGCACCTAATGTTATTTTCTATAGGGGATTATTAAACTGAAATAATAAATATAAATTCTTCTACTGTTACTTATGCCACTTTGCATAATCCACATTAGGATTGGTGGGCTTGGTTACCCATCCAGTAGGGTGCTATGTTCAAATTATGAAATATAACTATTTGGAATGTATGTATGTTTAGCTAATATCTATTTTGCAGGTGTAGTTATATTTTACTTTTCATAAATATATAATTTTGTAATAGGAATTAGGATTAGTGCTATGGGGTTCGGGATGAGCGGGCTACAAGGAAAAGTCCCGGGAGGCCTGAAGCCTTGGGGCAAAATCAAATCAAAGAGAAGGAGAAAAGAAGATGAAGAATGAAGACCCCATAACATTTATTCAAATGTAATTGTAAAATTTTATTTTAATCCGGGTTGTATATGGGTAGTGCTCTACTACCCAATTTCTATTATTTTTTGGGGTGTATGGTACGCACGGGCTTTTTATTTTTTCAAGATAATATATAAATGTTTGATTGTTGTGTTTATATTGCACAATAGAAATTGCATCATCTTTATAGGTTTCTTAAACTTGATGTTTGAATGTGTGGCCTAGATGCAATAGACTCTTTAGAATAAAATTAATTAATTTTTACCCCATTAATAGCTCATAATTAAATTTTAAAATAACTCACAATATCATTTTAAATCCTAGGCTATAATCAAGATAATTAAAAGATTTAGCAACTCTCTAATTGAATGATGTATGTTCTAATATCATGCATATCATCTTGTTCCATTCTTGAATAGGGAGGGTCTCCATTCTTGCATGATAAGGGAAAGCTTGACCTATGAGGCCATCCCTTGTAGTGAAAAACACCCCTCCCATTGATTTAGCTAATAATTCACTTTCATCATGCATTTAGGCATAATTGTTCCAAGCCTTTGACCAAATGAATGTGTCAAAATGATATAAAATTTATAAAATTTTTGCATTTAGTCTAAGTCATATCTTCATGCCAATCATGATCTAGTCTCTTAGGGAGTGAGTTTAGGACTCTAATTTCTTTATTAATTAAATAACAACCTATCTATCTTGCATATACATAAGATCGGCCCTACATGGTTTTGAAGTGTAGAAGGTGTTAGGTGGCAACTCACGATTATAAGTCCGAAGAGTCGGATGAATTTACTCTCTTGTAACTATTCTATCCCATTTCCTACTCAAAAGGTCATGCTTTTGGCTTGTGCTAAGCATCCTAGATTTAGGATTTGAGGTTTTTTGTTTCCTTGAGCTACCGTATAAGTTTTCACCTCTTAGGCATTTCCACAATCTTGTGTTGATGGACTATAAAGCATTCTAATAAAATTTCAATTAAAATTAAAATAAATCCTTATTTTCAAACATATAAAGCCTCACCATAAGATAGATTGGAGTACTTGCTAGGCTTTCTAGTATTTTGAATGCTCCCTACTTATCCTCTTTTGGATTCCAAAATAAGTCTTTCCAATTGAACATTCCCACTTGATTTCCAAAAGTACCCAATCCTTTGATAGTTTAATCTTAAAATCTTTGGAGATATTTATTGACTACTTTAATCAATAGTGTTCTTAAGAAATCTCCATTTTATATGATATAATTAACTATAGAAGCTTACTTCCATAGGAAACTAAAGAACCCGGCATAAAAAAAATCATGCTTTACTTTTCCATGTAAAGTAGGGAAAGATCTGTATATAAGAAGACCCATCTACCTGGAGTCTTTATTAGGTTATTAGGTCCATTATAGGGTGATGTATCCATCTTTCAATATGGTACATCATACCTTAATGTCATACCCAATCATTTCAATAAGTTACCCCTAAGATCGTATGATGTCCACAATGACTCCAAATTAAAACACCATTGGGATGCGTTATATTAGAATGCCCATCTTTGATTGGATAGTAATCAACCATTGGTTTCCTTAAGGAATTCAATCAAATAATTTGGCTAAATCATAACCTTTCATTCTAAATAGAAGGAATGGATGACTATGATTCCATCTCATTCAATGGCAATAGTGATCAAGTGCTATCGATTTTTAGGGCTAATCATCGCGATCTACATGATGAAATGATGAAAGAGTGATTTGAATGGAACTATATGGCTTCATCATTCCTAAAACTAAGTTTACATCACTAATGTCCAACATGAATTCAAAGGGGATTGTTTTTTCATACCTCACCGATGTTGGGTCTCGAGGGTACTTTGGGTTTCAAAACACTCAAGGAGGTTGGGCATGCTTTTAGAAAAGAAATCATGTCTTGCCTCCTTATGAATTTGTGTAGAGGTCAACATCTACCACTACTCAATGGATTTTAGTGTAGCAAATGATTAGATAGATTTAGGAGTTAGGGAAAGGTTCATTTTAGTTTAATTTTACTTGGAAAAGCTATTGGAATGAGATAATAGCCTTAATTTATTTTTTTTACATCTTTATAAATGGTCGAAAGCCATTTTATTGGCTTTGAAGGCAGGTCATCGCCATAGGTATTTGTGGTCTAATGATGGTGCTAAAGGTGGTGAGAAGGTCAAAATTGAAGTCCCAATCTCTTAAGGGATAAGGCAACATGAATGGCTCTATTTGGGCTTCTTCTCCTCCATGGCATCTTCTTCTCTTTCCTTGGACTAATTGGTAGCTCTTTTGACACTTATCCTTAGTGGAATCTACCATGGGTTCATCTTAAGATGGGTCTACATGGAATCCAAGTGTCGTTGATTTGAATTTAGGCTTAAATGTTTAGATTGGTCCATTTGACCATTTTATACATTTAGATTGATTTTAATTAAGTCATTTGATCAATGGGTTTAGATTTAAGTTATAATTGTACCTAAGTGCCCAGAAGGTTTAGAGTCCAATTGATTCATATTAGATGGAGTTTGATGTGGTTTAACTAAGCATTAACCCTTTTAACTTGAATGGTTCAAATTGAGTCTCTTAACCTTTTGGTTATTTTAAGATTTATATTTAAATTAAATTGTATTTAGTTGACCATTTACAATGATTATGATCAATCAATTTCATTTTATTTAAATTAAATTATGCTTATAACTAAACTCATTTTGATCCAAATGGTTAAGTTAGTTAATTGAGTCAAATGATCAATTTGACTCAATTAGGAGTGTTTTGGTTTCACTCATGTTTGATTAAATGTTTGAGATGATTTAGAGTAATTAATTTCATTTAACTTGATGTTAATTTTGATTTTGACTTATTTTGGCCTAAATTGTACTTAATGGGTCAAATTGAGTTCACTTGGGTTAAATGGTCAAATTGATCAAATTATGCCCAAATAATTGTTGAATTATGTTCATTTATGATTTCCAAATGATTTTGGATGTTTGATTTGCATTAATTTCAATTTAAATTAAATTTTGGTTTAATAAGGTTCATTTGGGTCAAATGATCCATTTGAGACTAATTGTATTTATATTTATTTAGAATTTAATTTAAACATGTTTATTTAATAATTTTAAGTATATATAATGATTGAATTTAGTCAAATTTTGATGAATTGACCTTTGACTTGGTGGGCCCCACATAGGCCAATTCTAAGTCAAATGACACAATTGACCATCAATTAGATTTATTTTTAGGTCCATTTATGTTCAAGCATTAATTTTATTCATTTTGTTTGATTTTATTTTAATTTGTTTTAATTTTATTTGAATTTATTTACTATGGTGATTTTTTGAGCTTAATTAAATTAATTGGGTCAACCACCCCAATTACCTTAATCTAAGCTCAACTGAATTTAGATATCTGCTTGAATATGTATGTATATGATTCTTACTAAATTTTGAGGTCTAATTTGGTTCACTTAATCTAATTGGGTCGTCAAATCTAGGGGTTCATTGAGATGGCTAAGCCTTCACCTTGGGGATGTTTGGCTTTGAGTTTGATTTTGATTTTAGATTTATTATTGATTTAATTTATTATATAATTTTGTATTATTTTGCACATCGGTCACTAAGTGTAGTTTCCTAAGTGCCTAATTAGGATTCTCCTAATCTAAGATTAAATATCATAATTATTAAGATTGAGGATGATGTTAACCTCATCCAAAATGAAGTCAACAAGCAAGTGAAAGTTCTTAAGGTCATCTATAGAAAATAAATAATGCTAAATAAAAGCACTATACTAATGATAGAGAATTTTATTTCATTAGCAAGTCATTAAAATATTGTGAGTATTACTTACTATATAAAGAGTTTTAATTGCACACTAATCATCATGCTTTAAGGTTTATAAACACCCAAAAATTATTAACTTGTGTACTTGGTAAAATTCTAATATGAAAACTTATTTATCATACAACATAAGCATAGAAAAGATATAAAACCAATATATTCCTTAAGTAGAGTGGTATTAGTATTGTCTTCCTTTAAAATTTCACTTACCTAAATGATAGCTTAAGGAATAATGCCTCACAAGTCAAAATGTTATGATATTATGTGATTTATTTAGAGTATCTAGATGATCCCATTAAATTTACAAATTTTTTGTGATTAATAGTAACTTATATAATGGAAAGAAATTATGTATCTCTTGGTCATTTAGTATGGAATTTCTAATAGTTAAGATACATTTTGGTGGCATAGTATGTTTTCATAAAGATAAGGCTATATGTTTAATGGTGTCATGATTTTATTAACCTTTAAAAAAGGTGGCGTTAAAAGGTTAGTGGCTTAATATTATAGTAAAATAAGATAAACACACAAAATATATATTAGGAAAATAATTTAATTGGTTATTCCTTATGCCATTGAGAGTATTTATCAATGAATTTTATTTTAGGATTTTAAAACTAGCAAAAGGGTGTGATAGAATTTTAGAAATATTCTAGAAAAAATCATTTTTATTTTGTTCAATTACACATGATGAATCATGCATATCAAGGCTATTTAGTGAGATAATCCAATTGAATATTCTATTCTCTACTATAGTATGATATGGTGGTGTGAGATTTATCTCTCATTTTTTAAGGATACTCTAGAAGTTACTTGGCACAAAATTAATTAGTTTTACCTTCCATATTATAGTGAATGGTTAAGGAGGTAGTTAATATGACTTAGTGAAATTTATTGAGTGCTTGATTGGTAATAGTTTGGGTACTTTATTTACTTTTAAGTTTATCTATAATAGTATTATCTTCACCACCACAACGTAAATGTCATTTGGGATAGTCTATAAACATAATTGTTGACCTCACTTTTGGAGTGAGGATTCATCCTCCTATCTTAGACTTAGAAATCTTTTAGATACTTAGAACTTCCCTAGTCTTAGGACACTTCTAGTGATTAGGTGAATACTAAACCTAAGGCTAGAGACTTAAGAAAGTATACCATAGGTTTTGGGTATATCTTAGGACCAAAGGAATCTACTTATCCTATGGCTAACCCAAACCTATGCCTAATCAATACAAAATCAAACCTCAAATCAATATAACCAAACATAATTGAATTTGTTTCATATCCAAACTCCAAGTCAAAATGATTTAAACCCAAACCTATATTAATCTTAGTATCCAATCCTATGGACTTTACCAAAAATCCTTTCACTAAACCAAACCCAATTGATTTCCATAAAAGCACTCCAACCATCCAAATCATAATTTCAAACCCTTTTAAAGTTCATGATCAAACCAATTTGATCAAATCATTTCAATAACCCAACATAACCCATTTGACCTAAAGTGTACAAATGAGTAAAAATCAAATTAAACCCAAATCAATTGTACTTAAAGCTAACAATCAATCCTAAATCAATCATCAAACTCACCTAAATCAATTCAACCCAATCCAACTCAAATTGACCCATATGGTTCACTTGACCCAAAGTGACCTAAAGGAATCATTTGATCCAAACTCTAATCCAACTCAAATTGGATTGAACCAACTCATCCAAAACCTTCTATAATAATTGTTGATCACCCTTGATTATCCAATTACAATCAATTGGGTCAAACCAAGTCTAATTGGCCATTTTACCCAAGTTGACCCAATTAGCCTATATAAACTAAATTGAACCAAACTTCATTCTAAACTAAATTGATTAAAACCATTGCTCCCAATCAATCATAAGTTGAGTATTGAATATGGTTTGACCATCAATTGGGCCTAGCAAAACTCATTTGGCTCCTTTGACTAAGTTGACCCAATTTGACCTAAAGGGCCAAATTCGCCAACTCAAATCCTAAATCAAATTGATTGAAACCAATAACTCAAATCCATCACAAATTGATTATTTAACATGATCAAACCATTGATTGAATCTAATTTAACCAATTGAACCTATTTGACCCATTTATCCCAAATTGACCTAAAGGGTCAAATTTGTCTAAATCATTCCTAAATCCAAATTAATTGAAATCAACACTTACAATCATCTTCAAATCATTAATTGAACCTAAACCAACACCTAACCCAAGCCAATTTGGTTAGTTTGACTAAATTGGTCAACTTAGCCCATTTAACCCATATGAACCCATGTGAGTCAACTTCAAATCAAACCAAACCAATTGAACCAAAACAACCCAAATCATCATTTGAACTTGACCCAACCTTGGCTTTACCCAATTTAACTATTTGATCCTAATCCAAGTTGACCCAATTTGACCTACATGGGTCAAATTGAGCCAACCCAATCAAACTTGGCATGAGCCATCCTTGGGTCACCATCAGCCCAAATCAAACCCATTTTAAACTCGAATTAAGCTAATAACTATTAGATAAAGCTCTCAAGTAGGATAAAATCCACATTTGGGTTGTGTTACTTACCCTTGCACTTGGCAGCCTCCCTAAGCTCAATTTGGACCTCTAACCCACTAGCTAACTTAACCCAAAGCTGGTTGGATCAACCATGGGTCAAAGGAGGTGAGCTAACCCAAGCCTCCTCATTAGCTCACCATGGGAAGTATGGACACCCCACCTCTACCTATGACCTTGACCACTCAAGGAGCTTCACCTCACCCATCCCTGATGACCCCAGTCTGCGTTGATTGGACGTCGCCAAAATTAGAGCAAATCCCAACCATTGATTTAAGGGGAAGAAGAGTATACCTCCCATCTCATTCCAACACATGCTAAGGCATCCAACGAGTTTGAGTGAGAAGAAAAACTTCCTAGAGCTTTCGACTCCCCTTGAGCTCCCCATCGGTGACACCAAACTGAGAAACAAAGCCTCCACTTCATCCAACCTCACCTAAACTCCACTAAATCTAAATTAACTTTACCCACACCTTCACCAAGCTCCATAATAAACAAATTGATTCTTGATTGATTGAGCACTGGAGACCCTCCAGACCAATTTAATGACATTTCGACAATGTTTGGACTACAAAGCCACCGATGGGGAGGCAACTTATGACCTTCACAATAGGGCCTCATCTCTTCAACATGAAGCCTCCTCAATCATTGGACCATTAGTCCGGTGAGTTAAATTCTAGCAAATCATAGAAATCCATTAAAGTTATTTGGCCTTTGTGAAAGAAATCATGGTTACATGCATTTTCCATCGTAGGATCTCCTTAGATCTCTTCGTTGAAGCTTTTGAGTCAATATTGATGTGTCACGAGCTTTGGTGAGCTCGGATCAAGCGGGGAGAGTGGTGTCCATCTTCCGACATTAGGGATGAAGGGTCATCTATCGTCCGTTCGCATGATTAGAATGGATAGCCATATTTAATCCAATTAGATTATTTGATTTTTTATCTTTTAGGAACTATGACATTAATCCCCATTGTCGATCGAGATCGGATGGCGGGGACAAAAGTGTATCCATCATCGATCGATGCGCGTCGGACAATTTAAGTGGCCAATCCCGCCATGTGGAAAGCGATACCACGCCGTCCACATAGACGGATTAGAGATTAATTAAGTCTAGAAAAGGCAATTAATCACTCGAGCTTCAAAATTTTATAACTAATTGTATAAAATCCAAAAATATACAAATGAACCCATTTTGGAAAGGGTAAATAGACAAGATTTTAATAAAATGATTTCCCATGGTTTGAACCATGGTTTGAGTTTAATTAGGGTTTGAATATTTTTTAATTAGCTTAATTAAGCTATAATCACTTGAATTAATCCCAAATTAAAATTTTGATTTAATGGGATGACCTGCATCCCATAATTTTTTGTTTGGGATTTCTTGACTTCGGTAATTAGGAGAATTTAAAATTCAAATCTTAATTACCCTCGTTAAGCCATTTGATGATTATTTAAAATTCCAAAAAATAAAATTAATTAATTAAACTTCCTTAATCATTGATTAATAGTGAAATGATAAGGGAGTGATTAGGACCTCTTTCTTGATTATTTTCCCAAATTAATTTTATAAATATGGTTAATTAATGCATTGATTAATGAAGGAATTAATTAAAGAGTTAATAATAAATATTTAATCAAATTAAAATGATGATTACTTCAAATAATTAACATTCAATTTGTGGGTTCCCTTTATATGTTTAATAGTATAAGGACCATTAAGAAAATTATGATTAACCCATGGGTGTGGTAAAATCATATAAGTACTTAATTAGATTACTTAATTTGATTAATACTTAATTATGGGCTTCATTTCATTAGGTCTCTATGTGCATTACAATTTCAATTCCTCATTTGCATATCCTTGGAAGCTCATAATTAAATGATTAATTAAATTAAAGAAGCATAGGAAAGGGTAACTAAATGAATTATTTAAGGATTCAAACTTAATTAACTCATAAAATTCACTTAATTACTTCTCTTCAAACACATTAAATCATCAACATGGGATGGGGTAAAACAACAAATGAATTTCTTCACTTTAGGTTTATTAATCCAAATCCAAAAAATCAAACTTAATAAGAAGCTTTGGTTTTCTTTAAATAATTTTATTTAATTTGATTGTCTTTAGGAATTATTGTAGTTGAATGAATTATGTGGAAATGTTCAACTATTCCTTTTCAATCATCATAAATGTTGTATGTCATTTGATAACATGCATTCATGTCTTTCAAATAATCAAATGAAATTTATTTATGTGCAAGTTGCATGTGTTGGCCTAATCTTATTATATGCATGGCCATTATCACTAGTAAATTTCAAAATCTATTTTCAAAGCTATAAGTTGATAATGAAAAGTGAGAGTGATATCATATATGAATATTTCTATATGATTTGCATGTGTTTATATATAAGCTTGTTAGAGTATTATTTTTTCTTTATGATTCATGTATGGGTTTACATATGTTTGAATGATAATAAGTATATAATCTGGACATCCACGGAAATATAAGGCTTTAAGTAGCCCCAGGTCATTGATGATCTCACTTCCATGATTAACAAAGGCACATATTTATTTAATTTCAATCTTATGTGTTCTTGTACCAAAATTTGGATAGAACTTTATCTTACTATTGACCTCATTTTTAGGATGAGCTCATCACCCCTCCATCTTAGCCTAGGACTCCTCTTAAACATTAAAAGATCCTTAGTCTTAAGACACATCTAGTGATTAGGTTGACACTCAACCTAGCCAAGACTTAGAAGAGTTAGCCATAGGAGTAGGTCATGCCATAGGGGTGTTAAGAAAATTTGCCTACCCTATAGCTTGAACCATAATCCTCACTTCCTTTCTTCAAGTCAAACTCCAAATCAAATTAACATCAACCCTAAATCAATTTTTTGCTTAATTGATTTTCTCCAAACTCAAATCAATGCCACATGGTTGAAACCCATGATTGAAACTTATGATTGAAACCCATGATTGAAATTCCTAATTCCTAATCAAATCTAAATCCTCTCAAACCACCTTCATTTATATTTTTATATTCTCTCAAATCAATCAAATCAAATTCCAAATTGAAATTCCAAATTCTAAATATTCCCTAAGTTAGTTGATTCTCTCTAAGGGGCTTAAATTAAATCATGTTCAAATCAATTCAAAGTCATAAATTTTCTCACAACCCATTTATATTCTCATTTATATTCACATATATAAATAAAATATAAATTCAAATCAATTAAACTAAATCCAAATCAAAATCTTTCCTAAATCACTTTGATTTCCTTTTAAGGACTTAGCCTTTGATCAGTTCACACTACTTCAAATCTTTGAAATTTTCTCATAACTTCGTTTATATTCACATATATAAATGAAATATAAATTCAAACAATCAAAACCAACTCCAAAAATTAAACTAAAATTCAATCAAAATCTAAGCCTTTCAAGTCAAAATCTTGAACTTAGCCAAATCAATTTCAAATCAAGCCAAACCCTTGATTTTTCTTCATGATTCAATCAATCCTTTGATCATAAATCCAAATATAAACATAAACTTCAATCACCAAATCAAAACTCAATTCAAAAATCAAACTAAGTCAAAGCGATGTTCACCCTTGAACTTAAAATTGTCAAATGAATCAAAACCCATTTGACTTCCAACCACTTGCAAATGAATTTATATTTCAATCATAAGTCAATATGTGAGTTCAATCAAACTCAAATCAAGCTTGGACCAAGCCATTTGACCCACTTAGGCTCACTTGACCCAAAGTGACCTAAAATATCCTTATGAGCCAAATTCTAATCCTAACCAAATTGGATTGAACTAAGCTCACCTAAGCCTCTCATCATGATCAACAATCATCATGAGATGATCAATCGCTCAAATTGGATCAAACCAAGTCAAACTAAGGGTTGACAAAGTCAACACTTAGCCAAAATGAAACCCAACATAGCCAAAATCCACCATAGGCCAAATTGATTGAAACTAATAATCAAAGTTCATTCATGATAAATATTTGAACTTGACCAAGTGACATTTGAGCTAACCTAGCCAACTAGTCACTTGACCCAAGTTGACCCAATTTGACCTAAAAGTCAAAATGTGTCAAAACTTGATCCAAGCCAAATTGATTGAAACCAATGGGTCAAGTTCATTCCAAAATGATTATTGAACTTGACCAAAGCCTCAATTGGAAAACTAGACCTAACCTGATTGACCTTGAACCCAACTTGACTAAAGGGTCATGTTGAGCCAAACTCAAATATAAACCAAATTGATTGGAAATAAAGATACCATCCATTTCATATGACCAACCAAATATGAACCAATGCATGACTTAACCTAAATAGGTCAAATGGGTCAACTTGGTCAACTTGACCCATTTGACCTAAATGAACTCAATTGAACCAAAACCAAATATAAACCAAATTGAATCAAACCAAAGCTACCAAAATATTTCAAATGGTAATATGAACTTGACCCAACCCTTGGTTTGACCCAATTTGACAATTTGACCAACTTGACCCATTTTGACCTAAATGGGTCAACATGAGCCAAATCATATCAAACCAACTCCAAATTCAATGAAACTTAGCTAACCCATTTTTCAAACATAACAAACATAATCAAATTGAAACCCAAGCCAAATGACCATTTTACCCCTAGGCCATAGGGTAACCCAAAATCAAAACCACTTAGAATTTGGTCAATTCCTTTTGGCATCCTCTTAGTGGACCAAATGGTCAGCGATGGACCTAGTGCACATGACCCAATGGGTTTGGGTTAGCCCAAAGTCAAAACCAACCACATCCTTCAAATTCAACACATGAAAATCCAAAATGGAAGTGAAAAGCTCGACCATCCGATTGCTCGAGATATACTCCCCTAATTTGAATTCATTTGATGAGTCCCCAATTTGATTAAGTAATAGGAAGCTAGAGCCTTTGTCAAGTGATCCCAAGCATCTCTGGTGAAATCAACTTCTCCATTTTGGATTTACTCAAACTAAAAACATGGGAGCTCCATTGAAATTGAAACTTACTCCACACTTCAAATCAAAATAATTCCTCTTACAAGCTTCATGGGGGCTCGATCAAACTCACCCAAGCTTTAACACAAGTTCCTAAGGCAAGGGAGTCCTCTTGATCAAGATCGAGCTCAAGTCAAGGAGGAGTTGGCCTCTTGAAGTATCTACTCAATTTCAACACCTCCAAACTTCAATAAAGCTTGTCTCCACTAGGCAAGCTTCTCCAAAGGAATCGGCGACATTGATCACCTCTACGAGGTTAGCCATTCACATTTTCAATATTATTTGGAGCTTTGTGAAGTGGATTTTAATCCCATGAAAATCTAGTGGTTAGATGTGTTTGCCTTTGTGCTTAGATGGTGTGGGTAAGTTTTGTGATCAATCAAGCTCAATCGGATCATCCCAGAAGATGGGCGGTGTCCATTCTTCATAGAAATATAGGGAAGGATCATGTCCATCCATCCATTTTGAGTGGATGACCATGATTAAGATGCGTAGGATCCCACGTTTCATCCTTTAGATCCAGCGGCCTTAACCTCAACCATCCATCCTTGATCGGACGGGTGAGGAGAAAGTCGTGCTGCCGTCGATGCACGCTATGATGTGACAACTTTAATATCAAATACTATCGCATTATGTGGAAAGCGCATATCAACCCATGGCATCGTGATTAAACATTTTAATTAGACCATTTAATCATTAATTAACCATGGAAACTTCTTAAATTTATATCTATGCATAGAAAAATTAGAAAAATATGAAATAAATTGCATTGGGAGATAATTGAACATAAAATATTCTAAAATAATTTGAGTGGATTTTGAATAGTACTTTTCTCTAGATTTGGTTTTATTGGAATGTTATGTTATTTTGCTAATTACTTAACTACTCCAGATTAATTTTAAACTTCTTGTGTATGATTAGTGGGATGACTTACCTCCCCTAATTTTCTTGGGATTTATTGGTAGCTTAATTAGAGGAATTGCTAATTCATTCCTTAATCACTCCCCTTAATGTAATTAAGCTTAATTAAGGGTATAATTAGTGGTTTAACCCTCGATTGAGTCAATTAAGTTTTGTTTAAGTGAATATGACATTTAAGGAATAAATTTGGGATACTTTCCATAAGATATTCCTTAAACCCCTTTCTTCTTTAATCCCTTAATTAAGGGTTAATTCACTAATTAATTTCATAAAATTCTAAAACTTTCAGATTTTAATTATTCTATCTTGGGTAGATGCTTGGGTCTTCAAGTCATAAATACAATTAAGGAAATTAAAATTCAACTCACATGTGTGAGAGGGTTATGAAAGTACTTTAAGTTAAACCCCTCGGTTTAATTAATCATTAATCATGAGCCAATTGCATTAGGCCCACTTCTTTCCTAGATGAATTGCTAATTTAAATTCCTTGTGTGGTTTTATGTCATCTCATTGGCTCATAATTATTTGATTAAGTATGCTAAGTAGGTAGGTAAGGGATAATTAACATACTTAATTCATACCTTAACCTAACCAAAGCATAAAATTGATCTAATAATCTTAAGAACAAATTAAATCAATAAAGATATGTGAGAATGGGTTAAGAAGCAAACTCACCTCACAATTCTCAAATTAAATCAAACTCAAAATAAAATAAAACCTTCCTTAAAACAACTTGATTTGCATTAAGCTTTCTTATTTTATAAGATTGTCTTTAGGAATTAATTAGGGTGAATGTGTTTACATGTTTTCAACACTTTAGTTCTTTCCAAACATGCTAAATGTGTATGTCATATGAGTTTCATGCATTCATGCTTTTCAAAATTCAAATTGAAAAATGAAATGTTCTCTTTATGTCAAATTGCATGTTTTGGCTAAAGTAAAAATATGAATGACTATTATCACTATTAAATTCAAAACTATTTTCAAAATATATAAATCAAACATCTAAAATTGAAAGTGTGTTACTTATAATTATTTATGAGCTTGCATGTGGATATAAATTTGAATATGTGCATAGTGTAGCTTTCCTTTTCTTTCCTTTTAGCATAGTTTTGGATAGGATTTGGCAAAGTATATAGTTCATTTGAAAAAAAAATACAACACTTGCCTAACCCCATTCCTATCCATTCCTTCTATATTACCTAAGAAGGACATCCACACTTGTACTTATAAATTGCATAAAATAAATAAATAAACAAACTTTTGCATCTTTCTTTTCCATTCATTTCTTTTGTAGATGTGTTTGTATTTAAGAAAAGTGGTACATTAGTTTGGACAATTAGGGTTAAGTCTAAGTAGGTCTTGTACGACACCCTTTGGTGCTAACAATGACATCGTACTCACTTATGCCTTTCATACATATACATGTGTATGTGAATAATGGATAAATGAAACCCTCTTTTCTACTTAATGAAAACCATGCATCATAAAGCATTCAAATTTTCTTAAGTAACATTTCTTAGCATTCATTAAAAGTGTGCTAAACATTTTTATTCATATTTATAGATATGCTAAGGATTCATTCATATGCATGTTATATATGTTGGGAAAGAAATGAAGTGATGTGTTTTGTGATATTAATTCACTTTATTTAATCTTAAAATACCTTTCTTTTGAATAGGTTTGTTTGGGAAAATCTAAACTTAGGACTAAGTAAAACACATAATAAAACATTCACTAAAAAAATCAATTATGAATCCACTTTAGAAATTACTTAAGGTAGGGAAGGAAGAGAAGTCTTCTTCTCTTTCCCTCTCTTTAAAACTTAGTAATTAATTGTAGGATTCACTTAAACCAAACCAAAATACAAAATAAAATCAACCTAAATCAACTAAGATCTTAAATGAAACCATATAATTTGAAACATCTACATACTTAGGAAATTTAAACCTTAAAGCCATAGTTAAGCATACCACACAAACCTTTTTACACACATTAGGTTAAGTCACCACTTCTAGCTTTAGGTTAGGGTGGTGCATGATGTTTTTTTTTTTTTTATGATGTTATCTGATGTTAGAATGTGTATGAATGGTAGGACGATTTAGTCTAATCATTATTTTATCAGAGGATTGAGCTTAAGGCACTATAATAAAAATATAAATGCTTTTTGTGATGCTTATACCGAAGCAAAATTCTATAGGTGAGTGGACTTGGTTACCCATGTATGGGGTGCTAAGTCTAATACATGCTTAGAATTTGTATGATTTATTTAGCTAATCTCAATTTTATAAGTTTTAGTTAGATTTACTTTTCCTTTCCATGTACCTTTTATAATTAGGATTTTTTTAGAATGATCATTATGGGGAGTAGGATGAGCATTGGTCATAAGATTACATCTTATGTGCCATGTGAAAACTCATCTTCCAACCATCCAAAAGAAGGAACCAAAATAAGAAGAAGAAGAAAGAAGAAAGAAGAAAAGAAGAAATGAAGACCCCATAATGTGAATTTCCTTACTTGATTATAAATTAATTCATTGGTAATCCAGGGTTGTATAAGGGTAGAGCTTAGCTACCCAATTTATTTTAGGTTTTTTGTGGTACCGACCACAAATGGCCTTTTATTCTTTTAGCTAGTTTTATAAAATATTTGATATTTTGTTTTGCTTGTGCATTAAGATGGCATGTTTCCTAGTTTCTTCTTTGCTTGATGTATGGCTGGATGATGATTAGGCTCTTAGAAAAAAAATCTTCTACCAAATTAAATAACTCAAATTTAAATATAAATAATTCATACCCTCATTTAAAGCCTAAGTTAAAATCAAGATAAAAGAATTAGCAACTCCAGCTAGATGAGTATTTCCTTTATAACATCATGCATAAAAGCATATTGTTACACTCTTGATTGGAGGGTTTCCACCTTCAGAGAACTTGGCTTGACCTTTGAGATCCATGGTGTAAACACACCTCCTCCCTTCTTGTTGATTTTGGCCAATAATCTTACTTATCATGCATTAGGCATATGAATCTATAAGCTGAGTC
Source organism: Cymbidium sinense (assembly GCA_021442155.1). NCBI lineage: Eukaryota > Viridiplantae > Streptophyta > Magnoliopsida > Asparagales > Orchidaceae > Cymbidium > Cymbidium sinense. The sequence goes on from CM038230.1 coordinate 62,529,310, forward strand.
AAATGATTATCCAAAAAATAAAAATAAAATGTAATATGTTTTGCATTAAATATAGGTCATTTTTCATGCCCTTACATGATCTATCCTCTAAGAGTGAGTTTAAGGACTTAGTCTCTTTCTAAATAAATAACACCCTAGCTATCTTGCATAAAGCATAAGACTTGCCTACATGAATTTAAAATCGTAGGAGAGGTTAGTTAGCGGCCTCCCCAGGTTATAAGTCTAAGTAGTGGTGGTTTGTCCTCTCTTATAGAGATAAACTAAATGCCCATTTTCTGCTTAGATTTAGGTCACACTTTTGGCCCTAGCCAAAGCTCCCTAAATTTAGATTCTCAAGTTGCTTCTCCCTTCTATCTATAAGCATAAATTCTCACCTCAGGCATTTCCATAACCTTGTATTGTGGAATCATAAGCTTCTAATACAAATTCAACTCAAATAGATAATTCAATTTCAAAAACATAAAGATAGTTTGAGATTCTCACTTGGTTTCCCCAGCATCGTGAGCATCTCCTACTTATCTTTGTTTGGCTTCGATAATAACTCTTTCTCTTTGGTCAATCCCTTTGATCTTCAAAAAAATAAACTAATCGATAGTCCTACCTATTGAAATCTTTGGAGACAATGATCATTTATCTTAATGAGAATATCCTTCCTTAGGATGTAATTAACTATGGGGCTTGCCTATAAGGAACTTAATGAACCCGATTTAAAATAAACCCTACTTTACTTTTCACGTAGGGAAGAATCTCGGTATATGTAGACCCTTGTCCTTAGGAGTCCTTGAGGTGATTAGGTCCATTGTAGGGTGGTGACTTCTATCTTTGAAATAGTACACCTCTTCTCAATGTCATAGATCACCCTCAATAAGAACATCTGGATCTATGTGGTGTCAAAATGTATAAAAAAGAGTATATTTCAATCTTCATTTTATCCGCATGGGTGAAGATGGAACTATACATGTTCTTTTAGTAATTCAATCTCTATAAAATTTCACCTGCAATTTTCTAGCAACTCTGGGGATGGTTCCTCTCTCCATCTTTGGTAAATGATCATTGTCTCCAAGTATCGATAGAAGTTTTGTACATTAGTATAAATCCAAGACTATCTTTCTTTTCATTGGCACTTAGCTTATTTCATCCTTAAGTTAAGCTAGCCAACATCTTTAGGTTTTAAGACCTCACCCATGTTGGTCTTAAAATCTCATTCCCAATGGGTAAAAATAAGTCTAATAAAAAGAATTAATTAAAGACTTCCTTCTTACCATTTTTATGTTAAAGAAAGGTTCATTCTAAAATAATAAAGACAAAATAAATCCTTCATAAAAGTCTTGCTTTTCAAAAGCACTCTTTCAAAATGCACATAATAAAATATTTTGCACAAAAATTTCCTAAATTACCTTCATCTAACAATCTTCATGATTATTATATGTAGGATCATCTTTACAAAAATAAAATTCCAACAATCATATTTTCAAAGCATAAGATTTGAAGATGGGCCTTTCCATTCAATACATCCAAATGAGTTGAATGGATATTACATCTTCATGAAAAATCACAACTTTGAAATTCCATTTAACAAATTCCACATGTTAGGGAGGAACTTTCACATTTTCAAAAGCACAAATGAAACCTCTCCACTCAATATACCCACATTTATTGGGTGGAGGTTTCATTTTAAACAAAATCAAAATAAATAAATTTTCAAAAAAGAGATGAATATCTCCATTCAATATACCCAAATTTATTGAATGGAAATTTCATTTCAAATATAGTAACATTATTATGAAATTCCACTTAACATATTTCATATATGATTAAGTTGGGATTTCCTCTTTCAAAAGCAATAATCACACACAAAATATACATCTTTGGAAAATGAAACATAATTAATTTCCATCTTACATACTCAAATTTGTTAAATCTCCTTTTAAAAATTCTCAAAAAAAATTTCAAAACATATTTGGAACTTCATTCTAGCATATCCCATTTGCTAAAATGAAGTCTCCCTTTCTAAAAAGAAAATTTGAAACATACTTTTGGGTTTCATTTAGCATGCTCAAATTTCCTAAATGAAATCTCCCTTCCATAAAATTTTCAAAACATATTTGAAACTTCAATTTAGCATACCCCATTTGCTAAAGTGAAGTTTCCCATCAACAAAAACAAAATTTGAAACATACTTTTGGAATTTCATTTAGCATACTCAAATTTGCTAACTGAAATTTCCACTTCTAAGATTTTCAAAAACACTTTTGGAACTTCATTATTTAGCATATTTGTTAAAGTAAAGTCTCCATTTTTCAAATCAAAACCAAAACAAACACATTAGGATTCCCAGTATACTTAAATTTGCTAAGGATCCTACTTTTCAAAACAAATTAAAATCAAATGAAACACATTAGGATTCCCTTAGCATACTTAAATTTGCTAAGGATCCTACTTTCAAAAAACAAATTAAAATTAAAAGAAACACATTAGGATTTTCTTAGCATACCCAAATTTGCTAAGATTCTTATTTTCAAAAAAATTTCCCAAAACAAAACATACTTGGATTTTCTCATTTAGCATACCCAAATTTGCTAAATAGGAAATTCCATTTCTCCTTTCAAAATCACAAAATGATTCACAAAACAAAAGAAAGAAGAAACAAAAGAAGAAATTATTTTCAAACATCTCACTTAGCATACCCAAATTTGCTAAGTGAATAAATTCAAAAAAATAAAATAAAATCTCAAATCCAAAATAAAACAAATTGACATTTTACTTTAACATACATAAATTTGTTAAATAAAGGGTCCTCAAAATCAAAATTAAAACTCAAATATGAACCTATGGAAGCATCCCTTCAAACAAAATATTTGAACCCATTTTCAACATATCCAAATTTGTTTGAAATGGATTCTATATCCAAACAATTTCTCTTTCCAATCAAATACTCAAAATCTATTCTAAATCATTTGAACTCAACTTAACACTTTCAAAATGTTGAGTATGAGTTAAAATTCTAAATTCAAAATTCAAAGTCAGCGAATCGATTCAAGTTTATTTTCAGACATTCACTTTCATTGACATAAGTTTGATTCTGATTCGGTTTGATCAATTGGTGGTTACATAAGTATGGTTTACCTTTCCCCATGGGATGGACTTGGCTCTGGATCGCTAGCCTTCCTGTTCGATTATGCCCACCTCATTCATTAGGTTTTGAGGGGTGAGGATTACACGAGAAGGCACTCCCTCACCACTATTAGCAAGACCACGGTCGGGTAGAAGGCGGTCATTCATTGATATGCCCTCACATTCCCTAACTAAAGAGGAAGACAATGATAGTTCTTACGACAGCATGGGTGTCGGTGCAGTGGCGGTGATAGTGCACCTATTATTTCCCATGTGCCCTGGTGAGAGCTAGAACCCACTCATTAGCATTTTCCAAGGGGAAGGCTCTCGTGATCCTAGGGGTCTCTACTTTTGAGATTGAGTCTAGTTCTTCTGCCCTCCCCACCCCCAAGATTGAGGAGGAAAAAAACCACATGATAAAGAAGTACCATACGCATCAGGAGATGGAGGCGACTACACGATCACTTGTGGAGGAGTTGCCCACTTTAATTTTCTCTATTGGTTGGTGAACCCATTTCATCCTCTATCGGGTCTCGAGGATGATGGGAGGATCCCTACTTTACCACCAGGTTTGATTTCATTTCAGATTAGTGAGTAGGAGGTCATATCGGCCTCCGTTCGGTTCTATGCTAGGTTGGAGCCTACAAGCGTTGATTGGGCTCAATTTGACTTGAGATCTGTTATCCCCGGTGTGGGGAAGCATGAGGAGAGGGAGGGAGTCCACTACTGATTCATATCACTAGATAAGAGAGGTTTGGTGGCATTGAATTAATTTTCTTGATATCTTGCCGCGTTGATCACAGATAGTATTCTACTTATGGGGAGTACCCATCATGGGAGGAAAGCTCTGTTTGAGAGAGTTGGTGGTGTCTCCACCATACCACTCTACCACCGTCACCTCCTCATTTTCAACATCTCCAATTTTGCCCAAGGCCATGAAGGCCACTTCCAAGGAGAAGAGAACCTGGGTTGGTGATCCAACTTCTGACCAAGGGATCCCATCCCATCTACACCACCTATAGTGACAAGGCCAAGCTCTCCTACCTTCTACCCCTAGTTGTGCGAAAGGAATGGCGACCACAGCATAGTGGGCATCCCTTCACCATTGCCACCATAACAGATCTAAAGATGGTCACAGTTCTAGAGGGTGAGGGTGGCTTGCACCCATGATCATAGAACCTCCTAAGTGTCACCCTATAGAGTCGTGATAAGTTGGAGTGTATATCTTCTAAGTACGACCCTCATAGGATTGATTCTCTAGGTGGAGTTCTAGTGCCTCACGATATGATGTGGATCCCATCAGTGGTCAAAATCATTTATGCGTCCCAGATCATTCTTTAGACATAGTAGCTCACTATTTCATGGAAAAGAAAGAAATCTTAGGATATGATTGGTCGATGAGGAGAAGATCACTTTCATCCTAATGAAGATGATTTGTTGGGAGACTTTAGGGGTTTGCATGATAAATACTAGGGAATCTCTCTTGAGAGAGCTATGGAAGGTGTTGAGGATGACTAGGAAGACACAACCCATTCATCAACACCTCTAGCATAAATAAAGCAAAGGATGAGAAGATAGATAGATGGATGGAAGATGTGAGTCCCACTTTCTTCCTGACCGTACAAACCAATGAGCACCTTGTTGGTATGCTGACCTTTACCCATCTAGTAAGCTACCTTATATTGATTTTGTTTAATAAGATGTGAATCCCGAGCTTTTTCTTGAACTAATCATTCTATTATAACTAGGTCAGTATATTTGAGGTTTAGGATAAGTCCCAGGTTTCCTTCCTCTTGACTACATTTGAGTCAATCTAAGTCCCTAGTGGCATTCACTTAGTAGTTTCCCTAGGTCGGATAGCACTATCAAAGCGAGGCAGACAATCCCATAATCGGTTATGTTATAGAAGGATGAGTTGAGTTTTCTTCTGAAAGGCACCAGGTTGGTTGATGTTAGCTATCGACATGACTCACCCGATGGATAAACCACTCTTGGTAGATGTGAGTCTCTAAGCATTCTCCTTGTGTTAGACATGATTTGATAGATATATATATGACCATGTCATCTTCTCCAAGATTTTAGATTAAGGCCCCTCTCCCAAGATTCTATTTGGATCACATCCTTTTCGACCCCATTTAGATGGCACTGTTACTCTTGGATGGGGACGTCCTCTTTCTTAGTAATCACCCCACTGGTTGGAGAATTTATTCAAGATGCACGATTCTCCCTTGGTTCAATAAATCCGAGATAGGTCTAGGTGATATAAACTCCTTCTCGGTTTGATCCGCAAACTAACAAGTCCGATAAAATAAACTAAACAAATAAATTAATTAATTCACTTGTGGATTAGAATTCAAGCCCCAAAGGGCCCCTTTTCCCAAGCATCTTATCTTTAGGCGGTGTCGTAGAACTCCCCATAGAATTTCACGACTTCTTGGTGAGATAAATCCACAGGTCGTACTTACTCGTAGTTTCCCACGTTAGGTTCAATCTATTTTATCACATGCGGGTTACCCGGCGTCATTCGCTTTGGAAGATATAAGACTATGATGCATTCTTTCTAGCATGACTGTTGTAAAGCGATGGAAGCCCTAGGTCGAGTTCGATTTGTTTTCCAAAGCAGTCACCCGATGGTCTTTGTAGTAGAAGATATGAGTCCTTGAGCTTTCTTCCCTTAAATTGATCATTGCAAACCGAAGGCACTCCTTTGTTGAATAATTCTCCCAGGGAAGCCACTCCCTTTGGTTGAGAGGCAGTCTAGGTGATAAACTCAATGTGATCCATTGCAATAATAGAATCCATCAAAACAAATTAAAATAAAATTAATCTTTGATTATATTTGAGGTGATTTAATCACTCAATAGTCAGAGGTCGTCGATTTGTTGCCCAAAACATGAGTCCCCATGCTTTCTTGTTAGCACTTGACCATTGCAAAGTGAAAGGCATTCCCTTTGGTTGGATAGTCTTACCTTATGGTTGGTAGACTACTCCCTTTGGATTGGTGCGAGTTAGATGGGCCTCGTGGCCCCTACCGATCCATCGCAGATTGATGGGATCCATCAAAACAAATTAAAATGAAATTAACTATCTTTGAGTTGATCTAAGTCCCCTAGTGGCATTCACTCAATAGTCGCTAGGTTGGGTTCAATCTGCCTTGCCAATGGATCACCCCAAATGGCCTACTTTGGAGGATGTAAGTCTATGCTTTCTTCCTAGTACATATCAGCAGAAGGCATTCCATTTGGTTGGCTAGTCCTACTATGTGTTTAGTAAACTACCCTTTGGATTGGTAAATTTGAGTTATTTAAGCCGATCCATGAAATAACAGGTCCATTTCAAAATCCAAAAATCTGAAATAATAAAAATAATCAATCAATCAATCCAAATCCAATCTTTTGCTTCTCCTCGATGCAAATCTTTCTAGCGGATCAAATTCCAATCCTCAGCTTTTTTTCCTCCTTTGTGGATGACTTGAACTTGCCACCCCTGAGTTCACTTGTCTATCCATGGTAGAGTTAAAATAAACACAATTAAATAAATAAAAATTGAAACAAATTCAACCCTCTTCCCCAATGACTTAATTAAACAAACCAAATTTCTCCCAAATGACTTAAATCATATCAAACCTCTCATCCCTTATGGATGACTTGAACTTGCTTCCCTAATGGAAGGTTCACATACTCTATCCCTAGTGGATTCCTCCTTCCCTCTCTTATGTTCTTGACATAAGTAGAGCCACATTACAAAGCTCTGGATTCCTTCTACACATTGAGTTAGTAAAGTGTCTCTGTAGTGCTTTTGATCGTTGATCATTTTTGTCAACCCATGCGTGATGTTCCTTGTCGGTCACACAACACCACCCTTTGTTGACCTTATTTTTAGGATGAGCTCACAACCCCTCCATCTTAGACATAGGACTTCTCTTAGGCTTTAAGAGATCCTTAGTCTTAAACATCTAGTGATTAGGTGGACACTCAACTTAACACTAGAGATATAGAAGAGTTATCCATGAGTAGGTCATGCCATGTTAGGAAAATGTGCCTACCCTATAGCTTGAACCACATTTCTTACTTCCTTCCTTCAATTCAAACTCTAAATCAAATCAACATCAAACCTAAATCAATTCTAGCTTAATTGATTTTCTCCAAACTCAAATCAATGCCACATGGTTGAAACCGATGATTGAAACCCATGATTGATATTCCAAATATTTCATAAGTCCTTTAATCCCCTCTTGGGACTTAGCCTAAATCAAATCTAAATCAATTCAAACCACCTTAAATTCATGAAATTTTCTCACAACTCATTTCTATTCTCATTTATATTCACATATATAAGTGAAATATCAAATCAATCAAATCAAATTCCAAATTCCAAATCTAAGTAGTCTTCATTCAAATCAATTCAAAGTCATTTCTCACAAATTTATATTCTCATTTATATTCACATATATAAATGAAATATAAATTCAAATTTATCAAATCAAAATCTAAACTTTGATTTTCTCTTGACAGATCAGTTTAAACTACTTCAAATCCTTGAAATTTTCTTCTATTTATATTCTCATTTTATTATAATTCTCACTTTCCAAATTCAACATAATTTCAAGTCAAAATCAACTCAAATCAATTTCAAATCTATCTTTCAATCTGATCAATTTCAATATAAACATATTCAATCAATCAAAACTCAATTTAAGTCACATGTTCACATTGAACTTAAAATTCAAATGAATCAAATGACTTCAAACCACTTGAAAATGGATTTATCAATCATAAGTCCATGTGAGTTCAATCAAACTCATCAAGCTGACCAAAACCATGAATCAATTTTGATCATGACCCAATCAATTAAAATAAAACCAATTTATTTGAACATTTGAACCATATTGATTAGCTGATCAATCATCAATGATTGAAACTAATGGTCAAGTCAAATTTGAACCAACCTGGCCAATTGACCTTAATAGCCAAAATCAACATTAAAAAAAATGATCAAAGTTCATTCATGATCAATGTTTGAACATGACCAACCTTGACATTAGCCAATTGGATTGAGTCAACCCAATTTGACCTAAAAAATCAAAAAAGCCAAATTGATTAAGTCAACCAAATGAAAACCAAAGCCTCAAATGGCCAATATAAACCTCCAATTGACTGAACTTGAATTTAAAGGGTCAACATGAGCAAATCATATCAAACATTGATTAGAAATTATGACCAACCCATTTTCAAAACAAAATAAACAATTCATGAAACCAAACCAAATGACAATTTACCCTAGGCAATGAACCATTTTCAAAATAAAACCACTTGATTTGAAAATCCTTTTCATGGATTGGCATTATGACCAAATGGTTACTAATGGACCTTGAATTTAATACTTGGGTCACAATTAAATCAATCAAACAACACCTCCTTCAAATTGACACATGAATCCTTCTCATTTTTTAAAAAAACACCACTTAAATCGGCCAAATTTAATGCAACCTAAACCTAACAACCCTGATTTTAAATAAAAATGGAAAGAACACCTCTTTTCAAAGATATACTCCACATGGTTCATTTGATGACCCAATTGACCAAAAAAATTGGGAGCCTTTCCAGTGATCCCAAGCATCCCAAAGTGAAATAAACTTCTCCATTTTTGGTTTACTCAAACAAATGAGGGAGCTCCAATTTTACTCCATCTTCAATCCCAATTCCTCACTAAAGCTCATTGAACTCCAAAAGCTTTCACAAGTTCTAGGAGGGGAGTCTTGATCAAGACCAGCTCAAGTCAAGGTGGAGCTGAGGCTCTCAAATTCAACACCAAACTTTAACAAAAGTCCTAAATGAAGCTTCTCCAGGGAATCAGCACCCAGGTGAGGTTAGCCATTACTGAGCATTTTCAAATTTGGAGCTTTCTGAAATTTAAATCCCATGAAAATATATCCATTAGATGTGTTTACCTTTTGCTTGATGGTATGGGTAAGTTTTGGGATCAATCCCTCAATTGAACTTGGATCATCCCTTAGAAGATGGATGGTGTCCATTCTTCATGAAATATAAGATCATAGGATCCATCCATGCACATTTGAATGGATCATGATTAAGATGCATGGATCCCATTTCATCCTTTAGATTATGGCTTTAACCTCATCCATCTAATCCTTGATCGAATGGGTGAGAAAGAGTACATGCCGTGCGGCTTGATATGATAACTTCGAATCCCATCATGACGTGAAATGCATACCCCATCGATTAATGGTCGATGGGATTAAACATTTAATTAGGCTTTTATCATTAATTAATGTCCTAAACATATCTAAGCCTAGAAAAATCAAAATATAAATAAATTACATTGGATAGACAATTGAACATAGAATATTCTAAAAATAATTTGAATGGATGATAGTGCTTTTCTCTAGATTTGGGTTTTATTAAGAATGTTATTTTAATTACCCTCTAATTACTCCATTAATCCTAAACTTCTTTTGTATGATTTGGGATAACTTCTAATTTTTGAGGATTTAGTGGCTAAAGAGGAATTTCTAATTCATTCTTTAATCCCTTAATATAATTAAGCTTAAGGGTATAATTAGTTTTAACCCTCGATTGAGTCAATTAAGCTTTAAGTGAATATGAGATTTAGGACTTTTGGGATACTTTCCTTAAGATATTACTTAAACCTTTCTTTGCTTAATAACCTTAATTAAGGGTTAATTTAATTATTACCCCTTAATTAATTTCATAAAATTCTAAAACTTTCCAAAATTCAATTAATCTATCTTGGATAGATGCTTTGGTGTTCAAGAGCATAAGTATAATTAAGGAAATCAAAATTCAACTCACATGAGGGGTTATGAAAGTACCTAAGTTAAATCCCTTAGTTTAATTAATCATTATTCACGAGCAAATTGCTCTTTCTTAGGGTGCATTCCTTGTGTGGTTTTATGTCATCTCATTGGATAATTATTTGATTAAGTATATCTTTGAGGTGGTATGGGTAAGGGATTCATTCATATCTTAACCTAACCAAAGCATAAACTGATCTAATAATCCTTAGAACAAATAAACAAAAACATATGTGGGAATGGGTTAGAGCGTAAACTCATCTCACATTTCTCAAATTAAATCAAAATCAAACCTTCCGAAAAGCAACTTGATTTGCTTTAAGCTTTCTTATTTCATAAGATTGTCTTTAGGAATTACTTAGGGTGAATGTGTTTACATGCTTCATCACTTTAGTTCTTTCCTAACATGCTAAATGTGTATGTCATATGAGTTTCATGCATTCATGCTTTTCAAAATTCAAATTGAAAAATGAAATGTTCTCTTTTGTCAAATTGCATGTTTTGGCTAAAGTAAAAAAATATGAATGGCTATTATCACTATTAAATTCAAAACTATTTTCAAAATCTATAAATCAAACATCTAAAACTGAAAGTGCTACTTATAATTATTTATGAGCTTGCATGTGGATATAAATATGAAGATGTAGCTTTCCATCTCTTTCCTTTTAGCATAGTTTTGGATTTGGCAAAGTGTATAGTTCATTTAAAAAGAACACAACCCTTCTCTAACCCCATTCCTTCCTATGCTATTACCTAAGAAGGACATTCACACTTGTACATATAAATTGCATAAACAAAATAAATAAACAAATACAAACTTTTGCATCTTTTCCATTCATTTCTTTTATACATGTGTTTATATTTGAGAAAAGTGATATATTAGTCCGGACAACCCGAGGTTGTGAAGCTTTAAGTATCCCTAAGTAGGTCTTGTACCTTACACCCAGTGCTAACAATGGCGTCACTTATTCATTTTATACATATACATGTGCATATGAATGATGGATAAAAGAAACCCCGCTTTTCTACTTAATGAAAACCATGCATCATAAAACATTCAAATTTTCTTGAGTAATATTTTGAGCATTCATCATAAATTGTGCTAAACATTTCCATTTGTATGTATAGATATGCTAAGGATTAATTCATATGCATGTTATATATGTTGGGAAAGAAATGAAGTGATGTGTGTTTTGTGATATTAATTCACTTTATTTAATCTTAAAATGCCTTTCTTTTGAATAGCTTTGTTTAAGGAAAATCTAAACTTAGGACTAAGTAAAACACATAATAAAACATTTACTAAAAAAATCAATTATGAATCCACTTTAGAAATTACTTAAGGTAGGGAAGGAAAGAAGTCCTCTTCTCTTTTCCCTCTCTTTAAAACTTAGTAATTAATTGTAGGATTCACTTAAACTAAACCAAAAAAATAAGATAAAATCAACCTAAATCAACTAAGCACTTAAATGAAACCACCCATCTAAGTTGAACATCTTCACATAGGAAATTTAAACCTTAAAGCCATAGCAAAGCATACCACCCAAACCTTTAAAGCACACACATTAGGTTAAGTCACCACTTTAGCTTTAGAGGCGTGCATGGATTAATGTTTGCTTTTTTGGTGATGTATTATTTCTAGTCCGGATGTTAGGGTGAATGTAGAATGAATGGTAGGATATTTTAGTCTAATCATTATTTTATGTTATCGGGATTAAGAACGTAATAAAATATAAATGCTTTTGCTATGCAAAAGTTTATACCTAAGAATAATCCAATAGACCAGTTGGACTTGGTTACCCATGTGTGGAGTGCTAAGTCCATAGATGCTTGGGATTTGTATAGTTTGTTTAGTTAATCTCTATTTTCGTGTTAGTTAGATTTACTTTTCCTTTTCATGTACCTTTTGTAATTACGATTTTGGAATGATTGTTATGGGAGATTAGGATGAGCATTGGTCATAAGATTACATCTTATGTATCATGTGAAGCCTTTAGAGCAACCATCTTCTAACCATCCAAAAGAAGGAACCAAAAGAAGAAAGAAAAAAGAATAAATGAAGGTTCCCATAACATGAATTTCCTTACTTTATTGTAAATTAATTCATTTGTAATCTGAGTTGTATAAGGGTAGAGCTTGGCTACCCAATTTATTTTGGGTTTACATGGTGTCCACCACAAATGGCTTTTATTCTTTTCTTTCTATAAAATGTTTGATGTTTTGTTTAGCTTGTATTATGATGGCATGTTTCTTAATTTCTTCCTTGCTTGATGTATGGCTGGATGATTAGGCTCTTAAAAATAAATCTTCTACCAAATTAAATAACTCAAAATTAAATATAAATAATTCAAACCTCATTTAAAGCTTATGTTAAAATCAAGATAAAAGAATTAGCATTGGATGAGTATTTCTTTATAACATCATGCATAAAAGCATATTGTTACACTCTTGATTGGGCTTCTACTTTTGCCGAGAACTTGACCTTTGAGATCCATGGTGGAAACACACCTCCTCCCTTCGCGATTTTGCCCAATAATCTTACTTCTCATGCATTAGGCATATGAATCCTATAAGATTGAGTCAAATGATTATCCAAAAAATAAAATAAAATGTAATATATTTTGCATTAGATCTAGATTATTTTTCATGCCCTTACATGATCTAGTCTCTTAGGAGTGCGTTTAAGGACTTAGTCTCTTTTAAAATAAATAACTTGACCTAGTTATCTTGCATAAAGCATAAGACTTGTCTACATCAACTAAAATTGTTGGAAGAGTTAGTAGGAAGCCACCCAGGTAGTTGTAAGTCCAAGCGGTTGGGTGGTTTGTCCTATTTTGTAGAGGAAAACCAAATGCCCATTTTTCCTTAGATTTAGGTGGGGCTTTTGGCCCTCGCCAAAGCCCCTAGATTTAGGTTTTGAGGTTGCTTCTCCCTTTTATGGGCCATAAGCATAAATCCTCACCTCTTAGGCATTTCCATAACCTTGAATTGTGGAATCATAAGCCCTAAACTTCTAATAAAAATTCAACTCAAATAAATAATTTAATTTCAAAAATATAAAGCCCAACCATAGATAGTGAGTTGCTCACTAGGTTTCCTAGCATCGTGAGCACCTCCTACTTATCTTTTTTGACTTGATAATAACTCTTTCTCTTTAATCAATCCCATTTAATCTTCAAAAAATAAACTAATCGATTGATAGTCCTAACTATTGAAATCTTTGGATACAACGATCATTTACCTTAATCGAGTATTCCTAAAAATCCCTTCCTTATGATGTAAACCATAATGTCCAAAAGAGTAAACCATATGAAGTGTTAGTTGGCCACTCGGTTGTATATCCAAAAGTGTCGGACAAGTTTATCCTATCTTTTGGAGGTAAACCATAATGTCCCCTTTTGATTAGATTTGGTTGTGCTTTTAGCTTGTGCTAAAGCATCCTAGATTTAGGATATGATGTTTCTTATTTTCTTGCTACAAGCATAAATCCTCACCTCTTAGTTATTTTCACAATCTTATGTTGATGGACTATAAGCTAGTATTCTAATGAAATTTCAACTCAAACTAATGTAAAATCTCTTTTCAAACATATAAAGCCTCACTATAAGATATATTGGAGTTCTTACTAGGATTCCTAGTATCATGAGTGCTCCATACTTATCTTCCTTTGGAATCTAAAAGTAAGTCTTTCCAAATTGAACATTCCCACTTGATTCTTCAAAACACCTAAAATCCTTTTATAGTCTAAACTTTGAAATCTTTGGAGATAATTAATTGACTACTTTAATCAAGAGTATTCTTAGAAAATCCCCATTTCCTAGACTATAAATAACTATGGAAGCTTGCTTCTATTAGAACTAAAGAACCTAGCATAAAATAAATCTTGCTTTAGTTTTTCATGTAAAGTAGGAAAGATCTCGGTATAAATAAAGACCCACCATTGGGACTCCTTATTAGGTGATTAGGTCCATTGTATGGTTATATTTTCATCTTTCATGGTAGTACATCATACATTAATATATTCGATCACTTCAATAAGTATCCCCTACGATCGTGTGGTTCCCACGCATTCAAATTAAAACACCACAATAATCTAAAGAGGCTATGATTAACTCTCACTCATACTTTTATTGATGTTGCTTTTACATTCATTAAAGAACTTTAAATATTTTCTAATAATATAAAGGAACAAATAAATAAAAGCAATACTAATCAAAAAAAAAACATCATTTTGAAAACTCTCGCCATCTTTATTATGATGGATAAGAGTATGTTCTTCATGAGGTAGATTGATAAATATTCAACTAAATTTTCCCAACATTATGTTAGGGTTTATTTAGATCTGGGTTATAAATCCTATGAAGACAAACAAAGTTAATTACCCTCTCACTATAGTAAGAGTATTCTCAATTAAGGTTGGAAATAATATCGCTTTTGATATAAAATTAGTATTTAATGTTATGGTGTGGATGATCTAAAAAAGTAGGAAGGTAGTCTTGATCAAGATCCTATGATTTTATCATCCCAAGATTGCCATTATTCTAATCTACTAACCTTAGAGCTGGCGTAATGTCTAGGGAGTGCAGTTGTGGCATGTCTCGATATCCCAAGTAGACTAGAGATCTAGTGTAGGGATTATTCTTGAAATAATGGAAAACTAAATTTATAAGTTTTACCCAATAATTCAACAAAGTTTGCTAAAGACACATGTAGAGCTTACATCCATTTGAATTCCATTAGGGCATTTACATGATAAAATATGGGTTGGGCTTACATCCCTTGTGAACATATAGATTGGGCTTACATCCCTTTGGAAGGCCGTGAACTTGTAAGGAGGTTTGCATGGAGAATGAAGGACTAGGCTTACAACTATTGGGAAGCTAGTTTATTTTTAGAAGTTCACATGATGAACATATAGATTTGTATGACATGCCTTTGGAATGCCGACATTTATTTTAGGAGTTCACATGGAAAACATATAGATTGAACTTATATCCCTTTGGAATGCTAGTTTATATTTGATATTTTCATGGATAATATTAATTTGTGGTTAGTAGTACTTTGGCATTGGAAGCATCGCACCTTGGAACTATCATGGAAGTCCTCAACACTATTAAAATGGTGCATTAACATTAAGTAATTATCACTATGGTATTAAAGGGTAGAGATTTGTGTCTTAAACATGAGGGTTTGATGCCTCTATATAAGGCCAATGATGTAGTACTTAAGATGGCATGAGATTAGAATAATTTGAGTAGATTGACTAGTTGAGTGCTGCAGTAATCTATTTGACACCATAGTGATAATCAAAGGTAAGTTTAGATGTGATGACATATGGATAAGCACTATTAATTAGAAAGGACCAACACTTATGTTGAAGTGTCATAGCACTACATCAATGTTTGACCCGCTTTATGCATGGCATCCATTACAAAATAATTATCATAAATACCATAAATATCTCTTTTAATTAGTGCGGACCATTCTAGTATGCTAACGAAAGTGCAATCGGCATGCTAAGCATCGTAGCATTGGTCCTACATTTGAAACAAAGAGGTTATCACCGACATTGATAAAGCACTATTACAACGTAAGGGCCAATCCATAAATAAGATCTCTAGGTCGATCATTTTCATTCTCGAATCTTTGGTTTGATACTAGAGTTCCATACCTTTTCCTCTCTTACCTTTTATTCTACTTTAAGAAAACCAACATGTTAGTGATATTCAGAACAAAAAACTAAGAATAGGGTCATTGTCGACGATAATTGAAGATTTATTAGTGCGGAGGAAAACACCATGCTCTCCTACACAAACATCTCATCCTAGAGAGGAATTCTTTAATTCAAATGAGAGCGTGGAGAGGATTATCAATGAACAAGTCGGGAGAAGTTATAACTTTTGCATCATTCTCATGATGCAAGAATTCTTACCAATGTGAAGGGGTACCAAAATAGTAGATTTTTCATCCAAAAAAAACTAGTAAGTTTTGAAGAAGTATTAATGCATATTATAATTTATAAGATGTAGTGTGCGTCGTATCTTTTCTATTAAAATGATCATCTCAATTTTGATGAAATCTTTAATTTCCTCACTATTAAAATTCTAATGTTTAGTGGAAAAGGCAAGAAGATATGATTATCAATTTTTCTACCACTACCACTAAGCTAAGACTTAGCATTACTTCATTTCGACAAGTTAATGCCCACCGGCAATATTAGTGAGGTGATTAGGGATAAAGCCATTTTAATTTTGTAATTCAAAAGGTCTTTACTATGGATGTAAAAGGATTATTTATAATTCTATTTATATAATGCTTAGAGGTAGTACTACTTTAGGGTATGATTATTCTTCTTCAATTTATTATTTGTGTGTTGTAGCAGTGCAAGGAGAGTTTGATGAAGAAGTCTTCAAACAAAGGCTCCCTTGACTAAAAGAGTAATTGAAGGATTTGGCTCGTGAGGTGGGAGAAAGTTTACACACCTCGCCTAGACCCAAATTCTCCGTGACCTTAAATGACCAGCTCCAAAAAATTGGAGGACAAGTCTCAAATTTAAGGAAAATGTTGGTGAAACCGCCCCGAATAGGAACTAGAAAGAAAATTTCCGATCATATGGGTCAAGATTAGTTTTCATACATGAAGTTTTAACTTAGCAGTTATTCATATGTTTGAAAATTGTGGATTTCATGCAGTCCGAGTTAGGGTTCTTTTCTTGCGGCCTCATTATCACTTATGTGAGCACTCCATCGAGTGAAAGAAGAAGAAGAAGGAGGATGATAGTGAATATGATTATTAGTTTTTCCTCTTCTTTATTAATTATTTTTTTCTTTTTAACTATTATAAAATTTTTGTAATAAATTTTGATTATCGATAAAATATCTTCAATTCTATGTTTCATGTTTGTCTTTATTTCATGGATTACTCCAAAATCTTAATAATAAAATTTTTTGTTTAAAATGAATAGGTTGAGGGCTTAGCGCATTATAATTTGGAAGACACAACTCAAAGAACCCAACACCTCAACAACATAGCTAGCTTGTGGCAATCGTAGATATGACTTGGGTTTAATATTAGAAAGATCAATGCCTTGATGCTATAATATCATCACCTTGGTGGTATCAATTGGGTGGTTAAGGTTTAATTTCTCAAGAGTGTAGCGCATCGTGTTTGAACATTAGTGCAATGGCACGTTAGATGAGTGTTAAAGTTTTAACTTTTTCAAGAGCTTAGCACTTTGGCGATGGAACATCATCACTTTGGTGCATCAAAATACAAGCTTAATGTTAAATATTTCTCAATGACTGTGCCTCTGCTAGAAGCTTAGTACCTAGGTGTTGTCATTTTAATGCCTAAGATTTAATACTTTTAGAAAAATTTAAAATTTAATTGTATAATACCTTAACAACATTAGATTTCATAATTTTAGTTCAAAGCACTCTTCTCCCTAGCCCCGGATCTAAGATCAATAAAGGTAGGATTCTTATCTCATGTTGGAACCAAGTTCAACGACGGATTGGACTTCAAGATGTTGTGCCTTAGTGATGGAAAAATATCATTACAATGTTGGTCTAAAAAGTGTATCTAGAGAGGTAGCTACAGACTGCTACAAATATGACATTAACTTGAGAGCTTAGTTCCATGGCACCAAATTTTTGGTGCTTCAGCTATGAGGAAGAGCATCAAAAATATCTTTCCTCGAGTGGTCGACCTCGATGCTAGAGAACCCCTTTTTTTAACTAATTTTATAGAGAATTCAATAATTCTTATAAAATTTAGTGGCATAACATTTTATCAATACTATATTATACAATATTTTAGTGCAAGAAGCACTCTCTTGTTCTAGAACCAAGATCAATGGAGGGAGGATTTTTATTTTGGCTGAATCCAAGTTCAATGGTGAAGGCCTTCAAAATTCTTGAGATTCTTGTGCCTAAAATATTTTTTAACAAAACTAAATTCTTCTCCCTTACTCCAAATCCAAGATCAATGAATGAAAAATTTTTATTTCTCAAGATCCAAGATCAATGATGGAAGACTTCAAAAAATTTCTTTTAATTTTCTTTTGGGAGAGAAATTATATAAAAGAACTATTTCAAGAACTTTTATCTAGAATTAGTGTCGCCTAACTTTGATCTGCCTTGTAAGAGGAAGGCACCCTCATACACTAGCAAGGAAAGCACGTAGAAGGAGTGAGTGCTATAGAAGGCTTGGAGTTAGAGGTCGGGAGGAAAGAAGCATTGGAAGAGAAAAAAAAGAAGAAGAGGGAGAGTGGGTAGATCGCCTCTATTTATAGAGATTTTAGGTAATAATTCTCACTTCTTGGATAGTTTTTTATCCCTTTAATCATTCCCCACTCCCAGGTAATTATCATTATCGGGAAGAAGTTGGATGGAAGGGTTAGTTTTCTTGATTCTTTAACTAAAGGTTGTCACAATAGTGCTACAATGTCGTGTTGCTTAAGTAGACAACTACTAGTGGTGGTTTGAGTTTTTAGATTCTATAAGAGAATGACAATGCCTAGGCACTATGATTTCAGCATCATGGTGTCCTAAGTTGAGATGTTCCATTTGTTCTATTTTATTTATAGATGTAAACAAATTGCCCTAATGAATATGTCATGTAGATTGCACATGATGCATTAATTACATTCTTTTTATTTATCAATGATTATATGCAACAATATAATAGTAAGATAAAAAATATAGTATTTAAAAATCTCTAATCACTTTCATATATCATATAAGATAATGACATAAATGAGGTTTCAACAACTAATAATTAGCTTGAATTTCTCTAATACAAATAGAAATTATAGGATCCCTATAGGTCATAGTAGACCGCTCTCGAGCATCGTAAAGATGCATGGAATCTTTTGGTCATGGGCTAATAAAGAAAGAATTTGATGTTGAGACACTTGAGCATCCATCTATGAGTAATCCTCTTCTATAGATGTGATAGCCTATCTTACCATAGATCTCCTCTCTAATAGATACTATCTTATGTAACTCTCTCAAGATATGTCAAGGAGTTCAATGTGTGCTCTAAAAGCTCTTTAGTCGGATCTCATGGCTCTAAGAATGTGATTGAAATCTTGGAGAACCCGAGAAATTTGATGTGAAGTAGTGTTAAATGAGGTTTTGTAGTAGTGATTGTATCTAACAAGATCGATAAGAAGTGCATAATAAGAATAATCCAAGCTCAACATCTCTATATAGAAATTCCCAAAGCCATAGCTCTTCTACTTTAAGACCAAATGTGATAGTACAATCTAATAAAAAATTCATCTCTACACCAAAGCTAGAAAGCTCAAAAAAATTTTGAGTCGACGCTTAGAAGTAGGTGGTGTTGTGCTATCAATATGTTACATAAGCTCTTTAATGAGCAATGTCATAAATCAAGACCTAGGGCATATCTTAAAGATAAAGCATGAGATCTTCAAACTAGATAATTATTTTAAGCTATATAACTTGAACTAGGAATACGATGACTCTCTATACAAGAGTTAACATCGAGGATTCATCTTAGATGGCACTCACTATCACCCAAGTGGAGCTTAATAAGGGCTTCTCGTAGTCATCAAATTAATAGATTCCTCTATATGTGGGTCTTCATCAATATGCACATGATCACGAGCTCGAGTAAACACTGGGAAGTCACTAGTATCTGCTGACTATACCATGGTGACATCACTATCCATCTATCCTATTGGTGGCTCGCCTACTAATAGTGAGATGGAAATATGAAGTCGCTATCTCTACTATTCACATACCATAATTATCTAGTAGAGGGTTGTGAATATCTCTCATAGCTTTCTCATGAATGGATGAAGCCTCTCATTATAGCTTCCCACTATTTCCTTACTGATAATTTCTTAGGAGCATGAGCATTGGGAGGAATGCAAATGTCATGCCTTGCTCTCCCCACTCCATGATTATGCAAATTCTTAGATTCAAGAAGGAAAATAAGGTATGGCAGATCCACATAACCATAAGTGACTAATTCCAATATAAGTCTCTTGTGGGGCTATACAAAAATTAAAGTAAGTTTCTAGGCAAAGTAGGAATGCCCATTGTAGAAGTTAATAAATAAAGAGTTTATGGAAGTTTCTTTAGGGAATGAGTTACTATTGCATCCAATATCTATGGTAGTCTATATGTGTGTAGCTTGAGTGAATATGTACTACCTAGCCACTTGGGACTATATCCATCCAAGACCATAGACTCATGATGGTGGTAATAAAGCTAGATAGGTCTTAGCCCAATGAGGTATTATATTATCCATCATGTCTTAGTTTTAATAATAGTAAGGGTGCCTCTATATTAGTAAGAAAATTTGTAAATCTCTATCCTAAACTTTGAGCAAGAATGCTATGAAAGGATGATCTATGAATGATTTGAAATCAATCCATCATGCATGATGGAGCAAACATGAAAGTCTAGATTTGATCCCTAAGCCCTACTTAATTGCATAATCATAGAGAATTATTACTCTCTAAAGTAGGGTGGCATCTCGTGGAAATTGAAAGCTCATGAAATATGTGAACGAATTCATCTATGTAATTAGTTCTAAGGAGCATCTATGTCATAGTGTCATGACTTAGTCATAATGCTCACGCCATCATAGGTAGGCTAACAATATAAGTGCTAGTGCTATCCTCTTACCATAAGCAAGAAAATTAACCATCAAAAGAGTCGAAATATGGAAATATCTATTATGATCTAGGAACACCAAATACCACAACAACAAAGTGGTAATGAAGACTACTAAAGATAGCTCCTCATCAATGTCTCGTGCTAGGATGTGTGAACTAGCTCTTCCTTCATGCTTAAATTTGGCATTGAAGGATTTCTCCAAGAATGAAATCTTATATCAAATGGTTCATCCAATCATGTGAAATGAGATGAACATATTATCAATTAAAAAAAACTCTGGACCATGTGTCTAGAGTAACTATTCCCCATCGCCTATGGCCTGATTTTTTGCTCTCAATAATCTCGATAGTGAGCTAGAGCATGATGGAAACCTAAAGAATTTACATAGCTTCTCATATTCTATCCAGAATGATGCTAAAAGATTTCATGATATGGAGGAGCACTCATAGAGAATTCCAATAGGGAGACCTACTATATCCTACGTTTTTTCCAAAGTAATCATCATCTCATGTGGACCAATCTAATAGATATTAGTGATCCCCTAATGTTCTACTATGCTCTAGATCCCACTAAATGGAAGATGGCTATAGTCAATAAGAGATGCATGCATGATATGCCGCCTCGAGGATGTCACCATGCATTTGAAGATGATGGTGTGACTAGTATACGAGATAAGAATAGCGACAAGGGTATACTAAACACTAACTTTTGGTCCTAATCTTCTACCTCATGATGTAATATCGATAACCCAAAAGTTTGACTATGCCTACGAAGGAATAATATATTTGCAACTAGCTAAAGTACATCTTGATACCCAAAGCTAAGACCGGTGACCCGCTCTAAAAGAACATCATGATTTTGTTTGAGCTTTATGTTGATCACCAAATTAGTAGAATCATGACCTAATGGAAACTTTGAATCAATAAGTATAATGCATGATGATTGAATAAATGAATATTCAAAAATATCCATGCCTATCAACATATCCTAATGCCATGATAACCAATCCAATAATTTAACGAACAATATGGATCATGTGCCTCAATAGGGGACCATATTTGCTCCTCAATAAGCTCAAGAAAGCATATCATCGGAATTTTCGGTAAATATTGTATCCAATCTGAGGTCTAGATAAGAAAACCATATAAATTTAATAGGCATTAGAAAAATAGTCATATCTAAATTTACAAATGAGCTACACTTGTAGGCTTTGATTGCCTCTTCTAGTTTCACAAAGTTTAAATTTATATTAGGATATAATCCTCCTTTGAATATCTTGAATTTGATTTATATTTACACTCCCTCTTGAATATGTTGGTTATACCTATACTTAAATCCTATCCATATGGACATGTTGGATTAAACTTTAAAATTAGATCCAACCCTTTAGACATGATAGATCTAAGGTTCAGATCTAGCCCTTTCGCACATGGTGGAATCTAAATTTAGGTTTTAGATCTAGCCCCTTTGTACATGATGAATTTTAGTTTAGATCCAACCCCTTTGGGCATGATGGATCTAATTTGTCCCTATTAGGCATAATGGAATATAAATTTATGTTTAGTTCTAGTCCCTTTTGGACATGATGGATCGATCCTACCTCTTTGGACTAGGGGTGTTCGATGATAACCATAATAAATCGCTCAAAATGCTCGAGCTCGAAATGCGGCTGGCTCAAAAGTTTTGAGTCAACTGAGTCGATCGAATCGAGCTTGACCTCGATCCAGCTGACGCAGGAAACGGCTCAAAATCCAACTGAGTTTGAAATCCAAATGAATCGCTCGAAATGCAAACGAAGTCTGCTCGCTCGAAATGAATGAAATGAGAGAAGGAATTTTAATAGCAAATTTTGGCATATGTAATAATGTAAATTGCAATTGCAAGTACCCCGTAATGTAATGAACCCTAAGTCCCAAAATCAACATTCTAACCTAAAATAGTAGAATAACAGAGACAAATATAATTGAAACCCCACAAATTGTACCAAGTACAAAAAAAACATGAATGCTTAAAGAACCAAACATCCCTAAATCAACTACACCTAAACATCCCCAAATCCAATTGGAGAACCTCAAATAATGGAATAATAGATACAATTAAAATAACCAACGAATACTTACGTAATCGGAAATGAAATAAAAAGAGGAAGTATTGAGTAAGGAAGAAAACCAAGCATGCAAGATACGACGAATTAACATCGAAAGAAGCAAACCAACCACTCACCGATCGACGGACGATGATACGCGCCCACTCAAAACTAGGGCATGGAGAAGTGAGAACGGAGAACCAAAACCGTAAGAAGGAAGAACCGGTGAAGGGGTCGCGTAAGTCGATGGGTCAAGTTGAGGGTATTAGAATAGGGAATTTAGGGAATTAATCTCCCAGAATTAATCGGACGGCGATCTATTTTGGCTCTGCCGGCAATGAGCACTCCCGATCGGTGAACGGGAGTGAGCCACGTCCGCTCGAAATAAATTGAGCCACATTTTGGCTCGAAAATTAGCTTGTTTGCTTTGAGTTGATTTCACCGAGCCCAAGTTCGACTCGACTCTAAGCACTCACCCCTACTTTGGACAAGATGGAATCTAATTTTGGCTTAGATCTAGCCCCTATAAGCATGATGGATATGATCTAACCCCTTTGGAAATGGCAAATCTTAGTTAAATTTAAATCTAGCCCCTTTAGGCATGATGGAACTAATTTAGGACGTTCAATTGGAGAAGGTTCTCTTTGATGGAGAATTTTTCTTGCATTGCAAGGATTATAAAATTTCTCCCTATTTATAGGAGAATTTTTATTTGAGATCAGAATATTCTTCTCATACTTAAGCAAAGATTAATAAAATTAGAGTTGATTTTAACTCTTGTATTTATAAATCATAATGCCTTTATTAGTTATGTATAATATCTCTTGAGATATTATCCACTTAAAAGGGGAATAAGTCTTATCCTTTTGCATCAATGAGATGATAAGCTCCCA
Source organism: Cymbidium sinense (assembly GCA_021442155.1). Lineage (NCBI taxonomy): Eukaryota > Viridiplantae > Streptophyta > Magnoliopsida > Asparagales > Orchidaceae > Cymbidium > Cymbidium sinense. Next base: position 62,552,890 of record CM038230.1, read on the forward strand.
TTTCTTATACTTTTCAATGACATATGGTCCTTCCCATTTTGGGTCAAACTTTTCACCAACTTATTGATGTGGAATGATAGGCCTTTTGCAAACTAATGCTAGTTCATCTACTTTGAATCTTCTTTGGTGAACCATGTAGTTTTGAGCTCAAGCATCCTTTCCTATACATTTCTAGATTTTGTTGAGCCTATAATCGAAGTTTTATCTAGAGCATTAAGGTCATCAATTCATATTTGGACACTTTCCTCCATTGTAAGTTCATTTTGAATTGCTATGAAGTGAAGGAAGCTCTACTTCATGAAAAAAATATTGCTGATCCAAGGCTAAGAAGTATGGTGTTGCTTGTTTAGAAGCTTTGTATGTAGTATGATATGACCATAAGGCTTCAATTAATTTATCATTCCATTCTCTTTTATTTTAGAGAGAATTTTCTTGAGAAGTTTAATCAATATTTTTTTGAATGCTTCTACAAGACCATTGGCTCTTAGATTGTATATTAAAGAATATTATCAATCTATTATGTATTTCTCAATGAAGCGAAGAATATTATCAATCTATTATGTATTTCTCAATGAAGTGATAGATTTTGGCATTCTTGAAGGTAGTTCCATTATTGGATATAATTTTTTAGATGCTCCAAATCACTAGATGATATGGTCTCAAAAGAATTTTACTATATTATCTACTTTAACTTTTTTTAATGGAATTGATTACCATTTGGAGAAGCAATCGGTGGTAGCTAAAATGGAACGAGATGTTGCTTAGATGATGGAGGATCTACTGACCCAATTATATTGGTTTCCCAACTTTCAAATAGCCAAGATCTATTGGATGTAAGTGATTAGTGATCGATGCAATGTGCTATATATATTTGACACGATGACATCTTTTGACATGTTCAATGTCTTGAACCATACTAGGCCAATAGTATCCCATTCATTTGATTTTGATTTTTATTTTCATTTTAGAACCATATTTGTGTGCACCACATAACCCTTCATGGACTTCACGCCATCTTTATCTTCATATGGTCCCACATTACCTAATGAATGATTTTGATATAGCATATCATTTACAAGAGCATATCATAGTACTTTGTCAAATTTGATGAGTTTTTGATTTATCCTTTAGTAATCCACAACCTTTAAGATAGGTGATGAATGGTTCTCACTAGTCATCTTCTTCTATTACTTTTAAAATATCTCAATTTTCTTTAGCTTTAAAGTTTTAGGATAGTTGGTACCAATGCTAGCCCCGCTTAGACTATTATTATAATTGGTTCTCTTTCAAGATCTAACATTTTTTTAGCCAATTTAGCTAATAAGTTGCCATTGCTTCGCCATTTTCCTAATGTGACATCTTTATAATTATTACTTTAAGGATTTGTTTTAGAAGCACCAAGATTTGCTTATGATAAAGCACCAATTCAGGCTTGTTTATCTTGAAAGTCTCAATTATTTATCGAATTATGAGTTGAGAATCTCTGAAAATATGAAGCTTCTTAATTTTCATGTTAATTGCTAACTCTAAATCCATGATTAATTCTTTGTATTTAGCTTCATTATTGGTTTGAGGTTTGATCAAACTATATGAATATCGAGAATAAAACTTTGTGGTGTCATAAATATTAAACCAATTCAAACATGTACTATAGGTAAATTTGGTGGCCCTATCAAAATAGAGATCACATACTAATAATTCGAGTTTCTTCCACTTTAAATATTTGTTCATCAAGAAATTCATCGTTGAGTTGAGAGTTTGCCAATAAGGGATGAGTGGCTAGAATGTCAACCTAAGCTTGCCATTTTTTAACCTTTTATGGGACATATATTATATCAAATTGAAGTAGGACTGCCCATTTAGCTAAGCAACCGCTAGGGTAGGTCTAGTCATTAAAATTTAAGAAGGTCATCATATCAACGTAATTTTATGTTATAGCATATAGTGTTGCAATTTTTGAGTAGCAAATATCAATGCTAGACATTACTTCTCAATAAGAGAACATTATATTTTGACTCTATGTGACATTGACTTCTTCAATGTTTAGAGCTAATAATGTTCCTAATGATTTCTCTAAAGTCGCTATATATAATATCAATGACTTTTTTTGTTATTGTGCCAAAATTAGGGGATGTAACCAAAATTATTTTATGTTAAATGCATCTTGACCAACATCATCCCATATAAATGGTGTATCCTTTTGATCAATTGAGCAAAAGGTTTACATCTCTCCTAAAGATTAAAATGAACCTTCTAATGTACACCAATTTTCCTTGTAGTGAACGTAATTATTGCAAGGTGTTAGTTGATGGAATTTCTATTACGCTTTTATTTTAGAGGGATCAATTTCAATCTTTCTATGTGGCACAATAAATCCCAAAAAAATTTTCAGAAGTCATACCAAAAGCCCATTTCGGATGGATTCATCTTGCTAAAACTTCAAATTCTATCGAATATAACTCTTAGATCACTTACGTGCTTTGATTCTTTGCTCTTGACAATCAAATAATGGACATAACATTCGACATATTTATGTATGAGGTTGTCAAAGATGCGAAGTCATTACTCTTTAGTATGTAGCGAGAATTTCAAGCCAAATGGCATTACGTTGTAGTAATATATGTTGATTGGTGTATTGAAGGATGTGTGTTTTTTAACTTCTAGAGCTATTTAAAATTCTTGAGATTCTTGTGCCTAAAATATTTTTTAAGAAAACTAAATTCTTCTCCCTACTCAATCCAAGATCAATGGAGGATGATTTTCATTTCTCACGAGATCTAGATAGATAAATTGAAGACTTTAGAAATTTCTTGAATTTTCTTTTGGGAAGAAATTACATAAAATAGCAATTTTAAGAACTTTTACCTAGAATTAGTGATAGTCGGTTTCGATCATGTCTCATGTGAGAGGAAGACATTCTAGTACAATGGTAAGGAATGTGTTGTAGAAGGAACTAGTGTTGTAGAATGCTTGGAGTTGGGGCTGGAAACGAGCAATGGAAGAGAGAAAAGAAGAAGAAGGGAGAGTGGGCAATTTCCCATCTTTTATAGAGATTTTGGGTAACTATTTTAGCCTCTTGGGTAGTTTTTTGTCCCTCAATCTCCCCCACCCCCTCTAAGTAGTTATCGATGTCGGGAAGCCATTGGTGGGAAGGTTTAGTTTTCTTGCTACTCATCTAAGGTCATCACAATAGCCCATAGGTGTTGGGCCTATAGCATCGAGGTGTTGTGATGCTTAAGTAGACAACTATCGGGGTGGTTTGTAATTCTAGATTGTAAGGTGGTGACATCTAGGCACTACAATTTCAAAGATCATGATGCCCCAAATCGGTTGTTCCATTTATTTCATTTCTTTTTTTTAAGATGCAAACAAATACTAGTGTGGAATAGAAGTAAATCATAATCATTATTTTATGAGAATGAAGATGATGTTTCTATGTTGTTTCATATTTTCCTAAATAGATATCATATTGAATAACTACATATGTTATGGAAACTTATATTAGTTTTGATGGATAATAAATTATAAAGTTTGAATAAAGTCTTGTGTTGTGATTTATAAGTTTTCTTGTCTACTCCCAATATTTAATTGAGTTGTAAGCTCACTACTTATAATTTTAAAATCAAGTGTGATATAGAGATATCAAAAGATTCATAGACAAATAATTACGGAAAAACAAACAAGTCTTTTGAATATACATAGACATATAATATTAAGAACTTGCAATAATATAGAGAGATGATAAAAGAGTAATCACTTATTTTAATTAGTATATAAGAATACAACTAATTAATTATAATAATTAAATCTTTTGGATCTTTATTGAGACAAAAGGATAAAATTGCTTTTAACTAAAAACATCATTAAATAATTCTTCTAATATAAACAAAATCTATAGAAATGATCAAGTGGTCATAAATTCAAACTATATTTTTGCAGCAACAACAAGCCTTTATCCCACTAAGTGAGCTCGCTACATGAATCCTTCATCTCCATTGTGTCCTATTATGTGTCAAATTCTTATTTAATTTAGGTATACTAAGGTCATTTTTTATACATCTTAACCAAGTCTTTTAGGTCTACCTCTACCTTTCTTAACCTAAAACAAATCTAATGCATCTACTCTCCTAACTAAGTCATCGATGGTTGACGCTTTATGTGGACAAACCATATAAGACTCTCTAATCTTATCTTCCACTATAGCTACTCCAACTTTTTCTGAACATACTCATTTTGCATTTTGTCTCTAAGAGTAAAGCTACTCATCCACTGAGAATCCTCTTCTCTGCAACACTTAACTTAGTATTATGCTTCTCTTTATTGGCCAACATTCTGCACCATAAATCATTAGTGTCGACCACCATCTTATAAAATTTTCCCTTAAGTTTAAGTAGTACTTTTCTATCACACAACAGTGAGATGCATTCCTCCACTTCAACCATCCAACTTGAATTCTACTAATAATATCCCCATCTATTTCACCATCATTTTGAACAATAGAGCCTAAATATCTAAATTGCTCACTCTTTTTAATGACTTGTTTACCTAATGTCACAACACTACCACTAGAACTTCTACAAATAAAATTACACTCTATATATTCAGCTTTAGATCTACTTAAATGAAAACCCTTAGACTTTAAGGTTGACCTCCATAATTCAAGTTTCTCTTGGACTCCTCTCTAGTCTTATCAATAAGAAGAATGTTATCATCAAAAGCATACACCAAGGAACATCTTCCTATAAATGCCTAGTAAGAACATCCATAACTTAGGCAAAAGATAAGGGCTTAAAGATCCTTGATGTAATCCAACTCAAATAAGAAAATATTTTGTCAATCCTCCTTGTATTTGGACACAAGTAACAGCTCTAGTATACATATCCTTACGACTTCAATATAACCAATATTAACTCCTTTCTTTTCTAGAACTCTCCAAAGAATATTTCTTGAAACTTTATCATAAATAGACTATGTTTTTGTAATTAATTGAAAGTCTTATTTTTCTAAGTAAATTTGTTTAAATTTTAGTTTGTAGGATAAAAATGAAGGTCAAGATTAAATTAATACTTTAATTAGTTAAATATTTTATGAGTTTCTTTTAAAATGATACTTTCTCATCATTATATTATTTAAATGGCACATGCAATTACATATACTATTTTAGCCTAGTCATCTTTTGCAAATGTTGTTAGGCATCTAAAAAAAATTTGGTTAAGTTAATATTAATCTTATTAGCTTGTTTTTAATTCAACTTGTTATTTGTATTAATTTTGTTCAATTTAACAAGTTGTTAGAATTATAGTGTTAGCTATGTAACTAATTTTATTAGACTTGTTATTATGGTAGTTTAGTGGTAGAATAGTATCCAATTGATTTCTTAAATTTATCTTTGTATTTACATATTGTGTTTTATATATTGTATGGATATTGTTAAGCGTAGTGATAATAACATAAATCTTGTGTCATTTAATTTTGAGATAGAAAGAACTCATAAAAGATTAAGAAAGAAAAGAAAATTCAAATAAAAATTAATAAAATGGCTAATCAACTTAAAGAAGTAAATTTCTTAGAGACTATGCTACACCTTTAGTAGATGGAGTGCATTGAAGCAAGACTTAATAATTTTGAACTAAAACCTTCAATTATTCAAATGATTCAAATTTTTCAGTTTTGGGGTTCATCAATAGAATATCCTCACATGCATATAGTGAATATCTTAAAACTCAATGTATCATTCATGTATAATAGAGTAAGTGATGATTCCATTTAACTTATTTTGTTTTCATTTTCTATAAAAAAATGGAGCTAAGATGTGATTAAATTCATTATCTTATGGTTCTATCACTACTTGGAATGATTCAACTCAAAATGTTTTAGCTAAATATTTCCTACCTTCTAAGACTAATAAGCTTAAGAATAACATCACTTATTTCATTTAAATTGATAATTAATTAATTTATAAGAATTGAGAGAGATATAAATATTTATTAAGAAAATATTCTCATTATTCATTGCTAGAAAATTAGTTGATTATTTATTAATTTTATAATGGCCTAGTAAAATCATTTAGATCTATCATAAATGCAACAACTGAGGCTTCTTATGTCTAACCCTTTTGATGAAGCATATGATTTAATCAAAAACTAGCAACTAATAAATTTCAATGGCCATTTGATCGACTAATCTCAAATAAGATTGCTAGTGTTCATAACTTTGATGTAATTTTCATGTGGACGTAACAGTGTTGTCTTGAAGCTTAATAGGGATTAGTCATGGTTTTAGTCCTTGCAATCCTATTGATCATAATAGTGAAGCATTTATGTTATAAAAGTCTAGTAATTAAGATATTGAAAATTTTAATTATGTAACCAATAGATCCAATGATCTCTTCAAACACTTATAACCCAAGTTATAGGAATCACCTTAATTTCTCATGGAATATTAATTCAAATCTAAACCAAAATAAAATTATAAAATTGGAATAATAAAAAACTTTAATAATTAAAATTATAGCATATATTTCCACCAATATCCTTCCCAAAACCTACCTAAGGATAAAAGGCTCTTAAAAAATTAGTGTTGCAAATTAATTATAAAATTAAGAAATTTAAATTTTTAACTAGGGAAAATGGATAGAAATTTAACTAATAAACCCTCTAGTAGCATTCCTTACAATACTAAATTGAATGTTAAGTAAAAGGGTAAAGAGCAACCTAAACCCTAAAATTGAGAAGTGAAAAAGTGCTAGGAGATATAAGGTTTGATGAGGAGAAACTTAAAGATAAAATTGAAAATTTAGAGGATATTGTCAAGAAAAAGAAAAGAAAGTTGAAATTAGTAAGAAGGACAAAGTTTAGAGAGAATCATTTAGGGAAAAAAGAGAGACTACTACCACCATTTCCTTAACTACTCTAAAAGAAAATTCTAGATTTGCAATTTTAAAATGCTTGGATGTGTCTAAGAAATAATTAGTAAATATTATATTTACAAAGACTTAGAAAGGATGACAACTTATACAAAATTCATGAATGATATTCTATATAAAAGAAGAAAATGGTGAGAGAATGAGACTATGACATTGAATGAGGAATGTAGTGCCATAATTCAAACAACATGACCCAAAATTAAAAAAGACCCAAGTAGTTTTACAATACCTCAGACATTATCCATTTTTATGAAGTTAGGATTAGAAGAAGTCCAACCTAATTAAACCATTAGTAATGGGATTGACCATTGACTTATCCTAAGGGGATTATAGATGATGTTAGTTAAAGTTGACAATTTTATATCTATAGATTTCATTTTGTTAGACTTGGAGGAAGATAATATGATTCCTATCAAATTAGGAAAGACCTTTCTTCTAATAGGGAGGACTATGATAGATATAAAAAAGTGGAATTAATAATGAGAGTATGATTAGAAAGTTATTTCAATATTTATAATTCTATAATTTGTTTAATTGTTAAAATGAGGAGGCTATAATATTGGGCTTAATGATGAGAGTGTTGCAAAAACTTTATGACACCACATAGATTTTAGGAATTTCTTATTTAGGTAATCAAATATGTCATTAAGTAATAAGCATATTGTTTTAAAAGATAAATATATTATCCTATAATATATTCAATTACTTAATAAGGACACCCTCTCTTGTTGAACTTGGTTCTAGTGTGAGATGAACACCCTCTCTTCATCGATCTTAGATTAGAATAAGAGAGAAGAGTGCTCAAGACAAATATGTAAAATCAAGCATTACTAAGGCATTATGCCATCAAATTTTTATAAAAATCTATTAAAATATTCAAGAATTTGGTTCAAAATATGCATTTCTAGGCATCAAGCTCTTGAGAAAGAAATCTTGAATGCTTTGTCAAGTATCATGCCAAAAAATATGGCACCATAGCACCAATAATAAAGAAGCTAACTAATACTATATATATAGCTGCTTTAGAAGAATTATTAAGAGCTCAACTAATACAAAATAATGAAGAATAGAAAGAAAACGCCCTATACTAAATAAGTTAATGTCTAATAGAGCTGAAACAAAATATTCCCTTATTGAGATGTAGTGCTAGCATTGATATTTGCTACTCAAAACTCTAGCACTATATGTTAGCACATAAGATAACATAGATAAATAAAGTTGACTCTCTTAAATTCTTAATGACTAGACTTATCTTAATGGTTGCTTAGGGAGTTACTTCAATTCATATAACATATATCCCATAAAATTCCATAAAAGGACAAGCTCTACGACTTTCTACGCTTATCCCTTATCGGCAAACTCTCTACTCAATGATTAATTGCCGATGAACAAACCTTTGAAGTGAAGAAGCACAACCATCAAAATGGGAACAACCATTAGAATGGGAACTCTACTTTGATGTGGTTTTATCGCAAGTTAAACCGCCTGATTTACCTATATTATTTATCAGAATTAGCTTAACACCACAAGGAAGTAATCTTTGATATTCATATAGTCCATGTAACCTCAAACCAATAATGAGGCTAAAACTAAAGCATTAATTATGGGTCTAGAGCTAGCAATTAACATGAAAATTAAGAAAGTTTATATTTTCAGATTCCCAACTCATAATTTGATAAATAATCGAGACTTTCAAGATAAATAAGCTTGATTTTGCACTTTATCATAAGCATGTCCTAGAGATCCTAAAATAAATCTTTGAAGTGACCATTACAAGGATGTGACATTGAGATAATGGCAAAGCCAATGTATTAGCTAAATTAGCGAAAAGAAATGGTAGTCCCTTAGGGAGAGCCAATTACAATAGTAGTCCAAACAAGCATAGCATTGACACCTCCTATAAGCTTTTGAAGCTAAAGAAAGCCAAGAAACCTTTATGATAATAGAAGAAGACCGGCAAGAATCATTCATCACTTATCATAAATGAGGTGGATTTCCAAAGGATAAATAAAAAGCTCATCAAATTTCACAAAGAGGCTATGATATACTCTTATGAATGATATATTATATCGACACTCATTGGACCAAATGTAGTTACGATGCTTGGGACGATGAAACCAAGATAATAATGGTTAAAATACATGAAAGATTATGCAAGGTACACCAATCTGGTCAAAAATAAAAATAAAAATTAAATGAATGGGATATTACTTTCCCAACATGGTTCAAGACTATAGTGAATATGCTAAAAGTGTCATCAATGTCAAATACATGTGTTGTCTCCATGAGCCCCATCTCATATGAGATTGATTTTGATGATAACAAACACATATTCAAATGCTACTAATTAGGTTAAATTCAAGTGTACAAGAAAAATTCTCCACTCTTTTTTCTTTAGCTATATTAAAATGCTAAAAATTTTGGACATAGACTAGGTAGAAATTTTCTAGGAATTACTATATTAAGGCAAATGAAAAGCTCACTAAAATAAAATAAATGATTTATTTATTTTTAGATTCATCATTCTAAAATTATTTATTTATTTTATATTACAATTATTCATTAAGCTATTCATTATGGATAGTATAAACTAAATGCATAAATAAGTTCCATTAAATGTGTGGTCAAGCAAGATAAATTATATTTAAACTTTATTAAATAATTTTCATGCCATTCAGAATATTTATTCATATTTTTAGTGCATGAAAATTGAATTATTCTAAAATTATCTTTTCTTTTCCTCTTGTTCTCTCCTATTATTCTTTCTTCTCTCCTATTATCATTTTCATCTTAACTTTATTTTGGCCAAATTTTTTAATTAACTTTATGTAATAAAATATGTGAAGTTCATTCAAAACATTTCCATATTATATTCTCTCATATTTCATATTTTAAAATTTCATTTATTTGAATTTCTAAATTTAAATTATTTTGAATTATTCTTTAATTCAAACTTATTTATGCATGACATATACTTGCTAAATCAAATCAAATTTTGTATGGAATATGTTGAACATACCAAGAATGATTAATTATGATTATTTATAGCCAAATTAATCTATTACAAGTTATTTTAATTTTAAATTCAAATTAGCCCTCTTTTGCAAAATAATTATTTTTTAATTTGATCTATTTAAGGAAAGTTTTAGGGGCACGACCAAATTTAATAAATTTATATATTATTTAAATATTCAATAAGTATAGAATATAATTAGCCTTGATCTAAATTGATTCATGCATAACGTGAGGATTTTATATTTTTGGAAACTCCTTTGGCCAAATTTATTAAATTGATTTGCCATGGATTTATTTTATTCAAAATTACCTCCTTCATATTAAAACCTCCTTGACCGAATTTCCTATAGGATCCTCTCTCTGTAGCCATGAATCACATAGCAAATATTCCATATTAGCTTGAAAAATTTATAAAGGAGCTTATTGAAGATCTCCTTGGCGATCCTTCATTCCTTGAATTTGATATTCTACTTGATGCCTAATAAATTTCCCTCTCGTTGGATCTTTTGGCACCCTAGACTCCTCCCTCCTCTATTTTAGAGCCTTGCTTTAACTTTAGAAAGGTTACACAAAGCTAATATTCTCTCTTGCTCTCTTGCTCATCTTCACCACCTTGGCATCCTTGCAAAAAATAAATACTTGGACATTTTGGTGATTCAAATGCAAGCATTCCTCATCATTCTTCTCATTTCCTTGAGTTGGCTAGAAGATTGATTGGGAAAAGTGAAGGTTTGGTGTGCTTCCTCCCTTGGTCAAAAGCATCATAGCATTGGTTTTGAATTTCTAAGGTGCTAAGTTCTTATACTTCTTATTTATTCTTGGCTTTAAAGTTTACAAGATTATTTAAATTATAATGTGTTCATTCAATTCAAAACCTTTAGCTCTTATTTGACCAAGAACAAATGTAAGAAGATCAACTTGTTTTGGACTTAACTACTTGATAATCCTTTGATTTCTTGTTTGGCCTAAAGCTCACATAAGGAGATCAATTTATTTTGTTCTTAATCATTTGATAAACCTTTTCTTTCTTGTTTGGTTGAAGTCTCTTTCAAACAAATTTTAATTTCCTAATGCCTAGTCAATTTAATATTCATTGTTTATCACTTTGACCTAAAGGTTCACATAGGTTGGTTAAATTTGATTGTGCTTAACATCTTATCTCATTTAATTCTATATTCAGTTCATCTCTTGCATAAATTATTTTATGTTTGTTGATTATTTTTCTTCAAATGGTTTATGTATAGGTTATGTGATAGCTTTCTTGTGGTATCATTCAAACCTTTATTCAAGTGATTATTTAGTTATTCCAATTGCAAATACACTTATCATTTGAAAAAAAAAAGTTAGCTTATGTAAAAAGAATTCAAAGAAAAGTATTATGATTGCATTTTAGTTTGTATTTCAAAGACATGCAAGAAAATCATTTCAATCTTTTCAAAGATCATTCAAAGTAACATTAAATTATTTAATTGCATTAAATACTTAATTGAAGATCTTATTTTAATTTTAATTTAAAGTTAAAGTGAGCTCTCTTTTAATTAATATTCAATTGCCTTAATATTAGTATATATTGCAAAAAAATATTTTAAAATTGAGAGTTAGACTTTTATCTTTCTCTTTGCCTTGTCTTGATTTCTTGTTAAGTTGCACTTTCCCATTAAGAAAAGTCGTGATGGGTTATACCTACCTATTAAGAAGAGTATTTGTAGGGTTGTACTTGAAAGAGAGAGTACATGAGATTTGTTGTAATCTCAACTTTGTTTTAGTGAAATCATAGGTGATTAGGCATGGACTAATGCTGATTTTTTGGGTTCACTTTCTTTACTTTTGTACTTTACTTTTCTACTATTATTTTTCTATTATTTCATTTCACTAAAGCATTATTATTAAATATTATTTAAGTCTTCTACAAAAGATAAAATTAAGTTTTCTAAAATTTATTTTTAAAACCCACTTAACCCTCCATGATATAGCTAGGTAACAACATGCAAACACATTTCACTTAGGAACTTAATACTTTACACCTAAATAACATCTTGGCCAATTAGAAGTTGAGGAACTGATATAATTGGCCTAATAAATCCTCTAACGTTTAGGGACAACTTCATTCTAGCCACTATTGATTACTTCTCAAAATAAGTAGAAGCAATCCCATTATGAGTAGTAAAAGCAAATAATATAGTAAATTTCTTCAAGGATCACATCATCTACCAATTGGATACCTCAAAGAATTATATTAGATAATGACACAACATTCAAGAATTCTAAGATCTATCACTTTTTTGGGGTTTAGGGTGAACCATATGGTTTAAATTAGGATCTATCATGCCAAAAGGGACTAGATCTAAAGTTTAAATTAGGATCCATCATACCTAAAAGAGTCAAATTAGATCTATCATGCCCAAAAGGCCGATATATACCCAAAAGGGATCAAATCTAAATTTATAACTAAAATCCATCATGCCCAAAAGGGTTGCATCAAAAGTTTAAATTAGGATCCATCAAGCTTAAAAAAGTTAGATCTAATGTTTAAATTAGGATCCATCATGCCCAAAGTGGCTAGATTAGATCCATCATGCCCAAAAGGGTGGGATCTAAAGTTTAAATTAAGATTCATCATCCCTAAAAGGCTAGATTAGATTCATCATGCCTAAAAAGGCCAAATCTAAAATCCCAAATTTAGATTCTAACATCTCCAAAATGATGGATCTAAATCCAAATCTTGAGTTCATCATGTCCAAAAGTACTAAATTTAGATCTAAACTTGGATTCATCATGTCTAAAAGGATAGGATTTAAGTCTATATATAAAGGGGTAGGCCTATATATATAAACAAATACATTCAAAAAGGGGATTACATAAACTCTATGACACTATAGAAGATTGAATCAAAAGCCATAATTATAGCCCACTTACAAATGCAAATGTTACTACTTTTTTATGATACTAGTAATATTAATATGCTTCTTTTACCTAGATTAACTATAGATTAACTATAATATTTACCTAGAGAAGGTCAAATGATATACCTCTTACTCATCCCACCGAGGAGCGAAATGGTTATAGGAGCGACCCTCATGGCATCTAGATATGTTGGTGGGCAAGGATATTTTTGAGGATTTATTTATGCGATCATGCATTACTCTAGATTCGAGCTACCATCATATCATGATCCGATTTATTGGGTGAACAATCAAATTGAGGCATAGCCATGATGTTCCTATGGAGTGGGTTGTATACCATATTAGCTTCTAAGATCGGATATACCCCTTGAAGATATAGCTCTTTCTAGGCATAGTTCGATTATTGGGTTACCCCATACTACATCATGAAGTAGAAGAGTGAAACATAAAATCAATGTTTATTACACCTTTGATAGCACTCAATGGCTATGCATATTGGGCACGTCATCACTTACAAATGCATGGTGAAATTTTTAAGAAAATTAGCATATTTCATGCAATCTATACCTTACTCTTTAATTATAGTTGTATGTCCTTTACTTGGATCCGGGTATCACAAAACATTGGCATAAGGCCACAAATACCTATTGGCTTGGTCAATGGATGATATGCAATATATAGTAGGCCTCCTTATTATATGCACTCCTTATGAGGAATGCATTCCTTGATCATGAGCATTTTCAACACCATTCAAGATCAATGTAGGGAAGGTAGTTTCATATACTCATTAAGTTTTCATTATGCTCTAGCTCACTACTAGAAGCTATATCGAGCAGAGATTAGGCCACACAATGAGGCACACGATCACTTTAGATATGTGGTTTGAGAGTTTCCTATAGCTAGTTGTATGCTTGTCTCATTTTGCTTGATGATCCATTTGATATAGGGTTTCATTCTTTAGAGGGGATGAATGCTAGATTTGAACTTGGGGATAGAACAAATTCTTGACACATTTTAACACAAGACATTGATAAGGAGCTATCTCTAGTAGCCTTCATTACCACCTAGTTGTGCTACTTTGTATTTTTAGGATACAAGATTTTTCATCCTTCCACTCTTCTAATGGACAACTTGCTTGCTCATTGCAAGAGGATAACGAACCTATAGCATTAGCTTGTACCATGGATTAGTAAGCATCATGACTCATGATGCTACGATGTGGATGCTCTTTGGCACTATTTACATGGATGGATTCACGCATATTTTGGGAGTATTTAGCTATCTTAAGACACCATTGTATTTCAAAGAATAGTGCTTCCCTCTAATGATGCGGTTGAGTAGGCTGTTGCCTTAGATAAGGATCAAATTTGGACATTCATGTCTATTCCATCACGCATGATGGATCACTTTGAATAATCCAAAGATCGTTTTCACAACTTGATCAAAGCTTGGGATAGAGATTTATACACTCTCTTACTAGAGGCACCCCTACTATTATCAAATGGGATATAGATGCAAAGCATATCTTGTGTCTTGAGACTTACTTGGATTTCTTATAGACATCATGAGTCCATTATATTGGAGGGATACATTCCCAATAGAATGGCTAGGCACTGGCTTTACTCAGCTATATGCTCTACCATAGATTTTGGATATAGCGATACTCTTTTTGGGATGTTGTCACTATCTATTCACTTAGCGGTGGCTACTACAGATGGACTATCTTACTTTGCCTAGATACCGGTTCAGCTTTTGTGTAACTCCAGGAGATTTACGTGAATCTATCACATATGGTTATTATGGATCCACCATACCTTCTCTTGGAGCTAGGCTTCCACATATAGACCCAGATTGGGAAGAGCTAAACTAGGTTAAAGTTTACATTCCTCCCAACACATGACTCACTCTCTTAAAAGCTCATCAAATGAGTAGGGTAGTGGTAGAAAGTGGTGATGAAAGATTTCATCTGCTCAAGAGATGGAGAACAAAAATATTCATAGTCCTTCACTTATTCATGATATGGGAATACTAGAGATAGATGATTCTACTTATATTCCCATCTCACCAGCAGAGTTGAACCACCATTAGAAGAGATAGAGAGTGAAGTCACTCTAGTAGTGTCAATAGATGCTAGTGCTACTTCTTTGAGATCCACTCAGCTAATCTGATGTTCATATGCATATTGAAGAAGAAGACCCACATATAGAGAAATGGGGCACTCATGTGACTAGTAGTGAGCCACTCTTATCAGATTCAACATGGGTGACAGTGTGTCACCCATGATGATTCTTTGATAAAGCTCGACTCTTGTACAAATAGTCACCCATTCATAGTTTGAAGGGTATAGCTGAGGCAATTATCTAGTTTAGAGATCTCATGCTTCATCTCTAGAATATGTCCAAGGCACATAGAGTCACTACATGGTCGCTCTTCAAACAACTTATATCATATAGTGACAACACTACATCACCTACTATTGAGCATTGACATGGAGGTCTTTCTTGAGCTTCCTATCTTCTATGTGGAGACAAACTATTTATTAGATTATGCTACCTTGGGTCTTGAAGTTAAAGAACTATAACTTTGGGAATCCCTGATATATTGAGTTTGGAATATTCTCATTATGCACTACCTATCAAGAGGTCTTGTTAGATACCATTACCACTATGAAAACCTCACTTAATGCTACTTCACATCATGTCTCTCTAGTTTTCCAAGATCTCAGCCTCATAGCCTTGAGAACCTTTTAGGGAGATTTCTAGAGCACATTTTGAGCTCCTTGACATATCAATTGAATTGAGAGAGTTACAACTAAGGAAACAATATTTATTAGAAAGAAGAGTTATGATTAGGCGCTATCATAGCTATAGAAGAGGATTATTCATAGGTAGATGCCTAAGTAATTGAACTTGAGCGGTCCTTTCCTCATTGGTCCATGACCATGAAGCTATTATCCAAGATCTCCATGAAGTACGAGGGAGGTAGTCTACTATTGCCTATAAAGCTCATATAGCCTCAGATGTATTAGAGAAATTTAAGCTAGTCATTTGTAGTTGTAATCTATATTATGTCATTATCTTACATGATAAATCAAAATGACTAGAGCTTATATTTTCTCTTTGTTTATTATATTACTATATAAAAATATAAATAAATAAATATGCAATGAATGCATCATCCAATCGACATGATACATTCATTGGGTGGGGATTTAGTTTGCATTTAAAATGATGAAAAAAATTGAAACATCTCACTTACCAGTCGCAATCACGGCATAGGCACTATCAACTACACGGCATCTAGAAGCTCAGCTCTCGGCGATTGCTTGATCAAATAAAAGTGCAAGTATCTGAAATGACAATGGGGTGCTAGCACAATGTGTTTCAATTTTAAAAGTGAGAAAACTACCGTTCCATAAGCACTAACGCCCAAATGGGAGCGGGGGACGATTATGGGGCGAAAACCACCCCATTAGTGCAAAATTTCAATAAAATGGGGAAAATTGCTCCATCTTATATTTTTTTCTCTATTCTCCCACTCACTCTAGTTCTTACTAAATTCTTACTCCAAGATCGGTTCCTTTATAAGCATGCTCTCCACTACTCCAAGAAGGCTCACCTTTCCACTCCAGATAAATGATATCAAGAATATACTTTGTTTATTCAATTTCTTCCTTAAAATCAAGCTTTAAACAAATTTCCACCATTGATCTTTTGTTCTATGAGAAATGGAAGAGCGCATCTTTATCAATCTTAGATCAAAAGTAAAAGAGTGCTCCCTAAAACTTAAAATGTCTAAACTTGAATATTGAAGGCTTCCACTGTTGAACTTAGTTCTAGTGTGAGAAGAACACCCTCTCTTAATCGAGATTCAAAATAAGGAGAAGAGTGCTTAGCACTAAAATAAAAAATCACTACTTTATAAAAAACATATCTTCATAATTCATTATTCAGAGCTCAATTTAGCTTTAAACATCAGGCCAAGCTTAATCTTCTCTGGCAAAAGTACTCTTTAAGAGCACCAAGATGCGGCCAGTGGGGCCTGGAAAGGATGCCATAGTGATAACCTCTCGGGTAAGCGCCGCTGTACTCACGGCCTGCACAGCTGGTCAGTCGATTACTATATGTCAAAAGAAAGTATCTATTACCATTAATTTTAAAACTAAAAGTGTGTTAGGCATTGATTCGCATCACAATGCTCTAATGTAGTGCCACATCGGTCAAAATCTTGTCCATCTATTTAAAGTGCCTATCCATTTGCCGCCTTTATGAATCGACCTTTGACTAATCTTTGTGGCTCCATTTGATTAGCAAGGCAATGGTTAAGTCAACCTGAATAAATTAAAATAAATAAAGTCTAATCATAAACTCTGCATGGTATCTATAGTGTTGAGGTGCTGATCCTTGGCTTTTAAGACACAAATCGATGTTAGGATGCTACAATACCCATGATAGTGTTATGGTGCTACATGCTTGAGCCATGGCACTATCATAAAAATGAAATAAATTTAAATTTTCAGCATGACCCTTGGCATAATAACAATTGTATAAGTCAAATGTGAGTATTCTTCACAAGTTAACACAAAATAAGCTTAAATTATCTACAAGGGCCATAATAATAATTGCCTAAGTCTACTACATAAGGATGCTTTGTAGGTTAATTTCATGGTTGGGTCTTATAACTTGGTATGGGTCAACATAACCTAATCATTCCTCGATGATGATTGTATTGATTATAGAAATTTATTTGGAGGGAATATGTTCAATTTGAATGAAGTTAATCATTCAAAATAACTTAAAATAAATAATCATCACCCATCTATCATTATTTTTCAAGAATGATAAGCTAAGAAAACTTTTGCTCCCAAAAGAGTTAATGTCAAATAAATATATTTGTTCATATTCAAACAATCTCATGCTAATAGGGACATAACCTGTTGTCTATCTCCATGATTTTGTATCCAAACGACACCATATGAAATGTGGATATGACTAAAATTGACTTGGCCTCTATATGGCTCCACTATATTTTGGTCATGTTAATAGCCTGTATGTTCCCTAATAGCTTTTCTCCTTGAGCCATGAATTATAGAAAATATTTAATAAGCTAAAGGTCTTCAATTAGCTAAGGTTCTTAAATTTGACCTTAGATAACTATCACCCCATGTCTACAAGAACACATTGGAAGATGCAACCAATGACTATTGACAAGGATTCTTGATTGAACTAGTTCCCTGAGCTAGGTAGACTAGGGACTACAACAACCTGGGATGATGAAACTATGGGATCTTGATTGGTGTCATCATCCCTTCCTATATACTTGAAGTTAAATGACAATAATTTATGTCACAAGATGCACCGAGACATTAATTCATATCGATAAGATATATATTATTTGCCAACCTTAATCAAGAGTGCTTTCTTACTACGATAAAATTGGGTAATTAACTATGAGGGTTTGCATTCATAGGAAGTGGAATCATATCTAAATAAAGCCTAATGTAATGTTAGGAAAATTTAGTTGAATATATATCGTCACTCATGAAAAAATATATTCTTATCAATCCAATAAAGATGGCAGAGCATCCTCAAAGGTATTTTTTCTAAGTGATCGATTTATTTTATTTTATTTGAATTTCTTTGGGTTTCATAATTTTAGCTTAGGTGGGTGAATTGGGGGTTGACCTTTCTTCGTTTAAGCTCAATTAGATTTTAGATTTCAATTAAAATGTGTTTGGTTTAATCATTTAATTAAATTTGAGTTTGGTTTGGGTTCACCTAATCTTATTAGATTAGGTCAAATAAATGAAGGATTCATTGGGTCACAAAGTATAATGTTATAAGTGCCTAATTAGAAGGCTCTTAGTCTAAGATTAGGTATCTTAATTACTAGGGTTAGGGATGATGTTAACCTCATCCCAAGATGTGTCAATAAGTGTAGTTGGAAATTTGGAGACATCATTTGTTAAAGAGTTAATAGAGCCTTAGTTAAGGTGAAGGAAAAAAGTATGTTCCATTCCTTAAAATTACATCTTGATAGTTAATGGAAAAGTTTGAGCCCTTGAATGTGTTCATTAGTACTCAAAGTCTTAAGCCATCTATCTTAGAGACACTAGAGTTTAAATTGAAACATTTTCCTAATCGATGCTTACCTAGAGAAGTCTCTATATTACTGATGTAGAACATCATGAGAATCCAAAAATTAGAGCTCAAGATCCATTTACAAGATCTTAAGCTAAAGCCCAAGAAAATTGAAGAAAGAAGAAGGCTTAGCCCATTAGCTTACTAAGGCTCATTTTATGATTTCATCTTTTTTTTTATGTAATTTTTAATTTTCTTCTGAAACTCCATGTTTGAAATTATGCATTTAAAATTCAAAGCATGACATGTGAGGTGGTTGAATCCACATAAAATAATAGCATGTGAAATGGGTGGATGGCATAAAATAATGATGCAATTTAATGCTTCACATTAATATGGTCCCACATTTCCCTCCATGTTTTGAACTCTTTTCTTTTAATAGATGCTTGTAATGGATATAAATATCCCTCTTACTAGAATGAAGGAGATCTTTTGAAAATTATATATTATTGAGTTATTCTTGTGGTTTGAGAGCTTGGTGGCCAAACCTTAGTAATCCTTCGTGGAAAAGCTTATTTTCTAGCATATCTTCTTCCCTCACTTATAATACCCAAGTTCTCTCAATCTCATCAAAAGAAAGAATGCCCACCTCCATCAAATTTGGTATCGAGCAAAGCCTGGAAGGAGCAAATTTGGTCAAGTTACTTCAACAAAGGGAGCATTTCAAGTGGTGGACTTATCTTCAAACTTATCAATTTTTTTTGGACTTGTGAGGTTAATTACTTTTCTTTTATATGATAGTTTAAATACATATTAGTAGCTTGAAAGATATATATTGCTTACAAGTTTATGGTGATAGCATAAAATTTTAATTAGTAAGCTTCATTATATATTTTAGTCATTTTAAAATATGTGAAACCCCTCCCCAACACACACACACACACACACAAAAATTAAGAGAAAAAAGTTAAGAGAGCACCTTAGTGAGGTAGTCCTTCACCCTAAAATAATCTAGCCATTAGTGCAAATCAAAATCTAATTACTTGCTTTATTATCTTTGTCATCATTTATGGTTAATTTTAGAAGTTTCTTTGATTAACTTATGATAACTTACTTTCTTAAGAAAAAAAGAGGCATGATAAATTTGAGCATTTTTTCATTGCATTAAAGAAAATAAATTATGCATGCATAATAATATAAGTGTGTTAAACTTAGTGATTTTGGAAACTAAATAGAACTTTTCAAAAGACCTAAATTGTCTAAGGAGAGCTTGGGAATTAAGTGGTCTTGTCCCAACCCCCCCTCCTCCCACCTTGGAAGTTTTCTTAGCCAAAATTTCACTTTTATTGCATAATTATATTATACTTTTTTATTTTATTTCATTTTATTCATTGATCCCTTTTCATATATGTTTTCTTTAAAAAAAGATCTTATGGCACCAAAATCTATCTCTCAAGATCAAGTTTAAAATTTGACTAGATTAGTTGATGCCTTAGATCTTAGGATCCATGATAATGAATTAAAAACTCAACAAATATTAGAGAAAGTAAGAATCAAATGCAAGAACTTAAATAATAAATGCAAACACTTATAGCTTATCTACAAAATAATAGAGTACCAACTCCTCCTCCAATACTTGCTCGACTGTCAATAGGGATGAACAAGAAGATTCATATCCAAACCATAGAAAAAAAACCAACCACTTAGAAGACCATCAATTGCTAGAAATGGTGGAAGAAGATAAAATTATTTTGAGACTATAGAAGACTCTAATGATCCATCTCAAGAGTTAAAGTAGATGCCCCAACTTATGATGGTATACATAACCCAAATAAATTTCATTGGTTAGTTCAAATGGATGACTTCTATGATTGGTATAAAATGGATGATTACCAAAGGGTTACTTTGCTAAAATGAAATTGATAGGGCATGCTAAAATTTATTGGATAAATACTTTAGCTAAATAATAAATATTAGGAAGAACACAACTCACTTGGATAAAATGAAAGAAATGTTAAGAGCAAAGTACTATCCTAGGCATCATGATAAGAAGCTATATAGTCAATTATAAACTTTGACACAAGATAATTATCTTATAACTAAATACTTGAATACTTTTGAAGATCTAGTTTCTAAAATTGATTATGCTAATGATGATTGGAAATTAGCCAATAAATTTGTTATTGGACTTAGAGACATTAGAAATGAAGTTGAATTATTTGACCCACAATCTTTAGAAGAAGCATTTTATTATGTATTATTGGTTGAACAACAAAAAAATCTGCCTCCTTATAAAATTAAAAGTCAAGTACCTTCCATTTCATCCCATAGATCTATTATTAGACCACCCATCCAAATGGTCCGCCTTGCCTAAAACTTTAATTGAAGGAAGCTCTAAGAACACTAGGGAAGTAATATGTTTTAAATGTTATAAAAGGGTCATATGTAAAATCAATGTAAAGCTTAAATCTTACTTTTAGAAGAAGTTGAAAATCCAATAGATGATAATCTAGAAGAAGTTTATAATGACACCCCATTATCCGATGAAGAATTAGAAATAATGATGACCCTCATGTCAATGTGATGAGATGTCTTATGTAATTAAAAATGAGGCAAAATATTAGAGGAGAAAGAACATTTTAGCATGTATGTTTTGTGTAATGAAGAGAGATGTAGGTTAGTTATAGATGGAGGGAGTGCTATGAATGTCATTTCAACACATACCTTAAGTTGAGCCAACCTAAAATATGAACCTCACCTTGAACCATTTCATGTTAGTTGGGCAAATCATACATCTCTTCCCATCACCAATCAATTTTTAGTTCTAATTAAAATAAGAAGCTATGATGATTAAATTTGGTGTGATGTTCTCCTATGGGCATTGCTCATATTCTCTTAGATGACCTTGGCTATATGATATGAATGTTATTCACTATGGTGGAAAATACTTATATTTTTAAACATAATAATAAGACTATTAAACTCCTACCAATAAAGCTAGTAGAAAAGCACCCTCCATAACACTACACAAAATAACTTTTGACTTGCAACAAGCCTCTATTGAAGAAAAATACCAAACTTTAATTAATTATCATAAAAAATCTTACTATTAGGCTTAATACTATCATTTCTAATTCTTACTTTAAAACATCAACTCTTCCTTCTTTGACCCCAAAGATAGAAATAATAGGTTTTGGAGCTTTACAAAAGAATTTTTGATCCATTTCTTCTTCACATATTACATGTAAAAGAAGTCATACTGACTCTAATGAGACTCACAAACCCGTGGTTTCTTCTCTTCTTTCTAATTTTAAAGATATCACCCAATGACCTTCTTGATGAGCTACCTCCTAAGAGACATTCAACATGCTATTGAGTTCTTACGTTCTCAACTTCTAATCTTCTACATTATAGGATGAACCCCACCGAGCATGTTGAGATTAAAAGACAAGTTGAGGAATTATTAAAAAAGGATTTTATTCAAGAGAGTCTTAGCCCTTATGCAATCCTAGCATTATTAACTCCCAAGAAAGATAGAACATGGTGAATGTGTGTTGATAGTCGAAAGCAATAAGTAAAATTACTATCAAATATAGGTTTCATATTTCAATAGATGATATGTTAGATTTAATCTCGTGAGCAAATTTTTTTTCAAAGAATGATCTAAAAGTGGATATCATCAAATTTAGATTAGATTAAAAAATGAGTGGAAGATAACTTTATGACCGATGGACTTTATGAATGTCTTATCATGCCCTTTGGCCTTTCAAATGTTCCTAGCATTTATGAGATTAATGAATGTTCTTAAACCATGTATAGGTAAAATTTTGGTGGTATATTTTGTGATATTCTAATTTTTAGTCCAAGTGAAAATGAACATCTACAACACCTACAAAAAAATCTTTGAAATACTTAGACAAGAGAAATTATATATTAATTTTAAAAAAGTATTTATTTTTTGTAAGTCGAGGTAATCTTTTAGGCTTTATTATATCCACTACTAGACTTAAACCTGATCCTTCTAAAGTGAAAGCAATCTTAGATTGGTCATCACCTAAAAGTTTTAAGTTAGAAGTTTTCATGATTTAGCCACTTTTATTAGAGATTTATCAAGAATTTTAATACCATTGTTGCTCGATAACTTATATACTAAAATTAGATAAATTTTGTTGGACTCTAATGCACAAAAGGCCTTAGAGTAAATTAAAGTTCTTATCACTTATACACTAATCTTTATGCTTCCCGATTTTTCTAAAGCCTTTGAAGTGACATGTGATGCTTTAGGAATTGGGATAGGTGAAATTTTAAGTCAAGAGAATCATCCTATAGCATTCTTTAGTGAAAAGTTAAATGAAGCCAAACAATGATATTTCACTTATGATAGAGTTTTATGTTGTAATTCAATCCTTAAGGCATTGGTGACACTATCTCTTATATAAAAAAATTTATACTTAATGATCATCATGCCTTAAAATTCATTAATACTCAATGAAAATTAAGTCATAGGCAAGCAAAATAGGTTGATTTTTTATAAGATTACTCTTTTGTTCTAAAGCATAAGCCCTGAATTGAGAATAAACTTACCGATGCTTTATCCGTGGTAAAACTAATTTTCTCTTTAGAATTAAGAATTCTAGGATTTGATAGAATTAAAGATGATTATATTCTGTTCGACTTTCACCTAATTTATCTTGAACACCTAGATGAACCAATAACTTTACAAGGGACATTCTTGATAATAAATGGATATTTATATAAAGAAAAATACCTATGCATTCCTCGATCTTCTTAGAGAATTTCTTATCACTACATGTTGGGGTGTAGCTAGTCATTTTGGAAAGGATAAGACCATATATTTATTAAAAAAATAGATTTTATTGGCTTTCATTAAAATGAGATGTTCAAAAATTAGTGGCTCAATGTTTAATTTGTAAACATGATAAAACTATCAAACGACTGGACAACACACTACCTTGCATGTTCTTTATAGGCCTTGGGAAGATCTAATGGATTTTAATCTAGAATTACCTAGACACTGAGGACATGATAGTATTTTTGTTGTGGTGGATAGGATCTTAAAAATGCCTTATTTCTTACCTTGTTCAAAAAATAAATGATACTTCTTATATAGCCAAATTATTGTTTAAGGAAATAGTGTGACTCCATGGTCTCGCTTTAACCACTATTTCGATAGAGATATTAAGTTTGTCTCATATTTTTGGAAAATATTATGGAAATTATTAGGTACCAAATTAAAATTCCTTCTGCTTTACACCCACAAATTGATGGACAAACTGTAATTAATCATACCTTAAGAAATTTTCTTAGAAATTGAGATTTACATTTACTAGCCTCGAATTTGCTTATAATAGTACTATTTCTAGAACTACAAAAGAATCACCATTTGAGATAGTCTATGGTCAAAACCCATGATGACCAATAGATATAGCAAACCTACCATCTCATGTATTTTTTGATACAACATTCTTATTTTCTAAATATTTTCAAAGCCTCCATGAAGATATAAGAAAGCAAATTACTATGAGTAATGAAAACTATGATTCTAAGGAAAATCATAATCGCTCAATGAAAGTGATTATGTATTGATTTGCATTCCAGCATTATCAAACACTATATATAAAACTTACATGAAGCTTGTGGTCAATTTAAAATTCTTAAGAAAATTGGAATTAATGCTTATCACCTTGATTTTCCTGCTACTATGCTCATTCATCTAGTTATTAATATTGAAAATATTCTATCATATGAAGGAATTAGCAAACCCCACTTGTTCATTTAACCCTTTAGCAGGAGATATAGCACCATACTTGCGTAAGCCCTCTTCCTTTGAAGTTGACTATATTATCATCGAGGAAGAACCCATTAATCCATCTTCTAAACATCATTTTTAGTTCGTTGGAAGAATAAGCCACTAGCTAAATACACATGGTTGACCATACCGATTTAGAGACTTTAGGCTCACAATTAGTAATACTTCTAGATTTTAACTCATAGAGCGAGTTCAATTGAGCCAAGGGGAGTTGATATAGAATATCATGAGGATCTAAAAAATTAGAGCTCAAGGTCCATTTACAAGATCTCAAGCTAAAGCTCAAGAAAATTCAAGAAAGAAGAAGGCTTAGCCCATGCTAAGGCCCATTTTATGATTTCATCATTTTTTATTTATGTATTTTAATTTTCTTCTAGAAACTCCATGTTTGAAATTTTACATTTAAAATTCAAAGCATGACTTGTGAGGTGGTTGAATCCACATAAAATAATAGAATGTGAAATGTGTGGATGACATAAAATAATGAGGCAATTTAATACTTCACATTAATGTGGCCACGCCTTTCCCTCCATATTTTGAATTCTTTTTTTTAAAAGATGCTTGTAATGGCTATAAATATTCCCTCTTACAATAATGAAGGAGATCTTTGGCAATTATAAATTATTGACTTATTCATGTTGTTTGAGAGCTTGGTGGCCAAACCTTGACAATCCTTGATGGGAGCACTAGTTATCCAACTTATCTTCTTCCTCACCTCCAATACCCAAGTTCTCTCAATCTTATAAAAGAAAGAATGCCCACCTCCATCACTTACCCATTATAATTTAGCAATTTTGGATGAGAATCAAAGAGATAAGTTTGTGAGTGTGCTTAAAGAGCATAATAGACCATTTGGTTATATTATTGTTAATATTAAGGGGATTAATCCATATGTTTGTATGCATAGAAATGGAAAATAATTATAAGCCATTTATTAATAAAAAAATAGATTAAATCTAATTAGAAGAAGTAGAGAAGAAGATTTTACAATAGTGCATGTTAGCCTTGTTCATTGTATGCTTAAAAAAGATGGTATGACTAATATAACCAATTAAAATAACAAAACTATACCCATAAGGGCTATTACATGTTAGATAATTTCAATTGATTATCAAATTTGAATAAGTCGTAAGGAAGAATCATTTATCTTTACCTTTTATTGATCCAATGTTGGATAGGTGAGGAATTTATTTTATTGTTTCTTAGATGGTTATTCAAGGTATAAGTAGATAGCTATTATACGAGAATCAAAAGAAAACCACTTTCAATTTCCCTTATGGGACTTTTGCACTTTAGAGAATGCCTTTTAAATGCTCCTGTTTCAACATTGTATGGTGTCCATCTTCTCATATTTTATTGAAAATTACATTGAGGTTCCAATAGATGATTTTTTTTTTTGGACTTTCATTAAAGTATTTCTTAGAAAATATTGAGACCACTTAGAGAGATGTTAGGAGAAAATTTTATATTTGAATTGGGAGAAGTGTCACTTTATGGTTTGAGAGGGGATTACTCTTGGTAATTTCATATAAGTTTTCTATTAAAGTTGATAATTATAATATTTAAATCATAGAAAAATACCACCCTAGTTAATGTTAAGAGAATTAAGAGTTTTCTTGTAGGATTTTATAAGGATTCATTAAAAACTTTTCCAAAATTTTAAACCCTATGTAACTTGTCGAGAATGATACATCATTTGAGTTCACCCCTAAGTATTTTAACATTCAATTTGTTAAAGACTAAACTTATTTTTATACCTATTATTGTGATACCGATTATAATAGTAATTTTGAACTTATCTGTGTAGTGACTATGTTATAGTTGTAGTACTTGAGAAAATGAAGGAAAAGTTTTTCATATTATTTACTATGCTAGTAAATATTTTAATGATTCTAAATTAAATTATTTCACTATTGAAAAAAGTTGCTAACAATAGTATTTATCTTTGATAATTTTAGTTATTGTCTTGTTTGTGATAAAACCATTATATATATAGATCATGTAGCTATAAAATATCTTGTAAAGAAGAAAGAGCAAAACATAGATTGATTAGGTGTTCTTCTTTAAGAAGATTTTAATTTAAAGGTTAGAAGGATAGAAATTCAAGTTGCTGATCTCTTATCTAGGCTTAAAATAAAAGAAGAGTTTCAGCTTTAGTGGAGAGATTAGAGAAAATTTTGTGATGTCCATTTATTTTCATTTGAACATAGAGTCATTCCTTAGTATGCAAACATTGTGAATTATTTAATGAGTGAGATCATACTTTATGGGTTGTCTTATCATAAAAAAAAGGTTTTACATTATGTTAGATTTTATTTTGGAATGAGCCATTTATATATAAAAGATATTTAGATCAAATTATGAGGAGATGTGTTTTGATGATGAGATAAGTGAGATTATGAGTTTATGTCAAGATTCTAGGCATGGGGACATTTTGGAGGAAATAGGACAACATCTAAAGTGTTATAAAGTGAATTTTATTAAACTACCCTATTTAGAGAGGCTAATGAATATCTAAGAATTATGATAGGTGCCAAAGAATAGAAATCATATCAAAATATTATGAAATGCCTTTAAATTACATACTTGAGGTTGAGATCTTTGATGTTTAGAGAATTGATTTTATGGGACTACTTATTCCTTCATTTGAAAATGAATTTATTTTGGTTGTTGTAGATTATGTTTCTAAGTGGATAGAAGTTATAGCTACTCCTAAGAACAACTCTAAAGGTATTATAAAACTTTTAATGAAAAATATTTATATTAGATTTGACACACCAAGTCATTATTAGAGATGAAGGCACCCATTTTGTATGAAAAATTTCAAATTATTTGGGCAAATATGGGTGGCTATAGTTTATTATCTCCAATCAAATGGTCAAGCATAAATATCAAAGAGAGAGATTAAAAGAATTTTAGAAAAGATTGTAGGTTTAACTTAGAAAGATTAGTCAAATAAATTGAATGATGCAAGATGGGTCTACAATTCAGCATTCAAGACACTAATTGGTATGTTTTTCTATAAATATATTTTAGAAAAATTTCCATTTACCTTAAGAATTAGAACATAAAGCATCGGGTGATCAAAATGTTAAATTTTGATATGAAGGATGTAGAAAAAGGCCTATAAAATTAAAATGAATTAGATGAGATTCAATGGAAGCCCATGAAAATGCTAGGATTTATAAAGAGCTAATTAAAAGAAGGCATGATAAGAAGCTCCTTAGGAAGTAATTTGAGCTTGGACAATAACTGCTACTATTTAGTTCCAAGTTAAAATTATTTCCTAGAAAATGGTACACTAGATTATTAGGATCATTTCTTATTAAAAGCATATCCACATGGTGTTGAAGATATCTAAGACTTGAAAACTTAGAATATTATTAAGGTGAATGGTTAAAGACTTAAGCAATACTTTGGGGTAAAATAAATCATTAAAATAAATTTTAAATTAGCTTCATTAGTATTAAGGATGATTGTGAATGACTTAGTGCTAAGGACTATAAGTAAGTGTCGCTTTAGAGGTAACCCAAAGTTTATTTGTTAGTTTTATAGTTACATCTACAAGTATGTTGTGTGATGTTTAAAAACTTTAAAATTAAATTTAAGTTTGCACGTAGTGCTTAAACGATGGATCAAATTTAGTGTTATGTTATGGTATAGTAGTAATGATGTTTTAATTTATCAAATTTTAATTTCATAAATTTGTCATGTGTACTTTGACTATGTCGAGTGTGACAAATTTGGTTTGACCAATGCTATAGCACTAGTCAAAAATTGAGCAACCAAACAACATAATTATTAGTAAAACAAAAAATTTGGTAGAGTACTTGGCATTATTGACTAACACTATGGTGCTATAAAAATGCATTCAATGGTTGACCATATTTTTATATATTATAATTATGAGTATTGGTTCATATTTTGTAATGAATTTATTATCTATTGACCTAAATTTGTAAGGGAAATGAGTTTGTTTTATACTACTATCATTAATAGCATTTTAACTTAAAAGATATAGATAATGATAAATATACTACATACTATAATGGATCTAACTTTGATGGGATTATTAGGTTTGTTACTAGAGAATTTCACACATGTGAAAAAGAGGGAGGTGAAATTAATTAACTTTCACACTACTAGCCTAACTATGGATGCAAAAGTTTGGTATTATTTCATATCTACTAAGCTAATGCTAAGTAATAATATTAGTAGGTGGTAGTAGTAGATAAGGATTTGACCACTACATGAAGTAGGGGCAACAACATTCTCATATATGGTTGAATATAAATATAACTTAAATTTTAGCAATCATGTTTCATAATTACTAGTTGAATGCAAGACTTGAGCAAGACTACTTCCATACAATGCCATAATTCCAAGCCTATATTAGCTAAAGTCAAGATGAGGAAGAATAAGATGATTGAGGATATCTTTATTTTATTTTGCTTATTTATTTATTTTACTATATCTTTGTTTGTTTATCTATTTATTTTATTAGTATAATGTCAAAATGAGCTTGGGGAGGTGTTACTATATTTTATTTTATTTTATTAAGTTTTATGTTTCTTGTATGCAATACTAAGCCATTATAATAGACTTGTTGTGTTGCGCAGTGATTTTAAGTTTTCAATCTTTAGTAAAATTTGCAACATTTATTATTGCTTTCTTTTCTAATTAAATTTTATTTTTTGAAACTTAAAGCTATATTTGGTTAAGCAAAACTTTAAAATTAAAAATAATTAAATAATATTTTTATTTTGAAAATACGCTACATAAAAATTATTATATGATAAATTATAACCTAAATTATTAATAACTAAAATTAAAAAATTAGTAATTTCTAATGAGTTAGGAAATTTCATAATGCATACTTAACTTAGATGATTCTTTATGAACTTTGTAGGTTTCTATATTATAAATTTGATATCATTACTAGTTTTATAACACAATTATGACTAATATTAATTGGAGCTTGGCATATATAATGAAAATTAATAATTTGTTTGAATTGACATTAGATACATAAGGAGAATGGAAAGCATGAAAATTAATAACATTAAAAATACTTGTCCAATAAGATTATCTTTTGGAATATAAAAAACAAAGAGATGAAAAATATTTTTTAAAAATATAAGAAAACACTTGAGCTTAAGTTTCATACAATACTAGTACTAAATAATCTCCTTTAATTTAAGCAATTCAATAAATATATTTTAATTCAAGGTAGAAAATCAAGTTATGAATATTTAAACAATAAGTGATAACTATTTAAAGCAATCAATTGGCCAAAATTCATAAGAATCAATTATGTTATTATTGAGCATGGAAGAGACCTAACTCAAAATAAATATTAGTTTAAGTAAGAATTTAGGCTATTATTGTTCAGTTATTTTCATGTTTAATAATAAAATATGCAATAATATGGTTTAATTTGACATCATTATTTTATTTTATTTTAAATTATAAATGTTTTGTTATCAAATAAGTTTAATGACTTATCAAAATACATAGGATTACAAAATAATTTGTGTTTGGGATTACCTAAGGAAGTAATAATTTAAGTTTGGGGTGTTTATTTAGTTAGAAATATATATTGAATTATTAAGTGTTTTATATAATTTTATGTTTAATTAATATTAAGTTATGATTTAATTTAATATTTTAGTATTTTAGGCAAGAATTTCTCATTTAAGACGAAATAATCAAATGTTTTATGGATAGTGCCTAAGCGCCAGTAAATGCAAAGGTCATGGCTCTAGTATTGAAGAAATTGGTTGTACAAATAGAGATTACAAGGCCTACATGTTGGATCAAGAATGTCAAGGTGTTAAAATTGTTAGAGATTTGGACCATAAGACAAGAAGCCCAACAATATTGCACACCATGAAACTAAAAAAGTCTAAAAGAAGCCTATAAATGCATGAAGATAGTAAGCAAAGTGATGAAGGATTGGTACCATAGGGCTTACTCTATTAATTTTAATGTAGAAAGGCAACGAGTATAGCATTATAGTGCTTCAATTGGGTGTCATGACAATACGATTTAGTATATGCAAATTTAAGTGGTTTTATTCATTGATTTGGAGAATTACATGCACACTTTTAAAACCAACTAAGAAGAAAATGCTTTTAACCGAGAGGTGGATAAAAAAAAGTATAAAAACACATTCATTTGTAATTTAGGAGGATTTTAGTGAGTGTGTTTTGTGTATGTTTAGTGTGTGAGTGTATGGACTAAGAGAAAGAATAAACCATTAGAAGAAGATGCTTGTAAGAGAATAAGAGATAACAAGTTAAAATTAAATATGCTTGTTCTTTCTTTTCTTACTCTTGATTTCTCTTAAAATAGCAATTTCAATATGTATGGATGTTATAAATGTTCTCTTTTCTCAATGAATAACTAAGTGTTTTTTACTTTGATTTGTAGAACTTTATATCATTTTCTATGGTTAATATAATGTGAAGTTTTAAATAAAGTTTTGTGTTGTGATTTCTATGTTATTTTGTTTACTCACCATGCTTTAATTTAGTTGTAATCTCACCAAGTACAAAATAAAAATAATTGTGACATAGAGATATTAGAAGAGTCATAAATGAATAACTAGAGAGAAATGAGCAAGTCTTTTGAATGTACGCATATATGATACTTAAGGATTTTCAATAATATAAGGACATGATAAAAAAGCAATCACTTATTTTAATTATTATATAAAATTAACTAATTAACTATAGTGATTATATTATAGCGAAGACAATTTGATAAAATTGCTCCAATTTGAAACAACATAAAATAACTTTTCAAATACAATACAAGGTCTATATAAACAATCAACAAATTATAAATTCAGAGTATATATATTTTATAATGAATTAAAATTTATATTCTAAAAGTAGCTTTTATAATTTTAAAGTAATTTAACTTTGATTAATTTTTAATATGTTGGATAAAACTAAGTTAACATTTTATTAATGTTTAATAAAAGTTTTTAATAGATCCTTATGGGAACAATGTTTATCTTATCATTATATTATTTAAAATGCATGTTCACTTGTGTACCATTTTAGCCTAATCATACATCTTCAATGATCTCTTCTTTACTCTTAGCATCTTCTAATGATATCTATCTAGCACCTTAGCTATAAAAAAAATTTAAGCCTCTAATAGAATCTCTTCATCATGACTAGGTACTTAATGACATAGCCTTGCCTCATGTCCTTTCATCACCTTCTAACCCTATTGGAACTCATTTATATGCTCTATAATACATTAATTTATCCTTTCTAAGTAAATCCACGCCCTAAGTTTTAAATCCCCAACTAGGTGTCCTCATTTTTCCTTTTAGTTATCTCCCTCTACTTTCAAATGCTCCCATAATCCATCCATAATTATTCTAATGATATATATCATATAAATGGAACTGTAATAAAAAAATTTTAAGGCAAGGTCAAACTCTCTCTAAGGATAGATCAAATGCCCCTTCCTTATTATGTTGGTTACTAAAAAGCTCAGGTCAACCTTAATATAAACAAGGAAGCACGATTGACCTCCAAAGAGAGTTGTTTAAGCAACCATCACTTCTTTCTTCATGATATAAGAAGAAAATCTTGTTTTAATGATAAAAGAAAATGATAGGTGAATCCCATCAAATTAAATACTAAATCATCTACATTATTATTAACAAATAAGTTGTCCAAATGAAAATTTTAAAAAAAAAGAAATAAATGAAATAGGATCCCAATTAATTTTATATATGTTGACAATTACTAATAAGAGGTCATAATTGTCACATTAAGAACAAAATCCAATAAAGACACTTGATCCTCCATGAAAAGAGCCCATTTATAATGCCATAGATCACTGATAAAGTCTTCCATAAGTAAGGAGGGATTAAATAAGTAAACATCTTAGGATAAATTGGACAAACCTAACATGAATAATGGTATATGCATATTATGATGGCATTCTTTGCCTTCATGATATTTATAAGTTAGCTACATCACTTTCCTAGTATGTTTACCATAAAAGAGCACAATCATCAACTCAACAAATTTAAAATATGAAATTATAAACAATATGTCATTTGCATAAATAATGATAACCCATCAAATAAAATATTAAAAGATGAATATTAATATTATATTTAAGTAAAATATTGAATCTTCTCATGTTTATAATAAAGGTCATGCCACATAAAATGACTAATAGATGTGAACATTTTTTACATGACATTTTAGAGGCTTGTATTTCTAAGAGTGTTTTAGACATTCAAAACATCCATCTTTTGTTTTATACTTTCTTCCCATGAAGTGTGTATGAAATGGTGGTGACTTATGTGAGTGGTATAACATATCCCCATCTTAGTTGATAATTAGAGTTATACATGTGGATGGGATAAGTTCCCAAGAGGATTCTATTTGGTTATCAAATATAACAATTTTAGGTAAAAAAAAATAAATGAATTGATTGCACAAGAATTAATGAGGTAAGTATAACAAAAAGTGTATTCTTATCTTGAAAACCTAAATATACCAATCATTCATTTCCATATTTTATACCGTAAATAATAAATAATAAGTTATATTAATTCTTCATTGTTCATAAGCTTGCTAATTAATAACAACTTAAAATTTTGGGACATGAAGCATCCCATTGAGAACCAAGCTAGATAATATCTTAATAGACCATGAAGATTTAATTTCGATGATATTATCATCGGTAATTGAAAAAAAATATAATATGAATATTTTGATAGACCATGAAGATTTAATTTTGATGAAATTATCATTTGGTATTTGAAAAGTTCATAATAATTTTTTTATATAATTTTTGTTAATAACAAATTAAAAATGTGATAAGCTAAAGCAATAATCAATGAGATGACCTTCATAATCATAATGGCTACATTCTAGTTGTCCTTTGGGAACTTCATTGTTCGAAAATAAGTGAAATTGATATAATTATGATGTACAAGATAATTTCATTGCATGGTGGATGATAATTATTTCTTGTTTGATAGTTATGTTCTCTTGGATATTACTTTTAATTTGTTGGACACTTTACATATAGACAAACACCATCATGACTAGACATTAACAAAAAAATTTTGTAGGAACTTAAATAAAACATAAATGATATTCCAATTAAAATTTTGTTTGACTAACAATAATAAAATGCCTCATAGTAATGGTTAATTGAATAATTGATTGAAAACCTCATTGTAGAGCTTAAAACATTTAATCGTGCTCAAATAAAGATTAAGACTAAAGCTTAAAGCATCAAAGCTAGACAAGACAAGAATAATATTCCTTTAGGAGGTCTAAAGCAATTTTTATTTAAATAATCCAAGTACCATTATGCATTACTAGACACCATTAATAATTATGGTGAAATAAAAAAATTATTTAATAAAATTGCATTTAAAATTTATTATTACGGTGACATTATATCTTGAAGTCTAGAATAAGGTTATCTTATCCAAAATTGCTTTAAAATGAGGATTAATCTCTTCACCTATGTAACCTATGAAAACTTGAATTTAATAGAATTCTTAAGGAACTACATGAAGAGTTATTATTTGTGCAAAACCATCCCCAAAAAAGGCTTATCAATATATTATAAACCGATGTAACGGGCACTTTTGTGGGTTGAACATTTTGGGCAATCCTAAAGAGTGTTAATTAAGTCTCCTTTGGATCAAAGTTTCAAACTAAGAAACAAAACATTAAAGGAGTTTGAAACCAATCTCAAAGAAAATAAGATAATTTCCTTTTTTTTTCAATATATGTTGTCCTATTGAAGTTATCTTTCTTATCATTTTAATATTACCTTTCTTCACGACTTCAAGAATAGAATTTATTTGTAATGATAATTTCTACTAATCATAGTACTTACAAGTCATTAAAAGTTAGGGCATACTTTTAACCGCTTGTTAATAGTATAAATTTTTTGAGATAAATTGGGCTAGCTCTTATATTTTTATCACTTCTCAAAATCATTAACAATTTGGCACCAATGTCAATATCCTTCATTCCTTATAAATAGGTAGATTGATTAATCACATTATTATAACCGGCCTTAATGAATGATAATCATTTTCTAATAACTCTATTGGCCATATGATTTAATAATCTACCTCTTAAATTATGCATATTGAATCACATTACCGTACCCTTCTCTTCTCCATCACCGGTGCTCATCTATCATTGATGTGGGAGTTTGTGGATTTTTTGAGGGAGGAGTATTGTTGGAAGTGTAGAGAGACTAGATAATGACAAAAAAGAGGGGTTGTTTAGACTTTACATCATCACCAACATATGTAATATATGATTTTCATTCATATCTCCTTAAATTGCTAATAAACTCATCAAGGATTTGATTCATTGGTTTAAGTTATATACATCTAATGACAACAATTTACTTCTTTTATTTATTTCACACTTTTAAATTTAAAGTAATTGCCATTAGGATACTTCTACCTCTAAAGAGGCCATGTCTAAAGTTATTCTTATGGGTGCATCATCTTAAAGAAGAAGGCATATCAATAAGTGTTAAATTTGAGATTTTTTTATTGATTATTATTTAACTAAAGAGTTTAAAGTAGTAATAAATACCTCATCCATTAGATCACAAGTATTATATATTAACACTTAAAATGCATTGTACAAAATATTAACTAACTACATCAACTTGCTTAATTTATGGTGCTTTTAGGGTAGTGGTATGATGTGAAAATACATTGTATGTGTCATTTGAAAAACTACAATTTTATCATATTTTGGAGAATTTATGATAAAAAAAAACTATGCTTTTCAATATGACTTGGCAAAGTATAGGGCCTACAAGAAAGTTATGGTCTGATTTTTGAAAATAAAAAATTATAATAACCACTACAACTTCTTAGATAACCTTCTTCTTAATAACTTTGTCAGTGTTTTCATACCACAATAGTTGCCCCAAGTAGACCCTTAGTCAACCACTAGATGTCATGTCCTCAAACTCATAAGGTGATGGATTTGCTTCTTTATAAGATGACAATAATTATAATGATCGCATGTGTCACTTAGAAAATGTGATGAGATTTATTTTTAATATTATTCATTTTCTTATTTTAGTTTTAACTAACATAATTTCTTTTTTTCTACTATCATATTTTCATAGTTGAGTTTTGATTGGGCACAAAGTTATAAGAAAGTTAATTAAGAAGCTTATGGATGCATTTTAGTCATTTATATTGGTTGCCCAACTTTCAAATAGCCAAGATGCCACTATTGGATGTAAGTGATTAGGTGGTTGATCCAATGTGTCTATATATATTTGACACTAATGATATCTTTTGACATGTTCAATGTAGTCTTGAACCACACCGGGCCAATAGTATCCCATTCATTTCATTTTGCTTTTACATTTAGAAAACCGTATTTTGATCGTGTTTTGGAGAATTTATGATAAAAAAACTACGTTTTCAACTTGACTTGGCAGAGTGATGGCTACTAGAAAGGTGTGGTCCGACTTTTGAAAATAAAAAATTGTAATAACCACCACAACTTCTTAGATAATAGCATTCGCAATAACTCTACCACTATGTTTTCATGCCACTATAGATTGCCCAAATAGATACTTAGTTAACCACCATATGTCATGCCATCAAACTCATAAGGTGATGGATTTGCTTCTTTAGCCAAAGATGACAACAATTATAATAATCGATGTGTCACTTAGAAAATGTTATAAGATTTATTTTTAATATTATTCATTTTCTTATTTTAGTTTTTAACTAACATAATTTCTTTATTTTTTTTCAACTATCATATTTTCATAATTGAGTTTTGATTGGGCACAAAGTTACAAGAAAGTTAAGCAAGGAGCTTATGGATGCTTCTTAGTCATTTAACACAAGCCCAAAAATTTTCTTATCATGAAATTTTGAAGAGGACAAATATGACTAGAATCGAAAATACAAACTATGAGACATCATGGATACATGATGTCATATGGGATGGCCTGCTGTTGCTTGGGCTTGTAATAATTGGTTGAAAACCTTTAGAATTGCTTTTGCAACATCCTCACTCTTAAGAGTGGTCCATATGAAGCATTCTTACAACTCCATCACTTTTGTTACTTCCTAACAATTGCTGGCAGGTTTGATATTTATCTCTCTTATCATCATACAAATGTCTTACTAGCATGTACCCAATATACTGTAGAAGGCATAATTAAAGTATATCCCTATTAAAATTGAACTATGCCCCAAAAAAAAATGAAAGAGTAAATGAGTGACTACATCAAATTTTGATCTCGTGTAGCTGTCATAAATATGCTGTAGTAAATTAAAACACTTTATTTACTAAATATTTAAAATTAAATATTTACATAATTTAATATAATTTCTTAATAATATTGGATAAATATAAAAGGGACCGTAATATTGACATATGGTAAAGAGGGATTGACCAAAGGTCAAGTATATCTCTTCAATAGTCATCCTAATAACAATGCATGCTATTAGGCACACTCGATATCATAGAGATAATTAAGAAGTCAATTTAGAGGGTGAACATCTACAAGAGAGGAGATGGAGCAGATTGTGCAGTCAATGGCTAAGGAATTACTACAGTAAGGTGCTTTAGAAGGTTAAGCCAAGTAGAGGAAGCGGCAATAAGAAGATGGAGACAATGATGATGTGGAAGAGAGAAAGAAAACAGCAACGACGACGATGATAAGGATTATATGTTTATATTTGCTATTCGTATTTTAATTTTGTATAATACTCCCATTAGAGTGACCACGCCGACGGCCACCAATATTCACTGATACCGTAAAAGAACCACCTCTTAATCGGTTGACCAATCACAAAATAACAATCTTGCTGTAGTTATTCAAATTAGAGTCTTAGATATGGCCAACTAACCTCTATATCTCACCCACCGTCTCTTAGGTTGGCGAAAGGAACCCGCACGCTCGATTCTCTCCTGGGGAGCTAGAAAGTAAAGAAGACCGACACGCTGTTGATGAATGTGACGCCCCGCGACAATATCATATCCCCACCCACAGCAGGGTGTTGGGATACCCATCGAAAAAAAAAAAAAACCTCTATATCTCACTGTTTTCCTGATTTGAGATTTGAATGGCAACTCGGACCTATCATTCCTAGATATAGGAGAGACCAATAATTAATGAAAAATTAAACTTTTAAAATATCAAATATTAATCACTGGGAGTCAATTTCCCTGGGGTTAGGAGAAGCGGGTTCCATGAGCTTTCTTGGATCATGGGCCCCTACTTCTGGATTGTGCCCATGTGCAATCACTCTTCTTGCTTCTAGGATTGGTGGCGTTGACTGAGGCAATCAAAAATACCAAGCAGAATCAATTAATATATACCATCCAGTGCGAAAACGATCTGCAAATTGCTGCTTAGCGTTACAGAGGGAATGTTTTTAAAGCTTCGTTTGTCTTATCACCATTATTTCGTATTCCAGACAAATTGCTCTTACAAAGGTAAGTATGTTTTGATGAATGGTTTCTAGTTTGGATGCTCTTGTCACTGGAAATGACCTTCATAAACTCATGATATATTATTTCAAATAATGGTGCTAGAATATATAATACTGTCATTGCCGGAGATCAATAAATGATGGTTAATAATTCATGCATCTTATCATTTAGAAAACTTATATATAATTAACCTTTTTATTATCATCTGATTGTAGATGAAAGAGATTACTTTATGATTTTAACCAGCAGATAAGCTAGGATGAAACAGCCATGCATGCTATAGCTACGCACTATTTCAGCTGAATTTTGGACGCTGAGTAATGTAACATTTTCTGATGCCAGGTAAAATAATTATTTCAAATATGCCAATTTAGTCGATCGGATGCTACATATTTTCAGCTCGATAAAAAATTATTCTTTGAAAATAACGACTTCAATTTTTATTGGTGCATAAATTTTACTTCTAAAACTCCATTAATCGTTTAAATTTAAATTTTCTTGGCACCATCGATCATATCATAAATTTTATATAGAATGAGTTTATGAATCGTCATAAAATGGACCATTCAGCTGTTTTCCATTTTCTTCAATAAGATTGGCGTACTGACACGATTGTTGAGCCCGCCCGCACGTTCGTAGGGCTAGATGTTACATACAGTGCACCCTCCAATAAAATTTCGTTGCACCAGTTGAATGGTGACTTGCTCGCAAATCAGCGGTCCTGTTCAAACTATTCTTCAAGAGCATTTATCTAATAACATATCGCTGCTTTGGTCGTCCACAGTAAAACCAAAAAACACAAAAATAAAATAAAATTACGTAAACATATAACACAATCGCGCCAGGAAAATGTGGCGTTGTATGTATTTTTATTGATCTTATTGAATTCAATCCATATCACCACTGCTCTATATACCAAAATAAAGCTTAAAGAAAATAAAAAAGACATATATAAATATATAGAGAATCATGAAATAAGGATATTTAGAGAATGAGTTAAAACAAACTGAATACTACAAATTAACAAACACCCACCCTCTAAAATGCTTCGAACCCAGACTGCTCCATAGAGTTCCAATCCCCAATCATAAACTCTTGAAAATGCGGATTAAATCCACTTTCTTGCAGCGCCAGTGCAGGCACGACTCCAGGATTGGGCTCTTGTGCCGGCCACGGCGTATTCGGATACACCGAACCCCAATTCATGGGAAACATATCTCCGCCGTTCACCTCTGGCAAGATGGACGATGCCTCCAAGCTTTCTTGATCAACCGCGAACCGTAGATCCATCACTGACTCCTCCATCCCACAATTGCTCGCCATAAATCCAATATTGCCTTCATCTGCTTGACTAACAGCATGGCAGTTCATATCAGTTGATGGCGTAGACGACGATGACAGTTCGGCTGTCACCGATCCAATAAACCCAAATGAATCGTCAATCTCTAGGGAATTTATCAGGCACTTGGTTTAAGTACCGAGCATACATAACTGCCATATCTATATTCGAACCACCCGAATCCGAACTGGGGTGATAATTGTCGAACATGTCATCGAGTGCTTGGTCGGGGCGAAGCCCGGAATCGAGTAATCGGGTGTTATCAATCTGCAGGCTACTACTTGATGATGAGGAGCATGTTACTGAATCGGTGGAAAGTCGATTAACCGATTTTCCACGGCGGTTCTTGCGACAACCGCCGCCGATTGGGACGTTGCGAAGTGAGCCGCCTTTGGTCCAATACCTTCGACAGCCCTTGCAGAAGTAGCGGGGCTGAGTCAGACTATAGTTGTTGTAATAGCAGAATTTGGTGTTTGAGGAATCACACCGAGGGCAGTTAGGGGCTATCTCTATGGACGGTTTCCACCGCCGGTGATCGATCGGCGCTGATCTAGGCGCGTACGATAACATCAGGTGATCCTCCGGTGAGAACATCGGGAGAGAGAGAGAGAGAGAGAGAGAACTTGGTGGGCAAGCGGGGATGCGCGGCTTTAAATTTGAGCTACCCGGGTCTAGGTACGTATTCTTCAGCATGTGACGCGCACGTGGGAGGCGCACAGTGGGCGGCGGAAGACGCAGGGCCCAAACCATTGGGCCGAAGAGAGGGAGACGGGCCGAATGTGCTAGGGACACGTGAAATGTTTCTATTAGTTGTATCGGAGAGTTTATCCAGCATGGCGGGGAATGGTGGAAGTGCATTTACCTGAATGCCCCATCTGTGACAGCGAGGGCACGCAGAGTGGTACAGCCAGGACCAGACCGTAATGGAGGGTCTGACCACGTGAGAGAGTGCTGGAAGAAGAACGGGTTGGGAGGGCCTTTTGGGAGACGGCGATGTAAATGGAAAAATGAAATGGACTGGCAGGACCACGCGAAGGAGGAGGTGTAATTCGGAGAAATGAAGAGAATAAGAAGGTCTTTTCGGAAGTTACTTTGTGAGTTTTAAAATTGTTTTAACTTCCCTTGATGATTTGTAAACGAGCGGAAGAGATCGAAGTTGCGCCGGTGATTGCCAGAGTTCAGCAGCGGGAACGGAGTTGCAGGGTTGGGTTTTCACTGTTTTGTTGGATGCAGTTCGACGAGCCCAGATTCCGATTCAATTCGAAGAACTCAGCTGCATCGAAATTTAGAACGTCTTAGGGTTGAACCTGAATCAAACTCATGATATATTTATGTCAGGTTTGATTTTTGAATTGCATTTCAGATCATTACGAAAATTTTAATGATTTTTCTTTGATATTGAATCAATAATATTTGTGGTCAATCTTAGTTGCTACAAATTTGTGGAAATCTCACTTTAAATTCTCCATACAGAAAAATCTGCCTAAAATAATGCAAAGACATCCGCCTAAAATGATAAACACCACTGATCTCAACTGATAATATATCTAATGCTTTTAAATGATATAACTGTCTAAAATGATATCATCTCACCCCAGAATATCACTTTGTATTAAATTTTACTGCATCAAACAACAACAACAACAACAACAATGCCTTTATCCCTCTAAGTGGGTTGGCTACATGAATCATTCATCTTCATAGTGTCCTATTATGTCAAATTCTCATTTAATTTAAGTATACTAAAGTCATTTTTATACATCTTAATCATATCTTTTGTGCCTATCTTTACCTTTCTTAACATAAAGCAATTCTAATGATCTACTCTTAACCCAGTCATCAATTTTTTTATTTCAAACCATCTAAGCTAATTCTCTCTAATCTTATCCACTAGAGTTATTTCTAACTTTTTTTTCTGAAGGAAAGGATAAAATGGAAAAATATATCTGTTGTTTATTTTATTAAAGAAGTTTGTCTGAATATTCATTTTGAATAAATATACTCTTATTTTTGAACCATTGAGCTCTTATGTATAGATGGTCATGATCAGCATCGATCTGAATGAGATTTAAATTATATTTGAATTATATGACAACAAAGTTTAGGTTCATATACGGATCATATTTGAGCAATGGTCAAATATTATTAAAACCACATTGATTATGGCTTAAATATGAATCAAATAAATTTGAATAAGAATTGAACATGATTTGACTATAATATGAAGATGGTTTGAATAAGATTCGAGTATAGATTATCTATCTAACTTTAAAGTTTGATGGAGAAGTGCTCATGGGATTGAAATTAGTTTGAATAAAATTCATATCATCTTCAAAAGTATTAGGTTCACATTTGAGCTATGCTCAAACTATACTTGAACCTATATCAATCCATGTTTGCACCATTTCCAAATATTGTTCCAGCAAAGTTCAAAATTGTTGGAGTATAGTGTAAACTTTGTTCCAAGTATGATTTTTAACATGGATTGAACACGTTTCAAACATGTATGGCCATGGGTTCGAGCATAGTTTGAATGCAACTTGAACATGGATCAAACAATATTTGTAGAAGTCTCTAATAGGTTATGAAGAATGTTCAAATATAATTTGAAACATTATTCAAATAAAGTTCAAACATGAATTATAACACAACTAATTGGATAAAATGATGTTCAAAAGTGCATGTGCTATTCAACTAATCTAATGATGAGTAGAGTCATTCTCATAAGGTTTTACAAAACATAAATTAAGTTAATTACTAATTTTATAATAACCTAATTCTTATTCAACTAAGTTGAAAAATAGAAAAACTTAAAATACTAAAAATTATAAAAATTATTTTGGAGAATATGATTTTAATTAACTTTTAGAAAATAAACTATGAATTTATGATATCTTGATTGTTTTATGAAAAATGTAATTATGAGTTTAAATCTTGTAGTGTCAATTAGTAACATTCTTATTTTTTTTGTTCACTACAATTAATTAGTTATATTCTTATATATTTTTATATATTAATTAAAATAATTCATTGCATTATATTTTTCTTCTTATATAATTGCAAATCCTTAAATATCATATATCTATGTATAATTAAAAGATTTATTTACTATTTCTAATTATTTCCCAAAAAATCTTTTGATACTTCTAGATCACACTAAATTTTAACATTGCAATTGTCCATAACACAACTAAATGAAGTATTGAGAAAAGCATAACAACATGACATTAAAGCATAGAAGGTTTTCTTATAACTCACATCACTTAATCATATAAAATAATACAAGATAATCATAAATCTAGAACACAAATAACTTAGTTACTCATTATAAAGAAAAGAGAGAATGATAGCATGTTGTAAACAAATGAGAACATCTGTGATAATAAAAAATATAAAGAAAGATAGAATTGAGAATGGTCTTCTAAGTTTTTCTTAGTCTTAGTCTTTTGCATCCCTGCTTTGAATCTCCTTCTCTTGGATCACCTCCCTCTTTACTCTTCATCCCAAACATTACACTCAAATCATGAACAATTTAAAAAACACTTTAACACATTCACTTGGAGTCTCACTCTCTAAGTGACACTACAATCACTTACATAGATGTGACTCACACACTTGCCAAAACCTCTTCCATTGCATTTAGACCCTTATTTATAGTTGTAGCCTCCTCATATTAATTGTCGTTGTGTTCTTCTAAATAACCCCTTACCACTTTAAAACTCTTTAAATTGACCACTGAAATTGATTAGTGCCATTGCACCAGATAGTGTGTTATGGTGTTCTAGCACCGTGACACTAATTCTTCAACATCCGAGTGCTCTACTTACTATCTTTCTATTTAAATTGAAGTGATTTAGCAACACAATGCTAATTATTTAGTGCCCATGCACTCTTTTGTTATTTTTAAACTGAAAATGTTCTTTTCATTACGTGGTTATCTCTCTTGTGACTAGGCCCTCTAGTTATAACATTATAGTCATTGATACTTTTGTGCACTGTTAGTGCACCATGGCCTAAAGTTTAGAAGAAATCACAAAGGTTAGTCATCCAACTCATAGGCATCACACATTACAATCTTTAAGCAATTTTAAGCTTCTTTTGGCTCCTTCAAGCCGGACGCTTCTGGCAATGCCCAGTGTGCCTTACTCTCTGTCTTGTGGTGCAAATTTGTGTTAATATGGTGTCGCGGTGTTGGATATCCCTGGCTTAGCCCTATTTTTACTATCATAATACCCATATTTCTTTCATTCCAATGTTGTGGTGTTTCCTTGCATAGTGTGTAGCCCTGGACATTAAAAAATTGAATTTCCTTCCTTTTTTTACTTCAAAAGTGAATTTCTTATCAAAAATTGTAGAATTACTAAAACAACACATCTTAATATTAGTTAAGCACAAATATATCATTTAAAATACATAAAATTCATTCATTTTATGCTCATTAAACACCAAATTAGAATTATTATTTATCCTGAGTAATTCAATGCATTTTCATGAATCCTTAAACTTATAATTATTAAATATGAAATACAACTAAACTGTACAATTTTAAATTCTTACTTAAAATAATATTTCATTTGAGTTATATCATTTCAATGCTCAATATTAATATAATTGTTTGTATAGAACTTAGCCAATTGATTTCTATAAAAAATTATCAATCATTATTTGAGTAATCATAACAACATTTTTCCTCTTTAATTTAACACATTTAGTTACTTTAATAAATTCATTGATTTGCTTAAATTAAAGAAGAAATTCAAATATTATTATTATATATTACTTAGCCTCGAATGTTTAATTTTCTCTCTCATCTTTATTTTTCATGTTTTAGTCCTTTTTTTATTTTAAGAAGAACACCTTATTAGCAAAGTATTGATTTTATACTTTTCATTCTTCTTAAATAATTAATTTCAATTCAAGTAAGTTATTAATTTTCATTAAATGGGTTAAGCTCCAATTAAAATTAGTCATAATTATGTTATAAAAATAATATTGACTTTCATTTATATCATATCAATTAACTAAATTCATAAAGAATCTTCTATGTGTGATGTGTATAAGAAAATTTATAACTCATTAGAGATTACTATTTGTTTTTAGATATTTTAGTTATTAATAGTTTAAG
Source organism: Cymbidium sinense (assembly GCA_021442155.1). Taxonomy (NCBI): domain Eukaryota; kingdom Viridiplantae; phylum Streptophyta; class Magnoliopsida; order Asparagales; family Orchidaceae; genus Cymbidium; species Cymbidium sinense. Next base: position 62,597,606 of record CM038230.1, read on the forward strand.
TTATAATTCAAAGTTTAATAATTGTAGTGCAAGTTCTATTTTTTAAAATTAAAATTTTATTTAATTGAATTTAATTCAAAAGTTGTTTTTTAAAACTTTAGGTTTTAAAAAATAATGTAAAATTAAATAAGATGAGTAATAATAAGAATTTAAAATTTTACTAATTATAAAAGATAATACTAAAGCATCACCATGGCATGATAAGCATAAGATTTTATTGAATTTTTTTGTATTTAAATTGATATATTTATGCTTAATTAATGTTAAGATGTTTTATTTTTAATATATTTTGACAAAAGTTCTCGATTAAAATGAAAAGAAGAAAATTATAAAGTTTCATGACTAGCACCTAGACACTACCCAAGGCAATGGGCACATTTCGAAGAAAGCTGATTTAGGTGCTAAGACAATAGGTGCACTTTAGTATTGGCAAGTTAGCACCACGGTTGGAAGTGAAGAATTTTAAACCTAAAGATAGGAAGTCATGCATCTAACTACAAATGCAACATTATGGTGCTTAATAGAGCTCAAGATGCCTCAATATAGCCCAATGATAAAAAAAGTCCAATGCCTTAAAGTTGGATGACCAATGCCACAATGTCATAATTGCTTGATTTTGAGCTAGAAGATAGTAAGTTTAGCACTTTGAGAAATCCACAATAGTTGGGACTTTAAAAAATTTCAACCTATAAGAGTCGAAGAGAGCAAGTATAGCCCTTTGTCCATGATGAATTAGTGTTGTAGCACCATATAGCTACAAATTAAAGAGCAAGATAGTAAGTACTAGCCTTGGTACTAGAACAAGAACATCGCAACACTAAAGAAGCTAGAACTTAGTGCCTTGGTGTCTGATTCATAGTGTCTGCGCTATGGTATGGCTCGCAACAAGTTGAGCAATTTTAGCAAAGGTGGTTTAAGAGAATTACATTGTAGGATATGGGGACAATTGTTTGGGGATACTTCATCTATAAAATGGAGCCTAATTGCAAGTAAAAGTTTTGGTAGTTGTGTAAGTGGCATAACCCCAAGAGTGTCACTTCAACAATGCAACTAGTGACTATGTTCATGTGCTCTTTATGATTGTCCGTGATGTTTGTATGTTAATCATGTTTAAGATTGAAGGAGAAGATCCAATAGAAGGAGAATCCATAATGGGAGACAAAAGAATTGGGATTAAGAGGAACTTAAAAGACTAATTATATTATTCTTTTCATTTGTTATTTCTTTGAGTATCTCATACATTTATGACATCCTAGTTTTCTTTTCTTTATATAATGAGCAATTCAAGTCAGTTCTCTGATTTTATGATTATCTTATGCTAAGTTGTGTAATATTTATGATTTGAGTTAAGATATAAGAAACTTTTTTATGCTTTAATTTTGATGTTGCTTTTTTTCTCCATGCTTTTATATAGTGTGAACTAGAGATATCAAAATAAGAAAATTAAATAAATTCTTAAGTATATATAAGTATATGATATTTAGACATTTGTAATTAGATAAGAGAGAAGATTTTTAATTCAATCACTTATTTTATTTAAACTATAAGTATATAATTAATTAAATTATAGTGATTAGGTCTTATTGATTTAAGCATAAATGATAATATATAAATGCTTTTGATTGAAAACTATAAATATAAACTCACACTCATAAGTTATGTAAAAGTAATCAAGATTTCAAAAATTCAAAGTATATTTTTTAAAAAATTAAGAATACTAGTATTTTCTAAAATAACTTTTAAAATTTCTAGTACTTTAACTTTTTTATGTATTTAACTTTTGATAAAAAAATTAAGTTTGTAAAAGAATAGTAAAGTACTTAATTAAAAATTTTATAAAAGATACTTGAGAGAATGATATTATACTCATCTTGAATGACACATGCACTTGTATACAACATTTTCTCATGTCAAGTTATTGGCATCATTATTGGCAATTTTGCGAACTTATAATAAAGTTAATATTAGCCTAAACTATTTTAAATTTAGCTCCTTTGTGTTAACTTTGTTTAGTAAATTTATGTTTTAAACTTGTTATTGTTCACTTTGATTTTTCTTAAACTTGTGTTTATGTGTTGCATGCATTATTCAAGCATATTCACTCATCCAAACCCAAACTCATATGAATGAGGCATGACCAACCTCAAGCTTACTCAATTAACCTCACTTGAATTTATTTTTCTATTCCAAGCTCCAAGCCAAATTAACTTAGGCCTTAACCTAAGTTAACCCCATCATGATCCTACAATCCAACCCAAAACCCATTCAAGCAAAATAAATCCAACATGATTTTCTCAATCACTCCAATCATTCAATAGATCATTTCAAACTCCTCCAACACTTGCAATCAAACTAAATCTAATGAATTTGATCAAGTTAATCCATTTGACCCAAAAGTTCAAATAAGCCAAAATCCAATCAGCCAATCAATTGCAATCAAGGTCACCAATCAAATCTAAATCCATCATTGAACTCCCTCAACACCTAATTGACACCAACTCAACCCAATTCAACCCAATCAATCCAACGATTCACTTAATATGAACAAACTAATTTGATTCAAAATTCAATCTAACCCAAATTGGATTGAATCAACTCATCCAATCCTTCCCACAATGATTGTTGATCATCCTTGATTACCCAATTACAATCAATTGATCCAAATTAAACCAATTTGACCATGTAACCCAAGTTGACCTTGACCTAAAGGGATACATTAAACCAAATAATGCTCTAAGCCAAATTAATTGCAATCAATGACTCCCATCAAATACAAATTGAGTATTGAACATGGCTCAATTGAACCTAATCATGTCAATTTGGTCGCTTGAACAACGTTGACCAATTTGACCTAAAGGGCCAAATTAAGTAAAATCAAGTACTAAACCAAATTTGTTAAAACCAATGCTTCTACCTAATCATAAATTGATCATTGGACATGATCCAACCTTCAATTGGACCCAATTGGTCAACCTAACCCAATTGACCTACTTAGCCCAATTGACCTAAAGGGTCAAATTGAGCCAAATCATTCTATTATATAAATCAATTCAAACCAACACTTACAATCATTTACAAATGATTAATTGAGCTGAACCTAACCCATTGCTAATTTGGCCAATTTGACCAAATTGGTCAACTTAGCCCATTTGGCCTAAATGAATCGAAATGGACCAAATCCAAATTCATTTAAAATTGAATCAAACCCATTGCACCAATGCATTCTAACCCACCAATTAAACTCACCCAAACCCTTCTAATTTGACCAATTAGTCAAATTAACTCAATTGAACCCAAATTGACCCATATGGGTCAAATTTAGCCAAAACCCAACCAAACCAAGTTCAAACCCAACCAAAATTATCATGACTCATCCTTGGGTCACCATGGGCTTGACCAAGTGCACCCAACCCATGGTGAGCCTAGTTTGGGTCAAATCCTTGAAACAAGCCACTTAAATGGGACAAAATTCCCATTTGGATGGGTTCTCCCACTCCCCATATCTTGGCAACCACCTTTGGCTCTTCTTAGATAAGTAGACCAGACCCAACCCAACCCAAGACTGCTGGATTCAGCCTTTGGCCAGAGAGAGAGGGTGAGTTCACCTAAAGGAGCTTGTACACTCCATGCCAACCCATGCCACTCCCTCGCCTCTCACCCTCAACCACCTTAGCAATCCCCCACTCCCTCCCTCACCCTCACCATCTTAGTAGTCCTCGCCACCTCCGACCAACTACTTGCCCTGACGGTTGCCAAAGCAACTAATCTCTCTAGTTTGGATGGGGAGGAGAGTATACCTCCCTAAAGAGTCAAACTTCAGAGAGATTCCTCAAAGTATTTCGCAGTTCAAACCTTCTCCCTGAGCTCCTTCCACACCCCATCACTAGTGAGACCAACCACCGGAAATCAAGATCCTTGTCCATCCAACCTCACTAAAACTCCACTAAACCCAAATTAACTCTTCCCACACCTTCACCACACTCACGAGCTGATCACGAAGGCCCATAAACCAACTCTAGTGAGTTTCACGATGACATTTGGTTCACAAAGAGAACATGAGGAGGCAGGTGATCTTCTCAACAGCTTGCTCTTCAAGATGAATATATCTCAATCGATGGACCACCGCCTTTAGCTCCAATGAGGTAAAATCGCAACCATAGATTTTCCTTTTAGGTGTTGGTCTTTGGTGAAAAAATGTGATTTCATGTGATTTTCATTATAGGATCCCTTTAGATCTTCTCTCAATTTTTTGGAGTCGATTTCCAAATGAGCTTCGAGCTTAGATTGAACAAATAAAAGGTGTACATTGTTTAGACAAGCACGAAGCATGTAAGATCATGATTGAGGTGTACTGGATTATGTGGAGCTCACCAATGATCCTAAGATGAAAGCCAAAATCAAAAGAATCAAATATTAATAATGACAATGATTACAAATTGCATGGTAGAAGGAAGCATGCCATCAATGTGAAGTACACAAAAGATTCTACAACCACCCAACATTCTCAGATTCCACATTGGCCTCATGGCCCTTCAATATTCGACAAAGAGGGTCCGATCGATCCTCCTTCTTTCAAGTGTCACCGACAACTTTTCTAAATAAAGTGAGGCGATTTTGCTTAGAGAGGTTAAAGCTTCGATGTGCTCTAATTTTTCAAGAATGGTATCGTATATAGATGAGTACCAGAATTATATCCGTAATGTTATTACATTCAAGAGTACCAAAATCAACAACTTCATCATAACATATATGAGATACTATACCATTTACTATCCACAAGAGAATAGTTTGGTAGAAGCCTTCAATAAAACTCTCATTCAAATACTCAAGAAGACACTAACAAATAAAAGGGTAATGAGTTAGTTGAAGCCTTGTGGCCTACCGCACCATTTATAGAACTCCCACTCAGCCTACTTTTTTCTCCTTAGTGTATGGGTTCAAGCTATTTTACCATTAGAGGTCTAACTCCCATCACCAAGGATAGCCTTGAGTAGCAAGATTATGACAGAGCGTAACTCCAAGTTGTGGTTAGAAGAGCTTTAAGGTTTAGAGAGAGACACTTATGAGCTGCTAAAACCTTATATTGCACGGCCAAAATGATTCAAGCTCACAATAAGTTGGTTCACACTAGAGCTTTTCAAGTATGAGAGCTTTTTTTAGTTCTAAGGAGACTAATTGTTGCCCGCCGCAAGATGGGAGGCAAGTTTGAACCCACTTGTGAAGGCCCTTTTCCATGGAGAAATCCTAAGGAGGATCATATCAACTCATTAATCACAAAGGAGAGCATGCTTCCAATCAATGGGATCTACTTAAAGAAATGTTATCCATAAAATCATGTTTGAAGATAATTATAATCAAAAAATTCCATTTCAAATCAAATCTTTTGAATTAAAAGCATTTTCATTTATGAATTTGCCATGACATATTTAGGATAGGTGTAAGAGAACCCAAGCAAGATCCTATCTTCATCAACACAACTCAAACACAAATTGTACACAAAATACAAATAAATACATATCTTTTATCTCGAAGCTACTCGAAGTTGAGATAATACCCCAACCACAAGAGATGCTCTAGGTCGCTGATCGTTACCTGGGCAGTCATTGGTCTTTTACTGTGGGATGAAAGTCTCCCATGCTTTTCTGCTTAACCCGCACACAATCGATGACACGTTAGTATGGTAGGCCTTACTCGCATGGTTGGTAAGCTATCTCATGATGGCTTCATTTAAGAGGATGTAAGTCTCCTACACTTTCTTGAACTAGCCTTCTTGCACTAATTGGGTCGAGTATATTTGAGGTTTAAGGTAAATCTCTGGCTCCTTTCCTCCGACTACTCTAAGAATTGGTATGGTCCTTCCTCGGGACTCCTTGCTTAGTAGCCCTAGGTCGAATAGCCTTTGTCCCGCCAATGATAAACTATCCATAATCGCTTTGTCTATGAAAATGTTAGTCTCTACACTTTCTTTTTAGATTGATCGTCGCACACTAATGGGCACCTTAGGTTGGTTGGTGTTCGCTATGCTAACATCAACCCACTTGGTGGTTGACACCCCTCATGATCGATGTAAGTCCCTCCACTTTCTCCTTGAGTTAGCCATCATACACCTATAGCCTTTCTTTTCGTGAATCGATAATGCCCCTAGCACCTCCGATGAGCACTCTATTTGGAACATGTCCTCAGACCCCATCTAGACACTACTTGGGTTACTATTGAATTAGATAGTTTCCTTTTCAAGTAGCCATCCCGTGGTTCAAGGTTTGTACCACAATCTGCGTGCACTACCCTTTGGATCGATAAATATAAGATAGGTCTAGCGACATACCTTCTCAAGATATATCGACAACAACAGGTCTATGCTAACATATAAATAAACAAAATTTATATTCTCTTGTGGATTAGGAGGACACCCTGGTACCTTTCCCAAACAGCATACTCTCTTTAGGTCCGAGAGAAAACTCCTTATAGAATCGCGACTACTTTGAGAGGTAAGATCCCCAATGGAACTCAGTGGTCATTCTAGGTCGTTTAATTTATTATGTATCCAATAAGTCACCCGCTTGTCTCTACTTTGGAAGATGTAAGTCCTCACATTCTTTCATAGCATAGTTACACATCGAAAGGCAACCATTTGGTTGGTTAGTCTCACCCTTCTGGTAGACGCCTCTATTTTAGAAGATGTAAGTCCCCATACTTTCTTCCTAGACAGTCTGCACATCAAAAGTAACCCTTAGGTTGGATAGCCCTACCTTATGACCTAGACTACCCATTTGGAATTCTAAATCTAAGATAGATCAAGGCTCCCATGGCTCCTTTTAGTGGGTCCATAGCACATGGCCCATATCAAAATGAAATCAATCAAATTTAACCAAGCTCATATCCCCCAGATATGCTTTCAAAATAAACTATATTAAATCAAACTCTTCTCCTTATTAGAGCCCATACCATATCAAAATAAAGTAAATCAAAATAAATCAAATCTAATTTAATCTCCCTAATTGAGTCAAATCACATTCCTCTCCCAATGGAGCCCAAATTAAATCAAATTCAAACCAACAAATCAAATTCAAAATCAACAAACAAATAAAATCAAATAAAATAAAATCAAAATAAATCTAATCTTGATCTCTCAGTGGATTCAAGCTTACATCCCTAGCATTATGCCCCAAGTTAAAGCAAACTAAAATAAATCAAATTCAAAACCATATCCCCAGATAGCTCAAACCCATGTCCCAAGCAGATAGTTCACACCTCAATCCCAAGCAAATTTCCTTCTTTTATTCCCTTGGCATAAACTTATCTCATATTATATCCAATGTATGTGTGATTCCCCACCGATCTCTCTTCATGTCCTTGACATAAAATTCTTTCAAACCAAATCTTCTTAGCTATCTTATGCCCTTGGCATGAGATGAGTTATTGCACTAAGATCGTGATTCTATCTCTTGGGTTTAGTATAGATCGTCTCGCTAGCTTGAAATCCTTGGATATTGTTGATCTCTTCTCAATGATATGTGGGTGTGCCCTTCACACACCACACCTATTGGGGGTCCTTTGTTGACCTCACTTTTGGAGTGAGGGTCCAAGCCTCTATCATAGATCTAGGAGTCTTCTAGACACTAAGAGTTTTAGTCATAAGACACTTCTAGTAACAAGGTGAACACTTAACCTAAGGAAGATTAGCAATAGGGTTTAGATTATGCCTAGGGACTAAGATAATCTACCTATAGCCTTAACCCAACTTATGCCTACCTCCTTAGCTAAACTAAACCTCAAATTCAATTCATCCAAAGTTAAACCAATAAATTGAAGCCTCAAATCCAATTGAATATCAAATCCAAATAAAAGCTTAAGCTAAGCCCTATGATTTAACATATTGAATTAGCTAAATCCCTTCAAATTAAATTCAATTGATTTTCTCTCAAATCAATTTAATCCTTCAACCATCACTTCAAGCCATACCAAAATTTACAATCAATTCAATCAATTCTAACCTAACCCATTTGACTTGAAATATCCAAATGAGCCAAAATCTATTCAAACTCAAATCAATTGCAAAAAACTATAAACCAATCCCAAATCAATATACAAACTCAACTCAATTCAATTTAACCCAAAATCAAGTCATTTTAGCTCAACTAGTCCACTTGACCCAAAGTGACCAACTTTACCTATTTGAACCAAACTCAATCCAACTCAAATTGGATTGAACCAAACCATACAAAACCTCCTATGATGATGATCATCTTGATTGATCAATTGTAATCAATTAGGTCAAACCAAGTAAATTTGGTCATTTGAACAAATCAACCCACTTAACCTACATGAACCAAATGAGCCAAATTTCACTCTAAGCTAAATCAATGGAAACAAATGATTCACATCAACCTAAGATCAACCCTTAAACATGACTTGATCATCAATTGAGTCAAACCTAGCCCAATTGACCCTTTGACCTAAGTTAACCCAATTTGACCTAAAAGATCAAATTGGGTCAAATCAACCTAAATTGATTACCAATGGATCAAGTTCATTTCAAATTGATCATTGAACAAGATCAAAGCCTTGATTGAGCCTAATTTGACAAATTCAACCCAATTGTTTGGCAAATTGACCTAAATGGTCTATTTGGCCTAAATCATTCCCAAATCCAAATTGATTCAAACTAAAGCCTACAATCATCTTCAATTGACCAATTGAATATGAAACAATGCCTAACCTAAGTCATTTTGCCAAATTTGGCCAAATTGGTCAACTTGACCCATTTGACCTAACCTAAATGGGCCAAATTCAAATCTAAACCAAACCAAACCAACCCAAACCAATTGCACCAAAACACTCCAAATACTCATTTAAACTTGTGACTCAACTTGGTCTACTAATTTGACCAATTGGTCAACTTGACCCAACCTAGCCCAATTTGACCTATATGGGTCAAATTGAGGCAAACCCACTCAAACTAAGCCCAAACCCAATGAAACTTGGCATGAAACATCCTTGGCTCACCTTGGGTCAACCCAAATCAAACTCAACCCAAATTGACCCAAAATCAAATGGGTTTGGGCCACCATAGGATAAATACACCATTTGAATGGTCAAACCCACTCTCATCCTCCGCAACCTCCTCCACATAAGCATAAGGGACAATAGCTCACTTGACCCAAAGGTGGTTGGGTCTACCATGAGCCAAAGGGAGGCAATTTCACCCCTCCACCCTCATTGAAACACTTGGAAACCCAAGGATAGCCACCTCCTCCCATGCACCACTCCTCCTTGACCAACCAAACCGAGCCACCTCAAATAATTTCCACCCACGGCCACTGTGCCGAACGCTAGAAGCCAAATAAATCTAGGCCATCCAGGGAGGATGGGGTATACCCCTCATTTCAATTCAAATCGAGCCATTCGACCCTCGAGCCCTAAAGGCAGAAAGTCCCTAGAGCCTTCCCATCATCATGGCGATGAAATCAAGCTTTCCCAAAATTAGACAAGGCTCTACTCCATCCAACTCCAATAATTCCCAACCAATGAAATTAACCTCACCCACATTCACTAAGCCCACGAGGTGAAACAAATCTTTTCTCGAGCTCTCGATCACGGAAGTACCTCCTAGACCAACTCCATGATCATTGTGGTGGTGTTCGGTCCATGAGCAACCGTTGGGGAGACATCACACCATCTTCTCAATAGGGCTTTTCCATGTCAAGGCAAAGCTATCTCGATCGATTCGCCACCACCATGAGCTCCAAAGAAGGTACTATTCCATTAAACTAAGATGTTTCAATTTTTTTGGGCCTTTTTTTGAAGGAAATGTGAATTTCATAAGAATCTAACTATGGGATCCTTATAGATCACTCCGAAGGTGGGATCAATATCAGCCTGTGAGCTCGGTCAAGTGTGAGGAAGATGGACGGTGCCTTTCATCGAACGGAGAGGATAGATCATCCGCCATCCATTTTCGTGATTAGAATGGATAGCCATGATCTTGTGATTAAATTAATTCAATTTATTCTCTCAAGAACTATGAACTTAATCTTTGGCATTCGATCTAAAATCGGACGGCAGGGATGAAATCGCATCTGCCACGCGGTGCCGTGTTAGAGTTTAAATAACCAATCTCACAATGTCACGTGGAAGCTTTCCACATCAACGATCCGTGGTGCTAATGGGATTAGGCTTAATTAGAATTAATTAATTTATTTTAATGGCGAAACTTTGGAAAATCATAACAAATTATAAAAAAATCATAAAAATACAAATAAATACTCATTTTAAAGGTAATTCAAGAGAATTAATTAAAATTATTTTCAATTAATTTTTTAATATTAATTAAGGCTTATTTAGGGTTTAAATGTAAACTTAATTAGCTTAATTAAGCCCTAATTACTTGGGCAAATGATTTCAAATTTATGTGTTCATTTAAAGGGATGACCTCGCCTCCCATGATTTTATTGGAATTTATTACCTAGTAATTAGGGGAAATTAATATTTTAAACCTTAACTAATTAATTAAGTGATTAATTAACATTTAAAATAGTAAAATTTAATTAATTAAAGCTTATTAACCCCTAATTGACGGTGAATGCAAGAGGGGACTAAGGCCTCTTCCCTAATCTCTTCTTAAATCCATTTCATTTTAAGAGAATTAATTAAGGTATGGATTAATTAAGTGATTAATTGATTAATTAAATGGAAAAATTAAATCAAGTTAAAATTCAAATCATATCAAATAATTAATAATAAAATTAAGGGATCCTCTTTATGTGTTCAAAATATAAAGACCATTAATGAAATTATGATTAACCTATAAGTATGGGAAAATCATAAGAGTACTTAATTAGATTCTTTAACCTAATTAATCTCTAATTATGAGATAATTCCATTAGAGTCCTTAGGATCATTGCAGTTTTATTTCCTCACATGCTCATAATTAAATGATTAGCTAAATTAAATAAGCATAAGGGTAATTAAGTGACTTAATCAATAATTCAACTTAATTAACTCATAAAATTCACCCAATTACCTTTCCTTAAACCAATTAAGTTTATCAACATAGGAATGGGATTAAAATAGAAAATAATCTCTCCTCTTTCTAAATTAACTCAAATCCAAAATGAAATTAATAAGAAGCTTTGGTTTTCTTTAAGCGATTTTATTTAACATGATTGTCCTTAGGAATTAATTTGGTTGAATGAATCACATGCTTATGCTTGGTTATTTCTTTCCAAATTACTTTAAATTTTATATGACATGTGATCTCATGCATTCATTCTTTTAAAATTAAGTGAATCAAATGAAGGTTATTTATGTAAGCTTACATGTGTTGATTTAACTTAACTATATGTGTCACTATTATCACTAATAAATCTAAATATATCATTCATAATTTATAAATTGATAATAATATGTGGAGTGATGGTAGTTATGAATACATATAGGATTTGCATGTGCTTATAGCTTAGTCATGTGAATGTGAAGCTTTCTTTCTTAGATTCATATATAGATTTACATAAATTTGAATGTTAATAAGTGTATACTCTAAACATCTTGGGAATATGAGGCTTTAAGTAGCCTAAGGAGGTCATTTGATTACCTCACTCAATTAATAATGACACATACTTATTTGATTTCATTATGAGCTTTAATTCATATGTATAAATAATTCAATTAAAAATCAATCTTTTGATTTTTTATTCTTATAGTTATTTACACATTCACATGTATTTAATATAACAAGTGTTTAGTCTAGACATCCACGGGAATGAGGCTTTAAGTAAGAGGTCATTTGATTACCTCACTTTCTTGGTTAAAAATGAGATACTTGCTTACATCTTTTATACATATGTATGTTTATTTGATTAATAGAATGAAAATCCCCTTTTCTACTAAAACATATGCATTCATCACCATAAAAGGGTGTTAAATTATATATTATATGTATAGATATACTAAGGATTGAATCATATGCATGCTATAAGTAATGGAAAGAAATGCTTCAACATGTGCTATGTGATAGTAATTCAATCATGTTAATCTTAAGATGCCTTTCAAATTGAGTAGAATTGTTTAAGGTTCACCTAAACTTAGGATTAATAAAATATTTAATAAGCCATTCACTAAAGAAAACTAAATCATAAAAATATGCTTTAAAAATGGCTTAAGATAGGGATGAAGAAGGGTAATCCTATTTATTCTCTTTATAACACTTATATGATAAGTGTAAATCAAATGAAATAAATCAAAACATAAATTAAAATTCATAAATCAACTAAACAACTTGAAATGAAATCAACCTTCATGTTTAAATTAAACTCTTCCAAATTTATAAAATTTTAACTCTAATGCCAGGACATACTACACAAATCCTTAACACACATTAAAATTAAGCCACCACTTTATGTGTGATGTATGTTTTGTTTTGTGATGTAATGTTTCACTCGATGTTATGGTGTATATTTTAGACTAGATGTTTGGGCTCTTAGCCTAATAATATTTTAGTAGGGTATTATGCTAAATGGGTTGCTAAAAAATAAATATAAATACTCTTTTATAGGTTTTTTAAACCCCTAAGCATAATCTAAGTTAGGATAGGTGGATTTGGTTATGTGCAGGTGCTAAGTCTAAATTATAAAAATAACTACTTGGGGATTTGAATGTATGTTTAGCTAACCACTATCTTGTAGGTGTAGTTAGATTTACTTTCTATATAAATATAATTTTTGCAATAGGAATTAGGATTAGTGCTATGGGGACTAGGATGAGTAGTGGTTAGAAGGCTTAGTCTTGGGGTGCCCTGTGATGCCTTGGAGCAAATCAAATCAAAGAATGAAGATAGAAGAAATGAAGAAATGAAGATCCCATAGCATATATTTCTAATTGTAAAATTATTCTTTCATATTTTGGATTGTATAAAGGTAGAGCTCAACTACCCATCTTTTCTTCTTTTGGGATGTACGATGGTAGATCCCACTAGCCTTTTATTCTTTTACAATAGTTTATAAAATTGATTGATGATTTTTTTAAATTGTGCAATAGGATTGCCTCCTATTCATAGTTTCTTAATGTTTGGTGCTTTAATGTATGGCATGAATACGGTAGGCATTTAGGGTAAAATTAATTTTCTACTCAACTAATAACTCATATTTAATGTTTTAAAATAATTCATAATCTCACCATAAAGCCTAGGATTTAAATAAGATAACTAAAATATTTTGCAACCCTTCAACTGTATGGTTGTATGTCTCACATCATGCATGCATATTCCTTCTTCCTTTAATATAAGGGATCTCCATCTTTACGTGATAGGGAATGCTTGACTGGATATCCCATGATGGAGAACACCTTCTTCTTGTTGATTTAACTAATAATTCATTTCATCATGCATTTAGGCAATAAAATCTCAAGCTTTTGTCTAAAATATTATGTGAAAATGATATAAAATTTGCAAGGATTTTGTATCTATATATTAAGTCATATGCTCATACCACTCATGTTCTAGTCTCTTAGGAGTGAGTTTAGGATTTTAGTCTCTTTCCAATTAAAACTATAAGCCTAACTATCTTGCAAATTCATAAGACCAAACCACATGGATTTAAAAGGTAGGAGGTGTTAGGCGGTGACCACTAGCTATAAGTCCAGTCGATGATTTATCCTCTCTTGTGGAGGTAAACACTTATGTCCACCTTAAATTTAACTTTATGTTAAAGCTCCCTAGATTTAGGATATGAGGTAGCTAGTTTCCTTGCTCAGAATAAATCCTCACTTCTTAGGCATTTCCACCTTGTGTTGATGGATTATAAGCCCCCAGCAATCTAATAAAATTCAACTCAAATGAATAAAATCTCTTCACATTCAAACATATAAAACCCCACCATAGTATAGATTGGAATGCTCACTAGGTTTCTTAATATCATGAGCATTTCCTACTTTCTCCCTTTGGATTCCAAAATAAGTCTTCTACTTGGTCTCTCCCACTTGATTTTCCAAACATAACCAATCTTTGATAACCTTGGAATCTTTAGAGATAATAGCTTCACTTTAATCAAGAGTATTCTTAAAATCTCATTTCCTAAGATGTAATTACCTATGGAGGCTTTCCTCCATAGGGAACCTAGAACCCGCTTAATATAAGCCCCGCTTTTTTTTAAAGTAGGGAAAAATCTCTAGTATATTTGAAGACTCATCATGCCTCGTGAGTCCTTATTAGGTGATGTGGTGATTTTTGGATGTATGTGAAGGGGAGGGGACACCATGCAGATCATAGGGTGATACTTATTGAAGTGATTGAGTACACATTGAGATATGATGTACTATCTCGAAGATAGAGGAATAACCCTTGACCTAATCACCTAATAAGACTCCAAAGGCATGATGGGCCTTCAAATATACCAAAAATTTATCCCTTGCTTTACATGGATGAATAAAGAAAAGTTTATATTAAAGCGTGTTCTAAAGTTTCTTATGGAGGCAAGCCTCTATAGTTAATTACATCTTAGGGAATAGAATTCCAGAATACCCTCGATTAAAGTAGACAATCATCATCTCCAAAGATTTTAAGGCTAGGTATCAAAGGATTGGCTATTTTGGGAATCAAGATGGTTCAAGTGGAAAGACTTATTTTGAATGAAGATAAATAGGAACACTCATGATACTAGAAAGCCTAGTAAGTGCTCCAATCTATCTTATGGTGAGGCTTTATTTATTTGAAAGTGAAGATTTATTCATTTGAGTTATTAATTGTTTATAATCATCAACACAAGGTTGTGGAAATGCCTAGAGGTGATACATGTAGCGTGAAGAAAATAGCTACCTTAGATCCTAAATCTAGGAGCTTTAGTACAAGCTAAAGCATGACCTAAATCTCTGCGAAGATAGGCATAAGGTTTACCTCCACAAGAGTGGATAAATCGCCTGGGCTTATAACCACAGGTAGCTAACTCCAATTCCATGTGGTATGGTCATATAAAATTACAAGATAGTTGGGCTTTTAGACCCACTCACCCAGAGACTAGAGCATGAGTGGCATGAATAATGACTTAATCTAATGTAAAATATTTTCAACTTTTAATTCAATTTTGACACTTCATTTTGACAAAGGCTTTAGGACCTTGATGCTTATATGCATGATGAAAGTAGATTATTAGCTAAATTAGCAAGAAGGGGTGTTTTCCACCACAAGGATGCCCTCGTCAAGCATTCCCCTATCATGTAAGGATGGAAATCCTCTATTTTCAAGAGCAAAATAATGATATACATGTTGTGAAATATTCAACCATTCAGTTAAAGGGTTGCTAAATCTTTCAATTATCTTATTTAATGCCTAAGCTTTATGGTGAAGTTATGAATTATTAAAAATTTAGTTATGAGTGATTAATCGGGTAAAAAATTAATTTTTCTTGAAGAGCCTAATCGCATCCAGGACACATTAAAGCATCAATCATTTAGGAAATTATGAAAAGCATGCTATTTCTAATGTGCAAACTAAACATAACATCAATTAATTTTATAACTATCGCAAGAGAATAAGAGGCGTCTTTGTCATCGGGTACCACCATATAACCTAAAAAATGATGGGTAGGCTCTACCCTTATACAACCTAAAATTACAAAATAATTATTACAATTTATAATGAATGAATGCTATGGGGTCTTCATTCTTCATATCTTCATTTCTTTCCTCCTTGCTTCTTTAATTTGTTGGATTTCAAGGCATCACATGGCACCCAAAGCCTTCTCCAATGCTCATCCTAATTCTCCATAACAATCCTAACTCCTAATGCAAAATTACATTAAAAGTAGGAAAAGTAAATCTAACTACACCTATAAAATAGAGATTAGCTAAACATACATACCTTCCGAGCAATTATATTTATAATTTGGACTTAGCATCCACATTGCCAACATGCCCTAACTTGGATTATGCTTAGGGGTTTAAGCAACCTACAAAGAGAGAATTTACATTTATTTTTAAGCAGCACAATCCCTACAAAAAAATGATTAGGCTAAAATGACCTAACATTCATCTAAAATAATACATCACAAAATAAAATATACACCATATATACATCATCCTAACTTAGGATTATAAGTGATGACTTAATTCTAATGTATGTGTTAAGGCTTGTGTGGTGTGCTTCAACAAGCATTAGTGTTGTATTTTCTAAGTATGGGAAAAAATCAATTTAACATGAAAGGTTGATTTCACTTGAAGTTGTTTAATTGATTTGAGACTTTAATTTGTGTTTTCTTTTGTTTCATATAATTACACTTAGAAACTAAGTGTTATAAAGAGAAGGAAAAGGATTACCCTCTTTTAACTCTACCTTAATCCACTTTCTAAAGTACATTAATTTGATTTAGTTATCTTTAGTGAATGGCTTATTAAATGATTAATTAATCCTAAGTTTGGGTTCACTTTAAATACCCTATTGAATATGAAAGAAATCTTAAGATTAACTTGATTGAACTACCACATGAAATATGTTAAATCATTCCTTTCCATCACATGTAACATGCATATGATCCTAAGTGTATCTATACATGCAACAAATTTTACTTAAATGATGAATGTATGTGTATTTGAAGTTTATATCATTTTATGTGATTGAATTATTTAATCATATTAGTTTAAAGCTCTATGTAAATTCTTATACAAAAAATACATAGGGATGAAATTAAATAGTGCGTGTCATTGTTAATCGTGAGGTAATCAAATGACCTCCTTAACTAAAGCTCATATTCTCGATATATCCAAACTATATACCCATTTGCATTCAAACATATGTAAATTTGTATGCATGAATGTAAGAAAGAAAGCTCCAAATCACATGACCAACTAATTCAATCACTTATTCAATTACGAATGCATGTATCCTTTATAAAAGAAAAGGGTTATATATCCATAATTAAATTCACACATACATGTATAAGAGACATAAGCTAGTACATGATATTGTTAACGAAGTGAGGTAATCAAATGACCTCCTTGGGGCTCTTGAAAGCCTTGTATTCGGGATGTCCAAACTAAACACTTGCTTTTCTCAAATACATATGGATGTATACATAAATAAAGGAAGGAAAACCATCTAAAAGTTGTTTTTTATTTGATTGAAGCATTTATGCATATGGAGTAAAGTTCTATCCAAATTCTAGCGTAGGAACACATGTAAATAAAATCAAATAAGAACGTGTCATTGTTAACCAGGAAAGTGAGGCAATCAAATGACCTCCTTGGGCAAACTAAAGCTTGTGTTCCCGGGATGTCCGGTATATAGTTATTAACATTCAAATACATGTAAAATTATGTATGAATTAAGGAAAAGAAAGCTTTACTTCACATGTCTAAGCTTTAAGCATATGCAAACCTATGTATATGTTCATAACTACTAACACTCTAATCAATGTAATTGATTCATAAATATTGGAAAAATAATTTTAATTTACTAGTGATAATAGCCACACATATTGTAAATTAATCCAACACATGCAAGCTTACATAAAGAAAAACCATTTGATTCAATTAACTTTGAAAAGATGAATGCATGATTTCAAATGACATACAATATTTAACATGATTGGAAAGAAATAAATAAACATAAACACATGATTTCATTCAATCAAATTAATTCCTAAGGACAATCATATCAAATAAAATCATTTAAGGTAAACCAAAGCTTCCTTAATGTCATTTTAATTTCATGCTTTGATTTGATTTAAGGATGTGAGAAAAGGTTTGTTGATCCTAACCCATTCCCATGTTCATTGATTGATTTGGTTTAATGAAGAATAATTAAGTTGATTTTATGAGTTAATTAGGTTGTAATATGCATTAAATCCATTAATTAACCCTTTTCTATGTTGCCTTAACATAATTACCCAAACAATTATGAGCCAACATGATATGCACATACATTGGAAATGAAATTAGCAATGGTCCTAAGAAATGAAAGGGCCTAATATAATTAGCTCATAATTAATGGTTAATTAAGCTAAGGAAACTTAATTAAGTACTCTTATAATTCTCTCACACATGTGGGCTAACTATAATTTCCTTAGGATTTTCTTAGGTTGTTGAACACCTAAGGATTTACCCAAGATCTTGGCGGCTCATCTTAGGGTTCTCTTGCTCTATAGAATGAATTCACGTGGGGTTGAGTGGAAATGAGGGGTGTATACCCCTCCCTCTTGATCATCTTGTTCGACCTTGTTTAGCTTCTTGTGGATGCTTAGCTACCTGGTGGCTAGGAATGGCAGAGAATCTCCTTAAGTGGCTCAGTTTGAGTGGCCAAGGCATGGGAGGTGGTCGCCAAGGGGAATTGCAGGTGTCCTTGGTGTTTCAAATGCTCGATGGGGAGGTGAGGTGATTTCACCTCCCATGGCCATGGCCCAACCACCATTAGGTCAAGTTGGACAGTGTCCTAGGAGCCTATGTGGACTATGGTAGGGTGCCAAGTGGTCAAGGAATGGAAATGACTACTAACATGAGTGATTTGCCTCATGTGTTACCCCAGCGTAGGATGGTCATTTGGCATTGGATTCAATTTGGACAAATTTGAAATGAGTAAAAGTGGGTTGGGACAAATTTCATGTCATTTAGAGTTGGTTAAGTTCAATTTGGCTCAATTTGATTGATTTAGGTCAAATTAGGTTGGGTCAAGTTGACCAATTAGTCAAATTGGATTAAACTAAGGGTTGGGTCAAGTTCCTATGATCATTTGGAGTGTATTGGTGTCATTGTTTTGGTTCAATTTGGTTTAGATTTGATTTGAGTTCATTTGGGTCAAATGGGTCAAGTTGATAATTTGACCCAATTGACCAAATTGGCTTGGGTCATGGTTGATCATTTGGAATATGTTGTGGGCTTTGGTTGAGTTCAATTTGGATTTGATTGGGTTTTAGGTTGATTTGACCTTTTAGGTCAAGTTAGATCAAATAGGTCATTTGGGCATAGTGGGTCAATTGGGCTCAATTAAAGCTTTGGTCAAGTTCAACAATCAATTTGGAATGAACTTGAGCCATCGATTAATTTGATTTTGATTTGACCTATTTTGTCCATTTATGCCAAATTAGGTCAACTTGGGTCGAGGGCCAATTGGGTTAAGTTTGGCTCAATTGAAGGTCAAGTCATGTTCAAGTTCGATTTTGAGTTGGTATGAATCATTAGTTTTAAGGGATTTGGCTTAGGTTGAAGTTTGGCAAGTTTAGGTTTAAATGGGCAAGAAGGTTGATTTGGTCAAAGGGCTAGGGTTGGTTCCAATTTATGATAATTTATCAACCTAGGATGACCAATAATCATGTTTTGAAGTTTGGATTGGCTAATTCACTTTGATTTGGATTGAATTTAATTTTGGTTCAAAGAGGTTAAATTGGTCACTTTAGGTTAAGTGAGTTAATTGGGTTTAGTTTGCTTGATTTTGGGTTGAGTTTGATTTAGTTGAGTTCATATATGGATTTGGGATTGATATATAAATTCAATTGCAATTGGTTTGGGTTCAAATGGGTTTTGGTTCATTTGAATATTTCAAGTCAAATGTAGTTAGGTTTAACATGGGTTGATTTTGGTTTGGCTTGATAGTTGTAGATTTCATTTATATTTGGAATGGTGATTGATGGAATGATTGATTCATGAGAGAATCAGTTGGTTTTGGTTTGAATTTGAATGGAATTTTGCTAAGTCCATGAAATTAGCTAAAAGGATTTAGATTTGGATTTTGATTTAGTTTGATTTAGTTTTGATGATTTAAATGTATATTTTATTTATATTTGTGAAGATGGAGATATGATTGATTCATGAGAATTGAGTTGGAAGTGATTTGGGTTAAGATTTGGCTAAGCTCATGAAGGTTGATTCATATGGCTTGGTAGGGGTTTTGATTTAGTTTTGATAATTTGAATGAATGTAGATTTGATTTATATTTGGGAAGATAGTTAAAGATATAAATTGGTTATGAGAAAATCAATTGATTTTGATTGATTTGAATTGGATATTAGCTAAACTCATGAAGGTAGGTACATGGCTTAGGAAGGATTTTTTGGTATGATTGTAGGTTGTGGAAAATTGGATTTGGAATTTGATTATAAATTTGACAATTGATTGGAGGGTTGAATTGATATTTAAGAAAATTGAGTTTGGATTAATTTGAACTTTGCTAAGGCTAGTCCATAAGACAAAATCAGGGCTTCTTATTAATTTTGAGTTTGGATTTGATCATGGACTTCAATCATCGACTTGGAGTTTGGATTTGGATTTGGATTTGGTATTGGCTTTGAATTTGAGGTTTGGTTTGAGAAAGTGAACATGGATTGAGTTTAGGCTATAGGGTAGGTGGATCTCCCTACGCCCCAAGGCATGGCCTAATTCTATGATTAACCCTTCTAAGTCTTTAGGCTTAGGTTAAGTGTTTACCTAATTGCTAGAAGTGTCTTGATTAGGGAAGTCTTGTGTCTAGAAGACTCCTAAGTCTAAGATGAGGAGATTGAGAACTCACTCCAAAAGTGAGGTCACAGTGATTAGGTCTGTAGGGTGATGGCTTTATCTCTTTAGATAGTACATCTTATTCCTTAATGTCATCACTTCAATAAGTACCCTATGATTTACATGGTGTCCACCCCACATCCAAAAAATAAACACCATAATTTTAATTATACTTAATCTTTCATATTTACATTTATACCATTACATTCCTTAATCCAAATTATTTTAACGTATTTATATATTGAAACTTATGAATTTTAGAGGTAAATGAACTTTATATTTCAATTTATAAATGGAATTATTATGGTTTAAGAAAATATTACTATTAAATATTAAGTTTCATATTTTTCTTAAATCATGATCTTTAACATAGGATTATTTAGATTCTATTTCTTTCAGTTGATTTTGGTATTTTATTTAAGTGTTCGATATCAATTATAATGTCTTAAATTTATATTATAGATTTTATAATTTATGTAGTTTTTTAATATTTCTCTTAAATTGACTGTAGAGTCTTGGAAATTAAAATACTCTTAATCTAGATATTAAATGGATTTGAAATTTTATGGTAAGTGGGGTTCCTTGCCTATTTGATTTCCCTAAAGTTTCACATTGATCGATGCATAATTAAGGTGTAATTAGGGCTTTAATCATTTCATTAAACATAAATTAGGTTTTATTTAATGGAAATTATTTAGGGTTTTATTTTTCCTTGATTCCCCTCCCAAATATGCATCCAAGAGGATTTATTTATAATTTTTGGGTTTTGGTTCATTTATTGTGATTTATTTAAGTTTAGGCTAATTAATTGAATTAATTAATTTAATTAATGGCTTAATTATTTACCATTTTATGATTTATTATGTTCATATGGGTTTTAATGACTTATTTATGATCATTATAGTATATTATCGTGCTTTGAATTAATTTGATGAATTTGCATCATTTATTTAATTTGTTTTAATTTATTTCATGAAAATGAAGGTTTAGGGTTTGAAATTGCCAATATTAAGAATTATTACTTAATAAATTATGAATACTTTACCTAATGTGTGTCTTAACATCAATTTCAATTCCCCAAAGTTTTATTTCAATTTAATTATTGGTTTGGCATTAATTGGGCTATGAAAATTTTCATTCAAACCCAAATTAAGGCCAAAACACCTAAATTTAATTTGGAGATTTTATCTTAATGAATTCCTCTCATCATGATTAATCCATAGAGCCTAAGTTTGTATTTTTTTGGATTTATATTTAATTTCCTATTATTTTTTTAATTTTTGCATTTTTCTTTATTTTTAATTCACGAATTTTCTATTTTGACGTGAGATCCACATGGATATGATGTGGCACCGCTTTCCACACAACACCGTCATCGCGTACGCAGATCCACGGATTCGAAGTTTAAAAGGTGGCACATGAGTTAATTAAACCATCCGATCGAATATCGACGCGTGATTCAACCTATGGTCCCTTTTAATTCAATCATAAATTTGGCTTGATCTTAGCCATCCATTCCTTTAAAAGGAATAGATGGAAGAGATTACATCTCGGTAACTACAAAGCGAGAGTCTATTATTTTCATGTGATTTTCGCCATCCAACCGTCGAAACCATGCAATTTTGATGCCAAATCCTTGAGTGAATGAAATTATGGACATCTAAAAGGTTTGATCTCACTTGAAATCAAATTCCCTTTGAAAAGTACCAAACTCAAAAGCTTAAGGGAGGTCGTTAATGGCATATCATGGTCCCGTGATCTCCAATGGTGGGGTTGACTCTAATAGCTATGGAATGAGTAGCTTCCTGCCAAAGGAATTGAGTTACCTCCCTCTATTACACCAACCTCGACTTGGATTCTATTAGCTTTAGTCATTCTCCACCTGGTAGGAAATCAAAGGAAGATGGGTAAGGAAGGTGATGGGATGGTCTGTTTCACTTAGGAATTTCACTAGGTGAAGATACCATTGAAACCGAGCCACTTAAGCATAGTTTTCTTCCTCTTGGTTGGTGAGGTGATTGTAATCCTTGGAAATTAGCATGGCTTACTAGCCATCCAACACTTGCCTAAGCTAAAGAGGTGGAATGGGAATGAGGTTATAGGGTTGGAATTGGCTTTACATGCCTTTGAATTTCCATGTCATCTTCTAGGCTTTGGATTTATTTGAAGTTGTTTAAGTGACTTAATCTTTGTTGTGAATCAAAATTAATTAGGTTTAGGAATGATTTAGTTGCATCCTAAGTGAATTAATTGAAGATTGATCATTTTGAATTATGTTATTTATTGATTTCTTTTATTAGTTTGATCTAAGTTACCTCACTTGATGGATTAGCCTTGGATTAATGCTTAGATTATGTCCATTGAATCATTAATGAACTCTTTAATGAAAGGGTTTCAATGATTTTAAAATTTATGGAGTGCTTACTTTAGTTTCATTTTGATGTAATTAGTTTTAGATTAATTTTAATTAAATCAAATAGTTTATTTGGCTCAATTATAATGTGTTTAATTTTTTAATTAGGTTAATCCAACTAATTTGGAATGCATCGATCAAACAATTCCAATTTTATTTCATTTTGAACCCATTTGACATAAGTTGGGCTTAATGGGTTAAGTTTGGGTTCATTTGGGTCAAATGGCCCAATTGGCCAAATTGGACCCCAAGGATGGGTTGGTTTATGTTCAATAATTATATTCAAATAATTTTGAGCAATTGATTTGAGTTTATTTGAGTTTGATTTGGATTTAAAACCAATAAGACCCATTTAGGTCCTTTTAGGTCAAATGACCTAATCAGCCTAATTAAGGCCACATTGGACTTATATTCTTTACATTCATGTTTACATATGTTTATATCATCATTCTAACCATTTGGAATGATTTTATCAGGTTAAATTTTGGTAGGTTAACCTTTGACTTGGTGAGACCCACATAAGTCAAACTTATGTAAAATGGTTCACCAATCTTTGACCTTTGGTTTGTATTTGGATTCATTTAATTTTATATCAGGGTTTTGTGCTTCTAATTTCATTTAATTTGGGTTTGGTTTGGATTTAATTTTAAATTCCTTAGGTTTATATGGTTATTAGCTTAATTAAGATAATTAGGTTTAGTTCCTAATTCAACCTTAACCTAGGCTTAATCAATTTCAAATTTAGAGTGGTGTATGTTTACGTTGAAGATTTGGGTTGAATCTAACTAAACCTATTAAGTTAGATTAGTCAAAGGAGAGTGCACTAGAAGACCTGCTTAGTTGGAGACTTTCTAATCTAGGATTAGAAGTCATCAAGATTATCTTTGGAAGAAATGTTAACCTCATCCAAAAATGAGGTCAACAAACCTCAAAGAGGCTCCAAAGGTATTAAGAAGACAATCAATCCACCATTGATGAACTTTAAGAAATCAACCTAGGAAGATGAGCCTAGTCAACCTTTAATGATAACCTCACATCGAAAAAGATTGGAGGAATTAAAAGTACTACTGTGAATACAAGGATTTTGCATGGAATTACAATGAAATGCAAATCACCTATATGTATGGCTATAAGCTTGTCATTAAACCCGATGTATAGGAAAGCAAGCATCAAGGATGCGATTAGAAATTGAAGAGCAAGTAACCATGAAACAAAAAAAGCTCATTAAAGCGAGGATTTATCTTGGAAGAAAAGTATGCTTCTGTAGATTGCCAATATTGTCCTAGTAAGAAAAAAGAATGGACAAATTCTTGTCTATATTGTCTTTGGAGATTTAATCAAAGCATGCTTAAAAGATGACTTCTCACTATTCAATGCAAAACTCATGGTAGACAACACATCAAACTATGATATATTTTCTTTCATGGATGGCTCATCGTTATAAGCAAATTAA
The DNA here is from genome assembly GCA_021442155.1 of Cymbidium sinense. Lineage (NCBI taxonomy): Eukaryota > Viridiplantae > Streptophyta > Magnoliopsida > Asparagales > Orchidaceae > Cymbidium > Cymbidium sinense. The sequence continues at coordinate 62,621,944 of CM038230.1, forward strand.
AATGGCTCCAAAAGCTGAAAAGTATACATCTTTTAGCATACCCATTGGCATATATTGTTACAAAGTGATGCAATTTAGCTTGAAAAATGCCAACACTACATACCAAAGGGAAATGACCCGCACCTTCGACGATTTCATACATAGATATGTGGAATGCTATGTCGATTTTGATTATCAAAAGTAAGAAGAAGCTCATAAGTGATTTAAGAGTTATATTCGATAAAATTTGAAATTTCAACATAAAGATAAATTAGTTAAATGTTCTTTTGTGTAACTTATGAAAATTTTTGAGCTTTATTGTGGGCCATTGAAATTGATCCCTCTAATATAAAAGCAATAATATAAATGCCATTGCTTACATTCATCATAAGGCAAATTGGTTATAGTAGATGGTTTATTTATAATATTTTAGAGAAATGTCAACCTTTTGCTCAATTGATGAAAAAGGATGCACCTTTTATATAAGATCTGTCAAGAAATATTTGATAGCATAAAATAATATTTGTTGCATCCCCTAATTTTAGTAATAATAATGAAAAGCCATTGATATTGTATATGATAGCCTTAGAAGAGTCATCAAAGCTTTGTTAGCTCAAAATAATGAAGAAGAGAAAGAAAACTCCATATACTATATAAGTTAACATCGATAGGAGCAAATAAGATATTCTCTTATTGAGAAGCAATGTCTAGCATTGATATTTACTACTTAGAAACTACACTATACTATATGCTATCAAATAAAATAACTCGATATCTAAAGTTCACCCTCTTAAATTCTTAATGACTAGACCTACTTTAACTATTCACTTAGTTAAATGGTCACCCTATTCAATTTGATATAGCATATGTCCCACAAAAGGCTAGAAAAGGGCAAGCTCTCACGATTTTCTCATCCCTTATTAGCAAACTCCGCTCAATGATGAATTGCCTATTGAACAAATCTTTAAAGTGGAAAAAGCTCAATAATCATTATAATGGAATCTCTATTTGATGGAGCTTCATCAAAAGCCAAGTAAACCTAGTTTACCTATGGTATATGTTGGAATTATTTATGATGCAAAGAGGTAATCTCGATATTCATATAGTCTAATAGGACCTCAAACCAACAAAGAAGCTGAATATGAAACATTAATTATGGTCTAGAGCTAGAAATTAACATAAAAATTAAAAGCTTCATATTTACGGAGATTCTCAACATATAATCGACAAATGGTTATGACTTTCAAGATAAAAAAGCCTTAATTAACACTATTATAAACACATCTTGGAGTTTCAAATAAATCTTTCAATTGACAAATACAAGAGTATCACATGGGACAACGGTAAAGTCAATGCATTAGCTAAATTGGTTAAAGAAATGATAGACTCTCATGGAAAGCCAATTAAAATAATAGTCCAAAGCATACTATCATTGGCACCAACCATCAAAGCCTTTAAAATTAAAGAAAATCGAGAGATTTCAACAATGACATCAAAAAAGATGACTAGCGAGAATTTTTTATCACCAATCTTAAAGGTGGCGGATTTGTCAAATGATAAATCAAAGGCTCATCAAATTTCATAAAGAGTGTTACGATATGCCCTTATAAATGATATATTATATCATTGCTCATTCAACCAAATATGGTTGTGTGTTTAGACTAGATGAAATAAAGATGGTGATGACTAAAGTACATAAAGGGATATGCAAAGCACCATTCTAGTCCTAAAATAAAAATAAAAATTATATGAATAGGATACTATTGGCGGATAGTTCAAGATTTCATTTAACATGCCAAAAGATGTCATGGTCAAATATATATAGACACATTGCATCGACCACCTAATCACTTACATCCAATAGTCGTGTCTTGGCCATTTGAAAGTTAGAGAATTGATATAATTGTCTAATAGATCTTCCGTCATCTAGGGGACATATTTCATTTTTGTAGCCAATGATTAGTTCTCCAAATGGGTAGAGGGTTAGTTAAGTTAAAGCAAATAACATGGTGAAATTTTTTGAGACTATATCATCTATCAATTTGGAGTACCTCAAGAATTATATCTAAAAATGGTACTACCTTCGAATACTAAAGTCTATCATTTCATTGAGAAATACAAGATAGATTGGAAATATTCTTCAATATATCATCCAAGAGTTAATGGTCTCATAGAAACTTTCAACAAAATGTTGATTAAACTTCTCAAGAAAATTCTCTCAAAAAATAAAAGGGAATGGCATGATAAATTCGTGGAAGCCTTATGGTACTACACTATATACAAACCGCTACACAAGCAACACCATATTCTTTAGTCTTGGTCAATACTTCCTCTTAAAGTAAAATTACCTTTACTCCATATAATAGTTCAAAATGCACTTAAAATGGTGGAACATATCTGAATATGACTTGAAGAGCTTGAAGATCTAGATAAAACTTGATTACAGGCCCAACAAAATTTAGAAATATATAAAACAAGGATGACTTGAGCTCATTATAGCATGATTCATCCAAGAAGCTTCAAAGTAGATGAACTAGTATCGTAAAGCCTATCATTCCACATCAATGAAAGACCATCGGTGGAAAGTTTGACCCAAATTAGGAAGGACCATATGTTATTGAAAAAGAATACAAAAGGGGAGGCTTATCTCATTAATAAGAAAGGGATAAGACCTATACTTCTTATAAATGGATAATATCTCAAGAGATATTATGAACTAAAGTAAAGATATCATGCTTTATAAATACAAGAGTCAAAATCAACTTCAAATATATCAACCAAAGAAAAAATCTTCACTTAAGCATTAGATGAATCTACTCAACTCAAAAGAAAATTTCTCGCCAATAAAGGCAATTTTATAAGCCTTGCAATGTAAGAAAAATCGCCATCGAGAGAAACTCTCTCAAATCAAAAGTTATCTTAAATCTAAGATCCATCATGCCCAAATGGGATGATCATCATGTACAAAGGGACTGAATCAAAATTTAAATCAAAGATCCATCATGCCCAATGGGGTCAAATCTAAATTTAAATCAAAGATCCATCATGCCCAAAGGGGTAGGATTAGATCCAATATACCCAAACAAAGGATCTAAATTTAAATCAAGATTCATCATGCCCAAAGGGGTTGGATCTAAATTTAAATCAAGATCCATCATGGCCAAGGGCGATTAGATCTATCATGCCTAAAAGGGCCATAATTCCAACATGCTCAAAAGGGCTAGATCCAAATCTAAACCTTAGATTCTATCGTGTCCAAAGGGATTGGATCTATACCTAAACTTAAATCCAATACATCCATATGGATATGGTTTAAGTCTAAATATAACCAATATACCCAAATGGGTGGGTCTAAATATAAACCTAGATTTAATATACTTAAAAAAGGATTAAATCTAAATTTTGTAAAATTAGAAAAGATTAAATCAAAGCCTACATGCACATCACATTTACAAATTCAGATATTACTACTTTTTATAATGTCAATAAAATTTATATGCTTCTCTTATCTAGATTTGAGTGATTGACTACAATATTTATCTAAAAATGCCGATGATATGCTCTATGAGCCCACTGGACCAAATATGAGCCATTATTATAGCCCAAGATCCACATTCTACAACTAGATTATAAGATCGATTGTCATTGCATCAAGATATGTTTGTTGGAAATTTTATTTGTATGGACACCACACATATCTTGGGTTTTATTTAAATAATCAAATATACCATTAAGAGATACATATATCATCCGGAAAGATAAACATATTTTTGTATAATGAATTTAATTACTTAATAAAGGCTAAGGCTGATGGGTCTTTGATGTAAGAGAGATTTTACGAACTACATGGAGAAATATATCGGGTTTATTTTATTGTAGGGTTCACAGTTCCCTATAAAAGCAAGTCCCTTTAGTTAATTATATCTTTGGAATAAAGGATCTCCTAAGAATACTCGATTAAAGAAATAGATTTTTATTTCTTCAAATTTTGTCTTGAGAAAGATGGTAATTTAGAAATTCAATAGAGAATGCTTTCAAAGGGGAAGAGTTCTTTGGAGACTAATTGAGATTAAGTAAGAAATACCTATAGATACTATGCTTGGTAGGAATTTCAACTATCCTACCATTGGGATTTAGAATTTTGAGATTGAATTTAGAAGGGTTTGAATTGACATTTTCTTGGAAATCTAGGACTTTGATTCTAAAAATATAAGACTAAATGCCTAGTTGTGAAGACTTGTTCATGGAAGGATCTTTAAAACCTAAGTCTACAAGTGCTTTTGACATAAGTAAACTTCGACTGGTTCAATTTTGAGAATTATTTGCTCTATCTCTCACTTGAGAAAATGAACCTATTTTTGACTTAGCATCCTGACCTCACTTTTTTGAGTGAGGATTCAATTTTCCCATCATAGGTCTAGGAGTCTTCTAGACACTAAGAGCTCCTTAGTCATAAGACACTTCTAGTGGATAAGTGACACTTAACCTAAACCTAGAGACTTTGGGAGGATTTTCCATAGGGGTTAGGCTATGTCTTAGGACCCAAGGTGACTTACAAATCCTATGGCCTAACCAAGCTCATGCCTACCTTCTTAGCCAAAATATAATCTCAAATCAATGTACCCAATACCAATTGAATCTCAATTCATATCCCAATATCCAAACTTTAAACCGAATGATTAAAACCTATAAACTAAATCCATCTAAGCCCATGATTCTATCCTATGGACTTAGCCAAAACCTCATTTAATCAAACCAAGCTTAATTGATCTTCTCAAACCATTCAATCATCATTCCAAACTATACCCAAAACTATAATCAAAACCAATCCAACCAAGATCAACCCAACTAACTCAAGCTAGCCCATTTGAACCCAAAATGCCCAAGCAAGCCAAAATCCAATTAAACCCAAATCAATGGCAACCAAAACCATCAATCAATCCTAAATCAATCATCAAACTCAACTCTGACCTCATTTTTTGGGTGAGGTTAATATTATCCATAATCTTAGTAATTATGATATTTAATCTTATATTAGGGGCTTTTCAATTGTACTCTTAAAACACTCGCTTAGTGACTAAATTAACAAACCAAAATCAAATAATAAATCAAATCAAAGCAAATATTAAATGAAAATATCAAAACTAAAATTGAAATAAAAGCAAACTTAAATAAACCAAACTCAAAATACTTAAATCTAATTTGACTTGAGTGAGCTCAAACCAACGATAACCCACTTTGGCTTGATTTGTCAATCAACCAGAAAAAATCATGTAAAGTGGAGCTAAGGGTATGAGGTGGAGTTAAGGTGAGGTGGAACCATGACAAAAAAAAGAGAGGAATAAGGAAGGCCAAAACATGTGCACATGAGATCAAAACTTCCACCCTCCCATGCCTCTTTCTTCTACATATAATCCATTACATAATCTAATCTCCAAAATAAAAGAGATAAGGATCTTAGCCAAATCAAGTGGATGACCCAAGTTGGAAAGGGAGAGGAGAGAAATAAACATAAAAGTCAAAGGAGATATTGTGAAAATCCAATCATCACTGCAATAGCCACTAAAGAGACTTTGACACCATTTATCCCTCATCCTTGACACGAGAATTAATGGAATCATGCTGGGGAATAGTTGCAAGCTCATCCCAACCAACCACCACCTCCAATCACCATTAATGGTGATTTTCGGCCACCATTAAGAGGGGAAGAAAAGAGGCCTCAAAACCCAAGTCTTTGGCATTAGTCATCCTCGAGCTTTCATTGAGTAGAATCAACCCATTCCCCACTCCTCTTGACGTGAAACCATCAAACCTAGTGGATTACGGTGAAGTGTGGTGGAGGTTGGTGGCTATGATGTTACAAGGGGAGGCAAGGGTCCATATTAACTCAAAGATTTGTCTGGATGCATGTTTGAATCGACTGGCAAAAAATTGTCTCTGGTGAGGTAATTTCTCCAACTCTCATTATTTATGATGATATTTGCACTATTTTAGGAATATCCATTAGATACCCTTGCACTTTCCATTTTGAATGATCTAAATTGGTGGTTGAAGTGGAGGAATGCATCTGTATTGTGTGATAGAAAAGTTCCACTTAAACTTAAGGGAAAATTTTATAAGATGGTGGTAAGACCTGCAATGACTTATGGTGCAAAATGTTGGCTAATAAAAGAGAAGCATAAGACTAAGCTAAGTGAGAGATGAGGATGCTTAGGTGGATGAGTGGCTTTACTCTTAGAGATAAAATGCAAAATGAGTATGTTGGAAAAAGTTAGAGTAGCCGGAATAAGATTAGAGAGTCACCTTAGATGGTGGTTTACCACATAAAGCATGTCCGATTAGCTAGAGAGTAGATGAATTAGATTTGCCTTATGTTAAGAAAGGTAGGTAGACCTAAAAGACTTGTTTAAGATGTATAAAAAATGACCTTAGTATACTTGAATTAAATGAGAATTTGACATATAATAGGACACAATGGAGATGAATGATTCATGTAGCCCACTTAGTGGGATTAAGGCTTGTTGTTGTTGTTGTTGTAATGCAAGATTGGGGCATTTTCGATGAGACTTGCTGATTGAGCTCGAAGGACCCTCGATGTCGATTCGTCGTAGCTCTCGTGATCACCCTAGGGGAAGAAGGACTCACCCATGGATCCCCATTAATAGTGATGGATGGTTAAGATTAGAACGTTTGAAGATCTAATTTCATCGTTGGATCGCTTTCGATGCGGACCATCGATCTTCGATCGAACCCTCGATCAAATTAGCAATTTTCCGCTCATTTGCCACATGAATCATGGTCCAATGAGACACGACACATGTGGTGCATGTCTATTCGATGTCGTGTTAACTGGTTCAAATATAAAAATAGGGATTTTTGAATTGAAAAATTACATAAACTCACTTGAAACATTACAAAATCATAAAAAAAAATAGAATAATCATCGAAAAAAATGCAAATAATGGCTTTTTTGCATTCATCTTTTGAGAGAAATCTAATAAACCCAAAATCCCCAATTTCTATTAGGTATTTTGAGCTTAATTTAGGTTTTATAGAAAACAAAATTTCATTGATTATTCTTAAAATGTTAATCAAACTGATCTAAAACTTTTAGGGATTTAAATTGAGGTTAAAATACACCTACCATAAAAAATTTCAAATCAAAAGAATTTGTAGATTGGGAGATATTAAATTTTGAAGCTCAAATAGTCCATTTTAGTAAAATAAAATAATAAACTTAATAAAAATTATAAAAAAATATCAAAATGGTTTAAAAGCACTTTAATTAACAATAGAGAGCTAAAAAAATCAATCATTAGTAAATTTAATTAAGATTTGATTATCCTTTTATTATTTAGCCTAAAATAAATTAATTATGATTAATCTTTAATTAGGTTAGTCATCTAAGCTAAACATTTAATAAGATCAAGTACAATAAATTAAATTTAAAGTTAGTTAAAACCTTAATTAAATTAACTATTGAATAAATTGAAAATTAATCAATCACTAAACCAATTGTAAATAAATCAACTTTTTAATCAAATCACTCATGACAACTAATCATTAATTAGATTTTGTTTATGTTAATCAATTAGGCAAGATAAACATCTAATTAAGCTGATTAATAAATATTTAATTAGGGTTAATTTAATTGATCATTCAATAAATTAAGCTCTTCGTTAAGTCCCTAACCAAATTAATCCCTTAATAAGATAAAGACTTAATTAATCATACAATCAAATTAAACGTGCTTAATCCTTCAACAAGGTAGATCTTTAATCAAACCGATAGTGAAATGTTACATTGAGTTAATTAATTATTTAAAAATAAATAAATTAAATTAAAGAAATCAAAAAAATACTTAAAGAAAATTAAACTCAATTTGGATAAAATAATTCAAACAAAGTAGCCTAAGACAACCAATAATCAAACCCCAATTATTTAGATCAATTAATCAATATAATCATGGACATCACATTAATCATTCATCATACTTTAATTAAATTGATAAATATGGATTAATCAAATCGACACAATATAATCAACTAATCTTCAAATAAACTTAAAAATTTAATCAATAGCATTCAATAATCATTTATCAAATCTTAACTAAGCCTTAACTAGGTTTACCACTAAATCATTTAGGTTGGAATGAAACTTATCAAACTACTAATTACATAAGTTCATGTTTTCCATCTATAAATAATCAACTTAGTTAGCTATACAAATCAAACTAATCTGATTAAACCTACATCAAGCATTGAATCTTAACCATATATAACCACTTAATATCTCTAAACTAAATTGAATATTGATTAAGCATTAAACTTTAAATCAAATTGACCATAAATCAAGCTCATCTTAGCTAATCATTTAATATTAATCAAATTAAATCAAATGAAGTTAAGGTAAACCTAATCAATTTAATATATTACTAAATCATATCTAATTCAATCCATTTGAATAAGATAATTAATTAATCATTAAATACATAAATCTAATAATTGAATTAAACGCTGAACTCATAATTAAAGTATTAAATAAAATTCAATGAACATAATAGATGAATGAAGTCTAATGAAACTCTAATTATAAATAATCAAGCTTAATTGAATAATAAATCCTAATCAAATTATATATAAAGTTAAATAATAAACTTCAAGTTATTAAATCATATTCAATTATTATCAATTCCAAAGCGACACTAAAAAATATCAATCAATATAAAACTTTAACCAATCTAACAAATCAATTAAACTAAAATAAAAGATCAAATAAATTAAACCAAATAATCATCAAACTATAATTAATACAACCTAATAAAGCCATTCATTAACTCATTAATAAAAGAAATACTTTAATCAATCAATCTTTAAATTAAAATTATAAATTAACTTGGAACTTTGATTAAATCAAATAAATCCTAGTTAAATTATCTAAACTAAATCAAAACATGAACTCTTAATTAGATGTTAACCAAACTCTAATAAGCATGATAGATGAATGAGGTTAAATAAAATTCTAATCATGATTAATCATGATTAATCAAGCTTAATTAAAACCAAAGGAAACTTTCAATTCATTTAATCAAATAAACTGATAAATAAATAAATCATAATCAAATCAAACAAATAAAAATGAAATATAAACTCTAAAGTTGCTAAATCATATCCAATTACTCTTAATTCCAATCAATATCAAAATAAGTCAAACAAGAATAAAACTCGAATAAAACAAAAAATCCTATTAAACTAAGATAAGATATTAACTAAAGTAAATCAAATCGATCATCAAACTAAAGAAAAATCAATATATAAACCGAAGGCTAAAATTAAACCCTTAATTAAAATTCAAATAAAAGATCACATTAAATTTTAATTAAATCATAGGTTAAGTAAATTAAAATATGTTCACCAATCTAAACCAAATTTAAATGAAATAATAAAATCAATGGATCTAAACAACATCGAAATAATATTAATCATATAAATTAGACTCTTAAATCGAAACCCAAGAGAAAGGAACTAGATATTAATTTAAAGGATATTAAATTATCAAAATTTAATTCAATCAAATCCAAATTTAATCAACCAAAATACATGAAGTTAAACAAACTTAAACTTTAAAATCTAAACCAAATCAAACAAACATTAATCAAATAAAATCAATTTAGTTGAATCATTTGCATAAATTTAGATGGGCTAATTAAGATAGTTAGGTTCTTAGTTGTTAGAATAAACTTTCATCTCAAGATGAATGTTTCATTCTATTAGGATTAAGATGTTGAATGAAATGAATTATCCTAGCGAATTTATCTTATTATTTGTTCTTTAAAATCTAAATTCAACTTAAACATAAAAAATGAACTTTAAATTGAAACAAAAAATCCATTAAATTATTTAAATCAAAACCATCCATTGGTAAAATTGAACAAACTTTGAATCCAAATCAAACTTAAAATGAATGAAAGCCAAGAAACGGACTTGCCACAAGCCTTCTAAGCACACATTAGAATACTAAGTCACCACTTCTAGCTTTAAGTTAGGATGGTTTATGTGTGATGTTATGTTTTGTTTTATGATTTAATATTTTAGGATGTTAGAGTGTATGACTTGTAGATTGGATGTTAAGTCATTATTGGCCTAATCATATTTTATGTAGGGGATTATGCTTAAGGGGATGCTTAAAATAAATATAAATATTTTGCTTGCATATTGGTTATGCCCTAAGTATAATCAATATTAGGATAGTGGGCTTGGTTACCCATGCGGGGCTATGTCCAAATTATATATATAGCTTGGGTTTGTATGTATGTTTACCTAACATCTATTTTGCGGTGTAGTTAGATTTACTTTTTCCTACGAATGTAATTTTTAATAGGAATTAGGATTAGTGTTATGGGGATTATGATGAGTAGTGACTAGAAGGCTTAGTCTTAGGATGCCCTGTGATGCCTTGGAGCAAATAAAGAGAAGGAAGACATGAAGACATGAAGAAAAGAAGACCCCATAGCATGTATTCATTCTAATTGTAAAATTATTCTTTTATATTCTAGGTTATATAAGGGTAGAACTTGACTACCCATCTTTTCTCTTTTGGGGTTTATGATAGAACTTGAACTAGACTTTTATTCATTTACATAATTTATACATGTTTGATTGATGTTGTGTTTAGATTGTGCACTACACTAATGCTTTTCATAGTTTCATTTCTTGATGTTTGAATGTGTGGTGTGGATACAATAGGCTCTTAGGATAAAATTAAGTTTTCTACCCAATTAATAACTCATAATTAAATTTTAAAATAACTTTCAACTTCATCATAAATTTTAGGTTGTAATCAAGATAACTAAAGGATTTAGCAACCCCTTAGCTGTATGTTGTATGTCTATCATGCATGTCATATTCCTTCTTTCTTGGATACGGGTATCTCCATCCTTTTAGGGGAATGCTTGACAGGGCATCCTTTATCATGGAGAACACTCTCTTGCTTACAGAACTCTATTTCATCATGCATTTATGCATAAAAATCCCAAGACTTTGTCCAAATGAATGTATCAAAATGAAATAAAAATAAAATTCTACATTTTGATTAATTCATATGCTCATACTACTCATGCTCTAGTCTCTTAGGGGTGGGTTTAGGACTTTAACTTCTTTCTAATTAAACAACAAACTGAACTATCTTGCGGTTTAATAAGACTTGCCTACATGATTTAAATCATAAGAGGTGTTATGATGATTGTAAGTCTATAAGTAGAATGAGTTTACTCTCTCTTGTGGATAAACCCTAATGTACCCTTTTGCTTAGAATTAGGTCATGCTCTAACTTGTGTTAAAGCTCTTTTTTTGGGATCAGGTAGCTATTTCCTTGGGCTATATGCACAAATCCTCACCTCTTAGGCATTTCCACAATCTTATATTGATGAACTATAAACCAGCAATCTAATAAAATATCAACTCAAATAAATTAATCCATTCTCTTTCAAACATGTAAATCCTCACCATAGGATAGGTTGGAGTGCTCACTAAGTTTCCTAGTATCATGAGCATTTCCTACTTTCTCTCTTTTGATTCCAAAAATAACTCTTCTCCTTGAACAATCCCATTTGATTTTCCAAAATAACTAATCTGATGATAGAACATCTTTGAAATCATAAATTACTTTAATCATGAGTATTCTTAGGGAATCTCATTCTCAGATGTAATTAACTATGGAGGCTTGCCTCTATAGGGAACTAAAGAACCCATAAAATAAAACAACATTAATTTTTCATGTATAGTAGGGAAAGATCTCTAGTATATTCAAGTCCCATATGCCTTAGGAGTCCTTATTAGGTGATTAGGTCCATTGTAGGGTGATGTTTCTATCTTTCGAGATAGTACATCATTCCTTAATATTGTACTTGCTCACTTCAATAAGCACCCCTAAGATTTGCATGGTGTCTCCCACATCCAAAATAAACACCACACACTAGAAGTCGCTAACATCTCCTTAGCTTTTAAATCCATGAATTTAGTCTCCATGTTATGCAAGATGGGTAAGCTATTGTATTTAAAAAAGAGACAAAGAACCTAACTCACTCCCTGCCTAAGATTATGTTAGGTATGATATATAACTATTGTAACAAATTAAATTTTTTATGTTTTGACTAATTCATTTAAAGCCATATGTATGTAATTTATTCTTATGATGATATGTAATTAGAAGTGCTTGTGGGTCAAATTAGGAAAAGAAGGCACACTTCCCGAGAAGGGTGGTCATCTTCAAAGGTCGATGCCCTCTTATGTGCATTGGGTGGCTCAATTCAAGAAGAATGAATAATATGCTATCATATTTTGCAATAGTTAATTATTTATAGTTGATTTTAAGTTGTGCTTAAGGCTTTAATTAATATGAGGTTATGAGTTTACTTATTTTGTATTTAAGGTATTTAGATTTAGGTTGGGAGGAAAATTTAGTTTTTTAGGAGCCCAACGTCCGTGTATTTCATTATAGAAACACAACATAGAAAGAAACCTAGAAAAGTAGATTATTTCTAATGTGCAAAATAAATCAAGCCAAATTAAATAAATAAATTAGGCCAATGTGGCTAATTAGTACACCTCAGTAGAAAGAGAAAAATGGATAGTCAACTTTTCCTTATATAGCTTGGCTAGAACTAAAAGTCTAGAGTATGGGGTTTTTTCTCCAGATCATTTTCTTCTTGAGATACCTCCACGAGCTTCACAAGAAACCACCATAATATGATTAACTCCATTATTCCTAGTCCCCATAGATCTTAACCAATTCTAAGCTAAATTATATTTAGAATTCTAAAATGAATTATTAACCTTTGTAAAATAGATGTTAGAAATGCGAACAACACTAATAGTTATATTTACAAAAATACGCTTAACAACAATTGCTTACCAAGTCCACTTGTCCTATTTGGCTATGCTAAGAGACCTAATAATACCGCAAGAAAATAACATTTATTTTATTTTATGATAATGATCCCTTTAAGCACAACCCTTGTAGAAAATAGTGTTAGCTAAAAGGAATGCCCTACCATCCAGGTGAGCAAACAATCCTTGCCTTCCAATTGTTTGCATCTAAAAAAGAAAGTTAAAGCGATGATGATGAGATCACATTTCCTGGGTACCACCAACAACCTCATAGGATAGCACAACCCCTATAGAAAATAGTGTTAGCCTAAAAGGAATGCGTTACGTATTTGCTAGCAAACAATCCTTTCCATCTAATTATTAGCATCTAAAAAAAGAAAGTTAAACATCTCGACCTGATTCAAAGATGATGAGATCACATCGCTAGGTACCACCAACAACCTCATAGCATATAGAAGCCCAAACTACTCTTGAAGGTTGCACAATGAAATAAAGCGTGTGTCGACATGATATTACCAAGGAATTATAATGACATCTCTTTAATTTTAAAAGCAAGAAAAGCACCATTCTAATTCCATTAGCACTAACTACCCAAATAAAATATGGGGAATGGTTATGAGGTGGAAAACCTACCCACTAATGGAGGAATCTTCATAAATGGGAGAAAACTACTCCCCTTCTTCTTCCTTTTCCTTCCTTCCTCCTACTCTCACTCTAATCTTGCTGGTTATGCAATTTTGTGAGGGCAAGCTCTTTGTGCAAGAAAGAAAATCAAGACTTACTTTCTTCTTCACGAAAAGGAAATTTTACTAAATTTTACCATCTGATCTTGGATCAAATGATGGACAATTTTAGATGTGAAAAGAACACTCTCTAAAGACTTGAAAAAATATTAGAATCTTGAATGTTGAAGGCATCCACCATTGAAGTTAGTTCGGCATGAGAAAAAAATATCTTCTCTTTATCGATCTTAGATCTGGAACAAAAGAGAAGAGTGCTTAAATATGTAAAAATCTAACACCGCTAAGTTATTATCGCCAAATAATTATAAAATTCTTTAAAATTTTCAAGAATTTAGCTCAAAATAAGCATTTTTTGTACAACAGTGGCCATGTGCTAGTGGTGGTGCCAAGCTCTCAAGAAAGAAATCTTGAAGGTTATATTTAGAGCATCGAGGCACTAGAAATATATCACTACAACACCAAACTCTCGTAAACAAAGTCTCTTAAGCAGGGCACCATCGGCGTGCTTAGCATTCGAGTCCATTATCTCTTATACAAAGCCATAATGCTATACATTCAATGCCATGCCATACCTTATTCCATTGAACTTAGTTTTGGTGTGAAATGAAACCCTCCCTCCATCAATCTTAGATCAAGAATAGGGAGAAGAGTGCTTTGCACTAATGTATGTGAAAAATATAGCATTGTTAAAGCATTATGCTAATGAAATTTTAAAGTTTTAAGCACCAATGTAATAATGCTTAAAGGCTGGTCATAGCACCGAGGAGCCATGCTCTCAGTTGATTATAGAAAGTCATTTAGCGACACCTCCATGTCGTAACTCAAGCATCATGATGAGGAATTTATTTCACACCTAGAACCGAACATAAAATCATAGGTCTAGGTCTTGCCCCCATAACTGCACACATTGCATAATAAGGGCCAATCGCCAACCTCTCGGGTAAAAGTGATCAAATAACAAGTATAACAACTCCATTTAGTACCAAGGTGCTTGACTCTTGAGTTTTAAGCTTATGTTGTGCTAGAAGCACCTAAGCATTGTATTCACTGTTGAGGCCGACTCTCGATGTCACTTTTAAAGTTGAGAAGTTTTATTATTTTAATCTAGGAGCTTTCAAATGATAAATTGAAGAGCACATACAAAACAATGCACAAATATATAAAGTAAATTAAAATGTCATCCTCCTCCTCCTTTTCTTCTTATTTTGGCACTAGTGGGGTCCTCACATAAGGCTAATAATGAAATGTCAGTAGGAAAAGAAACTGTCTTGAAATTACATAAAAGTCACAATTTTCAAACATATAAAAATGTGAGGCATTAAACTCAACCATGTAAAGCTTACATTTACTCACTTATATGATGGTCAAATTTTCTCTCAAGTTCCATTGACTAGTCTCGCTAATCTTTTTCTTAAATCCAGGACTTATCCTCCAATTTCTTGGAGTTGCTCATTTATGGGCTTTAAGGATTTGGGCACGATTGAGGCATAAGCTTTCCCCCACCTCTCCCTCAATGGCTCTTTTAGTCATGAAACCTTCTATATAAAGACTTCCTTATCAAAATCCCTAACAAATCTGCAACACATAAAGCATAAATAAGAGAAGGATGACCAAACCCTATTGTAGCACTACCCTTAAGCATATTATAAATAGATTTATAAATAATCCTCCTTAGATCTGTAGTAAAGCCCCTTTGAATTACTATTGACCTCACTTTTGAGTGAGGACTCATCCTTCCCATCTCGGACTTAGGAACCTTCAAGACACTTGGATTTTCCTAGCCATAGTACACTTAGTGACCAAGGGAACACTAATCCCAAGCATAGAGACTTAGGAAGGCATACCTTAAACTAGGATCTTGACCTCATTTTTAGAATGAGCCCTCAACACCATCTTAGACATAGGACTCCTCTTAGAATTTAAGAGTTCCTTAGTCTTAAGACACATCTAGTGATTAGGTGGACACTAACCTAGCCCAGAAGACTTGAAGGTTTAGCCATAGGAATAGGTCATGCCTTAGGGGTGTTAGGAAACTTGCCTTCCCTTAGATTGAATCATTCCTCACTTCCCTTCCTTTAATCAAACTCCAAATCAATTCAATTTGATTTTCTCTAAACTCAAATCAAATCCATGATTGAAATCCATGGTTAAAATCCATGATTGAAATCTATGATTGAAACCCATGATCAAAATCCATCAAAATTCCTAAGTCCAAATTTTTAAGTCCTTAAGCCTCCCTTAAGGACTTAACCTAAAATCAATCAAAACCAAATCAAATCTTTAAGATTTTCTCATACCTCATTTATATTCTCATTTATATGCATATATAAATGAAATATAAATTCAAAACAATCAAATAAAATTCAAAATTCAAAATCAATTCATGAAATTTTCCTTAAATCCTTTAAATTCCCTTTAATGGATTTAGTACAAATCTTGATCAAACCTATTCAAATTCATGGGATTTTCTCAAAACTTATTTATATTCTCATATATAAATTAAATATAAAAAATAAATCAATCAAATCCAATCCAAAAATTAAATTCCAAATTTAAAATCCTTAAAATTTCTTTAAATCCTTTAAATTCCTTTAATGGATTTAACCTAAATCATGATCAAATCAATTCAAACTCATGGGATTTTCTCAAAAAATTATTTTTTATTCTCATTTATATTCTCATACATAAATGAAATATAAATATAAATCAGTCCAATCCAATTCAAAAATTAAATTCCAATTCAAAATTAAATTCCAATTTAAAATCCCTTAAATCCTTGAAATCCCCTTTTAATGGATTTAACCCAAATCATGATTAAACCACTTGAAACCCATGAAATTTTCTTATGATCCATTTATATTCTCATTTATATTCACTTATATAAATTAAATATAAATTCAAACAATCAAAACCACTTCCAAAGATCAAACTCAAATCAACTCAAAATCCAATCTAAGCCTTTCAAGCCAAAATCTTGAACTTAGCCAAATCAACTCTAATCAAGCCAAACTTTTGATTTTCTCTCATGATTCAGTCATTCCTACAATCATGAGCTCATATATAAACCCAAACTTCAATCAAACAATCAAAACATAATTCAAAATCAAAGGCAAAATCTCATATTCTTCCTTTGAATATGAAATTATCAAATGAACTAAACCCATTTGACTTCAAACCACTTGCAAATGGATTTATATTTCAATCATAAGTACATAAACAAGTTCAACTAACTTCAAATCAAGCTTTGACCAAGCCATTTGACCACTTAGGCTCACTTGACCCAAAGTGACCTAAAGTGCCTTTATGAATCAAATTTTGATCCTAACCAAATTGGATTGAACCAAACTCATATACCCTCTCATGATGATCAACAATCAACATGGAATGATCATTCAATCAAATTGGGTTAAACCAAGTCAAACTTAAGGGTTGACCAAGTCAACACTTCCAAAATAAAACCTTACATAGCCAAATTCCACCATAAATTTGATTAAAACCATTGATCTAAGTTTACTCATGACCTATGTTTGAACTTGACCAAGCCAAAATTTGAGCCTAACCTAGCCCAATTGGCCACTTGACCCAAGTTGAAAATGTGTCAAAACTTGATCTAAGCTAAATTGATCCAAACGAATGGGTCAAATTCATTCCAAATCACTTGTTGAACTTGACCAAAGCCTCAATTGGCCAACTAGACCTAACTAGCCATTGACCTTAGACCAACATGACCTAAAGGGGTTATATTGAGCCAAAATTGAACATAACTCAAATTGATTGGAAACAAAGATACCAATCCACTCCATATGACTAACCAAACCCTACCCTTAACCTACCTCAAAAAGGTCAAATGGGTCAAATAGGTCAACTTGACCCATTTGACCTAAATGAAGTCATATGAGCCAAATTCAAAACTAATCCAAATTGAACCAAACAAAGCCACCAAAACATTTCAAATGGTCATATGAACTTGACTCAACCCTTGGTTTCACCCAATTTGACCAATTGGTCAACTTGACCTAAGTTGACCCATTTTGACCTAAATGGGTCAACATGAGCCAAACCCTATCAAATGAATTCAAATCTCTTGAAACTTGGCCAAACCTAGTTTCTCCACATACCAACATGTAGAAAGTGGAAAATATCAAAATGACCATCCTACCCCTAGTCCATAGATCAAATTTTGGCTTAACCTATGGGTAATTTGGTCATACCCTCTTCACATTCACTTGAGGCTTTCTAAATGCTCAAGGGACTTAGTGATGGTGCACCCAACCCATTGGGTGTGGGTCAACCCATTTGGTCCCTAGACCAAATTGACACCTAAAAATTGAATTTTCAAATTCCCTCTTAAGCTCAAATTAAGACATGAGGGGTTGGCAATCCACTCCTTGGATCAAACCAACCATGTACACACCCAAAATAGATAAAATAGCCCTCCCAATCTCATCAATTGGATCAAAATGGCATGGACATTGCCAGTCGATCCTTCAAGGGGAGATATACTCCCCTAATTCAATTTAATTCTCATTCACCCTCGATTGATGCTAAGGAACTCGGAGAAATCATCGGAGAGCACTCTGAGCTCCAGAGAATTAGAATTCCCATTTCTCGGTTTTTGAGTGCAAAAATAGGAGTGAATTACCAACTTCTTCCACACTTGATTTCCTTCTAATTGCTCTTCCACACTTCATCTAGGAGCTAAGTAAAGTGCACCTAAGCTTTTGTTGGAGTTCCCAGCAAGGAAGGATCAAATTCAATCAAAAGCTCAAGCAAGGAGGAGTTAGTCTATCCATTGATCCACTCAACCTCAAGTGCTCCAAACTTCAGCAGGCTTCGTCTCAACCAACGAAGCTTCTCCAAGGAATTGAGCACGGTGATCACCTCGGTATGAGATTTTTCAATCACTAAACTCAATGTTGTGTGGAGCTTGTAAAAGAAATTTTCATCTCATCTATTTTACCGTGGATTTGCGATCACTATCTTTAGATGGTGTGATTCCATGCTAGATCAAGCTTGGATCTTTCCCTTAATCTTGGACGGTCTTTGTTGATTAAGGGAAGAAATTGAATTATCTCGACCATCCATCCGTGCATTTTAGATGAACGGTGAGATTATTCACATGTTAAATCTATTTATCCTTTTTTAAACCGGTGGGAATCCTTGGTCGTCCGATCTTTGATTGGACGGTAGAAATTAAGCACGTGTGCCATCGCCATTGGTGAGGTGACAACTTAAGTCACCCCTCATGGCATGACACATGAAAAGCAGCCATCATACGCATGCGCTATGAGCGAGGGGATTAGATTAGTTAAATGCATTAATTAATTCTAATTAATCTAGAGAACTTCAAAAATTTATAACTCTTCATATAAATTTCAAAATATGAAATAAAAACCTTTGGATAGATAATTAAACTTAAAACATAGTAAAATTAATTTTGATGAGTTTTGAATTATGATTTTCTCTAAATTTAGGTTTTATTGGAAAGTGTATTTTGCTAATGACTCTTTGATTAGACATCGATTAATCCCAAATTTCTTAAGTAAGTTTTAGGGATGAGCTCTCCCCTAATTTTCTTGGGATTTATTGAAGGTTTGATTAGAATAATTGCTTATGGTTTCCTTAATTACCCTTCTCATGCAATTAAGAATAATTAGAGTGTGATTAGTGGTTTTACCCTATGATTTGGGTTGATTAAGGTCAGATCCAGTGGTAGGGTTTATGGAATAATTTTGGGGCATTTCCCTAAACTATTCCCTAAAGCCCCTCTTCTCTCCTTAATCTCCTCTTAATTAAGGGTTAATTCATTAATTATTCCCTTAATCAATTTATAAAATCCTCAAAAGTTCCAAAACTTAATTAACCTACCTTGGGTAGATGCTTGGGTGTTAAATAGCTTAAGTTCAATTAAGAAAATTAAAATCCAATTCATATGTGTGAAAGGGTATTTTGAAATTACTTAAATTAAACCCCTTAGCTTAATTAACTTTTAATTGTGAGCCAAATTGCATTAGGCCTTTTCATTATTAGGTGAATTACAAATTTAAAGTTTCTTATGGGAATTATGTTATCTCATTGGCTCATAATTATTTAGTTAATTCTTCTAAGGTGGTGTAGGTAAGGGTTAATTAAGCTACTTAATTCATACCTTAACCTAATCAACACATTAAAATGGATCTTACCTAAAAAATAAACAAAAATGTTAATCACATGTGGGAATGGGTTAGGAACAGTAAACACATCTCACCTTTTAAAATTAAATCAAACTTTAAATTAAATAAAAATCACATTGAAATAAATTTTCTTGTTCTATAAGAATGACTTTAGGATTTAAGTGAAGTGAATTTGTTTACATGCTTTAATTATTTTGGATCTTTCCAACATGTTAAGTTGTTGTATGCCATGTGATTTCATGCATTCATAGTTTTGAAATTCAAATTTTAAAATGAAATAGTTACTTTATGTCAAATTTGCATGTGTTGGCTAAAGTAAAATATGAGTGGCTATTATCACTACTAAATCCAAATTATTTTCAAAATATATAAATCAAATACCAAATTTGAAAGTGTGCTACTTATATTTTAATTATAAACTTGCATGTGATAGATTATAAAGGTATGCTTAGCATGGGTTTCCTTTCTTTCTTATGTTAGCATGGTTTTGAATAGAATTGGTAAGATGTGGGGTTCATTTGAAAGGCACCCAACACTTACTTAATTCCATACCCTTTCATCTCTATGCTATCACCTAAGAAGGGTTGCTTATACTTGCATACATAAATTGCATAAACAAAAATGAATCCATTAAACAATTTTGCATTCTCCTTTTAATTTCATTTCTTTTATACATATGTTTGTATTTAAGGAAAGTGATATATTAGCCTAGACAACCACGAGGTTGTGAGGCTTTAAGTAGCCCTAAGTAGGTTTTATACCTTACACCTTTGGTTAACAATGGTTGTACTCACTTATTCCTTTCTTACTTTCATATGTGTATGTGAAATTTTGGATAAGAAAAACCTTTCTACTTAAGAAAAATCATGCATACTAATCTTCTAAATTTTCTTAAATGGATTGCTTAGCATGCATCATAAAGTGTGTTAAGTACTTTGCATGTATAGATATGCTTAGGGTCCATCCATATGCATGTTATATATGTTGGGAAAAGAAATGAAGTAATGTGTGTTATGTGAATTTTGATTCATTTTATTTAATCTTAAAATGCCTTTATTTTTGAATAGGTTTGTTTAGAGTTTATCTAAACTTAGGATTAATTAAAAGATATAATCAAAATATTTAACTATATGAAACTAAAATGTGAACCTACTTTAGAAATTACTTAGGTTAGGGAAGGAAAGAGAAGTTCTCTTCTCTTTCCCTTTCTTCATAACTTAGTAATTAATTATAGGATTCACTTAAACCAAATGAAAACATAAATAAATCAATCAAAACTTCTAAAAAACTTAAATGAAACCCTCCTCTAAGTTGAACATGCTTTCACTTAGAAAATTTGAACCTAAAGCCATAGATAAGCAAACCACACAAGCCTTCAAGCACACATTGGCCTAAGTCACCACTTATAGCTTTAGGTTAGGTCGGTGCATGGTTTGATGTTTGTTTTATTTGGTGATGTATGTTTTATGGATGTTAGGGTGCATTCTCATAGAATGAATGGTAGGATGCTCTTAGTAACTATTCTTTTTTATGAGGGATTGTGCTTAAGGGAACTATCATAAAGAAAAATATAAATGCTTTTGCTTGTTGGTGCTTTATACCCTAAGCATAATCCATAGGCTAGGTGGACTTAGTTAACCATGTGTGGGGTGATAAGTCCAATATACATGTTTGGGATTTGTGTGGTTTATTTTAGCTAACTTTATTTTTGCGGTGTTAGTTAGATTTTCACTTTTCCTTTTCATGTAAAATTTGTATAATTAGGATTTTGGAATGGTTATTATGGGGATTAGGATGAGCATTGGTCATAAGATCCTATCTTATGCACCTATGTGAAGCCTTGGAGCATCTACCTTCCAACCATCCAAAGAAAGAACCAAAAGAAGAAAAAAAGAAGAAAGAAGAAAAGAAAGAAGAAAGAATAAAGAAAGCTTGAAGACCCTATAAAATGAATTCATTTGCTTAATTGTAATTTAATTTATTTGTAATCCGGTTGTATAAGGGTAGAGCTTCTACATTTGATATTTTTCAAGTTTGTTGATGGTGCCCACCACAATGGCCTTTTATTCTTTTGCTTAGCTTTATAAATTGATTGATGATTTATTTATATTGTGCATTAAGTGGCATGTTTTTCCTAGTTTCTTTCTTACTTTATGTATGGTGGATGAGGATTAGGCTCTTTAAGGAAAAATAAATCTTTTACCCTACCTAATAACTCAAATTAAAATTAGACCACTCATAACCTCACCTAAAGCTTAGGTTTAAATCAAGATAAAAGAATTAGCAACCCCTTAGCTGGATGAGCATTTCTTTTATAATATCATGAAATGCATATTATTTCACTCTTGATTGGAGGGCTTCCACCTTTGTTAGATTAACTTGACCTGTGAGCCATGGTGAAAATTTATCTCCTCCCTTCTTGGCCAATAACTTTATTTCTCATGCATTAGGCATAAAATCCTATTAGCTTGAGTCAAAATGATTGTACAAAATAAAAATAAAATGAAATATGAATTGCATATATTTAAGTCATTTTAAGTATACCTTCATGATCTAGTCTCTTTAAGGAGTGAGTTTAAGGACTTGGTCTCTTCTAAATAAAAAATAGCCTAGATATCTTGCATAATCATAAAGACTTGCCTACATGTATTTAAAATCATAGGAGGAGTAAGTTGGCCATCCCAGGTGATTGTATGTTCAAACTATGGTGGTTTGTCCTCTTATGAAGGCAAACCAATTACTCATTTTGCCTTAGATTTAGGTTGTGCTTCTAACCTCAAAGCTCCCTAGATTTAGGTTCCAAAGTTGCTTTTCCCTTTTGTGGGCCATAAGCTTAATTCCTCATCTCTTAGGAATTTCTTTAATCTTGTGTTAAGGAATCATAAGTCTTAAATTTCTAATGAAAAAATTAACAAACAAACTAAATCAATTTCAAAATGTAAGCCCAACTATAGGATTGTTTGAGATGCTTACTAGGTTTCTAGCATGAGCATCTCTGTTTATCCCCATTTGGCTTGGATAATAAATCTCTCTTTGATCAATCCCATTTGATCTTCAAAATGAACCAATCAATTAATAGTCCATCTCGAAATCTTCAGACAACAATCATTTACCTTAATCGAGAGTTTTCCTAAGGAATCCCATTCCTTAGATGTAATAACTATGGGCTTTCCCAGAGGAACTTAATGAACCAGTTTAAAATAAATCTTGCTTTACTCTTTCATGTAAAGTTGGGGAAGAATCTCGGTACATATGTAGACTCATTGTCCTTTGAGTCCTTATTGAGGTGATTAGGTCCATTAAAGGGTAGTGAGTCTGTCTTTGAGATAGTACACTATTTCCTTGATGTACTTGATTACTTGAATAAGTACATCTGGCATGGCATCCTAAAAAGATGAATTTATATAAAGGGTATTATCTTTCTTTTCAACTAGATTTGAAAGCGACTCCCTCTAATAGAAATTTTTCACCACAAATTTTTCGACTCCGTGGAATGGTTCCTCTCTCCATGTTTGCTAAATGATCGTTGTCTTTGAATATCGATAGTGAATTTGTACTTTGGCATGAATCCAAGACTATCCTTCTTTCCATTGGCACTTAGCTCATTTCATTCTTGAGTTGAGTTAGCCAACATATTTAGATTTTAGGACCGCATTCCTTGTTGGTCTTAAAACCCCTATTGGGTCATCCAATGGGTAAAATGAAAAGATCTAAAATAAATAAAAAAAACATTTTTTAAGACTTCCTCCTTATCATGTTCATGATAAGGAAAGGTTCATTCAAAATAATAAAGACAAAATAAATCTTCCATAAGAACTTTGCTTTTCAAAAAAGCACCTTTTCAAAATGCACTTAATAAAATATTTTCCACAAAATTTTATCACCTCATTTAACAATTCTCATAATTACATGTAGGACTTTTCAAAAATAAAATTAATAACATTTTCCAAAAGCACAAACAAACATCTTCTTTCAATTCACTTTGATGAAGATTTCATTTTCAAAATAAAATGAACAATCATCTTTTCCAAAAAAATCATAATCATAAAGTTTTCAAAAAAAAAGCACACATGAATTTCTCCATTCAATATACACTTATTGAATGGAAGTTCATTCAAATAAAACTAACAACATCTTTCCAAAACAACAAATGAACATCTTCCATCAATTCATTTTGATGAAGATTTTAATTTCTAAATAAAATAAACAATCATCTTTCTAAGAAATCAAAATCAAGGTTTTCAAAAGCACATATGATCCTTTCCATTCAATATACTCACACTTATTGAATGGAAGTTTCATTCAAAAAAAATTAAAATTTTCAAAAGCACATGTGAATCCTTTCATTCAATATACTAACACTTATTGAATGGAAGTTTCATTTCTAAAACAAAATTAAATTTTTCAAAAGCACATATGAACATCCTCATTCAATATACTCAAATTTATTGAATGAAGATTTTATTCTCAAAAAAGTAAAATCATTTGGAAATCCCACTTAAACATATCCACATATGATTAAGTTGGAATTCCCTCTCAAAAAGCAATAATCACACACAAAATAAAATCTTACATTTCAAAATAAGATTAACTTCCATTCCACATACCAAATTTGTGAAATGGAGGACCTCTTTTCAAAAATCAAAACTTAAACAATCACATCCAAATTTTTTTTAAAACATACTTGGAACCTCATTTAGCATATTCAAATTTGCTAAGTGAAGTTTCCAAACTCAAAATCAAAGATTTCAAAAGAAAAACTTTCAAACACATTTTGGAACTTCATTTAGAATATTCAAATTTGTTAAGTGAAGTTCCAAATCAAAATCAAAAAAAAAAAAATTCTAAACACATTTGGAATTTCACTTAACATACCTAAATTTGTTAAGTAAAGTTTCCAAATCCCAAAATCAAAATTTTCAAACAACTTTTTGGAACTTCACTCAACATACCTACATTTGTTAAGTGAAGTCTCCAAATCAAAAAATCAAAGTTTTCAAAACACATTTTGGAACTTTTATTTAACATACCCAAATTTGTTAAGTGAAGCTTCCAAATCAAAAAAAAAATCAAAATTTTCAAAACACTTTTGGAACTTCATTTAATATACCCAAATTTATTAAGTAAAGTCTCCAAATCCAAAATCTAAAATTTTCAAACACCATTTGGAACTCTCAACATACCCAAATTTGTTAAGTGGAGTCTCCAAATCAAAATCAAAATTTTCAAACACACTTTGGAACTT
Organism: Cymbidium sinense; assembly: GCA_021442155.1. Classification (NCBI taxonomy): domain Eukaryota; kingdom Viridiplantae; phylum Streptophyta; class Magnoliopsida; order Asparagales; family Orchidaceae; genus Cymbidium; species Cymbidium sinense. Next base: position 62,646,971 of record CM038230.1, read on the forward strand.
GATTTAACATACCCAAATTTCTTAAGTAAAGTTTTCAAATCCAAAATAAAAATCAACAATCACATTTCAAAATTTTCAAACAACAATTTGGAGCTTCATTTAACATACTCAAATTTGTTAGAGTTTCCAAATTTCAAATTTTAAAATTTTCAAACACACTTGGAACTTCATTTAGACCAAATTTATTAAGTGAAGTCTAAATCAAATCTAAAATTTTTTAAACACCACTTTAGAACTTCATTTAACATACCCAAATTTGTTAAGTGAAGTCTCCAAGTCTAAAATTCAAAATTCTAAACACATATTTGGAATTTCACTTAACATACCCAAATTTGTTAAGTGATGTCTCCAAATTCCAAAACAAAATTTTCAAACACATTTTGGAACCTAATTTAGCATACCCAAATTTGTTAAGTGAAGTTTCCAAATCAAAGCAAAATCTTCAAACACCTTTGGAACTTTTTCTTTAGCATACCAAATTTGCTAAGTAAAATTTCCATTCCACAAAACTGGGACTTCATCTTTAGTATACCAAATTTGCTAAAGGAAAGTCTTCATTTTCAATCAAATCAAAACAAACCAAAATGAAACACTTAGGATTCCCTTAGCATACCCAAATTTGCTAAGGATCCTACCTTTCAAAAACCAAAACATTCCAAATAAAATGAAACACTTAGGATTCCCTTAGCATGCCCAAATTTGCTAAGGATCATTTTCAAAACCAAAACATTCCAAACAAAATAAAACACTTAGGATTTTCTTAGCATACCTAAATGTGCTAAGAATCCTATTTTCAAAAATAAAAAAAAAAACACTTGGATACTTCATAGCATACCTAAATTTACTAAGTGAGAATTCCAAAATTTTCCATAATCAAAACAAAATTCACAAAAGAAATAAACATTCAAGACTTCACTTAGCATACCTAAATTTGCTAAGAATGAAATTCAAAACAATCAAACAAAAAAAATCAATTTGAACCTTACTTTAACATACCCAAATTTGTTAAAGGAAAGGGTCCTCAAAATCACAAAAAAAAATTCAAAATATCAATGAACCTATGGAAGCATCCTATCAAAATTTTGAATCCATATTTCAACATACCTAAATTTGTTGAAGTTTGGATTCATACTAAAATTCCTCTTTCAATCAATCTCTTCAAATCTATTTAAACCCACTTAACACTTCCAAGTTGTTGGTTGTGGGTTCAAATTTTCAAAATTCAAAATTTTAAAAAAATCTATGACAAAACTAATACAAGTATTGCTCATTCTGATTCTTTTTAGTCGACTGTCTGATTCAATTTCATCTTACTATAATTTTGGAAATGGCTGGTTCCCAAAAGTTTGTCTTCACCTTCCCCATGGTATGGATCTAGCTTTGGTCGGTGACTTCCCTATTTGGACCATACCCACGATTCACTTTGGTGGGGATTTTGGGGAAGATCACTTGTGAGGGCATTCCCCTCACTCAGAGAATGAAGGTGGTGGCGGGTCATCGGGATAGACTTACTTTTTGATTGATGTCTCCTCACTAAAGAGAAAAGCTATGGTAGTACCACGGACTTTGGTTATTATGTTCAAAGCGGTTCAGATCTAGCGGTTCATCCCAAAGTTGCTCATGTTGCCCCGGTGTAGTACCATCTGTGCCCTCAAGGGTAAGGTGTTTGGCATGCCTCCCCTACATTGAGTATGGGTCTAGCTCACCTCCTCTCATCTACCCATACCCACAGGAACAAGAATCATATGATCAAACACTTCCATACTGGGGAGGGAGCTAGAGCGGCTCAATCGACCATGGATGAATCTCCCATCATCACTTCACCGGTTACATAAAACCAGTTTCATCCTCTCCATCGGATAGAGAGGATGCTAGGAGGATTTGTTCATCACCTCCTCATGTGCTTCAGCAATTTTTTAGGGGAGGAGGTCATCAGGCCTTTGATCTATTCTATGCGGTAGGTGAAGAATCTGATGCTCAGTCCATCACATAGTTTGATCTTTGATCTATTATTCCCATAGCATAGGAGGAAGATTCATCAAGAGAGGGCCCGTGAGGCCCATCACACATTACTTGCAAGAGTGGCGGAGGTTGATCATCGTCGTTCTTATTTTGATTGATTTTAGCTCGGCGTGCTACTCGACCATCTTCGATAGTATTCTTCTCAGGACCCACACCACCAGAGGGTAGTTCACGTGCACATAAGTTGGTGGTGTCTCCACCCACCGCTCTACCCCTTGTTAGCCATCGCATGCAGGTTGCGGCATCTCCCATTCCATCTAAGGCCATGAAGGCTGCATCAGGAAAAACACACCCGTTGGTGATCCTACTATGGCCAAGGATCCTACTCCTCCTACACTACCATTATGGTAGGGCGAGCTCTCTTTCGACCTTCTACCCTGTGGTGGTGCGAAAGTGGCGACCATGGCATCGTGGTTCCTTCACCAACTCCATATAGCGGATGTGGAGATGGTGACAATTGTTAGATATTCAAGTTGGCAATTGATTGTAGTAGTGGTAGAGGATCATTCTAGGATTGTTACCTATTACGGCCATTAGTAGTGAGTATCATTCTTCCAATGTACGATGACAGATTGACTCCTGGTGAGGAGGTGCCTCTGATGATAGTGATCACGTCAACCTAAAGCTGTTTGTACCTCGAGTTGGATCGTTCCTTAGATGACATAGTTGCACTATTTCATGGAGAAGAAGGAGATCTTGGGGTACACAGTCGATGAAGAAAGAGTCAACTGATCCCAATGAAGATGACTTGATGGGGATTCATGGTATGCATGCATGGTTGATACTAGAGGATCTCTTCTTAAGAACAACAGCATGGAAGGTGATGAGGTTGATCAAGAAGACACGAGAATCACCAACACCTCGCATTAGTTAAGGTAGAAGGACAAGATTGATAGGATGGAACATCAATTACAAGACTTTATTAAGGGTATGCTTGAAATAAGCCCCTAGTTCATCCTATTATGATGTTAGTCATCGTTAGTGCATGCCTTGGACCTAGCCAAGACTTTACCTCTTGTTGAGCAAGGTAGCACTAGTATAGAAAGGTAGTGGAAAGTACCTCCATACATGAAAAGATCTAAAATCCATGGTTGAGGGTGAAGGAAGCTTTGGCTCATGCCGGGAAGGATCATCGGTTCCAAAGGGTAGACCCTACCTAGTGGAATTGATGCTATCCAATATCCCAAGGGTTTCATGCCTCCTTCCTTCAAAAGCTTTGATGATAGTCAAAATCCAAGGCAACATATAGCACATTTGGTCCAATTATTACAAGCGGTGATGCTTTACTCTTTAGACTCTTTATTAGTAGCCTGGTGTGCTTTTGATTGGTATGATGAACTGTCCAATGGTTTATTAAAGACATTCTTGAGTTAGAGTAACTCTTCATCAAGAGTTCTTTGGAGCTCAACAAAGGGTTCTTGTAGGTGATCTCTTTGTAGCATAATAACACCCAGGTGAGTCCTCATTGATTTTATTCTCACGTATGAAGTGTGAACCAATTTGTGAATAGCATTATGATTCTCTTGAAGAATATCCATGGCCGATCACCTTCATGCTTAAGGGCTTCACTATCAAGATATTTGAGAAGCTAATCAATAAGGTGACTAGTCTATAAGGAGTAGCCAAATAGTTTCCTTTTCAAGATCGGTTGCCAGCGAAATATCAAAAGCTCTATGAAGAAACACGGGCAGTGGTTGTGGTTGACAAGGGGAAGCGGTAGAGATCGTCGAGAGACCATGACCTCGGCCTCCACCTCCTTTGCCACCTGAGTGACCCTCCAGCCTCCACCACCACCCTCGACCATACCCAGTGTGACATGCATACCCTCCGTAGCTATGGTCCACTTACTCTTTTAGATGAGTTAAACAACCTTATTCTTTTAAGAGGGAAAATTAGAAAATCTTTAAGAATCTCTTAAAGAAACTTGATTTCCATCTACTTAAGCCTAGGAGATGGAGGAAGTTAGCAAAACTCATGATCCAAACTTTTGCCCTTACCCATATACTAGGCCACATTTTGGAGGATTGCTTCACATTTTGGGTGGCTTAAACAGTTTCAAGATCGGTGTTGTAGTTATCCCAAAGGAATACCTTGTGGAACAACCTTAGTTCCATTAGGGTAATCCTTGGGGATACATGTGATCCTACCAAAACCAAAGAAGGTTGGGATATCTCTTTATCTAAACCTCTAAGAAGATAGTTTAGAAGATCAAGAAGCTTTCCTTTGGTGCTTGAGTCTCAAACCTCCACCACCAAGGAAGGTTTGCAAGTTGCTAACTCTAAGAAAGGAGGAGCTCAACATGAGTCACTGGGATAGCCCTTTAGCTTGCCCCGGACCTTGTCTAGCCTCCAACCTTCATTATAGTTTCCACTGCGGCGGCTTCTTCCACTTCATCTAGTTCTTCTATTTCTTACTAGTAGAACTCTTATATCTGGATAAGGGCATCAAATCCCTTACTCACTCACTCTACTTGATTTCCACTTTGTACCTCCAAATAATTCCAAGAAATTGAAGAATAAAGCTAGGAATTATATACGTGTCACTTTTGATGGGTTGTCTTCTTCAATTCCTAATGATAACTCTTCAAGTCTAAATAATTATAACAATTTTGATCTTCCTCCTTTTGATTGAGTTGGACTTTCCAACTCAACACTCTGAGTTCACCTCTTGAGATAGACTTGGAATCATTTGATTACGAGGGTCCCATAGGAGAAAGTGAGCCTAAAGTGTGTAGAACCTTCCACCACCTTGTCTCAAGAGATCCAAGTCAACCTCCATAGTGGCAGGTACTACCTCCTAGGCAACATCTCAAGATGGGGAAATAAGTCATTGGTATTGAAGATCAAGAAGCCCTTCCACAGATGCTCCCCTTGGATATGCTTATGGAAGACCCAAGGTGGACTACATTATCCTTTCTCTTCTAAGAAAGTTTCCATCTAAGCTAAGCATATATGATGCCCTTGTATCCAAAGAGATGAGGGAATCACTAATCAAGGATTTTCTTGATCTTGAGATATGCTTAGCTCAGTGACCACTATAGGTGAGGAAGCACACTATACAAAACAAGCCCAAGGGATTACCTTCACAGATGAAGACCTTGGGGACTTGAGCACAACCATCCCTCTACATCAATGACATGGATAGGTTTAGACAGGGTTCTCGTGGATGGGTATGGGTGAATATTATGATTCTAAAGACCCTTGCCTATTTGAAGATCGACATCTCCACACTCAGGAGATAGGATAATGTTGAGAGGATTCAATGATCAAGGTGAGGGCTTTAGGTTCCATATAGTGTTACCTTTGGAGATCGATGGAAGACTAAAGCTAGTTCAACATCATTGATTTGAATACTTCATTCACTACTTTGCTGGTAGGCCTTGGAATACATCAAACTAGATCATTCCATCCTCTCTTCATTACATCAAGTTCAAAAGATGGAATTGAATATCGGTCCAGGTGATGAAAGACATTTTCGGTTAGAGGTTGAGATTTATGAGGATGTGACCTACTATCTTCCTCAACACCCTTTCTCGAACATGGACAAAATTTAATTACAAAATCAAAAGAAAAATAAAAAAGAAAAGATCAAAGAAAATGAAAAGAAAAATAAAAGTCCAAACCCACAAGGGAAATGAGAAAGAAATAGATGCATCTCACATTCCACCCCATTCATCATATGGACATGTGGGTAGAATGGCTCAACCTCCACCGGGGGGTAGAAACAAAGGCGTTCGAGGTGGAAACCCCTAGTTGGCCTTCAATAGAGGTCGTGTTAGTTCACATGAGTACCTACTATTCACATTGACTTGGAATCTAGCTCGGAGGATGAGTTTAATGTGATTAGTATACCAGCCAACCCCTCTCGGCGAGTCATTGGAGGTGACTTTCTTTCCAAATAGTGATGAAGACCGGCCTCAAGCAAAGCAAAGCATTTGAATATGGTTTATGAAAACTATTAGGCATCGGTTGGGAACCTAGCTCTAACCTCACTTACATCTCAAAAGTTGAAGGTTTAGTAGTTAAAGTCCCTAAGTCTTCCGACATGAAGTAGAAGAGGTTCTTTTTGGGTTCATCCTCTTTAAGTCCTAAAGTGGATGTAGAACTTAAGGAGGATACTTTTAATGAATTAATGGAATTACCTTGATTTTTACTCCTTGTGTTCAAAATCTTAGAAAGGTTTGGTTCCTCACACTTGGTCCAAAGTCGAGTACTTTGAAAAAATTATGGAAACACTAGGCAATCAAAAGCAAGACTAGAATTCAGTCAGGGTCTAATGATGATAGCGATCTTGTTTGTTGTTACCAACTATTTGGACTCGATAGGTTCTTCTCACATCCCAACTCTTATGAGAATGTGTGTTTAGAAACTCGATGATCCAAATGATCTTCAAGTCATGGATGCACCTAGAATTTGAAGAAGAAATCCATTCAACAATAGATAAGCTCAAAGAAATATGATAGAAGAAAATCCTTGCCCAATGTACATCGGTTTGTTCTAAATGAAGAACTAATGACTTGGTTGGGTTATTGAGAGTTTAAAGATTGCTTCACATGAGTTATGAAGAAATACCATTATCTCTTGATGTTGCAAACCAAGCTAGCAATATACCTAACGTTACCCTATTAAGCAAGCTCCTAGGGCATGTAATTAGAAATTGAACAATAGGTCATTTATGAAGTTAAGAAATTGATCGATGCTAGTTTCATCAGAAGAAAATATCTACCAGTTAGCTAGTGTCATCCGTTAAGAAGAAGAAGCCAAATTACATTTATGTCAATTTTAGGGACTTAAATAAGGCATGTCTAAGGATGAGTTTCCTCTATACTAGAATTAATCATGGACATTGCATCATCTCATAGTCTTCTCTTTCATGGATGGATCATATACTAACCAAATTAAGATGTCTGAAGATGAAGAAATCCTTTTCAAACCCCGATCGAAATCTTCATTATAGGTCATGCCTTTTCCTTAAAATCTTTGGTGCTACATACCAATGGGCCATGACTCAAATCTTCCATGAACTCATCCATCATCGGGTTGAGTGCTACATTGATGATCTAGTAGTCAAAAGTAAAGAAAAAGACCACCTCTTTGACTTGAGAGTAGTTTTGTCAATTAAGATAATATAACCAAAATGAATATCACGAAGTGTGCATTTGGGTAGCGGAAATTCCTTGGGTTTGTTGTCAACACCGTGGAATAGAGATAGATCACGAAAAGATTAAAGCTATCTTAAAAATGCCACCTCTTAAGAGTTTAACTCAACTCATCCTTTCAAGGATGGTTGGCATATCTAAGATGCTTTATCTCAAACTTATCGAGGAGATGCAAGCCTTTTCGCACTTGTCAAAAGGATGCTAAGTTCAAGTGGGATGATAAGTGCGACATGCATTGAAGATATCAGTAGTACTTGGTGAAGGACCGCGGTTCTCCTACTATCGGCGGGCCACTCATCCTTTACCTTTGCATTGGATGACTCTCTTGCACTTTTGGCCCAACAATGATGAAGGAAAGGAGAGTGCCCTCTACTACTTACCCAGTCATCTAATCCCCTAAAAGCAAACTATCCACTGAGAAACATTGCCTAGCTTTGATCTTTGCCTCCCAAAAGCTATGACACTATATGCTTTCTCATAAGGTGAAATTGATCTCAAGATGAATCCATAGTATCTCATGACAATACTTTCTAGACATTTGGCTCACGTCCATGATACTCTTGCGGTTTGATATCACTTTGTATGGTGTGGTTAAAAGATAGGCATTAAATTTCTTAGCGACACCCACTTCTGTTGATTCTCCACACGTGATCTCCCGATGAACAAATCATGAACTTAGGAAGCCGGCAATCAGATGGGAGATATATTTTGATGGTCTTTGCTTCTTTTCTTAAAGGTGAAGCATCTATTCTAGGAAGGTAGGGGTAGGAATAGTTCTTAACTCCAAACCGTGATGTGATGAGATTCTCATACTAACTTTCCAACCCTATGAACAATGAAGCCAAGTATAAGGCTTTGATTATCGATGAGTTAGTCCTCACTATCGATGTCAAAAGCATCAATATCTTTGGGGACTCTCGTTGGTTATCAACAAGATCTGGGTCCTACAAGGTTCTCAAACACAAGCTTTGGGAATATTGATATTATTTGGAAATGAAACCTTCATTTAATAAATTTGGGAATATTGAATGAGGATGTTCATTTTAAATATGTGCTTTTGTTGATTTTGATTTTGGTTTTGAAAAGAGCCTACATGTGAATCAGATTGTTGATGGCACTACCATGAGTATACCATAATCTCAAAGTTTTCATCTACAAGGTTCCCAGAGTAGAAAGCAGATGCTTGGCTTTAAATGTGCCAAAGAATTGGCATGCTTGAAAGATGACTCCATTCAATAAGGGTCCAAAATAGAGTCCTTCCCTTATTGATCGAACTCATCGAGAGACTTTCTCTTGAAGGGGAGGTTGTCATTTCCAAAGGATGAAGAGTGGATTGGAGGAAACCATTCATAGATTACTTGAACAGACAAACTATCTTAAGAGAAATCACAAGCCCATCGGGTGAAAGAGAGTTCTCTCTACTCTCATTGATGGCACCTGTACATGGTTCTTTGACCAATTGTGGTTACATTATTTGGACAAACACAAGGTCCATGGCATTATAAGCGAGGTGCGGTATATGCAAACTCATCTCAGTCCAAGATGAAGATGAAGATCAAAAGACTAGGATACTCGCGGCCTGATCAGACGCATAGATATAGCTAGAAGATGCCATCGTGTCAAGTACCGCGATGTGGTCCTTCACTAGCCACCCAACATTCTACTACATTCCTACATTAGCCTCATGGCCATTTGAGTGTTGATGCGATATTGTGGTCTGATTGATCCTCCTTCTTCAAGTGTGGTTCATTCTAGTTGCCACTACTTTTCCAAGTGGGCGTTATCCCACTCAAGAGGTCACAACTCAACATGTGTTTTAGTTTTTTAGAAACCATATTGTATATAGGTTGAGGTGCCTCAATGAATTATATCGATAATAGTCGCATTCAAAAGCGAAGATCAATAGCTTTGCCGGTATAGAAGATATACTCTCTACTACCGAGCTAATGGATTAGAAGCATTCAACAAAACTCTCATCCATATTAAAGAAAACTCTTGATGGAAATAAATAATAATGGCAAGCGGTTGGTTGAAGCCTTGTGGGCTCTTGCATCATATCGACTCACTCGGTCTACCCCATTTTCCTTAGTGTATGGGTGCGGCCATTCTACCTTTAGAAGTTCAGTTCCCATCACTAAGGATAGCATTGGGTAACAAGATCACTTCATAATAGAATGCAAAGTTGCGTTAGAAGAGCTCAAAGGTTTGGAGGAGAGTCATCCACAAGCGAACCTCGAGTTGTACAAAGCCAAAATGATTCAAGTTCACAATAAGATGGCGACCTAGGTCTTTCTTTAAGTAGGAGAACTTGTGTTAGTCTTAAAAGACCAATTGCCCATCAAAGATGGGAGGCAAGTTTGAACACACTTGGGAAGGCCCTATGCTATAGAGAGGCTTACCAAGGAGGATCTTATCTTATTGATTGTAAAGGGGAACACCCGATGCTTCCAATTAATGGGCTCTATCTAAAGAAATATTACCCATGAAATAAATCATGTTTAAAATAATCATTAATAAAAGAACAAAAATTTGATTCCATTCATCAAATATTCTCTTCTTTCAAGTGTTTGCTTGTCTTGCGAATCCGTGATGTGTTTAGGGTAGGTGTATTCCCCTAGTGGCATCCTATCCCTCCATGTCACAAACACAACAATGCTATTAGAATAGGTGTGAGAGAACCCAAGTGGCATCCTATTTTGATTAGCACAACTAAATTAGGTGTAAGAGAAGCAACATTCTTTCTTAGTGGGACTCTTTGTTGCCATCGTGGCATCATTTTAAATTCCCCCTATTTTAAGGTAGGTGTAAGAATCCCCACAGGCATCCTATTCCCTTTTAACACATACACAACAAACACAAATCTTTTCAAGCTATTTTGATGTGGGAGCAAGCCCCTGTAGCACTCACTCATTAGGCTGCTCTAGGTTTCTACATGCTACCTCGCTAGTATGTCACCCTAGTGATCACTTATTGGAAGATGTGAGTCTGCTTTCTTCCTAACTTGATTGTAAACCAATAAGTGTCTTATTAGTATGGTAGGCTTCACTACCCTCGATAAGCTACCTCATGTTGACTTCATTTAAGAAGATGTGAGTCCCCTTGCTTCTTGAACTATCCATCATGCTCTAACTAGGAGTATATTTGAGGTTAGCGTAAGTCCCCAAAGACTCCTTTCCTCTTGACTACTGAGTTGATATAAGTCCCATGGGGCATTCACTCGATAGTCACCCGTCGAGCGAAGACTATCCTAGCAATCAGTTCTACTAGGAGGATGTGAGTCCCTGCTTTCTTCCTAGGTTGATTGTTGCAAATGACCCACCTTAGGTTGGTTGATGTTTGTTATGTCACTCACGGTGAGTACTACTCTTGGCGATATGAGTCACCATGCTTTCTCCTTGAGTTGGACACGAATACCTATTGGATATATGACTAGCCATGTCATCTTCTCAGGGTGTTGGATTAAGCCCTTTAGACCCCATCCCCAGTGGGCACTCTATTGGGATCACATCCTTTGTGACCCCATTTAGACACTACAGGTTACTTGGACAGTCTCCCTTTCCTAGTAGCCACCACTATGGTTGGAGAATTTGTTTAGATATGCAAATTCTCCCTTGATTGATAAATTTGATATAGGTCTAGTGATATAAGCTCTCTTTCTCGGTTTGATCCCTCACAAACTAAGGGCCCACATTAAAATAAACTAAAATAAATAAATAAAATTAATTTGCTTGTGGATTAGGAATTCAAGCCTAAAGGGACCCTTCTCCCAAGTAGGCATCCTATCTTTAAGGTAGTGTCAAAACTTCCTATAGGACTTGACTACGAGTTAAGATAAATCCCGGTATCTCACTTTCACCCTTAGGTCAGGTCAAATCTATTTTCCACAAGCAGTTACCCACGATAGTCATTCCGCTTTGGAAGAAGTAAGACTATGCATTCTTTCTATCATGATTGTCACAAATCGACGGCGACCCAAAGGTTCGATTTGTTACCCAAAGCAACCGATCTCCCAGTGATCACTTCTAGTGGAAGAGGTGAGTCTCCAAGCTTTCTTTCCCTTAAATTGATCATTGCAAACCAAAAGGCACTTTGCTTTGCTGGATAGCTCCCCATCGGTGAAGCTACTCCCTTGTTTGATAAATCGAGATAAATATAGGCTAACATCGCTTCTTCTCGTGTGATCCACCACAACAAATCCATCAAAAATAAACAAATCTAAAAAATAAAATCAATCTTTGGCTATTCTTGAGTTGATTTAAGTCCCAGCGACATTCACTCAAGTAGTCAACCCTAGGTCGGTTTGATCCATTGCTTTGCAACCAATCACCCTAGTGGTTCCTTATTTTTTAGAAGATGTGAGTCTCCACACTTTCTTCTTAAAACTTGACCATTGCAAAGCGAAATTTGATTAGATAGTCCTATCTTGTGGTTGGTAGACTACTCCCTTTGATTGGTAAATTTGAGTCGTCATAGGCCTCCATGGCCCTTATTTAGTACATTTTATCACAAACCAATAGGATCAATCATAAATAAACAAATCTAAAATAAAATTTATCTTTGGCTATCTTGAGTTGATCTAAGTCCCTCACGGCATTCACTCAATAGTCACTAGCTGGTTTGATCCATTGCTTTGGCAACCAATCACCCCAGTGGTTCCTTATTTCTAGAAGATGTGAGTCCCCATGCTTTCTTCTTAAAATTTGACCATTGTAAACTAAAAGGCACGGTTGGATAATCCTTCCTTATGGTTGGAAGACTACTCCCTTTGGATTGGTAAATCGTTAGGTCTAGGCCTCCATGGCCCCTATTCGGTATAGTTCGCAACCAATAGGATCAATGTCAAATCTAAAAAATGAAATCTATCTTTGGCTATCTTGGTGATCTAAGTCCCCTCATTCACTCAATAGTCTTAGGTTGGGTTCAATGCCTTGCCAATAGATTACTGACTAGTCCCTACTTTGGAGGATGTAAGTATACTACACTTTCTTCCTAGTGCAATGGCTATATCTTGAAAGGTATCCCTTTGGTTGGCTAGTCTACTTGTGTTTAGTAGACTACCCCTTTGAATTGGTAAATCTAAGTTAGGTCTAAGCCTCCATGGCTTCTACCAGTGTGATCCATCGTAAACCACAGGTTAATCTCAAAATCTAAAATCTAAAAATTTGAAATAAACAAATCCAATGAAATAAAACAAAATAAAACAAATAATTAATCTAAATCAACTTTTGCTTCTCCTGTGAGATGCAAATCATCTAGTTCCCCAACGGATCAGGAATTCTTATCCTCAATGGATTTCTCAATTCCTCCACGGATGACTTGAACTTGCTTCGCTAGTGGAGAGTTCACTTTTCTATCCCCGTGGAGTCTAAATAACTAAAAAATAAATTAAACAAACAACAAATGAAAACAAATTCAACCCTCTTCTTAAACTCAAATCAAACTTCTCATCCCATTATGGATGACTTGAACCCTTCTAGTGGAAGGTTCACACTCTATCCCTTAGTAAAGGCTCACACTCAAATCAAACTTCTCCAATAGTTATATTTGCAAATATACATGCTTAACAACAATTGCTTGCCAAGTCCACTTGTCATATTCTATGCTAAGAGACCTAATTATACAGAAAACAACATTTATTTTATTTTATGATAGTGATCCCTTTAAGAAAATTCCCTATAGAAAATAGTGTTAGCCTAAAAGGAATGCCCTACCATCCGGTAGTGAGCAAACAATCCTTGCCATCCGTTACATCTAAAAAAGAAAGTTAAAAATCTCATCTGATTGTGATGATGATGAGAACACATCACCTAGGTACCATGACCTCATAGGATAGCACAATCCCTTGTAGAAAATAGTGTTAGCCTAAAAGGAATGCCCCCATCGCACTAGTGAGAAAACTATCCTTGCCATCTAATTGTTCGCATCTAAAAAAAAGAAAGTTAAACATCTCACTATAGTGCAAATGATGATGAGATCACATCGCTAGGTACCAATTCATAGAATATAGAATCCCAAATTGCTCTTAAAGGTTGCCCAATGAAATAAGTCGATTATTGGTGTGCCATGATATTACCAAGGCATTATAATGACATCTTTTAATTTTAAAAGCAAGAAAAGCACCATTCTCGTCCATAAGCACTAACTACCCAAATAAAATTGGATGGTTATGAGGTGGAGCACCGATGGAGGATCTTTATAAATGGGAGAAAATTGCTCCCCTTCTTCTTCCTTTTTCCTTCCTTCCTCCCACTCTCATTCTAACCCCTTTTCTTGTTCTTGCTCCCATATGCTCTCTCAATAAGCATGCTTCCACTATGAGATCGATCTCTTTGTGCAAGAAAGAAAATCAAGACTTACTCTCTTCTTCCGAAAAAAGAAATTTTACTAAATTTTACCTTGATCTTGGATCCAATGAGAAATGGAAGAGCATAACTTTGTTTAGATGTGGAGTAAAAAGAATGCTCTCTAAAGACTTGAAAAAATATTAGAATCTTGAATGTTGAAGTCCTCCACCATTGAACTTAGTTTCGACTGAGAAAAAATAACTTCTCTCTATCGATCTTAGATCCGGAACAAAAGCGAAGAGTGCTTAACACTTAAATATGTAAAATCTAACACCTAAGGTGTTATGTCCAAATAATTATAAAATCCTTTAAAATTTTCAAGAATTCAGCATTTTTTCCTACAACACTACGGCCATGCTCCGGTCTGTGGTGCCAAGCTCTCTGGAAAGAAATCTTGAAGGTTATATTTAGAGCATCGAGGCACTAGAAATACATCACTACAATGCCAAACTCTTAGGTAAATAGAGTCTCTTAGCTTGAGGCACCCGACATGAGGTGCCATGCTAAGCTTTCATGTCCATTATCTCTTATACAAAGCCACAACGCTATACATTGAGCCTGACATATACGCCATTGAACTTTGTTTTGGTGTGAAATGAAATCCCTCCATCAATCTTAGATTAAGAATAGGAGAAGAGTGCTTAGCACTAATTTATGTAAAAATATAGCATTGTTAAGGCGTTATGCGATGAAATTTCAAAGTTTTAGGTACCAATGAAACAAAGCTTAGCCGTGGTGATAGCAGGTGCCATGCTCTCAGTTGATTATAGAAAGTCATCTAGTAGCACCTCCATGTCAGATCTTAAGCACCATGAAGCGGAAGTTATTTCACACCTAGAACGAACATGAAAATCATAGGTCTAGGTCTCTAGCAGACACAAACATTGCATAATAAGGGCCAAGGTGCCAACCTCTGGGTAAAAGTGATCAAATAACTAGTATAACAACTCCACACATTTAGTACAAAGGTGTTGGACTCTTGAGTTTTAAGATTATGTTATGCAAGCTAGAAGAACCTAACTTTGTATTCATTAATGGAGACTAACTCTCGATGTCATTTTTTAAGTTGAGAAGTTTTATTATTTTAATCTAGAGCTTTCAAATGATAAATTGAAGAGCACATACAAAGCAATGGACAAATATATAAAGAAGGTTCAGTTACGTATTGCTTCTCTTTGTTGTATGAGTAAATGAAGAAAAAAGAAAATCAATTAAAAGGGAGGGGTTACTAATAATTGTAGTTGTCATCATCCTCCTCCTTTTCTTCTTCTTTTGGCTCACGGTGGGGTCACATAAAGGCGATAATGAGATCTGAGGAAAAGAACTGTCTTGGACTTGCATAAAGTCACAATTTTCAAACATATAAAAAATGAGGCATTAAACTCAACCATGTATGAAAACTTCTTTTGTTACTCACTTATATTATGGTCAAATTTTCTTTCAAGTTCTAGCGGTGCTAACTAGACTGCCAATCTTTTTCTTAAATCCAAGACTTATCCTCTAATTTCTTGAGTTGCTCATTTATGGTCTTTAAGGATTTGGGCACGGGCGCATAAGCTTACTCCCACCTCTCCCTCAATGGATCCTTTAGTCAGAAGCCTTCGTATAAAGAATTCCTTATCAAAATCCCCTAACAATTTGTCACAACACTTAAACCATAAATATAAGAGAAGGATGACCAAACCCCTATTGTTACTACCCTTAGCGTATTATAGATATTATTATAAATAATCCTCCTTACATCCGTAGTAAAGCTCTTTTGAATTACTATTGACCTCACTTTATGAGTGAGGACTCATCCTTCCCTTCTTAGACATAGGAACCTTCTAGACACTTGGATTTTCCAAGCCATAGTACACTTCTAGTGACTAAGGGAACACTAATCCCAAGCATAGAGACTTAAGAAGGCATACCTTAAAAAGGACACTGTTGACCTCATTTTTAGAATGAGCCCTCAACATCTCCATCTTAGACATAGGACTCCTCTTAGATTGTAAGAGTTCTTTAGTCATAAGACACATCTAGTGATTAGGTGGGCACCACCTAACAGCAGAAGACTTAGAATGTTTAGCCATAGAATAAGTCATGCCATGGGGTGTTAGGAAACTTGCCTACCCTTAGCTTGAACTATTTCTCACTTCCCTTCCTTCAAGTAAAACTCCAAATCATTTCAATTTGATTTTCTCCAAACTCAACTCAATTCCATGATCGAAATCCATGGTTGAAATCCATGATTGAAATCTAAGATTTGAACCCATGATCAAAATCCATCCAAATTCCTATGTCCAAATTTTGCCTATGTCCTAAAGTAATCAAAACCAAATAAAATCTTTGATATTTTCTTATACCTCATTTATATTCTCATTTATATGCATATATATAAATGAAATATAAATTCAAATCATCAAATCAAATTCAAAATTCAAAATCAATTCATAAAATTTTCCTTAAATCCTTTAAATTCCCATTAATGGATTTAACCCAAATCTTGATCAAACCTATTCAAACTCATGGGATTTTCTCAAAACTTATTTATATTCTCATTTATATTCTTATATCTAAATGAAATATAAATAAAAATCAATCAAATCCAATCCAAAATTAAATTTCAAATTTAAAATCCTTAAAATTTCTTTAAATCCTTTAAATTCCATTTAATGGATTTAGCTTAAATCATGATCAAATCAATTCAAACTCATGGGATTTTCTCAAAACTTATTTGTATTCTCATTTATCTTCTCATTAAATGAAATATAAATATAAATCAGTCCAATCCAATTCAAAAATTAAATTCTATTTAAAAATTCCATTAAATCCTTTAAATCCCTTTTAATGGATTTAGCAAATCATGATTAAACCACTTCAAACCCATGAAATTTTCTCATGATCCATTTATATTCTCATTTATATTCACATATATAAATGAAATATAAATTCAAACAATCAAAACCACTTCCAAAATTCAAACTCAAATCAACTCAAAATCCAATCTAAGCCTTTCAAGCCAAAATCTTTAACTTAGCCAAATCAACTCTAAATCAAGCCAAACCATTGATTGTCTCTCATGACTCAATCAATCCTATAATCATGATCTCATATATAAATCCAAACTTCAATTAAACAATCACCCTTCAAAATCAAAGCCAAAATCCCTTCATTTTCTTCCTTTGAATATGAAATTGTCAAATGAACCAAAACCCATTTGACTTCAAACCACTTGCAAATGGATTTATATTTCAATCATAAGTCCATAAACAAGTTCAACTAACTTCAAATCAAGCTCGACCAAGCCATTTGACCCACTTAGGCTCACTTTACCCAAAGTGACCTAAAGTACCCTTATGAGCCAAATTTTGATCCTAACCAAATTGGATTGAACCAAACTCATATACCCCTCTCATCATGATCAACAATCATCATGGGATGATCAATCAATCAAATTGGGTCAAACGAAGTCAAACCTAAGGGTTGACCAAGTCAACACTTAACCTAAAATGAAACCTTACATAGCCAAATTCCACCATAGACCAAATGATTGAAACCATTGATCTAAGTTCACTCATGACCTATGTTTGAACTTGACCAAGCCAACATTTGAGCCTAACCTTGCCCAATTTGCCACTTGACCCAAGTTGACCCATTTTGACCTAAAGGGCCAAAATGTGTCAAAACTTGATCTAAGCCAAATTGATCCAAACCAATGGGTCAAGTTCATTCCTAATCACTTGTTGAAGTTGACCAATGCTTCAATTGGCCAACTAGACCTAACCTAACCCAATTGACCTTAGACCCAACATGACTAAAGGGGTCATGTTGAGCCAAGTGAACTTAACCCAAATTGATTGGAAACAAAGATACCAATCCACTCCATATGACTAACCAAACCCAAACCTACCCTTGACCTACCTCAAAAGACCAAATGGGTTAAATAGGTCAACTTGACCCATTTGACCTAAATGAAGTCATATGAGCCAAATTAAAAACTAATACAAATTGAAACAAACCAAAGCCACCAAAATATTTCAAATGGTCATATGAACTTGACCCAACCCTTAGTTTCACCCAATTTGACCAATTGGTCAACTTGACCAAGTTGACCCATTTTGACCTAAATGGGTCAACATGAGCCAAACCCATCAAATGAATTCCAAACCTTTTGAAACCTTGCCAAATTGAGTTTCTCCCCATACCCAACATGTCCAAAGTGGAAAAATAGTAAAAATGACCATCCTACCCCTAGGTGGAGAACAAATTTTGGCTTAACCCATGGGTAATTTGGCCATATCCTCTTCACATTCACTTGAGGCTTTCCTAAAAGCTCAAGGGGACTTAGTGATGAGTGGTGCATGCAACCCAATGGGTTTGGGTCAGCCCATTTAGTCCCTTGACCAAACCGACCCCAGCTTAAAATTGAATTTTCAAATTTCCTCTTAAGCTCAAATTAAGACACACAGGAGGTTGGCAATCCACTCCTTAGATCAAAGCGACCATGTGCACATGCAAAATAGATCGAATAGCCCTCCTAATCTCATCAATTGGATCAAAATGGCATGGACATTGAAGGCCGTCCATCCTTCAAGGGGAGACATTCTCCCCTAATTCTTCAATTCCCATTCACCTCTGTCGATTTAAGCTAAGGAACTCAAAGCAATCATCACTCCCAAGCTTCTTAGAGAGGATTAGGATTCCCCATTTCTTGGTTTTGCATAGTGCATAAATGGGGAGGTAGAGTAAATTGACAACTTTTTCACACTTGATTTCCTTCCAATTGCTCTTGCACACTTCATCTAGGAGCTCAGTGCACCTAAGCTTCGTTGAGTTCCCACATGAAGAAGGATCAAATTCAATCAAATCCAAAGCTCAAGAAAGGAGGAGTTGGTCCATCCATTGATACACTCAACCTCAAGTGCTCCAAACTTGACAGGCTTAGTCTCAAGAGAGAACCTTCTCCAAGGGAATTGAGTGCCGGTGATCACCTCGGCAAGGTATGGGATTCGATCACTAAACTCAATGTGGTGTGGAGCTTTGTGAAAGAAATTTTCACCTCATCGATTTTTTGACCATTAGATTTCTTTGCTCTGCCTTTAGATGGTGTGGGTAGAAATTGGTGTGATTCCATGCTAGATTGGATCTTCCCTTGATCATGGATGGTCTTTATTGATCAAGGGAAGAACTTAGATTATCTAAGCCGTCTATCCATGCATTTTAGATGGATGGCTAAGATTATTCGACATTTAGAAATCTATTTATCCTTTTAAACTATAGGGGAATCCTTAGGCGTTAGATCTTTGATCGGATGGTAGAAATTTAAGTGTGTGTGCTACCATTTGTGAGGTGACAACTTAACTCACCCCTCATGGTGCGATGCATGTAAAACGCACCGCCACGCCTCGCGTGAGCGAGGATTAGCTAGGATTAGTTAAATGCATTAATAATTCCTAATTAATCTAGAGAACTTCAAAATTCATAGCACTTCATAGAAAGATCAAAAAAATGTGAAATAAAACCAATGGATAGATAATTAAACCTAGAACATTTTAAAATTAATTTTGATGAGTTTTGAGTTATGATTTTCTTTGAATTTGGGTTTTATTAGAAATTGTATTTTCTAATTACTCTTTGATTAGATCTCTGATTAATCCCAAATTTCTTGGGTAAGTTTTAGGGATGACCTCTACCTTCTCTAATTTTCTTAGGATTTATTAAAGGTTTTATTAGAGTAATTTCATATGATTTCCTTAATTACCTTTGTCACACAATTAAGCATAATTAGGGGTGTGATTAGTGGTTTTACTTTATGATTAGGGTTGATTAAGGTCAGATCTAGTAAGTAGGAGGTTTATGAAATAATTTTGGGGCATTTCCCTAACCTATTTCCTAAACCCCCTCTTCTAATCTCCTCTTAATTGAGGGTTAATTCATTAATTATCCCTTAATCAATTTCTAAAATTCTCAAAAGTTCTAGAACTTAATTAACCTACCTTGGGTAGATGCTTAGTGTTTAATAGCCTAAGTACAATTAGAGAAATCAAAATCCAATTCACATGTGAAGGGTATTTTGACATTACTTAAATTAAACACCTTAGCTTAATTAACTTTTAATTGTGAGCCAAATTACATTAGGTATTTTCATTATTAGTTGCATTACAAATTTAAATTTCTTGTGGGTTTTATGTCATCTCATTGGCTCAAAATTATTTAGTTAATTCTTCTAAGGTGGTGTGTAAGGGTTAATTAAGCTACTTAATCATACCTTAACCTAATCAACACATAAAAATAGATCTAATTACCTAAAATTAAACAAAAATATTAAACACATCTGGAAATGGGTTAGGAACAACAAACTCATCACCTTTTCTAAATTAGACAAACTTCAAATTAAACAAAATCACTATGAAATTCACTTTGATTTATTCTAAATTTTTTTTATATGAATGTCTTTAGGATTTAAGTGAAGTGAATTTGTTTACATGCTTTCATTACTTTGGATCTTTCATAAACATGTTAAGTTGTATGCCATGTGATTTCATGCATTCATAGTTTTAAAATTCAAATTTTAAATTGAAATTGATCACTTTATGTCAAATTTGTATGTGTTGGCTAAAGTAAAAAATATGAGTGGATATTATCACTACTAAATCCAAATTATTTTCAAAATATATAAATCAAATACCAAATCTGAAAGTGTGCTACTTATATTTTAATTATAAGCTTGCATGTGATAGATTATAAAGGTATGCTTAGCATCGTTTTCTTTCTTTCTTATGTTACCATGGTTTTGAATAGGAGGTAAGATGTAGGGTTCATTTGAAAGGAACCCAAGACTTACTTAATACATACCCTATTCATCCTATGCTATCACATAAGAAGGTTTGCTATACTTGCATACATAAATTGCATAAACAAAAATGAATCCATTAAACAATTTTGCATTCTCCTTTTCATTTCATTTCATTTCTTTTATACATATGTTTATATTTAAGGAAAGTGGTATATAGTCTAGACAACCCAGGTTGCGAGGCTTTAAGTAGCCCTAAGTAGGTTTATACCTTACACCTCTGGTTAACAATGGTGTTGCACTCACTTATGCCTTTCTTACTTTCATATGTGTATATGAAATTTTGGATAAGAAAAACCTTTTCTACATAAGAAAAATCATGCATATTAATCTTCTAAATTTCCTTAATTGGATTACTTAGCATGCATCATAAAGTGTGTTAAATACTCTCATTTTCATGTATAGATATGCTTATCCATATGCATGTTATATATGTTGGGAAAGAAAGAAATGTGTGTTATGTGAATTTTGATTCATTTTATTTAATCTTAAAGCCTTTCTTTTTTGAATAGGTTTGTTTAGAGTTTATCTAAACTTAGGATTAATTAAAAGATTTAATCAAAACATTCACCTAAATGAAACAAAATGTGAACCTACTTTAGAAATTACTTAGGTTAAGGGAAGGAAAAGAAGTTCTCTTCTCTTTCCCTCTCTTCATAACTTAGTAATTAATTGTAGGATTCACTTAAACTAAATGAAAACACAAAATAAAATTATATCCAAAACTTCTAAACAACTTAAATGAAACCCTCCTCTAAGTTGAACATGCTTTTATACTTAGAAAATTTGAACTGAAGCCATAGCTAAGCATACCACACAAACCTTTAAAGCACACACATTAGCATAAGTCACCACTTCTATCTTTAGGTTAGGTGGGTGCATGGTTTGATGATTATTTTATTTGGTGAATATGTTTTAGTCTAGATGTTAGGATGTATGCTTGTAGAATGAATGGTAGGATGCTCTTAGTCTAATTATTTATTTGTAGGGGTTGTGCTTAAGGGGTGCTATCATAAATAAAAATATAAATGCTTTTGCTTGGGTGCCTTATACCCTAAGCATAATCCATGGGCAGTTGGACTTAGTCACCCATGTGAGGTGATAAGTCCAATGTACATGCTTGTGATTTGTGTAGTTTATTTTAGCTAACTTTTATTTTACAAGTGTTAGTTAGATTTCCACTTTTCCTTTTCATGTAAAAAATTTGTATAATTAGGATTTTGGAATGATTGTTATGGGGATTAGGATGAGCATTGGTCATAAGATCCTATCTTATGCACCATGTGAAGCTTGGAGCTACCTTCCAACCATCCAAAAGAAAGTACCAAAAGAAGAAAATAAGAAAGAAGAAAAGAAAGAAGAAAGAAGAAAGAAAGCTTGAAGACCCCATAACAATGAATTCCTTTGCTTAATTATAATTTAATTCATTTGTAATCCGGTTGTATAAGGGTAGAGCTCTACCCACATTTAACATTTTTTGGTTTGTCGTGGTGCCGACCACAATGGTTGGTTTGCATAAGCATAAAGACTTGCCTACATATATTTAAAATCATAGGATGAGTTAGTTGGAGGCTACCCCAGTGGTTGTAAGTCCAAGGCTGGTGGTTTGTCCTTTCTTATGCAGCAACCAATTACCCATTTTCTCCTTAGATTTAGGTTGTATTTGCCTTGTCAATGCTCCCTAGATTTAGGTTCCTAGGTTGCTTTTCCCCTTTATGAGTCAGCTTAATTCCTCACCTCTTAGGCATTTCCTTAATCTTTTGTTAAGGAATCATAAGTCCTAAATTTTTAATAAAAAATGAAACTCAAACAAACTAAATCAATTTCAAAATGTAAAGCCAATAGGATAGTTTGAGATGCATTCTAGGTTTTCTAGTATCATGAGCATCTTCTACTTATCCCCATTTGGCTTAGATAATAAATCTCTCTTTCATGAATTCCATTTGATCTTCAAAAATAAACCAAGCGATTGATAGTCCTTCTTATTGAAATCTTGAGACAACGATCATTTACCTTAATAGAGAGTTTTCCTAAGGAATCCCCATTCCTTAGGTTGTAATCTATGGGGCTTGCCCTATAGAGAACTTAATGAACTCAATTTAAAATAAGCCTGTTTTACTTTTCCATGCAAAGTAGTGGGCCGAATCTACGGTACATATGCGACCCATCATCTTTAGAGTCCTTATTGAGGTGATTAGGTCCATTAAAGGGTAGTGACTTCTATCTTTCAAGATAGTACACTATTTTCTTGATGGCATTACTCAATCACGAATAAGTATATTTGCGGATCAGCGTGGCATCCTAAAAGACAATTCCTATAAAGGGTATTATCTTTCTTTTCAGCAATTTGAAACTCCCTCTAATAGAAAATTTTCACCACAAATATGCTTTAGGACAAACAAGATTTACCTATCTATGGCCTAAACCCATGCTTGTCCACTCATCCAAAACCAACCTCAAGCAAACACAACCAACCTCAATTAAATTTTGTTTCCTATCCAAGCTCCAAGCCAAATTGACTTAAGTTCTAAACTAAGTTCATTCCACCATGATCCCATGATCCCATGATTGAAGCCCATTCAAACAAAAAAAATCCAATTGATTTTTAAAAGAACTCCAACCATTCAATAGATCATTTCAAACCCTCAGATATTTACAATCAAACCAATTAAACAAAATGAATCCAATTAACCCAAGTTATCCCATTTTACCTAAAAGGTTTAAATGAGTCAAAATATAATCAAATCCAAATCAATTGCAATCAAGGACCAATCAACCCTAAATCCATCATTGAACTCTTCTCAACACCTAATTCAACCAATTGAACTCAATTAACCCAATTGAACCACTTGACCCAAAGTAGCCTAAATGACCAAATTGACTTAAACTTCAATTCAACCCAATTGAATTGAATCAACCCATCCATAATGATTGTTGATCATCTTGGATATCCCACAAGATCCACATAGCAATCTTAATTCCTAATGTAAAATTATATTAAAATAGGAAAAGTAAATCTAATTACACATAAGTGTTAGCTAAACACACACCATACAACCCAAGTAGTTATATGAATAATTTGGACTTTTGCACATGGGTAACCAAGTCCACTGTCTAATGTAGATTATGCTTAGGGGTTAAGCAACTGTACAACAAAACATTTATATTTATTTTAAGCACCCCTTAAGCATAATCTCCTATAGAAAACATGATTAGGATAATCACTAACATCCGGTCACACATACAAACATAGTCTACAACATTACACCACAAAATAAAACATACATCAAATGGTACATCATCCTAACATAATGCTAGAAGTGGTAGCGTAATCTAATGTGTGTGTGTTAAGGCTTGTGTGGTATGTCTAACTAGGCTTTGGAGTTCTCTAAGTATGAAAGACATTTATTCATAATGGGTGGTTTCACTTTAAGTAGTTTAATTGATTTGTAAATTTTACTTAATGTTTTCTTTATTTCATTTGACCTACACAAAATAACTAAGTGTTATGAAGAGAAAGAAAAGAGGATCACTCTCTTTTATCCTTAAGTCACATCTATAGCAAATTAATTAATCAATTCCGTTAGTGAATGGCTTATTACATGTTTTAATTAATCCTAAGTTTAGGTTCAGTTTAGATAAACTCATTCAATAAGAAAGGCATCTTAAGGTTAGTTGGAATAAATTATTATCACATAACATATGTTTATTAATTTTATTCCATCATGTATATCATGTATATGATTAGAGCTAATCATAGCTATACATGCAATTTGTAGCTTAGCACACTTAAATGATGAATGTGAGTGAATATATTTGGAATTGATATTTCATTTAGTTGAATGATTTTGTCATATTAATTTAAAGCTCTATCTAAATTCTTATGCAAAGGCATAAGGAAAGAACCTTAAATCACATGGCTCAACTCAACCAATAAACAAAGTGTGAATGCATGCCTTTTAATAGAAAAGAAGGTTTTCATTCATTAGCTAAGTACACATCCACATGTATAAAAGTTTTAAGCGGTATGTCACCATTACGAGGGCAGGTAGGAACCTCCTTAGGGCTACTTAAAGTCATGCATCCCTAGAATGTCTAGACTAATATACGCTATACTTAGATACATATGGATGTATCGACAAGAATAAAAAACTATGCAAAAATTGTATTTTGATTTGATTGATTTATTTTATGTAAATGAATTAAACCTCAATCTAAATTCTAATGTTTAAATGCATAAGAATGAAATCAAGTGCGTCACCATTGTTCTACACCAAGGGAATGAGATAGGAACCTCCTCAAGGCTACTTAAATTTATGCATCCACAGGATGTCTAGACTAATATACCATTAACATTCTTACTTATGCAAATCAACAAATGAATGTAAGGAAGAGACTTGATTTCATACACTAGATTTATATTCACTTGTACTTCCTATATAACTAAATTTATAAGATATATGTATATTCATTCGTTTGTAAAATTTTAAAATATATTTGGGATTTAATAGTGATACTAGACACATATTTTTAATTTAAATCAACACATGCAATTTGACATAAAAGAAGTCATTCTATTTAATAAATTTTTAAAAAGATTGTTGCATGAATCATATGTCATATAATTCAAATTAACTAAGTCCTAAGGACAATCAAACTAAATAAGATTATTTAAAACAAACCAAAGTTCTTTAATGTCATTTCATTTTCATGTTTGATTATATTTAAGAAAAGTGAAGGAGGTTTGCTAATCCTAATCCCATTCCCCATGTGTGAGTTAATTTGGTTTAATGAAGAGTAATTAAGTTGATTTTATATCTTAATTAGGTTGGGTATGAATTAAGTCAATTAATTAACCCTTACCTACATCGACTTAAGTTAACTAACTAATTAATAATGAGCCAATATGATATGCAACCACATGAAAAGCAAATTTTCAATGCTCCTAAGAAATGAAAGGGGACTAATGCAATTGGCTCATGATTAATAGTTAATTAAGCTAAAGTGATCTCACTTAACTACTCTTATAATTTTCTCACACATGTGAGTTAACCATAATTTCATTAGCTCTCTCTTAGGTTATTGAACACCCAAAGAGCTACCCAAGATGGATTAAAGGTGATTAGATGTGAAGTGGATTTTAGATTGAGTTAATTAAGCTCATTAACCTATTTGGTTAAACATTAAACATTAAATATTTTCAATTAATGAAATTAACTTAAGGCAAGAGATCAAGAAAGAGGCCTTAATCTCAATCCCTAAGTCCCATATTTGATTATTTAGTCTCTAATTTTATCTTGGAGATTAATTAATTAATTAAGCACTTAATTAACTCATTAATCATTAATTAATCAAATTCTAAAGTGAAGGAAAACTTAGGAAATGAATTAGGAAAAATATCCCAATGGCGTTCCTAAGCTTCCTTAGCTTCAATAGAGGTAATTAGGCTTAAATGATTAACTAAGCTCCACTCACTAATTATCACTAATTATATTACAAAAGTGATTAAGGCTTAATCAATGGATTTCCTAATTAAGCAACTAATAAAATTCTAGAAAAATAGGAGAGATAGGTCATCCTCCCAAAGACGTAAAAAAATTTAAGATTAATTAGGTGATTAATTAAGGAGTGATTAAGCAAATTAGATTTCTAATTAAACCTTAGTTAATCTAAAATCACGTTCAAAATTAATTAATAATAATTTTCTCGATTGTACTTTGAAATATCTTTAAAAAATGAGCCTAAGTTTGTTTTTTTTTGGATTTTTCTAGGATTGGTTATGAATTTAAGAAGTTTCAAGATTAAAAGTGGATTAATTAGGCCTAATTAAAGCCTTAATCTCATTGTGGCCATGTTACATGCACTTTCGATGTTGGCGAGATTGACTATTTAAGTTGTCACATCCAAAGGTGACTAGGATGGCGATACACGCTAACTCCGTGGGGTCCCATCAAATCCACGTTTAGGAAAATAATCAAAGGATTTAAAGTAGGATATAATTAGAGCCGTTCAATCCAATCACGTGACGGTTTATGATCTATCTCATTCGTAAGTGGCAAAAGATAGATTTTATCTATCTTTCCTTGTTCGATTCAAGCTCACCTAAGCTCGATTGTCTCCAAATTCATCCCACACCTTCGAGGAGGGAAGGCACACACATACAATGGCTAAAATACATGACATGTAAATTTATTTCACAAAAGACCAAGTAATTTTTCATACAAGGCTTAGTTTGTAAAATTACCTCACGAGCTAATGTCCCACAGAGTATGGAGGTAGCTAGTTGAGGCGAGGTCTTGTTGAAGAGCTTTGAGCTTGATGTAAGTTACTCCCAAGGACAAACTCCTCCTATTTGATGATCCTTGGCAAACTCCTATCTCAGCCGGGAAGGCTTGGGAGTGCTTCTTGGCTTCAACAGAGTACAAGAATGGTGTGGGTGCAAAGAATTGAAGTTTGATTTAGCAAAGAGGAAGTATTGATTTGGAAGAGTGATGGAGGTGGGTGTTCTTTCTTTTGATAAGATTGAGAGAACGTGGGTATTGGAGGTTAGGGAAGAAGATATTTTGGATAACTAGCGCTCCCACCAAGGATTTCTAAGGTTAGGCCACCAAGCTCTCAAATCATAAGAATAACTCAATAATTTGTAATTGCTAAAAGATCTCCTTCATTCTAGTAAGAGGGGCTATTTATAGCCATTACAAGCATCTTTCAAAAGAAAAAATTCAAAACATGGAGGGAAAGGTGGGTGGCCACATTAATGTGAAGCATTAAATTGCCTCATTATTTTATGTATTCCACCCATTTCATATGCTATTATTTTATGTGGATTCAACCATCTCACATGTCATGCTTTGAGTTTTAAATGCAAAATTTCAAACATGGAGTTTCTAGAAGAAAACTAAAATTACATAAATAAAAGATGAAATCATAAAATGGGCTTTAGCGCTAATGGGCTAAGCCTTCTTCTTTCTTGAATTTTCTTTGGCTTTAGCTTGAGATCTTGTAAATGGACCTTGAGCTCTAATTTATGGATCCTCATGATGTTCTAAATCAACTCCCTTGGGCTCAATTAAACTCTGCTTCATAGAGTTGAAATCTAAGAAGTATTCTACTAATTGTGGGGCTAAAGTCTCCAAATCAATACGTCAACCATGTGTCTTCGTTGGTGGCTTATTCTTCCAATGAACTAGAAATTGATATTTAGAAGTTGGATTAATGGGTGCTTCCTTGGTGATAATATAGTGACTTCAAAGAAAGAAGGCTTCTACAAGTACAATGTTATATCTTGCTAAAGAGTTAGACGAATAAGTGGAGGTTTGCTAATTGCTTCATATGATAGAATATCTTCAATATTAATAACTAGATGAATGAGCATATCAGACAAATCAAGGTGGTAAGAATTAGTTCCAATTTTCTTAGGAATTTTAAATGGACCACAAGCTCGTGCATGTAATTTCTTATATCTAGTGGTTTGATAACGCCTGAATGATAATCAATACATAATCACCTTCTTTATATTCTTTCGTTGAACGATTATGATTTGCCTTAGAAGCATAATTTTCATTACTTATAGTAATTTGCTTTCTTATATCTTCATGGAGGCTTTGAAAATCTTTAACAAATAATAATCGCATCAAAAAATACATGAGATGATGATAGATCTATTGGTCATCGTGGTTTTGACCATAAACTATCTCAAATGGTGATTTATTTTGTAGTTCTAGAAATAGTACTATTATAGGAAAATTCGGGTTATTAAATGTAAATCCCAATTTTCTAAACTTTACTAACCAAGCATCTAAGCAAATTTCCTAAAATATGATTAACAACTTTAGTTTGTCCATCGTTTATGGGTGAAAGGTAAGAAAATTTTAATTTGGTCCCTAATAATTTCCATAATATTTTCCAAAAATATGAGACAAATTTAACATCTCTTCGAATTAATGGTTAAAGGGAGACCATGGAGTCGACTATTTCCTTAAAAAATAATTTGGCTATATAAGAAGTATCATTTATTTTTGAACAAGGTAAGAAATGAGTCATTTTTTAGAACCTATCCACTACAACAAAAATACTATCATGTCCTCAAGCTATCCTAGGTAATCTTAGAATAAAATCCATTGATAGTTCTTCCTACAAGAAACAGTAAAGTAGTGTATTGTCCACCTTTGTTTGATAGTTTTAGCCTATTTATAAATTAAACATTGTTACTATTTTTTGAACATCTCATTTAAATGAAGGCCAATAAAATCTATTTTCTCATAAACATATGGTCTTATCCTTTCCAAAATGATTAGCTACCCCCCAACATGTAGCTCAATGATAAGGAATTCTCTAAGAAAAGATCAAGGAATGCATAATTGTTTTATTTATATAAATATCTATTTGTTATCAAGAATGTCCCTTGTAAAGTTATTGGTTTATCTAGGTGTTCAAGATAAATTAGGTGAAAGTTAGAGCATGTAATATAATCATCTTTAATTCTATTAAATTTTGGGATTCTCAATTCTAAAAAGGAAATGGATAAAGCATCGATGTTTATTCTCAATTTTATGCTTTAGAACAAAAGAGTAGTCTTGTAAAAATTCAACCCATTTTGCATGCCTATGACTTAATTTTCGTTGAGTATTAATGAATTTTAAGGCATGAAGATTAAGTATAAATTCTCTATGTAAGAGATAGTGTCACCAATGCCTTAAGGATTGAATTACAACATAAAACTCTATCATAAGTGGAATATCGTTGTTTGGCTTCATTTAAATTTTCACTAAAGAATTCTATGGATGATTCTCTTGACTTAAAATTCCACCTTTCCCAATTCTTGAAGCATCACATGTCAATTCAAAGGCTTTAGAAAAATGAGGAAGCCTAAGGATTGGTGCAAAAGTGATAAGAACTTCAATTTTCTCTAAGGCCTTTTATGCATTAGAGTCCAAAAAAATTTATTTAATTTTAGTATATCGTTATCGGAGAAACAATGGTACTAAAATTCTTGATAAATCTCATAAAAAAGTGGCTAAACCATGAAGCTTCTAACTTCAAGAAAACTTTTGGGTGATGGCCAATCTAAGATTGCTTTCACTTTAGAAGGATTAGGTTTAAGTCTAGTAGTGGATATAATAAAACCTAAAAGATTACTTGACTTGCAAAAAAAACACTTTTAAATTAATGTATAATTTCTCTTATCTAGGTAGTTTAAAGACTTTTGTAGGTGTTGTAGATATTCATTTTCACTTGGACTAAAGATCAAAATATCATCAAAATACACCACCAAAATTTACCTATATATGGTTTAAGAACAATATTCATTAATTTCAAAAATATGCTAGAATTTGAAAGTCCAAAGGGCATGACAAGCCATTCATAAAGTCCATCGTGGGTCTTAAAAGCTATCTTCCACTCATCTCGATCTAATGAATTTGATGATATCCACATTTTAGATCAATCTTTGAAAAATAATTTGCTCATGAGATTAAATCTAACATAGCATCTAATCGGGAATAGGAAACCTATATTTGATAGCAATTTTATTTATTGCTCGACTATCAACATACATTCACCATGTTCCATATTTCTTTGGAGTTAATAATTTGGGGCTTCACAATGGCTAAGACTCTCTTGAATAAAACTCTTTTTTTAATAATTCCTCAACTTGTCATTTAATCTCAACATGCTCGGTAGGGTTCATCCTATATATGGAAGATTAAGAAGTTGAGAACTGGGTAAGATCTTAATAGCATGTTGAATGTTTCTTAGATGAGGTAGCTCATCGGGAAGCACATTGGGTGCAATATCTTTAAAATTAGAAAGAAGAGAAGAGACCACAGGTATGTGAGTCTCATTAGAGTCTACTATGACTTCTTTTACATATAATATGTGAAAAGAAATGGATCAAAAATTCTTTTCATAAAGCTCCAAAACCTATTGTTTCTATCTTTGGGGTCAAAGAGGAAAGAGTAGATGTTTTAAAGTAAGAATCGAAATGATTGTATTAAGCATGATAGTAGGATTTTCTATGATAATTAATTGAAGTTTGACATTTTTCATCAATAGAGGCTTAGGTTGCAAGTCGAAGTTATTTTTGTGGTGTTATGGAGGGTATTTTTCTACTAGCTTTATTGCTAAGAGTTTAATAGTCTTATTATTATGTTTAAAAACATAAGTATTTTCCCTACCATAGTGAATAACATTCATATCATATAGCCAAGGTTGTCCTAAGAGAATATGAGCAATATCCATGAGAGAACATCACACCAAATTTGATCCTCATAGCTTTCTATTTTAATTAGAACTAAACATCGATTGGTGATGGGAAGAGATGTATGATTTACCTAACATGAAATGGTTCGGTGAGGTTCAAATTTTAGGTTGGCTCGAGTTAAAGTATGTGTTGAAATGACATTTATAGCACTCCCTCCATCTATAACTAACCTACATCTCTTTTCATTACACAAAACATACATGCTAAAAATGTTCTATCTCCTCCAATCTTCTACCTCATTTTTAATTACAAGAAGACATGTCATCACATTAACATGAGGGTCATCAATTAATTCCAATTCTTCATCACTAATGGAGTGTCATCATAAACTTCTTCTAGATTATCATCTATTGGATTTCAATTTCTCATAAAAATAAGATTTGAGCTTTACATTGATTTATGACCATTTTATGACATTTAAAACATATTACTTCCCTGTTCTTAGAGCTCCCTTCAATTGAAGTTTTAGGCAAAGGGGTTGGGCCATTTGGATGGGTGGGTCTAATAATAGATTTATGGGATGAAATAGAAGGTACTTGACTTTAGTTTTAGAGGGAGGCATATTTCTTTTATTGTTCAACCCATAATGTATAATGAAATGCTTCCTCTAAAGATTGTCACAAATAATTTAACTTCATTTCTAATGTCTTCTTAAGTCCAATAACAAATTTATTGGCTAATTTCTAATCATTATTAGCACAATCAATTCTAGAAACTAGATCTTCAAAAGTATTCAAGTATTGATGGGATAATTACCTTATCTCAAAGTTAATAATTAACTATGTAGCTTCTTATCATGATGCCTAAGATAGTACTTTTCTCTTAACATTTCTTTCTTTTCTATCCAAGTGAGGTTTGTCCTTCCTAATATTTGTACTTTAACTAAAGTATTTTTCCAATAAATTTTAGCATGCCCTATCAATTTTATTTTAGCAAAAGTAACCCTTTGATAATCATCCATTTTATACCAATCAAAGAAGTTATCCATTTGAACTAACCAATCGAGAAATTCATTTGGGTCATGTATACCATAATAAGTTGGGGCTTCTACTTTAACTCTTTGAGATGTATCATTAGAGTCTTGTAGTCTTAAAATAATTTTCTCCCCTTCCACCATTTCTAGTAATTGATGGTCTTCAAAGTGGTTGATTTTCTCTATGGTTTGGATATGAATCTTCTTCACATATCCCTATTGCGCTTTGAGTGTATTGGAGGAGGAGTTGGTACTCTATTATTTTGTAGATGAGCTATAAGAGTTTGCATTTATTGTTTAATTTTTTCATTTGATTCTTACTTTCTTCTAATATATGTTGAGTTTTTAATTCATTTTCATGGATCCTAAGATCTAAGGCATCAACTAATGGTCAAAATTTCAACTTGATCTTGAGAGATAGATTTTGGTGCCATGAGATTTTTTTAAGGAAAAAAGATATATGAAAAGGGATCAATGAAGAAAAATGAATAAAATAAAATAAAATAAATAAGTATAATATAATTATGCAACCAAGTAAAATTTTAGGCTAAGAGAACTGTGTGAGGAGAGGGTGTACAAGACCACTTAAATCTCAAGCTCTCCTTAAAAGGTTTAGGTCTTTCTTACAAAGTTCTATTTAGCTTCCAAAATCACCAGGTTTAACACACTTATATTATTATGCATGCATATTTTCTTATTTTTTAATTCAATGAAAAAAAATGCTCAAATTTATCAAGCCTCTTTTTTTCTTAAAAAAGTAAGTTATCATAAGTTAATCAAAGAAACTTCTAAAATTAACCATAAACAATAACAAAGATAATAAAGCAAGCAATTAGATTTTGATTTACACTAATGGCTAGGTTGTTTTAGGGTGCACTACATCACTAAAGTGCTCTCTTAATTATTAAAATATATAATGGAGCTTACTAGTTGAAATTTTATGCTATCATCATAAACTTGCAAGAAATATATAACTTTCCAAGCTACTATTATATATTTAAACTATAATATAAAAGAAAATTAATTAATCTCACAAGTCCAACAAAACTTACATGTTTAAAGACAAGTCCACCACTTGAGATGCTCCCTTTGTTGAAGCAACTTTTGACCAAATTTGTTCCTTCCGGGCTTCGCTCGATACCAAATTTGATGGAGGTGGGCATTCTTTCTTTTGATGAGATTGAGAGAACGTGGGTATTGGAGGTGAGGGAAGAAGATATGTTGGATAACTAGCTCCCACCAAGGATTACTGTGGTTTGGCTACCAAGCTCTCAAACCACAATAATAACTCAATAATTTATAATTGCCAAAAGATCTCCTTCATTCTAGTAAGAGGGATATTTATAGCCATTACAAGCATCTTTCAAAAAAAAAAGAATTCTAAATAAGGAGGGAAAGGTGGGTGGCCACATTAATGTGAAGCATTAAATTGCCTCATTCTTTTATGCCTTCCATCAATTTCACATGCTATTATTTTATGTGGATTCAACCACCTCACATGTCATGCTTTGAATTTTTAAATGCAAAATTTCAAACATGGAATTTCTAGAAGAAAATTAAAATTACATCAATGAAAAGATGAAATCATAAAATGGGCCTCAGAATTAATGGGATAAGCGTTCTTCTTTCTTGACTTTTCTTGGGCTTTAGCTTGAGATCTTGTAAATGGACCTTGAGCTCTAATTTTTGGATCCTCATGATGTTTTACATCAAAGATTAATATCTTATTTTGGATTTGCTTGGAGGAGGAATGTCGATCGAGGAAGGCTTGGGATGCTCTAGGAAGATCTAAGGGATTTCAAAATGGCCTGTGGAATCTCACAAAGCAATTAGATCGAATCTCGCTCAAATTGAGGGGTATACCGTTCAATTGCCCATGATAGATGGATGAGATTGATTCCACAAAATCCACCTATTGGCCACCGTTGAGTTGTAGAAGGGGTCACCGTGGCTCCATGTGGCATGAGTGGAAGTGGTGGTGAGTCTCAAGGCGATATAGGGAGATTGTGTGGATTGATCTTCCTTGCATCCATTGGGTTCATCCATAAGGGGTAAAGGCTTGGCTTGTTTCCCTTGGTTCATGGGATTCTAGGATGGCTCGGTTGGTCTAGGAAGCTTAGGCTTGCCTCATTTGGCAAGTGAAGGCTGCCATGGGGAGGCAAAGTGGACTTTGCCACTTATGGAAAGTATCCAATGCAAAGAGAGAGTGTCCATTGGTTAATCCCCTTGGGATGGGTTAAACATGGATTTGGGTTTGGGGTTGACCTATGGTTCATTTAGGTCAAGTTAGGTCAACCACCAAGGTTCCAAAAGGTGGTTTTGGGTGATTTGGCTTCATATGGTCAAAATAGGCATTTGGGTTAGGTGAGGTTGGGTTGACCAATTGGTCATTGGGTCAAACCAAGACTTGGTTCATATGATGGTTTGGTATATTTTGGTTCAATTGGTTTTGATTAATTTGGCTTAAGTTTGAATTTGACACATTTAAATTCAAAAGGGTCAAATGGTCAAGTTGACCAATTTGACTAATTTGACCAAATTGTTAGGTTAGGTATTGAGTCATGTTCAAATGGTTGATTGAAAGTATTAGTAGGCTTTGGTTTGGTTTAATTTGAATTTAATTTGGATTTTGGCCAATTTGACTCTTTGCTCAATTGGGTCAAGTTGACCAATTGGTCAAATTGGGTTCTCATGGATTTGGTCTAGTTCAATAAGTGATTTGGAATGCCAATTGTAAAGCCATTATCCTAGTTCAACCATTATTTGCAATCAATTTGGATCAAATCATGATTTGACTCATTTTGGCTTTTAGGCCAATTTAGGTCAACATAGGTCAAATAGCCAACCGGAATTATTTTGGCTCAATTGATGTCTTGCTCATGTTCAATCATTGATTATGAGTGGGTTTGAGTCAATGGTTTCAATTAATTTGGTATATGGTAGATTTTGGCTAGTTTGAGTTTCATTTGGGTTATGTGTTGACTTGGTCAAAGGGCTAGGTTGACTTGGTTGATCCAATTAAAGGTAATTGATTAAACTAGGATGATTGTTGATCATGATATGGGGTTTGGATGGACTTAGTTCAATCTAATTTGGGCTGAATTAGAACTTGGCTCAAAAAGGTCTTTTAGATCACTTTGGGTCAAATGGACCTAAATGGGTCAATTAGCTTGATCATGGCTTGATTCAAGTTTAATTGAACTTACATGTGGACTTAGGATGGAAATAGAAATCAAATTACAAGTGGTTTGGAGTCAAATGGATTTTGGTTTATATAATAATTTTAAGTCAAAAGAGGTCAACATATGCTTGACTTGGATTGACTTGGGTTTGGTTTGGTAATTATAGTTTGTGTTTATATTTAGAACAATGATTGAAGGAGTGATTTAATCATGAAGAAATCCATGGGCTTTGAGTTGATTTGGATATCATTTAGCCAAGTTCAAGAATTTGGCTTAAAAGGCTAAAATTTGGAATTTGGTTTGATTTGGGTTTGGTTCTGGCCATTTGGACTTATATTCTATTTATATTTGTGAATATAAATAAAGATATAAATAGTTTATGAGAAAATCACTTGAGTTTGGAGTGATTTGGAAGCAAATTTGACCAAATTGAGGGATGTAGGTCAAAAGGGCTTAAGGCGAGAAATTATTTGGTTTGATTTATTTTGATTTGATTTAAATGGTTTGAATTTAGATTTAATTTATATTTGTGAATATAAATGAAGGAATGATTGATTTATAGAGAAATCAACCAAATTTGATTTGGTTTGAAGGAGGTTTTGGCTAAGCATATGAAGGTGGTTCATATGGCTTAGGAAGGAATTTTGGAGTTTGAATTCAATCATGGGGTTTCAATCATTTGATTTGGGGTTAGATTTGATTTATGGTTGGATTTGAATTTGAGGTTTTGTTTGGAATGAAGAAGCAAGGAATGGGTTTAAGGCTATAGGGTAAGCAAGTCTTCCTAAATCCCCAAGACATAACCTATTCCTATGTCTAACTCTTCTAAGTCTCTGGTCAGGTTAAGTGTTCACCTAATCACTAGAAGTGTCTTAAGACTAAAGAACTCTTAGTGTCTACAAGTGTCTTAGATCTATGATGAGGAAGTTGAGAGCTCATTCAAAATTGAGGTCAACAATTGAACCAATACATTCCAAGTGATCAATTGAATATGCCCAAACCCTTAGTTTGACCCAATTTGACTAATTAGTCAACCTAACCCAATCGAACCCCATTTGACCCATATGGGTCAAATTGAGCCAAACCTATCTAAACCAAGTCCAAACCCAACCAAACTTGGCATGACGCATCCTTAGGGTCACCATGGGCTAGCCCAAGTGGACTCAACTCATGGTGAACCCAGTTTGGGTCAAAGCCCTTGAACCAAGCCACCTAAATGGGACAAAATCCCCATTTGAATGTGTACTTTTACTCCCTAAGCCTTCATATCCACCTTTGGCCATTCATGGACACTAAGACCATGACCCAACCCAACCCAAGGCTATTGGGTTCAGCCTTTAAGAGAGGGTGAACTCATCATTGGCTCTCCATTAGTTTACTTGTGGAGGAGGTACACCCCATGCTACGCCATTACCTCATCCTCTCAAGCACCTCCACCTTAGTAGTCCACGCCAACTCGCCACCTACCCCGGTGGACGATTGCTAAAGGCGAGCCAATCTTGGTTCACTTAGGGAGGGTAATATACATCTCCCCACCTATTCAAAATGTACACGGAGCTTCCTATAGCATTACGGCCATATACCCTTCTTTGAATCCCTAGTGCACTCCATCACTATCGAGACCAACCACAACAAAATTGAGAGCAATCCATCCATCCTCACCAAAACTTTACCAAATCCAAATTAACTCTTCCCACACCTTCCCCTTACTCCGAGTCAAAATGAATCAATCCTCAATCGACTTGATCAAAAGCACTCCAAGGCCAACTATGGTGAGCTTTACGATGAAGCTTGGTCCACAAAGGAATCGATGGAGAGGTAGTTCAAGCTTTATGATGATACCTTAGTCGAACCACCAATGCTCCAATGAGGTAAAAATCTAAAAAACTATAGATTTTTTCTAGGTGTTGGTCTTTTGTGAAATAAATCATGATTTTATAAAGTTTCCACCATATGATCTTCTTAGATCACCTCCCCACATGTTTTGGAGTTGATCCCATCGCCTTATGAGCTGATGAGCTGCTGGAAGGTGGATAGTGTCCATCTTATAGTGCTCTGGGGATGACAAATCATTGGCCATCCATTCGCATGATTAGAACAAATGATCATGATTTAATATGCTAGATTATTCAATTTAGCCCATTCAAAACAACAGATTAATCTCAATCATCCGATTGAGATTGAACAACGGGACAAAATAGTGTCCATCCGGTGACTCAACTACTACATCGACATTTTAAATAACCCATCTCGTGGCTCCACATGGAAAGCATTATCTCGCCTTCCGTGGTGCATGGTTTAGGAGGTTAATTAAGTGTTAAAATGCCATTAAATAGCGAACTTTGGAAATTCATAACTAATTGTAGAAAAATCCAAAAAAAAAATAAATAAACCTATTCGGAAAGGGTATACACATGAGAATTTAATAAAATAAAATCTCTAATATTTGGTTAATAAATAGTGCTTAATTAGAGTTTGAAGTTTAAGCGATCAATTTAATTAATACATAATTACTTGGCCAATTGATCTCAAATTTTGTGGGTTTGTTCCATGGGATGTCTTCACCTATCAAAATTTTTTTAGAATTTATTGGTCATGTTATTTTGAGAATTTGAAATTTCAATCTTAATTACCCTCCATAATAAATTTTATATTTATTAAAATTGCTAAATAGTAAAAATTAAATGGTTAATGATGATTAATCAGTTAACAGTGGGGATGATTAAAAAATAATTAAGGCCTCTTCCCTAGTTATTTTCCTAAGTACATTTTCTTAAGAGGGTTAATTAATGTATTTGTTAATTAAAGGATAATTAAATAAATTAATGGTAAAATTACATCAAATTAAAATGATACTTGGTTTAGATAATTTAAATTCATTTCATGGGTTCTTCTTTATGTGCTTAATAACATAAAGATCTTTAAGGAACTTATGGTTAACCCATGGGTATGAGAAAATCATATAAGTACTTAATTTAGATTCTTCTTTAATCTAATCAACTCTTAAGCATGAGCCTAATTGCATTAGGTCCCTTAAGGAGCATTGCAAATTTCAATTTTTCAGAATTAATTGCTTAATGATTTGAACTTAACCAATCCATAAAATTTACTTAATTATTTTTTCCTTAAATACATTAAGTCACTAACATGGGATGAGGCAAAATAACAAACATCATTTCTCCGCTTTAAATTTTAATGATTCAAATCCAAAAATTAAACTTCATAACAACTTTGGTTAATTCTAAAGAACATTTATTTGACTTGATTGTCCTTAGAAATTAATGTGATTGAATGTATTATGTGGCAATATTTAGTCATTCTTTTTCGGTCATTATAAATTTATATGTCATTTGTATCATGTATCCATGTTTTTAAATAAGAGAATCAAAGGAATATGTATCTATGTATCACTAATAAATCTAAAATTATTTTCAAAATTATAAACTACAACAACAACATGCCTTTGTCCTACTAGTGGGGTTGGCTACATGAATCCTTTGTCTCCATTATTACCTATTATGTGTCAAATTCTCATTTAATTCAAGTATACAAAGGTCATTTTTTATACTTCTTAACCATGTCTTTTAGGACTACCTCTTCCTTTGTTAACATAAGGCAAATCTAATGCATCTACTCTCCTAACGGGTCATTGGACGGTAACGCTTTATGTGGATAAACCATCTAAGGCAACTCTCTCTAATCTTATTTTCCACTGAGCTACTCCAACTTTTTCTCGAACATACTCATTTCACATTTTATCTCTAAGAGTAAAGCCACTCATCCATCTAAGCATCCTCATCTCGCAACACTTAACTTAGTCCCATTCTTCACTTTTATTGGCCAACATTCGTACCATAAATCATTGCGTCTTACCACCATCTTATAAAATTTTCCCTTAAGTTTAAGTGGTACTTTTCTATCACAAATAGGCCGGATGCATTCCTCCACTTCAACCATCCAACTTGAATTCTACTAATAACATCTCCATCTATTTCACCATCATTTTGAACAATAGAGCCTCAACATCTAAATCGCTCACTCATTTTAATGACTTGTTCACTAATGTCACAACACTACTACAACTTCTACAACTAAAATTACATTCCATATATTCAATTTTAGATCTACTTAAATGAAAACCTTTAGACTCTAAGGTTGACCTCCATAATTCAAGTTTCTCTTAGATTCTCTCTCTAGTCTTATCAACAAGAAGATTATCATCGAAAGAGCATACACCAAGGTACATCTTCCTATAAATACCTAGTAAGAACATCCATAACTAAAGCAAAAAAGATAAGGGCTTAAAGTTTATTATTGATGCAATCCAACTGAAATAGGAAAATATTTTGTCAATCCTCCTTGTGTTTGGGTGCAAGTAATAACTCTAGTATACATATCCTTAATAACTTGAATATAACCCATATTAACTCTTTTCTTTTCTAGAACTATCCAAATGAACATCTCTTGAAACTTTATCATAAGCTTTCTCTAGATCAATAAATATCATATGTAGATCGTCCCTTGCTTTCTTTATACTTCTCCATCAAACCTCTTAACAAATGTATAACATCCATAGTAGATCTACGGCATGAAACAAATTTATTGAAAGAAACTTTTGTATCACATCGTAACCTATGCTCAATTACCCTCTCCCATAATTTTAATGTATGACACAACTTAATTCCTCTATAATTTGCACACTCTTGTGCATCACCTTTATTCTTAAATATAGAAACCAACAAACTCTTTCTCCACTCATCTAACATCTTTTAGTCTTTAAAATAACATTAAAAGATTTGTAAGACAATAAATTCCTTAATCTCTAAACATTTTCACACTTCTATTGGAATATCATCGTCCTACGTTTTTCACATTTCATTTTCTTTTAAGCTTCTTTAACTTTAGATTTACTAATCACGATGATAAAAACAAAATTCACTATTTTTGTTTAGGATAATAAGGTTGCTAAAATCAATCATATTTTTAGATCCTTCATTAAAAGTTTATCAAAATATCTCATCCACCTATTTTCAATATTCTTTTCTAAGAAAAGCACTTTATGATTTTATCCTTAATACACCTCACTTGAGCTAGATCTTTACTTCTCCTATCTCTTTGTTTAGCTAACTTATGCATGCATCTTTCACCTTCTTTAGTATATAATTTATTGTATAAATTGCTAAAAGCTAAATTTGTTACATCATATATTGCTTTCTTAGAATCTCTACAAGCCACTTTATATTTTTCCAATTCTGAGTTTTTTACATCTAAACCATATTTTATAACAACACTTCTTATTTTTATCTTTTCTTGCACATTTTGACTCGCCAACTATTTTTATTAAATGAAGCTTTTCCTTTTGATTCTCCAAGCACATCTTTAGCAACTTGCTTAATTTCACTTGCTACTTTTTCCCACATAACATTAGATTCCTCATGAATATCTCAAATTCTAAGATCTTGTAGCTTGCTCTTAAAAATATTTTTATTAGTGTTCTTTAAGTGCCCCATATAATCCTAGGATAATAATTTGATTTAATTTTTATCTTCAAATCTTTCATTATAAAATCTAAGACTAATAATCGATGTTGGGTATTTAAACTTTCACTTGGAATGACCTTACAATCTTTATAATCTAAACGATCTATTTTTCTTATCAAAAAATAATCAATCTATGTTTTACTAGATCCATTTTTATAAGTAATAATATGCTCATCTCTTTTCTTAAATAAAGTATTAGCAACTACAAAATCATAGGCTAAAGCAAAATCTAATATAGTCTTACCTTCTTCATTAGTCACAAATCTATAACCACCATGAATACTTTTAAAATCTTCTACCACACTACCAACATGTCCATTTAAATCTCCTCTAGTAAATACTTTTCTTTAAGTGATATCTTTTGTATTATTCCCTCTAATTCATTCCAAATTTTTCTTTTGAGCTTACATCCAAACCTAATTGAGGAGCATAAACACTTATAACATTAATAATCTTAGTATCAACAATAATCTTTAAAGCTATAATTCTATCTCCGCATCTATTAATATTTATAATATTATCCTTCAAACTTTTATCTATAATCACACCTACACCATTTCTAATTCGAATTCTTCATGAATACCAAAGTTTAAAATCTAAACTATCAATATCTTTGGCTTTCTACCCAACCCAATTAGTTTCTTGAACACATAAAATATTTATCTTCTTATGAACCATAATATCTATTAATTCCATTAGTTTACCGAAGAGTACTTATATTCTAAGTTTCTAATCTAATTCTAGTTTCATGGACCGACTTCTTGCAGCCCATAATATGGGACCCTTGCTTATTTAACACTACACTCGCCGATGCAACGACTTGCACACTTTTCACTATATTCGTGCCATACAACATCGCTTCTAGGGATGCCCTAGCATTAACACAATGTTTTAAAGGATTTATGTCATGATTATTTTGACAGGTTTTCTTTATCGACTATCTAATGCAACCCTCCACTTTGTACATCTATACTTGGGACCGACAATGGTAGTGTTTTTCAAAATTATAAACTAATGATGAAATTTTAAAGTGATGTTGGTTATAAATATTTTATGTGACTTACATTTTCTTATAGTTTAAACATGTTAAAGAGTTATTCTATTTTCGTGATTCATGTGTATATGTACATATGTTTGAATGTTAGTAAGTATATAGTCTGGACATCTCAAGAACATGAGGCTTTAAGTAGCCCTAAGGAGGTCTTAGATTACCTTACTTTCCTAGTTTAACAATGACATGTATTTGCTTAATTTCATTCATATGTATACATGTATTAAAATTTGGATAGAGCTTTATTTTACATGAGTAAATAATTTACAAATATACAATCTTTTACATGATTTTCATTCTTATATTTATGTATACATTTACATGTATTTAAGATAGCAAGTATATAGTTTAGAAATCTCGAGAACTTGAGGCATTAAGTAGCCCCAAGGAAGTCTTAGATTACCTCACTTCCTGGTTTAACAATGACACGTATTTGCTTAAATCTCTAATACATTATGATACTTAGCTAAGGAATGGAATCCCTCTTTTCTAGCAAAATATATGCATTAACCATCATTCAAGTGTGCCAAAAATACACATATGTACATTCCATGAATAGGTATGTTAAATTAAAAATCATAAAATGAAAACATATGCATGTTATTAATGATGAAAAGGAAGGATGGAATATCATCCATATGGTAGTAACTCAATCTCCTTAATCTTAAGATGCCTTTCATGTTAAATAAAATTCTTTATGATTAACCCAAACTTAGGATTACTAAAATGTTTAATAAATAATTTATTAAAAGAAACTAAAGCCATATAAACATATTTTTAGAAAGCAACATAGGATATGGATGAAGAGGGTTAAACCTTTTTCTCTCTTCATAAAATTAGATGCTAAGTAAATATTTGTTTAAACAAAAGAAAATATAAATTAAAATCTACCAATCCTTTTAATAATTTGAAGTGAAACCTCCCCATGTGTAACTTGAACATTCCAAAACCTTTAGAAAGTCATATACCTAAAGCCTAGTTAAGACATACGACACCAAATCTTAGCACACAATAGAATACTAAGTCACCACTTATAGTTCTTAGTTAGGATGATGTATGTTGTAATGTTTTATTTTATTTTGTGAAGTAATGTTTTAGATTGGATGTCGATTACTTACGCAGCTGGATGTTAGTGCTATTTTAATGATATTTTCTGGGATTATGCTAAAGGGGTTACTTAAGTAATAAATAAATACAAATGCTTTTGCTTGTAGGTTGCTTATCCCCTTTTGCATAATCCATATTAGAAAGGTTGGCTTGGTTACCCATGTACGTGGTGCTAAGTCCAAATTCATAGAATATAACTACTTGGTTTGTATGTTTGTTTAGCTAACATCCATTTTGTAAGTGTAGTTAGATTTTATTTTCCATATATATATATATGTAATTTTTCAATATAAATTATGATTAGTGATATGGGGTTTAGGCGGTAGCTAAAAGGTAAAGTCTGAGAGGCCTGTGAAGCACAGTAAGACCAAATCAAAGGAGGAAAGAAAGATGAAGAATGAAGACCCCATAGCATTTATTTCATTGTAATTATAATATTCTTTTGTAATCTGGGTTGTATAAGGGTAGAGTTCTACCAACTTATTTTATTTTTTTGGGATGTATGGCATTCTACCACACCTACCTTTTATTATTTTATAAAAATTTATGAATATTTGATTGTCATGTTTAATTTGTGCGATTGAAATGGCATATTTTTCATAGGTTTCTTAAGTTTGATGATTGAATGTGTGGCTGGATGTACTAGGCTCTTTAGAATAAAATTAATTTTTTTACCCTCATTAAACAACTCATAACAAAATTTTAAAGATAACTCACAAACTCACCCTAAAGCATAGGTTATAATCAAGGTAATTATAAGATTTAGGAACCCCTTAGTGGATGTTGAATGTTATAATATTATGCATAGCATCTTGTTTTGCTCTTGAATAGGGAGGGTCTCTACTCTTACACAATATGGGAATGCTTAACTTTCGAGGGCATCCTTTGTAGTGGAGAACACCTCCTCCCACGATTTAGCCCATAATCTTATTTCATCATGCATATAAGCATAATTATAACAATCCTTTGTCCAAATAAATGTGTCAAAATAATATAAAGGATTATAAATTTTTGCATTTAGTTTAAGCCATCTTCATTGTCAACCAAGATCTAGTCTCTTAGGGAGTGAGTCTAAGGCTCTAGTTTTCTTTCTAATTAAATAACCCGCTATCTTACACTTACATAAGATTACATGGCTTTGAAGCATAGGAGGTGTTATCGGCGTCCGCCAAGCGGTTGTAAGTCCGAAGAGTCGACGGGTATATCCTCTCTTATGGAGGTGAACCATTATGTCCCATTTTTCAATTATACTTAATTCATGTTTTTAGCTTGTGCTAAAGCATCATAGATTCAAGTTTGAGGCTATTTGTTTCCATTGGGCTATGAGTGTAAGTTCTCACCTCTTAGGTATTTCCATAATCTTGTGTTGATGGACTATAAGCCATAGCATTATAATAAAATTTCAACTCAAATAAAATAAGTTCTCTCTTTCAAATATATAAAGCCTCACTTTAAGGTAGAC
Source organism: Cymbidium sinense (assembly GCA_021442155.1). NCBI lineage: Eukaryota > Viridiplantae > Streptophyta > Magnoliopsida > Asparagales > Orchidaceae > Cymbidium > Cymbidium sinense. The sequence continues at coordinate 62,690,909 of CM038230.1, forward strand.
TGGAGTGCTCACTAAGCTTCTTAGTATCATGAGTGCTCTCTACTCATCTTCTTTTCAAATTCATAAATAAGTCTTTCAATTTGAAATCTCCCACGATTTCCAAGAAGAAAGCCTAATCCTTTGATGGTCTAGCTTTGAAATCTTTGGAGATATTTATTGACTACTTAATCGAGAGTGTTCTTAAAAATTCTTATTTCCTACGATGTAATTAACTATGGAAGCTTTCTTCCATAGGGAACTAAAAAATCGGTATAAAATAAACCATGCTTTACTTCTCCATGTAAAGTGGGGAAAGATCTCTGTATATATGAAGACCCATCCCTTATGAGTTTTATTAGGTGATTAGGTCCATTATAGGATGATGTTTTATATTTCAAGATGGTACATCATACCTTCGTCGTACTTTATCACAATAAGTACTCCCATAAGAGTGGTGTCCCAACGACTCCAAAATTAAAATACCACAATTACAAAATTCAAAATGGCTCTATCCCTAGTTACATCATTGATAGAGGGGCCGACTTGGTAAAAAATGAAGTAATGCCAAGCTTTATTTCGAATGAGGTATGATAGTAGAAAAATTGATAATTTTCTCCTCGCCTTTTACACTAGATGTTAGAATTTCTAACGGAAAAAAATTAATGATTTCATCTAAGTCGAGGAGATCATTATAATAGAAAAGATATTAATCATATTATATATTCAATAAACTATAATATGCATTAATATAGTACTATTTAAACTTATTATGTTTTCTCGAATGAAAATTTGATTATTACGGTACTCCTTCATGTTGGCAAAGAAAACCTACACCACAAGGATGACAGATTTATTATCATAGCCTTCTCCCAACCTCTCTAAATAATGATACTATCCACACATCCAATCAAGATTGAAGAAACTCTTCTGGGAAGAGATGGTTGTGTATGAGGAGAGGTGGCACTTCTCTTCAACTTTTAATCTTATAAATCTATTAGTAACATCGATAGCTACCCTCTTCTGAATTTTCTAAAGAGAAAAATACATGGGAGAGAAAGAGAAAGAAAGAGAGAGCTATGAGAATGCGATTAAAGATGAGCAACCTAAGGGGTCTATTTAAAATTTATTTTATCACCACAATGCTTCAATATCAATGCTGCGCTAACCTCTTAGGTTCTAGAATAGTAGGAAAGCGATACAACATTCAAATGCAACACAACGGTGTTGGTCGGTGTTTATATTATGTGCCTCACCTCATATGAGATTGATTTTGATGATAACAAATACATGTTCAAATGCTACTAATCGCTTAAATTCAAGTGTGTTGGAAAATTCTTGACTCCAAGTTTTTAGTCAATTCATAATGTTAAAGCTTTTGGACTTGAATTGGTGAGAAATTTTCTAGGAATTATTATATTAAGACAAATGAAAAGCTCAGAGATAAAATAAATGATTCATTCAATTTTAATTTTATCATTCAAAATTTATATTTTTCATATCTTAATATTGCAATTATTCATTAAATTATTCACTTTGAATAATATGAACTAATGCATGAGATAAGTTCCATTAAATATGTGTTGAAGCAAGATAAATTATGTTTAAACTTTATTAAATCATTTACATGCTAATTATACTTTTTATTTATATTTTATTACATGAAAATTGAATTATCCTAAAATCATCTTTTTTTTTCGATTCTCTCTCCTATTATTCTTTCTTCTCTCTCTATTAACATTTTCATTTCAACATTATTTTGGCCGAATTTTTAATAAATTTTATGTGATAAAATGTGTTAATTTCATTCCAATTATTTCCATATAATATTCTCTTATTTTTATGTTTTAGAAATTCATTAATTTGAATTTTGAATTTGAATTATTTTTTAATTCAAATTTCTTCATTCATGACATACTCTTGCCAAATTAAATCTATTTTGTAGAACATTTTGAATGTCCAAATCATGATTTATTCTAATTATTTAAAGCTTAATTAATTTATTATGAGTTATTTTAGATTTAAATTCAAATCAGCCCTCTTTTTTAAAATAATTATGTTTTAATTAAATCCATTTTAGGAAATTGTTTGGGGCCGACCACTTTGATTCAAATTTAAATAAATTTATATATTATTTAAACATTCAAAAGTATATAATGTAATAAAATTATACCTAATTGATTCATTACATTAATTTAAGAATTTCTTATTTTTTGGAAACTCCTTTGGTTGAATTTCTTAAATGATTTTCTAAGGATTTATTCTATTCAAAATCTCCTTAGTCATTTATCTTCCTTGGACCTCCCTTGGTCAAAGTATTCATAGGATCTTCCCTCTTTCTCTAGCCATGAATCCCATTTAAAATACTTCCATATTGTCTTGACTTAATTTTACAAAGGAGCCTCTTGAATATCTCCTTGGCCATCCAATATCACTTGGATTTGAAATTCAAATTGCTATCTAATTAATTTCCCTCTTATTGTATCATGTCTTGTCCAACCCAAGACTCCTCTCTCTTATTTTTAAGTCTTGTTTCAACTTTAAAAGGTTTCTTAGATCTACTATTCACTCTTGCTCTCTTGCTCACCTTCTCCATCTTGGTTGATCCTTGATAAAGCAAACTCTTGAAGATTTTGGTGATTCAAGTGCAAACATTTCTAATCATTCTTCTCTTTTCTTTATACATTAGTTGGCTTAATGATTGATTGAAAAAGTGATGGATTTGTGTGTTTCTTCCCTTGTTCAAGAGCGTCAAAGCTTGTTTTGAATTCTTAAGGTGCTAAGATTCTTATATTTCCTTTATCTCATCTTGCCTTTGAATTATATATGGTTAATTTAATTATATTGTGCTTATTCACTTCATGATCCTTTAGTTTCTTATTTGGCCAAAAGCTAACATAAGGAAATTGAATTATTGTGTTCTTAATCATTTTAAATTCCATTATTTTTTTATTTTTTTTTGAAAGCTAATACAAGGATTTTATTTTATCATGTGCTTAATCATTTCACCACCATATTTTATGTGTTTGGCCAAAAGCTCTTACAAAGACTATTGATTTTATAATGCTTAATCATTGGAATATCTTTTGTTTACCACATGGCCTAAAGTTTCAAATTGGTTGGTTAAGTATGATTGCAATTAACATTACTTCTCACTTACTTATCCACTTGGTGACCACTTCATCATTAATTTTAAAGTAATGCTTTGTGGTTAACTTGCATTCAATTGATTTACATAAAGGTTATGTGATAGCTTTCTTGTGGTGTCATTCTAATCTTTATTCAAGTGATTGTTTAGTTATCATAATCACAAATTCACTTATCATTTGAATAAAAGTTATTTTATGTCAAAAGAATTCAAGTTAAAGTTTTGTGATTTAACATTACATATTAAATTGATTCATATTAAACTTAAGTTAGCATTTCATGGTCATATCAAAATATCATTTAAAACTTTTAAATATCATTGAAAGCAACATTAAGTTACTTACTTCCATTAAACATTTGATTGAAGATCTTATTTCAATTTCAATTTAAAATTAAAGTGAGCTCTCTTTCATTAATATTCACTTTCCTTAAATTGTGTTGTGGTTGTACTTGTGTTGTAGGAAAGTAAGAAAGTATGATGTTTGGTTGTACTTCCCCATGAAAGAGAGTATGGGAGATTTGTTGTAATCTTATTTTGATTTAGTGAATTACTAGCTTGGGTTACTAGGCATGGTTGTAGGAAATTTTTTGGGTTTGATGAACCATGTAAAAATATCCTTGTTCTCTTTCTACATTTCTGCAACTCTACTTTTTTTATTACTACTTATAATGTGAATAATTAAGGAAAATTTATCGCAATTAATTTTTATACAAATTAGTCAAATTAAGTTTTAATTTGAAAAAAATTTTAAACACGCATTCACCCCTCTTGGTGTCATAACTATCAACTTGCTAGTTATATCGTTATTGCCAAAAGAATGATTTATTACCATTAATTTTTCAAACTAAAAGCATGCTATTCACGTTAGTTAAAAGCTTGTCTTATCCATTTAAAACCCTTGTCCATCTACCGACTTTTTTATATCGACCTTTGACTAGCACCACGGTGCCAAATGATTAACACCAAAGTCTTTCAGAAGTCAACTGAATAAATTAAAATAAATAAAACTAGTCTTAAACAGGCACTATGTGTATAGCGTCAAGGTGCTAATCTGCTCTTAAGATACAAATACCTACCTAGTTATAGCTATAGGTCTACCCATGATAGTGCATAATTGCTACATATTCTGCTACAATGCCATCCTAAAAAATGAAATAAATCTTAAATATTCTACATGGGCCCCACATAATAACAATTACCTAAGTCTACTACGAGATTCTTCATGGGCTTATATTCTCAGTTGGGCCTTATGATTGGGTTCAAATTAAGAAAACATACTCATTCCCCAATGAGAGTCATGTTGATTATAAAATCCATCCAGATGACACATATTTAAATTGGATGAAGTTCATCATAACTTAAAGTAAACAATCATCCATCCATCCATAATTTATTTGTCAAGGATGATAAGCTAAGAAAATCTTTGCTCATAAATAGCTAATATCAAATTAAATATATAACTATATTCATACTAATAATCTCATGTCAAGAAACATAGACTATGTTCTCTATCTGCATGGCCTTTGCCAATAGCCACATAAAATGCGATAAGACCAGATCCCTTTGACCGAGATGGCTTGGCATCCATATAGCTCCATATATTTGGTCACTATAATAGCTCATATGTTCCCTAATGGCTTTCCTCCTTGAGCCATGAATTATAGAATATATTTAATAGGAAAAAGCCTTCTATTAGCTAAAGTTTACTTCAATTTATCACCTTAGACAAATATCACCCCAAGTCTACAAGAACACTTTAGATGGCGTAACCCATGGTTACCGATAAGGATTCTTCGGGTCAAGAGCAAGTTCCCTAGATAAGTAGATTAGGAACCACAATATGAGATGAAGAAACCATGGGATCTTGATGGGCGTATCTTCATCCCCTATACATTTTAAAGTTGGATGATAGTCATTTATGCCATATTATGCACCGCTAGACACCAATCCATATCATATAATATTTATTTATTTTCCAACCTTAATCAAGAATGCTCTCTTACTACTAAGAGAGGTAATTAATTATGAAATCTTACATTCATAAGAAGTGGGACCCAAATCTAAATAAACTTCAACATAATGCTAAGAGAAATCGGTTGAATATATATCAATCGCCTCATGAAAATAATACTCCTACCCTTCTCAATAAAGATGGTAGAGAGCATCCTTAAAGGTATTTTTCTAACGAGCATATTTACGGTGACATTGGGGATCGCTCTCTCCATCTTTGGTTAAAAAAGTTAAAATATACAATGTCATCGAGGCTATAATATCGAGTATATTCTTTTATAAAAGCTTAGGTCCTAAAACCTAGCATAACCTAATTCTAGATCTACAACTAGGTGTCAAATGGAAACCATCAAAAATATGATGACTATTAGGCTTAGTGAGGGATCCATAGTAAGATTCCCTCAAGCCATAGTTAACATTGGTTCTTCTAGAGCTACTCTAGTTTAGAACAATCTCTAAGGTTGCCGAGTTTCTACCAACGGACTTATCACTAAGCCAATAGTCATAAAGGCATTCAAGAGGCGACCAAACATAATCATTAGCATGCCCAACCCTAAAATCATGAACTCAAAATAGATTCTATCTTTGATAGACTATCAAAGGCAATGCCAACTACCCATGCTGAGGATAATGGTTGTAAGGACCAAATTAAAGTCTATTATAATCAATCCACTCACCAATGCATCAAGGGAACATAGTACCCCACATGATGCTACCTTTACTTCGTTTAAGCATGACCACAAAGCATCTTCCTCGGGCACTAAAATGTGTAGGGGTTAGCGAAAATACAATGTTGGTTCCAGAGCGCTAGGTTGCCCACTCATCTTGAACAACAACATGACCCACCGGGTGGAAGCAAATATACCCACCAAAGAATAACTTTGATCCGCTTTAATGGGTCAAAAGAAATAGTTCACGAGGTTCTATAAAGATTTGATTTTGGGATAAACATATACATCCAAGACTACAAAGTCAACCATGAAAGGTGGAATTTATTTCCTCCAAAACCTATAAGGTTCTAAAGGTTGTCAAAAATAAAAACCTTTAGAGAAGAATCATGAAGTTGGTGAGCCAAGTTACCAACCCAACAAATTTTACCCTAAAAGAAGTGAGAATATTAAAAACATTATGCATGTTTACATCAAGACTTGAAATCTACATGTACTATAGTTAGTGAACACCGAATCGAATCTAGACACAAAGAAACTATATGGTTAGTTATTAGAAGGTCCTAGCAACCATCATAGAAATCGGTGAACACTAGGGTGTAACATTCAAGATATATTCCAGAGATCCACTACTAGAAGTTACCAATTGATTTGGATGCCAAAAGAATCCCAAATCATCATTAATAACTAACCCCACCGGATGTCAAAGGAACAAAATCTTATATAATCAACTAGATGTGACGGTCTAACAAAAGTCGGTACGAGGAGGAGGATAATGTCGACTCTTTTAGGAAGATGAAGATATCCCAACAAAAGAAAAGTCAATCCCATCTCCAAAATAATAAAGATATGGATCACATGGTGATCAAAGTTGTTCATATAGTTGATACACCTCTACAAAACGTGTAGTACTTGAAAAGAAAACCAAGGAGAGCAATAAGGGAGCCCAAGTCACTAATAGCCTAGAAATAAAGCTCAAGTAGAAGTGGAAGTGATTGAAGAGTTATGATATTATAATAATGTTGCAACAACAAATGGGTTCCCAACTTTAAATAAGAGATCAAGAAATCATTTGGCTCAACGACTAGCTAAATGAGATGAGTGAGCCAATAAAAGAGCTATTTGGTCACTTAACATCATAACAACGCAACATAGCATATGCCTCTAAGAAATTCTCAAAATGAATAATCGACATTTGAATTTGGAGGCATACAAAATGTTGTGCCTAATCTACCAATAGCTACAACACAAAGGAATGAACCTCTAAGAGAAGCTATAGTGAACACATACCAAGAAGCTAATGTTATCACTAAATCCAAAATGGAAGATCTCATTAGTCAAAAGGTCAAAGCAATGATAGCTCTAGAAACTACTTGAGCAATTAATTGAAAAAGGTTGACCATTTTTGGCAATATGACCAAGTACAACACCTTAAAGGGTACATTATGCTAAAGTTTAATACCTTTTCGTGCATGGAGAACCACATCAACACTTAGCTCAATTTAAAGCACTATTTGAAAATATCGGAGGAAATGATGCCCTACTACTATGACAATTTGTTAATAGCCTCATATGTGGAGAAAATTTATGACACCACATAAGATTTTAGAATTTTTTATTTGGATGATCAAATGTGGCATTAAGGAATAAATATATTATCTCAAGATAAACATGTTATCCTATATTGGATTCAATTATTTAATAAAAGACTCCTAAGATTAATAGGTCTTTAATGTACTAGAGAGTTTTTCTCGAACTACATACATAGGAAGTAGAGGATCATTTATTTTAAAATTGGGTTCATGGTTCCTTATATGGGTAAGCCCTTATAGTTAATTACATCTCAAGAAGATGGATCTCTTCCTATGAATACTCTCGATTAAAGAAATAAGTTATTATTTATGTTGAGTTGAGTTGGTTTTCAAAGAAATGATATTTAAAATTTCAATTAGGAGCGATCCAAAAAATGGAAAGATTTATTTTGGAGGTCAAATGGGATAAAGTAAGAAATGCATTTTGATCTTGAGATGCTTAGTAAGTATTTCAACTATCCTATCATTGGGCTTTAAATTTTGAAATTTAATTTGGATTTTGAGTTGATATTTTCTTAGAAATCTAGGGTTTAGATTCTACCAGACTAAAATATAGAAATGCCTAGGGTGAAGACTTACTCCAAGGAGGATCCTTAAGAACCTAAGTCTATAAGTGCTTTTGACATAAGTCAAGCTCAACATAGTTCCATTTCTAAGAATTATTGGTCATTTCTCTCACTTAAGGGAACATATCTATTCCACTCATATGAACTAACAACCTACTTTGAAGGGCCACCAAATAAAATCACCTAAACATATTATAAAATCATGATTCCAAGTCTCATGTATGCAAGATGGCTAGGTTGTATTTTAGGAAAGAATCTAAGAACCTATACTCACCCCTTAATCTTTAGGATCATGTACATGATATGCACTAACAAATGCACATTTTCCAACTATTAAATATTTTTGACTCAAAATTCTTTTAAGGTCTTAAGTATGCATTTTTATGCCTAAATGTCATGCAATTAGAAATGGTTATGGGCTAAATCAATAAAAGAAGACAAACATTTTCCAAGAATGCGATCATCCTCACGGGTTAGATGCCCCTTATGTGCAATGGGTGAAGTGCCCAATTCAAGAGTTGAAAGATATATGATTGTATGATTTTCAAGAGCTAATTTTACTAATTGATTTTAAGTTTTCCCTATAGCTTTAATTTATGTGAGATTTAAAGATTCTTTTTTTTTTCTTTGAGTTGATTAGATTTAAGTTTGGTAGAAAATTTAGTTTTCTTTGAGAGCCTAATCATCCAATCATTCATCACATGAAACACAACACATAAAGAAACCTAGAAAAGCAGGTTAATTCTATTATGCACCTAAAATAAATCAAGCTAATTTTTAAATTTGAAAAGCCAATATGACCATGTATCGTTGTACACCACGAAAGAAAGAAAATGATCAGTCGAGCTCACTTATATAGCTTCGGCTTAGAACTACAAGTTTAGATTTATGGGTCTTCTTTCTAGGATCATCTCCTTCTTGAGGACCTTTATTGGGCTTCATAGGGGACCACACCTATCTATTGGTAGGCTCTCATACTATCCTTATACCCCATAGATTCTAACCTAATTCTAAGCTCAAATTTACATTTTAAATTTAAAATAAATCCTAAGCCTACAAAATAAATGTTAGGAAAATACAAATAACACAGTTATATTTTCAAACATACTGGACTTAGCATTAGTTGCTTGCCAAGCACACTGTCCTATTATGCAATACATATGAACTTAAACATCCCTACAAGCAAAAAAAATTTTGATTTACTTAAGATAGCAATCTATTTTAGCATAGGCCCTAGAAGATAATATTAGTTCTAAAATAATGTCTTACCATCCAATCTAATGGGTAAACAATCCTAGACATGCTATATAAAAAATAAAACGAAAGACATGTAAAGCACATCACAACATAAAATATCACAAAGTATCATAGATTGACCTAATGTAAGTCTAGGATCGTGACCTAATGATCTAGTGTGTGAAGGAAGTATGCTTATGTGGTAAGACTTTGCTAGGCCTTTCTAGTTCAAGTTTTAATTTGGATTTTGAAGTTTGTTTGGTTTACCTTTTGATGGTTTTAATTCAAGTGATTTAATAATTTGATATTTTATTTTCATTTTCAAGTTCACTTTTATGTTAAAGTGAAGTTTAGGTTTTCAAGAAAAGAATAGAATAGATTTCACTTTTGGTGAAACCCATTTTATTCAACATCCTAAACCCAAATGGATTGAAACCATCATCCTAAGATGAAGATTCATTTCAAAAGCCTAACAAATATCCTTAAGTATCTTAATTAATCCTTTTAGATTCATTTAGATGATTTGGGTTTGAGTTTAGTTTGGATTAAAGTTTTGTAATTTTAATTCTTTCAAAATTTGATTCTTCATTTCATTTCTTTGATTTGATTAAATCTTCTTGATTTAGTTTTTTTTAATTTGATTTCATTTATTTCATTTGATTTGGATTGGTTAACGTTTTATTACATTAATGTTTAGTTTGAATTATGTTTATATTAATTGAATTTTGTTTTATTTTTTTGAATTCATGTTCATTTGGTTTGAATAATGTTAACCTAAGACACTTAGGTTAGTGTTTTAATCCATTCTTAATTTACAATTATTGATTAAGATTTTATTGATTTGTTTGATTATGAGTTCTTTATCCTTAATTAATCTTAATATTCATTATTATTTTCATTAACCCTTAAGTATGTAAGTGATCAAGTTCTTTGATTTAGAATGTTGGATAATTATCTTTGAATGTTCTGATGTTGGTGAACATTATTTCAAATTATTTTATGAAGTTTGTGATTTATGATTTCTAAAATTTAGTATTTGATTTATATTAACATAGAGAATTCGAAATTAACAATTCTCAATCCAAAGGTCAATTGGGCTTGAAATTTTTATGGCAAGTGGGGTTCCATGACAATTTCATATTTCTAAAGTTTCATTTTAATCACATGCATAATTAGAGTATAATTAAAATTTTAATTATTTCATTAAAACTTAAATTAAGCCTAATTTAATGAAGATTATTTAGGGTTTTATTTTTCTTTTATTCATCTCTGAAAAATGCATCCTTAGAGGGTTCATTCATAATTTTTTGGAGTTTTGGTTTATTTATGGTGATTTTTCTAAGTTCAGATTTATTATTTAAATTAATAAATTCAATTAAGTACTAAATTAGGCCATTTTGTAGTTATTATGTTTCAGCGGATTTCATTGGTGTTTTTTAATTCATTGGGGTTTGTTATGTTGATTTAAAATGATTTGATCCATTTATATGATTTATCTTATTTAGTTTTAATTTATTTCATTAAAATTGAAGTTTGGAGTTTGAAATTTGATATCTCTTAAATTACTACGCAATAACTCATGAAAATTCTTAAAGGTGCATTTAACCTCAATTTTAGTTTCCCAAAGTTTCATTTCATTTGGATAATGGTTTGGAAGTAATTTGAGTTTAATTAATTTTATGTAAAGTCAAACTAAGCCAAAATTACCCCAAACTAATTGGGGATTTTGGGTTTAATGGATTCTACTCATTGAGATGAATCCATTAAGCCCTCATTTACATTTTTTGGGATTTATATTTTATTTATTATGATTTTTTGAAATTCTTAGCATTTTTAATAATTTTTAATTATTTAAAATGAGAAAAGCTCATTTTAAATGGTGGCGTCGATGTGGCACTATTACCATGTGGATGCCCTTTGGGCCACAGAATCCGGCCACATCAAAAGTGGCGCACCATGCGGGATGGATCTGACGTGGGATCAAAGATCAAATGGTCCCGATTCATTCTGGTTTCTTATAAGGGTTGAATCGGATCGTGTGGCTAGATCTTAGTGTCTCATTCTAAAAAAGGAATGAATGGATCACATCTCATTCAACTATGATAAGAGCAGATATGTCCATTGAATTTAATGGATTTCTAATGATCGAGGCCAATTTTAACATAATTTTGATTACAAAATGATCAAAGATCAATTTGTAATCAATATCTGAGTTTGATTCTCATGAGGATTAAATTCCCTTCACAAAGGTCCAAAGCGAGATGTTATAGAGGTGGTTGTCATGCATACCTCATCAATGGTGAACCCGATAGTGCCATGCTCAACTTTGCCTTGATGGGAAAAAAATTATGGGCGTGATTTTGGTGTTGACTCATGGAAGCAACTTTAGTGAGGCCGCCTTGACCTCTAGAATATCTTTGGGATGTTCAATTTGAGGTGAAACACTCCCCTCTCATTTTTCATTGGAAGCGGAGAGATGGTGGGTGACTTTTGCCAAACTTTAGCTTGTCGATGGTGAGAGGTTGGGGGAATGGTCTCTTTCCTCTTCTCTTCACTTTGTGAACATTTTGGGATGAAAATGGAAGAGGAGAGGGACTCTCTCCTCTCTTTCCTTACATAGCTGGGATCCATGTATTTAGGCTTCTAGTGGCTAAATTTGATAACGGAGGTTCGGGGGTGGATTTTGTCCCTTTTGCCTTATGAGTGTGTTTGGATAAGAAATTGAGGGGAGGAAGTCATTTTTCCCCTTTTCTCCCTTAGTAGAGAGCTTGATCTCCATTGAATTCTTCCTTCTTACTTTGCTTGCTTTCATGGAGAAACAAGTCAATTCCTCTCTTTGCTTTCAGGTTGATTTCAAGCCTTGGAACCATCCTTTAAGTGTTGTCAAAGATTGGGTATAGTCAAGGGAATTTGGATGAAGGGAGGAGGAAGAATCCACCAAGCACTTTTACTTGGTCAAAACCTCAACTCATCTCCCTTTGACTTCACTTATGACTTTTGGCATCACCACACGATAACCCTTAGGCTAGTGTTTGGCTACCCAAATCAAACTCAATGTAAGTTTGAGGTTGAATCCAAATTCATTTGAATTAGATTGGACATTTGAACCCAATTCAAGTAATTTGGATTCAAAGTATTTTAACTTTGTTGATTTTGATTTAAATCATTTAATTTTGGGTTCAATTATATTTAACTATTGACTTATATTATTTTGATTTTATTAATTTCTTTAGGTTTTGAATTAATTTTAGATTTCATTTCATTTAAAACCATTTAGTCTTAAATGGGTCAAGCTTGATTTTAATTGGGTTCAAATGACCCATTTGATTTAATTGAATTTTTTTGGACTCAATCATGCTTGATCACATGTGTGAGAAGATTTGGAGTAATTAATTTCATTTGATTTTAATTTTATTTAAATTTGAATCCATTTGAGGAAAATTGGGTTTAATGGGTTAAGCTTGGATTCATTTGGGTCAATAGGCCAATTTGATGAAATTAAACCCAATGATGGGTTGGATTATGTTTGATTATTATTTCCAAATGATTTTAATAATCAAATTGAGTTGATTTCAATTTGACTTGGGTTTGAACCTTATGGGACCCATTTAAGTTCATTTGGAGTAAGTGGTCTAATTAACATAGGTAAGGCCTAAATAAATTTAAATTTCTTTAGATTCATTATTAAACATATTTATTTTATCATTTGGATTATTTGAAATGATTTCATTTGGCCAAATTTAGGTGGGTTGACCTTTGACTTGGTGGGACCTACATAAGTCAAACCCATGTCAAAATGGTTGACTAGATTTGACTTTGATTTAGATTTGGATTTGGATTCATTTATTTTGATTTAGTTCAAGTTTGGAATTTTGTTTGAATTTACCTAAGCCCATTAGGTTAGATCAAACCCAAAGAGGATGCAGGTCACTTGGGTGTAGTGTCCTAAGCACTTAATTAGGAGGTTCCTAATTTAAGATTAGGAGTCCTAATTATTAATTTCAGAAGTGATGATAACATTATCCAAAAATAAAGTCAATATTATACACATAACTTTTGAATGTTATGTTGAGTTACCTAATGACTTAGTAAAATGCTTCATCAAGCTAGAAAAACTTTTTTAGTCAAGAGATTTGTAGGATCAATAAAGAAAGTAACAATTGCGATCTTTCCTTAGACAAGAGAAGGAAAGCTGTTACTAAGTATATTACTAAATGGAGAAATCTAAGCATGAGATGTGACCAACAACTCACGTAAAAGCATCTTGTAGAACTCCTCATGGGGAACATTAACAATCAAATAATCCCATATCTAGCGATGGCTACCATTAACACATTCAAGAATTACTAGATCACATAACCAAGTTTGAAAAGTTGTGCAAGAAAAAAGGGCTTAATATAGGTTATAACATTAACAACCCCTTTGGAAAAGGAAAACAACAAGTCGGCGACTCAAAAGGAATGATGTGAATACAACATTCACATTCATAGCTTAGAAGAAGGCAAATGGAGATGCGACAACCTCGACAATGACATCCTCATGACTAACAACAAAGTTGGTAGAGGAAAAGAAAAAGGGATTACCTTTAAAGAAAAAAATGACTAAATAGTACTCATTCAAAATAGAATGTACTACTAAAATTTTAAGTACACCTAAAGGCTGGGGTTACAATTGAGCCGAAGGCCGGACCAAGACAAAGTTGACGATCCCAACTATTGTCCATTTTATAGGCTCATAAGTCATCCAATTGAAGATTATTTTATCTTCAAGGATTTTAAAAAAAAAGCTATCAAAATAGAGAATTAACCTTAATAGACTATACTAATAGATCCTAAAAAGAAAAGGTGAGAGTTGTTACAACATACCCGTCTATGATGCAAAATGAAAGTGTTGAGCCTAAAACTCATAACATATAAAATGATAAGGGCAAAGCCCACCAAATACAAAGAAGAAGAAGAAGAAGGTGGTTGGGAGTCCTTCATCTCAAAAGGACTAAAAGGATAATTAATATTCCTTTAGCATAGGTGGTATTTGGTAGAAGAATAATTTAGAACTTGAAATAGAACCTAAAAGATTCTTCCTCGATAAGGGTAATTTTATATAAAGAAGCAGACGAAGAACAATCAGTCTTCTTCATCAAAGCCCTATAAAAGAAAAAAAATTCCAAAACCAAAATTTGAAATAGAGAAATTGATTGACTCTTTCAAAGTGCAGTAACCTCCTCGATTAAGCTCAAGAAAACACTAAGCATTTGTAGCTCGACATAAAAGTCTTGAAGAGGAGGTTCCAAAGAAATGTGTCTAATCATAAGTATAATTGAAAATTCTAAGTTTTAAGCCCAATGTGAGAAAGGTAGAGCTTTACCTCATTGATGTGAAAGGGATAAGACCCATGCCCTCTATTAATAGTTAATATCTAAAAAATATTTCACATAACTATTGAAGATGCTTCACTTCATAAATATCATAGAAATAATGATAAAATACTTAAGTACAAGAAGAATATCATCATATTAAAGGAAAATTCCCATGATTAACATGGGGAAATTTTATATATCTTACAATGCAAGGAAGACTCTTCATCAAAGAGAAACACTATCCGATCAAGCAAATCTAATCTCAAATTCAATATGTTCCAAACATATCGAATCTAAAACTCAAACCTAAACCAAGATCTATCATGCTCACAAGGGCTAGATCAGATTCAACATTCCCAAAAGGTCAAATCTAAATCTCAGATCCATCATGCCCAAAATCAAATCCATCATGCCTTAAAGGGTCAAACCAGATCCATCATGCCAAAAGCACTAGATTTAAACACCCAAATATACTCAACAAACTTAAAATGATAGAATGTAAGTATAAACAAAAAAATTAAATAAAGCAACAAATGCATCATGTCCAATCGACATGACACATTCATGAGCAATTTTGTTCACATAAAAAAATTAAGTAAAATTTTTTTCCATAATGTCGTGGCATTGTGATCTTGGCGTCAAGGCATTACTACAAATCTTCTAGAAAGATAACTATTAGTCTTATTAGCAAGTTAACGGTATGGCAGAGGTGCTACCATGATAGCTCGAGGCACCGAGAAGATGATCGTAGTTTAAAGAAGCATAAAAAGCTATCCCTAAGACAACGATGATAATCACCCAAAGAAGTGGGGAAAGGTTATGGGGTCAAAATAACTAGCCCACTAGTGGGATCCTATAAAATGGGATTGTCCCCAAGGCATGTTCTTCTTCTTTTCTCCTACTCTTAACTCTTTATGGTTGTCTTATTAGAACTATCGAGACTTTTCAATAGATGATTGGTGATTATTTGAGGATGCTTTCCTCTTACATAAGATGGAAGCCAAATCCATCACTACTAACTCAGGTAAAATTTTAAAATATAGTTTTATATGAATTTCTCTCTTAGAAATGATATTTTGCAAGATTTTAAGCTGATCTTAGATCGGTAGCAAAGAAAATGATGTATCTCTATTGAACTTTGATCAAGAGTAAAAATAATGTCTCCATACCCCTAAAATCCTAGAATTTAGAAAGAACCTCGTCATTGAACTTAGTTCTCACATGTGAAGAAAAATAAACCTTCCTTCATTGACCTTAGATCCAGTAAGGAGAATTACACTAAAATCACACAAACCTAGTATTGCTAAAGTGTTACTCTACCAAAATTTTCTTAAAATCTCTAGAATCTTTAAGAATTCAATTTAAAACATGCATTTCTATCATGCAACATCATGGATTTGAAGCGGCACCAAGGCACCAAGCTCTCGAGAAAGAATTCTTGAACGGTCTATCCGAGCACCAGGTGTCAAAAATAAGGCATCATGGTGCCAAGCTATCAGCAAACACAACCTCTTAGCATGATAGTGTTATGCTTTCAGTCCACTATCTCTTATACTGGTGTTGTAGTGTTATACATATAATCTTTGAGGTGCCAAGTCTAGAAGTCGTTCTACCATCAAACATAGTTTTGATTGTGAAACAAAACCCTCCCTCTGTTGATCTTAGATCTAGAACAAGGCATTATGCTATCGAAATTCCCAAAAAGGTTAATAAAATTATATTACGTGCAAATATTCTAGCTAGAGGTACTACATTCTCAAAAAAATAAAACTTAGTGACGTCCCATTGCGTGTAGCACTAATACCTAATGTCGAGGCATTGTATTCTTGAAATAGACATTTAATTCACAATATTAAGGCATCATATTCTATTTTAAATTGAACCCATAGCATTGCAATGCCACTTACCAAGTGCCACGGTAAGCTCTCGTCTTAAGATCTTATGTCTCTGGTGACAACACCTAGGTGCTAAATTTTTAGTGCCATGGTGCTACCTTTATATTATAAATCTTAGAGCTTTCCAACTGATAACTGAAAGGACTTATACACAAAATGCACAATCACGAGAAAAAGTGTCTTACGACCTTAAAATGCATGTACACCTATCGGTTATCTGACTTTTGACCACACCGTGATGCTAAACCATCAATGCCTAGCCGTTCAAATAGCCAACATGACTAATAATTGTAAAGCCACGGTGCTTACCATGCGACACCTCCAAGGTGCCATATTCTCGACCGAGGTGCTTAGCATAAAATAAACTTAAATTTCTCGCATAAACCCCATAGCAATTGCCTAATTCTATTGCCTAAGGAGGCTTTGTAGGTTAATTTTGGGTTGGGTTTTATGATTGAGTCTAAGTTAACAAAACCTACTCATTCTCTAATGATAATCATGTTGATTATATAATTTATTCAAAGAGGTTTATTTAAATTGGATGAAGTTCATCGTAACATAAAGTAAACAATCATCAACCCATCTATCATTATTTGTCAAGGATGATAAGCTAAGAAAATCTTTGAGACAAATAAAATGCCAAATTAAATATATAACTATGTTCATACTCAAATAATCTCATGCTAGTAAGCATGTGACCTATGTCCTCTATTTGAGTGGTTTTTTCATCAAATGACACCACATGAAATGCTAATATGACCGAACCCTCATGTATGGCTTGGCCTCTATATGACTCCATTATATTTTGATCATGATAATAACCTATATGTTCCTTAATGGCTTCACTTCTTAAGCCCTAAATTATAGGATATATTTAATAGGCCAAAAGCCTTATGTTAGCTAAGGTTGACTTAAATTCATCACCTTAGAAAAATATCACCTTGGGTCTACAAGAAGTTCTTTAGGCGATGCAACCCATGGTTCTTGACAAAGGTCCCGGTCATGGGTTGACTACCTTCTCGACTAAGTAGACTATGATCTACGATAGCACAGGATAACGAGTCATGGGATCTTGATCGGTGTGTCATCATCCTTCTCAATATACGTTTAAGTTAAATGACAATCATTTATGTCATATTAAGTATCGCTAGTCACCAATTCATATCGATTAGACATATTTATTTTCCAACCTTAAACAAGGGTGCTCTCTTCGTAGTAAGATGGTAATTAACTATGAAGGCTTGCATTCATAGGAAGTGAAACCTAGATCTAAATAAACTCTAATATAATGTTAGAGAAAAGCGATTGAATATATATCAATCTAGATAAAATATCTTCTTACCCATCTCAATAAAGATGGCGAAAACATCCTCAAAGGTGTTTTTAGCAATCAATTTAATTTAATTCATTTATTTTAGATGCAAACAAATTTTCCCCAATGAATGTGTCATGTCGATTAGACATGATGCATTCATTTCTTTATTATTTATTTTATGATTATATGCAGCAATATAATGAGAAGAAAGAAAATATAGTCTTTGGAAATCCCTAATCACCTTTATATATTATATAAAATTGTGACATGAAAGAGGTCACCACTATAAATGATTAGTCTGAATTTAACTAATATAGACATAGGTTTTATGAGCTATATAAGCCACGTGGACTCTCTCAAGCTTCATGGAGATGGAAGGGCGACTTTACGGTCATGGACTAGTGAGGAAAGAATTTGCTCAAGTTTGAACACCTAGCGTCTGATGAGCAATCCTCTTCTAGTAGTGAAAGCCTATCTAACTATAGACCTCCTTTCTAATAAATATTATCTCCTCAATTGCAATTCTCTCAATTTAGCGGATATGTCAAAGAGCTTAATTTGTGCTATAGAGCTCTCTTTGGTAGGATCTCAAGGCTCGAGACTATGCAAAAAATCTTGGTGAACTTGAGAGACTTGATGTGAAGTGCTAAGTGAGGTTTCTATAGTAGTGATTTTATCGATAAGACCTCTTGATAAGTCGTGTAATAAGAATATCCTAAACTCAACATCTCTACATAAGGATTCTCAAAGTTGTAGATCTTTTACTTTAAGACCCAAAGAGGTAGCATAATTTAATAAGGAATTCACCTCCATACAAGATACAAAGCTCGGGTAAGACTTATCAATATTTAGATGTAAGTGATGTGATCTTTGGCACTATATGGCACAGGATCTTTGAGTTGCCACAATGTAGTGGATCGAGGGTCTAAGCTATCCTAGAGGCGAAGCATGAGATATCAGACAAGATAATATTCTTTGAGTTGTATAACTCATATTGGGAATAGGATGACTCCAAACAAGAAATCCAGCGTTTGAGGGAATCATCCAGGTGGCATCTTATCACTTGAGAATCAGCCGAAGCGACTCATGGCTAATCATCGAGAAAGTGCACGGTTAATAATGTAGCAGTAACAACACTATCCATCCATCACGGTGGTGGCTTAACTACTACTAGTGGGACGGGGAATATAAGTAGAGTCATTTATCCTTACTACTCTCATATCATGACTAGGCATGAGACCATGAAGATCTCAATCATCTCTCTCTCTCTCACAGGTGAAACCTTTCATTATTGCTTCCTACTACTACCCTACTCATCTAATGATCTCATAAGAGCATGAGTCACATGTTGGGGAGAATGCAAGCATCATATCAATTTGGTTCTCCCTAATCTATGACTATATATATATATATATATATATATATATATATATATATATATATATATATATATATATATATATATATGAAATTATAGCTCCAAAAAGGAAGAGTATGTATGGCATCCATAGTAACCATAGGTGACTAACTCTGTGTAAGTCTCTTTGAAAGCTACATAGAAACCAAAACCAATGCCGAGGAAAAGAAAGAAAGCCCATCGTAGATCTATAAAATAGGCAGTAGTTGGAGCATCCCTAGGGAATGATTATCGGTATATCCAATATATATAGAAGTCCATATAGAGTAGCGAGTGAAGCTATACCGCTTAGCCACTCTATTGGGATTGTATCCCTCCAATATCATGGACTTATGACACGTAACAAAGCCAAGTAGGTCTTAGTCCAATGAAGCATTCTACTATGCCTCTATATCCCGACCTTGATAATAATAAGGGTGTCCCTTTATCGGTAAGAGAATCTATGAATTTTTCCCCAAGCTCTAAGTAGGTAGACTATGAAAGGATGATCTATGAATGATCTAAAAGTGGTCTATCATGCATGATGGAGCAAACATGAAGGTCCAAATCGATCCTTATCTAAAGAAATTGTATCCCTACTCAACTACATGATCATATGGACATGTTGCTCTCGAAATAGGATGACATCTTAGGACAACCGAAAGCTCCTAATATATGTGCATGAATCCATCCATGTAAGTAATGCCAAGGAGCATCTATATCATAGCATCGTGAGTTAGTCATCATGCTCATTCCTAATCCATAGTATAGATAGGTTAATGATGTAGGTGTTAATGTTATCCTCTCACCACAAGCAAGTAAGCTAGCCATCAAGAGAGTGGAAGGACAAAAAAGTTTTATTTGACTTAGAAATTTGAAATAGAACTACCAATAATGAAAGCCACTAAAGATAGCTCCTCACTAATGTCCCATGCTAAGATTCACTAAAATTTTACTCTTCTTTCTAGCTCAAATCTTGAATGAATTTTCGATGAATGAAATTTCATGTTAAATAGAATCAAAGAAACTCTGACTATGTGTTTAAAGTAAATGTGTCTCATCGCCATGAACTTATCTCAACTCTCTAAAAAGTCTCTATTAGTGGGAAAGAGCATGATGGAGACTTGAGGAATATACATGATTGTTGCTTCTATGTTGGCCAAGGCTAATGCTATAAAAGCTCATGATCACGGAGGTATGCACTCCTCATAGAGGAACTATAATAAGGAGACATCTTATATCATGCATGAAGGTGATCGTCATCTCATGTGGACTAATCCAACGTGTATTGGCAATCCTATCCCAATGTTTTTCTATGTTTTAGATCCAAGTAAATAGAAGGCGGTTGTAATCAAAAGTTATGCATAGACTATGTGATATATGTCACTCTCACGAGGATGTCACCATGCATCTATAGGCGATGAAAAGCCCAATATATGTTCGACGGTGACAAGGGTGTGCCAAATATTGACTTTTGGTCCCAATCTTACGCTTCATGATGTAATATGTGATAACCTAAAAGTCCGACTATGCCAGTAAAAGGTACAGACAACCCTGAATTACATCTTGATCCCTAAAGCTAAGGTGATATGTGACTATGGTGTTTATTTTGGACTATGGGGGACACCATGCGGTCGTAGGGTACTTATTGAAGTGATCCGGTATGACATTAAGGTATGATGTACTATCTTGAAAGATAGAGGCACCACCCTTCAATGGACTTAATCGCCTAAGGACTCTAAGGCATGATGGGTCTTGAATATACCAGAGATTTTTTTCCTACTTTACATGGATAAATAAAGTAGAGTTTATATTAAATAGGGTTCTTAAGTTCCCATGGAGGCAAGCCTCCATAGTTAATTACATCTTAAAAAAGAAATTTCCTAGGAATACTCTCGACTAAAGTAGACAATTATCATCTCCAAAGATTTCAAGGTTAGACTATCAAAGGTTGTATTTCTAATTGGGAATGTTCAAGGAGAAGACTTATTTTTGGAATCCACAGGGAAGAAATAGGGAATTCTCATGATATTAGGAAGCCTAGTGAGCATTCCAATCTATCCTATAATTGGGCTTTATATATTTGAAAGTGAAGATATTTCTTTATTTGAGTTGAATTTTATTAGATTGTTGGGGCTTATAATCCACCAACATAAGGTTGCGTGAATGCCTAAGAGGTGAGGATTTATGCTCAGCCCAAAGGAAATAGGCTCATATCTTAAAATAGGAGCTTGATTATTTGCTAAAGCGTGACCTAAATCACGAGAGATAGGTGGACATAATACTTTATCTCCACAAGAGAGAGTAAACCCTCGACTTACGGACTTATAACTGCTGAAGTGGTGCCATCTAACTCCTATTATTTTAAAACTATGTAGTCGATCTTATAAATTGCAAGATAGCTAGGGTAGTTATTTGATTTGAAAGAGACTAAAATCCTAAACTCACTCCCTAAGAGACTAGAGCATGAGTGGTATGAGCATATGACTTAATCTACAAATGCAATCTTTTCAAATTTTATTTCATTTTGACATGATATTTTAAACAAAGGATTTGGGATTTTATATGCCTAAATGCATGATGAAGTATATTATTAAATCAAAGAGAGAGGGTGAAGCTCCATCGGTAAGGGTTGCTCGATGGGTCAAACGATCCCTATCATTATAAGGACATAGGCCCTCATTTTACAAGAGTGATTCAAGATGATATGCATGATGTGAGTCATACAACCATACATAAGGGGTTACTAAATCTTTAATTATCATGATTATAGCCTAGGCTTTATGATTAGATTATAAGTTGTTTAATATTTAGTTATGAGTTATTAATTAGATAGAAGATTTATTTTTATCCTAAGAGCCTACCATCCGGACACACATTAAGGCATCAAACATGAAGAAACTATCAAGAGAATGCCATCCTAATGTAGAGTTTAAACATAACATCAATTAATTTTATAAACAATCAAAAAAGAATATCAAGTCGGTTAAATTGGTACGTACAACCTAAAAGAGAAAATATGGGTAGTGGACCTCTACCCTTATACAACCCAAAATATAAAAGAATAATTACAATTTGAATGAATACGTGCTATGGGGGTCTTCATTCATCACTTTCTATTTTGATTTGGTTCCTTCTTTGATTTGGATGGTGCTTGCTTGAAGGCATCA
This sequence comes from Cymbidium sinense, assembly GCA_021442155.1. Classification (NCBI taxonomy): domain Eukaryota; kingdom Viridiplantae; phylum Streptophyta; class Magnoliopsida; order Asparagales; family Orchidaceae; genus Cymbidium; species Cymbidium sinense. Next base: position 62,713,237 of record CM038230.1, read on the forward strand.
TAGGGCACCCCGAGACAAATCCTTCAAGCTACTGATCCTAATCCCCATAACAATATTTCTAATTTCTATTGCAAAATTACATTCATATATGGAAGAAACTAAATCTAGCTACATCTATAAAATAGAGGTTAACAACATATACACAATTCCAAGTAATTATATTCATAATTTAGCCTTAGTACATTGCACATGGGTAACCAAGCCCACACTGTCTAACTTGGATTATGCTTAGGGGTTTAAACAACCTGCAAAGAGAGCATTTTATTTATTTTAAGCATCCCCTTAAGCATAATCCCTCTAGAGACATGATTAGGCTAAGAGTGGCCTACATCCAGTCTAAGTAGCATACACCTTAGCATCAAGTCTAAAATAATACATCACAAAATAAAACATAAATCACATCATACACCATCCAAACATAGAGCTAGAAGTAGTGACTTAATTCTAAAATGTGTTTTAAGGTCTTGTGTGGTATGTCTTAACTAGGCATCGAGTTATATTTTTCTAAGTTTGGGAGCTATTTAATTTCACATAAGGGTTGGTTTCACTTGAAGTTGTTTAATTTATTTGAGAATTTTAATTTATATTTATTTTGTTTTTATGATTTACACTTAACAACTAAGATAAGAGAAGGAAGAGGATTGCCCTCTTCCATCCTTACATTAAGCCACTAAACAACTAAGTTTAGGTTAACTTTAAATGACCTTATTCAATATGCAAGGCTTCTTAAGAATAATCTAATTAAATTACTACCACATGAATATATATATATATATATATATATATATATATATATATATATATATAAAATCATTCATTTTCATCATATATATCATGCATATGATTTAATGCTTAGCAAATCTATACATACAACATGATTTAGCACACTTGAATGATGAATGTATGAATATGTTTGAAGTTTACATTTTATTTGATTGAATTATTTGATGTATGTAAATTTAAAAGTTTATCTACATTCTTATACAAAAATACATAAGGATGAAATTGCATAAGTACAGTCATTATTAACTAAGGAAGTTAGATAATCAAATGGTCTCCTTGGGGATAACTAAAGCCTCTATTCCGAGATGTCCAGACTATATACTTATTAACATTCCAAATCTATGTAAATATATGTAAATCTATACATGAATAAGGAAATGATAACACTAATTTATACATATCACATGTGCTAGTCACTTAGGTGAATGTAAATGCATGTATTTTTGGTAACATAAAGGGATCTTCATCCTTTAATTAAGCATACCTATTGAGCTCACTTTTAGAGTGAGTTCTCAACTTCCTCATCATAGATCTAGGACTCTTGTAAACACTAAGAGCTCTTGGTCTTAAGACACTTCTAGTAATTAGGTGAACACTTAACCTAATCCTAGAGACTTAGAAGGGTTAGCGATAGAATAGGTTATGCCTTAGGGACATAGGAAAATTTGCCTACCCTATAGCCTAAACCCAATCTATGCATTCCTTCTCAAACCAAACCTCAAATCCAACGTAAATAGATCTAAATACAAATTCCAAACCAAATCATCGAAACCCATAATCAAATCCAATATCAACATTCTTTTAAGCCCTTTTATTTCATCCTATGGACTTAGCCTCAACCAAATTCAAATCAATCCTAATTCATCTAATTTTCTTAAAGACTAATTCAATCTCTCAATCATTTACCAAATCCAAATCCAAATTCTAAACCAAATGATTAGAACCCATAATCAAATCCAAAATCAAAATCCTTCCTAAGCCATATGACCTATTCCATAAACTTAGCCAAATCTCCACCTAAGTCATCCCAAACTTAATTGATTCCTTATAAATCATTTATATCTTCATTGATATTCACAAAGATAAATGAGATATAAACTCAAATAACCTAAACTAAATCAAACTAAATCTAAATCCAATCAAAACCATTTTTAAGCCATATGGACCTACCTCCAATAACTTAGCCAAATCTCACATAAATCAACCTAAAATCAATTGGTTTCTTTATAAATCAATTCCTACATTTATATTCATAAATATGAATGAAAGCCACCCTCCAATGACCATAAATAAATCAAACAAAATTGATTTTCCTCCTTAGCCCTTTTGACCTTCCTCCATGAGCTTGGTCAAATTTGCTTCAAATCACTCCAAACTCAAGTGACTTTCCCATGAATCATTTATATCTTCATTTATATTCCCAAATATAAATGAAATATAAATTCAAATAGCCAAAACCAAATCCAAAATCAAATCAAAATCCAATTTATACCGTTTAAGCCAATTTCTTGGACTTAACCAAATCCTATCTAAATCAAGCCAAAACTAATGGATTTTATTCAAATCAATCATTCCTTCAATCAACTATCCAAATATAAATAAAATCTACAATCAGCCAATACAAAATCAACTCAAGTCAAACCCAACCTAGCCCATTTTCCTTGAAATATTCAAATGAACCAAAACTCATTTGAACCCAAACCAATTACAATTGAATTTATATGTCAATCTCAAATTCATATATAAACTCAACTAAATCAAACTCAACTCAAAATCAAACCAACTAAACCCAATTGGCTCGCTTGACCCAAAGTGGCCAATTTGACCTACATGAACCAAAATCCAATTCAATTCAAATCAAAGTGAATTAGCCAATCCAAACTTCATGTCATGATTGTTGATCATCCTAGGTTAATTAATTATCATGAATTGGTCAAACTAAGTCAACTAGCCCCATTGACCAAGTCAACCTTTACCCATATGAACCTAAACTAGCCAAATTGCAACCTAAACCAAATTGATTGCAACCAATAGCTCAAGTTCATTCCAAATTGATTATTGAACTTGACCAAAGCCATAATTGAGCCCAATTTGACCAGTTGGTCAACCTAACCCAACTTAGCCCAAATTGACCTAAAGGATGAAATTGGTCAAAATCTAAATCAAATCTTAAATTCAAACCAAAGCTATGATCATTTTCAATTAACCAATTGAACTTGAACCAACATCCAACGCAACCCAATTTGGCCAATTTGGTCAAATTGCTCAACTTGACCCATTTGACCTATATGAATCCAAAAGAGCCAAAATCAAATCCAAAGCAAATTGAACCAAACCAATGACACCAATACACTCCAAATGGTCATGTGAACTTGACTAACCCTTAGTTTGGCCAAATTTGACATAAATAAGTCAAATTAAGCCAAATCAAACCAAATGAACTCCAAATCATTTGAAATTTGGGCTAACCCACTTTTGACTCATATCAAATCTGCCCAAATCAAATCCATTTCCAAATGACCAAGATACCTTTTGGCTAAGGGAATCACATGATGCAAATCACTTGGGGAATGGCCATTTCTCTTCCTTGGCCACTTGGCACCCATCCATTGGTCCACTTAGGCACCAAGGACACTAGCTAACCTGACCTAAGGGTGGTTGGGTCGGACATGACTAATGGAGAGGTAAAATTACCTCCCATTCCTATTGAAACACTTGAAAAGCCATAGGACACCCACTACTCCCATGGCGACCACTCTCACACCCTCCTCCACTTAAGTGAAGCCGTTAAGGTGATTCTCTACCCAAATTGAGCTCTCCATGATAGCCATTTGATCAAAATGGCCAAATAAGGCTAGCCATCCAATCCAAGGAATGAGGGGTATACCCTCCTCATTCTCACTCAAATCAAAGACTCACACTTGATTCAACCAGTAGCAGAGGCACATCTGAGCAATTTCCATGGTTTCCCAAGCTCCCAACTCTTCATCTATCAATTTTATGAAAAATCAAAATAGGGAGGCCCAATCCGATTGTCATTTTCTTAAACCTCCATCAAAGTGCAATTAACTTTGCACACACCATCCTTGGAGCAGATGAGCTAGACGAATCATCCCCAAGCTTCGACAATTGGAGGGTGGAGTTCAAATGATGCGACCACTTCCATCTCATGCCTCGCCTTTGAGCAATCCATCTCAAATCAAAGTTCATGCCTTAATAAAGCTTCATTTCTACTAAACAAAGCTTTCTTAATCATCAAAATCGTCCCGGGATCCTATGAGGTATGCCATTAAAATTGACCTTTAGCTTAAAATGGTTTAGAGCTTTTGAAGAAAAGTTGCATGTCATGAGATTTTCACCGTTAGATCTCTTCATTTTGCTTCTCGATGGTGTGTGATCACTTTGATCTCCATTCAAGCTTGGGTGAGCTCAAATCGGCGATAAATGATGGAAGGTCTCCATCTCTCATCACTCGGAGGAGGCAGACCATTATCATCCATTCGCATGATTAACCGGATTAATCTTACTCAACAAGTGGGCTTGATCATGGCGTCCAATCTTAGATCGATGACTCACGAAAGCGTGTCCGCCATCGACTTCGACCTTTGGATGTGATAACTTAAATAACCAATCCCACAACACCACATGGAAAGAACATCAGCGTCAACACGCCATGTGGGACGGGATGAAGGTTAATTAAGGTTAATTAAATGCATTTTAATGGTGAAACTTCTATAATTCATAACTAATTGTAGACAAAAAAGTACAAATAATGGCTCATTTTAAAGGTATTTGAGAGGAATCCATTAAAATTATCCTTAATTAAATTTGAACAAAATTTTGACTTAATTAAAGTTTAATTAATGACTTAGTTAGTTTAATTACTCCTTAATTAATCATCCAATTGATTTCAAACTTTTGAGGGCGTTTGGGGAATGACCTCACTCCCTATTTTTGTTGGAATTTATTGGTTATTTAATTAGGAAATAGATTGATTAAGCCCTAAATACCTTCTCAACTTAATTAAGTGATAATTAAGTATATGAATAGTAATTAATTAATTATTTAGACTCTCTAATTACTATTTACTAAAAGAGACTTAGGGAATTGGGTTTCTCCCCAATCCTTTCCTAATTTTCCCTCTCTTTTCAACCAAAAAATGCAAATTAATGAATAATTAATTAATCAATGACTTAATTGGCTAAATTAAAACTCAAAATTATATGAATTCATGCTTGATTAAATGGATAACTTATGGAATTGGGTTGGGACCTATTTTCCAACCCCTTAAGTCAATTTCATTTTCAAAGATAATCAAATTTGATAATTAAGAAAGAGAAAATGAATTAATGGATTAATCGTTTGATCAATTAAATTAAAATTTTAATTAAATTTAATTTCCCTAATTAATCCTTGGGTGTTCAATAACCTAAAGAGAGCTAATTAAATTATTGTTAGCTCACATGTATGAGAAAATCATAAAAGTAGTTAAGTGAGTTCCTTAAGCTTAATTAATTGATTGTGAGCTAATTGCATTAGGCCCCTTTTATTTTATAGAGCATTGCTATTTACTTTTCAATTTATTTGCATATCATATTAGCTCATAATTATTTAATTAATTACCTTAAGGTAACATAGGTAAGGGTTTAAGTAATTGATTTCACCATGCTTAACTTAACCAATTCATAAAATCAACCTAATTGCTTTTCATTAAATCAAATTAATTCACATATGGGGAATGGGATTAGGATTAGCAAAATTTCTCACATTTTTTAAATCAAATCAAACATGAAATAAAAAAATGGCATGAAGAAACTTTGGTTTGTTTTAAATGATCTTATTTAATATGATTGTCCTTAGGAATTAATTGGATTGAATAAAATTATGTGCTTATGTTCTTTTATTTCTCTCCAATTGTATTAAATGTTGTATGCCACTTGTAATCATGCATTCATCCTTTTTTTCAAAAATTAATTAAATTAAATGATTTCCTTTATGTCAAGTTGCATATGTTGGCTTAAATTAAAAATATGTGTGGCTATTATCACTATTAAATAGAAAATTATTTTAAAAGTATTTAAATCAACTATAACTCATAGAGTAATGATAATTATGAGTATTTATAGACTTGTATGTGCTTACAACATAGAACATGTGATATGAAGTTCTATTTTCTTTAATCTTCAAGAATTTACATAAGGATATGAATATTAACAAGTGTATAGTTCATTTGAAAAGGACACAACACTTATTTGGGTTTATTCTTATGTATATCCATGTTAGAATTTAGATAGAATTTTAGCTCACATGTATAAATAAATCAAAATACAATTCTTGCATGGTTTACATTCTTATAGTTGTTTGTACACTCATGAGTATTTAAGAATAGCGGGTATATGTAGTGGATACGAGGATGCACGCTTTAAGTAGCCCCAAGGAGGTTTCTACCTCATTCCCCTGGTCAAATAATGGCAAAGTACTTGCTTATAACTTTTATACACTTGTGTGTAAATTTGGCTAATGAATGAAAACCTCACCTTATTCTATATAATTCAAAATGAAAAATACAATTTTTGCACGATTTCCATTCTTATAGTTGTTTATATATCCACATGTATTTAAAAATAGTGGGTATATCTAGTCTAGACACACAGGGACACCGACTTTAAGTAGCCCCAAGGAGGTTCCTAACTTGTACTCCTACTTAAACAATAGTGAAGTACCTTCTTAGAACTTTCATACATTTGAATGTGTATTTAGCTAATGAATGAGAATCCTCTTTTCTATAAAATCATTCTTGCAATATGCAATTAAGTGTGCCAAAAACATATTATATGCATACATATGTTTAGGACTTAATCATATGCATGCTACATATGATGAAAAGAAATGAACAAACATGTATTGTGTGATAGTAATTAACTTCAATTAATCTTAAGATGCCTTTCCTATTGAATGAGATTATTTAAAGTAAAACTAAACCTATGATTAATTAAAAATATGTAATAAGTCATTCATTAAAGAGAACGATTAATTAATATGCTTTAGATGTGGCTTAAGGTAGGGATAAAGGAGGGTGATCCTCTCTTTTCTTCTCTTTATAATACTTACTTGTTAAGTGCAAACCAAGTGAAATAAAAGAAAACATTAAGTAAAACTTGCAAATCAATTAAGCCACTTAAAGTGAAATCATCCTTTATAATTAAATCCTTTCTTACTTAGAAAATTATAACAAAGACTAGTTAAGACATACCACACACAAGCCTTAATACATACACCTCAAATTAAGTCACCACTCTTAGCCTTATGTTAGGGGTGCATGATTTGATGTATATTTGATTTTGTGATGTATTATTATAGGCTGATGTTAGGGTGTATACTTCATAGGCGGATGTTAAATGATAGCCTAATTATATTTTTTGTAGGAGATTGTGCTTAAGGGTGCTTAAAATAAATATAAATTCTCTCTTTTGTAGGTTGCATAACCCCTAAGCATAATCTAAATTAAGACAGTGGATTTGGTTACCCATGTGTAGGGTGCTAAGCCCAAATCATACATATAACTTTGGGTTATTTGGTGTGTTTAGCTAACACTTATTTTACAGGTATAGTTAGATTTATTTTTCCTATTTTTAATGTAATTATGCATTAAGAATTATGATTAGTGTTATGGGGATTATAATGAGCGAGGTTAGAAGGCTTTGTCACGGGGCCTCGCCTTTGGAGCAAGCAAACCCAAATGAAGAAATGGAGGAGATATAAAAAGAAGATAAGAAGACCCCCGTCCCCCCACCCCCCCTCCCCTCCATAGCATTTATTTATTTATAATTGTAATTATTCTTTCATTTCATGTCGAGTTGCTTAAGGGTAGAGCTCTACCCATTTCTCTTTCGGGTTGTAAGATGGTAGAGCACACAAACTGTTATTCTTTTAGGTGAGTTTATAAATTATTTGATATTTTGTTTACAATTTCATAGAAATGACATATATTTTCCCAATTTTTTTTAGGTATATGGTGATTTATTGTGTGGCTTGGATCCGATTAGGCCCTTTGGGAAAACTAAATTTTCTACCCCAACTACAACTCATAACTAAGTTCTCTAAATAACTCATAACCTTGTATAAAGCCTAGGCATTAAATAAAGATAATTAAAAGATTTTGCAACCACTTAGTTGGATGTTGTATGCTTAATATCATGCATATCATCTTGAATCACTCTTGTAAAATGAGTGATTCAAGACGTCTAAGTCTTGAATCATGCATATCATTTAGAGTTAGGCGGTTGCCACTTGAGATGATTATAAGTGTAGTAGTAGTGGTTTACCCTCTCTTGTGGAGGTAATCCATATACCCATCTTTGCTTAGATTTAGGGGCGTGCTTTAACCCTCGCTTAAGTTCCCTAGATTTAGAATCTGCGGTTATTATTTCCTTCAAGCTACAAGCATAAATCCTCACCTCTTATGCATTTCCACAACCTTGTGTTGTCGATTTTAAGTCCCGACTTTCAAATAAAATTCCAATTCAAACATATAATTCTCCTTAATTTCAAACATATAAGGCCCTACCATAGGATATATTAGAATATTTACTAGGTTTTCTAGTACCATGAGCATTCCCTATTCATCTTCCTTTGGCGATAATAAGTCTCTCCTTTTTATTTATCCGATTGATTTTCCAAACATAGCCAATTTATTGATAGTCCTATCTTTGAAATCTTTGGAGACAACAATTGCCTACTTTAATTGAGAGTATTCCTAAGGAACTCACCTTTCTTAGGATGTAATTAACTATGAGGCCTTGCCCCCATAGGGAACTTTAGAACTTGATTTAAATAAACCCTTCTTTATTCATCCATGTAAACTAGGAAAAAATCTTTGGTACATTCAAGACCCACCATGCTTTAAAAGTCCTTATTAGGTGATTAGGTCCATTGTAGGGGTGGTGATTTCTATCTTTTGAGATAGTGTACCATTACTTGATGTCATACCCAATCACTTTAATAAGTTCACCCTCATATCGTGGTGTCCCCATACTCATACTCAAAAATAAACACCACAATACCTACATTTATAAAAGATGTAAGCAAGTATGTGTGGTTGCTAAACCAGAGAAGTAATCAAATTACCTCTTTGGGGCTAGCTAAAGCCTCATATTCAGGATGTCCAAACTATATACCCATTATTATTCAAACTCATGTAAATCTATATACAATTATAAGAAAGAGAGACTTATTTAATATACTTAAGCTTTAAACACATGTGGTCCTATGTATATTTATATCTATCAACACTCTAAGTATTATAATCAAATTATAAGCTTTGAAAAATAGTTAATTTATTAGTGATAATAGCCACACATATATTTAACTAAGCCAACACATGCAAGCTTTCATAAAGGAAATTCATTTAATTTTATTAAATTTGAAAATATGAATGTGTAAAATTAAATGACACAACATTTAACATGATTAGAAAGGAATAAATAAATATAAACATTCGATTTCATTCAATCAAATTATTTCTATGGATAACCATATCAAATAAAACCATTTAAAGTACCAAAGATTTTTTAATACCATTTTTGATTTCATGTTTTGATTTGATTTAAGGATATGAGAAAAGGTTTGTTGATCCTAACCCATTCATAATATTTGTTAATTAATTTGTTTCAATGAAATGTAATTAAGTTGATTTTATGAGTTAATTTAGTTGTAGTATGCATTAAGTATATTAATTAACCTTTTCTTATGTTACCTTAATATAACTATCTAAATAATTATGAGCCAATATGATATGCACCTGTATTGAATATTAAATTAACAATGATCCCGAGAAACAAAAGGGGCCTAATCCAATGGGCTCACAATTAACGATTAATAAAATTAAAAAACTTAATTAAGTACTCTTATGGTTTCCCCACAAGTGGGTTAACCATAATTTCTTTAAATAGCTTTAGGTTATTAAACACCTAAAGATCTACCCATTAGTAAATTAATTAAGATCTGGAATTATTTGGACTTTGATTTGATTAATTAAATCATTCAATTAATTAATTACACTTTTAATTAATCTCAATAATTAGTTAAGAGAGTAATCAAAGCTTAAATGAGCAATTCCCCTATTTACCAAAGCAATAAATCCCAATAAAATTATGGGAGATAGAGGTCATCCCATTAAATAATCTCGAAAGCTTGGAATTGATTGAGTAATTAAATGGCAATTAAGATAATTAAGTTTTAATGAAACTCAAATTAAGCTAATTACTATTTAAAATAAATTGGAATTAATTTTAAATGATTTTCCTTTGAGATACCTTTAAAGTGAATATTTATTTGCACTTTTTTGATTTTCTATGATTTGTTATGAATTTTGGAAGTTTCAACCATTAAAAGTAATTAATTAAACCTAATTCAAGCTTAATCTTGTGGTACATGGTGTCGACGTGACATACTTTCCATGTGGCATCAGATTGGCTAATTAAAGTTGTCCGACATGGCTTACATGGCGGGGGTGGGCGTGCTTTCTCATCATCCGATCTAAGATCGATGGCTATAATTTATCCTAGTTTAATAGGATTCAATTGGATAATAATAGGTTGAACGACCGTCCATTCCAATCACGTGGAATGGATGGTGCATGATCTGTCTCCTCTCGAGCATTGAGAGATGGATAGTGTCCATCGTTGTCACTCGATTTTGGATTGTCTCAAAATCAACCCTACACCATCCATAGAGCAAGAGATCCAATGGTCAAGATCGAGCGACATGCAACTTTTCTTCACAAAGGACCAACCATTTTTTTACCAAAAGCTTGATTTTAAGAAAGTACCTTGTTGGAGCTTAAAACTAGTAGCTCAATCGATTGAGGAAGCTTAGTAGTGGAGATAAAGCTCTACTAATAAACATGAGCATTGATTACGTGTTGTTCAGAGACCAATGTTCATGAATTGAGCTTGACGTTGATCAAGTCTTACCTCGGTGGTCGGAAGGTCAAAATGATTACGTTCTTGCCGATGAGGCCAGGATGGGTGTGTGAAGTTAATTTGAGTTTGGTGAAGAAATGGAAGAGTTGGACGTGAGGCGTTGCCCATTTTGGATTGAAGGAAACCAAAATGGGGTAGCTTAGAAGCTTGAAATGGCTCTAGGGAGTGTCTATGGTAGGGCTCTAAGGGTCAAATGCCTCGCTTGGATCAAATTGGAGGGGAATACCCCTCATCCCTTAGATGGGACAAGGCAAATTTGTTTGGTATCTAATGGCCATCCTGATTGCTAGTGCTATGGGTGGCATCATCCCTAAGTGGTTCGATTTGAGTGGCCAAGGGCAAGGGAGTGGTCGCCAAGGGGATAGTGGCTATCCTTATGTTGTTAAATGCTCTAATGGGGAGGTGAGGTGAGTTCACCTCCCCATGAGTCATCGACCCAACCACCTCTGGGTTGTCCTAGGTACCTAGGTGGGCTAATGGGAGGTTGTCAAGTGATCAAAGAGAAGAAATGACCACCTAAATAGGTGGTTTGTCTCATGTGATACCCTTAATCCAGGGGTATAATGGTCATTTAGCATTCAATTTGATTTGGGCTGGTTCAAAATGTGTCCAAGGTGGGTCAGCCCAAGTTTCAAGTGATATGGAATTGATTTGACTTGATTTGACTCAATTTGACTCAATTTGACTCGTTGGTCAAATGGAGTCAATTTAAAACTGATTGGTCAAATTAGTTCAAACTAGTGATTTGTTAAGTTAATATGGTCATTTAGAATGTTTTCATTCAATTGGTTTGGTTAGGTTTGGCTAAGATTTGATTTTGGCTCATTTGAGTTCATTTGGGTCAAATGGGTCAAGTTGTTCAATTTGACCAAATTGGCCAAATTGGCTTGGGTTAGTTGTTGGTTTGGGTTTTATTGACCAAATGAAGATGATTGTAGGCTTTGATTTGAATTAATTTAGATTTTATTAGGTTTAGGCCAAATTAACTCTTTAGGTCAATTTGGCGAATAGTCAATTGGGTTCAATTGGGGCTTTGGTCAAGTTCAACAATTTGGAATGAACTTGAGCCATTAGTTGTAATTAATTATGTTTATATTTTGATTTGACCTAATTTGGTTTTAGATTAATTTGGGTTAACTTGGGTCAAGAGGGCCAATTTTGGTTTGGCTCAATTGAAGGTTAAGTCATGTTCAAATATTGATTTTGGGTTGGTATGAATCAATGGTTTCAACTAATTTGGCTTAGGTTGAAATTTGACTAATTTGGATTCATATGGGCTAAGAGGGTTGACTTGGTAAAATGACCAAGTTGACTTGGTTTGACCAATTTATGATAATTGATCAACTTATGGTGATCAACAATCATGATGGGAAGTCTTGGTTGGGTTGGTTCAATCCAATTTGGGTTGGACAAGTTTGGCTCAAATGGGTCCTTTAGGTCACTTTGGGTCAAGTGAACCTAAATAGGTTAATTGGCTTGATTTTGGGTTGAATTGGATTTAGTTAAGTTTATATATGGGTTTAGGATTGATATATAAATTCAATTGTAATTGATTTTGGTTTGGATGAATTTTGGTTCATTTGGATATTTCAAGTCAAAATGGCTAAGTTGGGTTTGACTTGGGTTGATTTTGGTTTGGATGTTATAGATTTCATTTATATTTGGAATGATGATTGAAGGAATAATTGATTCATGAGAAAATCAATTTGAGTTTGACTTGATTTGGAAGAAATTTAGCTTAGGAAGGGTTTATTTGATTTGATCTAGTTTGTAATTGGTTATAAATTTCAATCATTAGATTTGGATTTGAATTTGGATTTAGATTTAGTATTTGAATTGAATTTGAGGTTGGGTTATGGCTTAAGAAGGTGAACATGGATTAGGTTTAGGCTATAGGGTAGATGGATCTCCATAAGTCCTATGGCATAGCTAATCCTATGGTTAACCCTTCTAATTCCCTAAGCTTAGGTTAAGTTTTCACCAATTGCTGAAGTGTCTTATGACTAGGAAGTCTTAATGTCCGTAAGACTCCTAAATCTAAAATAGAAGATTTAGAACTCACTCCAAAAGTGAGATCAACAGGACCCTCGTTAAAGAAATATTGTGAATATATCTCATCTTTAAATTGATCTCCCAATCATCGCTGACCTATGGAAGTTCTAAATTATGTAGTATGATTCATGATGATCGAGCAAATGAATCCTCAAATATATCCTTAATCGACTTTTGATCAATCATGCTACAATATCAATTTTGAGTCGCCATAGGTGATCAATAAAGTAAATTACATTAACGCCATGACACGACCATGAAGTGCCATGGCATTGGAGCTAACACCAAAGTGCCACATTTATAGCATCGAGGTGCCATGCACGAGATATGTATGAATTACCCGCATGTGCCCCAACATATGCATAAAAAAATATAACTCTATAGTTTGTAGAAGTTGTGCGGGATTAAGCCCCAATTGGGTCCTATAACTTGTTTGGATTACCAAAACCTAATTTTCCGATAATGGTGTGCCAATTGTAAAATTCATCTAGAGGGAATATGTTTAAATTGTATGAAGTTCACATTCAATGTAACTTAAAGCAAATAATCATCCATTTATCCATCATTAATAAATCAAGGATGATAACCTAGAAAAGCTGCTCACATAAGACCTTAAGTCAAATAAATATATTTATGCTCATACTCAAATAATCTCATGCGGTAAGGACTTGGCCTATGTCCTCTATCTATGTGGTTATGCCATCAAATGACACCACAAGAAATATGGATATGACCGTAACCCTCATTAGGCGGCTTAGCATCTAAAAAGCTCCACTATATTTCAGTCATGGCAATAGCCCATATGTATCTTAATGGCTTTGCTCCTTGAGCTATGAATCATGAAATATATTTATGAGACAAAAAAACCTTATGTTAGCTAAGGTTGACTTCAATTTGTCTCCTTAAATAAATATCACCCCAGTGTCTACAAGAACACCTTGGATGATGCAACACATGGTTGTAGATAAGGATTCTTCAATCACGCGAATAATTTCTTTAACTAAGTAGACTAGGGATCATGATAGCAGGGATGATGGAACCATGGGATCTTGATTGGGCATATCATCTCTCCCTCCAATATATGCTTTAAGCTACATAATGTCTTCATTCATTATTCACTATATGATATGCATTAAATGCTTATACTTCTCATAGTGTGAATATTTAAATTATATCTTAGCATTTCAAAGAGATATAAGCCCAATATCTTTATTCGCTATGTGAATTATACATGAAAGTCGTCTATGCCACATACACCTCTAAGACACTAATGCATATCAAATAAATATGTTCGCTTCCAACCTTAATCGAGAGTGCTCTCTTACTTGCGGTAAGAGGGTAATTAACTATGGAGACTTGTATCTATAAGAAGTAGAAATCAAATCTAAATAAATCATAACATAATGTTAGTGGAAATCTAGTTGAATATATATCAATCACTCACTAAAGAACATGTTCCTACCCCATCCCATACAAAGATGGTAGAGTGCATCCTCCAGTGTTCTTCTAGAGCAAGATTTATAGTGACATATGCATTAAAGAAATCAATAAATACATTAATTTTCTTTTATATATTTATTTTTATTTGTGTATATGCATGATTTCATATCATTTAGGAAGCTTCAATATTAAAATATTAAAATTTCTTCAATTAAAAAATGACATCAAAGAGGGAGTGTTGCGACACTATCCGTAGTGCCTTGCTCTCATGTAGCGGGGGTTAGCCTTAGAACCCAAGAGTGCAACACCTAGGTGCACGATATTCAACATCCCGCACCCTATGGGTTCATTTCAACTTATCTAGAGAGGCGATTGCCGACGGTTGTCTGCAGACTTTAGGCTTATAACTCGAGAGGCGACACCTCTATGCTATAGTTCCAAAGACCTCAATGTTGTTATTCGGGACATAGGCTTATAACCCAAGAGGGTGGTGCCTCGGTGCTCGTTATCTTGTCAGCGATGCTGACATTCACTTTAGTCATTATACCCGAGCACCGTGCCTCGATGCTCACTGTTCAATGCCACGCCTTTGACCTAAACAAAACTTCGTGTATATTTTCTAAGTTGATGTCCCATGTTTATCGAAGTGTTAAATATCATGAGCTGTAGCACTTTCGAGATATATAATGATGATAGTATAGCCACGATGCTCTAGGTATAGCGTCGAGAGCTATTCATAATGCCTAAAATTAAACATTTTGACAACATAATTCCTTAGTAATGCTAGATTTTATTATATGTTCTATTTGATTGGAACAAAGTTTTGGTAGAACAAGTTGTAAGGTGTGGCACCTAGGTGCTAAAGGAATGGCGTTGTGGCTCTACTTCAAGTGTAAGGGACCCAATAACATGGCACCTTGCCATTTGGTTAAAGTCAATGACTATATTTCCCAAGAGCATGGCACCTCGACTTTGGGATTTTGGCTTGGTGTGAAGTGAATATATAGTTTGGAGAGAAATTCTTATAGAATTCAGTAATTTTTTATAAAACATTTTGGCGAGTAATAATTTAGCAATGCTAAGTTCTCATATTTTGGTGTCATCTCCCTTGTTCTAGATCTAAGATCAATAGGGAGGTTTCTTTTCTTCTCACATAGGAATTAAGTTCAATGTAAAAGGTTTCTTTGATAAAACTTATGCGAAGAATGCAAAGCGATAAAAGAATGCAAGATGGCTAATTATAGTGAATCTCTTACCTTTAGTAGGTGAGAGATGGCTTTCATAGAGTGAGAGTCAATCTTGCGGTGAACATAGGTTTACGTAGCAAGAATTACTAGAAATAAGAGAGAATTAGTCAAAAAAGTGGCAAGGGAACTTGAAGAAAAGAGGGGAGCAATTTTTCCCCTTTTATTGAGTTATTTCTACTAGTCTAGTTTTCTCCTCATAACCTTTCCCTAGCTCCCTTGGGAAGTTAGTAGTCATAGGGAGGGAATGTCCATTTCTTTGCATCTTTAAACTATAGATAATGGTCACAATGTCTTGTCTTGTCATAATAGTGCCATTATGCCAAACCATTTGCTCACCAATGAACTAATAGTTAACCTTCTAGAAGGACTAGTTTAGTGCACGGCACCATGCTCTAGCGTGTCTTGTTGCCAAATAATTTATTATTTGCACTTTTTTGATTCAAATAGATGCATGTCAACCATATGAACAACTTGATTTTCATGTGATCAATATCTTCATTATTTTGGAGATCAAAATTTTGTTGTTCTTCATTGACTATGAGATCTTCATCTACCCAAAAAAGTTGATCATCCATGTCATCATCCACTAGGCTCTTTTTGGGACCAACATTTCTAGTTGATGATAGGAGAGTTTATTCCTTTGTCATCTAGTGGGGTTAGCTTATCATTGATGACTTAGGATTCTTTTGGTTCACAAATTGAGACCTTCCAAAAGTGGATCTCTAGGAATATATCCCAAATGTCACACTAGTGTTCACCAAATTTCTATGGTGGTTGCTAGGACATTCCAACGACCACTTAATGACATTTTGCCAAAAGGATCTTTGTCGTGTTCATGGACTATAGTGCTTGTATACTTTTATTCTTGCTATAATTAGACATGATATTTTTAAATATTCCCACTTAATTTATGGTAATAATTTGTTTGGTTGGTGACGACTCACCAACTTTTTGATTCTTACGCAAATGTTTCTATTTTTAATAACCTTGAGAACAATATAGATTTTGGAGAAAATGGTCTCCTCCTTTTTTGGTAGATTCCATGGACTAGGATGTGTATGCCTATCCTAGAATAATTTTTATAGCTCCTCTTGAGCTATTTTTTTGACCAATCAAAGTATATCAAAGTTATTGTTGGGGTGGGGTAGTATGTTCCCCTAATACCTTGCTTGATACTAGATTCAATTTGGGCCTTACAACCATCTTATTCTCGGCAAGAGTATTTGGCATTCCTTTTGATAGTCTATCAAAGATAGAAGCCCTCTTTGTGTTTATGACTTTAGGGCTATGCACATTTGGAATGATTTTGTTACGCCTCTTTTCTTTATTGAATGCCTTTGGGACTATGGGCTTAGTGACAAGTCCATTTTGTAAAATTGGACAACCTCTAACATTGTTCCAAACTAGAGAATAACTCTAGTGAAAGTAGCATTGATTATGGAATGAAATAATCTTATAGTGGATCCCTCACGATCTTGATAGTCATCATGTTCTTGATGTTTGCCATTAAAAAGCACGGTTGTAGATCTCAAATTAGGTTCTACTAGGTTTTAGGAACCTAACCTTTTATAAGAGAATATACTCCAATATTACTCTATGATGACATCATATATTTTAAATTTTCCAACCGAGATGGAAAGAGAAGTAATCCTAAGTGGAGTTGCGAAATCTGATCACCGGTAAAACACCTTTGAGAATGCTCATCTCCATCTTTATTGAGATGGGTATATTTTTTAGGCAAATTGATATATATTGATTTTTCTTAACATTATATTAGTATTTATTTAGATGCAGGTTGCACTTTCTATGAATGCAAGCTTTCATAGTTAATTACTCCTCTTACCGTAATAAGAGAGCACTCTCAATGAAGGTTGGAAAATAAACATGATATGAATGAATTGTTTAGCGTGCATCTTATTGACTTTAACTTTAAGTGTATATTAAGGGGAATGATGGCGTGACGATCAAGGTCCCATGGTTCCGTTCATCTTAGGTTGTTGTGGCCCTAGATCAACTTAGTCGAGGAGGTAGTCAACCGAACTGTCGAAGGACCTTTGCCAACAACCATAGGTTGTGTCATCTAATGCAATCCTTGTAGACCTAGGGTGATATTTTTCTAAGATGATAAATTTAAGTTGACCTTAGCTAATAGAAGGCTTTTTTCCTATTAAATATATTATATAATTCATGGCTCAAAGAGAAAATCCATTAGGGAACATACGGGTTATTAGTGACCAAAATATTATGGAGCCATATAGAAGTCAAATCATCTAGTCAAAGGGTTCTAATCATATCCACTTTTCATGTGGTGTTGTTTGATGACAAAATAATGCGATAGAGGACACAGTCATGTCCTTATTGGCATGAAATTATTTGAGTATGAACATAGTTATATAATTAATTTGGAATTAGCTATTTGTTAACAAATGTTTTCTTAGCTTATCATCTTTGATAAAAAAATGATGAATGGGTGGATGACTATTTATTTTAAGTTACGATGAATTTCATCGAACTTAAACATATCCCTCCAGAATGAATTTTATAATCAACAAGGTCATCATCGTGGAATAAGTAGGTTTTGTTAACTTGGACCAACTCATAAGACCCAACTAGGAAATTGACTAACAAAGCATCCTCCAGAGACTTAGGCAATTGTTATTGTGTTAGGGCCCATGCGGAAAAATTAAGTTTATTTTCATTAAGCACCTTGGCGCTAAGAATATGGCCTAGGCGCTATATTACCTGGCACCACATGGTTAGTGTCTTCACTTTACAATTATTGGTGATGTTGACAATTTGAATAACACTTAGGTGGTGATGGTTTAACACTAAATGCAGAGAAGTCAATTCAGGGATAACCGTGCATACATGCACTTTAAGGGTGAGAGACAAACTTTTTTATGCCTCGCATTTCTTTATAGATGTACTTTTATTTTTCATTTGAAAAGCTCTAGGATTTAAAATACAAGGTTAGCATCTTGGCATTGAATATTTAGATGCCTGAAAGTATGACATAAGCTTAAGACACGAGGGCTTAGCGTTGCAGTATTTGGTAAGTGGTGTTGTGGCACTATGGGTTTAATTTAAAATAGAATATGAATGCCTCAATATTGTCCATTAAATGTCTATTTCAAAAATACATCACCTCATCATTGGGGTATTAGCATGACAACACTATGAGGCGTTTAAGTTCCATTTTCTCGAAGGCGTAGCACCTCAATGCTAGAACATTAGTCTTTGCGACATTATTTGATTAACAACCTATTTTTGGTTTTAAATTATTTGGCAACATAATGCCTTATAATATGATCTTTACAACTTTTTTAGAGCATTAGCACTCTACACCCTTGTTCGGACCTAAGATTAATGAAGGGAGAGTTTATTTCACACAAAACTAAGTTTGATGGTAGAATAGACTTCCGGACATGGCACCTCAATGCTAAATGTATAGCACTACGGTGTATAAGAGATAGTGGACCTAAAACATAGTGTTGTCGCTCGATGTCAGTGCCTCGAAAGAGGCTATGTTTACTTGAGAGCTTGGCATGGTGATGCCTTATTTCTAGCACCTCGTGCTCTGACGAGGGTTCAAGATTTCTTTCTCAAGAGCTTGGTGCCTCTCGGTCTTTGGGCTTTGGCATAGAACATTGATAGAAATGCATGTTTTGAATCAAATTCTTGAAGAGTCTAAATATTTTTATGAAAATTTTGGTAGAGTTGCACTTGGTAATGTTAGGTTCTCATATTTTTTATAATTATCATCTCTTGTTACGGATCAAGCGATCAGAGGGAGGATTCCTTTTATTCTCACACAAAACTAAGTTTAACGATAAATGTTCTTTCTAAATTATGGGATATTAGTGGCATAGAAACATTCTTTTTTACTCAATCAAAGATCGATGGAGATATGCCATTTGATTTTCTATTGGATCTAAGATCGATGGTGGAAATCTTGTAAAATAGCATTTCTAAAAGAAATCCATATAAAACTACATTTCTAGAATTTTAACTAGAGTTTGTAGTGATAGATATGGCTTCTTATATAGGATGAAAGCATCCTCAAATAATCATCAATTGTCTATTGTTGAAAGTCTCCTTACTATTCTAATAAGAGAACCATGAGGAGTTAAGAGTAGGAGAAAGTAGAAGCCTAGGGGACAATCCCCTTTTCCACTAATGGGCGGTTCTTTACGCCATATATTGCCCCCATGCTTCCATGGCGTGTCATTATTGGGGTGGGGATAATAGTTTTCTTGATTCTTTAAACTATAGATCATCATCTCAATGCCTGGCAATGTCATGATGCGCACCATCAACTTGCCAACTAGATTAGTAGTTATCTTTCTAGAAAAATTGTAGTAGCGCTTGGCTCCATGATGATCACATCATCAGTAGAAAAATTTATTTTACTTAATTTTTTTATGCAAACAAATTACCCCTCAATGAATGTGTCATGTCAATTGGAATGCATTCATTCCCTTATTTTTTTTGTTTATATTAACATTCTATCCTTTTAGGTAAGTTGATATTTGGTAGTTAAAATCTAGCTCCTTTTGGCATGATAGATATGATTCAACCCTTTTAGGACTGATGGATTTGATTTAGCTTTAGATCCGGACCCTTTAGGCATGATGAATCGATCCACCCATTTGGGAATGATGGATCATCTAATCGGCCCCATGATTGATCGATTTAAATTTAGATCCATCCCCTTTGAGCATAATGTATCTAATTTAAATTTAGATCCACCTTTGGGCATGATGGATCATGGTTTAGGTTTGAGTTTTAGATCGGTCCATTTGGGACACATTGAATATGAGATTAGATTTTCTTGATCATATATAATTTCTCTTTGATGAAGAGTCTTTCTTGCATTACAAGGTATATAAAATTACCCTTATTAATCGGAGGAATTTTCCTTTGAGATGATGATATTTTCTCGTACTTAAGTATTTTTATCATTTTAAGTGATTTCTTTGACATTTATGTAGCATAGCATCTTGATATGCATGAATATCTTTTGAGATATTATCTACTAATAGAGGGCATGGGTCTTATCCTTTTCACATCAATGAGCTAATAAGCTCGCCTTCTTCACTTTGGGCTTTGAACTAAGAATTTTAATGTATACTTATGATTCAACACATTTCTTTTGAAACTTTCTCTTTAGGATTTTTCATGTCAAGGCAAATGGGCCATGTTTTCTTTTAGCATAACTAGCCTTCAAGGAGGTTGCTTGTACTCTTCTAAATAGTCAATCATTTTCTTTATTTCAAATTTTGGTTTTCTGAATTTTGTTCTTAAATTTAGTGGGCTTTGATGCGAAGATTGATTGTTCTTCTTTTGCTTCTTTATATAAAATTGCCCCAATTGGGGAAGAATCTTTTAATTTATTTCAAGTTCTAAAGTATTCTTCCATCGATATCATCTATGGCTAGAAGAATATTTATCATCTTTTAGTCCTTTTGAGATAAATGACTCTCAACCAGCCTTCTTTTCTTCTTGTGTTTGGTGGGCTTTTCACTTATCAATTTTATATTTTGAGTTATATGGATCAAAACTTTTGCTTTTGCATTTTGAATTTGGTATGTTGTTGACTTTGACCTTTTCCTATTCAAGTTGTATCAATATAATGTCGATAAGGTGAGTTCTCCATTTTGATAGCTCTTTTCTACTTAATCCTTGAAGATAAAACAATCTTCAATTGGATGACTTATGAAATGGAAATGGACAATAGTTGGGTTTATCAACTTTGTCCACTTGGTCTGACCTTCTTTGGCTCAGCAAAGTAACTGACTTTAGGGCATGCTTAAAAATTTAATTCAAAATCGATCGTAAGTCCCAAAATAGATGTCGAAAATACAAACATCACACAGTAGTTATATTTCACAAACATATGGGCTTAGCATTAGGTTGCCAAGCCCCTGTCCTATGGGCTAGGCTTAAGAACTTATGCATAATTGCAAGAAAATAACATTTTAATTTTTTCATGATGGTAGTCCTTTCGCATAGCCTCCTATAGAAGATAATGTTAATTCTAAAAGAACGTCCGCCATCTAGTCTAATGGACAAACAATTCTACACATGCGTCTAAAATAGTAAACCACAAAGACATGAAAAGCACATCATCACAACACACGGTATCACAAAATGACCTAACATAAGTCTAGGATCCATGACGTAATGATCTAGTGTGTGAAGAGAATATGCTTGTGTGGCAAGACTTTGCTAAGCCTTTCTAGTTCAAGATTTAATTTAGAGTTTTGAGATTGTTTGATTTACCTTTGGATGGTTTCAATTCAGTTGATTTAATGATATGTTTTCATTTATTTATTTTCAAATTCACTTTTATTTTATTAAAGTGAAGTTTAGGTTTCAAGAATGAAAGTAGAATAGATTTCACTTTTAGTAGAACACATTCTATTCAATATCCCAAATTCTAGTGGAATGAAACTTTTTCCTAGGATGAAGAATCATTCCAAAGGTCTAACTAAGATCCTTAAGTACCTTAATTAATCCTTATAGATTCATTTAGGTGATTTGGGTTTGAATTTAGTTTGGATTTTAGATTAATGTGTTGTAATTTTAATTCTTTTGGAATTTGATTCTTCATATCATTCCTTTGATTTGATTTAATTGTTCTTGATTTAATTGAATTTTAATTTGATTTGATTTGTTTCATTGGATTTGGTTTGACTTAGTTTAATATTTTTTTTGCATTAATGTTTTAGTTTGAATTATGTTTATGTTTGTTGAATTATGTTCATTTCATTTAGTTTGATTTATGTTAACATAAGACACTTAGGTTAGTGTTTTATTCCATCCTTAATTTACATTGATTATGGATTAAGATTTCATTAATTGGTTTAATATGAGTTCAATAGTCTTAAGGTTTAATTAATCTTAGCATTTCATTATTAGTTTAATTAATCCTTAAGTATGGAAGTGATCAACTTCCTTGATTTAGGATGATGAAAAACTATTCTTAAGTGTTACGGTGTTAAGGATGATTATTTCAAGTTACTCGTGAATTTTATGATTTTGTAAAATTTTTTAATGTATTATTTGATTTATATTGACCTAGAGATTTGGAAATTCAACAATTCTCAATCCAAAGGTCAACTGGGTTTTAAATTCTTATGGAAAGTGAGGTTTCGTTAATTTCATATTTCTAAAATTTCAATAATCGATGCATAATTAGGGTGTAATTAATATTTTAATTATTTCATTAAAACTTAAATTAAGCCTAATTTAATGAAGATTAGTTGGGAATTTTAATTTTCTTTTCCTCTCTAAAAATGCTTCCATAGAGGGTTCGTTCATAATCTTTGAAAATTTGGTTGATTTATTACAATTTTCCTAAGTTCAGTTGATTATTTGAATTAATTAATTCAATCAATTACTTAATTAAGCATTTTATAAATTTTCAAGTTTATGTGGGTTTCATTGATGTTTTAAGTTCATTAGGATTTGCTATGTTGATTTGAAGTGCTTTGATCCATTTTTATAATTTATTTCATTTTATTTTAATTTATTTAATTAAAATTGAAGTTTAGAATTTGAAATTTGATATTTCTTGAATTTCATTGCAATAATTCATGAAAATGTTTCCTAAGGTCTATTTTTATTTCAATTTAAGTTCCCCAAAGTTTCATTTCAATTGGATTGGTGGTTTAGGATTAATTTAGGTTCAATTGATTTTATTTAAAACCAAATTAAAAATTTACCCAAAATTAATTGGGAATTTTGGGTAATGGATTCTACTCATTGAGATGAATTCATAGAGCCCTCATTTACATTTTTGGATTTATATTTTATGTTCTATGATTTTGGAATTTTTCTGCATTTTTTAATAATTTTTAATTATTTAAAATAGAATTTATTATTTTGAATGGTGATGTTGATGTGGCACCTTTTCAATGGTGCGTGCTATTGGGCCACACAAATCACATGCGACGCCACGCCAAAAGCAATGCCACAGGATGGATCTCAACCGATTCATTCTACAATTTCCTTAAGAGTTTTAATTAGATTATCTAGCTAGATCTTGGTGGTCTGTTCCAAATAGAAGGATTGAATAAAGGAGATCATTTTACAAATGTCTCCGAGATATGGATGTCATCTATCAAATTTGATGATTTTTTGATGATCAAAGGCCGATTTTAATGTGATTTTGTTTACAAAATAATCAAGGATCAATTTACAATCAATCTATGTAGTTTGATCCTCATGGGGATCAAATTTCTTTCACAAAGGACCATCTGTTATATATAGGTTGGTTATTCTTATTTTTGGCGATCTCGGTAGTGGGATCAACTCAAACCTTCACCCCGATGTGACAAAATGGTGGACGTGATTTGGTGGTTTGCCTCTTTGCCAAACACCTCAAGACCAACATGAAGCCATTTCCCATCGGTTTGGCTATTCTCTGCTCCTGACATGGTGAGGGGTTCGTGAAGATTCGCTTTGAGGTCACCTCTACCTCTAGAACTTGTTGAAACATTCAATTTGAGGTGAAACACTCCCTAGTATTTTTTCCATTAAAGGTCGATCGGGCCACTAGATTTGGTCAAATTTTGGTGTAGATGGTGACGGCTTGGGGAAATGCTTCCTTTCTTCTTTTCCTCCCTTTGTGAGATTTTGGGATGAAAAGAGGGTGAAGGAAGTTTCTCCCTCCTTTTTTTTATACATGGTCGAGAGCCAAGTATTTGGCATTCTAAGTGGCCAAATTTCACCACCGGGTGAGAAGGACAAAAGGGTGGATTTAGTCCCCTTGGCCTTATAAGCATCTTAGGATAAGGAATTGGATGGGAGGAATCCATTTACTCCCCTTTCCTTGGTCGTGAGCTAGGCTTCCTTTACTTCTCTCTTGCTCCCATCTTTTCCCTCATGGAAGATGCCGAGTTCCCTTTTTCTTGAGGGCTAATCCAATGATTTCTAGCATTGGAATAATCCTCCAAGAGGTGGTTAAACCTCACTTGGATAAAATCCAAGGAATTTGGATGAAAGGAAGGAGAGGAATCCACCAAGCATCTTTACTTCATCAAAATTCTCTACACAATTACTTTTGGTTTTACTTCTTTCAATCATCCTTAATTTTCCATATTTAGGAATTGACTTAACCCATGTTATATGAGGGTTTAGTCCAATTCCAAGTCAACTTGACCAATTTTGCTTTAAATGGGTTAAGTTGGATTTGTTGAGTCAAATGACCAAATTTAACTCAATTAAATTATGTTCACACTTTAATTATGCTTAATCATATATGTGAGATGATTTGGAGCAATTAATTTCATTCAATTTCAAGTGGATTTCAATTTGAACCCATTTTGACCCAAAATGGGCTTAATGGGTTAATCATGGGTTTCATTTGGGTCAAATGGCCGATTTAACCAAACCTGGACCTAATGATGAGTTGGATTGTGTTTGATTTTCATTTTCAAATGACTTTTAGCAATCAAATTGAGTTGATTTTAATTTGATTTGGGCTTTAATCAACTAAGACCCATTTAGGTTGATTTAAACTAAGTGGTCTAGTTAAACTAAGTAAGGTCTAAATAAATTTAATTTTTTTTATATTCAAGATTAAACATGTTTATTTGATCATTTGGAACATTTGGAATAATTTAATTTGATCAAATTTTGGTGGGTTGAGTTTTGACTTGGTGAGACCCACCTAAGTCAAACCTATGTCAAATGGGTTGACTAGGTTTGACTTTGATTTAGTTTCAAATTCATTCATTTCATTTAACATGAATTCATTATTTTTATTTAGATTTTGTTTGATTTAATCTAAATTTGGATTTTGGGTTGAGTCTAACTAAGCCCATTTGGTTAGATCAAACCCAAAGAAGATCATCTAGGTCACTCGATGTAGTGTCCTAAGCACTTTATTAGGATATTCCTAACTAGGATTAGGACATCCTAATTACTAATTTCAAAATTGATTTTAACCTCATCCAAAAAATGAGGTCAAAACCGAACCTTCCAATAACTAACCTCTTATTGTCTTTGTGTTTAAGGGTTCCTTGTCGGTATTCAATGACTATAATGCCTGCCTTTAATTATTGTTGTAAATAGGAATGATATTTTTGAATATTCCCACTTCATTTAAAGTAGGAATTTGTTGGGTTGGTGACCTAGCTCACCAACTTCTTGATTCTTCTCCAAGGTTTCTATTTTTAATAGCCTTCATCACTTTATAGAATTTGGAGAAAATGGTCTACTCCTTTTGTGGATGATTTTGTGGGTGGATGTGTATTTCTATACCGAATGATTTTTTTATAAATACTCTTAAGCTATAAAAAATGACCCATCGAGCATATCAAAGTTTTTTTTGGTGGGTATATTTGCTTCCACCGATTGGGTTGTGTTGTTGTTTGATAGATCCAACAACTCTTTGACTTGCATTACATTTTCTGAGCCTTCTTAGACTTTTTTGGTGTGTGAGGAAGAAGCTTCTTGGTCATGCTTTCACGAATTAAGGATAGCACTATGTGGGTAATTTGTTCCTGTGATGCACTAGTGGATAAATGATAATGGACTTCAATTTGGGCCTTACAACCATCTTATCCTCAACAGGGTAGTTGGCATTGCCTTTGATAGTCTATCAAAGATATAAGCCCTCTTTGAGTTCATGATTTTAGGGTTGGGAACGTTAGGAATGATTATGTTCGACCTCTTTCCCTTATTAAATGCCTTTAGACTATGGGCTTAGTGTGAGTCCATTTGGTAGAAAGCTGGACAACCTCCAAGATTGATCCAAACTATAGAGTAGCTCCAACGAAACCAACATTGATTATGGTTTAAGGGAATCTTATAGTGGATTCTCACCAAGCTTGACAATCATCACATTCTTGATGTTTCCCATTTAAAACACGGTTGTAAAATTAGGTTCTACTAGGTTTTAGAAACCTAAGCTTTTATAAAAGAATATACTTTTATATTACGGTCAATGATGACACCGTTATTTTAAATTTTCCAAAGATGGAAAGAGAAGTGATCTCCAACGTGGTTGCTAGAAATCGATCACTAAGAAAAAACACCTTTGAGGATTCTCTTAGCCATCTTCATTAAGATGGGTAAGAGTATATTTTTTTGTGAGGTAGATTGATATATATTGAACCGGACTTATCCTAACAATAAATTAAAGTTTATTTAAATCGGGTTCCACTTACTTGAATGATAATAATTATTATCTCTGTCTTATGCGGTGTGTTTTTATCATTTAACTTAAAATATATGATAAAAGATCTCATGGTTATCATCAGGGCTATAAGTGGTCCACAGTCTACTTAGTTAGATGAGGTAGTCAACCTAACCTAACTAAAGGACCTTCTTCATCAATCATGGTTGCATCATCCAAAGCAATCTATGTAAATATTGGGTAATATTTATCTAAGGTGATAAATTTAAGTTGACTTTAGCTAATAAAAGTCTTTTTCCTATTAAATATATTATATAATTCATGTCTCAAGGAGAAAATCCATTAGGGAACATATAGGCTATTGTAGTGATCGAAATATAGTGGAGCCATATGGAGGCCAAGCCACTCGTCGAGAGGGTTCTTGTATTATCTACATTCCATGTGGTGTCATTTGAAGACAAAACTATGTAAGAGGACACAAGCCATGTCCTTCGGCATTAGATTATTTAAGTATGAACATAATTATATACATTTAATTTGGCATTAGCTATTTTTGAGCAAAGGTTTTCTTAGCTTATCATCATTGACAAATAATGATTGATGGGTGGATGATTATTTATTTTAAGTTACAATAAATTTCATCCAATTTAAACATATTCCCTCAAATTAATTTTATAGTCAACATGGCCATCATCGGGAATGAGTAGGTTTTGTTAACTTGTACCCAATCATAAGGGAAATTAACCCATGAAGCATCCTCAAGCGGTAGACTTAGGAAATTATTATTGTGTGCCCATGCAATAAAATTAAGTTTATTTTATGCTAAGCATCTCAACGCTTAGAATACGGCACCTAGGTGCTATATTGTGCCTTGGCACCACATGGTTAGCATCGTGGCTTTACAATTATTTATCATCTTGACTATTTGAATAGTGCCTAAGCGGTGATGGTTAGCACCATAGCACTAGTAAAAGTTTGTCCGGGATAACTAACGTGTACATGCACTTTAAGAATGTGAGACAAACCTTTTACCAAGGCACGTACATTTTCATTGTATAAGTCCTTTTGTTTGTCATTCAAAGCTCCAAGAT
Source organism: Cymbidium sinense (assembly GCA_021442155.1). Classification (NCBI taxonomy): domain Eukaryota; kingdom Viridiplantae; phylum Streptophyta; class Magnoliopsida; order Asparagales; family Orchidaceae; genus Cymbidium; species Cymbidium sinense. The sequence continues at coordinate 62,740,979 of CM038230.1, forward strand.
TTAAAATATAGGAGTAGCACCTTGCATTGAAAATTCAGCACCTAGGCTGGCAAGCTTGTAGGACATAATCTTAAGACCCAAGGGCATAGCGTTCTTGTTATAGGTTTAATTTAAACTAGAATATGAATGCATTAATATTATCCATTAAATGTCTATTTTAAGAATATAGCACCTCGACGCTAGAGTATTAGCACTATAGTGCTATGTAATGTCGACTAAGTTCCATTTTTTGAGGACACGATTACCTGTGAATATTAGCCGAGGTGTTATTTCATTTATAGCTTTTCAAGAAAAATTTAAAATTTGGTGGCACAACACCTTATAATCTGATCTTTACAATATTTTTTAGTGATTAGCACTCTTCTCCCTTATTTTGAATCTAAGATCAATGTAGGGAGGGTTTCATTTCACATTATAAGTAAGTTCGATGGTAGAATAGACTTCTAGCATGGCACCTCCAAAATGAATGTATAGCCTACGACCTTGTATAAGAGATAGTGGACCTAAAAGCATAGCGTTGTGGTGTCGATGTCGAGCACCTTGGTGCTAAGAAGTTGTGTTTACCCAAGAGCTTGGCGCGTGGCTCCTTATTTATGGCCTCGACACTCTGGACAAAGCATTCAAGATTTCTTTTATGACAGACTTGGTGCCTCAATTTTGTGCTTTGGCATACGATCTTTGCATGACTGAAATGCATATTTTGAACCAAATTCTTAAAGGTTCTAGAGATTTTATGAAAATTTTAGCATAGTAACACTTTAGCAATGTTAGGTTCTTGTGTTTTACTATAATTTTTCCTTGTTCTAGATTTAAGATGAATGAAAGGAGGTTTCTTTTCATCTCGCACAACTAAGTTCAACTGTGGAGGTTCTTTCTAAATTTTGATATTTTAAGGGTATGGAGGTGTTCTTTTTTACTCGGATCAAAGAGCAATGGAGATGTGCCATTTGATTTGCCACCAAATCTAAGATCGATGGTGGAAATTTTGCAAAATATCATTTTAAGAGAAATTTGTATAAAACTACATTTATATAATTTTATTTGGAATTTCTAGTGATAGATTTGGCTTGATCTTATGTAGGAGGAAAGCGTCCTTGAGCAGTCACCATCTTTTGTTGAAAGTGTCCTAGCAGTTCTATTAAAAGAGCCGTGAGGAGTTACAGTAGGAGAAAAGAAGAAGAACAAGCCTGGGGACAATTCCCTTTTAAAGAATTTTTCCACCTTGTAGGGTGGTTCTTTCCTCCCATAACTGTTCTCCCTCCTCACCCCTCCCACCCCCCCCCCCCCTTGTGAAATAAAATCCTCCCTTCATTGATATTGGAATCGAATAAGGGAGAAGGGTGCTAATGCACAAAAAATCATTAAATATAGCACTACTAAGACATTAAGTGCCAAAATTTTAAAATTCTCCAAAATTTGTTAAATTTTAGGCATGGATAAAATGGTGCCTTGACACTATTGATCCGACTTGAAGTGTCGAGCTCTCAAGTTTTGTAGGAAAGTCTTCTTATAACACCATAACTGTCCCTTAAGCCATAGTGCTACATTAATTTCATGATTTTGGACACTTGGAATATTGACCTCACTAAATTGAAAGTCTAAGTCTTATCTACCCAACACCACAATCATATCCATATCCACTGCTAACCTCTCAAGTAGGATAATAAAAAATTTAATTTTAAGAACCTGCATTGCCTATTGAGCACCGCAATGTCGATATCTCGTGTAGGATGATAAGAAATTTCTAGCTTGAGAGCACCACGGCTAGACTCTCTGTCTATGAACAAATATTTTTAACTTAGGAGTTTTGCATCACTAGACTCTCATATTTTAATCTTATCTCCAATAGGCTAGAGACACTTAGGCGTTGTATTCTTAGCATCGATCTTACTCGTGATATCATTTAAAGCAAGGAAAAGTCCATTATTTTAAATCCTCAAGTATTCAAATGACAAATAAAAGGAAATATATATAGAAATACATAAACAAGTAAAATAAAATTATATTTACTAAAAGTAAAAAAGGATTACATAAATTGTACAAAAAAGAAGAAAATACAAAAATAGTAGATAATCGAGGAAACTAGTAATCATATTCATCATTCTCCCCTCTTCTTCTTGATGCTAGTGAGGTGCTCACATAAGGTGGATATTGAGGCACCATATGAATTGAGGCTTGACCATACCAAGTAAAGCCACAATTATCAAACATATGAACTAATCAGTTAAACTCGGTTATATTAGAAAACTATTTCTACTATTGATCCATATGATAGTCAATTTTTTCCAATGCCTCTTACCTTGCTCTTACCAACCCTTTTCCTTAAATCTAAGAATTCTCCTCCAATTTCTTGGAGTTACTCATTTATAATTTTGGAAGATTGGGATCGAGGTTTTGTGGCACATGGAGCACGTGAGCTTTTGCCCACCTCAAACCTCAGACAAATCCCCAATTATCCTCTTCAACAGAGGATCCTTCAATAAGATCTTCTTCATTATGCTCCTCCAATGCACCCCTTATAGTACATAAATCATAAATAAGAGAAGGATGACCGTATCCTATAGTAGTACGCCTAAGCATATTTCAAATGAAATTATAAATAACTTTCCCTATATCAATTATAAAGTATCTTTGAATAGAAAAATTCAAAATGGCCCTATCCTCAGTCACCTCACTAATATTACTAGTGAGTATAAACTTGGCGAAATAAAATAATGCCAAGCCTTAGACTATCATTAGGCCGAGGCGGGAAGTTGATAATCTTTTTTCTACCATTTTACTAAATATTGGTATTTTTTACTAGTGAGAAAACTAAGGACTTCATCAAAATCGGGATGATCATTATAATAGGAAAGATATTTATCATGCACTACATTTTGCGAATCTTAAAATAAGTTAATGGCGGTACTATCAAAACTCACTAATTTTTCCCCACACAAGAATTTTATTGTCTTGGTGCTACTTGCATTGGCAAAGAACTCCACCATAGGAATTATGTAGAAGCTACTTTAGATCAGATCTCCCGTGCTTTATGATAACCCTCTCCACGCTCCCACCGATTATGGAAACTTCTCCAAGGAATGAGGTGCTTGAAGATGAGAGCATATTGGTACCTCTCCTCGCTTCCATGCTAACAAGCCTATTAGCATCACTTGAAGTCACGCTCTTTTGTTGGTTAGCCCTTTGAACAACATAATTATTTTTTTAGTATGAGAAAAGGCCGAGAGAAAGAGGGCTCTAAAATTCTTATAAGAAAATAGCAGAATGAAAATCAGAGGCTAGGGGTCTATTTATAAATTAGGCCTAGCACCACAACCGAAGAAGCAATCTTTGAGGTGCTAACCTCTAGGATTTTAGAATAAATAATCCATGTCTAGGAGCTAATCTCTCGTGTTCTAGAACAAAGAACTAATCGCAATGCTCACATACATCACCTTAGCTAACTAGTCAAAATGGTTATTATGCTAGTCAAAAGAGCATTTTTTACAATTAATTTTGCAACCAATCGAACTAAAAGCACATCAAATATTGATGTGATGTTTCGACTTAGAACCACATCGGTCAAAAGTTTGTATTATCTATTAAATGTTCTGTCAACTTGCCCAGTTTGAGCGGTCTGAGGTGCTATGGCTCATAGTCGCCAAGGTGGTAGTCAATCATCAACCTACTTTCAAATATCTTTTATAACACTTATAAATCCATGGTGCTAACTTCCCAACATTGAGGCACCATCCAATTGATGCCTAGGTGCCATAATCTATAGTGCCAAGGCATTCTCCTTCATAGCACATAGGCACTATACTTCCAACACCAAGGTACCATCCCCAAAGCAACCTATTTATGTTTTCCATGCGAACAACTTATAATTTGTTCATCATGTGAACACCTATATAAATTTGGCATTCTAAAGAGATGTAAGACCAGTCAAATCATTTGTTCACCATGAAAACACTCCAGCATTCCAAAAGATGTAAGTATGACCCATACGTTTATCATAACACCCCTACACCAAAACTCTAGTATTCTTGGGATATCGAGATGAGGCAACCTATAGCTAATCGACTCCCAAAGCATTGTTCCTCTAATGTTGGTAGACTAGAATAATATAGTATTGGGATGATGAAACCATGACATCTTGATCATGACTATTCTTTTATTTCTCTTAGATAGTCATCTAGGCCATACCACACACACCACTAGTCGATTCATACCGTAAAGCTATGTTTGTTTCTAATCTTAATCAAGAGTGCTCTCTTACTATAGTAAGAGGGGTAATTAACTATGAAACCTTATGTTCATAGGAAGTAGAACCTAATTCTAAATAAACCCTAACACAATGTTAGAGAAATCTAATTGTATGTATATCAATCTACCTTAGAAAAATATACTCTTACCAATCTCAATAAAGATGGCGAAGAACATCCACAAAAGTATTTTTTTTGAGTAATCACACACTAGCTACTTTTTTTGAGTTTAGCTTATCGATAGCCACTTAAAGTTATTAGTAATCATTTTTCAATTAAAGCATAACCCTCTTCAAAAGATTTAGAGATAAGACTACCCCTGACTACAATATCTATGTTGACCTCACTTTTGGAGTGAAGATTAATCCTCCCCATCTTAAATCTAGGAACCTTCTAGACACATGGATTTCCTTAGTGTTAGGAAACTTCTAGTGATTAAAGGGCACTAAAACTTAAGCTTAAAGACTTAGAAGGCATAACCCTAAGCTGAGTCTACCTTAGGAAAATAGGTTCCACCAATCCCATGGCCTAAACCAAGACTCATACCTATTCACTTATCCAAACTTAAGCCCATGTAGATGGAGCTAAACCAACCTCAAACCTATTAAATTAATCTTAATTGTATTTGATTTTCTAATCCAAGCTCCAAACCAAACTAACTTGGACCTTAATCCAAGTTAACTCCACTATGATCCTATGACTCAATTCAAACCCATTCAAGCAAACTAAATACAATTTGATTTTTTCAATCACTCAAATTATTCATTAGATCATTTCAAGCCACTTCAACCCTTGCAATCAAACCAACTGAACCAAAAGAAAGGTGACCATCCCAAGGTAACCCATTTGACCTAAAAGTTCAAATGAGCTAAAACCTAATTAAGGCCAAATCAATTGCAATCAAAGTCACCAATCAACTTCATATTTATTGTTGAACACACCCCAACCATCCATAACCCCAATTGGTTCAAAATGGCTTGACCAAGTCACTTGACCTAAAGAGACACAAAGGGGCAATTGAACCAACTCCAATTAAACTCCCATTAGATCAAATCAAGCTTCCCAATCCCTTCATTAATGATTGTGAGTTATTATTGAACACTCCACTACAATCATTTGAACCTAATCAAGCCAATTGGGCCCTTTAACCCAAGTTGATCCAATTTGGCCTAAAGGGTCAAATTGAATCAAATCAAATCTAAACCAAATTGATTGAAATAAATGCCACCAACCAATCCCTAATTCAATATTAAACATAATCCAACCTTCAATTGAATATAAATTGGTCAACCAACCTAATTAGCCCACTTAGCCCAATTTAACTTAAAGGATCAAATTAACCCAATTCACTCCACAATAAAAATTAAATCAAATCAACTATTCCACTCAATCACTAATGATCAATTAAACATAGACCTAATTGACCTAAATTTAACCATAGGAGCCAAATTCAAATCTAACCTAAATTGAATCAAACTAATTGCGGTCATTCACTCCAAATGACCAAATGAACTCACCCAAATCATCATTTTGACACAATTTGATCAAATTGGTCAACTTAGCCTAATTGAGCCCATATGGGTCAAATTGAGCCAAACCCAACTAAACTAGGCCCAAATCCAACCAAACTTGGCATGACTCATCCTTGGGTCACCATGGGCTGAAGTGGGCCCAACCCATGGTGAACCCAGTTTAGGTCAAGCCCAACTAAGCCACCCAAATGGGACAAAATCCTCATTTGGAGGCGTTCTCCACCCCTTTACCCCATGGCGACCACCTTTGGCTCTTTATGGATAAGAGGACCCAACTTAACCTAAATCTATTGGGCTCGCTTTGGCCAAGAGAGGGTGAGTTCACCCATGGCAATCTATTGGTCCACCTAAGAGAGAGTGTACACCTCATGCCAAGACACTCCCTCAACGTCTCACCCTCACCATCTCGGAATCCCTAGCCATCTCACCTACTCGGTTAGATGGTTGTTAAAATGAACTAATCCTAGCTTTTGGTTCAGTTGGGAGAAGAGTATACTCTTCTCCATGGATTCAAATCGAGCACACACCTTCCCTAAAGCATTCCGCAATCCCATACCTTCTCCTAAGCTCATCATGCACTCCACCACTGGAAAGACCAGCTTTCAATTGAACACAGCTCAATCCATCCAAGTTTTCTAAACCTCCATCAAACCCAAATTAACTCTTCCCACAACTTAACCTCACTCCAACGAACCAAAATGAATCATTTCTTGAGCGATTCGACCACCAAAAGACATCTCAAGACTAACTCTAGTAAACTTTGCGATGGCATTTGGTCCACAGAGTGATCAATGGGGAGGCGACTTGAGATTTTCTCAATAGAGATTTGTCTCTTTAAGACAAAGCTACTTCTATCGGTGGATCATCAATCTATAGCTCATGAGGTAAAAAATATGTAAACTATAGCTTTGGCCCATAGGTGTTATCTTTTTTGAAGTGAATCATGTTTTTGTGTGATCTCCACCGTAGGATCATCTTAAATTCATTCCCCGATCATTTTGGAGTTGATTTTCCCATTGAACAAGCTCGTGAGCTTAGATAGAGTGATGAAAGGAGGTGGTGCCCGTATTCGACACTCATGGAATGGCAGATCATCGGTCATCCATCTCGTGTGATTAGAATGGATGAATATGATTAATTGTGTTAGAAATTTTGATTTAACCCCTTTGAAATCATGGGATTAATCTTGACCGAGATGAAACCGCATCCTCTCGTTGAGTCAATTGACATGGATGATTTAAGTAACTAACACCATGGTGCCATGTGGAAAGTGTTCTTTGCGTCGTGTCATGGTGATAATTTAAATGATTAATTAGGCTTTAAAATGTAATTAAATTTCCATAAATTATAAAGATTATAACTAATTATGGAAAAATATAAAAAATGCAAATAAACCCATTTTGGAAAGGTTAGATAGAGGAGAATTTAAGAAAAATAAAATCCTTAATTTATCTCTATTAAATAGTGCTTAATTAAAGTTTTAAACTTAGGCTAATTACTTTAATTAAGGCCAAATTACTTGGCTAATTAATTCCAAATTTGGTGGAATGATTTTATATTATTTCTTCTACCTTCCATAATTTTCTTGGAATTATTTGCCATGTAATTTAAAGAATTTAAAATTTCAAGCCTAATTACTCTCATTAATTAATTAAATAATTATTATAATTGATAAATAGTAAAAATTAAATAATTAATGATAATTAATCATTATCAATAGTGGGAATAGTGAGAAGTAATTAGGACCCTTTTTCCTAATTATTTTTCATATGTATTTCCTTAAGAGGGTTGGTTAATATGTGTAATAATTGATTAATTACAAAACTTAATGATAAAATAGAAATCAAACAAAATTAATGATTGGTTTAGATAATTCAAACATAATCCATTAATTTCCCTTTATGTGTTTAATAGCATAAAGTCATTAAAGAAACTATAATTAACCCATTGGTATGGGGAAAATCATAAGGGTACTTAACTTAGATTCTTTCCATCTTTAATCTAATTAACTCTTAAGATTGAGCCTAATTACATTAGATTCCCTTAGGTGCATTGCAAATTTTACTTTCCCAAAAGCATGCCATCAAGGCTCTTGATCAAGTAGTTAATTAAATCAAAGAAGTTTAGGAAGGTTAATTAAGTTGATATGCTTAATGACTAAAACCTAATCAATCCATAAAACCCATTTAATTATTTTCTTTAAATATATATAATCACCAACATGGGATGGGGTAAATACTAAGTATCATCTCTCTTCTTTAGGTTTAACAATTAAAATATTAAAATCAAACTTTATAAGAACTTTGATTAGCCTTAAGAAATATCTATTTGGCTTGGTTGTCCTTAGGACTTAATGTAGTTGAATGTGTTATGTGGCAAATTTAATTACTTCTTTTTAATCATTATAAATGTGCATGCCTTTTGTTTCACATGTTCATATTTTTTCAAAAAAAAAAGAGAATCAAAAGAATATGGTTGTATTTAAGTTGCATGTGTTAAATAAATGTTGTATGGTGTAGCTATTATCATTAATAAATCCTAAATTACATTCAAAATTATATGCTAATGATGTAAAATTTAATGCTGGCTATAAATGTTCCATAAAGTTTACATTTAGTTATAATTTAAAGAGGGTAAAAGATTATTTTGTCTTCATGGTTCATGTGTATGTTATTCATAAAATAGTGGTTCAATTTTATTAATCCTAAGATGCCTCTTATGTTTGAATAAGACTTATTAAGACTAACACAAACTTAGGCTTAACAAAAAAATGTTTATAAATGGTACACCAAAGAAACCAAAGTCATAATAATATGCCCTTTAGAAAATAACTTATGGTAGGGATGAAAGGGGTCAACCCCTTTCTTCTCTTCATAATAATTAAATGTTGAGTAGACATTAAATAAAATAAGAAAGTGTAAATTAGAAGTAATCAATTTATTCTAAGATTTTAAGTGAAATATCCCCTAATGTTTAACTTAAATAATTTTAACTTTAGATAATTACATATTTAAAGCTTAGTCAAGCACACACTAAACCTTAGCACACATTATAATGTTAAGTCACCAATTCTAGTCTTAGGTTAGGCGGTGTATGTTATGGTGTTGTGATTTATTTTATGATGTAATGTTTAACACGAATGTTAGGATTGTTGTGCATAGACTGAATGTTAGATCGCTAGCCTAATGATGTCTTTTATAGGGGATTATGATAAAGGGGCCACCATAATAATAAGTAAATATAAATGTTCTTGCTTGCAAGTGCTACTTATGCCCCTAAGAATAATCTAATTAGGATAGGTGGGCTTGGCTACCCATGTGCAGTGCTAAGTCCAAATATGTGAAATACAATTGCTTATCTTATATGATTGTTTAGCTAATATTTGTTTTGTAGGTGTAGTTAAATTTCGTTTTCATAAATATGTATTTTTTGTAATAAGATTAGGATTAGTGTTATTGAGTTTAGGATGAGTAGTGGCTAGAGTGCAAAGACCTAGGAGACCTTGTGAAGCATAGAGCAAACTATTCCAAGGAAAAGAAAGAAGAATAAAGATTGAAGACCACATAGATTTATTTCATTTGTAAAAATTTAATTATAATCCAGTTGTATAAGGGTAAGGCTCAACTACCCAACATTTTTACTTTTCAGTGTATAGTGATACCCATGCATCGCCTTTATTCTTTATGAGAATTCAAATTTTTGTTTGCTATGTTTAGATTGTGTAATAGAAATGGTATGCTTTTCATAGGTTTCTTAAAGTGTGATGATTTGGTGTGTGGCGGATATAGTAGGCTCTTTAGAATAAAATTAAAATTCTATCCTCACTAAAAATTCATAACTATATTTTATTACAACTCATAACCTCATTTTAAAGCCTAGTCTTTTAATCAAGATAAGTAAAAGATTTAGAAACCCCTTATTTGAATGTTGTATGTTATCACACAATGCATTTCATATTATGCCACTCTTGAATAGGGAGGGTCTCCACTCTTGCATGATAGAGGATATGCTTAACCTTTGAGGGTGATCCTTTGTAGTGGAGAACACCTCCTCTAATTGATTTAGCCCTTGACTTAATTTCATCATTCATGTAGGCATAATTTTCCCAAGCCTTGATACAAAATGAATGTGTCAAAATGGTTTAAAAAGTTGTAAATTTTGCATTAGCCTAAGCCATGTCTTCATACCAATAATAATATAGTCTATTAGAGAGTGAGTTTAGGATTCTAGCTTCCTTCCTAATTAAATAATAGTCTACCTATCTTGCATCTAAATAAGATTGGCCTACATGGTTTTAAAGCAGAGATATTAGCTAGAAGCTACTAGGCGGTTGTAAGTCTAGGAGAGTCGAGATGTATATTCTCTCTTATGGAGGTAAACCATTATGTCCCATTTTTCCTGATTAGACTTAGGAGGTTGTGCTTTTAGCTTGTGCTAAGGTATTTTAGATTTAGATTTTGAGGCTACTTAATTTCTTTGGGCTATGAGTATAAGTCCTCACCTCTTAGGCATTCTAATAAGATTTCAATTTAAACAAAAGTAAGTTCTCTCTTTTAAAAATGTAAAGCCTCACTATAAGGTAGATTGAAGGACGCATTACTATACTTCCTAGTATTGTGAATATTTCCTACTCATTCTCCTTTGAAATTGATAAATAAACCTTTCTATTTAAACCTTTCCACTTGATTTCCAAAATACCCACTCATTTGATAGTCTATCTTCAAAATCTTTGAAGATACTTATTACTTTAATCGAGAGTATTCTTGAAATTATTATTTCATGAGATATAATTAACTATAGAATCTTGCTTCTATAGAGAACTAAAGAACCGCCATAGAATAAACCTTGATTTACTTCTCCATGTAAAGTAGAGGAAAGATCTCTAGTACATATGTAGACCCATCATTGGAGTCCTTATAAGGTGATCAGTCCATTATAAGGTGATGTTTCCATCTCCCAAGTTGGAACATCATATCTTTATGCCACACTTGATCACTTCAATAAGCACCCCAAAGATGCATGGTGTCCCAAATTGAAACACCACAATCTACAAAAGTTTTAAGGGACCCAACTATGCCATTATAAAATGAAAGAATAATCAACCATTCAAGCAAAGAGTGATTTGGACATTTTATCTATAAATATTTATAATTCTCCTAATCCTCATAAATTGATTATTTATCCATTTGAATAAAAAATGTAATGCCATTGCTAAGCTTTGTAGTCTTAAAAGGTGAAGATAATTAGCATAAAAATTTTTAGCAAAATTATTCCAAATAATAATAGATTGTTAGAGAAATGAATTCAACCACATCTTAGTTTTATGTCTAAGTGACAATAAAAATAACCAAAGTCTAATAGCATCATCACTAACCATATGATACATAAAGGTGTATGACCTCTAAGAAATTGGCTATATGCATGTTAGGATCTTCTATAGGTGAACCCCTAATTTGAGAATTTTGAATCATTTAAATTATTGAAAGGTTTAGCTCAAATTTATTAGCTTGTATTATAAGTTGATTAATACTTTGGGGTACCCCATCTACTAAAGGTATAACATAATCTCTATGAAGTCAATGATATTCTACTTCCCTTAGTCGATTAACCATTTTTCAAGTTTCTCAACTAATGTTTCATCTCTTTTATAAGTTTTTTACTAGTTCTTTCATTCTTTAGGGTTAATGAAAAAAGTTTCACACTTTTATCACTACACATATAACAATAAAACTTAAAATTTGAAAACAGTAGCAACATAATTACAATATGAAAACATGAAAACAAATTTAACATAGGTAAGTGAATTAAGAATAGTATAGTAAGACTAATATTAACTTAATGCAAATTTTTTATTAAATCTTAGGTAAGGGTACTAAAAACCTGATCAAGCAAAATGGTGTATGCAAGTACACATGACATCATTCCCACGAGAATCTTCTAGAAATTTTCTATTAAGTTAATTACATATCTTATATTAACCTAATTTTTTATCCAAAAAAGTTTAAAACATAAAAAAATTTAAAATAGAAAAAATTATAGAGGTTATCTTAAAAATATGATTTTAATTAATTTTTTAAAAATATACTTTAAATTTATGATATCTTGATTTTTTTTTTTCGAAAATGTAATCATGAGTTTAAATTTTGTAGATCAAAAAAAGTTTAATCACTACAATTACTTAGTTATATTTCTATATACTAATTAAAATAAGTGATTATATTATATTATTATTCAGTATATGATTATAACTCCATAAATATTTGTTTCCTATGTATACTTAAAATATTTATTTACTTTTCTTAATTAATCCATTAGGACTCTTCTAATATCTCTATATCACAAAATATTTTTACATTGTCATTGGTCATATCATAAGTAAATAAAGTATTAAGAAAAGAAAAATAGTATAAACATTGAAGAATATGGCTAGATCACCTAATCACCATAATTAATTAGATATGTTCCTATATACAAATTAAAATATTTGATTGCATTAAATTCTTCTACCTATATGATTGAAAATCCCTAAATATCATATGCCTATTTTTATTTAATAGTTTTGTTTCAATTTTTTAATTAGTCTATTAAAACTTTTTTTTGATATTTGTAGATCACACTAGATTTTTTTTATGATTATGATTAGATCACAAGTAAATGAAATATTGAGAAAAGTATAACAATATAAACATAAAAGCACAAAAGATTTTATATAACTCCATCACTTTATCACATAAAATAATATAAAATAATCATAAATCTAAAGCACTAATAATTTAATTATTTATTAGACTAAAAGGATAAAACATTAACGTGTCATAAAAATTTGAGAACATCTAAGATAATGAAAAAAATAAGGGAAGATAGAATCAAGTAGGGTCTTCTATGTTCTTAATCCCAAGATTTTGCCTCCCCACAAACTCCTTCCGATAGATTTTCTCCCTATTTAATCCTCACCATGAATAGAACACTAACATCATAAATAATATATAGAAGAACACATTTCACATAGAGTCTTACACTCCAAGTGACACTACACTCACTAGCATAAATGACACTCACGGACTTGTCAAAACCTCTTGCCATTTATAGTTATAGTCTCCTCTTATCAATTACACCCATGTTCTTCCAATTAACTCTATCGAACTACTTTAGAAACTTCTTAAGCCAACTAAAAACTACTTGAAATTAATTTGCTATGTCATCGATCATAATTCATGAATATAGTGCCTAAACACTATGTTCAATGTTCAAGCTTGTGACATTGATACTTGACCTAAGTGTTCTCGCTTCGCCTTTCTACTTAAATTAAGATGATTTAGCACTACAATGTTGATTCTCTAGTGCCTAGGTGCACCACCTAGGTATTCTAATCATGGAACTATGGTGCGTTACTTCAACCCCCAGGCACATTAATCTACACTTTGGCCTAAATTTTGAAATAATTATAGCTCCACAAAGACCGGTCATTTAGTGCATAATGTCATCTTTATTGTCTTTAAGCAATTTTGGCTTCTTTAGGCTCCTTCAAGTTTTATGGTGCTTTCTCATTGCAGACCTAGGTGCATTTCTCTTTGTATTGATGTCTAAATCGATGGCACTCTAGTGTTGGTTATTCATCTCCTAAGTGCTATCTTTATTATCTCAAAGACTCATGTTTTCTTCATTTCAGTGCCATGTTGCCTTGCATAATGCCTAGCTAGTATTTGGACCTTAAAACTTGAATTTTTTTCACTTCAAAAGAGAATTTCCTATAAAAATATCAAAAATATTGAAAATAACACATTTTAATATTAATTAAAAAATAATACTATTTAAAACACATTAAATTTATGAAATGTTTATGCTTATAAACAACACAATAACATTTATAACAAAGCTACAATATGACATTTACATTACAATAAAATAGAAAGATTTAACATATGAATAGTGCTTAAAACACGATATGTAATACAACATATTATAAGGGATTTAATATAACAATGTAATAGTTATATCATAAATACAATGTAGCAACTATAACATACCATACTATAAAAATTCTAGAACAATAATAATTGTAATATAATAGATGCATTTGAAGGGATCTAATACAATAAACATAACAAAATATGTAATTTAAAAATATAATATAACATTTACAATATAATTGTTGACCTCATTTTTTGGATGAGGTTAACATCATTTCTAAAATTAGTGATTAGGACACCAATCCTAAACTTAGGTTAGGTCAATGTTCTATGATGCTCTATGTAGTGATGTGAAATATTTTTCTTATTTCATGGTATACTATTTTAGATTGGATGACTAAGATTGTTTACCACTAGTTTAGATGCTAAGGCTAATGCTTTTTTGTAGGGGTTATGCTAAAAGGACTGTTGTAATAAAAAATAAAAATATTACTTTCTTATAGGTATGCTTAAGTCCTTAAGCATAGCCCAATAGGATGGTGGACTTGGTAATAAACTAATGCTAAGCCCATATGTTTGTAAATATAACTAACAGAATGTTGTTTGTATTTCCTAACATTTATTTTATAAGGATTAGAAGTTTATTTTGAAATTTGAAATGTAATTTGAGCTTAGAATTAGGTTAGGATCTATGAGCTCTAAGAATAGCATGAGCAAACATAATTAGCTAATGGTCCTATGTGAAGCTCATGGGGGTCCTTAAAGAAGGAGACGATCTTGGAAAAGATCCATAGATCTAGACTTTTAGTTCTAGGCGAAATGTATAAGCTCTACTTCATGTTTCTCTTTCTTCCAAAGTGTATAGCGATACCGGTTTCACTAGCTTCTTTTAAATTAAATTTGGTGTGATTTATTTTAGGTGCATAATAGAAACTACCTACTTTTCTAGTTATCTTTCTATATTGTGTTTCTATGATGAAATGCCTTGATGTTAGGCTTATAGGAAAAATTAAATTTTTTACCCAATTTAAATTTAAATAACTTAAAAAAATAAAGAAATTCATAACTTCACACATAAATTTAAGCTATAGGGATAGCTTAAAAGCAATTAAAAATAACTAGCTTTTGTGAACCATGCTAGCATATTGTTCTAACTCCTTGAATTAGGCACTTCACCCATTGCACATAAGGGTCATCGACCTTTGAGGCTAACCACTTTCTTGAGGAAGTGTGCCTTTTATTTTGATTTTTCCCATGACTACTTCTAACTACATCTCTTGTAGGCATAAATTATATGCCCTAAAAGCCTTGATAAATTTTGATTTAAAATATTTAAGAGCTAAATATTATTGCATTAGTTAGGTGTATATCATACTTAACATGATCCGGGACTAGGAAGTGAGTTTAGATTCCAAGATTCTTTCCTAAATTATAACAATCGAGCCACCTTGCATAACATAAGGACTAAATTCATGGGTTTAAAATTTGCTTAGGCAGGTACTAAGTCTAGAAGAGTCAAGGATAAGTTCCATTCCTCAAGTGAGAGAAAGAGCCAATAATACCCTAAAGTAAAAATAGGTTAAGCCTGACTTATGTAGTAATTATAGACTTGGGGTTTAAAGCATCTTTCTAGAAATAAGTCTTCAACCCTAAGTATTTCTATAATTTTATCCTGCTAGAATCTAAGTCTTAGATTTCTAATAAAATATTAATTCAAATCTTATCAAATTTTATTCAAAATATAAAGCCCAATGATAGGATAGTTGAAATGTCTACTTAGTATAGTATCTATAGGCATTTCCAATTTTATCTCAATTAGCCTTGAAAAGAGCTCTCTCCCCTTTGAAGTGTTCCCTTTGAAATTCTAATTTAACCATCCTTTGGGACCAACATTAAAATATATAGGAATAAAAGCCTATTTTTTAATTAAGAGTATTCTTAAGAAAAGTTCCTCATTCCTAAGATGTAATTAACTATAAGGGCTTGCACTTATAGGGAACTATCCTAGTATAAAATAAACCTTGTTCTACATTTTCATGTAGTTCAAAAAAATCTCTAGAATATTAAGAAGACCCATTAGCCTTAGGAGTCCTTATTTAAGTGTTTAAATCCATTATAGGATAACATGTTTATCTTTCAAGATAATATGTTAATTCTTTAATGATGAATTTGATTACCTAAATAAGAAAGTCCTAAAATTGATGTGGTGTTACAAATAAAATCCCAACAATAATAGGTGTGTATGTAATATTAAGTAAATCTAGACCAAAGAAAAAACAATAAATTAAAGGTAGTAATGCATATTTAAATGGATCTAGCTTGAAATTATTAATAAATAAATCTATGCATCAATATTTTTTTATAAAATTCTATGCAATTAGATGTAACTATCAAATTTTTTTAATTTAGGTATATGATGCATTATATTATATATACTCCAAAAATATGTAAAATTAGTCATCAATCTATATATGCAAAAAAAAATACTATAAAAATTTAAATGACTTATCTTGAGATAGCTTTGATAACCTCATCTATGGTTGTCCTCCCTCAATTTTAAGACAACTAAATAAATTTTCTTATTTATTATCGAATAACCCGATAATTCAAGTATTATTAGGAATCATTTATAGAAAGGAGTTATCTTTCTTATAAGGTTTATATTGAAGTACGTAAGGGATCACTTTCATAGATAAATAAACCTCACATATTATCTACAAAAAAAAATTTTAATTTATTGAAAGAAAGAAATTTTACATCAACTCATGACTTTAAGAATTTATCCTCCTCCCTAATGACATACATCAATGTATTTTTTTGACCACTTAAAAAATCCTTTCTTTTGACCTATTGTATATAGAGATCACTTTCTACATCTCTAATAAATTATATCATCTAATTTAATTATATATGATTAATTGGTCTTTATGTAACAACATATATGCTACTTCATTAAAAAAATATATAGTATCGGTATCGGAAAATATAGACTTTAATTTTATTATAATGTTATTTAATTTATCAATCTTTCAATGAAATATAATATTTTCATACCTTATTATCGAATCATATTGTTAGGGTTTCAATTAATAGAACCATGTCACTCTATCTTTTCTAGTTCTAGTTCCTCTTTGGAATTGTTAACCAATCCTAATATTCATAATTAAGAAAAGCCATTTGCTCCATATTGATAGGATGGTCGGATCAATAGTACATATACTTGTAGGCTACATTTATGAAATATCTAATCATATATAGCTTGCTCATATACTCCTTTCAATTACAAAGCCATTATTTAAATATTTCTAGTTATACTTTATTTTTATTTATAATGGAAAGGAATGTGTTGACATCTTTAATCTAAAAGGAATCTCTATCTATAAGTATGATAACAAAGAATTAATTGCTCACCTTTTGCTCAACCTTCTTTCCACCCCTTTTATGCTTTATGAACCTTTCCATATATACCACTCCAAGATTAATTGTGATTTGAGTTAAATAATAGGTTAGTCATAGGCATCTCTTCACTCTCCTTTCTTCTATCTTTTCTTCATGTATAAGACTCTTAATAACAATGATTCATGCATATAATTTATTTTAACTTTATTTAATTATTTTTAGCCTAATTTAGTTACTCTTCTTAACTTTTAAATAAGAATAAAATATTACTTCATCCCTTAATTTGATGGAATGAATTGACTTATAGTTAATTATACTTTTATACCTCATTTACTCTCTCCAAAAATTAAGGGCTTGCTTTTCTTCTTCATATCTCTAATTAGGATAACTAAAGAATATTATGAATAATAAACTCATATAAGTCTTCTTCATCAGACCACACAGTATAAGATAGATAATTGGCCATAATGTTGACTTCAAAAAAATCATTTGGACCCAACATCATGCCCTCATTAACTACAAGAACTAACTTAACCTAACCTATTAATTTGGACATACTATTGTATATGAGTCATTTATAGATATTTCATACCTTATAAGTTTGACTCATGCTAACCTTATGATATACCACTTTCACTACTTAAGCTCAATCATTTCTTAGTGGGTACAAGTATAGGATTCAAGCAATTAATTTATTTTATTGATTTAATTATTTATATAATTAATCATGACACTCAAAATTAATTTGAAGAAATTAACTTTTCGTTGAATTAGAGAAATCCACCTATCTATTTTATTTAAACCTTGAATAGCTTACTAACCTTACTTAGCTAATATGACTAACATCTTTAAAACATTAACCCTAAGATGTTTCTATTATGGTAATAAATCCAATGACCATTAAAAGCTTAACACATGCTTGTTTGACCAAAGGTTTAGAATGGTCAAATCATGTTCAACTTAGGATAAGGTCAAATGACATGGACCTTAAGTTGACTCTCTCAATTGATCAACGATACATTTATATGTTAAAATTATTGTAATTTGAATATTTTATCTATTAATTAGGCTAATTACACTCAAGCCAAATTAATTGACCCATATTAACATAATTGGGCTATTTTTTATCAAATTAGCCATAACCATCAAACTAGTTGTAACAATTGGCTACCTAAACACCTTTAAATGTCTTAAGAAATGGTCCAAGCCTCATTTAGGTAAGTCAATTCATGGTCCAACCGTCGACAAATAATATATTCATACCCATTTGGTGGTTGATTGAATCTAGAAAATGAAGATATCCAATCAAATTCTTAAATATGATTGTATCTATACATCTTATTAATAAGTACTTAGTGCAAGTGATATTAATTTGATCTTTCTATGTTGGCCAATTTAACCAATAAGGCCAACCTAGCCCTTTTGGGCACAAATGAGAATACTCTTATTTATAATAAAAATTAAATTCTTTAATTTATTGAATCACTTTGAACATATGAAAGTAATTTTAGCCATGGATGTTGAGAGTAATTTCATAGTTCAAACAAATGAATTAAAGCCTTCTAATTTGATTAATTTGACTAAATAAATTAACATGTGTCATAGATCTAAAGGAAATTTCTTCAAGTAAATTTCATAGTTTTAGAGCTATATTTTTATGATTATCCATGAAATAATCAATTTATTTGTAAGTTATAACCTATGAGATTTGGGAGTAACCATCAATAAAATCACATTAAATGAGAATTAAATAAAGATAGGAAAATACATAAAGGATTGTGCCATTCTATACAACCTATGCTCCTATGGTGTGTTCTTAAACTACTTATAGGCTCCAAATGCTTTAGTCGGCTATAAGAGGCGCTATGGTTTAACCATATTTAACTATAGGAATTCCCATTGCAATAGAAGAGTTGAAACTCCATCTTTAGGCTCAGATAGCTCAATTCTCAAGTTTCTATAAACTTACACTCACTCAAAACTCCCCGCCATCATAGCCAAGCAAGCAAGGCGTGGATGGAACCATCACACTCATCTATATGGAGATAAACTTGAATAATATAAAGAAATACTAACCTTGATCCAACAAAAATCTTGCACAAATTTAAGTAATCAAAATTGTCTCTATAAGTAGCTCTCCAAAACCTAAGCTTGGCCTATGTGAGAGTTTATGTCATGGAAAGGCTCATGCATTCTAATAAACACAAGAAATTTATGAAATTTATGCATTTTAAATAAATTTTATGATTATTTAATGTTAATTTATCATATTTTTATTAGTTTTGTATTTTTTGTAAGAGCTTTTATTTAAAATAAGAATGGTAATAATAAAATTTTTTAAGGATAGCACTTACATTGTGTAATGCGATCATGACTCCAATGATGAAGAAATTGGTAGAAAGGATAAACAATTTAGCACCATAGTGTTAAATGATCAACTCTCGTAGCGTAATTGCTAAAGATTTGGACCACAAGACAATAAAACTAGTGCAAGGTGCCAATAAAACGAAATTGCAATGCTTAGAGAAGCCAAAAAAAGCCCAAAAATTGTATGGAGATATTAGTCAAATGCCTTGGCTAAAGGACTAGTGTTACAATGCTAGAGCCCTTTTCTTTTAAGCCTAAAGATAGAAAGTTGAGCACCTTGGTGTTGAAGAATTGGCATCATGGTGCAAGATCAATTCATATTTTAGCACAAAATTGGAAAGTCCAGTGTTGTGGTAGTGCAATCAAGAACTATGGTGCTACACCTTGACATATATAGTTTCAAGTAGTTTTAGTCATTAGTTTGGAAAGTTTCTAAAATAATTTCTAGAACTCTTTAGAGAGGATGTGAGTACAAACCGAGAGGGGTATAACAAGCATAAATAAATGTTGGTTTACATTAAGGAGAATTTTAACAAGTGTGTGTTTCAAGTATTAGTGTGTAAGTGTGTATGTGTGTACTCTATTTTATGTGTGGGAATGTGTGAGTTTGTGTAAAGATGTAGAATGAGTAGTTTCAAAAGAAAAAAATCATGCAAGAAAGTAAGAGATACAAGTAAGAAGAACCTAAATGATTATTCTTTCTTTACTCTTGATTATTTTGATATCCCCATACATTTATGAAATGTTGATAATCTCTCTTCTCAATTGAGTAGCAAAATTTGTTGTACTCTTGGTTTGTGTGAATTTTAAAGTAAATGTTTTGTACTATAATTTCTTATGTTATTTTTCTTACTTTTCAAACTTAATTTAGTTATAATATAACTAATTATAATCTCAAAATCAAGTGTGATCTAGATATATAAGAAGATTTTAGAAGAACATTTAGGTAGAAGCAATCAAGTCTTTTAAATTTACATAAGCATATGTTATTTGAGGGCTTGCAATCATATAGGAGATGATAGTAATGCAATCACTTATTTCAATTAGTATATTGAAATATAATGAATTTATTATAGTGATTAGATATTTTAAATCTCAATGGAAATAAAAAGATAAAATTACTCCTAATTGACAACTTCATTAAAATAACCTTTAAATACAAAATATATAGAAACAATCAAGTGACCATAAACTCATATTATAGTTTATTAAATTAAGTAAAAACCTTATGTTTAAAAGTAGCTTTCATAATTTTGAGTTAATATACCTTTTCTTAATTTTACTTTATATTTTTAAAATTAAGGTTGGTAATAGATTAGTATTTAATTTAGTAAACTTTTATAATAAATCCTCATAGGAATAATGTTCAACTCATCATTATATTAATTAAATGACACATGCACTTGGGTACACCATTTAGCCCAATCACATTTGATTTCTCTAAGCTTCTTACCCATTTTAGTGGAGGAATTTTCATGGGTGGTCTCAAATGAAAGAAAACTAAATGGGTTTGTCTTGGGTTCCATTGCCCTAAGTCAAACTCAATTTCCTAATTAAGCCCATTTAAAGGTAAAAGATGTTCTTATGGTTGTTGGATTTATTTAAATTGATTTTAGTGGTTCAGATCATGTTGAGCAGTGATTTTATTCAACCAATCACATTTTCGCATTTTTTGTTTATTTTTTATATAGTTCATTAATTAATACAAATTAAATAGGCTTTTAAACAAGTGTAATTCCTAATACAAAATTTAGGACAAATATGCCTTCCTAAAAATACTTATATTTTCTTATTTAAAAAAATTTATATTCCTCCATTTTAGTTATTTAAGATTTCAAGTGAATTAAAATATCTCAAATCTTATGAGAAGGTTTAAGATTATATTTTTTTTACCTCCCAAAAGCTTTAAGCTCATGAATGGTGTTGTGAAATTTCTGATTTATTTATATAATATATTCATCTTTAAAATTAATAATAATAAAAATAAAAACACTAGAATTCTAAAATATTCAAGGGACATCTTCAATTTTGGTTATACTTCATAAAATTATATGAGAATTTATAGAAATGATTTGATTTGACTAATTAGTTAAAATAGACTTTTTTAAATTTTAAATTTTTTTAATAATATTTAAAAATATAAATAAATTATGAGAGGTTTCCTAAGATCATGTGCACCTCTTTAAATTTTTTTTAATTTAATTACTTCATTTACTAATGATTTTATAATTTTTTAAAGTGAAAATACTTATATTTACTATATAATTATTTTGTCCCAAATGGGCTAATAACCATAAAATATTCTTTAGAGGAATAATATGATATTTCAACATAATTTAATTTATTAGAATTTATTTGAAATGCTTGTTATTTTAATAATAATTATCTATATTATATTACAATATTTTATTTTATTAGTAATATTTTTTCATTAAAATAACTCAACAACACTAAGCATAAGATAAGCTAAGCTAAAAAATTAGAAGAAAATATGTGTAGTAATGAATTCCATTTTCTACTTTATTAATATTTTAAATTTTTAGTTTAATTAATCTTGTGAACACATGGGAAGATCTAAAAGGTAAAATGCCTAAATGATGATCTAAATAGTCTAATAAAGAAGACCTAATTTATCCTTCTATTTCGGGTACCATTTATTCTAGTTGATAAGGGCTTTAGAAGTTGTTGCCAAGGTCTTAAGTTCAAATTCCACTTACACCATGAAAGAGTTCCACTTTATGAACTTATGTGAGCATATACACATAAACACACACAACACACACACACACACACACACACACACACACACAAATATATATATATATGGTTCTTTGTATGTATATAACATAAATTTGAGTTGTTTATGTTGCAATGATCAATTTCATTTATAGAGAGATTGGAGCACAAAAGTTAAATTAAAATTATATCATTTATTATTTCTAAAATTGATATATATTTTCTATTTTATGTGTTAATAATTTCATAATTTCTTTTACGTTTATTATATTATATTATTATTGGCATATAGTCATATTAGTTAGTTGTAATATTTATAAAGAAAAAATCAATCATAAGTTATTAATTTTCAAAATAAAAATAATAAAATTAAATGACCTCTCTTCTTTCAACTTTTTATAGAACATGCTTAACTTATGTTTACAGTAGTGAAGTGATTGAATTTAAACTTTGACACTCCACCATGCTGGACTTAAATATGTAACTTCTAAGTATGAAACTTAAATATAATCTATCTAATATCATGCCCTTAATGAGTTTGGATGTATATGATTCACAATAAGTGATGATATTGGGTGACTTTCTAGT
Organism: Cymbidium sinense; assembly: GCA_021442155.1. Taxonomy (NCBI): domain Eukaryota; kingdom Viridiplantae; phylum Streptophyta; class Magnoliopsida; order Asparagales; family Orchidaceae; genus Cymbidium; species Cymbidium sinense. The sequence goes on from CM038230.1 coordinate 62,763,755, forward strand.
GATCTTAAAAGTTTAATAAGATAATGTATTCTTAGCCTAATATTTAAAAATGGATTCTAGAATCTTTTGGTGGGCTAATAAGGGGTTTATTACTATATAGCTATAGGAATGTCAAGACTAGTCCACCTTGGACAAATTTAGGCTAAATTCATGGATCACTTTGGGAATAACTTTTAAGTGGTGTAAATAGTTGGAGTTTTTGGCAGATTATTAGCTTATATTATTAAATTATGATATAAATTTGATGGTTAGATGGTGAGTCTATTAGAAGAAAAATAAGATTAATCAAGATTGTTCTAATTAGGGATTATTTAAAATATTTATTTCAAAAAAAGATCTTTAAGCATTCTAAATAAGAGAAAATGATAACAAAATTAACTTTTAGATGTGAACTTATGATTTATAATATTTATTGGAGTTTGATGAGGTTTAGCAATTAAAATGGTGAGGAGAATTAGATTAGATAATGATCCATCTACTTTAGTTTATGAGCTTTAGAAAGTATTTAAGTGTGGATTTCAAAGACTTGATGGTAAATGACTAAATTTAGATGTTAGTTAGGATGTAGGTGATGATATAAACATGATTAAAGAGAAATTTTGATAAGGTTGGTGAGTATTTATATGATGTTTTTTTTTATAAAGGCGATTCATTCACCTATTAAAGCCTACTTGTAATACAAAATATATGAGAAGTGGAGCAAAAACAAAAATACAAAAATAAAAATTAAAAAATATCACCTAAAATGTATGAATTTTCTTTTGTATCACTATGAAATAGGTTAAGAAGTAGAATCCAGTTCAATGGCTATTTGATTGATTTCCAATTAAGCTCCATGCTTGGATAGAAGATCGCTAGTTGGTTACCCTCCCGATTATATGACTACATTTGATAGATATGTTCAACAAAAGACTCAACACTTATTTAAAAGTATTAATAAGAAAACATGTGATATGCTTTGGGTTTTCAACAAGTTCACAAGAGTTATTGAGTCAAATTCTATCTCGATTTTATCAATCATGCATCTATTAGCTATATTAGCGTAATAAAAGGTGTAAGGCTTTAGCATGTACTATAGAATCAACAAAGCATGGTGCTAAAGTGGCCTCTTCTTAGTCGATTCTATCTATTTTTTTTTTGTTGATATTCTATTATTTATTTTGAGTCCAACAAATATTTATTTATATTTTTAAATTTTATTAGAAATTTAAATTATTTTTTGAAGTTCTATTAAATTTTAACCATTTAATATTAGTTTTATTATTTTATAAATTTCTTTTAAATGTCTTTACATGCCTCTTCTTCCTATTAAGCTACTTAAATGTGGCATGAGCCATGCGGATGTCAATGTGTAAAGTGGCTTCTTTAGTCGTGTGGAATCAATGGATGATAGTTTTGGGTTTGGATCTAATATTTGAACCTACAATTGGATGACTAGAGGTCATCTTCTTCCCCAAAGATGAGATGCTAACCATTCATGAAATGGTCTTAATCTAAGCCATGGGTAAGAAGTTTCTTGAATTTTCCTCACTAAGAAAGATTAAAAGTGGATCCTAGCCTCACTCCCAATTTTTTTACAAAGTATCCAAGCTTAAGTGTATCTCTAAGTTTTTGATAAATTACCTCATTATAGTTGTTTATTAGTGTAATTGATGATTTAATAAGATTCTTTAAGATGTTCCTCTATGATAAGAATCTCCAAGTTTTCCTCCACTCTAATTGCCAAAATCATCCACTACCACCACCTTTCATTAAAAGTTGATTGAAATGAATGCTAAAGTTATAGAAAAGAGTGGGGCTGAGTGTCATTTTGGCTATTGGGAAGCTAGAAAGTGTGTTGGGTGTGTTAAGTTTGGAGAAGGAGCTTGGTTTTCTAAGGAATCTCTAATGATGAGAATTGCTAAGAGCTCTAAAATAAGAAATTTAGGGTGGCCTTATGAGATGTTATGATAACGAGGCATCCCTTTTCAAGATGTCTAGAATGTTTTGTACAATGGTTTTCTAATTTTGGAAAAGCACCATGCTTTCAATTGATAAATTCATGTTCAATCGGTTACAACTTTTAATTGGTTTGACCTAGCATTGGGTTTCATGTTGATAACTGTTACTTAGTTATTAACTTTGAGTTTTATGGTGAGCCTCCTAAAGGTCTATGTGAGAAAACTCCTATGGTAAGATGGAATTCTATATACTAAAAGGAAAGTGAATCATCTTGACTAAATGCGGGTCAAATGGATATGTCATTTAGTCTCTTGGGAAGTGTCTAGACAAATCTGGTTGATTTTACTTTGAGTTTAGTTGGGTTGATTTCTAAAATTTCCTAAATGGATTATTTAGGTTAAGGTTTAACCTTAGGGATTGGGTGCTTAGCTTTTTTTCAAATATGGTTCCTAATGTTATATATATATATATATATATATATATATATATATATATATATATATATATATATATATGTTTCATTTATGAGCACCCCACTAAATAATCCTAGGTTATTTGGTCAACATTAGTCAACTAGTGGTTAAAAGGCTCGGGTGATCTAAAAGGTAATCTTATGCCACTTGGAGGCTATGTGGAAGTTCAATTATGGGTTTAGGCTTAATTAGGTCTTTTGGGGTCAAACATTCAAAAGGGTTTGACAATGGAAAACAAATGATCAAATATGACCCCAAAATGGTATTAAAAAAAATCATTTGGGTGATTCATTTCAAATATGGGAAACTTTCATTTTGAGGAATATTTTGATAATTTTAAATAATTGATAATTAAATTGAGTTAATCATATTCCCATGTTTAATGAGATGTTCAAAAATTAGGTTAGTGTTTTTAGTGAGTTTTGTAGGCAATGTTCATCAAATTTAAAAAATGAGATAAATAGTTTATGACTAGCTATATAATATGAGCCATATAAACCGATCTAAAGGCACATAATAACATAAGGGTGACTAGCTTAACACCGTATGCAAATGCATGTGTTGTTCAAGTAATATATTGATGATTAGGGTATCATTCCCTCGAGGGTTGATTAGTTGTGGAATTTAAAATTAAGTGAAATACTAATCTTATATTAAACTTATTTTTATTCAACTATTTTAAAAGGATAAAATTAGAAGTAGTCTAAATAACATAAAGTAATTTTTTCAAATTTTTGTAGAAAATATTGGTGTTGTTCTTGATTCTTAAAAATCATACTCTAAATTTATATAAATTCTAGTTGAAATCTCATTCAAAATCAACATTGGAATTAGCAAAAAAATTTATTGTTGTCAATTAGGGCCATTAATGTCTTATCTTCTATGCTTGGATCAACATAACCATATCACTTCCTTTAATTAGCTAAATTCCTGTAGTCTAATTAAATTTTAAGTGATTGTCTTACCTAAACTTTCTTGTAAAGACTGAGGATCCAAAATAAAACATGTCTATGTCTATTTAGTAAATTTGTGTGTGTTTTTTATAGTTATTTTAGGATTCTTTCAATATCATCCATTTTAATATTAAAATTGGATAGATTGTAAGTAAATTACGTACAAGGAGAAATAAAAAAACATTTTTTATTGAAAAATACTTTTCTTATAAAAATTCTTGAAAGACCTAAGATAATAAGATAAGGGAAGAGTAAACCAAGTAATTCTTCAAAGTTTACACCTCTTGCCCTCCTTCTTTCTAGTGGAAATGTGTAGCAATTCCTTGGTTTGGTTCTTCTTATCTAAGCCTACCAATGTGAACAATAACCTTGCACTCTGCCCTAACAAAGAAAAAAGACAAACACACACACACACACACACACACACAACACTTAAAGTGTGGTCTCCAAGTGATACTCAGACACTTACACTTGCTCTCACACTAAGACTCCACCACTTGCCTAAACTTTTTACTCTTGCAAATCACCCTCTATTTATAGCCTTTGAGTCTTCCTATCTATTCTTCCCCTGCTCCCCTCAAAATGGGCTTGAAAGGTGCATAAAGCTACTACAACTGGTCAAAACTATTCTATTGGGCTATCGTAATGTGATCGTGAATGTTAGCATAGTTTCCTAGTATAGAGCTGGGTTGTAGTGATCAATGCCTCTTCACTAACTCTTCTATGTAATATTTCATTTTCTTCTAAGTCCTTGGCATCATGGCTCCATGATTCTAATATTGTGGCACTTGTTGTCTTTCTATATTGTCATTTTTTGACAAAATGGTGTTGCGACACTAATGATCCGATTGCCTCACACTATATTTTCTATCTTGTGCTCTAATTTGTTCCTTAATGGGCACCACAACATTGATGATCCAGTGCATCAACACTATCTTTTCTACTCTTTGCTCCAAGGAGGACATTTTCTCTTTTTTATTTAGAATTTTCCTAAAAGAACACTTAAATAAATTGCTATTAACATGTCTAAACATAGAATAAGTATAAAATACCCATTTTAAATATGAAAATTTTACTACATAAGTATACTTATCAAACACCTACAAACTCAAACTATTACTTATACTCAAGTATCTAATGTGTTTGATAAATCCTTGAAGTCTTTTGGAAGCAACAATTTTTGAAGTTAAAATAGTTTTAAAATAATTTTAAATTGAAGCTTACATTTCAATCATCAAAATTAATTAAACAATAATAGCTCTAACTCTAATTTAAACTAATATTTCTTTTAAATCAAGATGTGTCTATGTCTACTAATTACATAATTGATTTTTAAGAATCTTAATGAATTGAATTCAATAAATAGTCAAAATTTATTAATATAAAAAATCATGATATGAATTTCTCAATTAAAGTTAATACGCTAAGTTCCTTTTAATAAATTTATTGAATTACTAAGGACTACAAGACAACTTCAAGTACTTTTATGAGTATGATAGTTAGCCTCAAGTATATATATATATATATATATATATATATATATATATATATATATATATGAATATTTTTAGCTTATTGACTTTGTAGTCCATACCTTTCTATACTAACCATCATCTCTTTTATGTGTGATGTGTGTACTAGGCAATTCTTGATTTATTAGAAAATAATAGTTCTTAAGAGTTGGTTTAGTTCTTATAGTTGGAATTAAAATTCACAATCAAATCTCTTTAATGTAAATTCTAATTTTCAATTTAAGATTTTACTTAAGATATTTTAATTCCAAGATCCTATTTTCCTAAAATTCTTCAAATTTTAACAAATATCAATAAATAACATAAAGTAAGTAATGAGTTAGGGTTTCATTTAAATTAATATAATAAAATTAACAAAAGATCTAGCATTATGATACTACAAGTGCAATGACTATGCATTGTTCACTTTCAATCTACTTAAAAAAAAAAACTTTACAAATTGGCATGGCACTACAAGTGTAATTCCTAGGCCATAGATTCAGAGAAGGTAATTTACATAAACTCCCCACCCCACAACCAAACAAAACTTTTAAAAATACAACAAATAATAACAATTTAAACACTACTAAAATAACAAAAATTAAAACACTAAAAAATCTCTAAACTTCATCCTACTCTTCCTCCTCCTCCTCCTCCTCCTCCTCCTCCTCCTCCTCCTCTTATTCTTCTTCTTCTTCTTCTTCTTCTTCTTCTTCTTCTTCTTCTTCTTCTTCTTCTTCTTCTTCTTCTTCTTCTTCTTCTTCTTCTTCTTCTTCTTCTTCTTCTTCTTTGCTAATGGATATAAGGTTGATTGGATGGTGCTACAAAAGTATTCTTGATTAGGGGCCCGATTGAGTTGGCAGTTCTAAAATATATGTGCAAGGGCTAAATTGTATACAATCAAAAGAGAACTACTACTTGCTATCCCATGAAGTGGTCAAATTTTCTCCTCATTTTTTGCTACCACGGCTACTATCATTAACCCTATGTTGTAGGTCATTGTATGCTCAGAAGTCCCTCTGAGATATTTGCTCATAGTCTTGGTGGAGCAAGGTCTAGATGGTGGGGTGCATGAACTCTCCTCTATTTAAATTTAGAAGCTAAACCCCTAATTTTCTCTTTAGTAAGAGGATCCCTTTAAATCAACTGCTCCTCATCCTGCTCTACCAATGCTTCAACCAAGACAAAACTTTAAATCAAAGAGGGATGACAACCTATAGTGCCACCCTTAATTATATTATAAATTTAATTATAAATAGTCTTTCCAACATCGATAATAAAGCCTTTTTTGTATTGCATAATTCAAAATAGCCTTATCCTTAGTCACCTCACTAAAGTTCTCACTCAAAGATTAGCTTGGTAAAAATGCAATAATACCAAGCTTTTCATAATTTATCATCTGGTAGAAAAATTAATTATATATTTCCTTCGCTTTTCCATTGGATGTTAGCATTTGGCACCATGTTAAACCTTAGAATCTCATCAAAATTCAGATGGTTATTATAATAGGAAAAATATTCATCATATTCAAAAAATTTCAATTTGTAAAAGAATTAATAATAACATTATAAATCTATTTTTGCGAACAAAAACTTTATCATCCCTTTGCTCCTTAATGTTGGTGAATAATTCTCAAACCATTGGAATTACCCTTATAGAACTTCATAAGCAAAGTGTTCCAACCCCTTTATAGAATTCTTCTTTCAAAACTCCCTCCAATATTTTAGAATCTCTCTCTTAAATAAGATTTTGGGGATAAGAGAGGATTTATACTTTTCTTTAGCCTCTTCACTAACAAACCTAGTAGGATCGTGAGATCCCTCTTACTTCTTCTTTGAAAGACCTTGACAACCGTGATTGTTGAGATGATTAGGCTACTAAGAGATAAAAGTTTCTAGTTATCTAATGAGAACTCTCTAACCTTCAAAGGTAAAGACTGGAATGGAAATAAAATCAACTATAGAGTCTTATTTATAATGATTTTCTAGCACTACTATGCTAAGACTATAGTGCCTTGGAGCTAGACTTACCGTATGAACATAAAAAAGTAGCACCATGACACTCCATAAAGTGCTTAAACACTAATCAATAATCAAACCCATCCAATTGACTGGTCAAAAAATTAATTTATGGACATACATTATAAATTATCAACCATTAATTTTGAACTAAATTTTTTTCCAAAATGAATAGAAAATTATGGAGTGCTATAGCGGTGGTCACTAAGCTGCGATACATTCATTTATTTTCTATCCTTTCTTATTCAATTTTGTTAGACACTTTTGACTTAACCATGATAAGGGCAACAACATTGGTCAATTAGCATTTGGTGCTACCGGTCAACAACTCTCTCTCTCTTTTAGGATTTTTGTAAAAAATATTGGTGTTGTTCTTGATTCTTAACAATAGTATTGTGAATTTATATAATTGGTTGATATCTCATTCCAAATTAATGTTGGAATTATTTGAAAATTTAGGGTGCATTAATGTTATATCATCTATTTCTAGATCCATAACACTAAACCACCTCTTTAACTAGCTAAATTCTTGTAGTTTAATTAAACTTTAAGTGATTATGTTACCCAAATTTTCCTCATGTCTATTTAGCAAATTAATTTAATTTTTTTATAGTTCTTTGAGGATTCTTTCAAAATTTCTAGAATACAATCCATTTTAACATCACAATTGACTAGATTGTAAGTAAATTGTGTGCAAGGAAAAACAAATCAATATTGTTTTTAAAGCACAAACATTTTTTTATAGAAATTTGCAAATGTTAATTTTGGTAGAAGAACCTCAACTTAAAATTACAAAATCCTTGAACACTTTATAACTTTAGTGGCATATATTAGAGGAAAAGAAGAACTTATTTGAAATTTATAATAAAGACCTAAGATAACAAGAAGAAAATGAAAGAGTAAACCGTAATTCTTTTAAGTCCGTTTTACACCCTCCTTCGCTTCTTGATGGAAATGTGCAAAATTCCTTAGTTTGGAACTTTTAAGCATGCCAATGTGGACAACAATCTTGCACACTACCCACATAAGGAATAGAGATAAAGCGACACACCGCGCTTGGTGTGTCACTATTAAGTGATACTCACACTCACATTAGATGCCACCCTTGCCAAAAAAAAAACTTTTTTCTTCTATTAAACACCCCTATTTATGGCCTTTGGGTCCTCCTATCGGTTCTTCCCCTACTCACCTCAAAAGCGCATTGAAATTACATGAACTGACTATTACAACTACTCAAAACTATTTTGTCAAGTTATTGCCCCACAATGCTATGTAGGTAGTGCCTAGATGCTGGTGATTAGCACCTTTATGTAATTCTCCATTTTCTTGTAAGTCCTTAGCATTGCAACACCATGATTCCAGCACTATGTCATTTATCTTGTTGCATCCTAGTCATTTTCTTGAGAAAATTGCATCTGATGTTGATGGTCTAGTACCACCTGTCTTTCTATCATGTGCTCCAATTTGTTTCTCTATGGGCACCGCACTAATGATTTATTGACTCAACTCAAAGTAGGTCAATTGCAGACATCTTGGCATTGATTGTGTAGTACATAAGTGTTGACTATAATCTTTGAAAAATTTTCCTTTCTTTTGAATTTTTCTAAAACAATACCAAGTAAAATGTAAATAATATGGTTAAACACATAATATGCATAAAATAAAATTTTAAATATAAAATTGCACTACATAAATACACTTATCAAAAGGCATGCCATTATTTATGCTATTATCATTATACCTAGCAAGAGTGCCAACTTTATTTTTATAATACGATCTCATATTATGAACTAGCTCACCTATTGATATATGTACACCATCATCTAGCTACATGGTATGCTAAAATTAATCATCTCATATTGAGATAAGCAATTTGCATCAAATTCATGTAATTAGTTATAATAAGTAATGATAATCCAACTAGCCATCATAATATTTCATCCAAAACTAATGGCTAAACTTAAAGGACTATGAAAACTTTGTAGGATCTCCTTGAAATGTGCATTAAGGGCTTTTAAGAGAGTTAAAAGAAACATATATCATTTATCAAGTTTGCCAATGATAATTACTACCAAAAAAGCATGATCATATGTTTATCTAAAGGATTATGTAAGAGAAAATGTTAGTCATTTTGATGTTATAAAAAATTAATTGGAATATGGGCACTAGAACAAAACTAACCAATAAGGCTATTGAGAAAATCTAAAATATTTGACAATAGCTCAAAGAGAAACTAGACTAATAATGTAATTGATGATGACAACATTGACTTGTTGAATTCATATTATGACTCCAACTTTTCTTTTATATTTAATTTTATGAAAGAATCAGGTGATTTGGCTATGTAAAGTATTTCAACTATAGATATTAGGAAGCCTAGTAAGTATTTCAACTATCCTATTGTTGGGCTTTACATTTTGAAATTGAAGTTATCGGGATTACGAAGTTAATATTTTATTAGAAATCAAGGACTTACATTCTATCAACACAAGAGTATAGAAATGCCAAGTGGTTGAAGACTTATTATAATAGGATGCTTGAACTTAAGTCCAAAAGTACTTCGACATAAATCAAAAACTCAACCTAGTCTAATTTTATAAATTAGGGAATTATTTGTTCTTCTTCTCACTTAAGAAAATAAATATATTCCTAACTCTTCGGACTTATTTCTTTCCGGAAAATTGCAAACTAACACTAGTTGAGCAATTTAAAACAATGATTTTAGTCTTATATATATACAAGATGACTGAGTTGTTGTATTTAGGAAAGAAAATTAAAAGCCTAAACTCACTCCCTAACTCTAAGATAATGATTGGTATGTTATGCATCTAGCTAATATAATAATTTTTCTTATTTTTAAGTATTTTGACTCATAATTTTATATAAAGGCTTTGGGTATGCAATTCATGCCTAAGATGAAATTCAATTATAAAATGGTTATGAGCCAAATCAAAATGAGAAGGCACACTTCTCCAAGAAGGGTGGTCATCCACAAAGGTCGATGCCTCATTATGTGTAATAGGTGGCTCAATTAAAGAAGTATGAACAATATGCTTGTATGATTCACAAAAAGCTAATTATTTATAGTTGCTTTTAAGTTATGCCTAGGGCTTTATTTATGGTGAGGTTATAAGTTTTTTAATTTTATATTTGAGTTATTTAAATTTAATGTGGTAGAAAATTTAATTTTTCTATGAGCCTAATGCATCTAGGTTTCATCACATAACACAACAATCATAGAAAAAAATTATAAAAAACTTGCAATTCTATTACACCCAAAAATAAATTAAGACAAATTTAAATAAATAAAATAGATAGATGCAAAATATTGTACACTCCAAAAAATTAAAAAGTGGGCTACCCAAATCTACTTTTTTACACGACCTATAACTAAACGCGTTTGATCTATGTGGTATTTATTAACTTGGGATCATTCGCCATCTTCAGGGACCTCCATATGCTCCACTAAGAACCATCAAATAGGACAGTCCTCCTATTAATTCTAAACCACATAGATCCTAACTTTATTCTAGGCTCAAATTATTTTTTAAAATTCCAAGATAGAACCTTGCAAATAGACATTAGGAAAAACATAGAGCACACCAGAAATTTATATTTCAAACATATGGTCTTAGCATCAATGGTTACTGGCCCACCTATCTTATTAGGCAATGCTTAGGGACTTAAGCGACGCATAAAGCAAATAATATTTATTTTATTTTTTGATAGCAGTCCCTTTAAGCATAACCCCTACAAAAAATAGTATTTGCCTAAAAAGAATGCTCTAATATCCAAACTAGAAAGAAAACAATCCTAGCCATCCAGTCTAAAATAGTACATCACAAAATAAGAAAAATATCACATCATAATCAAACACATCGGCCTAATTTTAGGTGACCTAGTATTTTAGTGTGTGAAAAGAGAACTTGTGTGGTATGACGCTAGGCTTTCCTAAGTTTAAGTTTGATTTTGAGTTCAAGATTTATTCAATTTTACCATTGGATGATTCAATTTAAATGATTTAAATGATTTCATATTTTATTTTAGTTTGATATTTATTTTTTTGTTAAAGTTGAATTTAGGTTTTAAAGAATAAAGAATAAAATAAATTATGCTTTGAGCAAAGCCCATTCTATTCGACATCCTGATTCTAATAGAATGGAATATTCACTCGAGGTGAAAATCCATTCGAGGGGTCTAACTATGAATCTAAGTATTTTAATTTATCAATTTGAATTTAATTGAATTAGATTTGATTTGATTATCATTTTTTTTTATTTATTTGAATTTCAAAATTTGGGTTTGTTTAATTTCATGTGTTTTGATTTATGAAATTAATTTTGGATTAAGTTTTAGTTTGATTTAATTTAATTTTTATAATCCAATTAATGTTTAATTTACTTCTTTGAATTGATATTCAATTTCTTTCTTCAAGTTACATTTTAAAGATTTAGTTCTATATGATTTGTATTGATTAAATCATTATAATATTATTTAAATTAAATGATGTCATCTTTCATCATAATTTGGTTTGAATTAGTTAAAATGTTTTAATTTAATTAGCTCAGGATTTGATTAAGGTTTAAATAATCTTTTCATTTGGATTCTAATTATGAGTTTGATTCATTAAATTTGATCATTTAGTTAATATGTTGATTATTTTACTTTGATGTTTAATTTGATTTAATTTAATTAGTCCTTCATTTTAGTTTAATAAGTTTATTTAATTTATTTTAGTTTTATGTTGATTAATTAATTTTAAATGTTTTTTTGCCTTTTAATGATTTCATGTTTTCATTTAGATTTGATTTGAATTAGTTAATGAGTTTTAATTTAATTAACTTACAACTTGATTAAAGTTTAAATTGATCTTTTATTTAAATTTTACTCAAGAGTCTGATCATTTAGTTTATTAAATTTAGTTATTTGATATATATATATATATATATATATATATATATATATATATATATATATATATATATATATATATATATTGGTTTTAGTTTAAGGATTTTTGAATTAATTTATTTAATTTTTTATTTTAGTTTAATTGATTTGTTTAATTTTATTTAAATTATATATTTATTGATTTATATTTTATGTTGTTTAAAATTGGTAATAATTAAATACGATTTAATGGCTTGATGTTTATACTTAATTTTATGTTTATTTGATATGATTAAGGTTTAAAATAAATTTTTTATTATTATTTAATTCCTGTACTTTAAGATTGACTATTGAATTTTAGTTTGACTAATTTTATTTAATTATTTAAAGTTCAATTTATAATATATTCTTTCTATTGAAATTAATTTAAATATTTTTTAAATTTAAATATTTTGAGTTGATTGATTTAGTCTAATTAATATTCAGTTTAACTTAGTTATGTTTAATTTAGTTTAAATGATTTGATTAAACTTGTTCCTTTTTTATTAACGAGTTCATGATTGGCTAACTTTATTGTGTTCTATTAACATGTTGATTATGATTGCTTGGTTTAATTTTTTTGATTTAACTTAATTGATTTTATTTGTTAAGTTTTATTCATTTATTGATTTGCTTAGATTAAGTAAATTAAATGTTTAATTTGATTTCAATTAAACTTGATTATTTGTAATTAGAGTTTCATTTAATTTGATTAATTTATTAGAATTTGGTTAATGTCTTTGATTGGTAGTTCATATTTAATTTGATTATTAAACTTATATATTTAATAATTAATTAATTCATCTTATTCAAATAGATTGAATTGAACCTAATTTGCTTATACATTGATTTGATTTGTTTAGCTTAGTTTAGCTAGTTCATTCGACTAAAATTCATTAATTTGTTTGATTAAAGTTTGAATTTTATTTATAGTTTCATTTGGTTAAATTTTTCCTTTCATATGTAAGAAGGATTAGTTAAACGCATCTAGGTTTTAATTTGACTAGATTACTTTTTTATATTTACTTCGCTTAATTCCTTCATTAGCTTTGATTTAAAGATTGATTAAGTTTGTTAGCATTCATTCCTTTTAATGCTTCTATTAAGCTTAATTTGAAGTTCATCAAATTTTATGAAATTAGATGATTTATATGAATGTAGTTTGAGATTCACCGACCTTAAGTTTCATTGACTTCAATTGATTTGGAGTTGTCAAATTTGTATGTTGAAGGGATTATTATTATTTTAAGCTTGTTGTTTAATTAGGCTTATAAAGATTTATAATTGATCATATCTTATTAAATCCTTGATTTTAACTTAAGGAATTTATGCAGATGAAATCTCTAGGTGCGAAAACTAAACTAGAAAATTATATGTTCAAAGGTATTTAAGAGTTTATATTATGGGTGATTATATATTTTTTTATGAGTATTGTTCATTTAATAATCAAAGTTTGAGATGATTTCAACAAATTTTTATTAGAATCCAATTTAAATATTAAGTTCAGATATTAATCAATTATTATTTTCAACCAATTATTCAATTCATTTTGGATTTTTCAATTTAAGCCTTAGGGCTTAATCAATTTTATGCTTTTAATTAATGATTATCTCTTAAGTACATGATTCTTAGGATTCATTAACCTGAGGTTTAAAAAAATTTGTTCCTAGGCCCAATGATGTTATTGGAATTGTTTTAATTTGGTTTTATCAATTTTGGTAATTTTTATAATTTTATTATTTATTATTTGATTTAAATGACTTTAAGACTTGAAAATTTCATACTTCCAATCTAGAAGTTATTTTGACTTAAAATGTTTATGACAAGTGTGGTTCCATGCCAATTTCATCTCCCAAAAATTTCATCTAAATAGAGATGTACTTTAAGGTTAACTAAAGTTTTGATGATTTCATTAAAACCCAAATTAATCTTAAAACATTAGGATTGAGGCTTTTCATTTTCTTTAATTTCTCTCAAGTATGGATCCATAGATGGTTTATTTAGAATTTTAGATTTTTGGTTGATTTATTATGAATTTCAAAGTTCAAGTTAATTAATTGATTTAATTAATTCAATTAATTCCTAAATAGGTCATTTTGAGGTTTATTGAGTTTCAGTGAGCTCTAATTTTTCATTATTCCATTGATGATGTTTTAGGTTGATTGGTGTAAGATTGGAAATTTTATATGTTTTGATTCAATCACCAATAAATAAGTTTTATATAAGGTGTGTTTTAACCTTAATTTTAGTCCCTAAAATTTCAAATTGATTGGATTAATATTTTGGTTTAATTTAAGTTTGATTATTTACAAAAAGGAACCCATAGAGCCCTTAATTGCATTTTTTTTTTTTTTTGGTTGAGCATTATATTTTCTTAAGAATTTTAAAGTTTTCGATATTTTTTAGCATTTATTTAATTCAAAAATTCTAAATTTTCTATTTAACTCGGTCAACACCACGTGGCTAACACAACTCCCTTTCCATATTTTGATCATGGATTGGTTCCCATATGATCCACGTGGATCCCACATAGGATAAAGGCATCGGCAACTTGAAATGGTCCAAATTTAGTCCACAATTTCTATAGGGATTCAAAACAAATGTCGTCTAGATCGAACTATCCATTCCAAATAAAAGGAATGGATGGCGATTTCATCATTGAACTCTCTGAAAAATTGAGAATGGTCCACCATTGGACATTAATTTTGATGATCCAAGTAGCGAATGTGAGATTTCTATTGCAATAATCGATTTTCAAGCAATCCTTGCAGTTTGATCTTAATGGAGATTAAATTTTTCATAAAGAACCAACCTAAGCTAACATGGTGGTGGTTTGGAGTGATATCTCACCGGTGTTGATCCTCGATAGTCGGAAAGCTTTGAGCACCTTCTCCTCATCAATACAAAGCCACGAGATGTGATTTTATGGAATGCCTCCTTCGGATTGGCAAGGAGACCTAGCTCCACCACCTTGCCGTCGGCCTTGGTGGTTCTCCTCCTACCCAAAATCAATGTCTTTGAGTGAAGGCTTAGTTGACTTCATTTTCCTCTTTAGATCATGTAGGGATCATCAATTTTGGGAAGAATTAGTCCTCACACTCCAATTTCCACATTTTATAGAATCTTCTTGCCACCATCAATGGTGAATTCTAGCTTGTTGGTGGCGAAAGACGGGAAGGGTTCAATTTTTCTCCTTTGCTCTCTAGATTGTGATTGTGATTTTGGAATCAAAGGGGAAGCTCTCTCTCTTTTACACCTCTCACTTGGTGAGAATGGGAGGAATTTTAAATGGCCAAAATTTGGCGGGCAACAGAGACCTAGGGAAGGGGTTGGCTCACCTTCTTGCTTTAGAATGCATTGGAATGAATTCACTAAGGAGAAGAGCTCTCCTCTCTTCTTTTCCCTCTTAGTAGTGAGCTTCTCTTGGAGGAGAGTGGTTTTTTTGCTAGCTGTGGGATTGGGATCTTTGGAGGTTTGCTAGAAAATGGTGGTTAACGATTAAGATCCACTCAAATTAGTTGAATAAGGTATATATAAGGCATGGAGGTGAGGAGAATAGGTTTGACTTAATGCATGGGTTTTGCCTTTATTTTTCCCTCACAGGCTTCCACCTCATCCCTTATGGCCGTCATCTCTTTAAGATGCTAATAAGCTGCCTAACCAAGCCTAAGTGAGCTATGAGTCAAACTCAAGTTCACTTAGGTTAGGTTTGGATTTAATTGATTTGTTTGATTCATTTGAGTTTATTTTTATTTAGATTGAGTTATGTTAAATTCATTTGATTAATTGACATTAGGTGATGATTGAAATTATTATTTATTATCTTTTGAGTGATTTGAAGCTTAATTAATCCATATTATGTTTATGTTTCATGTGGTCTTAGGCTAGTTCAATCTATTTGACCTAAGTCATGTTAATTTTCTTAACCTATTTGATCATCTTTTAAGTTTGGATTTGTTTTTAATTATATTTAAATATCATTTATTATTATTATTATTATTATTATTATTATTATTATTATTATTATTATTATTATTAGTATTATTATTATTATTATTACTACTACTACTACTACTACGGTATTTGTTTTCATTTAATTTGAATTGTATTTTTATTTTCACTTAAGTTGACCCATTTTGACAGGATGAGTTGAGTTGGATTCAAGTAAGTCAAATAACTGATTTGACCCAATCAAAAGTGTTTAGGATCCAATCATATTTGATTGAATGTTTAAGATGAATTAGATTAGTTGAATTTATTTTATTTGATATTAATTTTAATTTTGACTCATTCGACCCATTGAGATTAATGGGCCTAGTTGAGTTTACTCAAGTCAAATGATCAAATTGATCAAATTAAATCTAAATAATTATTGAATTGTACTCATTTATTATTTTTGAATGATTTTGGATATTTTATTTGAATTAATTTCACTTTCCTTTGGATTTTGGTTCAATTAGGTCCATTTGGGTTTATTTAAATCAAATTACCCAATTAACACATTTTAATCCTCATTAAAATTATATTTATTTATTTTTAGACTTAAACATGTTCATTTGATGATTTTGAGATTTTGTAGTGATTGAATTTGGCCAAATTTTGGTTGATTGACATTTAACTTGATTGGGCCCACATGGATCAACTCTAGGTCAAATGACATATTTGCCACTTGTGCCCCATTTGAATTTATTTTTGGGTTCATTTATATTTATGCATTGATTATGTGCTTTTGGCTTGGTTTAATTTGATTTTTTTTTATTTGATTTCATTTAAACTCGGTGAGGTTGAGCTTAAACAAGTTAATTGAGTTAATCAACTCAATTACCTCAATTTGGGTCAATTGGATTTATATTTTAATTCAAATATATTTGATTTAGATTTTTATTGAGTTTCATTTAATTTGGATTGGATTTGGGTTCTATTGGGATAAGTCGGGTCCTAGAGGTTCACTAGGGTGACTTAAGTCTTAGGGTATTGAGTTTGATTTGCTTTTAGGTTTAGTTTTGATTTCCACTTTGTGTTTGGTTTTAGATTTATATTTGATTTAATTTGTTATTTGATTTTATTTTGTTATACACCGGTCACTAAGTGTAGTGTCCTAAGTACTCAATTAGAAAGCTCATATTCTAAGATTAAGGGTCCCATTATCGAGGATTAGGGATACTTCACCTCATCCAAAAATGAGGTCGGCAATGATATATTTAATTATGTGATAAACTTTTTTAATGAGGGTGAGTATTGTATACTCAGTATGCTCTAGAGTAGAATACACTTTCCTTATGAGAAATTAAGACCTAACAAGGGAACTCATTCTCACAAAATAATCCACAAACTCCCATCAAAGCATAAGAGAACTCACCAATTTTACCAGTGGAACTTAGCAATTGCCCACCAAACTCACAACAAAGATTAATCCCAAACTACGGAGAATGAACTGCCACTTGCTGACCACTCATCCCTCATAGATTCAAACTCACCCATAAGAAGAATATGGATAACCATCATAGTATGACTTCTTATAAGACACCAACTAAATAAGTCAATAACAACACACTTGACCCACTTATCAAGCATAAGCAAGTAACACATATATCGAGTCCTTCAAGAACCACACGGTAGTTGTAGGACCTCTGGTGTATGTGTATGATTTGTTCCAAAGTCTAATTTTATGCTTTATTTATTTGTTAAGAATTATATAGCGATATGTAGCTATCGACCTATAAATATGAGAATAAAATGCATCTTTAGGTTTTTTTTTTCTTTCCAAGCTTCTCTCTCAAGATTCATTATCTCTTTTACTAGATTTTAAATTGTAATAGTGGGCATTATCTTTCCATTCCCATTGAGATTAATTAAACTTAATAGTGATTTAGTTCACCACAATAACTATTATTGATTCTTTCTATAACTCACTTATAACTCCATCGCATTCTCAGTTTAGACTCACCAATAAGGTCTAACATTCCATCGATAGATTTGGATCCAAAAAATTATAATAACCTAAAATTTTGTACTTAAAACTTAAGTAACCCATCCCTTGGTGTTGATTGTATAATTAGGAATAAATTATTACTATCTTTAGAACCTTGAAGCATTGACTAAAGACTTAATAGGTCTTATCATTTTAATTTTAATAGATAAAGAAGTGGCATTAATTATATATCTCAATAAGGTTTACAAAGTGGCTTTAAATAATTAGAATAGCAATTAGTTTAACTTCCAATTAATTTTAAGCATTGATTATGCACTTAATCCCATGGTTCTTTAGCTTGAGGATAACCATCATAGTCATGGGCCAAATCAATTAGAGGAGGTGTTCTCCACTAAGAAATTTCTCTCAAAGGTCAAGCACATCCCGTATCGCAAGAGTAGAGATCCTTATATTCAAGAGTGACACAATATTATATACATGGTGTGATAACATACAATATTCAGCTAAGGTCTGCTAAATCTTTTATTTATCGATAATGAACCTAGGCTTTAATATGAGGTTGTGAGTTGTATTAAAATTTAGTTATGAGTTATTTATTGAGGATATAAAATTTAATTTTATCCTAAAGAGCCTATCATCCAAGCCACACATCAAATCATCACACTTTAAGAAACCTATGAAAAGCATGCCATTTCTATTGCACAACTAAACACAATAATCAAACATTTAGATTTTCATAAAACAATAAAAGTGATGCAGCACCTACACCTCAAGAAAATAAATTAAATTGGGTAACCAAGCTCTACCCTTATATAACCTGGAGTTATAATTAAATGTTACAATTAAAATAAATGCTATGGGGTTCTTCAATCTTGTGCTCTTCTTTCTTCTACTTGGATTAGTTTGCTCCCAGGCTTGCCTTCTAGCCACTTTTCATCTTAAAACCTAATAGCACTAGTAATAATTTTATTACAAAATTACATATTTTTGAAAAATAAAATCTAACTACACCTACAAAGCGATGTTAGCTAAACAAACATACAAGCAATTATACTTCACATATTTGGACTTAGCACCTACACTTGGGAAGCCAAGCCCTATCCTAATTGGGTTATGCTTAGAGGCATAAGTAACACCTACAAGCAAGAATATGTATATATTTGTTTATTATTACAACATCCCCTTTAGCATAATTATGTATAAAACATCATTAGGTTTGAGCGACCTAGCATCCTCTATGCACAATCTAACATCCAATCTAAAATATTACATCATAAAATAAAACACATCATCATAATATACACCGACTTAAAATTAGAATTGATGACATAGCATTCTAATGTGTGTGCTAAGGCTTAGTCGTGTGTTTCTTAATTAAGCTTTAGGGTATGGTTGTCTAAAGTTCTAGAATTATTTAAAATGACCATTAAGGATGGTTTCAATTCAAATCTTTCAATGAATTGACTGGTTTTAAATTTATACTATCTTATTTCATTTGATACATACTTAACATCTAATTATTATAAAGAGAAGAAAGAGGTTTGACCCTTTCATCCCTACCTAAGTTATCTTCTAAAGGTATATTATCATGGCTTTAGTTTATTTGAT
Organism: Cymbidium sinense; assembly: GCA_021442155.1. Classification (NCBI taxonomy): domain Eukaryota; kingdom Viridiplantae; phylum Streptophyta; class Magnoliopsida; order Asparagales; family Orchidaceae; genus Cymbidium; species Cymbidium sinense. The sequence continues at coordinate 62,783,120 of CM038230.1, forward strand.
GAACCACTTATGAATATTTTATTAAGCTTAAGTTTAGATTAATTTTAAGGAATCTTATTCGAACATGAAAGGTATCTTAGGATTAATGAAATTGAGTCACCATCACATGAGTAACATTCCATTACTTCTTGTCATTATCAATAGCATACACACCTTCATTTTTCTTTTATTTTCTTCTTTATTCATAATATTTGATTTAATATACATATTTGTACATGCAATACATACTCATATTTTCACATTTGATGATCATTAATGCATGAATTTGGTAGAAAAGAAAGATTTCATTTCATAGCTAAACATATGCAAACATTTATTAGAAATTTAAGCAAGTACATGTCATTGTTAAACCAAGGAAGTGAGATTATCTAAGACCTCCTTGAGCTACTTAAAGTCTCATGTTCGAGATGTCCGGACTATATACTTGCTAATTCAAATATATGTAAATATATCCACAAGCATAGAAATGGAAACCATGTAAAGGTCATATAAAAATAAATCTTTTGTTCATGTAAAGTTTAGTGACATGAAAAGCGTTTTATCCCAAATTTCACATGCATACACATAAATAGAATTAAATGCAGTACATTCTATTGTTAAACCAGAGAAGTGAGATTATCTAAGACCTCCTTGGGGTAACTTAAAGCCTCATGTTCTCGGGATGTCCATACTATATAATTTCCAACTCAAATATATGTAAACATGCACATGAAACATAAAGATAAAATAATCCTTTACTATCTTTAACTTATAACTAAATAGAAACTTTATTAAAATTTATAAACAACATTAACTTAAACTTCACATAATTTTATTTGTTATTAACTTATAGTTTCAAAATAATTTGAGATTTATTAGTGATTATAATACACAATATAATAATATTTATCCAACAATGCAACTTAAATGCAATCATATCCTTTGTATTCTCTCTTTTTAAAAAAAATATGAACATATGAAACAAATGACATGCACATTTATAAAAATAATTGAAAAGAGGTAATTAAATGTTGCAACATAACATACTCAATTATATTAAGTCCTAAGGACAATCAAACCAAATAAACATTCCATCACACTAACCAAAGTTCTTATAAGATTTGGCTTTTATGTTTAAGTTATTACAACCTAAAGAGGAGAAATGATACTTAGGATTTACCCCATCCCATGTTGGTGATTTGATATATTTAAAGAAGGAAATTAAATGAATTTTTATGAGTTGATTAGGTTCAAACCATTATGCACATCAATTTAATTACCCTTAAGCTTTTTAAATTTAATTAACTACTTGATCATGAGTCTTCAATGATAATCTTTGAGAAAATAAAATTAGCAATGCACTTAAAATAGTTTAATATAATTAGGCTCATGCTAAGAGTTATTTAAATTAAAGAAGAAAATAATCTAAGTTAAATACTCTTATGGTTTTCCCACATCTATGGGATAATCATAGTTTTTTTAATGACTTTATGCTATTAAACACATAAAAGGATATTAATGGATTATATTTGATTTATCTAAAATAATTTTTTTATTTTTTTTTATTTTTTATCATTGATTTTTCTAATTATTCCCTAATTATTAAATGTATTAATTAATCCTCTTAAGGAAGGATATTTAGAAAAATAATTAGGAATGGGGGGCCTTAATTATTTCTCCAATCATTTCTACTGTTCACATTGATTAATTAACATTAATTATTTAATTTTTACTATTCACCAATTTTAATAATCATTTAATTAATTAAAGAGGGTAATTAGGATTGAAATTTTAAAATCTTTAAACTACATGACAAATAATTCAAGAAAATTATGGGAGGGAGGACATCCCATTAAATTATCCCAACAAATTTAGAATTAATTATCCAAGTAATTTGGGATTAATTAAGGTTAGCTTGAGCTTCAAAGCTTAATTAAATCTTGTTCATTAGGTATTAATTAGATTTTATTTTTTCTAAATTATTCTCTATTTATCTTTCCAAAATAGATTTATTTACATTTTTTAAATTTTTTACAATTAATTATAATTCTTTTTTAAAGTTCTATGTAATTAAAGTAATTAATTAATGCTTAATTAAACCCTAATTTAATTTTTTTTATTGATGATCTAGAAGGTCTAATTAATTTTTTTAGATCTATCATGTTTATTAAAATAATTTAAATTTATTTTTTTTAATTTTTATAATTTTAAATTAATTATTTAATTTAAAATGGCTAATTACCTTCAAAAATTAATAACTCTCAAACCAGAAAGCTGCTTGACATTTTTTTTTACGATTGGTAGGAAAGTGCATTAAGTATCTTTTCTGAATTTTTCAAGTTGATTGGTTTTAGTATTTTAAGAGTAATTAAAGCAATATAGATTCCACTAAAACTCAAATTACTCTAAAATATACATCCAAATTTGGGGTTTTATAGATTCATTAGATTTCTCTTGAAAAGACAAATTCATAGATTTCTTATTTACATTTTTTGGTTTAGTATTTAATGTTTTATGATTTTTTGAAATTTGGGTTAGATCTAGTAGAATAAATCAAAGATGAGATCTAATCTTACTGTCCATTCTATTGAAGTAAGATGGATGGCTCATAGTGTCTCCCTCATGGGAGGTAGACCAAATAGGGTTAGATTGATGGGATCTATCACAAACATCACTAGATCTCATGATCTTCTAGTGATCTTAACCGAAATAATTTTATTTCATGTTGGGGAGTTAAAAAAAAAGTGTGATGGGATTTAAAGAAAAATCCTAGATTTGTGCAAATTTTCACCAAACACAAGCACCAATGGTTCATCTAAAATCTAGAAAGTTACCTCATTGAAGCACACATTGGTGGATGCTAAAGATCTCGAATGTCCTCTTTTGCCTCCTTATATAATGCTCAGGTAGGTACCTCTACCCGTTGCTAAAAAAATTGGTGGCTCTTGGACTTAGAGCACAAGAGGTGGGGAGAAGAGTTTTCTTCCGTTGGAAGAAGATGTGTGTATGTTTTCTTTTTTAGTATGTTTTGAATAAAAGAAATGAGGTGTGTAGATTATCATCTCTCTTTTTTTTTCATGCCCCTATGTGAAGAAAGAAATGTATTTTTTTCTCCTCATGCTCACCTCCCTCTTTATTTATTTCCTTGTGTTTAACATGCTATTTTCTTTATTAAAGCTGAAGTATTACTTGGTTTGATGTATGGGGCTGAGTGAACTCATTTTGGGTTAAGATTTGAGTTGACTCACCTTAAATTGAGTTAGGAGTCAAGTGAGTCTTGTTTGCCCAATTAATTTAGGATTAAATTTAAATTATATTAAACAAATTACATATAATACTTATGATTAATTAATAAAATTAAACTTTAACCTAAATTAACTCAATTTAACCTAAAAGTCAAATAGGGCCAATTTGGGTTCACTTGGGTCCATGGGCCAAATTGACCAAATTAGATAAATTGAACACAAATGATAATTAAATTAAGTTTAATTAAGTTTTAAAAGTGATTTATAATAATTAATTTTATTTAATTTTAATTTATTTTAATTTCTTTTGATTTTAGCTTAATATGCTTATATAGGTCACTTTAAGTCAATTTGCTAGATTGACCAATTGACCAAATTAGCTAAATTGGGTGCCATTGAGTGTTGAATCATATTCAATGATCAACTTAATAATAATTTTAAGTATTTATTTGGTTTAATTTTGGTTGAGTTAAGTTTTGATTTAAACTAATTTTTTATCCAAATTGTGCTTAATGGGTTAAACTGGATTTATGTGAGTTAAATGACCAATATGACACAAATTGAAGTGTATTCAAGCTTTAATTATATTTTATTGAGTATTTGAAATGATTTGGAGTAATTATATTTAATTAATTTGAATTTAGTTTTGATTTAGACTTATTTTGGGACAATTTAGGCTTAATGGGCTAAATCGGGGTTTACTTAGGTCAAATGACCAATTTGGTCAAATCAAACCCAAGAAAAGTTGAAATTATGTTCAAATATAATTTTAAAGTATTTTGTAACATTTAATTTAAATTAAATTTATTTTATTTTGAGTTAGGTTCAATAGGGTTGGTTCAAGTTCATTTTAGTCTGGTGACCCAATTAGGCCATTTGAGTCATCAATAGATTAATAATTAATTAGTATAGTGCTCTATTATATTAATTTGATAAATATTAGCATCTAGGATGACTTAAATTGATTAAATTTTGATTGGTCGATTTTTTGGCTTGATGGGGCCCACATGGGTCAACTCTAGGTCAAGCGACAGATTGACCACTTTAAAACCCATATGGATTTATTTTTTTGGGTTCATTTATACTTGTGTATTGATTATGTGCCTTTTATTTGATTTTATTTGATTTATTTTTTATTTTACAAGATTTTCTTAAATTTAGCGATTTTGAGCCCAAATGGTTTAATTGAGTTAATCAAACTTAATTAGCTTAGTGCAGGTTTACTTGAATCCAAATTTTATTTTAATTTTAATTTTAATTGAGGTTATGCACTTAGCCACTAATCGTAATATCCTAAGTGTCTAGTTAGGAAGCTTCTAATCTAATGTGGAGATCTTAATTCCGAGATTATATTGTTGTTCTCACTTGATGTTACAGAATCTTAGTTCTAGATTAAATCCTAAGACTAAGAGTAGGGTTGTCAACCTCACTAAAGTGAGGTCAATAGAGTAATAATCACTACTTGTTAAAAGCAATATTTTCTAACATTTATTTAAAATTGGGATATTTTTAAAGAGTTATTATTTGTGGTAATAGAAAGTTAGGAGATTGTATTATTAAGTGATAATAAAAGTGACTTTTAAAGAAATATTAATAAGCTAATGTAGATATACCATGATTATTGTATCTACCATAGAATGAAAATATTTACATTTTAAATACTATGAATACTACTTATTAAAGTAGAACATCTTAGCATATAAATGAAGGCATGGTATAATTGTAATAGGTTATTCATGTGTACATAAATTATGAATATGTCCTAGCTTATATCAAACATATGAACTATGAAAAAATAAAATAAATCATTTGGAGGGAACTAAGATGCATTCTAATACCTCAGAAAGAAAATGATAATTCTCTGTAATAATTATTACTAGTGAATTTTAGTGGTGTGTGATCTTTACATTATTAGACCAATAAGTTGATGAGATTATCAAGATTACATAACTACTATTGAGGTATAGTTGCAATTCACATTATATAATATGATACTAATTTGATATTGTTAAAATAAAAATTAAAAATCTTAAATTATCTTCATGCATGTTATATGTTTATAATTTTTTAGTAATGATTTATTGTTAGCCAATAAGCCTTATCTTGGGTTGAAATTAGTGGGGACCTTACTAACACCCATGAGCTATTAGTCAAACATAACTTTTCCATATTATTAACCTATTTCTTGATGTTACTAATTTTGTTAAACATTTTCACTACATTTATCTCGCTCTATTATTAACTTAGATCTAATAGTTGAATTAGAGTTATTCAAAATAAATAGTGATGATCAATGGTAGAATTATCTTAGTGAGTTTAGATGCATATTTTTAGTTTTTTTTTTCCTTAAAATTTGGAGTATGTTTGTAATTATATTTTTTTTAACAAAAGTTATCAAGTTCATGGGTTATCAATCATATTTGAGACATAATACTTATATATAAATAACTCAAATATAGTTTGAATATTTTGTTATTATTCCTCATTCATGAATTGTTATTTCTCATAACTTTTCATGTTAGTCTAATAAATATCTCAACACGGTTTTAGTAAATTCTACTTAAAATAATAAGACTTTGATTGAATGGTCATAAGAATTATTCATCAATAGATTATTTGCATCACTACATTATGCTTGACACATAAGTGCTCAATTCTAGGAATTAACTACTTGACATGGTATTTTGGTTCTCATTATCCAAGCCCATTTGAATAGCATTTCTTATTGTGTTCTAGGCAATGTCTTCATGACTCAAGCTTATTCTAGTATAATTTAAGGTTATGACATAGACATTCTTACACTTCTATTATAATTTACCTATACTATTAAATATATCATTTTCACTTTTAGTCCTAGTATCATACTAAAAAAAATTGAAATCTACCATCAATCTTAATCATTAAAAGAGATGGATGGACAATTAAGATGTCTAAAGATAAATGTATCTATCTATATGTATCATTATTCATCATAACCAATGTTTTAAAAGCCGGGGTGTTGGGTGGGGCTTTTTAGTTATCTTGGGCAAGGTGTAAGCCTCAAGGCATGAGGTGCAAGCCCCATGATGAGGCAATTTTTTTAACTAAAAGCTAAGTATGCCACGACTTATAATTTTAGAGAGAGAGAGAGAGAGATCTTCTAGTGAGAGAAAAAGAGAGCACATATAATTAATCATCTTCTTATAATCATTTTCTAGTCAAAGAAAAAAGAACACATTTACAACCCTAATCTAATGGATGATAGAACAAGACATAACTTTTAAAAAATACAAATGTATTAATACTATGAAGGTTCTTGAACATCTTAGAAATTAAAACAATGCATATTGATGGAGAAGAAGTAGAACACATATCTCTGAAATGAATCAGGCAAAAGAAAGAATTTAGGGAATGGATGATCAGTGGTCTTAAATGAGTGGTGGCTCTGGAGCTAGTGGCAATCAGAGAGGGAGTAAAGTGAAGTGGAGAGGGAAGGGAGAAGAGTGTGGGTCAATCATGGTAGGATAAATATTATTTATATTTTAGTTAAAATTAAAAAATTATAAATGTTGTGAGTGGCATACTAGGTTTTGGGCTCAAAAGCACACCCTCGGTGAAGGGGCTTGGGGCATAAGCCCAAGGGGAAAAATGCTTCCCTCAAAAAAAAATTGGGGTGAGATTAGCCCACCCACCTCAGCACACCCCAAAATGTCTTTTAAAATAGAGAACATGACATAAAATTTTACTTGAATCATACAAAATATCAATTTTAAATCTATCTATATAAGATTGATTAAGTTTGTTTTAACTTTAATTGATAAGAAAAATTAGTTTGTGATAATTTTGGGTTCCATGAAGTAAAAGCCATTCTTAAAAATAATATTTTAACTTATTAATAAATATTCTACATTTTGTGGTATCATTTTCATTAAAAAACTTATTTTACTATAAAATTTTAATAAATTTTTTAATTGGCATCTATAAAACAAGATGTATGTAATTTATTTTGTATTGACACTTATATAGCTCAAGTTCTTATCATGTTTAGTTAAGTTTAAGTTTAGTCAAGACAAGCTTGGATTGAATTTTCATCAAATTTAATAAATATCTTAACCTTGATCTAGATTTTTTTAAACTATATTAAATTCATAAGTTAGGATAAAATTTAATTTCTTATTTGATAAAATAAATATATACTTTAATGAATATCCAAATCATTTATGTGCATATTTTAGTTGGTTTCCTCCATTCTTTATGAAATCATTAGCTTTTGCTTGGTTGCCCAACTCAACCTTGTGATAGTATGCTTATCAAAGTGGACTAACTAATCACTCATTAGATGTGAAATAAGAATTTTAATTCTCCTATACTAATACCAGGTTATTCTGAGATCATTTTAGTTTTTAAAATTATGAATATTTATTCAATGTTGATGAATCCAATTTGCAACCTAAAAGTTTTGGTCTCCCAAAATGTTTTATATAAATAAGGATTTAGTTTAGCATGCACAAACATTCAAATTTGACTTGAAATGATCAGCATGATATATTTAGGAAGTGGATGAGAAAATATCACTACTTTGAATCTTTAGTCAAGAAAGATAGATGAACATTAAAAAAAATTGCTCAAATTTAATACAAATTTGAGAAAATGAAATAGTTAGATCCATTTCTTAGCCATATAGATGATATCTAAAGCCCATTGTCATGACAAATTTCCTCAATAGCCTACCTTATTTACATATATTACATTTGCATGAGAGAGAGCTCATTTTCAATGAAGATATGAACTAGCAAATTGTTGATTGTATTATCATCTTAAAGTCACCTCTAAGATGTGCATTATTGATTTTGGGATATCCTTATTGTTACAAGTTGTGTGCACTAATGCATGTATGGCATGTGTCTTTTGATGTAGAAGTCTTAAATCTTCTTTGAGGTAGTGTTGAATGAACTCCACATACCCTTTCAATATATAACATTAAATATTTATATTCATGATTCTAATATAAATAGAAGTTTTCCAATGTAACCAATCATTACTTTGAAGCATTTTTAATCCTCAATACACAACTTGTTCAAAATCACTTGGGCAAACGATTCAAAGGCATCCTAAGGATTTATTCAAGTGCTTTTCTCAGACATCTATTCAGGAACTCACTTTGAATATCTATTTGAATTTCATCTTATTGAGTGATCAATTGACTATGTTTTCAAGAAGCTCAAACCTAAATAATTCTCATTAGAGCTAACTTATGTTATTAGGTCCTATTCTACTTTATTCCAACATCCCACGTCGCATCAAATTTATATGTTTTATCATAAAAGTCTCCCAAGGGCTTCACTTTGCCTCAACTCATGGTTCATCATAATTGAACAAATGTTTCTTTTCATTAAAACTTGACCTAAGATTTTGGATAGCCTTCAATGAATAAAATTTCAAGAAACTAACTACTATGCCGGGGCCTCTCATGATTGAAACTAGGAGCTGAGATCCTTTTGTATCACTATTGGTTCCATCATAATTGGCTTGTTTATGATTCTAGACTGTGTAGCCATGGACTGTTTCCTAATATAATGCCGAGTATTTGAACTCTTTTGGTTTTATTGGATGCATTCACGATGAAAGGTAATTATGGACTATTTCCTTTTATAATACAGCCCTGAATTTCCATTAGCACCATGGAAAGGTAATAATGAACGAGTACGCAGATTAGACAACGCCCTCGTCGTCTATGAAAGAAACAACAAAAAAATACATTCGAATTATGAGACGAATCCGACGCCATAAAATTGGCTCTATTTTGTCTTCTCATTAGTGCTTCATGTGACAGAAATGAATTATGCCATCAATAAATTTCAAATTGATGCCAAATAATAATAATAATAATTTCAGGTCAATTAAGTTGGACCCGAAAGAGCTGATTTTATGCTTATAATTGGAGAAGAATGCTAGCCTGATTACAAATAAAATAGTTATAAATTCATACTTAATTCCATTTTATATATAAGCTAGCTTTACTATAGTTTGTATATGTATTTATTTATTTATTTATTTATTTACTTGACAGATTGACAGGCGTAGAATTGATTCTAAATATAATTAAAAGAAAGGAATGAGAATTAAATACAACAAATTTTATTAGATTTAGAATTTTTGATAAGTAAACGCAGAGAAGACCTAGTTCGCCTCCTGAAAATTTCATAAAATAGGTTAAATATAAATTTTATTGATGCGACAAATAATTTAAAATTTAAATTGAAATTAAAATAGATATAGGACAATGGTTCTTATTTAAAAATATTTTTTTTGTATGTTAGAAGCTTGAATTGATGTAATGAGTTGAAAACATATATTGTTTATATCTCGGAATCACGCTGTTCTTAACTTATGTTTAATTATAAGAGATTTTTTTAAAAAAAAAAATAATAAGCATCATAACATAAATTTGATGTAATTGAATCCTAACATTAGAGTATTAATTTTCAAAATATTTATCAACAAAATTAAATGAAATGTACATTAAAAGGGAAATTTACTCATAATTTTAAGTAATAAATTATATCAAAAATTATATATATATATATATATATATATATATATATATATATATATATATATATATATATATATATATATATATTCATTGTCACAATTTTTTTATTTTTTTTATTTTTTTAACAAGCACAATATCTTTAGCATATTTTCTTTTATATTATAATCACCTTTTAGAGAAATTTAATTGAAACTTTTTTATCGTAATTCAAATAAAAAAAAATAGAGTAATAGTTATTTTTAGTCACAAGTCTTTTATCACATCATCATTAGTCAGTCTTTTTTAATATATATATATATATATATATATATATATTACAATTTTTCATAATGCTATTAAAATGTATTTGTCTTTCACGTGTCTATTAATGTAATTTTAATCTTACTATTTAAAATTTATTGACAACAACTAAAAATTGATTTAATATCAGTGTATGCGAACAAATATAACATTGAAGATTACAAACAAGGAACCTAAATGATCGCCTTATTACATATGAAATCAATATGAGCACTTAATAGAGATTTTATTTCTTTGTGGTAGAACTTGTAATAAGCCTATATCACTCAAATCTGCTATTCTAAACATACTCCTATTAGAAGAGCAAAACCTAGCGACAAAGTTACAAAACTAAAATTTTCAATATTTTCTCATATTTTATTACAAAGTATAGCATAATATGAATGAAAATGAAGAATAAATGATTGTATATCCATGGAGTGGACATGGACTCAACAGTACTTAAAAATAATAGAAAATGGTTGTAGGGCATCCAATGGTGAGAAGCATAATTCTAATAAGTGATCCACTAGTGCGTGAGTCACTCTAAGTTGATGAGCATGAAGGAAGACCATCTTAGTCAAATGACTAGTATGACTCATCTCATATATGGAGACTTACAAACATATGGCGATTATGCAATCAAACACTTATATCGATAACTCACACAACTTACGCTAGCAACCACACTTGAGAGCTTGTCACTCAACATTTATCACTTATGCACTCTCCAAAATATGGGCAAGTCCTTTCTTAATTGACATAGGATGTATACTTATATGGCCTCCCTGTCCTATAAAACATGGGATTCTTGAGGTGGCATAAACTTCTATCTACTTTCCCATAGGACTTTTCCTTGAGAAAGAGATTCTTGTATTGACCTCTCATTGTACTTTTATTCTCTCATATAGTAGAATTTTTTATATTTTTTACTTTTCTTATTATGTTTACTATTTATTTTATCACACTTAATTCAACCCTACTTTCCATGTGCCTAAAAGGTTTTGCATTTCTCCATGAATAAGTTTAGATTCAACATCCTTTTAAGTATAGTGCACATGGATGATCTGAGGATAAGCAATTAGGTACTCAATGAAATGCATCATTATGAGACAACTTGGTATTCATAGAGGCGAATACATAATTGTTTGTTACACAACAAGATCTAAAGGATATGGAGAACATGATCACTGATACTCCAAAGCATTGGAGAGTGAAGAATGTAAGTTTGAGGCCAAGGAGAGCGAAGAGTCCTCTATTTTGGCAAGGCATCCATCTTCACATAAGAGAAATTATCATTGATGACTAGTCTTATTAGATGTAAGGAGAATGTGGCCATAAGAGAACATGTGATACTAATCTCACTAACACCTTCTAAAAGGATTACAAAGGCTCATCTCAAAATTTAAGATTTCACACTTGAAATTACAAGGTCTGACATTCCCAACTTAGGTGTGATGAAGTGTAATTGTTCTTTACCACTTTCAAGGTCAACCTTCAAATGGTTCTCACTTATAATGATAGGTGTCATCACTTTATTCACATAATTCAAGAAAACATTCCTCAAATAATTCATGAGTACCTATAAAACATTAAAGAGTTCATAGACACTCATTACAAATGAGATAAGAGCAAAGTCCATTAAAGTTTGTTATTCACTTTCAAATGAAATATTAGAAGTGAAGAATTTAGACTATATAGCCGAGGCTACACTTTATGGTCTCAAAAGGTCCATTCGATACACTTTTGGACTTTTAAGCGAATCTTGGCAAAGTACTATAGGGTAAATGAACATGTAAATACAAAAGAATACAACAAATTCACCCACTCACCAATAGGACTCATACAAGGGACTCAATCAAGAGTTTAGCCATAGAGGATAAATATTGAATGGAGACAAGATAAAGGGAGAAGACGAATGTTAGATGAATGAGACATCGATGTATAGGCATAAATTTAGAAATCAATCAATCATGAATGCTATAAGTATTCATAATTGACTATAGTCACACCTTTCAAGGTATCAATGGTCGAGCTAGTGGAAGCCATTCAAAATAAGGAATACATCAAGTGACCTCCACCTTTGAAGGGCGATGGCGTTAGTGATCAATGTAGGTATGTGCCTATCATCACGACCATGCATGACACTAAGAATGTTGACTACTCTTGAGCTTGATCGAGGAACTCATCAAAGTGGGAAAGCTTGGTGAGTTCGTGAATCCCAAAAGGAGATAAATTTAAAACAAATCCATGAACTAACACTAGCTCGCGACAACATTTGATTACTACCTTAAGGAGGTTCTATCCTTTTTTTCCTTTATAATAAGTTATTATTTTGAAAAAAATTTAGATAGGAAAAATATTTTATGCTAATAAATAAAATAAATACTTTTATTCTTACACACTTTATATTTATTGATACTCACAAAAATATATTGCTCAAAATTCAAACTTTAATGACTATGTGTTTAAGTGTGATATAAGAAAATGTTTAGCAAAACTTATGGGTTGTTGACCTCATTTTAGAATGAACTCTCAACCCTCCATCTTAGACATAGGACTCCTCTTAGACTTTAAGAGTTCCTTAGTCTTAAGGCACATCTAGTGATTAGGTGGACACTCGCCCTAGAAGACTTAGAAGAGTTAGCCATAGGAATAGGTCATGCCTTAGGAGTGTTAAGAAAATTTCCTACCCTTAGCTTAAACCATTCCTCACTTTCCTTCTCTCAAGTCAAACTCCAAATCAATCTTGATTGATTTTCTCCAAACTCAAATCAATTCAATTCCATGATTGAAACCCATGATCAAAATCCATTAAAATTCCTAAGTTCAAATTTTTTTAACTCCTTAATCTTCCCTTAAGGACTTAACCAAAATCATGATCTAAAGCCAATTCAAATCTTTGATATTTTCTCATAATCCATTTATATTCTCATTTATATTCACATATATAAATGAAGTATAAATTCAAACTCATCAAACTAAACTCAAAATTCAAAATCAATTCATGAAATTTTCCTTAAATCCTTTAAATTCCCTTTAATGGATTTAACTTTAACTCTTGATCAAACCTATTCAAACCTTTGGGATTTTCTCAAAACTTATATATATTCTCATTTATATTCACATATATAAATAAAAAAATAAATATAAATCAATCAAATCCAACTCACAAAATTAAATTCTAATTTAAAATTCCTTAAATCCTTTAAATTCCTTTAATGGATTTAACCTAAATCTTGATCAAACCATTTCAAACTCATGGGATTTTCTCAAAACTTATTTATATTCTCATTTATATTCACATATATAAATGGAATATAAATATAAATCAATCAAATCCAACTCACAAAATTAAATTCCAATTTAAAAAAATTTCCTTAAATCTTTTAAATTCCTTTAATGGATTTAACATAAATCATGATTAAACTACTTCAAATCCTTGAAATTTTCTCATGATCAATTTATATTCTCATTTATATTTATATATATATAAATGAAGTATAAATTCAAACCATCATAACCAATTCCAAAAAATCAAACTCAAACCAAATCAAAATCCAACTAAGCTTTTCAAGTCAAAATCTTGAACTTAGCGAAATCACTTTCAAATCAAGCCAAACTCTAGATTTTCTCTCATGGTTCAATCAACCCTACAATCATGAACTCATATATAAATCCAAACTTCAATCATTCAATCAAAACCTAATTCAAAAAAATCAAAGAACTCCTTCATATTCTTCCTTTGAATATGAAATTTTCAAATGGATTTACATTTCAATCGTAAGTCCATACAAGATCAATCAACTTCAAATCAAGCTTTGAACAAGCCATTTGACCCACTTATTGACCCAAAGTGACCTAAAGTACCTTATGAGTCAAAATTTGATCCTAACCAAATTGGATTGAACCAAACTCATATATTCTCATCATGATCAATCATCATCGGATGATCAATCAATCAAATTGGGTCAAACCAAGTCAAATGTAAGGGTTGACCAAGTCAACACTTAATATAAAATGAAACCTTACATAGCCAAATTCCACCATAGGCCAAATTGATTGAAACCATTGATCTAAGTTCACTCATGACTTATGTTTGAACTTGACCAAGCCAACATTTGAGCCTAACTTGCCCAATTGGCCCACTTGACCCAAGTTGACCCATTTTGACCTAAAGGGCCAAAATATATCAAAACTTGATCTAAGCCAAATTGATTAAAACCAATGGGTCAAGTCATCCCAAATCACTTGTGGAACTTGACCAAAGCCTCAATTGGCCAACTAGACCCTTTGACCTTAGACCCAACATGACTAAAGGGATCATGTTGAGCCAAAATTGAACTTAACCCAAATTGATTGGAAAAAAAAATCTCCATATGACTAACCTAACCTAAACCTACCCTTGACCTACCTCAAATAGGTCAAATGGGTCAAATAAGTCAACTTGACCCTTTTGACCTAAATGAAGTCATATGAGCCAAAATAAAATATATACCAAATTGAATCAAACCAAAGCCACCAAAATATTTCAAATGGTCATATGAACTTGACCCTTTGATTGAATTTGCCTATTGGTCAACTTGACCCAAGTTGTCCCATTTTGACCTAAAATGGGATCAACATGAGCCAAACCCTATCAAATGGATTCAAAATCTGAAACTTGGCCAAACCTAGTTTCTCCACATATCCAACATGTCCAAAGTGGAAAATTAACATAATGACCATCCTACCCTAGGCCATAGAGAAATTTTGGCCTAATCCATGGGTAATTTGGTCATACCCTCTTCACATTCACTTGAGGCTTTCAAAGCTCAAGGGCACTTAGTGATGAGTGGTGCACCACCCAATGAGTTTTGGGTCTACCCATTTGGTCCCTAGACCAAACCCACATGGGTCAAAATTGAATTTTCAAACTCCCTCTAACTCAAATTCAAGCACATGGGGAGTTGGCAATCCAATCCTTGGATCAAAACCAACCATGTGCACACTCAAAATAGTCAAAACAAACTCTCCAATATGATCAATTGGATAAAAAATGGCATGTCCATTATCGTCGATCCTTCAAGTGGAGATATACTCCCCTAATTCACTTCTTTTTTTTTTTTTGATTGTGATTGAAGGATAGGAAGCAGGAGCCATTGGAGAATGATCCTAAGCCTCTGGTGCTTTTCCCATATTTCTTTTCTTAGCTTTTGAATAGTAAAATAGGTGAGGAGAGTAAATTTTCAACTTCTTCCACACTTCATTTCCTTCCAATTCCTCTTGCACACTTCATCTAGGAGCTAAGTTGAGTGCACCTAAGCTTCTATTGGGTTCCCATAGCAAGGAAGAATCAAATTGGATCAAAGCCAAACATCAAGTGCTCATACTAGCCTCAACCAAATGAAGCTTCTCCAAGGGAAGTGATCACCTCCGGTATGGGATTTTTCAACCATTAAACTCAATATGGTGTGGAGCTTTGTGAAAGAAATTTTCACCCCATCAATTTTGACCGTTGGATTTTCCGCTCTCTTTCTTTAGATGGTGTGGCTTGAATTTAGTTTGATTTCATGCTAGATCAGCTTGGATCTTCCCTTGATCATAGACTCTGTTGATCAAGGGAAGAACTTGAGCATCTCGGCTATCCATCCATGCATTTTAGATGGGATGAGATTATTCAACATGTTTAGATATCCATTTATCTATTTAAAATGTGGGAGATCCATATCGATCTTTGGGCGTCGAGAGAGGATGTGCGCCCCATGAGGTGACAACAAGTGACCCCCTCATGGCGTGTAAAGCGGCGACCACCCACGCATCACGCCATGACATAGGAATTAATTAGGATTAGTTAAAATGCTTAATTAATTTATTAATCAAGGATCTTCTAAAATGCATAACTCTTCTAAAATTCAGAAAATATGAAATAAAATCCTATGGATAGATAATTAAACCTATACCATTTTAAAATTAATTTTTGAGGTTTGAATTATGATTTTCTGAATTTTAGTTTTGGAAAGTGTATTTTTATTACTTTTTTTAATTAATCCCAAATTTCTTGGGTAAGTTTTAGGATGACCCCTCCCTATGTTTCTTGGGATTTATTGAAGGCTTGATTAGAATAATTGCATATGGTTTCTTTAATTACCCTTCTTATGTAATTAAGCATAATTAGGGTATAATTAGTGATTCTAACCTATGATTAGGGTTGATTAAGGTTAGATCCAATAAGTAAGAGGTTTATGGAATAATTTTGGGGCATTTCCTTAAGCTATTCCTAAACCCCTCTTCTCTCCTTAATCTCCTCTTAATTAAGGGTTAATTCATTAATTATCCCTTTAATCAATTTTAAAATTCTAAAAGTTCCAGAACTTAATTAATCTACTTTAGGTAGATGCTTAGTGTTTAATAGCCTAAGTTCAATTAAGGAAATCAAAATCCAATTCACATGTGTGAAAGGTGTTTTGAAATTACTTAAGTTAAATCTCTTAGCTTAATTAACTTTTAATTATGAGCCAAATTGCATTAGGCCTTTTCATTTTAGGTGCATTACATATTTAAATTCCTTATGGGTTTTATGTCATCTCATTGGCTCATAATTATTTAGTTAATTCTTCTAAGGTGGTGTAGGTAAGGGTTAATTAAGCTACTTAATTCATACCTTAACCTAATCAACACATAAAAATGGATCTAATTATCTAAAAAAAAAAAAATTACAAAACACATGTGCTAATGGGTTAAAATAGCAAATGCATCTCACCTTTTCAAAATTAAATCAAACTTCAAACTAAATCACTTTTCAATTCACTTTAATTTATTCTATATTTTCTTATTCCATAATAATTCCTTTAGGATTTAAGTGAATTGAGTTTATTTACATGCTTTCATTGCTTTGTATCTTTCCCCAACATGTTAAGTTGTATGTCATGTGATATCATGCATTCATAGTTTTGAAATTCAAATTTTGAAATGAGATTGTTTACTTTATGTCAAATTTTCATGTGTTGGCTAAAGTAAAAAAAATATGAGTGGCTATTATCAATACTAAATCCAAATTATTTTTAAAATACATAAATCAAATATCAAATCTGAAAGTACACTACTTATACTTTAATTATAAACTTGCATGTGATAGATTATAAAGGTATGCTTAGCATAGGTTTCCTTTCTTTCTTATGATTAGCATAGCTTTGAATAGGTGTTGGTAAGATATAGGGTTCATTTTAAAAGAACCCAACACTTAATTAATTTCATACCCTATTCATCCCTATGCTATCACTTAAGAAGGGTTACTGTATTTGCATACATAAATTGCATAAACAAAATGAATCCATTAAACAATTTTTTGCATTCTCCTTTTCCATTTCAATTCTTTTATACATATGTTTGTATTTAAGGAAGTGGAATATTAGTCTAGACAACCCGATTGTGAGACTTTAAGTAGCCCTAAGTAGGTCTTGTACCTTACACCTCTGGTTAACAATGGTGTTGTACTCACTTATTCCTTTCTTACTTTCATATGTGTATGTGAAATTTTGGATAAGGAAAACCTTTTCTAATTAAGAAAAATCTTGCATATTCAACTTCTAAATTTTCTTAAATGGATTACTTAGAATGCATCATAAAGTGTGTTAAATACTCTTATTTGCATGTATAGATATGCTTAGGGTCCATCCATATGCATGTTATATGTGTTGGGAAAGAAATGAAGTAATGTGTGCTATGTGAATTTTGATTCATTTTATTTAATCTTAAAATGCCTTTCTTTTGAATAGGTTTATTTAGAGTTTATCTAAACTTAGGATTAATTGAAAGATTTAATCAAAACATTCACTTAAAAAAACTAAAATGTGAATCTACTTTAGAAATTACATAGGTTAGGGAAGGAAAGAGAAGTCCTCTTCTCTTTCCCTCTCTTCATAACTTAATAATTAATTGTAGGATCCACTTGAACCAAATTAAAACATGAAATAAAATCAACCCAAAATACTTAAACAACTTAAATGAAATCCTCCTCTAAGTTGAACATGTTCTTCACACTTAGAAAATTTGAACCTAAATCCTAAATAAGCATACCACACAAACCTTCAAAGCACACACACATTAGTCTAAGTCACCACTTTTAGCCTTAGGTTGGGTGCATGGTTTGCTATTTTTTTTATTATGATATATGTTTTAGACTAGATGGTAGGGTGTATTCTCATAGAATGAATGGTAGGATGACCTTAGTCTAACTATTCTTTTTTTGTAGGGGATTGTGCTTAAGGGGCACTATCATAAATAAAATATAAATGATTTTACTTGTAGGTGCTTTATACCCCTAAGCATAATCCATAAGCTAGGTGGACTTAGTCACCCATGTGTGGGGTGATAAGTCTAATATACACTTGGGATTTGTGTGGTGTGTTTTAACTAATCTTTGTTTTACAAGTGTTAGTTAGATTTCCACTTTCCTTTTCATGTAAAATTTGTATAATTAGGATGTTGGAATGATTGTTATGGGGATTAGGAAAAGCATTGGTCATAATCCTATCTTATGCACCATGTGAAGCTTTGGATCATCCACCTTCCAACCATCCATCAAGAAGAAACAAAGAAGAAAGAAGAAAAGAAGAAAGAAGAATAAAGCTTGAAGACCAACAATAATAATAAATTCCTTTCTTAATTATAATTTAATTCATTGTAATCCGGGTTGTATGAGGGTAGAGCTTCGCTACCCACTTTGATATTTTGGTTTGTCGATGGTGCCCAACCACAATGGCTATTTATTCTTTTGCGATTAGCTTTATAAATTGATAGATGATTTGTTTAGCTTTTGCATTAAGTGACATTCTTTTTTTAGTTTCTTCCTTGCTTTATGTATAGCCTAGATGTGGATTAGGCTCTTTAGGAAAAATAAATATTTTACCCTACTTAATAACTCAAAATAAAATTAAACAACTCATAACCTCACCTAAAGCTTAGGTTTAAAATCAAGATAAAAGAATTAGAAACCCTTAGTTGGATGAGTATTTCTTTTATAATATCATGCACAAATGCATTTTATTTCACTCTTGATTGGAGGGCTTCCACCTTTGCCGGAGAAACTGCTTGACCTTTGATTATCATGGTGGAAACTCACCTCCTCCCTTCGTTGATTTTGGCCAATAACCTTCTTTCTCATGCATTAGTCATAAAAAAATATTATTAGTCAAAATATTTGTCCAAAATGAAAATAAAATGAAATTTGAATTGTATTAGATTTAGGTCATTTGAAGCATGTCCCATGATCTAGTCTCTTTAGGGAGTGAGTTTAAGGACTTAGTCTCTTTCTAAATAATAACACTAACTATCTTGCATAGGCATAAAACTTGTCTACATGTATTTAAAATCATAGGAGGAGTTAGTTGGTGGCCACCCCAGGAGGTTGTAAGTCCAAGCTATTGGGTGGTTTTACTCTCTTGGAGGCAAACCAATTACCTAGTTTTGCCTTAGATTTAGGTTGTGCTTGCCCCAAAGCTCCCTAGATTTAGGTTACGAGGTTGCTTCTCCCTTTTGTGGGCCATAAGCATAATTCCTCACCTCTTAGGAATTTCATTAATCTTGTGTTAAGGAATCTTAAGTCTTAAATTTCTAATGAAAAATGCAACTAAATGAACTAAATCAATTTCTAAAATGTAAAGCCCCTATAGGATAGTTTGAGATGCTGCTAGGTTTCCTAGCATCATGGGCTTCTCTTACTTATCTTCCATTTTGGCTTGATAATAACTCCCTCTTTTGATCAATCCCATTTGATCTTTAAACATAAACCAATCGATTGATAGTCTTTTCCAATTGAAATCTTCTAAGACAACAATCATTTACCTTAATCAAGAGTTTTCCTAAGGGATCTCATCCCTTAGGATGTAATTAACTATGGGAGCTTTTCCCATGTAAGGAACTTAGTGAACCCGATTTAAAATAAATCGCTTTACTTTTCCATGTAAAGTATGGAAAGAATCTCTAGTACTTATGCAAATCATCATCCTTAGAGTCCTTATTAAGGTGATTAGGTCCATTAAAGGGTAGTAACTTCTATCTTTTGAGATAGTACACTATTTCCTTGATGAAGTACCCGATCACCTAAATATGTACATCTATGGATCTTACATCTAAAAGATGAATTTTATATTGTATTTCCTTTTCTTTCTCTCCCATTTGAAGGCAACTCCCTTAGAAATTTTTCACCACATTTTTTGGCGACTTAGTTAGGGATGGTTCCTCTCTCCATCTTTGGTAAATGATCATTGTCTTTGAGTATCAATAGTGGTTTGTACTTTTGTATAAGTCTATCCTTCTTTCCATTAGCACTTATCTCATTTCATTCTTGAGTTTAGTTAGCCAACATCTTTAAGTTTAGGACATTCCTTATCTTAAAACCCCCATTGGTTCCTCCAATGGGTAAAATTAAAAGATCTAAATAAAAAGAAAACATTTTTAAGACTTCCTCTTTATTTTTCATGATAAGGAAAGGTTCATCCTAAAATAATAAATCTTCCATAATGAACTTTGCTTTTCAAAAGCACCTTTTCAAAATGTCCCACAAAATTTTTCCTCATTTAATAATTCCCATAATTGTTACATGTAGGGATTTTCAAAAATAAATTAATGAAATTTTTCAAAAGCACAAATGAATATCTTCTTTCAATACACTTTGATGAAGATTTCATTTTCAAAATAAAATGAATAATCATCTTTTCCAAAATCACAATCATAATCATAAAGTTTTCAAAAGCACACATGAATCTTCTTATTTAGTGCACTCACACTTATTTAACAAAACGTTCATGTGTAAACAAAATTAAATTTTCAAGAAAGCACACATAACATCTTCATTTAATATACTCAAATTTATTAAATGAAGTTTTCATTCCCAACTAAAATAAATATCATTTAGGAAATCCCACTTAAACATATTTCACATATGTTTTAAGTTTGAGTTCCTCTCTTCAAAACCAACAATCACACACAAAACAAAAAAAATTCATATTTCAAAATAAAATTGATCTCCATTCTACATACCTAAATTTGTTGAATGAAGTCCTCTTTTCAAAACATTAAAAATTCAACAATCATATTTCAAAAAATTTCAAACAACATTTGGAACTTCATTTAATATATCCAAATTTGTTAAATGAAGTTTCCAAATCAAATATTAAAATCAACAATCATTTTAAAAATTTCAAACAACATTTTGGAACTTCATTAACATACCCAAATTTGTTAAGTGAAGTCTCCAAATCAAAATCAAAATTTTCAAACAACATTTTGGAATTTCACTTAACATACCCAAATTTGTTAAGTGAACCTTCCAAATCCAAAATCAAAATCAACAATCATATTTCAAAATTTTAAAACATTTTGGAACCTCACTTAATATACCCAAATTTGTTAAGTGAAGTCTCCAAATTCAAAAATCCAAAAATTTTCTAAACACATTTTGAAACTTCATTTAACATACCCAAATTTGTTATGAACCTTCCAATCAAAATCAATAATCATATTTCAAAATTTTCTAAACACATTTTGGAACTCATTTAATAATCAAATTTTCTTAAGTAAGTTTCCAAATCTAAAATCAAAATCAACAATCATATTTCAAATTTTTCTAAAACATATTTGGAACCTCACTTAACATACCCAAATTTGTTAAGAAGTCTCAAATTCAAAATCAAAAATTTTCAAACACATATTTGGAACTTCATTTAGCATACTCAAATTTGTTAAGTAAAGTTTCCAAATCAAAATCAAACATTTTCAAAACATATTTTGGAATTCATAGCATACTCAAATTTGCTAGAATGAAGTTTCAAAGTCAAAATAAAAATTTTCAAACACCTTTGGAACTTCTTCTTAGCATACCAAATTTGCTAAGGAGAAGTTTCCATTTTCAAAACCAAAAATGAATCAAAATTTTGAACACACACCATTTGGAATTTCATTTAGCATACTCAAATTTGCTAAGTGAAATTTCCATTTCACAAAACCAAGTGGGACTTCATCTTTAGCATACCAAATTTTCTAAAGTTGAATCTCCACTTTCAATCAAAAAAAAAACAAAACTTAGGATTCCCTTAGCATACCAAATTTTCTAAGGATCCTACCTTTTCAAAAAAAAAAACATTTCAAATAAATGAAACACTTAGGATTTTCTTAGCATACAAAATTTGCTAAGAATCCTATTTTCAAAATTCAACAAACACACTTAGATTCTTCATAGCATACCTAAATTTGCTAAGTAAGAATTCTAAATTTTCAAAAATCAAACAAAATTCACAAAAGAAACAATCACTTTCACTTCACTTTTACCTAAATTTGCTAAGTAAAAAAATTCAAAAACAATCAACAAAAAAAATCATTTGACCCTTACTTTAACATACCTAAATTTGTTAAAGGAAAGGGTCCTCAAAATCACAAAATTCAAATTCAAAACAACAATGAACCTATGGAAGCATCCTCAAAATTTTGAATCCATATTTCAACATACCTAAATTTGTTGAAGTTGGATTCATATTCAAATTCCTCTTTCAATCAATCTTTCAAATCCATTTGAACCCACTTAACACTTCCAAGTTGTTGGATGTGGGTTCAAATTTTCAAAATTCAAAATTCAAAAAAATCTATGGAAGAAATCGATACAAGTTCATTTCTCATTGCATTCTTTTAACCATTATAGTTGATTCGGTTTTATCTTATAGTTATGCAAATGGATAGCTCTCAAATTTTTTACCTTCCCCATGGTATGGATCTAGCTTTAGATCGGTGACTTCCCCGTAGACCATACCCACATTCACTTTGAGATTTGAGGGGCAGATCACTTGTGAGGGCATTCCCCTCACGGTCGATGAAGGTGACGGTAAGCCGGTGTCGGGATAGACTTACCTTCTATTTTGAATGTCTCCTCACTAAAGAGGAAAGTTGTGGTAGTACCACCAATTTGTTTATTCTGATTGCAATCCGGTATGCTCGGTTCATTCATCCTAGAGTTTATATTTTGATGGGCACCTACCATCTATACCCTCCAAGGGTAAGGCTCCCCACAGTTTTGCTTGCCTCCCCATTTGAGTATGGGTCTAGCTCACACTCCTCTCATCTACTACGACATAGGAACAAGAAGCGTCAAATGGTTCCACTCATAGCTAAAGTAGAGGCGACTCATTCGACCATGGATGAATTCATCACTTCACCACTTATAGTTTCATCCTCTCTAGATCAAATAGAGGGATGAGGATATATTCATCACCTCCTCGGTGGTGCACTTACATGAGTTTCTGGTAGGAGGTCACAGCCTCATCTATTCTACTAGGTAGGCAGCTCTGGGAGTCAGGACATAGACCTTGATTTATTATCCCCATAGTGTGAGAAGATTCACAGAGGCCCATACATCACACATTACTGTGAGAATGATGGAGGTTAGTATTACTTCTACTTGGTCAATTTTCCATTTCGACCTTACTATCATCGACCATAGTATTCTCCTCATGGGACCATCCACCATAGGAGGTAGTTCTTGTGTATAGAGAGTGGTGTCTCCACCCCACCGCTCTACCCTGTCGCCATCACTAGTGCAGGTCACATCTCTCATTCCAAGGCCATGAAGGCGCATCCAGGAAAAATACATTGGTGATCGGCTATGGCCAAGGGATCTACCCTTCTACACCACCCATTGTGGTAGGCGAGCTCTCTGCTCAACCCTTACGCCAGTGGTGGTGCGAAGGTGACGAAGCATCGTGGTCATTCCTTCACTCCACTCATCTGACGGATCGAGATGGTGAGTTATCATAGATATTCGGATGATTAGTTGCACTAGTGGTAGAGGATCATCTAGGATTGTTACCCCTATTACAAGTAGGGGTAGATTCATCTAGTGATGCGTCCCGCACAGATTGACTCTCCGTGATGAGGTCGGTGCCTCTTAGTGCATGATAGTGATCACACGGTCAGCCTAAACTGTTTATACCTATTGAGTTAGATCATTCCTTAGATGAGATAGTTTCATTATTTTATGAAGAAGAAGGAGATCTTGGGGTATGCCTAGTCCGATGAAGAGAGAGTCTTTGATCCCAACAAAGATGACTTGATGAGAGTATCCATGGTTGATACTAGAGGATCTCTTCTTAGGGAACAACAGCCATGGAAGGTGATGAGGTTGATCAAGAGATACTCGATCGGTCCAACACCTCGACATTAGTAAGGAAAAATGAGATTGATAGGATGGCACATGGGTTACAGGACTTGTTAGTAGTAGTGTCAATGCTTAGAAAAAAGCCCCTCAATTCATCTATTACAATCATGTCGGTCACTGAGTTAGTTCATTCTTGGTCCCAATCAAGACTCTACCTCGGTTGAGCAAGGTAGCACTACGTATAAAAGGTAGTGGAAAGTACCTCCATACAAGAAAGATATAAAATCATGGTTGAGAAGCAAGTGAAAAGCTTTAGCTCAAGCGGGGAGGATCATCGGTTCCAAAGGGTAGACCCTACCTAAAGGAATTGATGCTATCCGATATCCCAAGGGTTTTATGCCTCCTTCCTTCAAAAGCTTTGATGGCGGTGGGAATCTAAGGCATATAGCTCACTTCAAGGCCAGTTGTTGCAACGTGGGTGGCGGGACTTTACTCTTTGGACTCTTTTGTAATAGCCTATTGTTTTGATTGGTATGTTAAGCGCTCAATGGTTCATAAAGATATTTCTTGAGTAATCCTTTCATCAAGAGATTTGTTGGAGCATAGCAAAGGGTTACTATAGGTGATCTCATTATAGCACAATAACACCCGGATGAGTCACTTGTTGGTGATATTCGATGGTGTAACCCGAGTATGAAGTGTGAACCAATGTTCAACAAGATGCCATTAAGATTCTCTTGAAGAATATCCATGGCCGGTCACCTTCATGCTTAAGGGCTTCACTATCAAGACATTTGAGAAGCTAATCAATAAGGCTAGTCTACAAGGAGAGGCCAAACCATTGCCTTTTCAGATCGGCCTAAGCAAAATCCCATAAGGTTTATGAAAGAAACGAGCATAAGCAGACAAGGGAAGTAGCCAACTAGAGATCACCGAGAGACCATAACCTCCACCACCTTTGCCACAGGTAGCCCTACCGGCCTCCACCTTTGCCAAGAGCCACCACTACCATACCACCACAAGAAGCATGCATATCCATCGCCAAGTAGCTATGGTCCACCTACTCTTTTAGATAAGTTAAACAAACCTTATTCTTTTAAGAGGGAGGTAATCAAAAGATCTTTAAGAACTCTTAAAGAAACTTGATTTTAGCTACCGAGCCTAGAGATGGAGGAAGTAAGCAAAAGTCATGATCCAAAGTTTTGCCCTTACCACCATATGCTAGGCCACATTTTGAGGATTGCTTAACATTCAAGGACTATCTTGAAAATAGTTTTCAAGACCGGTTATAGTTATCCCAAAGGAATACCTTATGGAACAACCTTCCGTTCCATTAGGGTAATCCTTGGGGATACAAGTGATCCTACCAAAACCAAAGAAGGTTGGGACATTTCTTTATCTAAAACCTCTAAGAAAATAATAAGATCAAGAAGCTTTGCGTGAGTCGCTCAAACCTCCAACACCAAGGAAGGTTTGTAAAGTTGCCAATACCAACTCTAAGAAAGTGGGAGCTTAGCGTGAATAGATGTGTTAGCCCGAGATAGCCCTTAGCTCGCCACCAACCATGTCCACCTCCGCCTTTCAATGCCTTCCACACGGTGACTTCTTCCATTTCAGCTAGCTCTTCTATTTCTTCAACTAGTAGAACTCTTATATCATTAGATAAGGGCATCAAATCCCTTACTTACTCACTCTTACTTGACTTCTACTTTGTACCTCCAAATAAATCTAAGAAATTGAAGAATAAAGCTAGTTTGAATTACATTTTGTGTCTCTTATGATGAGTTATCTTCTATTCCTAGATAACTCTTCAAGTCTAATAACTATAATAATTCTAATCTTCCTCTTTCAAATTTAGAGTTGGACTTTCCAACCTTGAATACTATGGGTTCACCTCTTGAGATAAATTGGAATCATCCATCAGAGTCCCATAGGAGAAGCTAGTGAGCCTAAAAGGTAGAACCTTCCACCACCTTGCCTCAAGAGATCACCAAGTCAACCTCTATAGTGGCAAGGTTCTACCTCCTGGGCGACCTCAAGATGAGGGAAACAAGTCATTGGTAAGATCAAGAATCCCTTCCACATGCTCCACCCTTGGATATGCTTGTGGAAGATCAACTAAAGGTGGACTACAATGTCCTTTCTCATCTAAGAAAGTTACCATCTAAGCTAAGCATATATGATGCCCTTGTCTTATCCAAAGAGATGAGGGAATTACTAATCAAGGCTCTTCTTGATCCGAAATATGCTTAGCTCACCGACCGCTATAAGTGAGGAAGCACATTATGCAAAAAGAAGCTCAAGGGATCACCTTCTGATGAAGACCTTCCGGGGACTTGAGCACAACTATCCCCTACACTACATGGATAGGTTCAGACTATTCTCATGGATTTAGGTGCATCGGTGAACATTATAAGTCTAAAGACCCTTTCCTATTTGAAGATCTACATCTCTACACTCGAGGAGATAGGATGATGTTGAGAGGATTCAATGATCAAGGTGAGCGGGCTTTAGGTTCTATAGTGTTACCTTTAGAGATAGGTGACTGGAAGATGAAGCCAAGTTCTACATCATTAATTTAAATACTTCACTACTTTGCTTGGTAGACCTTGGATAACATCGTTCCATCCTCCTTCATCGCATCAAGTTCAAAAGATGGAATTGATACCGTGTCAATAGGGATGAAAAGCCATTTTAGTAGAGGTTGAGATTTATAAGGATGTGACCTACTATCTTTCAAAATACCCTTTCTTGTGAACTTGGACAAAATTTAAATGCAAAACCAAAAGAAAAATAAAATGAAGCAAAAGAAAAGATAAAGAAAATGAAAAGAAAAATAAAAGTCCAAGTGAGCAAGAAAAGGGGAAATTGAAGAAGAAGTAGATTTACACATTCCACCCAGTTCATTCCATCATATGGACATGTGGGTAGGATGGCTCAACCTCCACCAGAGAAAGAGGTAAATAGAGTTCAGAGGTGGGAGACCCCTAGTTGCTTTGCCAATAGAGGTCATGTTCCAGTTCATGAGTACCCTACTATTCACATAGACTTGGAATCCAGCTCGGAGGATGAGTCTAATGTGATTAGTATACCGCCAACCCTCTCGGGGTTCCATTAGGTGACTTTTGATCCAGAGATGAAGACCAGGCCTCCAAATAAAGCAAAGTATTTAAATCTAGTTTATGAAACTATTAGATTGGGAACCTAGCTCTTACCTCACTTACATCTCTAAAGTTGAAGGTTTAGTAGTTAATGAAGTCCCTAAGTCTTCCAATAACATGAAGCAAAAGAGGTTCTTTTGTTCATCATCCTCAAGTCCGTTGATGTAGGACTTGAAGAAGATACTTTAAAGAATTAATGAATTTGACTTTTACTCACTTGTGTTCAAAATCTTATATAGAAAGGTTTAGTTCCTACACATGGTCCAAGCACAGTCGAATATTTTGAAAAAGCTATGGAACAATAGGTAGGGAAGCACAATCAAGAGGACTAGGATTGATAATGGGTCCAGATGATGAAGATTATTGCCTAGTTGTTACCAATCATTTGGAATCTAATGTTTCTTCACACATCCCCAACTTTATGAGAATGTGTGTTTAGAAACTTTAGATGATCTCCAAGTCAAAGAGGCACCACAATTTGAAGAGGATATTCATTCAATAATCAACAAGATTAAAGAAATCAACCTCGAAAAGAAAATCCTCCCGACATACATCGTTCATTGTTGAATGAAGAAGAAACCAATGACTTAATTAGGAAATTGATTGAGTTTAAAGACTTCTTCACATGGAGTTATGAAGAAATACCCAGATTATCTCTTAACATAGTAGTCCACAAGCTAGCAATAGACCCTAACGCTACCCCTATTAAGCAAGCTCCTAGACGCATGAACAAGTCAAGAAATTGATTGATGCTGGTTTCATCATGGAAGAAAATATATTACCTAGTTAGCTAGAGTCATCCCAATTAAGAAGAAGAATGGCCAAATTCACATTTGCGTCAATTTTAGGGACTTAAACAAGGCATTTCCTAAGGATGAGTTTCCTCTTCCTATACTAGTTAATGGTAGACATTGCCTCATCTCATGTAGTCTTGTCTTTCATGGATGGGTCATCAAGCTATAACCAAATCAAGATGTCTCAAGATGAAAGAAATACTACTTCAACCCCAATCAAAATATTATAGGGTCATGCCTTTCGGCCTTAAAAATGCGTGCTACATACCAATAGCCATGACTAGATCTTCAACAAACTCATCCATCATCAAGTTGAGTGCTACATTGATGATCTAGTAATCAAGAGTAGAGAAAAGGAAGACCACCTCTTTGACTTAAGAGTAGTTTTTGAATAGTTAAGATAATATAACCTCATAATGAATCAAGTGTGTATTGAGTAGCTTGGAAAATTCCTTGGGTTTGTTTTTTGACATCGGGAATAGAAATAAATCGAAAAGATCAAAGCTATCTTAGAAAATATACCTCCTAAGAGTTTAACTCAACTCAGATCCTTTCAAGGATGGATGATGTATCTAAGATGCTTTATCTCAAACCTAAGGGAGATGCAAGCCATTCTCGACTTGTCAAGAAGGATGCCAAGTTCAAGTGGAATGACAAGTGTCAATGCATTCAAAGACATCAAAGAGTACTTGGAGAAGTCGCAAAACCCCTATCCCTGCACATCCTTTACACTGCATTGGATGACTCTCTTGGCACTCTGGCCCAAGCCAATGATGAGGGAGAAAAGCACACCTTACTAGCTTACCATCGATTCCTCAAGCAAACTATCCAAATTGAGAAATATTGCTTTTGATCTTTGCATCTCAAAAGCACACTACATGCTTATCTTATAATGAACTTGATCTCTAACCAATCCACTAGTACCTCATGACATGGCCAATGCTATTTGAATGTTTGGCTCATTGGTCCATGATACTCTGTTTGATATCATATTTATACCCCTCAGAGGTAAAAGGACAACCACTAGCATTTCTTAATAGCACCCACTTCTGCGATTGCTTAGTGATGATCTCCGATGAACAAATCATGAACTTAGGATAGACCGCAATCATCGATGGGAGATGTATTTTGATGGTGCTACTTCTTTTCTTAAAGGTGAAGCACCACGATCTATTTTCCAAGAAAGGCAAGGGTTGGAATAGTTCTCTAACTCAAACCGATGTGATGAGATTCTCATTATCTATCCAACCTACAATAAACGAAGGAGTATGAGGCTTTGATTTTAGTCTGAGTTAGCCATTACTATCAACGTCAAGAGCATCAACATCTTTAGGGATTATGGTTTGGTCAACCAAATTGCCAAGTCTTACCAAGTCCTCAAACCCAAACCATCATTACTATGAGTATACCATGAAGTTGTTGGCCCAAATTCTCAAAGTCACCATCTACAAGGTTTCCCAAGCAGAGAACATGGTAGCAGATGCTTTTGCCAAACTTGCCAAAGAGTTATCATGTCTAAAAGATGAGTCCATTTCAATAAGGGTCCAAAATAGATAAGTCATCCCTTATTGATGTTGAACTCATCGAGAGACTTTCTTTTGAAAGGGAGGTTATCATTTCCAAAATGGACAAAGAGTTTGATTGGAGGCAACCATTCATAGATTACTTGAACACAAAAAACTATCTCAAGAGAAATCACAAGCCCATCGTAAAATAGAGAGCTATCTCCTATGCTCTTGTTGATGGCACCATACTAGTCCTTTGACCAAATGTGGTTATGTTGTTTAAATAAACATGAAGCCCATGGCATTATAACCAAGGTACACGTGTCTATGCGGAGCTCATCAATCTAGTCCAAAGATAAAGATGAAGATTAAAAGACTTGGATACTCGGCCTTCATGATCATAGATTGCATGGACGTAGCTAGGAGATGCCATCGTCGTGCACGTGTGGTCCTCCACCAACTACCCAACATTCTACACCCTACATTGGCTTCATGGACATTTGAGTGTTGGGGTACCGACATTGTAGACCGATCAATCCTCCTTCTTTCAAGGGGCATCGTTCATCTTAGCGCCACCGACTTACTTTTCCAAGTGGGTGGAAGCCATCCCACTCAAAAGAGGTCAGCTCACCATGTGCTTCAATTTTTCAAGAACCATATCGTATATAGGTTTGGGGTGCCTTGATGAATTATATCGATACTGCATTCAAAAGCATGAAGATCAACAGCTTTCCGAAGACATGGTATAGATTGGAGATACTCCACCATCTACTACCCAAGAGCTAATGGTTTAGCAAAAGCATTCAACAAAATCTAATCCAAATCAAGAAGACTCTTGATGATAACAAACGATAGTGGAACGCAGTTGATTGAAGCTTTGTGGGCTTACCACACCACATATCGAACTCCAACTCGTCTACCCTATTTTCTTAGTGGGTCAAGACATTCTTCCTTTAAACGTTCAACTTCCATCACTAAGGATAGCATTGGGTAACAAGATCACTACCGAGCTTAATGCAAAGTTGGTTAGAAGAGCTCAAAGGTTTGAAGGAAAGTCACCTACGTGCAAAACCTCGTGAGTTATACCCTAGACCAAAATGATTCAAGCTCACAATAAGCTGGTCTACCCTAGGTCTTTGGTAGGAGAACTTGTGTTAGTCCTAAAGAGACCAATTATTTTCTCATCAAATGAGGGGAGGCAAGTTTGAACCCACTTGGGAAGGCCCTATGTCATAGAAAAGGCCTACCAAGGAGGATCTTATCGCCTTATTGATTATAAAGAGGAACACCGATGCTTCCAATTAATGGGCTCTATCTAAAGATATTACCCATGAAATAAATCATGTTTAAAATAATCATTAATAAAAAGAATAAAATATGTTTCCATTCATCAAATCTTCTCTTCTTTGAAGTGTTGTTTGCTTGTCTTAACGCCTTGATGTGTTTAGGGTAGGTGTAAGAGTCCCTAGTGGCATCCTATCCCTCTTTCACAACACAAACATAATATCTTGATGCTATTAGAATAGGTGAGAGAACCGAGAGGCATCTTAATTTGATTAGAATAACTAAGTTAGGTGTGAAAGAACCCAAGGCATCCTTTCTTAGTGGAAATTTTTGTTGCCACCCATGCATCAATTCATAATTCCCAAGTTTTAAAGTATAAGAGTCCCCAGAGGCATCCTATTCCTTTTAACACATGCACAACAACATACATAAATCTTTCTCTACTTTGATGTGGGAGCAAGCCCCGTGGCACTCACTCATTTTAAGTGCCCTACATGCTACCTTGCTAGTATGTCACCCCAATGGTAATTTGTTTGAAAGATGTGAGTCCTGCTTTTTCATAGCTTGAACATTGCAAAATAATGAGTGCCTTGTTAGTATGGTAGTATTCACGCCCACCGTAAACTACCTCATGTTAACTTTGCTTAAGAAGATGTGAGTGCGTGCTTTCTAGCCATCATCACTAACTAGGTTGAGTATATTTGAGGTAAGTCCCCTGAGGCTCCTTTCCTTGACTACTTTTGAGTTGATCTAAGTCCCCAGAGGCATTCACTTAGTTTCCCTAGGTGGATAGCACTGGAGCCAAAGACGACTATCCCAAGTAGTTAATTTTGCTATGAGGATGTGAGTCCTCGAGCTTTCTTCCTAGATTATTACAAAGACGGGAACCTTAGGTTGGTTGATGTTCGCTATGCGATGACTCACCGATGAGTATGCCACCTTAGAGATATGAGTCCTTAAGCTTTCTCCTTGAGTTGGACACAATACCTATTAGATATATGACTAGCCATGTCATCTTCTCCAAGGTGTTGGATTAATCCCTTAGGCCCCATCCTGCGGGCACTCTATTTAGATCAAGTCCTTTGACCCCATTTAGACACTACCCGTGTTACTTTTGGATTGACAGTTCCCTTTCTTAGTAGCCACCCCTGTGGTTGGAAAATCTATTTAGCGGATGCGTAGGTTCTCCTTGGTTTAGTAAATCTTAGATAGGTTTAGCTAATATAAGCTCCTTCTCAGTTGATCCCTTGCAAACTAATAGGGTCCATGATAAAATAACTAAAATAAAATATACAAAATTAATTCTTATGGATTAGAATTCAAGCCCCAAAGGGCCCCTTTTTGAAGTAGCATCCTATCTTTGGGCGTGAGAACTCCCTATAGAATTACGTGACTACGAGTTGAGATAAATCTCCAGTCGATACTCACCCGTAGTCACCCTTGGTCGGTTCAATCTATTTTTCCACAAGCAAAGTAGTTATTCCACTTTGAAAGATATAATGTGTATTCTTTCTAGCATGATTGTCACAAATCGATGCAGGGGTTCAATTTGTTGTCTAAAGCAACCGATCACCCTAGTGGTCTTTTCTAATGGAAGATGTGAGTCCCTAAGCTTTTTCCTTCAATTAATCATTGCAAATTGAAAGGCACTCCTTTGGTAATAGTTCTCCCATCGGGATGCTACTCCCTTTGGTTTAGCAATGAGATAGGTCTAGCTTCTATAAGCTCTTCATGATCCATCATAAACCGATGGAATCCACCAAAATAAAACTAAAATGAAATCTCTGACTATTCTTGAGTTGATTTAAGTCCCCGTAGCATTCACTCAATAGTCGCCCTAGGTCGAGTTGATTTGTTGCCCAAAGTAACCAATCACCCTGTGGGTTTCTTATTTCTAGAAGATGTGAATCCCTGTGTTTTCTTCTTAATACTTGACCATTATATACTAAAAGGCCTTCCCCTTTGCGGATAGTTCTACCTTGTGGTTGGTAGACTATTCCCTTTGAATTAGTAACTGAGTTAATTATAGGCTTCCATGACCCCTACCGGTTCATCGCAAACTTGGGATCCAACATAAATAAATAAACAAATTTAAAACAAAATCAATCTTGACTATTCTGATTTGATTTAAGTCCCCTAGCGGCTCTAGGTTGGGTTCAATATGTGCCTTGCCAATGATCGCCAATGGCCTTATTTTGGAAGATGTGAGTCCTCATGCTTTCTTCCAAAATTGGCCATTGTCTACCAAAAGGCATTTTCTTTGGTTGGTTACTATGTGTTTAGTAGACTACCCCTTTGAATTGGTAAATCTGAATTAGGTCTTAGCCTCCATGGCTCCTATTCAGTCCCATTGCAAACTAATAGGGTTCATCTTAAAATTCAAACCTAAAATAAATAAATAAATTCAACCCTCTTCTAGTGGAACAAATCAAACCTCTCATCCCCTTATGGATGATTTGAACTTGTTTCCTAGTGGAAGGTTCAAAATCTATCCCTTAGTAGGATTTTTTCCCTCTCTTATGTCTTGGACATAAGTAGAGCCACATTGCACTAAGCTCTAGATTCTTTCCTTTCCTTGGATTAAGGATAGATTGTTTCAAGTAGTGCTTATGATCTCTGATTGTTGATCTTTTCTCAACACCAATATCAAAAAAAAAAATTAAATTGAAATTTTATTTTGAATTGGGTTGATTGATTTATACTTATATTTCATTTATATATGTGAATATAATTGAGAATATAAATAATTTTGAGAAAATCCCATGAGTTTGAAATGGTTTGATCAAGATTTAGGTTAAATCCATTAAAGAGAATTTAATGGATTTAAGGGAATTTTAAATTGGAACTTAATTTTGTGAGTTGGATTTGATTGATTTATATTTATATTTCATTTATATATTTGAATATAAATAATAATATAAAGAAATTTTGAGAAAATGCCATGAGTTTGAAATGGTTTGATCAAGATTTAAGTCAAATCCATTAAAGGAATTTAAAGAATTTAAGGAAAATTTCATGAATTGATGTTGAATTTTGAGTTTAGTTTGATGGGTTTGTATTTATACTTCATTTATATATGTGTTTATAAATGATAATATAAATGGATTATGAGAAAATCTCAAAGAAATTCTGATCATGGTTTTGGTTAAGTCCGGAAGACTAAGGACTTGGCAAAAAATTTAGACAGAAATTTTTTGATGGATTTTGATCATCAATCATGGATTTCAATCATAGATTTCAATCATGGAGTTGAATTGATTTGAGTTTGGAGAAAATCAATCAAGATTGCAGTTTGATTTGAAAGAAGGAAAGTGAGGAATGGTTTAAACTAAGGGTGGAAATTTTCACGACACCCCTAAGGCATGACCTATTCCTATGGCTAACTCTTCTAAGTCTTCTAGGGCTATTGAGTGTCCACCTAATCACTAGATGTGTCTTAAGACTAAGGAACTCTTAAATTTTAAGAGGAGTCTTATGAAGATGGAGGGTTGAGAGCTCATTCATAAAATGAGGTCAACAAATTATGTGTGTGTGTGACGACATGGAAGGATGCGCCTAATGCCATGGAGAAAATCAAATCAAAATGAAAGAGAAGAAGGATATGAAAAAAAAGTGAAGAATGAAGACCCCCCAAGCATGTACTCATTCAAAATTATAATTATTCTTTCATATTCCATGTTGTATAGTAGAGCTCATCTACTCATCTTTTCTTTAGGATGTATGGTGGTATTTGACCCATCGCCTCTTATTTTTTTGTAGTAGTTTATAAATTGATTGATGATTTATTTATCTTGTGCATCAGGATTGCATCTTTTCATTATTTCTTAATGTCGATGTTTTAATGTGGTCCGGATGTGATAGGCTCTTAGGATAAAATAAATATTCTACCAAACAAACAACTCATAATTAAAGTTTTAATCATCTCAACCTCACCATAAAGCCTAGGCTCTAAATAAGATAAATAAAAGATTTAGCAACCCCTTAATTGTATGTTTTATGTATCACATCATGCATATATCTTCTACCACTCTTGCTAAAATGATGGCCTCCATCCTTACACTATGGGACTACTTGACCCATGAGAACCCTTAAAGCTTCACCCTCTCTTCGATTTAACCAACAATCAACTTTTATCATGCATTTAAGTATAAAGAAATCCTAAGCCTTTGTCCAAAATAACAAGTCAAAATGAAAATAAAATTTGAAAAAAATTTGCATTTGTACATTAGATCATATGCTCATACTACTCATGCTCTAGTCTCTTAAGGAGTAGGTTTAGGACTTTAATCTATTTCCAATTAAATAACAAAGCCTAGCTATTTTACAAATTCATAAGATGGACTAAATTAATTTAAATCATAGGAGGTGTTAGCCTACCACTCTTAGAAGTCAAGTCTAGTTTATCCTCTCTTATGGATATGGAACCTTATGTCCACTGTTGCTTAGATTTAGGTCATGCTCTAACTTGTACTAAAGCTCCCTAGATTTAGAATCTAAGGTAGCTATTACCTTCAAGCTATAAGCATAAATCTTCACCTCTTAAGCATTTCTATAATCTTGTGTTGATGGATTATAAACCCTAGCAATCTAATAAAAAATCCAACTCAAATAAATAAATCTCTTCACTTTCAAATATTTAAAATCCCATTATAAGATAGGTTGGAATGCTCACTATGTTTCCTAGTATCATGAGCATTTCCCACTTCCTCCCTTTGGAAATAATTCTCCCTTCAACAATCCAGACTTGATTTTTCCAAAATAGCCAATCCATTGATAGTCAAGCCTTGAAATCTTTGAAGATAATAATTTGCTTTAATTGAGAGTATTTTAGAGAATTTCATGATTAATTAATGATTTAAACATCAAGATTTAATTAATCAAAGTTTATTAGTTTCTATTTGACGGTGAATGGAAGGAGAAGGAATTAGGACCTCTTTCCTAGTCTCTTTCCTAAATCCATTTCATTTCAAGAGAGCTAATTAAGATAGAAATCAATTAAATGATTAATTGATTAATTAAGTGGCTAAATTAAATAAAATTGGAATGCAAATCATGTCAAATAGTTAATAATAAAATTAAGGGTTCCTCTTTATGTGTTTCATAACATAAAGACCCTAATTATGATTAACCCATAAGTGTAAGAAAATCATAAAGAGTAATTAAATTCATTAATCTAATTAACCTTTGATTATGAGCCAATTGCATTAGGTCTTTAAGAGCATTGCATTTTCATTTTCTCACATGTTCATTTCATTTTGGCTCATAATAAAGTGATTAATTAGATTAATGAAGCATATGAAAGGGTAATTAAATGATTTGTTTAATAGTCCAACTTAATTAATTTATAAAATATACCTAATTATCTTGCCTTGAATTAATTAAGATTACCAACATGGTATTGGGGTGGAAACAACAAATAATTTCCTTTATCTTTAAATCAACTCCAATCCAAAACCAAATTAATAAGAAACTTTTTTTTTTCTTAAGAAATTTTATTTAATATAATTATCCTTAAGAATTAATGGTTGAGTGAATCACATGTTTATGGTTAAATATTTCTTTCCAGTGTTTTAAATGTTATATGTCATGTGGTTTCATGCATTCATCTTTTCCAAATTAAATGATTCAAATGAAATCTATTTATGTAACCTTGCATGTGTTGACTTAATTTATTATATGTGTAGCTATTATCACTATGAAATCTAAATTTAATTTTCAAAGTCTCTAAATTAATAATAAAGCTTAGAATGATAGTAGTTATGGATATACATAGAAGTTGCATGTGCTTATAGCTCAAGTATGTGAAGTGAAGCTCTCTTTCTTATGATTCATATATAAATTTAGTAGGTTTGAATGTTAATAAGTGTATATTCGGATATGTAGGAATATGAGGCTTTAAGTCCAAAGGTCATTTGATTACCTCACTGGTTAATAATGACATGTACTTATTTGATTTCATTTCTGTGTATGTTTGTATAAGAATTTGGATAGAGCTTTAATTCATATACATAAACAATTTAGTCAAATAAAGTACAATTTTGTATGATTCTCTTCCTCTTAGTTATCTATAGATCCATGTGTATTTATGAAAGAAAATATATAGTGCGGATATCTCCAAAATATGAGGCTTTAAGTGGCTCCAAGGAGGTCATTTGATTACCTCACTTTCCAAGTTAACAACGGCATGTACTTGCTCATATCTTTATACATGTATGTGTGTACTTAATCAAAGAATGAGAATCCTCTTTTCTACTAAAATGCATGCATCCATAATTATTTAAGTCATTGAGTTTATTAGTCATGCGATTTGGAGCTTTCTTTCCTATGTTCATGTTCATAAATCTATATGTGTTTGAATACAAATTGATATATAGTCTAGACATCCCAAGAACACGAGGCTTTAAGTAGCCCCAAGGAGGTCATTTGATTACATCACTTTCCTAATTAACAATGACACACAATCATTCAATTTCACTCTCACGTATTTTGTATTAGAATTTGGATAATTCTTTAAGTCATAAGTTTAAATAATTCAATGAGACAAAATACAACCTCTTGCATGATTTTTATCCTTATAATTATATATACATTCATATATATTCAAGATAGCATATATAGTCTAGACATCCCGGATTACTAGGCTTTAAGTAGACCAAAGAGGTCATTTGATTGCCTCATTTCTGATTTAAATAATTGCAACTTGCTTATGTCTTTTATACATATATATGTATACATATTTAGAGAATGAAATCTTTTTTCATAAAGTATGAGTGCATTCATGATCATTTAAGTGTGCCAAAATATATTGCATGTAGATATACTAAGGATTGAATCATATGCATGTCATAAATAATGGAAAGAAATGGTTCAACATGTGTTATGTGATAGTAATTCAATTATATTAATCTTAAGATGACTTTATATTGAATAGAATTACTCAAGGTTCACCTAAACTTAGGATTAATAAAAAAATACTTAATAAGCTATTCACTAAAGAGAACTAAATCATAAAATGTGCTTTGAAAAGTGGCTTAAGGTAAGGATCAAAGAGGGTAATCTTTCCTCCCTTTATAACACTTAGATGCTAAGTGTAAGTCAAATGAGACCAAGTAAAACATAAATTAAAATTCACAAGTCAATTAAACCGCTTGAAATGAAACTAACTTTTATTATAAATTCAATCCTTCCACACATAGAAAATCATAACTCTAATCTTTAGTTAAGACATGCTACACAAATCTTTAGCACACACATTAGAATTAAGCCACCATTCTAGTCTAGGTTAGGATGGCATATGTGTGATGTATATTTTGTGATAGATGATGTTAGGGTGTATGTTTCATAGATTGGATGTTAGCTCTTAGCCTAATAATATTTTTTAGGATTATGCTTAAGGGGTTACAAAAATTAATATAAATGCTTTACAGGTTCCTAAACCCCTAAGCATAATACAAGTTAGGACAAGTGGGCTTTACCCATGTGGTGCTATGCAAATTATAAAATAAGCTTGGAATTGTATATGTGGTAAGCTAACTTCTATTTTGTGTGTAGTTAGATTTGCTTTCCCATATGAATATAATTTTGCAATAGGAATTAGGATTAGTGCTATGAAGGATTAGGATGAGCGGTGGCTAGAAGGCTTAGTCTTGGGATGCCTGTGATGCCTTGGAGCAAATCAAATCAAAAGGAAAGAGAAGAAGGATATGAAGAAGTGAAGAAAGAAGACCCCATAGCATGTACTCATTCTAAATTGTAATTATTCTTTCACATTCTAAGTTATGTAAGGGTAGAGCTTGGCTACCCATCTTTTCTTTTAGATATACGGTTATCGCGACCTCTTATTCTTTTAGTAGTTTATAAAATTGATTGATGATTTGTCTAGCTTGTGCATCGATTGCATTTTTTTTATTATTTCTTAATGTTTAATACTTTAATGTGTGGCTGGATGCGATAGGCTCTTAGGATAAAAAAATTTTACCCAACTAATAACTCATAATTAAAGTTTTAATCAACTCATAACCACACCATGGGGATCTAAATAAGATAAATAAAAGATTTAGCAACCCCTTAGTTGTATGTTGTATGTCTCACATCATGCATATATCTTCTACCACTCTTCCTAAAAAATGAGATCCTCGTCCTTACACTATGGGAGCTTGACTGTGAGAACAACCCCTACAGAGCTTCCTCTCTTTTTATTTAGCCAACAATCAACTTTCATCATGCATTTAAGCATAAAGAAATCCTAAGCCTTTTTCCAAAATAACGAGTCAAAAAATGAAAAAATTTGAAAACAAATTTGCATTTGTACAAGGTCATATGCTCATACCACTCATGCTCTAGTCTCTGGGAGTAGTTTAGGACTTTAGTCTATTTCCAATTAAATAACAAAGCCTAGCTATTTTGTAAATTTATAAGGTGGACTACATTAATTTAAAGCATAGGAGGTGTTAGTAGCGGCCACCCAGGCAAAGTCCGTAAGTCAAATGGGTTTATCCTCTCTTATGGAGATGGACCCTTATGTCCACCAGTAGCTTAGATTTAGGTCACACACTAGCTTGTACTAAAGCTCCCTAGATTTAGGATCTAAGGTAGTTGTTACCTTCAAGCTACAAGGATAAATCTTTACCTCTTAAGCATTTTCACAATCTTGTGTTGATGGATTATAAGCCCTAGAAATTTAATAAAATCCAACTCAAATAAATAAATCTCTTCACTTTAAAATATATAACCCCACTATAAGATAGATTTAAATGCTCAACGGTTTCCTAGTATCATGAGCATTTTTCACTTCTTCCATTTGAGTCCAAAATAATTCTTCTCCTTGAACAATTCCACTTGATTTTTCCAAAATAGCCAATTTATTGATAGTCAGCTTTGAAATCTTTGGTGATAATAATTGTCTAGTTTAATTGAGAGTATTCTTAGAGAATTTTATTCTGAGATATAATTAACTATAGAGGCTTGCCTCTATATGGAACTTAAGAACCAATATAAACCCTACTTTATTTTTCCATATAAAGTAGAAATCTCTAGTATATTTGAAGGCCCACCATGCCTTAGAGTCCTTATTAAGTGATTAGGCCTATTGTATGGTGATATCTCTATCTTTCAAGAAAGTACATCATGCCTCATTATCATACTAGATCAATTTAATAAGTACCCTCTACGACCATAATATCCCCCTCTCAATCCAAAAAAAAAACACCACAAACTTCTTCCACTAAAGTCACCTTTGTATGATAATAAGTAATATTATCAACTATAGATAAAGGAATTCTTACAAGGCATTTGGTCAAATGTGTCTTGGTAAAGAAAGACATTCATTGTAGTAAATGAAATTCCTTATCATTTAGATGATGGCAAATAACTCACTTACTATGAGATGAATACTCATGTCGATCTACCTAAAGGTTCTAAAGGAATGTCCATGGCTAAATTGACCATCATCCCCTGATTCATGGATACTCAACATTCTAAGCTATGATAATAAAAGACCATGTAAGATTGTATAAAATAATAAAGTTGCAAAGGTGAAATTCATAACATAGCACAATCATTTCTTACTTTTTCAAAAGGGATTCTTGCCAATTTACTTATCAAGATTTTCCTCCGTCGATTGAAAAGTAATCTCACCTTCCTCTCAAACACTCAAGACTATCTCTATGTTATTATGAATAGTGGTAGGATCCACCAATTCTATAACACTCCCATCCACTATATTAATAAACACTTAAACTCACGAGTCCTTACCATTGTCCTTGGCTACGAATCTTACTCACGGTGCTGAACAAACTTTAGTATAAGGCATTGTAATGATTATTGACCTCATTATTGGATGAAGATAACATCATTCCTAAAATGGTAATTAAGATATCTAATTCTAGATTAGGAGCTTCTAATTAGACACTTAGGACACACAAGTGACCATGCACTTTTCTTGTGTTTGATCTAAACTAATGGGATTAGGTGGACTCAACCCAAAACTCAAATATAAATGAAGAACTGAATCAAACATATCCCATTTAGAACATTCTATTTGGAATGCGTTTGAGCTTAAATTAACATAATTTAGGAGATTAACCTAATTAACCTAATTAAGCTTAAAACTAATTGAACCCAAATGAAATCCAAATTAAATCAAAATCAAATGAAATGATGAAATCATAACATGAACATAAATGGAGTCAAATCCAAATCAAGGTCAAATCGGTCAACCCTCTTGACATAGGCTTGACTTATGTGGGTCCCACCAAGTTAAAGGTTAACCAACCAAAATTTTATCGAATAAATCATTTCAAGTGGTTCAAATGATAAAATACATATGAATTTAGGAAAATATAAATCCATTAAGGACTTAATTAGGCTAATTAGATCATTTGATCTAAATGGGCTTAAATGAGCCTTCTTGAATTCAAACCCGGATCAAATTAAAATTAGCTCAAATTGATTGCCCAAAATCATTTGTAAATCATAATTAAACCTAATCCAACCAATGATTAGGTCTAACTTGACCAATTTGGTCATTTAACCCAAATGAATCCAACTTAACCCATTAAGCCCAATTTAGGTCAAAATGGGTCAAAATTGAAACCAATTCTAAACTAATTAAAATTAACCATTCCAAACCATCTCACACATGTGATTAAACATGATTGGAGTCCAAATAAAATTAATTAAGCTAAATGGGTCATTTGACTCAAATGAATTCAACTTAACCCATTTAAGTCTAAATGGGTCAAGTTGAAATAAAATTAAAAAATTAATTTACAACCTAAAGAAATTAATCAATTTAAAACATCATAAATCATTAATTAAATATAATTGAACCTAAATCTAAAATCAATTAATCAAAAGAAATGCATTTGAATTGATTTAAACCCAAATGCTTCAAAGGTGATAATGAAACCTCAAAGCTTCCACCAAATCACATCCTAAGTCATCTAAACCTATTCTAAGATGAGCTTAAGGTAAATGGCGCCCAAAATTAAGTAAAATAAGAAAGTTCAAGTGCATCGGAGGGAAACATCACATTTAGAAATGAAGTAGTGCATGCAAATACAAATCCTCTCCAATCTAAGATGCTCCTATGATTCCTCCCCAACTTCATCTTCACTACCTTGGACTCATCTCAATTAACCACCCCTTGGAGCTAGCCTCCAAGGGTGGTAATTATCTTGACCAACCAAGGTAAGCTTCCATAGATAAAGCTTTTGGCCTCTCATGGAAAAACAAGAGAGAGCAATTCTCGAGACCCAATTGAGCATCCCATCACCTTCCCTAAGCTAAACGAAGATGAGCACCTTTCTCTCAACCCCACACCATCCAAGCGAGAACAACCAAAGCCACTAAAAAATGCATGGACCTTGGTCCATATAGTAATTTGAGAGGAGGTAGTCCAATTCCTTCCTCCTAGAGGCTTGATGCATCATTCCCAATCATTTTGAATCAATCTCATCATCGAAGATCATCACCGATGTGGTATGTTATCAAACCGACCTCTTTAGCTTTCGGTTTAGCTACTTTTCAAAGTGAATTTGAACTCAAGAGAGATAAAATCATATAGATGCATTATATTTGATTCACTAATGGTTTTGCAATTAAAATTGAGAGATTACATCAACTAGATCACCAAAATCATCTCAATTAATTGATGGATTATGGCTTTCTTTAAATGAGATAAAATCTCCACCGTTCATTCCTTCCATTAGGAATGGATGGTCTCCATCTAGTCGAATAGATCTATTTTATTCATATAAGAAATAACATATGCCAAAAAAAATAATGTGGGATCCACCTAGATCCCACTTTGGCCGAATCATGTGTCGCCACGTAAAAGCTGCCCCATGTGGTGCCAACCATTTAAAATAGGAAATTCCTGAATTTTTGAGTTAAATAAATATTAAAAATTACAAAGAAAAATTCAAAAATTATAAAAAAATAAAATACTTATAAAAAATTCTAAATAAAGGTTCAATGGATTCCCTTAGTGAAAAGAATCCATTAAACCCAAAATTCTTAATTTTTATTGGGTAATTCTTGGTTAATTTAAGTTTGAATGAAAATAATTAAAATCAAATTAATCTCAAATCACTATTCTAATTGAGTTGACACTTTGCGGAAATGATATTAGAGATAAAATACATATTAGACAAATTTTAATGAAATAAATACAAAGTTATGAAATTTCTAACCATAAACACAAATTTTAATGAAATAAATTAATTATAATTTAGAAAAATTATAAAAATTTATGAAACAATTAAAAGCATCACAATAAACTATAATGAACATAAATATTCCATTAAATTTCACGAAATCCATTTAAATATAAAATGATCTAATTTCATATTAATTGAATTAATTAATCCAATTAATTAACCTGAAATTAGAAAAATTATAATAAATCAACCACATTTTCAAAATTTAAATAAATACTCTATGGATGGATCTTCTAAAGAGGAATTTAGAAAATTAAAATGCTTAATTAATTTCTTGTAATCTAAGTTTAATTTTGGTTTTAGTGAAACAATTAAAATTTTAATTAGTCCTAAATCACTCATGATCAAAGTGAAATTTTAGCTAATTCAAATTGGCAAGGAAATCCTCTTTCCATAAAAAAAAAAAAAATTCAAGGCTAATTGATCTCTGGATTGAAAGTTATAAAATTTTTAAGTCTCTAGGTCAACTTACATGAAATATTAAATCAAAAAATCACAAAAGTCATAAAACTTCATAAAATCAATTTGAAACATTTTAAGTAATATTAAAACATATAAAGAAATTTTTTCAACCCTCTGAAATTAAGGAATTCAATTAATTATATATTTAAAACTTAATGAAATGATTAAGGATACAAACTTTAATCATAAATTTAAATAATCAATTAAGATCAAAATTAACCAATGAACTTTAGCATCTAAATATAAAATTCACTAATATGAAAATCCCTTGAATTCATCTGAATTAAGAACATAATCCTAAAGCATAAATATAAAGTGATTAAATAAACTAATCACACTTAAATAACTTAAATATTTGAAATGACTTAGGTTAAAATGGGCACAATCTCACTTTAAGAAAATAAATTTCAACATGTAATAACCCAACTTTAACCAAGAATAAATGAAATGAATATAATTAAGTCAATCTTAAATGATAGATTGAAAATATTGAATCAACACATTATGAATTAAATGAAATGAATTATAATTAAATAATAAGTTAATCTTAAAATGATGATTGAACAAATATTAATAAACATTATGAAATTAAAAATGTAAACAATTAATAAAAATAATAAATAAAATAAATATAAATAATAAAATATCCAAAATAAATAAATCAAGTTAAGTCAAAAATAACATCCATAAAATTAATAAATGAAAAAATGAATTGAAATTGAAAATTAAATCCAACCCCATTAACATAATATTAGTGAAATGAATAAATGAAATCAATTTAAATCAAATAAATTAAATAATTAAACAACATGAAAATAAATAAATATTTAATCAAAACAAAATGAAAACTAAAATAATAAATAAATCAAATCATTTAAACATTAATCAAACTAAGAAAAATTAACCAAATTGAAAGAAATAAAAAAAGAATGAATCTTAA
This sequence comes from Cymbidium sinense, assembly GCA_021442155.1. NCBI lineage: Eukaryota > Viridiplantae > Streptophyta > Magnoliopsida > Asparagales > Orchidaceae > Cymbidium > Cymbidium sinense. The sequence goes on from CM038230.1 coordinate 62,827,650, forward strand.
TTCAAATCCAAGACAAAAATTAAAATTTTAATCAAACCAAATCCAACCAAAAAAAAAATTCAATAAAAGGTTAATCAAGACATTTGGGATCCTAGTTTGATGCTTAGAATGAATTTTCACTTTAAGGTAAAGTCCTCATTTTATTAAGATTTAGAATGTTGAATAGAATAGGTTTCACCCAAAGTGGGATTTATTTTATTCTTCATTCTTTAAAACTTAAACTTTACTTCAACATAAAATAAACTTAAAAATAGAAATAAAATTACAAATCAATTAAATCATTTAAATTGAAATCACTCATGGTAAATTAAACTAATTTTAAGATTAAAAGAAATCAAAAGAATTAAAAAATAAAAAACTTTATAATTAGTAACATATAGTATAGTATGAGAGGGTGGAGGGCTATTGGTCTAAAGAAGGTCTCAATATCTCAATCTCTGGTATAACAATGACACGTGCCTATGAAGTGAAATTATTGAAGGTAAAATTTCAAAATCAAATTAAATTAAATTATTGAAACTTAAACTTAAAAGACTTAGCAGTCTTACCATACAAGTCTATTTCCTTCACACACTAGAATATTGTTATCGACCCTAAATTTAGTTCTGAACTGTGATGTTGATGTGATGTTATATTTTATATTATACTATGGTGTACCATTTTAGATAGGATGACTAGGATTATTTGCTCGTTAGATTGGATGGTAGGACGTTCTTTCTAGAACTAAATGTTGTCTTCTTCAAGGGGTTGTGATAAAAAGGGATTGTTGTAATAAATTATAAATAAATGTTGTTTGCTTGCAAATGCTATAAATTTTCTAAGGTTAGCCCAATATGACAAGTGGGCTTAGAAAGTAACTAATTTTAAGCGAATGTTTGTAAATATTACTACTTGTGTATTGTTTGTATTTATTAGCGTTTATTTTGCAAAGCTTAGAATTTCTTTTTTAATTTTAAATATAATTTAAGCCTAGAATTAGGTTAGGATCTATGGGGTCTAAGAATATGGAGTTGAGTACCCGGGTGGTCTCTGTGAAGACTAGAGGAGGTCTCTGAAGGAGATGATTACGGAAGAAGACCCTAGATCTCGACTAGTAATTCTAGGTCTATAAGGTCGAACTTCGGCTACTTTTTTTTTTCCGGGTGTACAGTGAGTTCAGCCTATTCTTTTAATTTAAATTTAGCTTGATTTATTTTGGGTGCACCATAGAATTAATCTATTTTTCTATGTTTCTTTCTATGCTATATTTTCTATGATAAATGCATGGTTGTTAGGCTCTTAGAAAACTAAATTTTTTACCAAACTTAAGTCTACATAACTTAAACAAAAATAAAAAAATGAAACTTCTTACATAAATTAAAACCCTAGGAATAAATTAAAATCAACTAGAAATAACTAGCTTTTATAAACCATGATAGTATATTACTCTAACTATGTGAATTGGACGCTTCACTTATTCCACATAAGAGGCATCTAACCTTCGAATGATCACCTTCTTGGGGAAGTATGTCTTTTCTTCTTGATTTGGCCCATGACCACTTATAATTGAATCTCATTGTAAGCATAAATTGCATATCCTAAAAGGCCTTAAACGAATTATGAGTCAAAATATTTAAAATTGAAACTTATTGCATTAAAGTGCATATCATACGACATGATCCTAGGGATTAGGGAGTAAGTCTAGGTTAAAATTCCTTTCTCAAATGAAGCGACTAACCATCATGCATAACATAAAGACCGACATCTTGGATTTAAAATTTTCTTAAGTGGTGTTAGTGACAACCCTTCCAAGCGGTGATAAGTTGAAGAGTCAATGATAGGTTCCTTTCTCATGCAAGAAAGAGATCCGATAATTCGAGAAATTATATTTGGTCAAGCTCCTTGACTTATGTCAATAGCATTATAGACTTAGGTTATGAAGCATCCTTCTAGGAATAAGTCTTCAACCCTAGGCATTTTTGTAGTCTTGTGCTAAAATTTAAGTCATAGGTTTCAAATAAAATTTTAACTTCGAAACTTTATTAAATTAAATTCTAAAATTTAAAGCCTAATGATAGGATAATTGATGTGCCTACTGGGCATCCCGGTATCTATTAGTATTTCTTACTTTATCCCAATTGACCTTAAAAGAACTCTTCTCCACTTTGAAGTGTTCCTTCTTGAAATTCCAAATTTAATCATCTTTCAAAATCGACATTGAAATCCATAGAAATAAGAGCATATTTCTTTAACCAAGAGTATTCTTATGAAAAGATCCTCATTCATAAGATGTAATTAACTATAAATGCTTGCTCTTATAGGGAACTATGATCTCAATATAAAATAAATCTTGTTACGCTATTTCATGTAGTTCAAGGAAAGAATCTCTAGAATATTAACAAAACAAATTAGGAGTCCTTATTTATGTGATTAAATCCATTATAGGATAACATGTTTATCTTTCAAGATAATATGTTTATTGTAATGACAAATTTTATTACCTAAATAAGAAATCTCTAAAATCTATGAGGTGTCACAAATTTTCCCCACAATGATCACTTCAGCCTTTTTAATTTTTTTTCTTTACAAACTGATCAACGCTCAACAAGATCTATATCACTATGAGGTTTTTTTGGAGTCCTTGATGAGTGTTCACTTTATCAACAAGAGAACTTGAAAATGAAAGATGAGATGTATTCCACAAAAAAACTAAGGCAAAGAAAACCATCCCATGGGCTCAAATCTTTTCTATGGCTCAAAGCAAGGAGAAAACTCTAAAAGAAAGGGTCAAATCAAAGAGATGTGATGTAAATATCAGAAAGCCTTTTCGTCATATTTTTGGAATTAAATGCTAATAATTAATATCTATTTTTATCTTCTATCATTTTCACGAGTTGCCTCTATAAGAAGCAGAAGAATTGGGAGCTAAATATATACCCATGGAGTGCACATAGACTCAACATGTACTTAAAATTAACAAGGGATCATCATAAGAGCAACCAATTTCAAACAACCGATCTAATGGCCCATAAAGAGTCACTCTAAGAGCATGAAGGAAGATCATCTTATTTAAATGACTAGCATTAAGCTACTCACCTCGCATATGGAGACTTGCCTACATACAGGAGAAAATATAGCCCAACCTCACATTAGACAACTTGCCCCACTGATACTAGTGACCACACTTGAGAACTCATCACCAAATATATACCAATTGCCCACTCTTCATATCATGGGAGAGCTCCTTCTTATATAACTAACATAGTTGATTTGTACTTTACTTATGTGGCCTCCTTCCAGCCCTATGAAAGGTGAGATTCTAGAGGAGGCATAGACTTCTTCTTTTCCCTAGGATTTTTTTCCCATTAAGAGAGAGAGAGGAGGGGAGAGATTCTTGTCCTATGACCCCTAGTTGTACTTTTATTCTCTAATATTTTTTATATTTTTATTTTCTATTCATTTTCTCTCATCTTATTTAATCTTACTCTTCCTGTGCCTAAAAAGATTTTGCATCTCTCCACAAATAAATAATGCAATAAAATTTATTTTTACTTGACTTGTTTTTTGTAAGAAATAAAGTACAAATGATTAGTATTTTACTCACAGGATTTGTAAAGATAACACTATATTCTCTTTTGTGGGTGATAATATTTAGTTTTGTTTAAAAATATGTGCATAGTTTTATGGCACATAAGAAGCAAAAAAATTCTCTCTCTCTCTATATATATATCATCAAATTAAATTAGAAGTAAATTTTGTCAGTTAATTTAGTTAAATAAATTACAAAATTACATCTGAATTTAAGTTTCATATATATTAAATTTATAAAAAAACAAATTTTCATTAATGTAAAAAATCATTGCGGTTGCTGTGCACTCCATCGGGGTCCTGGGAGAACCCGTCTTACCTCCTACGTGGTTCTGTCTGGTTTGATATCAGCATAGTAAACGACTGGAATGTTAGAGCTTTTAATTGGCTTATAATACATTAAACTACTATCAAATGATAAAATAGCAAGACATGATCATATATAACTATATAATTATAATAATGAATGCAACTTTAATATAAAGTAGTAAAACTCGTGAATATTTTGCGCTTTAAAATGTGCAAAAGTTGTCTCGACTGAGATGTCTAAATCTGAAAAATTACATCATCATGATATTAATAAAATTATTTGAAATAATCCTTGATACAATAACGCTTAATGTAAAATATTTAAATATATAATCATATATTTATAATAATTATAAAATTCATTAATTTACGGTCTAATAAAATCAATAACATTTTTAAATTATGCCCGATTTAAGTTGGACTAATAATGAGATTGAGGTTTAAAATATCCTTATAAAATAAGCTAAATTTATAAAATAAGTATCAATTAAAATATAATTAGCAATTTATGTGTGTTTTTTAAAAAATTAAGAATAGATATACCTCGTTGAGCGGACGACTTGCTATTCATGTCACTCCTGACTCATGTCATTAAATGAACGACTAGATTCAGGGCAAGTTGCCCATTAAATGGGCGACTTGTTTGTAATGCAAAAAGGCCATTAATTAAGCGACTTGCAGCTATTTAAAAAAAAAATGAAGCGAAATAAGGGGTTATTTGGTTGTAGAATTTGAGCGATTTAAGCGGATTTAACTTAAATCTAGCCAAACGATATTTTTGGACAAGTTAAATCCACTGCATTTTGAAATCTAAAGCCTATTTAGCATGGTTAAATCCATCTTTACTAAATCTTGTTGATGGTCAATTCCATTGCTCTTACTTGAGAGTATTTAACCTAGATATGATGGTCAATTAAGTCAATTTTGATTCAATCATATCATGACTATTTAAAACTCATTGTGGTAGTTTAAATAACCACAGACTTGACTCTATATTTATATTCTTATATGGGATTTAATCATTTTATTTTGAGAGTATATAATATTTTGTTTAGTCAAATTAAATCAAAGAGATGTTTAGCAAACATGAATCATTATTGTAAGGCAATCTGAAACATAGATAATCAAATTAGCAAAAAAAGTACAAATTAAATATACATGCAGTAAGTAAAATAAGATAGCCCAAAGCATATGAATAACATGATGTATCCCATCTCCTAGAACTATCGACATTTGTTTATGTGGAATCACATCACTTCTAGGTGTGTAATGATCAGTGATGGATACCGATAACGCAAGTGATGTTAACCTTCCAATGCATGCTCTTCCTCAACCTGTGGTATATCAACATGTGACGTTGCTCCAAAGTTTGACTATGATAATCGTGATTCTCCCAATGGAATCCAAAATGGCGGAGAGACTACATATGGTGATGGGGTAATCTGTTTATAGAGCTAATACTAAGAACTATGCTAATAAGTGGATGGACCGAGGTCAACATATGTAGATGGTCCTTGCTACTAATATTGTTTGGGCATGATGACCTATAATCACCAACATTTTTGCATAAGCTATTTGAACAACTACTACGCGCCTCTACTTTCATCTATTGTATTTTTAAATCTATTAGTGTGTGGTCTTCCTAACCTCCTGTATAAGTTGGTGATAACAACCCAAATATTCTTTGATTATAAGTTAAGTCACTCAAATGATCCGGTAAATATAAAACTCAACTACATATGTTTGCTTATATAGATGCGTGTGTAATATTTTGTCGTTGGTCAAGTGATTTAATCTTCTATATCATAATGTTGTAATTGAATGTGCACAAGGTAAATGGTATATTTCAGGTTCTACTACAACTACACCTACACACTACGTGAGGTGAGATCAATTATGAATGATCTACAAGACATATTGAACACTTACAACTCTCTAAATTTTATATTAATTGGCTCAAGAAAATGTCTACCCTCGATTCATATTGATGTAATAGACTTCATATCCATTGAGTCAACATAAATACGTTGGAGTCTTCCTATCGAGTTGCACTATCCTATTTAGAAATAGTGAAACAATATTATAGTAAATTGCATTGATTAGAGCTTCAATTGGAAAACCCCATGCATGCTTTAGCACTCTAATAAAATATTTTAATGCATTGTTCATCATAATTTCATAATGCATTCCACTATCATACACAAAAGCCACTTGGTAATATCACATTCAATTAGCCATTAGTGCCACGACCTTCACATTCTTGATGTCCATGTAACGATTAAGCGTTTAATCATCATCGATGTTACTAGCCATATACATTTTTTGACATAAGAATTCAACATCTCCAATGCCTATTTTTGAATAGCTTTTTTTAAGTTTTCACAGATGTCTTAAACAATGCCAATGCGCCTATGGAAATGCCTCTTTGCAACCACAAAGTAAATTGGCATGTTTGTCCGAATGAATACACAAATCACATCATGTATAAACTCTGGAAATATTTCTTAGAGATAAATCAAAAACCAAAGCCGGATTCATTTGATTTAGATTCTACTAAGGCAAAGGCTAAAGGAAATAATCCATTATTACCATTGATTCCTACGATAGTCAAGTTTCAGTAGTACTTTCCAAAAAAAAGTACTATCAATGCTCAAGACCAAACAACAACATATCCAACCTAAAATCAATGGACCAAAGCCCAAAAAATTCTCTAAAAATGATGGGAGGTTATTGATTGTATTCTATAAATTGTACCTAGTAAAACAAAGTTCATTGCTTCCATAAAAATATTGAGACCTATATGACTCTTCCCAATTGTCAAAATTGCCTTTATAGTCTTACACCTTGCATCCCAAGCCTTCAAATGAGATACTTTGATATTAATTTTTGATTCTATTTTACTAATAATCTCTCAGTTTGAAATCTATTCGATGATTTATCACATGTAAAATGAAATAAGCAATAAATTTGAAAGTGCAGATGATGACCACTATCTATTAATGCATTTATGCATATGTGATCATCTCTAATTTGTGATATTCTCCAAGATCCTCCTAGACTCTTACTGCAATAATAATGTAATCGCCATTGACATGCTCTATTAGGGTTATTTTGTTGTGCACAAATTACTATGAAGCTCTTGAATTTGATGTAACTATTTTGAACTAAATATTATTAAAATGATTTGAAATAATTCTTAATACTATAATGCTTAATATAAAATATTAAAATATATAATCATATAGTAGAAATAATTATAATGTTAATTAATTTTATGGTCAAATAAAATCAATAACATTTTTAAATTATGCTTGGGTAAAGTTGGACTAATAATGGGATTGAGGTTCAAAATATCCTCATAAAATAGGCTAAATTTTTTAAAATGGTATCAATTAAAATACAATTAGCAATTTAAGTATGTTTTAAAAAAAATTATAATGTGTATGTCTCGTTAGGCAGGACTTGTTATCCAGTCGGCTCTACTAGCAAGCATCAAAACGACTTGTATTCATGGGCAAGTCTATTAAATGGACAACTTGCTTGTAGTGCCCCATGCAAGTTAGCATCTTTATTCATATGAATGAAAGTCAACATTAACTTTTGATTGGTAAATTCATGTTCGCATAAATAATGAGATTTGAATACATGGTTTATGAAGCAACATAATTAAATTATGTGAGAAAACAAATTATCGTGAATTCAATTCCTCATAACTTGGTTGTGTCATAGTTGTAGCTAGTGAAATGAAGCCACCATATAATTTGATGAAATATTTTGTTGGCTTTACGAAAGTGTCAACATGCGAAAGTATTGGAATGTTTCACTTCTATGTAAAGCACTAATGTCTAACGAGAATTTTCTTTTATTATGACATCACAAACTTCATCAACATAAATGAATGATGTTATAAAGACATTTCTCATAAGAAAAATAACATGTTAGATTAACTATGTAACTTTCAATCAATATGTTGTCCCTAAAATTTTATGTCTTAAATCATCCAAGTTCATGTGTTTTGAACTTTCTTGGGTTGATTTCTTCCACCAACATAAGTTGGAATAAATTGATCATCAATACTTAGTTCTCTATCTTAGAATAAAATCAATGAAACCAACTCTCGACTCATTGTGGAAAATAATATACCCTAAATACTAAATAAATAGCTCAAATATAATCAATCACACTAAGGAAGAAAAGAGTAACCTCGTAAATCCACTTACTAACAAAATTTAGAAATTTAAGATTTAACTTGGTAAACCAAAAGATGTCGATGATCACTCAAAAAACACCGTTGAGGATGCTCTCCACCATCTTTATTGGATGGGTAGGATTATGTTTTTATGAATTGTTTATACATGTAAATAAAGCTATCAAAATTAATATGAATATACATTGGAATGAGATTAAATAAGTATGTGCCTTTGTGTTGAGGAAATGAGGTAATCAAATGACCTCCTTGGGCTACTTAAAACCTCATATTCTTAAGATGTCCAACAATATATCTTAAATATATATGAATGTATATACAATTATAAGAATAAGTATCATGCAAAAGATTATATTTTTATTGAATTATTTATATATGTAAAGTAAATCTCTATCCAAATTCTAATATGAATATACATAGGAATGAGATTAAACAAGTACGTGCCTTTGTTAACTAAGAAGAAAGTGAGGTAATCAAATGACCTCCTTAGGGCTACTTAAAGCCCGTATTCCCGGATGTTCGGACTATATACTTATCATCATTCAAATAAATGTAAATCCATACATGAAAGTAAGAAAGAGAGCAAAACTTTCACATGTTTAAGCTATAAGAACATGCATCCTATACATATATTTATTTCTAATTTTACTCCAAATTTTCTTCATCTATTTATAATTTTCAAAATAATTTTAAAATTTATTAGTGATAATAGCCACACATATAATAAGATTAAGCCAACACAAGCAATTTTACATAAGTAAATTTCATTTGATCATTTTGATTTTGAAAATATGAATGCATGATATCACATGACATACAACATTTATGGTGATTGAATAGGAATAATCAAATATAGCAATATAATTCATTCAATTACATCAATTCTAAGGACAATCATATTAAATAAAATTACTTAAGGAAAATCATGGCTTCTTATTAAATTTGATTTTGAATTTTGATTGAAATAAAATAAGAGAAAATACTTGCTATTTTTTATCACAACCCATGTTGATGATTTAATATTTTTAAGGAGAAGTAATTAGATAAATTTTATGAATTAATTATGTTAGAATCATTAAGTAATTCATTTAATTACCAATTCTATGCTTCTTTAATTTAATTAATCACTTATTCATGAGCCTCAAATGATATGCACATGAGAAATTGAATTTGCAATGCTCTTAAAGGACCTAATGCAATAAGCTCATATTTAAGTGATAATTAGATTAAGGAATATAATTAAGTACTTTTATAATTTTCATATACCCATGGGTTAATCATAATTTTCTTAGGAGTCTTTATGTTGTAACATAAAGAGGAACCCATGATTTGAATATTAATCATCCTGGAGTGATTATCAATTTAAGTTTATTAATTTTATTTGATTATTGCCTAATTAATCTATTAATTAAATCTTGGATTAATTAAGCCCTAGATGGAGAGATAATTAGGAAAATGACTAAGGAAGAGGCTTTAACCATTTACCCTAATCAATCTTACTTAAAGAACTAATTATTGTTAATCATTTAAATTTCAATGTCTAATAATTTTAATTAGGGTTAATTTGACTAAGGAGGGTTGTTAAGCTTGAGATTTTAAATTCTCCTAATTACCTAGCCAATAAATCCCAAGAAAAATGTGGGAGAAAGAGGACATCCCAAGAAATCAACACACTTAATTTGGGATTAATTAGCTAAGTGAATAGGACTTAATTAAGTTAATTAAGATAGCATTCAAACCTTATAAGCTTTGTTCACTATTCAAAATTTAATGAAATTATTTTTATTAAATTTTCCTCCATTTAACCTTTCCAAAATGGGTTTATTTGTATTTTTTTGTACAATTAGTTATGATTTTTGGAAGTTTCAGCAATTAATCATATTTTAGACCTTAATTAATCCCTAATCTAGTACACGAAGCGACATGGTAGCACTTTCCATGTGGCATCATGGGATTGACCACTTAAGCTTTCCAACAAGGCGGTTGAGTCTGACATGCGCATTCATCCCCACCATCGATCTGGATCGGATGGTGATTAATAGATCTAATGGGATTAAAATTGAATTTTTAATCGATTAAATCACTAGCGTCCATTCCAATCATGCGGAATAGATGGCGGATGATCCTTCGTCCCAGTGATGGAAGATGGACCGTCCTCCCTCCCCGCTTCGAGCTCTCCCCACTCGATCCAGCTCTCCGAGCTCGTAAGGCATGGGATTGACTCCAAATCATTCAAGAAGGGGATCTAGGGATCCTATAGTGGGATTCACACAAAAACATAATTGCCTTCACAAAAGACCAACTCCTATTGGATATTTTATAGTTTGTTAAAGTTCACCTCGTCGAGCTTCGGGATGATCTATCGACCGAGGTAGCTTGTCTTGAAGAGACAAAGCCATCGAGAAGCTTAGCCTTTACTCCTAGCGATGGCTCACGTGGACCATCGTCCGGAATCCTCGAGTTTCTCTTGGATGGGTCTCCAATGCTCGAATTGATCCAAATCAATTTCTTCTTAATCATCGAGCTAGGAGAAGGTGTGGGTGAAGTTAATTTAGAATTGGTGATGTTTGAGAGGAGTTGGATGGAGTGGAGGCTGGTTTCATTGACTTTGATGTCCGGGAATGGGGAGCTCAAGGGAGATTGGGAACTCACTAGGGAAGGTCGCCTCTACTCTCTCAAGCTCTAAGAATGGTCTCTCTTGCTTGGAATGGAATGGGGAGGAGTATACCCTCCTCCTTGATGGTGACACGATGGCTTGGGTTGGCTTTACCTTGGGTAGATATTTGACCTATGCAGGTGGCAAGACATCGGAGGGATGTTGATGTAGCTCGATTTGAGTGGGTGAGGGTCGAGGTGGGTTGCCATGGCTTGTCCTTGCTTCCCATGGTGAGCTAATGAAAGGAGGTGGGTTAGCTCACCTCCCTTGACTTATGGCTAATCCAACCAGCTTTGGGTCGGGTTAGCCAGTGAGGTCCAAACTAAGCTAAGGGTGGTCACAAGTGCAAAGGAGGGGTTTGACCACCCAAAAGTGGGTTTTATCTCATTTAGAGTGCTTTACCCAATGGGTAATGGGTCAATTTAATTTTGTTTAGGTTGGGTTTGATTTGGCTGACCCATGGTGACCCAAGGATGGGTCATGCCAAGTTTGAATGGGTTTGGAGTTGGTTTGATTAGGTTTGGCTCAATTTGATCCATGTAGCCAAATTGGGCTAGGTTTGGTTGTTGACCAATTGGTCAAATTGGGTCAAACCATGGATTGAGACAATTCAAATGATGATTTTGGATATTTGGATTCAATTGGTTTGATTTGATTTTGATTGGATTTGAATTTAACTCATATGGGTCAAATGGGCTAAGTTGAACAATTAGGTCAAATTGACTAAATTGGCTTGGGTTATGTGTTGGTTTAGGTTCAATTGATGATTTGAAGATGATTATATATTTTGATTTCAATTAATTTGGATTTAAGGTTGAATTAGGCCAATTTAGGCTAAATGGATCAATTGGGTTGACTTTGTCAAATTGGGTTCAACCATTGGTTTTATCATGTTCACAAATCAATTTATTATGGATTTAGTCATTGGTTGCAATTAATTTGGATTAAGATTTTATTGGGCCCAATTTGGTCTTTTAGTTCAAATTGGGCCAAGTTAGTCAAAGGGACAATTGGACTTGGTTTGGCTCAATTGATGGTAAACTCATATTTAAGGATCAATTTAAGGTTGATAGGAATCATTGATTTCAATTAATGAATTTTGGAATGAAGTTTGCTTCAATTTGGTTCATATATGCTAATTGGGTCAACTTGGGTCAAGTGACCAAATTAGCTTGGTTTGGTCCAATTGATTATAATTGATCAATCAAGAATGATCAACAATCATTGCAAGAGATTTTGAATCGGTTGGCTCAATCTAATTTAGGTTGGATTAGAGTTTGGTTCAAATGGATCCTTTAGGTCACTTTGAGTCAAGTAAACCTTATGGGTCAACTGAATTGATTTTGGGTTGAATTAGGTCGAATTCAATTTAATGATTGGTTTAAAATTGATTGATGGCTTTGATTGCAATTAATTTGGGTTAATTGGATTTTGGCTCACTTTGGAGATTTTGGGTTCAAATGGCGACTTAGGTTGATTGAGTTGATTTGATCATTGGGTTCGATTATAGATTTTGGAAGAGTTTGGAATGTTGGAGTGCTTTTGTGAAAATTAATTGAATTTGGTTTTATTGAAGGAATTTTGGGTTAAGTCCCTTGGATTGGTTTAGGATAGGATTGGGTTTAGATTTAGATCATTTGGCTTGGAGCTTGGATATAAAATGGAATTCAAATTGGATTTTGATTGGATTGAGTTGGGATCGGTTGGTTTGAGATTTGGTTTTGGCTAAGGAGGTAGGGATAGGTTTGGTTTAGGCCATAGAATATGTAAGTTTCCTTGGGTCCTAAGGTATAGCATAAACCTGGCCTACCATCCTAAAGTCTCTGGTTTAGGATTAGTATTCTCACTAGAAGTGTCATATGTGGAGGTTAGTGTCAGAAGATTCATAAGTAGATGAGTCAATCCTCACTACAAAAGTGAGGTCAACATGCATCTAATCATATTTACAATCATATTCTCTTACACAATAAGATGAGTTAATTTAAAATCACATCTAATCGGGATCATAATTAATAATTTAGCCAAGCCTATGGTTATAAAATGAGCAATAAATGCCTACATATGCACCAGGAAACTTAGGCCAAGGTGAGTTGAATCAAGTCATGAGACTACAAGCTTTTCTTAAGCCCAATATGTTCAAATAATCAAGTTGTAGACTTGGACATATAATATTTTGATCTAATTGGGTTCATCAACTTAGATGCACATAATTTTCAGGTCAAATCAAATCATATAAAGGTCAAGCTCAAGCTCACCTCCCACCACAAAAAAAAGGAAAAAAAGAAAATAACAATCTACCATATATATATATCAGATCAAAGTAATCAGGCAAAAGGAACCACATAATTCATGCCCAAATCAAAATTACATCACGTAAAACCACCCAATTTGAATCCCCAACTCCCATCTCCTCTTGCTAAACAAAGGACTAACTCAAACCACATTACATACAATTTCGAGCTTGTCCCATATCAAGCCAGACCCATTATTCGCAACACTAACCTCCATCTCCTTTCACTTATCAAAGGACTAACTCCCAAGTACTACCTATAAACACGAGATCCAAATAATAATTAACCCTAGCAAGCTACAAAAAGCCAACTCCATATTCCGCTTAAGTAGATGTGGTCCAACACAAACCATCATCCATCATCCAACTATCAATCTAAACATAGATATGGCCTGCGCACACATAATGGATGGTGATGGTCATGTGCACAGTATAAATGGACGAGGGCCCCATAATGGTTGTATTCTCCATCCACATGCATTGTCATGCCATTTATGCCATGGATGTTCATATGTGCCATGGTGGCTCTGGTTGCTCTCTTAATATCTCATGTACGTGCATCTCGGCCATTCGATCGCACATTTGAATGCATGAGATGGCACTATAAGCACTTAATAGATCGGGAGTGATGAAAGCGCTAGCTGCTCCGGTGGTCCTCATGGACTTCACTTTCAATCATTATAATCGGCTATGAGTTAAAGCTCATTCGGGGCAGATTTTTCCAGTTAATGAAATTAACATTTCAAAAACAGTAACAATGCTCCCTTTTCTCATTTAGCTTCAGCTCAAATTTGACTTATTTGAAACTAAATGAGACGTTTTTTGTGCTAATTATTTTAAGCTTTGTTGCTATCAGCTGTTTATTTGAATATTTTATTATTCGAATATAAAATAAAAATTGTTAACAATAAAGTTTAATAGAAAATTTTGTCTACCTATGTTTCATAATATAAGTAATTAGGCAATATCTTTATTTTATATTTTTGGTGGAATATATTTGAAAATATTTTAGAACAAAATTACGTCAAATAAGAGATAAACACTTATATTTGTAGAATCAAAGTCTTCTAGAAGTGATTCAAATTAGGATCAAACGAAGGTTCAAATGCTGGCTCTTTTTATAAATTGACTGGATCTTTTGAAAGCACAATAGTTTAAAATAAATTTATTTCTCAAAAAAAGAAATTTAAATATTAACAATATTTTATTCTAGTTTACAAATAATAAAAAAATAGAAACTAATGCCCTATCCTTATATCAATTTTTCTTTTAAATCTGGCAATAATATTAGTATTTTCTTTTAATACAATCAAATTATTGTGCAACTATTTAATGTATATCCTTCTCGACTCCAGCAGGGTTTCTTGTTTAAAAATTAGAGAAAACGATTGTCTTTTCACTAATTTAAAATTTTTTTTTTAAAATCATAAACAATTTTTTTTTGTTTAATTTAAATCCTGCAACTGTTTTCATTTAACAAAATTATCCATTCATTTGAAGATCAACTGGCCTTCGATTTAGTTCTACAGCTCAGAAACTCAGAAAAAAATATATTATTATTTAGCTAATTTACACCTTCATTCATAAATATTTTGAAAAGAAAGTGTGGTTTACCACATCTGCAGAGTCGCGTGAAGCACAAAACAAAGTTAGTTGACCTTCTCCTAATTTCTGGCCGTCTTGCTTCTTAAGGGACATGCATTAATATAACCTTGCCAAATTGAACCATCATCAGCTAAGCTGTTCATTCAATGATTGCAGGAAAAAGGAATATCTAGTTGTCACATCACCACTAGGCCAAAGAAAATTTAACCTAACAAACTTTGTTAAAACAAGCCATTCTCATTTATGTTGATGATTAACATCAGGCTTGTTTAATTCGAAGTCAATATTTTATGTCTGTTAAGGGTTTGATCAAATTCGGTTTGAAACTGGTAAAATCCACTTTAAATGACTATATTGGTTTTAAATGACTATCTTTATTCTTCTCGCCAAATTTGTAGCTGTAGATATCTGTGCGAAGATAAGACAGTGCAATTTTTGGCTGTTTAAAGGTAAAATCAATCTGGAAGGAAGTAACTAATGTGTTCTATTTTTACTGAAGTTGTTAAGAACTGTTTTCAGAGTTCATTGTTAGCTAAACTGGTACAAGCAGACGTAATGACTTAACACGTTTGACTTCAACTTTAAAAACTAAAACAAAGTAAGTTAATAGGAAAATGAAGACAGCAAATAAAATAGTAGTTTTACTATCCTTGAAATGAGCAGATGACTCAAATGAGTGAATTACTTGAAAGCAAATAGAACAAGTTTCAGTTACTAAGAATTGAAAATGAAAGAGAAGAAGAGTGAAGATATTGCAATAAAGAGAAAAGATTATGGATTCTATAGGGTAGAAAGAATTGCGCGTCCATTGAAGACTTGCACAAGGCCTTCGTTTTCTTTCCTAATGAGAATATCATTATGAGTTATTATTTTACTAAATCTTAAACGAGGATGAGAGAAGCAAGGTATGAAAAGGAAAATTTGGTGATGATGAGCCAAGATAAATTTTCTCTGACTTGAGTGCAGTACACACGAGGAGAAGCCATAGAAGTATGAAACCACTTGGAATATTTCCCTTGATCTGAGAATTACAGAAGATCATCTTGACCACATCAAAAAAAATTGTAGTATTGAATAAGAGTTATGAAGGGGTGGCATCAGGAAGTGGTTAAGAACAATCCCTACACCTGCAACAAATTCTTTCTACCTATATCATTTCAAATCTTGATTCTTCCATTACCGCAGAATGATTCATGCGCTTGTCTTTAATTTGTATACCCAAGATATGCGATGCTCAATGAGTGTTTGTAGGTGGCATGGAATCTCTCACTTACAGACTTTACAAGTATGGGATGAAATCTATACAAGTGAATCACTCGTCATCAGATAGTCTAAATCCAACAATTTATCTCACATAGTAGGATTCGACCCTTTGATGGGTGAATGCAAAGAAAGAATGATCAATCCTGTCAATCAAGATCCGATAACATACCATTCATATGAAGACTTGCCCACATAAAGTGACCAATATCAAATACACATTAGAAAACACATTTTAGCATTAGCGATTATGCTAAGATGACTCATCACTCGACACTTCATACTCTCCTCCTCGCGTTCTTTTCTCTCATGAAACCGACTTAGCTAACGCATTTCTTCTGTAATCACCCGACCCTATTAGAAAGGCAGAATTTTGGGAGGGGATCTTTTTTTTTTCTAAGTTTTCAATACTTGTATTTTCTCCTGAAAGGAGAGGAGAGGTCTTTGTAATCTAAGTTTCTAGCATAGTAGGATTTCTTATATTTTTGCTTCTCTCTATCTCACTTTTGCTCTACTACTTCACTCAACTTGATCCCTTCTCTCAGATGCCTAAGAGGTTCTGCTTTATTCCATGGATAAATTCAAATTCAATACTTTTAACAATTAGTGCAATGAAAGCTATCATCATATGCCACACTCATTGAAATGACCCAAAAATGATTCTTCTTCATATTATGACTTTTATAGAAATCACAATTATTCCATTAAGCAATGTGTCTTCCATGAGAAAGAAGTTAAAACATCTCATTATATTGGCAATTATAGAAGAACTACATTTCATCTATACATGAGGAGTATGATAAAAGTAAACATTTTAATTCAAAAGTTAATTTTTAATTATACTAAATTATTTATTGTAAATCAATTTCACATATTATCATTTTATAGAACCTTTACGTCATTCATCTCATATTTTCATGAATCCTAGATTTAATATTAATTATAATTTCCATTAAAAATATTATTATATCTTATCTCCCTTTAAAAAAGTCCTTGTGAAGGCAAGTATCAATCAATATTTCACTCATATAGAACTTTAGAAGTTATATGCTTGATTCTTAATGTTGTACATGAATGTCACTAGAAATCCTTCTATGAGCAAGTATCAAACATGATCTCCATTCATCTAAAAATCTAGAAGACATTCTAAAAAGAATACTTCTAAGGGCACCAAGTATTGGTTAGAATGCTCATTAGGAAGTCCTTCTAAGGGCAAATAATATATAAAATACTACTCTTCTAAACAAATGTTAGAATCTATATTCATTAGAATATCCCGACAAGGACAAATGATACATATAATCTCTACTTTTGTGAAATATCATTAAAAAAAGTTGTAGATATAATATGCACTTACCTAAAAAAATTTTAAGGACATTAGCTCCAAAAGAGAGAGGGACACCTATGATCTAAAAAATTAAAATATAAAGATTTCAATGGCATAAGCTCTCAAAACAATAGGATTTTCACTCATTAAGGACCGAAAAAAGCATAAGCCTCAAAAAATATATAATATTGGATATGATCTTCACTAAATATAACCATAAGCACAAGTGGTAAACAAGATCATCAGTTATTTCAAAATTTTGAGAGCATAAGCTCCATAAGAAACATTATCTCCATTCATATATGAACCTAGAATGCTAAGAATATAAGCACTACAAGATACATGATTTTCACTTATTTTACTTAAAGTTGAGGACATAAGCATTACAAAATGCAATTTTATTATTTTTTTTAAAAATGTAAGGGCATTAGATCTGGAAGGTACAACTCCACTCATATAAAACTTTTAAAAAATATATGCCTTAAAGTTATCTAATATTGAATATGGTCTCCATCAAAGTCCCCAAAGTCCCTATTAAGAGAACTGATAAATATATTCTCCATTTTTTTAATAATCCCTTTGGGGAATAAGCTCTAAAAGGTATATAGTTCATGCTTATTTATATAGAATAAAGTACTAATTTAGATGTCCTATTGGGCATTTAATATTAGACAAAATCTTTCTAAGGATATGTACAAGGGTTTATTATCACATAAGCCCTAGAAAAGTATAATATAGGAAAAGTAAAGACTATCTAACTCTATTGTTCGATGATTCAAAACCAATGTATTTTATGTGGGGAAATACATATCACTACTTAACTTCGGGCCTTACTTCAACAAACAAAGCTTCTGTACAAGAAAAGAATTCAAATCAATGGACTTGCTTATTGAAATAGACCAAAATTAAATATTCTCCATATCACAACTTTTCATAGAAATCAACCACTTCATTTAGCAATGTTCCTATTTTAAAAAAAATTTAAATTAAACACCTCATCTTATTGGGATTTCTAGAAGAATTTATAACTAGGCAAGTTTTATCTCTATAAAAAGAATATGATTCAAGTTAACTTTATAATTTATTTTTTCCACCATATGTATTACCATACATAATCATCTAATGAAGGATTGATTTATCATAACTAATCACCTCATTTAGAGCATGCTCCTCCATTTACCTTGAGGATTTCATAAGTGAAAGAGGGTTGTCATGCTATTTTTATTATGAATATGAAATAACTATGAATAGTCCTATTAGATCACATGAATAGAAGTCTTCTTTCTATAAAACTCACTTGTTTGACCCAATGTATTTTTCTATAATGATAATGTAGAACAATAATATCTAACAATAGCCACTTCAAAATTGTTATAAAAATATATTATATCAAATTTTATAATGATAATGTAGAGCATTAATTGCAATTATCTTTTTTTATGTAATTCATCAAAATTTCATGTTTTAAAAACATAATCTTAATTTCATGTTTTGACAAGATAAAACAAGATAAGACCAGTTATGTGAAGAGCTCATTGCTATGAATCTAAATGAAATTGAATTGAATGCTTGAAAATGTAATTGGAAACTTCTCAATATCATTTGGAGGGTCAAATGCCTTTTAGATCTAATATGCTTGTAGAGAAAATAAGCATTTCAATAAGATTAAATAAAAGAGCCCAAGATCATCTAATTTATATATTATAAGGGCTATATAATATTCACAAAAATATCAACTCATTAAGCGGGATCTTTCTGGACCATTTGATTGAGCTTTTAATGTTATAAAAAAATCATAACACCTTTACATGGTTAAAGATGATTTTTCAAGTAATGGATTCAAGAAATTTGAGAATTCCAAGGCTTTTTTGTATACCTCTGCTCATTAATTCACCTTTGTCAATGCCCATTGTCGAGTATTACTAATTGTTGCAATTGATCACAACTAATATTGGACATCAACAACTACCATATACCATCAACCATCATAACAGATGATGATATTCATCAATCATTTAGATGCTCAGCATCTTTACCAATTTATAAGATTTTATCTCAAATTTTTGATGATAGAGAATCACATATTTTTGTAACTTTTAGACTTTAGTAATTATTTTAATAAAGTGAGCCTCTATAGCTTTTCTCATTCATGTTTATTCAATACTAGTTAGGGTTGTCAAAAAAGTTCATGTTTCATTTGTTAAGCAAGCAAGTCAATACAAACTAATATTTTAAAGTCAATTTATAAATTAATTAGTCAAATATGAAATCTCTCGTTCGATGTGTTCGCTCATTTTTTGCTTGAAATAAAAGTGTATATATATATATATATATATATATATATATATATATATAGACACACACACACAAAATTTTATAGTTGCAAGCATTCTCCATATTTTCAGATTATTACTTTTTCGGTCATTTCAAATAATTTGGAAACAGAATAGAGTAATTTTGAATGAGCAAACAAATGTCCGAGTCAAGCTCTGCTCATTTACAACCCTAATACTAGTCTTGATCCACTGAAGTAAAATACCATGTCAGATTTGAGCCTATGAAAACTAAATCAACGTTTTTATTTAACAATTAAAATGATTTCTGCCCAATTTAATTTGCTCAGACCTAGCTCTGTAATCATAAAAGTATTTGAACTTTATGCTCATAGTATGGTGCAAAAATACAATCTAGAGACCAAACCTTTAGGCTTATTTGATGCATTTCGGAAAGAAGATAGATAAATAAATGGAACAATAGTTTATTCATACAGGTCAATTTTGTTACAGCACGTCAGAGGGGACCTCCATCAGCCACAGAAATTGATAAATCCTTAGCAAGATTCTAACAGTAGAAAAAAAAAATAAGATAACGAAAAGAAATAAAAAATCTGAATGGAAGAAGTTGAAAATCGAAAGGACTTGAACAATTCGGTAAAAGGATCTTTTCCCCAAGATTAAAATAAATAAATAAATAATCTTTTGGAATCGAAGATCCTAGATATTAGAATTCCTGGTGAAAGAATATAGAACTACTTACAAAAGTTCGGGAGCATCCAGAATATAGATTTTACTTACTTTTTTATTAATTAGCTAAATAAAAAAGTTAGCCATGGTATTTAAATTAATTTATGCATATAAGCAAACTTTTAAGTAAAATCAGTTCGACACTTCCAATCCTCTCAGTCTGTTTCCTGTCATTGATGATTGTCAGTTGCATGTGAACGGACTGCGACAAAGGTAATGTAAAGTTTCTATCTCCTTCTCAGGCTTGCTGCTCAAGGTTAGTTATGTTATATTTAGTTAAGCTTTAAATATCTTTCACAGTCAAAAGCCTAAATGAAGAACAATATTAGCCATCACAATACTTCAAGCATCAATCAAATCTTGCTGGAAACTAGATTGAATCTTATTTAAATATTTTTGTATTTTCAAATAAATTTCGATCAATATTCAAAAGGGTTCAATCAAAGTTAAAAACTTCTTCGAATAAAGTCTAAATAACATTCGATCAGGGTTAAATAAGATTCAACCTTGGTTTGAATAAGATTCAACAACATTTAATCATAAAAGAAATATTATTTGAGAGAGGTTTAAATAAGGTTTGAGTTAATTTGACCATAATTTAATCATTATTCAAATATGGTTTGATTTGTATTATTTTGCTTACACAATCTCATTTGAAATTAACTCATTTGGGATATTATATTATGTATATCCAAATGTGTTGATGATCATTTTAGATTAACTAAAAGCTAAGTGCTCATCAATGTCAAAAGTACACTCATCAAAGCCTAAGATACACTCTCATGGGAATGCTAAGGTACTTTTAGAGCCACTTTCAGCTCACAAGGCCACTCATCAAGACTACTCGTTGAACCTATAAGTTCACTCATTAAGACCACTCACTTATTGTCCAAGTCCACTCATCTAGCTTGCAACATAACTTACTCAGTGTGCGATTCATTCATCAAGGCCACTCACTTAGCCTAAAAGTCCACTTATCAAAACCACATGCCCAGCCTACATATTCAATCATTAAGACCATTCCTTAGCCTAGAATCAATTTATTAGGGCCACATGTCAAGCTTATAAGTTATGTCATTAAGGCCATTCGCCCAACTTGCATGTCCACATCATGATCACTCTCTCAACCTAGAAGTCAACTTCTCCCAACATACTCATAGTAGGTAACGATGCCAACAAGTCAACTTTCACTTTTGAAGACCTGCTAACTCATCCACCCAGTTAGTGATTCTTTTAAAAGCTCACCTCTGAAGTTATCCAAGTGTACTCATTAAGGCTTTGACCTTGGTATCCACATGTTTGTACTAGGTCTTATCAACCATTTAATTTATTGTTTATGAGATCTAGGTGTAGATTTTAGCACCTAAAACCTTATGAATATAGGTCAAATAGCACTTTTGCATAAAACCTTATAATATGAGCTTTGGGTTGTGTTGATTAAAATACATTTATTCTCTTCTTCATATCTTCATCTCTCTTTTTCCCAATGATAATTTTATATTGTTTAATACAACCAATAACTTAAAAGAATAAGGTTAAGTCTTAAAAATGCTCTTTAGTTGAGAGCCCTTAATGGCTTGTATATAAGAGTAATGAAAGGAGATGATGGGAAAATATAATATAATAGTTTACAATAGTACATTAATAAAAAAAACATTATAAAATATACAAATTCCTGCTCACCAAAATATAGTGGAGATGACATAAGACATATGTGGTCATTAAGTGTGGGACATCACACGATCTTGGGTAGGGCGTGATTGAGCCAAGTCGAGCTAGGTACTTGTCAAATTGGTGGCTTAGACAAATTAAGAATTGTTCATGTTTGGTTTGAATTGAGGCAGTTTTTATATAAATGTTCAAACTTGGCTTGTTTAATTTTTCTACATTCAAGCTTGGCTTGTTAGAAATAATCAAATAAATATTTAATCGAGTTAATAAAAAAGTTTTAAACAAGTAATTGAGTATTCATGAATTCAGCATGATTCAAATCACTAATGTGATAATACTTAAATAAGTCTTCAGTAATAAGTTCCCTACTTTTTGTAGTTTTCTTTAATTTTTTGCTGCATCTACTCTCTTAAATTTCTTAGACGTTATCCACACAACACAAAATCTAAATACTTAAAAGAAATTAAATCATGAAAATTCTATTAAGGATAAGCTTGCCAGATGCATACATAAAAATTGTTTACTTTACAATGACATTATAGCTTACTTATTAATTTGAATAATTAAGTGGGTGATGCTAACATCACTAAACCTATAATCTCAATCAGGTTATATAAATATTTAATTAAATGTATAATGTATCCATCTAAATTATAATACTAAATTATATTATATTTTTAAATATATAATAAAATAAATTATAGGCTAAATTTAATCATATTTTTAGATAATATATGAACTAGCACCAAACTTAATATTGTGTATTTAGCAAATTACTTGTCTAACAACAAACAAGTTTGTTTGTCAATATAAATAAATGAGTTTGACCATATTTATATTCAGTTCATTTAACCTTCAAGTTTTCAAAATCATTCAAGCTGGTTTATTTATTAAGTTGAACAAACATGAATGAGTATTAATCAAGCAAATTTTGAGTCATTTAACAAGTGTTTTGGTTTATTTACATCCCTAATCTTGAGTGTACTTATTTGAGTGATTGAACATGAAATCAAGGAATAATGTACTACACGAAGGGTAGAAATATCACTATATGAAAGATTTAATCACTTAATACAAACTCTAAAGACTAATGGTGTAAGAGCGGCACACATAAGAGATGGGGTGAACTTGTGATATTTTTAAAATTATCTTAAAATAAAGATGTAACTAAATCTTCAAACAAAGAGAGACTTAATAGAAAAATCAATAATCCAAAAAAAATAGCAAAAATATCAAAAGAAAAGAAAAAAAGGGGTACAAAAATTTACAGTGGTTCAATCCAACTATCGTCCACTTTCCAAATCTCCTCCAAAATCCACTAACTCTCCTTTAGCACAACAAGCCAAGGCAAAGATGTCTCTCTCTTTATTGCATGATGGAGAAACTCTACACTCGCTCTCCTTCTCCTTCAAGGCAAGATGGATGTTACTACCTCTCTAAGGTACACATAAAATTTTCTTTCTAATATAAATCTTACACAAGTTCTTAAAAGAACAAAGCACAAGACACAAAACTAAGATAGATGAGAAATAAATATTTAGAACAAAAGTGCAACCATAGCAATAAAACTCTTAAAGTGAAAAGAAGAGAGAGACCTCTCCACTTTTCTCCTAAGCAAAACACTCTTCCTTATACCTCTCTTGAATTTTCTGCATTCAAGATGCTCAAATTAGACCGTGAGGGAATAATCTAAATAAAAATTGGAAAATTTTAAGTTTTGGAAAAAAAATTATCCATTATTGTATGTTCTGAAAACATACTTTCTACATAGTTCATTTTTCTCAATTAGGGACTATGGATGATATAATTGTCCCATCAACCCTCACTATTCGTATTGTATGACCAAGGCTCATATTGTACAAATAATACAAACTAAAAGTTCAACTCTCTATCTCTTCATCCTATATGATCATATCATGCGGGCCGAACATATTAAGAAAGAATTCTAAAAAATCAAATCCCTTTAATTCTAGAATTAAATCTAATAATTATCAAATTATCGTATAAAATCATACTATATAATTAATATTGTATTATACGATCAATCAAATTATACATAATTTGTATTAAACTAATCCTAATAGGTAAAGAATTAATAAAAATGAATAATTGCATAATATGATTAATTCAAATTTGGTAATTTTAAGAGTTATGAGACTTAAATATGGTGAGTAAAAAATTAATAATAATTATCAATCATACAGTACAATTAAGATTGTATGGTATGATTTTCTTAAAGTTTTAATATTAAAAATTTCTTTTATAATCGCTCATGTGTGTCTATGCTTGGTTACTTTTCATCAATCATATGTCGAATAAATGAAGACAAATAAAAATACCGACATGGCAACATAACATTTGAACTTAATTTTGTTGACCATATTTTTGGATGAGGTTAACATCACTTTTGAAATAAATAATTAGGTTATCTAATCCTAAATTAGGAGCCTCCTAATTAGTCACTTTAGATATTATACATAGTGACCTAGTGGATCCTCCTTAGGTTTGATATAACCTAATGGGTTTAGGTGATTCAACCCAACTTCCAAACTTGAGTTAAATAAAAAAAATCTAAATAAATAAAAATGTATTCAAATCAAATCAAATAAAAGAAATCCAAATCTAAATCAAAGTCAAATCTAGTCAACCCTTTTGACATGGGTTTGACTTATATGGTCCCACCAAGTCAAAGTTGAACCCACCAAAATTTGACCAAATGAAATCATTCCAAATGATTAAAATGATAAAATAAATACGCGTAATCATGATCTAAAGAAAATTAATATTATTTAGGCCTTACTTAGGTTAATTAGGCCACTTGGTCTAAATGAAACTAAGTGGATCATATTGGGTTCAAACCCAAATCAAATTGAAATCAACTCAATTTGATTGATCAAAATAATTTAAAAATAGAGTAATCTAAATAAAAATTGGAAAATTTTAAATTTTGTAAAAAACAATTATCCATTCATATTGTATGTTCTGAAAACATACTTTCTACTTAGTTCATTTTTCTCGAATTAGGGACTATGGATGATATAATTGTCCCATCAACCCTCACTATTATTGTATGACCAAGGCTCATATTATGCAAATAATACAAACTAAAGTTCAAATCTCTCTCTTCATCCTATATGATCATATGATGATGCGAACATATTAAGAAAGAATTCTAAAAAATCAAATCCCTTTAATTCTAGAATTAAATCTAATAATTATCATCATACTATATAATTAATATTGTATTATATGATCAATCAAATTATACATAATTTGTAATTAAATAACTAATCCTAATAGGTAAAGAATTAATAAAAAATGAATAATTGCATAATATGTTTAATTCAAATTTGGTAATTTTAAGAGTTAACTAACTTAAATATGGTGAGTAAAAAAGTTAATAATAATTATCAGTCATACGATAATTAAGATTGTATGGTATGATTTACTTAAAATTTTAATTTTAATAATTTCTTTTATAATTGCATGTGTCTATGCTTGATTACTTTTCATCAATCATATGTCAATACATGAAGACAAATTAAAAACGAGACATGGCAACATAACATTTGAACTTGATCACATTTTTTGGATGAGGTTAAGATCACTTTTGAAATTAATAATTAGGTTATCTAATCCTAAATTAGGAGCCTCCTAATTAGACACTTTAGATATTATACATAGTGACCTAGTGGATCCTCCTTGGATTTGATATAACCTAATGGGTTTAGGTTGATTCAACCTAACTTCCAAACTTGAGTTAAATAAAAAAATTAAAATAAATAAAAATGTATTCAAATCAAATCAAATAGAAGAAATCCAAATCTAAATCAAAGTCAAATCTAGTCAACCCTTTTGACATGGGTTTGACTTATGTGGGTCCCACCAAGTCAAAGGTTAACCCACCAAAATTTAACCAAATGTAATCATTCCAAATGATTAAAATGATAAAATAAATATGCTTAATCATGAATTTAAAAAAAATTAAGATTATTTAGGCCTTACTTAGGCTAATTAGGCCACTTGGTCTAAATGAAACTAAGTGGATCCTATTGGGTTCAAACCCAAATAAAATTGAAATCAACTCAATTTGATTGATCAAAATCATTTAAAAAATGATAATGAAACATAATCCAACCAATCATTGAGTCTAATTTAGTCAAATTGTTTATTTGACCCAAATGAACCAAGCTTAACCCATTAAACCCAATTTGGGTCAAATGGGTTAAAATTGAAATTAACCTCAAACTAATTTAAATCAATCATTCTAATCACTCTATATATGTAATCAAGCATGATTGTAGTCCAAATAAAATTTAATTAAACCATATGGGTCATTTGAACCCAATTGAAATCAAGCTTAACCCATTTAAGCCTAAATGGGTTTAAAGTAAAATGAAATCCAAAATTAATCCAAAACCTAAAGGAATTAATCAAATTAAAACTTCATAAATCATTAATTAAAGATAATTAAATCCAAAATTAAATAAATTAAACCAAAGTCAACAAAGTTAAAACACCTTGAATCCAAATGGCATGAATTGGGTTCAAACCTACAATCCAACTCAAATGGATTTGGATTTAACCTCAAACTCACATTGGGTTTGATTTAACCCACAAGCAGTAGCCTAAGGGCTGTGGTGGTAAGGCCAAAAGCCTCCAAAATAAGAAATCAAAAGATAAGGTGGAAACCATGTAAAGGAAGAAAGAATCAAAGGCAAAGAATTCAAATCTCACTTTTCCACCTCCATACTTCATCCACCTCTTGGCTTCAATTATTTTTGGCTTCACTTTTCCACCCTCATTGCCTCATCCACCTCTTGGCTTCAATAATTTTGGCTTCTTCAATTAATTAATAGCCACCAAAGAGGGAATCAAGGAGGATAAGGTGGCTATCTCCATGGAAGAGAAAGAGGGAGTAAGAGAGAAATCCATGAAGGACTCTCTAAAGAAGGAAAGAGGAGGAAATGGCTTCCTCCCCAAACCCTTCATCCAAACACACTCACACAAGGCCAAGAGAGACTAAACCCACCCTCCAAGCCCCTCACCACCAATGGATGGAATCATATGCATTGCTCTCGCCATGTATGGAAAGAAAGGAGAGAGGCTCTCTCCTCCATATATTTTCATTCCAAAAATTCACAAGATGAAGAAGGCAATTCAAAGCATTCCTCAGACCTCTCAGACAGCTGGAATTTAACCAAAAGCCAACCTCTCCCTCTATTGGTAAAAGTGAGGAAGATAATTTTAAGCCTAATTGCCCTTCCCAACATGTCACGGAGGTCAGGCGACCTTAAATGAATCTCCACTGAGGCTTGTGTGCCATCGGCGAAAACAAGGAAGACCAAACCAAATGGTCGATCCTTGGTTCCCAAGGTGTTTGGGGGGCAAGCCATTAAATCATATCCATAGCCCGTTCCATTGAGGAAAAGGTGCTTGAAGTCGATGACCACCGAGGATCACCACCTAGGTTTGCCTCACAAGCCTATAACAAATTTGTTTGGCCTTACATAAAGAGAATTTAATTCCTAAGAAAATCAAAACTGTATAGATTGATTGTAAATTGATTCTTGATCATTTTTCAATAGAAATGTCAAATTTGATAGATGACATCCATCTCTCGGAGAAGAACCAAGAATGATCTATGTTGTCCGTTCCTTCTATTTGGAACGAATGACTGAGAACTTGAGCAGTGATCAATCTACCGCTTTTGACGTGGGATCCACAATGGCACCATGTCGGCCATGTGATGTCATTTAAAATGGGATTTCCCATTTTAAATTATTAAAAAAAGGTCGAAAATTTAAAAAATCATAATAAATAATATATAAATACAAAAAATATAAATAAGAGCTCTCTAATTCATCCTAATGAGTAGAATCCATTAAACCCAAAATCTCCAATTAATTTTGAGTAAATTTGAATTAATTTGGCTTTAAGATTAATCAAACTCAAACTAATCACAAACCATTAACCAATTGAAATGAAACTTTGGGGAATTGAGGTTAAAATACAACTCGAGAAAAATAATTCATGATTTATATTAAAGTAATTCAAAAGATATTAAATTTTAAACTCCAAACTTCAATTTTAATGAAATAAATTAATATTAAATGAAATAAATCATAAAAATTAATCAAATCACTTTAAATCATCATAATAAACATTAATGAACTTAAACACATCAATGAAGCCTACTAAAACTTAATAAATCACAAAATGGCCTAATTTGGTAATTAATTGAATTAATTAATTTAGATAATTAACTTGAATTTAGAAAAAAAATCATAAATCAACTAAAACTCTAAAATTTCCAAAATAAACCCTCTATGGATGCATTTTTTTTAGAGAGGAATCAAAGAAAAATAGAACCCCAAATAATCCTCATTAAGTTAAGCTTAATTTGGGTTTCAATGAAATAATGAAAACTTTAATTACACCCTAATCATTTATCCGATTGAAATGAAACTTTAGGAAAATCAATTGGCAAGGAACCCCCACTTGCCATAAAGTTTCAAACCCAATTAATGTATGAATTGAGAATTATTGAATTTCCAAGTCTCTAAGTCAATATAAAGTAAATAATAAATAAAAAAATTCACAAAATCACAAAATTCATAAAATTAGTTTGAAGCACCTTCACCAACATCGAACATCTAAGGATAATTCTCCAACATTCTAATGTCAAAGAATTTGGTTAATTACAAACTTAGGGTTCAATGGAAATTATTAAAAAATGTAAAACCTAATTAAACCTTAAAGTAAATAATTCATTAAATTCATAATCAACTAATTAAAAAATCTTAATCCATAATCAATGCAAGCTAAGAATGGATTAAAATGCTAACCTAAATGTGTTAGATTAACATAATTCAAATTAAAGCAACATGAATTGGTAAACATTTACATAATTCAAACTAAACATTAATAAAATAAATTTTAAACCAATTCAATCCAAATAAAATAAATCAAATTGAAAATAAATTAAACCAAGAAGAAATACATAATCAAATCAAAAAAAATTAAATGAAGAATTAAATTTCAAAAGAATCAAGTTTGCAAACTTAATTCAAAACCAAATCATCTGAATGAATCTAAAATGAGCTAATTAAGATATTTATGTCTTAGTTAGATCTTTAGGATGAATCTTCACCTTAAGATGAATGTTTCATTCTATTAAGATTTAGGAAGTTGAATAGAATAGGTTCCATAAGTGGAATCTATTTTACTCTTCATTCTTAAAAATCTAAACTTCACTTTAACATAAAAAAATGAATTTGAAAATGAAATAAAAATTCTAAATTATTAAATCATTTGAATTGAAACCATCCAAAAGTAAAAGATAAAAAATAAACTTCAAAACTTAAAATTGAAACTGAACCAAAAGAGCCTAGCAAAGCCTTACCACACAAGCTTTAACACACTAGATCATTAAGTTAGGCTAAATTATCGTGATACTCTATGATATTTTATGTTGTGATGTGATGTACTTTTTTTTGTCTTTTTTTATTTGCATGTATAAGATTGTTTGGCTCTTAAGCTACAAGGTAGGACATTTTTTTTCAACTAATGGTATCTTTTGTGGCTCTGCTAAAAGGACTATTGTCATAAACAAATTATAAATATTGTTTTCTTGCAAGTATGCTTAAGTCCTTAAGCATAGCTCATTAAGACATTGGCAAGCTAATGCTAAGATCATAGGTTTGTAAAATATAACTTTTGTGGTCTATTTCTATTTTTCTTAGCATCTATTTTGGGGAGCATATGATTTATTTTTTAATTTAAAATATAAAATTTGAGCTCATAATTAGGTTAGGATATATGGGGTCTAGGATTAATGGACCTTACTAGCGGATGGGCAATGTTCCCCTTTGAAGCCCAATGGAGGTCCCTAAAGAAGGAGACAATCTTGAAAAGAAGACCCATAGATCTAAACTTTAGTTCTAGTTCAGATCACCAAAGCTCATTGTTTTCTCTTTCTTTCGAGGTGTGTGAATACTGCCACAATAGCCTTTCTTTAAGTTAAAATTGGCTCAATTTATTTTGGGTGTGTAATAGAATCAACCTATTTTTCTAGGTTTCTTTCTATATTGTGCTTTGTATGATGAATGTATAGATGATTAGGCTCTTAGGAAACTAACTTTTCTACCCAACTTAAATCTAAACATAAAAAAAAGAAATTTCAAACTTCATATAAATTAAAGCTTTAAGAATAACTTAAAATCAACTAGAAACAATTAGGATTTGAGAATCATGCTATCATATTACTCTAAACATATGAATTAGGAACTTCACCCATTATGGGCATCGACTTTTGAGGATGATCATCTTCTTGGGATGTCTACCTTCTTTTATTGATTTGACCCATAACCACTTCTAATTACATGTCATTTAGGCATAAAATGCATACCCAAGATCTTAAATGAATTATGAGTCAAAACATTAAAAGTTAAAAAATGTGCATTTTAAGTACATTCATGATCCTAGGGATTAGGGAGTGAGTCTAGGTTCTTGATTCTTTCCTAAAAGAAAACAACCTAGCCATCTTACATATATGAGACTTGACATCATGGATTTAAAATGCACTTAAGTGGTGGTTGGCCATTCCGTGTGGGTTATAAGTCCGTAAGAATCAATGATAAGTTTATTCTCTCAAGTGAGAGGAATGGTAATTTCCAAAAAATGGAACTAGGCCAAGTTGACTTTGGTCGAAGCTCATATAGACTTAGGTTCCAAGTATCTTCTTCGAGTAAGTCTTCAATCAATCTTCTACAGTCTTGTAATACTAGAATCTAGCTAAATTTTTTAAAATCTCAAATTAAAATTTAAAGCCATGGTATGATAGTTGAAATGCCTACTAGGTATCCCAATATCAATAGACATTTCCTACTTAATCCCAATTGGCCTCCAAAATAAGTCTTTCCACTTTGGATTATTCTCAATTGAAATTTCAAAACATCATTCCTTTGAAAACCAACTTAGAAATCCATAAAAATAATAACTTAGTTATTTAATTGAGAGTATTCTTTGGAAGAGGTATTCCATTCCTAAGATGTAATTAACTATTAGGGCTTATCCTTATGGGGAATCATGAACCCGGTTTAAAATAAATCGCCTACTTCCCATGTAGTTCGGAAAAACTCTAGTACATGAAAGACCCATTAGCTTTAGAGTCATTTATTTAATGATTGAATCTATTATAAGATAACATGTTTATCTTCCAAGATAATATGTTTACTCCTTAATGGCATTTTACCATTATTGACCTCACTTTTGAAGTGAGGGTTAATCTTTCTTATCTTAGATCTAGGAACCTTCTAGACACTTGGATTTCCTTAGTGCTATGACACTTCTAGTGATTAAGAGGACACTAAACTTAAACTTTTAGACTTAGAGGGCATAACCCTAAGCTTAGAATCCACCTTGGACAAATAGGTTTCACTACCCATGGCCTAAACCAAAAAAAACTCATACCTACTCACTCATCCAAACTTAAGCTCATGTAGATGGAGCTAAACCAACCTCAAACTTATTCAATTAATCTTAATTTAATATAGTTTTCTAATCTACCAAGACAAATTAACTTGAACCTTAACTCCACCATGCTCATGATCATATGACTCAATTCATTCAAGCAAACTAAGTCCAATTTGATTTTCTTCAATCAATTCAACTATTCATTAAATCATTTCAAGTTACGCCAACACTTGCAATCAAGCCAATTGAAACAAAAGAAAGTGACCCAAGCTAACCCATTTGACCAAAAGGGCTCAAATGAAACCTAGTTAAATCAATCGCAATCATATCCACCATTCAACTTTAAATTTATCATTGAACACATCCAACCATCGATAATCACAAATTGTCAAAGATGGTCCAAATCACTTGACCCAAAATGACCTAATAGGGATAATTGAACCAAACTCTAAATAAACTCTCATTTGATTAAATCAAGTCATCCAATCCCTCCACTAATGATTGTAAGTAATTATTGAACACTCCACTACAATCAATTGAACCTAATCAAGCCAATTGGATCCTTTGACCCAATTTGGCCTAAAGAGTCAAAATGAATCAAACACATCTTAGACCAAATTTTTTGAAACTAATTCTTCCAACCAATTACTAATTCAATATTAAAATAATCCAACCTTCAATTGGATCTAATTTGGTCAACTAACCTAATTAGCCCACTTAGCCCAATTTGAACCAAGTCACTCCATTATCTAAATTAATTCAAATAAACTTCCAATAAATCACCAATGATCAATTGAACATAGACATAACCATGCTCAAGCCAATTTGGCCAATATGGTCAAATAGGTCAACATGACCCATTTGACCCAAATTGAACCATATGGGCTAAAACCAAATCTAACCAAAATTGAATTAAAAATTGCACTCATTCACTCCAAATGATCAATTGAACTCACCCAAGTCATCATCTTGTCCCAATTTGGTCAAAATGGTCAACTTAGCCCAACTTGACCCATTTGACCCATATATCAAATTGAGCCAAACTAACAAAATCAAGCTCAAACCCACCAAACTTGGCAAGACTTATCCTTGGGTCATCACGGGCTATCCAAGTTAGTCCAACCCATGGTGAATCTAATTTGGGTCACACTCATTGAACCAAGCCAACCAAATGAGACAAAATCTCCATTTTGATGAGTTCTCCACCCCCACCCCATGACACCACCCTTGGCTCTTCTTGGATAAGAGGACCACTAACCCAACCTAACCCAAAGTTGTTGGGCTCAGCCTTTGACTAAGAGGGTGAGTTCACCCATGATAATCCATTGGTCCACCTAAGGAGAGTGTACACCACATTCCATCCCACTACACTTCCTCGACTTCTCACCCTCATGCACCTTAGTTGTCACCCATCTCACCACTTACACAGGCCATGCTAAAGGTTGAACCAATCCCAACCCTTGGTTCAACTGGGAGGAGAGTACACTATTCCCCATTGATTCAAACCTAGCATAGAGTTTTCCTAGAGCATTACACATAATCCCACACCTTCCCAGCTCTCGTGCACTCCATAGTCGGTGAGACTAGCTCCCGATTGAACCCAGAGCTCCATCCATCCAAAATTTCTAAACCTCCACCAAACTCAAATTAACTCTTTCTACACCTTCACCTCACTCGGACAACCAAATAAATCATTTCCCAAGTGATTCACCACCGTAAGACTTCCCAATAGCAACTCTAGTGAGCTTTACAATGGATTTTGGTCCACATAGCGATTAGTGGGAAGCGGTCTCATCTTCTTTGCAGGCTTCATCTTTTTTATGAAGTTACCTCTATCGAAACCGTCTATAGCGGTGAGGTAAAAATCTTACAACCGTAGCTTTAGACCCTAGGTGGTTCTTTTTTGAAGTGAATCATGTTTTCGTGTGATCTCCACTAGGATCTTCCTATATTCATTCGATCATTTTGGAGTCAATTTCTCCATTGAACAAGCTCTAACGAGCTTGAATCGAGCAACAAAAGATAGATGGTGTGCATCTTCCTGATCATGGGATGATGAATCACCAACCATCCATTCCACATGATTAGATGAGGCCATGATTAATCGAAATTTTGATTTAATGCTTTTGAAATCACATTTAATCTTAACCGCTCTAATATCGGTGATTAAACGTATTTTTTTGCCAGAATCAACGCCATCGATGATTTATGTAAGTAATCATGTGCCACATGGAAAGTGCTTCTTCGCCAATGTCCATGTGTCGATGGTTTAAAAGATTAATTAGGCTTTAAAAGATAATTCAATGGCCGAACTTCAAAAAATTAAAATAATTGTAGAAAAATCCAAACAATGTAAATAAACTCATTTTAGAAAGGTTAAATAGAGGAAAATTTAAGAAAAATAAAATCTCTAATTTATGCCCAATGAAAAGTGCCTAATTAAAGTTTGAAGCTTAAATTAGTTAGTTTAGTTAAGGATAAATTTTTGCTAATTAATTTCATATTTGGTAGGATGATTCCATGGGATGTCTTCTACATCCCAAAATTTTCCTGGAATTATTTGTCATGTAATTTAAATAATTTAAAATTTAAATTATAATTATCCTTTTAATCAATTAAATAATTATTAAAATTGATAAATAGTAAAAGTTTAATAATTAATGATAATTAATCATTATGGACTATGGAAATAGTGAGGAGAAATAATTAGGCCCCTTTCCTAATTATATTTCTAAATGTATTTCATTAAGAAGATTAATTAATATATGTAATAATTAGGGAATCATTAGAAAAGTTAATGATAAAATAAAAAATCGAAAAATTAATGATTGGTTCAGATAATTCAAATATAATCCATTAATTTTCCTTTATATGTTTAATAATATAAAGTCATTAAAGAAATTATGATTAACCCATTGGTATGGAAAAATCATCAGTATGTAACTTAGATTCTTTTCTTCTTTAATCCAATTAACTCCTAAGTATGATCCTAATTATTTTAGATTCCTTTAGGTGCATTGCAAATTTTACTTTTCTAAAACATATCATTGAAGACTCATGATCAAGTAGTTAATTAAATTAAAAAGTTTAGGAAAGGATAATTAAATTGATGTTCTTAATGGCTTAAACCTAATCAACTCATGAAATCCATTTAATTTATTTCTTTAAATATATCAACTCACTAACATGGGATGGAGTAACTATTAAATATCATCTCTCCTCTTTTAGGTTTTAACAACTCAAATATCAAAATCAAATTGTATAATAACTTTGGTTAGTCTTAAGGAATATTTATTTTGCTTGATTATCCATAGGACATAATGTAATTGAGTATGTTATGTGGCAATATTTAATTACTTCATTTCAATCATTATAAATGTGCATGCCATTTGTTTCATATGTTCATGTTTTAAAAAGAAAAGAGAACTAAAAGAATATGGTTGCATTTAAGTTGCATGTGTTTGATAAATATTATGTGGTGAGGCTATTATCACTAATAAATCTTAAATTATTTTCAAAACTATAAGCTAATGATGTATAAGAATGTGAAATTTAAGTCAATGTTGGTTATAAATGTTTAATAAAGTTTACATTTGGTTATAATTTAAAGATAGTAAAGAATTGTTTTGTCTTCATGGTTCATATCGTGTTAACATATATTTGAGTTAGCAAGCATATAGTCCGGACATCTAGGAACACGAGGCTTTAAGTAGCCCCAAAGAGGTCTTATATAATCCCACTTTTGTGGTTTAGCAATGGCATGTACTTTCTTAATTACATTCATGTGTATACATGTGCTAGAATTTGGGATAAAACTTTGCTTTACATGAACAAAAGATTTGCTTTTATATAAACTTTGCATGATTTTCATTTCTATGTTTGTGTATATATTTATATGTATTTAAGTTGGTAAGTATATTGTATGGACATTACGGGAATATGAGACTATAAGTAGCCCCAAGGAGGTCTTAGATAATCTCACTTTTACGGTTTAACAATGGCACATACTTGCTTAAATCTCTAATACATGTGCATATGCTTAACTATGAAATGAAATATTTCTTTTCTACCAAATTCATGAATATATATATATATATATATATTACATGTACAAATATGTATATTGAATCAAATATCATGATCACTAAAAGATAGTATAAAGAAGTGTGTATGTTATAGATGATGGGAAGAAGTAGTAGAATGTTATTCATATAATAGTGACACAATTTTATTAATTCTAAGATGCCTTTCATGTTTGAATATGACTCTCCTTAATACTAACCCTAACTTAGGTTTAATAAAATATTTATGAATGACTCACTAAAGAAAACAAATTCATAATAATACACCTTTAGAAAATAATTTAGGGTAGGGATGAATGGGGTCAAACCTCTTTCTTCTCTTCAAAATAATTAGATGTTAAGTAAGCATCAAATGAAATAAGAAAGTGTAAATTAAAATTAATCAATTCATTTAAATATTTGAAATGAAACCTCCCCTAATATTTAACTTAAATAATTCTAAACATTAGATAATCATACTCTTAAAGCTTAATCAAGACACACCACACTAAACCTTAGTGCACATTAGAATGCTAAGTCACCAATTTTAGTGTCGTTAAGCGATGTATGTTATGGTGTTGTGTTTTTTTATTATGTATTATTTTAGACTAGATGTTAAGATTATTTATGTGTAAACCGGATGTTAGGTCGCTAATAGCCTAATATTTTTTATAGGTGATTATGCTAAAGGGGCCTGTAATAATGTATAAATATAAATATCCTTGCTTGCGGTGTTGCTTATACCCCTACAATGGAAACTTCATCAAAGCTATGGGTCATTGTTTCCAACATTGGGACAAAGACGTGGAATTAGCCATGCTCTACATTCAGGTCATGGAGCCTTGGATGTGAGTCAGGCATAGTCATTGAAGGGGATAACATCGGGTGGTGGACCACCTCAAGCTCTCTCTTGAGTGAGATATGGCGAACCGGCCTCAGGGCTCGACATAAGCTTTTGAAGAACTTCCACCGGGTTATTTTTGCTTACACACAAAGATCTAACAATAGCTTAGCCGACTTTTGTGTAGATATAGCTACTTGCTTTGATTTTGTATGGCAGCATAAAGATAACCACACTATTCCTCCGAGCTTTTATGCTTTTGGAGGAGGATAGGAAACATGCTATTAGCTAGTTTTTGCTTTCTTTTCAACTTTTATAACTTGTAACCGTCTTTTTCTTTATCAATGCAAATGCATCTTTTCAACCAACCCCTAAGCATAATCCAATTAAGACAACTAGGCTACCCAAGTCTGGTGCTAAGTCCGAATATGTGAAATATAATTGCTTGGCTTGTATGTTCACTTAGCTAACATCTATTTTGTAGGTGTAGTTAGGTTTCATTTTTCATAGATATATAATTTTGCAATAAGATTATGATTAGTGTTATGGGGTTTAGGATGAGTAGTGGATTGAGAGCAAAGACACGGGAGGCCTATGAAACTAGAACAAAATGGATCCATAGAAAGAAAAGAAGAACAAGAGATTGAAAACCCTCATAACACTTATTTTAATTGTAATATTCAATTGTAATCGTTGTATAAAGGTCGAGCTCAAATACCTAACTTTTCTCCTTTTAGAAGTGTACAACTAACGTATCGACCTCTTATTCTTTTATGAAATTCATATGTTTGATTATTGTGTTTAGTTTGTGCATTAGAAATGGTGTGCTTTTATAGGTTTCTTAAAATATGAAGATTTGATGTGTGGCCTAGATGCGATAGGTTCTTTAGGATAAAATTAAATTTTTATCCTCACTAAAAATTCATAGCTAAATTTTAATATAACTCATAATCTCATCTTAAAGCTTAGGTCTATAATTAAGATAAATAAAATATTTAGAAACCCTTAGTTGAATGTTGTATGTTATCACACCATGCATGTCATATCATGCCACACTTGAATAGGGAGGGTCTCCATTCTTACATGATAAAGGATATGCTTGACCTTTGAGGGAGATCTCTTATAGTAGAAGAACCTCCTCTAATTGATTTAGCCCTTGTAAATTTCATCACATATATAAGCATAATTTTCCTAAGCCTTAATCCAAAAAATAAATGTGTCAAATGATCTAAAAACTCAAAAATCTTCAATATTAGTCTAAGTCATATTTCCATACCAAATATTATCTAGTCTCTTAGGGAGTGAATTTAGGATTCTAGCTTCCTTTTATTTAAATAATAGCCTAACTATCTTGCATCTATATAAGACCACCCTATATGGTTTTAAAGCATTGGAGGTGTTAGCTAGATCACTCCATGTGGTTATAAGTCCAAGTAATGGATGTGTTTGTTCTCTCTTATGGAGGTAAACCTTTATATCTCATTTTCATGATTAAACTTAGTTCTGCTTCTAGTAGATGCTAAAGAATTTTAGATTTTGGTTATGAGGCTACTAATTTTCTTTGGGCTATGAGTATAAGTCCTCACCTCTTAGGCATTTTCACAATCTTATGTTGTTGGACTATAAGCCCCAACATTCTAATAAGATTTTGACATAAATAAAAGTAAATTCTCTTTCAAAATATAAAACCTCACTATAAGGTATATTAAAGCACTCACTAGGCTTCCTAATATCATGGATGCTTCTTACTTATTATCTTATGGAATCTATGAAGAAGTCTTCTTCTTGAACAATTCCATTTGATTCCTAATAAAACTAATTCTTTGATAGTCTAGCCTCAAATATTTGGAGATGCTTATTGACTACTTTAATCGAGTAATCTTAGAAAATTTCTAAGATATAATTATTTATGGAAGCTTTCTTCCATAGATAATTCAAGAACCCAACTTAAAATAAATCCTACTTTACTTTATCAATGTAAATATGGGGAAAGATCTCTAGTATTTATGATGACCCATCTTGGAGTCCTTATTAGGTGATTGAGTCCATCATAAGATGATGTCTATCTTTTTTAGATAGTACATCATACCTCATTGTTTTCGATCACTTTAATAAATACCCCTAAGATTTTGTGGTGTTCCTACGACTCCAAATTAAAACACCACAACCATCTAAATATAGAATTCCTAAATCCAATGTGGTGTAATAAATGTTCCTCCTAGATCTAAGTCTTCTAGCATTGATCATTCCTTATTTATAGTTTTTTGAGCTCTTTCTTGATCAAAATTTAAAATAAACTATTATTTGTGCTATTACTTATATTAAAACCTTAACAGTCTACACACAATGATAATAATTGTTAATTACCAAACATATGTATGATCTTGAAACTTAAAATATTATGCGATCATGGGATTAATAATCTCTTTTTTTTGATGGTGAACAATTATTTTGTGTTTTAGAGTTTAAAATATGAAGGGATAATGAAATCATCCACACGCCTTCCTCCCTTCCTCAATTTATGCCTATGCTAAAAATATATAAGGATGTAGAAAGTACAAAAGTGTGCAAAGAAATGAGGAACATATCAAAAGATGTAAAAAAAGAAAAAAGGAAATAAAATTACCGATCTACTCCTCCTTTTAACACATAAAAAAAGGGTTGAAGAAAAAGGCAAGATAAACCCAAATGATGATATTTTATGAATTTAAAGTCAAGTAGATTTTCTTAATTTATTCTTAACGCATTCTTATAAAATAAATAAGTTTAGAATGCTTAATCAATGATAGTATGGTATAATTAATTCCTACCGATCTTATAGTTGTTCTACTTATATGTAACACTTCTATTATGCATACTTCATAACTCATGTAAATGACATCAATCAATTTACAAAAAATTTTAAACATATTTGTAACAAAAAATAAAGTGTTACCTTAATTTCATTTGGATGAAATAGATATACTATTAGACAACTCATGCAGATAGACAACTAATTTGATGGGTCACTTAATGACAAACTCAAGAAATGCAAACACACACACACACATATATATATATATATATATATATATATATATATATATATATATATATATATATATATATATATATATATATATTGTATCAACTTGAAATCTACAAAATGCAAACTAGTAGAACAAAGCATGTTGAAATTAACTATTATAACAAAAATAGTTGTGCAAGGAGTGGTCAGAAGTGAGAAGGATATGGTCTAGTTTCTGATATGATCATTATATTTTTCCTCAAGTAGATAGGCAATCAAGTGACCTAAGGTCAAATTATATTTTAGGTTTTTGAAGATGGTGAGATTTTTTAATGTAACAAATTAAAATATCTACAATATTGAACCGTGTGTGTCATGAAAAATAAGTGATGATAAAAGTAAGGGAGTGATGTTAATACGATCACCAATTTTAGGGATGATATTGTTCCTAAGCATATGTTCATAACATAAGCACTTAACATAAGAGCACAAACTAAGGGTTATTTTTGATGAAGGCTCAAGTATCAAATGACCAAACCGATAGAGGACTAATTGTAAGTGGGGTTATTGACTATACTATAGCGAAAGGATAGA
Source organism: Cymbidium sinense (assembly GCA_021442155.1). Lineage (NCBI taxonomy): Eukaryota > Viridiplantae > Streptophyta > Magnoliopsida > Asparagales > Orchidaceae > Cymbidium > Cymbidium sinense. The sequence goes on from CM038230.1 coordinate 62,867,545, forward strand.
ATTATAGATGTAGAGATAATCATGAAATCAATATTAGTGGTGGATATTTTCTTACCACATATATTTGATTAGAGAATAGTGCGATGAGTTTATGAAAAGATTGGCAAAAAAATTCAAAAATAAATTCAGAATTTAATGTGTAAGCTAGAAAAATTAAAAACTATAGAGAAGTTCTTGCAAAGCAATCATAAATGGGAAAAGATAAGTTATATTAAATGAGTGGATTTGAATCAGTTATTTTGCATTCTATATACTTCCTCTAAACAACTTCCTCATTGTGTTGTTTAAAAAATGTGCTAGGACACCACTAGATCTTGGGAGTATTTATTTAGATGCTCAAGTATAGCTTCAAGAGATGGTATACTATCTCAAGAGGTAGAATACAATGGGCTCAATCATCTAATAAAGACTCTTAAGATGGATGGATTTATATGTACCAGAATTTTTTATTTTCTTACATGGATAAAGTAAGAGTTTATTTTATGCCAAGTTCTTAAGTTCTTTATGGGTAATCCCTCATAGTTAATTATATCGTATGAGATATGAATCTCCTAAAAAACTCTAGATTAAAGTGATCAACTAACATCTCTATAGATTTCAAAGTTTAAAGCAAAGGATTGGTAATGAGGGAAGTTAACTAAGAAAACTCAAATAGGAATAGTTCTTAACAAATTCTAAAGGTGAATAAGTATGAAGTGTTTCACTATTAGGAATCCTAATAAGTACTTCATATCTTATTGTGTATATATATTAGAAATTAAAATTTATGTTCAATTTTGAGTTAAAACATTATTAGAATACTAGGTCTTATTCCCCAATAGTACAAGATTGTGGGAATTCAAGAGATGAGAATTTATGCCCATAGCCATAAATATCCTAAAACTAAAGGTAAGCCAAAAGCTCAACCTAATCTAACAAAAGGTAAATTGAGATATGTTGGATCACTTTCATTAGAGAGAATGAACAAATTCTAACTCTTCTAGATTTACAACGCCTGAAATAAATGCTAACTAACACCTTCTATTGAGTTAAAGCCATATGTCAAAGTCTCATTTAAAATACAAGATGGCTAGGCTATTCTTCATTAGAATGGAAAAATAAGAGCCTAAACTCACTCCATAATTTTGGATTATGATTAGAATGAATAATGTCTTAAGAAAATGTAATAATTTTCTTTCTTTTTTATAAATTTTAGACTCTCAAATTTGACTCAAGCCAATCAATGAGAGAGGTATTATCCACTCTCAAGGTGTTTTCTATCAAATTTCCTACACTTCCCTTTATCATACAATGAGTGGAGATCCTCTATATTTAAGGAGAGGAAGATAAGATGCATATGATATGGTTGTACATTCACCACAAACCTAGTTATTCCTAAATCTTTTAGTTAATTAATTCTTAGGCTTTAAGATAAGATTACAAGTTGTGTTATCTTTAATTTTGAGTTAATTAATTTAATTAGAGTAGAAAATTTAAATTCTAAAGAGCTTATTAAAATTGAGGCCACATATAACAAAAAATCACACTTTAAGATCTATGAAAAGTATGTTGGTTATTTTACATAATCAAAATAAACACACCAAATTAATTAAATCAAATAAAAACATTGAAGTCGTAGTCGGGTTCCACTATGCATCTTAAATAAAGAAGAAAATCGATAGCAAAGTTCTACCTTTTACAAATCTATAACTAAAACTATAAAATAAAATCATGGGGTCTTCATCTTCTATTCATTATCTTGAGTGTTTTAAGCTTCACGATCTCCTATTATAATTTACAAGATGTAGTGTATGATCAAGATCTCTTTTATTATAATGATCATCTTGATTTTGATGAAATCCTTAACTTACTCACTATTAAAAATTCTAATGTTCAGTGGAAAAGATAAGAGAATAAGATTATCAATTTTTACTACTAGCCTCACTACTAAAGCCAAAGCTTGGTATGATTTTATTTCTACCAAGTTAATGCTTGCAATATCGTGAGGTGGTAGAGATAGAGCCATTTTAAAATTTATAATTTAAAAGGCTTTACTATAGATGTAGGGAGGATTATTTATAATTCTATTTTATAGTATGCTTAGAGGTAGTACAATTGTACTTATAATCATTCTTATTTATTTTATTTTATTTTGTGTTATGGTGGGTGTGCAAGGGGATTCGATGAAGAAGTTCTAATTCAAAGGGCTCCCAATTGAAAAATAATTAAAGGATTTAGCTCGAGGATTGAGGTGGGAGAAAGCTCAGCTCCTTAGTGCACCCAAATCCTCTAGGACCTTAAACAAGCAACTCTAAAAAATTAGAGGATAAGTCTCAGATTTAAGAAAAGGGTTGGTGATACCCAGACAACAAGAACTAGAGAGAAAAGTTTACCATCATATGGGTCAACAGAACAATTTTCATATATGGCTTTGTTTAACACATCACTTAATCACATGATTAAGAACTATGGCTTTCATGTGGGCCTCGATCAAGCTTCTTTTCTTATGGTGCCTCATTATCACTTATGTGAGCACCCCAGCTATAATAAGAAGAAGAAGAGGAGGATGATGATGACTATGACTATTAATTTTCCCCTTCCTTTTTGTATTTTCTTTTTCTTCTTTTTTATTTTTATTTTAAAATTTTTGTAATAAATTTTGATATTAATAAATATGTTTTTATTTTTTCCTTTGCATTTATCTCTATTATGTGAAATGCTACGATTTAAAAGCTTAATAATAAAATTTTCAGTTCAAAATGAATAATATTGAGAGTTTCGCACCTCGGTGCTACAAAATTAGCTCCTTAGCACTACAAAACTAGTGCCTTGGCACCTAATTAAATGATATAAGCTCAAGACTTGAGAAACTTGCCGATGGTGCTACATGGATAGCGCTATGATGTGGCGGTATCACTTAAGTTTATTCTTAGAGTGATCAAGACCTCAATGATAAAATATTAGCCTTGATGCTATAATCTTATTACTTTAGTGCTACCATTTGGGTACCTAAGGTTTAATTTCAGGCTGATTTCGGTGCTAAAATATCAATGGCATGGTGTTGTTAGATGAGTGTCTCTATTAATTTTTTTTGAGCATAGCACTCTGGTCAAATATCAATGCCATGGCACTACCAAATGAGTGCCTAAAGTTTAATTTTCTTAAGGACTCATTGGCTCGGTGATAAAAAATCAATTCCTTGGTACTATTTTGTCAATGCTTAATATTTAATACTTTTGGTAAATATAAAATTTTGGTAGCATAATGCTTTAGTAATGCTAGTTCCATAATTATTTATGCAAGCACCCATGTCCATTGTCCAGAACTAAGATCAATGGAGGAAGGATTTTGTTTCATGCCAAAACCAAGTTTGATAGGGGAATGGATTTAAGGATTTAGAGCCTCTGCTGGGGAAATAACAATATGACACTATTCTAAATAGGTCTCTTGATTTTGTAACTCAAAAGGGTAATATTGTGGTAAGACACTAATCGAAAGATTAGTGCCATGGTGCTAGGTATTTGGTGCCTCGATGTTATGAGGTGGAATGCTAAAGACATCATTCACGAGGGCTTAGCACCTCAACACCGTGGAGCTTGGCTTCTTGAAAATTCAATAATTGTTTATAAAAATTAGGTGACATAATACTTTAGCAATGATAGATTTTATAATAGTTTAGTGCAAGTGCTCTTCTCCCTTGTTCTAGATCCAAGATCAATAGAGCAAGGATTTTCATCTCGAACAAAGTTCAATGGTGGAGGCCTTCAAACTTAAAATTCTTAAGATTCTTAAGCCTAAACTATTTTTTTAACAAAATTGAATTTTTCTCCCTTTCTTGAATCCAAGATCAAAGAGAGACTTTTCATTCTCACCGAATCCAAGATCGATGGTAAAAAATTTTAGAATTATCTTTACACAAAAAATTATATATAAAGAACATTTTCAAAAACTTTACCTTGAGTTAACGACAAGCATCTCATATAAGAGGAAAATACCCTATAAAGGAAAGGAAGATGATATAGAGTGAAGAGAGTGCTAGAGAATACTTGGAGTTAAGATCAAGAGGAGTAGTGGAAGAGACAAAAGGAAGAAGTTGATAGGTGGGCGTTCCCCCTCTTTATAGAGGTTTTGGATAACTACTCATACTTCTTATGCAATTTTGACCTCATACCCTTCCCCACTTCCAGGTAGTTATCACTATTGGAAAGTAGTTGGTAGGAAGGGTTGGTTTTCTTGTTTTAAAATTAAAAGCCATTGCGATAGTGCCTAGGTCTTTGGGATTACTGCTACAATGTTGTATTGCTTAAATATATATGGCGGTGATTATCCTTCTTGAAAGTTATGACAATGCATAGGCGCCAAGATTGTAGCACATGGTGCACTAGGTCAAAATTTCATTTTATTATTATTTTTTATGCAAATAAAATTTTCTCCAACAAATGTGTCATGTAGATTGTAGCACATGACACTCTAGGAAGAAGGAGAACATAGTCTTTAAAAATTTTTAATCACTTTCATATATTATATAGATGGTAATATAAAAAGGTTTTGGATATAAATAATTAGCCATTTCTCCAATACAAATAAAAGTTGTATGAGCTCTATAGGCCAAAGTAGATTGCTCTCTCGAGCTTCATAGAGATGCTAAAGGGAAACTTCCTAGTTGTGACTAATGAAGAAAAATCTAGTCACATTCAAACACTTAAGCATCAATCTATGAGCAATCCTCTTTTATAGTGGTGATAGCTGTATGACCTTAGATCTCTTATGTAATAGATATTATTTCCTCAATTAAAACTCTCTTAATTCAATAGATATGTCAAGGAACTCAATATGTGTTCTAGAAAGCTCTCTAGTAGGATCTCAAGGCTTTAAAATTTTGCTCAAGATCTTGGCAAACTAGGGAGACTTGATGTAGAGTAATGTTGAATGAGATCTCTATAGTAGTGATTATATCTAGTAAGATATCTTGATAAGTGCATAATGAGAATAATCCAAACTCAGATCTTCATAGTGATTCCTAAAGTTATAGCTCTTCTACTTTAAGACCCAAGGTGGCATCATAATCTAATAAAGAATTTACTTCCACACATAAACTAGAAAGGTTAAGTAAAACTTATATGTCAAAGCTCATAAGCGGTGGCATAGTGTTATCATTATATGACATAAGCTTTTGAAGAGTCATAATGTAGTGGATCCAAGGCCTAGGGCATATCCTAGAGATGAAGCATGAGATCTCTAAATCAAATAATTACCTCTAAATTGTATAACTCAAATTGGGAATAGGATGGCTTTCTACACAAAGAGTTAACATCTAAGGAATCATCCCGGTGGCACTCACAATTGCCCAAGTCAAGTCTAATGTAACTCATGGCTAGTCATCAAAGTGCCGCCTTCTCTATATGATCCTCTCCAATATTTTCATGATTACGCTAATAGGCTAAGTACACACTAAAACTAGTAGCACTATCTATCAATACCAAGATGACATCACTCTCCATCTATCCTATTGGAGAGGCTTAAGCATTTGGTGGGATGGGAATATAACTAGATTCATCTATCCATACTACTCCAATATCATAACCACTAATAAATGACTATGAATATCTCCATCCTCTCTCATGAATGGATGAAGCCTCTTGACACTTCATACTACTACCCCACTCATCCGATGATCTCTTGAGCATGAGTTGCTTATTGGGGAATTCAAATATTGTGTTGGATTATCTCTCCTCAATCTATGATGTATATGCAAAAGCTTAGCTCCAAGAAGGAATAAAATGTATGATTCATAGTAACCATAGGTGACTAACTCCGTAAGTCTGTGGGGCTACATAAAACCGTCATCCCAGGCAAAGTGAGAAAGCCTATGTTGTAGAAGTTACGCTAAATGAATAAAGAGAAGTGTCCCAGTGGAATGAGTATCTATTATATCTAGTGTTCATGGTTATCCATATACAGTGTAGCCTAGCTTGAGTGAATCAATCGCTTGGACATTGTGTTAGGACTATATCCCTCAAGATCACGCACTCATGCATAATACAACCAAACATATCTTAGCCCAATGAGGTATTCTACTATGCATAAGTAGTCTAGGTTTGATAATAGTAAGGGTGTCTCTTTGTTAGTAAGAGAATATTTGAATCTTTGTCCCAAACTTTGAATAAACATGCTATGAAAGGATGATTTATGAATGATTAAAATGATTTCTCATACATGATGGAGCAAACATGAAAGATTTGATCACTATCTAAAGTGACTATAGCCCTACTCAACTACATAGTTAGTGGAAATCACGCTCTCTAAAATAGGGTGGCATCTCAAAACAACCGAAAGCTCCTAAAATATTGCATGAATCCATCCATGTAAGTAGTTCCAAGGAGCATCTATATCTTAACACTCACTCGCCTAATCCATAGTATAGGTAGGGTAATGATGTAGGTGCTAGTGTTATCATTTCACCACAACCAGGAAAATTGGACATCAAAAGAGTGTAATGATGAAAAGTCTATTGTGACCCAAAAATACAAAATAACATAACCAAATAGCATTGAAGGCCACTAAAGATAGCTCTTCATCAATGTCCCATGCTTGGATACATTGAGAAGGCTCTTCCTTTAGGATTAAATATATCACTAAAAGACTTCTCGGTTGAATAAAATCCACATCAAATGGATCATCCAATCATGCAAAATGAGGCAAAAATACTATTAAATTGAGAAAACTCTGACCATGTGTCTAAAGATATATATGGATTGATCTCCACTCTCTATAGTCTCCAATAATGAGCTAGACCATGGTGGAGACCTAAAGTATATGCATAACGCCTCTCCTACCGACCGGTTGGTGGCACTAAAAGAGCTCATGATATGGAGGAACACCCTCCTTGTAGGGAATGCCTATAATAGGGAGTGTTATATCACGTAATGTCAAGGTGACTATCATCTTATCATCTAATAAGTGTTGGTGGTCTACCCTAATGTTTTTCTATGCTATGAATCCAAGTAAATAGAAGGAGGCTATAGTCAAAAGTGATGAATAAAGCGTGATATATGGACTCTTAATATCTCGAATGCATATATGGATGATGGAATGACCAATATATGTAGCTAATAACAACTCACAAGTGCCAAATATTTCCTTTGGGTATCAATCTTCTAACACATGATGTAATGTAACTGTGATAACCCAAAAACTAATTATATTTACAAAAGGAGTAGTATCTACAACTAGTTGAAGTAAATCTTGACCCCAAAAAGGTGATTTAGCTCTAAAATAACATCACTATGCCTCGGCTTTAAATTGATCACAATTAATAAGATTATGACTTGATGGATGCAATCAAGTGTTAGGATGCATTATGATTGAGTAAATGAATCTTCAAAAATCATTCCTCATCAAAATATCCCGATGCCATGATAGTTGATCCTATAATTTGATTGAATAATGAAGATCATGGGCTTCAATAATGGCCTATATCTGCTCCTTAATGGGTTTAGTAGGTGGCATACCATCGGCCTTTTCTTAATTAATATTGTAATCAATTTGTAGTAAATTTGGATAAGAGAAAAATATAAATTTTATAAGTATTATAAAAATCACTAATATCTAAATTTATAAATGAGTTATGCTTGTAGGCTTTGATTAGGTTTTCTAATTTCATAGAGTTTAAATTTATATTTGGATTTAATTCTCCTTTGAACTTATCGAATCCATTTATATTTAGACCCTCCCTTTTGGATATGTTAGCTATATTTAGACTTAAATCCTATATATATATGACATATCATTTAAGTTTAGGTTTAGATCCAGTCCATTTGGACATGATAGATCTAAAGTTTAGATTTATATCCGGCCCTTTTGGGCATGGTGTAATCTAAATTTGAGTTTTAGATCCCTCTGTACATGATGGAATCTAGATTTATATTTAGATCTATCCCCTTTGAGACATGATGGAATCTAAATTTGATTTAGATCCAACCCCTTTAGAATGTTTGATCGATTCCCTCCCTTTGGGACTAAAGATCTTGGTTTAAATTTAGATCGGCACTTTTAGGCATGATGGATCGATCCACCCTTTGGGTATGATGAATCTGATCGACCCCTTTGGACATGATGGATCTTAGTTTAAATTTAGATCTAACACCTTTGGCTATGATGGATCTTGGTTTAAATTTAGATTTGGCCCCTTTTGGGTGATGGATCTTGATTTAAATTTAGATCCACTTTGGGCATGATGATTCAAGGTTTAGGATATCCTTGATTGAGAGAGTTTCTCTTTGATGGAAAATTTTCTTTGCATTGCAAGACTTATAAAATTACCCCATATTAACAAGGGAATTTTTCTTTAAGATGAGAATATTCTTCTCATACTTAAGAGAAGAGTATCCCTTCAATTGATTGATTTAGAGTTGATTTTGACTTTTACATTTGTAAAGCATAACACCTTTAATAGTTATGCATAATATATCTTAAGATATTATTTATTTATATGGGGTATAAGTCTTATCCTTTTAGCATCAATGAGTGATAAGCTCGCTCCCCTTTCATATACTTTTTCAAGATATATGATCCTTCATAATTTGGGTCAAATTTTCCACCACTCGTGGATGTAGAATGATAGGCCTTCTATGTACCAATACTAGTTCGTCTACTTTGAAGTTTCTTGGGAAAACCATGTGGTCATGAGCTCAGTCATCCTTGCTCTATATATTTTAGATTTTATGGGGCCTATAATCAAGTTTTATCTAGAGCTTCAAGCTCTTCAATCATATTTGGACACTTTCCTCATTGTAAGTTCACTTTGAACTATTATATAGAGTGAAGGTAGCTCTACTTCAAGAGAAAGTATTGCTTCGATTGAAGACTAAGGAATATGATGTTACTCATGAAGTAGTTCTATATGTAATATAGAATGACCATAAAGCTTCTATTAATTTATCATTCCATTCCCTTTTATTTTTAGAGAAAATTTTTTAAGAAGTTTAACAAACATTTTGTTGAATGCTTTTACAAGACCAATATCTCTTGGATTGTATATTGAAGAATATTGCGAATCTATTTTCTATTTCTCAATGAAACAACAAATTTTGGCATTCCTAAAGGAAGTGCCATTTTAAGATATAATTCTTTGAGATACTCAATCAATAAACGATATAGTCATAAAATAATTTAACTAAATTGTCCACTTTAACTTTTTAGTGGAATTGTTTCAACCTATTTGGAGAAGTAATTAGTGGCGTAAAATAAAATGATGTCTCCTAAACTATGGAGGACTTATTGGCCAATTATATTAGTTCTCCAACTTTTAAATAGCAAAGATGCCATTATAGGATGTAAGTGATTAGGTGGTTGATGAAATGTGCCTACATATCTTTGACGTTGATGACATATTTGGCATGTTCAATGCGTCTTGAACCATACTTGGGCCAATAATATCCCATTCATTTGATTTTGATTTTCATTTTAGGACTAGATTTGTGTGCACCACACAACTCTTCATGAACTTTAACCATCACCACCTTTGCTTCATCTAGTCCTAGGTATCATTGCCACATTTGGTTGAATGAGTGTCGATATAATGTATCATTCACAAGAGCATATTGTAGTGCTCTTTATAAAATTTGATGAGCCTTTGATTTTTCCTTTGGAAATCCACCACCTTTAAGATAGGTGATGATGAACAATTCTAATCATCTTCTTCTTATCATTAAAATATCTTAATTTTCTTTAGCTTTAAAGGCATGCAAGAGGGTTGGTACTAATGTTAGCCTACTTTGGACTATTATTGTAATTGGCTCTCCTTGAGGGTCTATCATTTTTTAGCCAATTTAGCTGATCGTCATCTTTGCCATTGTCTAAATGTCACACCCTTATAATTATTACTTTAGGAATTTATTTCAAAAGCTCCAAGATATTCTTATGAGAAAGTACCAATTTAGGGTTGTTTATCTTGAAAGTCCTAATTATTTATCAAATTATGAATTAAGCATCTTCAGTAAATATGAAGCTTCTTAATTTTAATGTTAATTGTTGGATGTACTTGCAATTAATGCTTCATATTAAGCTTTATTGTTGGTTCGATGTTTGGTAAGATTATATGAATATCGAGAATACCTTATGTTTCACAAATATTAAGCCAATTCTTACATAAAGTGTAGGTAAACCGGGTGGTTTAGATGGCTTTATTGATGAAGCCCATCAAAGTAAAGCTTCCATTATGATAATTATTGAGCTTCTTCCACTTTGAAGATTTGTTCATCGACAATTCATTGAGTGAATAGTTTACCAATAAGGAATGAGTAACTAGAAAGTCAGAGCTTGCCCTTTTATGTCCTTTTGTGGGACATATGTTATATCAAATTGAAGTAGTAGAACTACCCATTTAGCTAAGCTACTAGTTAGGGTAAGTCTAGTCATTAAGAATTTAAGAAGTCAACTTTAAATAATAAAGTTATTTTATGTGATAGCATATAGTGCCATAATTTTTGTGTTGCATATATCAATGCTAGACATTACTTCTCAATAAGAGAATATCTTTTCTAGCTCCTATAAAACATTGACATATATAGTATATGGAATTTTTCTTTCTTTCTTCATTATTCGAGCTAACAAAGTTCTTAATAACTCTTCTAAGGTTGTTATATATAATATCAATAGCTTTCCTATTATTGGTTGTGCTAAAATTTGGGGATATAACAAATATTATTTTATGCTATCAAATACTTCTTGACAAACAGCATCTTATATAAAAGGTTCATCTTTTTCATCAATCAGTGAAAGGTTGACATCTCCCGAAGATTAGAAATGAACCTTCTAATGTAAATAATTTGCCTTATAATGATTGTAGTTGCTTCAAGGTCTTAGGCTATTTCTATTATTCTTTTATTTTAGAGGATCAATTTCAATCCTATGTCATATAATAAAGCCCAAAAATTTTCCAAAATTCAAACCAAAAGCACATTGCAATGATTCATGTTTAAGTTGAAACTTTGAATTCTATCGAATACTCTTAACTCACTTATGTGCTCACTTTGATTCTTTCTTCTAATAACCAAATCATCAACATAACATTCCACATATCTATGTATAAGGTCATCAAGATGCGAATATTGCCCTTTGTATGTAGCGAGATTTTTTTTTGTAATAATATATCCCGATTGGTGTGCAAAAGGACATATGTTTTTCATTCTTTGGAGCCATTTTAATTTGGTTATAGCGATGAATCATCCATGAAGGAGAACATATCATAGTTTGATGTGTTGTCTATCGAAGTTCTACATTGGGTTGTGGGAGCTATCTTTTGGGCATACTTCATTTAAATCCAAGTCAATACAAACATAGATTTATCCATTCTATTTTTTACTAGAATAATATATTGGCAATCGATCAACATACTTCTATTCCTAAATGAATCTAGCTTGAATGAGCATTTTGGTTTTCGTGATTACTTACTATTAACCTTGTATCTTGCTTTATAGGTTGTACATGAGGTTTAATGGCAAGCTTATGTATAGCTACTTCTAGAGATAGGCCTAGCATTTCGTAATTTCATGTGAAGAAATTTTATATTCATAGAGTAGTGTTTTTAATTTCTCAATTCTTGATGTGAGGTTAGCACTAACAAAGGTCGACTAAGTTCTTCTTGATTGGTTAATTTCAAGTTCATCAATGGTGGCTTTATTACCTTCTTTAAATTTTCTTGTAGCCTTTTGAGGTCAATTATTAATTCATCTTTCATGTGAAACCTCACTTCATTCATTTATATCCTCAAAAGAAACTTTTTTCTTTCGGATGTAGCATAGCATGAGATCATTGTATGAGATCAAATAATATATCATAATCCCCATGTGGTGAACTTCCCATATCCTATGAAATTTTGAGTATTACCACCTTGCTTGAGCCTCTTAAATAATCAAGCATGAATGTTTGATTGTATGGGTTGAGCATTATTTTTAACCATCTTTTTAAAATTGATGAGAAGTATTGAGGGATCATTATTGAAATATCTTCTTTCTCAAAATCATCCTCCTCAAACAAAATTTGGTGGGATTTATGATTCACTCTTTTATCTTGTAGAAAGGACCCCACATTTGTTGTAGCCTCTTCTAGGAAGGACATAGAAAGTTTTGAACTATTCTATTTTCTCATTTCTAAATCTATTAAAACTTTTTATGTGCCTTTAGCAGTAGTTATTTTCATAGCCTTATTGAAAATTTGTGATTGGTACCTTTATTAGACAAACATGATTTTTTTATTTTATCACATTACTAGTACTAGCTTATTATTTATTTTTTGGCTAGTTTAAGCTTTCTTAGGTTGATAAAGTACAAACTCCTCTTCATCATCGTCATTCGTTACCAAGGTGAGAAATTATCTTAGGTTGGTTTGATTCATTGGTACTTTTACTCTTTAAATTATCACATTTCAACATTAGTTTGATAAGTGGAGCCACCTAGTTTTGGGAATTAACTTCTCCACTCTCTTAGCCATGAAGTAATGCCATCATCATAGATCTTGATCTCATGTATCAACAATTGATTTATGTCACCATCAATTCAATCTTCTTCATCATTTTGAATATACTTCATACATTGATTGAGAGTTCATGGTACTATAACATATTCATGAATCCACAACCTACCCAATAGTTCTTTATAGGCAACACTAGCTTTAATCATGTAAAATTTATCCTCTATGTACAATAAAGTGTATAAGTAGAATAAGAGACCTTAAGGTTTGTTGTCTTTGTTCATTGAATCCTTGCAAATACTATACTTTTGTCGGTAAGCTAAAGCTCGAGTGTCTTAGCTATTACGAGATTGACCAAAGCACCGTATCAATTAGTACTCTTTTTATATGGATATAATTGCTTTCAACAATAACATAAAAGGGTCAATTATGTTCAATCGTCTCTAACAATAGGTCATCATCATTGAATATGATGGTTGTTGATTTTGAGAGGTTAAGTCCTCTTTTATCCTCTCTTTAGTGAAGAATGTTTCATATTATTCTCGATTTTGTAAGACATTGATTAATATTTTATGTATATCTTTGGACACCATGAGAGCATCATATATACTTAGCAAAGTAAGGAGCTTGCATAAATGTACCAAAACATTCTAAGTCTACTCCTATTTTGGTAGACTTTTAATGTTTAGTCTATGGTGGAGGTAAAACATTTTTATTAATTTGAATTTCTTTTCCTTTATCTGAATTTCCTTTGTGGAGATGAAGAAATTCATATTCCAATCCTTAATTGGACTTGAGTTATTTCTTTCATCTAATCTTCTTTATCAAAAGAAGTATTTGAATTATGTGTCTCTTGAGAATTATTATCTAGTCAAGGACATAATTTTTTAAGCCCGACTTGATCTTCTATTTAATAAGCTTTTCTCTAGGAAAGCATAGTTCTTCCTCAAATTCAATTGAAGTTACAATCACATAACATGCTTCTCTTTGGGTTTAGAGATTAGAATTTTCATGCATGTTTATGACCTATCATGTTTCTCCAAAATCTCTTCTTCAAGATTGTTTGTGTCAAGCCAAAGTGATGCATATATTCCTCCAATTTAATAGGCCTTCAAGGAGGTTGCTCATACTCTCTATAGAGGCAATCATTTTTTATGTTCTAGACTTTGGTTTTAGATTTCCACTTTTGTCTTTAATTTGTGGGCTTTGTGAAGTCGATTAATTTTTTTATTTCTTTATATTATATAAAAATTTCCCCTATTGAGGAAGAGCCTTCTTGGATATATTTTAAGCTTTAAGGAATTCTTCCACAAAATGCCTTCTACATCTAAAAGGATGTTGATCATTTGCTTGGTCTTTTTTTGAGATAAAGGCCTCCCAACCTTCTTCATCTTCCTATGTTTTGAGCTTTACCCTTATCATCATTTATATTCTAAGTTCTAATTGGCTCGATCTTTGTCTTTGGCATTCGATTGGGTGTAATGATTCACTTTTTTTTTTAAGGATATACTAGTACATTATCGATAAAGTGATTTCCCATTGTGATAGCTCTTTTTTTTTACCCAATCTTTGAAGATAAAATAATCTTTAATTGGGTGACTTATAAGTTTATGGAATGGATAATAGTTGGGATCATCAACTTTGTCTACTTGGTAGACATGGCTGGAAAATATAATCCCAACTTTAGGGCATGCTTAAAATTTCAGCAATAGTTTCTCTTTTGAATAAGTGCTATTTAGCCATCTTTTCTTAAATGGTTAGCCCTTTTTTATCTTCTATTACTTGATGGTCACGAGTTTGTTTCACCTCAATTTTCCTTTTTTTCAATTATGAATGTGAATGTTGTATTCACATCAATTTTCATTCTGTGCAACTTAGGTTGATTTCCTTTCCCAAAGAGATTATAGTTATTAATAAGGCCTTTCTTGCTTGAGCTTTTTGAACTTGGCTACATGATCTAATAATTCTTAGAACATATTAATCATAGCCATAGCTAGATATGGGGAGCGTTTGATCATCAATGTTTCCCATGAGGAGTTTTACTACATATTTTTGTGTGCTATTGATTACATTTTATACATAGATTCCCCATCTTGAAATGTATTTAGTGAAACCTTTGTCTTTCCTCATCATTTCCAAGGAGAGATCTACTATCATTATTTTCTTGGATGCACCTACAAATCTCTTGATGAAGAGGGTTTTGAACTCGTGAAGGTTTGAGTTGTTAGGTAACTCAACATACCACTCAAAGGTTGTGTTGGTAAGACGCTAACAATTTGTCATAGCAATAAGGCATCATTCCTCTAGTATTTCTACATGTGGCTTTAAATTAGCCAAGTGTTATTGTAAATTTTTGTGCCCAAGATACGTACTTGGTCAAATTCAACCGGGTATGGTTAGCCTTTTCTAACTATTTGTTCATTAGTCTCAAGCAATCACTACTTTAACCTTTGGTTGATGAGATCTTCTCCTTAGGATTTAGTAATAACATCGCTTCTTAATGGGCATTTAATGTAACTTCTTGGGTTTCTTGTCTTTGCATAGAAGTTATTGGCAAGTTGGGTGTAGCATTTTTCATGCCACTAGTTTCAACTATTGGATTGATTATCTATGGAGGATTCATTAGGTATTCATTGCTGAATTTCTATGAGATTAAGTTGACCAAACAACTCTTTCATTAGTCGCTTAGTTCATTTAGGCAGTTGTTGAGCTAGCGATTTTTTGGTCTCTTCTTTGGAGTTGAGAACCCCTTTGTCATTGTAATCATATTACAAAATCAATTAGCTCTTCAATTACATCAAGTTCTACTTGAACTTAATCTTTGAGTTCTTAATGATTTGGGTTCTCCAAGTTCTTCCTTATTATATTATTCAAGTGCCACTTTGACTTCCATACAATCAATGTCTTCATTATTTTGGAAGTCCAAAATTGGTTGCTCTTTATTGATTAAGAAATCTTTATATTCCTAGAAGAGTTGATTATCTACTTCATCATCTGACTCCTTTAACTAGCATTTTTAGTTGATGATAGAAGATTCAATTATTTATTATCCGGTGGGCTTGGCTCACATTGAGTTGTCTCATCCTTGATGACTTGGGATTCTTTAAGTGCCCAAATTGATTGGGACCTTTTGGTGGTGGATCTCTTGGAATGCATCATAAATGTCACACCCTAGTGTTCACTAGATGAATTAAAACAAAAATGATATTCCCTTTTGTGGGGTTGTCGACCTTCCAACAACTACCCACCTAGTATTTTTTGTCTGAAGGGCTCATTGTCGGTGTTCACCAAATATTAAACTCCTAGGCCTTGAGTTCTCTGGCACTATACATTTCAATACTTCCACCTCTCTTAGAGTAAGAATTTGTTGGGTTGGTGACCTAGCTCACCAACTTTTGAATTCTTCTATGAAGGTTTATATTTTTAATTGCCTTGAAACTTTATATATTTTGTAAGAGATGGTCTCCACCTTTCATGGTTGATTATGTGATATGGGATGTATATGTTCATCCAAGAAACACTTCTTGACAACTCCTCGAGCTACTCCACTTGACCCATCTGAGCCTCAAAATTATTAGTGGGTATCTTTGCTTCCACCTGAGTCATACTCGTTCAACATGTAATCCAATAGCTCTATGAAAAAAATTATACTTTATTCGAGCTCTCTTAGACATTTGGTGCCCAAGGAAGATAGTATGTGGTCATTCTAGAGTAAAAGTAGCATCTTATGGGATAGTAGGCTCCCTTATGCATTACTAAGTGGATTGATGATGACAAACTTTAGCTTAGGCTTAACAATCATCTTATCCTTATCAAGAATTATTGAAATTACCTTTGACACCTATCAAAACATAACCCCTCTTTAAGATTAAGGCTTTGGGCTTAAGCTCATTAAAATGATCACATTTGGCCTCTATCTTGATTGAATGCCTTCAACATTCCAAAGTGCCCTTAATGATAAGCTCAAATATAGGTCCAGAGATAGAAACTAGACTACTTTAGAAATCATTTTGAATAGGAGAGTAGCTCCAACAAAACTAGCATTTATTATAGCCTAACAAAATCTAATAGTCCCCATTCCTAACTTGAGAGTCACATATTTATGAAATTTGCCATTGGAGGTTTCAACTTGGTCATAGATCTAAACTTTTAAAAGAATATAACTCAATATTTAAGTATACAATGACACTGTGTATTTTAATTTTTCACAACCGAGATGAAGAGAAGTAATCTCTAATAGAGTCGCTAGAAATTGCTCAAAACCCATCTTTTGGAAACTCTCCACAATCTTTATTGGGATAGGTAGAAGTATGTTCTTTAAGGGAAGATTAAAATAAATTCAACTAGATTTCCCCAACATTATTTTAGGTTTATTTAGATCTAGGTTCCACTTCTCATAAACTCAAGCATTCATAGTTAATTACTTATCTTACCATGATAAGAGAGAACTATCGATTAAGGCTAGAAATAATATCAGTTTCTAGTCTACCCTTATGGTTATGTTATCCTAGGACTATGTTGTTCTAGTCTACCAATATCGAGGGCTAGCCATAATGTCCAAGGAGTCCGAATAGTAGCCATTGGTTGCCTTGTCTTAGATATCCCAGAGTAGAGGTTTTATGTAGGGGTTGTGGTGTAGGGATGTTCACATGGAGAATAGATAAATAAACCGGGCTTACATTTATAGGAAAGCGAATATAGGGGTGTTTACTTGGTGAATAAGTAGATTGAGCTTACATTTCTTATGAAATGCCAAGTAGGAATGTTCGCATGGCAAATAGATAGATTGGACTTTCATCCCTTTGAAATGCCAAGTAAGAATGTTCACATGGCAAACAAGTAGATTGGGTTGATATCCCTTTGGAATGTCAAATGGATATAGATTATTTGTATGGAAAAGATTGGACTTACATCCTATTTGGAATGCTAGATTTATTGGGTTTTGGATGGCAAATTAGTAGATTGGACTTACATCCCATGGAATGCCAAATGGATATAGATGGTTTGCATGGTGAATGTATAGATTGGACTTACATCCCTTTGAAATGGCATAATTACTTAGATATTCACATGGAGAATATTAATTTATGGATCTAAGAGGCGGCTTGATTGCAAAAAATATGGTGCTTAGGTGCAATCATAGTAGCACCTCAACTCTATTAAAATGGCACCTTGGCAATGAGTAATTAGCACTCAGCATTTTAAGGTAGAAATTTGTGTCTTTAAAACCTAAGGGTTCAATGCCTCGCTATAAGGCCCGTGTTGTAGTGCTTAAATGTCAAGAGAAATAATTTAATGAGGTTGGCTAGTTGTGAGCGACTAATTATTGATATGGTAGTTAATAAAGGTCGGTTCAAAAGGGCAGATGGATAGGCTATTAATAAAAAAGTGACAAACTTTTTACTAGCAACGCATCGAGCACCAATACTACATCAATGTTCGATCTTACTTTTGCATGGCATCTCTTACAAAATTAATTATCATAAATACCATAAATATGTCTTTTGACTGATGCGGATCATTCGATATGTGACCGACACCACGATGCTACATGTTTAGCTTTGCAATCTGGTCTCATGTTTTAGAAACTAAGAGGTTAGTTCTTTCATGTTAGAGCTAGACTATAAATAAGATCCCTACGATCATTTTTCATTTTAAAACCTAGGATCTATTCTAGAGTTCTCATACCAATTCCTCTTTAACTTTTATTCCACTTTAGGAAGCCATCATGCCAATAAAGTATGTCAACAAGTGCAAGAAAAGGACGACTATCGGTGACTCTAATAGGTTCATTAATGTAGAGATGGATGAACAATACCACCACACTCTCTTATATAGTCATCTTATCTTGAAAAGGAGTTTCTTTAATCCAGGTTTAGCAAGAGAGGATTATCAATAACTCTTGCATCATTCCGTGGTAAAGAATTCTTCACAATATGAAGGGCACGAAATAATAGAGTTTTCATCCAAAGAAAACTAGTAAGTTTGGATAATAGTACTATAAATGCATATGATAATTTACAAGATATAGTGTATGATCAATATCTCTTCTATTATAATGATCATCCGATTTTGAAGAAATCCTTAATTTCTTCACTATTAGAAATTCTAATATTTAGTGGAAAAGGCAAGAGGATAAAATTATCAATTTCATGCCATTGGCCTTACTAAGGACAAAGCTTGGCACTAGTTTATTTATGTCAAGATAATGCCCACTAGCAATGTCGATTGAAGTGACTAGGGATAGTCGTTTTGCATTTTGTAATTCAAAGGACTTTACTATGGATGTATGAAGGATCATTTATAATTCTATTTGTAATATACTTAGAGGTAGTAGTGCTATAGGATTTGATCATTCTTCTTTAATTTATTCTTTGTGTGTTACATGTGTGCAAGGGAGTCTAACAAATAGCCTTAATTCAAAAGCTCCCCAAACTAAAAGAATAATTGAAGGCTTGAGGATCAAGGAGAGTGAAAGGTCACATGCTCCTTAGTCTAGACTCAAATCCTCCAAGACCTTAAATGGGAAACTCTAAGAAATTGGAGGACAAGTCTCATATTTAAGGAAAATGGTGAAACCAATACAGAACTTGAAAGAAAATTTGACCATCATATGGTGTTTGGATAAAAAAAAAGAGGTAAATAAAGCATTCTAGCATAGAGCAATGTGATGCTAAAGTCATGGCACCTAGGAACTATCACCATCTTATGACATCTAGAAGCTCAAACTACTGTGATGGTTGTCTTCTTAAATAACATAGTGTTACAATGTTGTGAGGCACTCATGATAACCTTCGGTTAATAGCAAGAAAAGTTTCATTCCTGCCCAACAATAATAATGCTTTGAGGAGAAATGGGAATGGTTATGGAGCAAAAATTTGCCTCATTGGTACATAATCTTCTATTAAAAAAATTGTCCCCTAGGCCCTCTCTTACGTAATCTCTCCACTCTCTTCTTTGCATGAAATGACTAAAATAAAGTGGAGAGAATCATTTGGCTTACGCCAATTTCAAAACTCCACCATGATCTTAGATGCGGTGTGATAGTCCTCCCTCCATCAATTTTAGATCCATAGTAAGGGAGAAGAACCTAAATATGTTAAAAATAGTTTAGGCACCCCAAATCATAAGAAACATTAAATTTGAAATATTTGACCATTAAACTTGGTTTCGGTGTGAGAAGAACACCCTCCCTCCATATATCTTGGATCCAAAACAAAGGAGAACATTGCTTTGCACTAAAAGGTGTGAATTTAGCACAACTAAATTATTATGCTAGCAAGATTTTGAGAAATCGGTGAATTTCCCCAAAATATTGACAAAACATGGTGTTCACGATCGTGCCTCGATCTTTGGGACATAGCACCGCAACATTAGGCTTTTGGGAGTTTAAACATATGTATCCAACATCTTGGAGCCACAACACCATATTTTTTTAAGAATGCTACCCTTTCAAGTTTTAAACAAGCGAAACATGTAATCACAATGTCATAGTGCTATATTTGAAGCACCATGGTGCTGCGTTAATTTTATTCTTTTGTTACTAAAAAAATACCATTGCGGTCCCAAGTCCGGATGCAAAAGTGGAGGGTTCCGTTAGGTAGTCGACAACCAGATAAAATTTGTCAAAATAATCATGACATGAATCCTTTAAATCATTGTGTTATCTAGCGTCCCGATGTATGAGCTTGAATACTGATGAAAAATGTGTACTAGAAACAGCATCGGCAGTGCGATGTTAAATAAGCAAGGGTTTCCACATTATGGACGGATGCGGGCAAAGAAGTTAGTCCATGAAACTAGAATTAGGTTAGGATCTTTGAATATAGGTACTCTTACAGGTAAATTAATGGAATTAATAGATATTATGGTTCATAGAAAGATAAATATTTTATGTGTTCAAGAAACTAAATGGGTTGGGGAGAAGGCTAAGGAGATTGATAGTTTAGGTTTTAAACTTTGGTATTCAGGTAAAAGTCAAACTAGAAATAGGTGTGATTATAGATAAAAGTTTGAAGGATAATGTTATAAGTATTAATAGATGTGGAGATAGAATTATAGCTTTAAAGATTATTGTTGATACTAAGATTATCAATGTTATAAGTGTTTATGCTCCTCAAGTAGGTTTGGAGGTAAGCTCAAAAGAAAAATTTTGGAATGAATTAGAGGGATTAATACAAAAGATACCTCTTGAAGAAAAAGTATTTATTGGGGAGATTTAAATGGACATGTTGGTAGAGTGGTAGAATATTTTAAAAGTATTCATGGTGGTTATGGATTTGGAGTGACTAATGAAGAAGGTAGGATTATATTAGATTTTGCCTTAGCTTATGATTTTGTAGTTGCTAATACTTTATTTAAGAAAAGAGATGAACATATTATTACTTATAAAATGGATCTAGTAAAACAATTGATTATTTTTGATAAGAAAAATAGATCGTTTAGATTGTAAAGATTGTAAGGTCATTCCAAGTAAAATTTTAAGTACCCAACATCGACTATTAGTTTTAGATTTTAAAATGAAAGGTTGTAAGAGAAAAATAAACTAATTATTGTCCTAGATTAGATGGGGACACTTAAAGGACACAAATAAAATATTTTAAGAGCAAGCTACAAGAAATTAAAGTTTGGGATGTTCATAAGGAAGCTAACGTTATGTGGGAAAAAAAATATCAAGTGCTATTAAACAAGTTGCTAAAGATGTGCGAATCAAAAGGAAAAGCTTCTTTTAATAAGAATAGTTGGTGGTGGAGTCGAGTGTGCAAGAAAAGATAAGAAATAAGAAGCATTGTTATAAAACTTTTATATGTAAAACTTCGGAGAATTGGGAAAGATATAAAATGGCTGTAGAGATTCTAAGAAAGCAATATATGATGCAAAAAATTTAGCTTTTAGTGATTTATACAATAGATTAGATACCAAAGAAGGTGAAAGATGTATGTATAAGTTAGCCAACCAAAGAGATAGGAGAAGTAAAGACATAGTTCAAGTGAGGAGTATTAAGGATGAAAATAACAAAGTGCTTTTCTTAGAAAAGATATTGAAAATAGGTGGATGAGGTATTTTAATAAACTTTTCAATGAAGGATCTGAAATGCGATTGATTTTAGCAACCTTAATACCCTAAACAAAAATAGAGAATTTCATTTTATCGTATAGTAAATCTAAAGTTAGTCAAGCTTTAAAGAAAATGAAATGTGGAAAAGCATAGGACGGATAATATTCCAATAGAAGTGTGGAAATGTTTAGGAGATCAAAAATTTCTTGGCTTACAAATCTTTTAATGTTATTTTAAAGACAAAAGATGCAGATGAGTGGAGAAAGAGTTTGTTGGTTCCTATATTTAAGAATAAAGGTGATGCACAAGATTGTGCAAATTATAGAGGAATTAAGTTAATGTGCCATACATTAAAATTATGGGAGAGAGTAATTGAGCATAGGTTACGATGTGATACAAGTTTCTCACAATCGGTTTGGCTTCATGCCGGGTAGATCTACTATGGATGCTATACATTTGTTAAGAGGTTTGATGGAGAAGCTTAGAGAAAATAAAAAGGATCTACATATGATATTTATTGATTTAGAGAAAGCTTATGATAAAGTCTCAAGAGATGTTCTTTGGAGAGTTCTAGAATAGAAAGAAGTTAATATTGGTTATATTCAAGTCATTAAGGATATGTATACTAGAAGTCACTTGTGTCCAAACACAAGGAGGATTGACAAACTATTTTCCTATTTCAGTTGGATTACATCAAGGATCAACATTAAGCCCTTATCTTTTTACTTTAGTTATGGATGTTCTTACGAGGCATTTACAAGAAGATGTACCCGGTGTATGCTTTTTTTTTGATGACATTCTTCTTGTTGATAAGACTAGAGAGGGAGTTCCAGAAACTTGAATTATGGAGGTCAACTTTAGAGTCTAAAGGTTTTTTTAAGCGATCTAAAGCTGAATATATGGAGTGTAATTTTAGTTGTAGAAGTTTTAGTGGTAGTGTTGTGACTTTAGGTGATCAAGTCATTAATAAGAGTGAGCGATTAGATATTTAGGCTCTATTGTTTAAAATGATGGTGAAATAGATGGAGATATTATTAGTAGAATTCAAGTTGGATGGTTGAAGTGGAGGAATGTATCGGCCTATTATGTGATAGAAAAGTTCCACTTAAACTTAAGGAAAATTTTATAAGATGGTGGTAAGACGCAATGACTTATGGTGCGAGAATGTTGGCCAATAAAAGAGAAACATAAGACTAAGTTAAGTGTCACTGATATGAGGATGCTCAGTGGATGAGTGGCTTTACCCTTAGAGATAGAATGCAAAATGAGTATGTTGGAAAAAGTTGGAGTAGCTCGGTGGTAGATAAGATTAGGGAGAGTCGCCTTAGATGGTTTGGCCACATAATCGTCGGTGTCGATGACCCAATTAGGAGAGTAGATGCATTAGATTTGCCTTATGTTAAGAAAGGTAGAGGTAGACCTAAAAGACTTGGTTAAGATGTATAAAAAATGATCTTAGTATACTCAAATTAAATGAGAATTTGACACATAATAGGACACAATGGAGACGAAGGATTCATGTAGCCGACCCCACCTAGTGGGATTAAGGCTTGTTTGTTGTTGTTGTTGTTGTTGTTGTTGTTAGTAAAGAATACCGATCTCTATATATCTAAAATGCAAATTCAACATTCTAAGTGCCATAACACTACCAATGCATCGATGCTAGCATCTTATTAGGACCCCAAAATATCTTCTATCTTATAGTGCCACACATCAATAGCGTCTAGATTAGGTTGTTGGTCAAAAATCATTTATCTTATAACATTAGTCGCCAATTTGGCGTTTTGACTCTTTTAGGTTATATGACAAAATATTTTTTATAATGCCATAGCACTACAACGCTATCTTCTTGTGTAATAAGCAAAATATCTCTATTTTATAGCACATATATTCATACGCTTTCTTTCTTGAGACAATAAATTTGATAAATAAATAATATGATGCATGCCTCAATATAATAATAATTGTCTAAGTCCATTAGGATGCTTAGTGGGTTAACATAAAATAAATCTAAAATATTATGGGCCGACCAATAAAATTGCCTAAATCCACTACTTGAGGATGCTTCATGGGTAACATAAAATAAATTTGAAATAGCATGGCTCGACACAATAATAATTGCCTAAGTTTTGAGGATGCTTCACGGTTAACAAAAAAATAAATCTAAAATACTCTCATGGGCCCCAACATAATAATATTTTCTAAGTCCATTGCTCAAGAATGCATCGTAGGTTAACATAAAATAAATTTAAATTGCATGCATGTGCATGGACTTAAAATCGGATACAACCCTAATATCGAATAAGCTATGTAGGCCAAATTTAAAAACAAAACTAAATAAAATCAATATTTGAATTTTAACAAAATAAATATGAAATACCCATAGGTGTCCCAAAAATGCATAAAAATCTATATTAAATGTTTGAGGATGCTACATAGGTTAAATTTTTTAGTTGAGTTATTTATGGGGTTAAGGTTAACAAAACCTAATCATTCACTAATAATGGTTGTATTGATTAAATATTCAATCATAGATATGTTTAAATTAAATGAAGCTCATCATTCAATAAAAATATAAAGCAAATAATTATCCATCCATCCATCATCATTTTTTAAGGATGATAAGCTAAGATAAACTTGGCTCACAAAAGAGCCAATATCAAATTAAATATATCACTATGTTCATACTCAAATAATCTCATGCCATTAAGGATATGGCATATGTCTTCTATCTGCATGATTTTTCCACCAAATGGTACCACACGAAATGTAGACCAAGAACCTTCGACGGGTGGCCTCTATGGCTTCTATATTTTGGTCATGGAAATAGCTTTATGTTCCCTAATGTCTTTGCTCCTTGAACCACGAATTATGAAATGTATTTAATAGAAAAAATATTTTATTACTTAAGCAAACTTAAATTTGTCACCTTTGACAAATGTCACCATTGGTAAACAAAACACTTTAGACCTTACCCATGGTTTGACAAGGATTCTTTTAGGATGGGTTATTTACCTCTTCGCTAAGTAGACTAGGGACCATGATAATCGGATGACATAACCATTAGATCTTGATCAAGCACATCATCATTTCCTCCGATATGCTTTGAGTTAAAGAGAATGATAACACCATTCTATTTGACATTCAAAGAGGTGTAACTCTAATCTCTTTATTTTCCATGCAAATTCTACCTTACAGTCATCTATACCAAACTACATTGATAGACACTATTATATATCAAAAGATATATTTCTATTATATGAGAAAGATATATTTGTTTAACATTAATAGTTCTTTCTTAACTACACTAAGAGGGTAATTAACTTTGAGGCTTATGTCCATAGGAAGTAGAACCCAATTTTAAATAAACTCTAATGTAATTTTAGGAGAAATGATTGAATATATACCAATCAACCTCATTAAAATATATACTCATCTCAATATAGATGATGGAGCATCCTCAAAGGAATTTTTTTGAGTGATCGATTTGGCGATTCCACAAGGGTTACTTTTTCTCCATCTATAGTAAAAAATATGTAGTGTCATCGTAGACTTAAATAAAGTGTTCTAATCTTTCAAAATTTTAAGATCTATGGCCAAGTTTTTTTTAAATTAACATCAAGAACATGATGATGGTCAAGCCGGTGAGATTTCCACTGATTCCCTCAAGCCATCAATGATAGTTCTTGGTATAGTTTGGAATAATCTCGAAGGTTGTCCATTTTATGCCAACTAAAATTGTCACTAACCAAATAGTTAGTGGTGCCAATAGAATTAAACAAGGGAAGTAGTTGAGTAGTCATTCCAAACATCCCAAACCCTAAAGCTATAAATTCAAAGAGGGGCTTATCTTTGATAGACTATCAAAGGCAATGTCGACTTGTGAGGATAAGATGGATGTTAGGCTCAAGTCAGCCATTATAATCAATCCACTCAATAGTGCATCGAGAGCATACTACCCACATGATGCAACCTTTAGGCAAGCATGACCATGAAGCATCTTTCGAACTAAAATGTACAAGAGGGAAAAAATACAATATTGGTTTCAAAGGCTTTGGTTTGCCCATTCATGTTGAACAACATATTATTGGTGTAGGTAAATATACCCACCAACAATAACTTTATCCGCTCCAGGTCTAAATAAATAGTTGAAGGAGCTATAAAGAAGTCATTTTGGAATAATATAAACATATACATCCAGTCACAAAGTCAACCATGAAAGGAGGAATCCATTTCCACCAAAATCTACAAGGTCCAGATGATTGTTAGAAATAAAACCTTAGAAGAATAATGAAGTTAGTGAACTAGGTCACCAACCCAATAAATTCCTACCTTAAAAGAGGTGGAAATTGATGCTTAGAAAAAAACACCTTGAATGCACTCTACCATCTTTGTGGAGATGGATAGAAGCATATTTTTTCATGAGGAAGATTGATATATATTCAACATTTCTAACATTTATTTCAAGGTTTATTTAGATATGATTTTTATTTTATGAATGCTAGCTTCTATAATTAATTACCCTCTTACATGGTAAAAGAGTACTCTATTATGGTGGAAATAAACATATCTATGATATTAGGTGCCTTAGAGGTATAGTGTGGTTGATGACCATCTAAAAGAAATTGTAATCCCAATCAAGATCCCATGGTTCTATCACCATGGGATTACATTATTCTAGCCAACCAACATGAGAGGGACATAGTCATATTGTTGAGAATGATTAAAAGCCATGGGTTACCTCATTTAGGATATCTTGAGTAGACTTTGAATTTTTGGTGTATGGGGTGTAAGAATGTTCACATGGTGAACATATTATAAGGTTTTCACATTGCAAATGGGCGATGTTTACATGGTGAATGAATAGGAGGCTAGACATACATATTTTAGAATGCCAAAATTAGGGTTGTCCACATGGTGGATGGATATGAATTTGTTAGCATGGAAAATAAATTATGTGGTGTTCACATGACAAATGAATAGATGTTCACAAAGTGAATGTATAAGAGGTTGGGCTTACATCTTTTAGAATGCCAAAATTAGAGTGTTTCCATGGCAAACAAATAGTAAAACTAGACTTACATCCTTTTGGATTGCTATATAGATCGATTATCCACATATTGGGTAGACATAGTGGTGTTTGCATAGTAAATGATAAAAAATTGAATTTTATTAAAAGTACAAAAATTATCATTTAGGAACCACACCTTAGTGCTAGGATTCAGCCCCATGGTGTTGTGATAATGGAGCCCATTGCTTATATGCCATGACATAGGGGCATATGATCCGGAGGCTCGTGCCGGTCGCGTGTATGTAATCGTGATGATGACATTATTGGTCCTTTGACCAATTGAATAGCACTATGGCATTGCCTTGTAGCACCACGACATCGGTCAAGATTCGACATCCATGCAATAGGTTTTAAAGGGAAACAGGCCTCATTTTAATGAGCATTGTAGCCGACTCATAGTGTTGAGGCACTATGATCTTTTCATGCACGTTAGTTACAAAATTTATTATGACTAAATCTATCTTTTGACCACACAAGATCCAACACGATGGGCTAAAAAACTCCATGATGTTGCATGTGAGTGTCGCGTGTCGAGCCGTGTTCTACAACTTGAGAGGGTAGCACCTCAACGCCACGGTGTTGGGTCGATTTATAAAAGAGGCTAATGCTATGAAGGATTTTCATTCAGCAATCCCTTCTTCTAAAGATTTTTTTCTTCTAACTCCTTTTTTTTCTAAATTCTAATATTAATCATGCCTCTTAGAAGAGTAGGGCAAGATGAGGCCATCCAAGAATGTTAACCGCTAGTGCCGATGCCGAGGAGCGTATCAACACGCTCCTCCTTCATAAGCACCTTATTCCATAAAGGGGTTTATAGAATCCGCAATAGCATGGAGGGGATAATCATGGACTGAAGTGGCTTAAGCTATCTCATGACAATAACTCATGCATTGTCCCACGGTGCATGAATTTTACAAATGCGCAAGATGGACGATATACTAAAGCGACGCCAAGGGAAGCCGGTAAGTTATGATAGTAGTGTTATAAATGTATATTATGATCTTTCTAATATTGAGTATGAACAATATCTTTCCTACTATAATGACCATCCCAATTTCGATGAGGTCATTATTTTCTTTCTAGCAAAATGAAAGCGCAATGGAAATGATGGGAAGAAAGAACTATCAACTTTCCTACCACGTATGACGCCCACTTTTAAAGCTTAGCATTAGTTCATTTCTTTTCATTATGCCCTCTAGTAACATCAATGAGGCTACCAAAGATAGGGCTATTTTAAATTTTTCTATTCAAAAGGAGATCTCGATCGACCTGGAAGGTTATTTTTAATTCTATTTGTAATATCTGAGAACCACTATGCATGGACATCCTTCTCTTAATTATTATTTGTTTATCGCAATTGGTGTAGTAGGGGCCCGATAAGGAGGTACTCATTTAGAAGGTCCCTCTAATGACAGAGTGATTAGGGGTTCGAGAATAGATTTGAAGTGGGAGAGAGTTCACATCCTCCCGGATCTAGCTCCTAAACTCTAAGTCCTTGGTCAAAGCAAGTTCAAGAGATTGGCAACCGTGTCACGGACTTGCAAAAAGAGTGGATAGGAGTAGTCATAGCGGGAGATGTCAAACATAAATTTAACTATCATATAGGTCAATGGCAAATAGAATTCTCTAACATGGCCCAGTTCAACACTAAACTAGTTAACATATTTTAGAATTACAATCTTGTGAAATCCTAGTTAGGTCTCCTACCTTATGATGCCTCAATATCCCTTATGTGATTATCCCATCTAGATCGCATGGAGGAGGAAGAAGAGGAAGATGAAGTTGGTGACTAGTATCACTACTAGTGCCCCAATTTGTATTTTTCTTCTTCTTCTCTTTTATTTTTATTTTGTGATTGTAATATTCAAGTTTAGCAATAAAATTTTCCCCTTTAGTATAATTATGTGTTGTGCTTGTGTATTATTATTGCTATTGATTCTCCAAAAAAAGAATAAAATAATAATTTAATATCGTGGTGCAAGTAACACTAATATGCCATCACCTCTGGAGATAAAATAAAAATTTTGAGAGGTGGGCACCACTGAGTCCTACGGTGTCCCGATGTGGTGGGATATTATTTTCTCCCCAAGAAAATATTTAAAGTCTTTTTCACATATAGAAAGGTGACTTAGCGATGTGGCATTGCCGCTACAAAGACCATGACACTATAAGTTTTATTTCTTTTTATCAAAATATTCTAAGTCATATTCCAAGTGACACGGGTATGATGCCCCAACATTGATGCTAAGGCACCGTGGGCCCTATGATTTTATTTTACTTATATTAAGACATGGTGTTGCATTGATGCTATGTCATCATGGCACCATGGGATTTCATTAAAGCGATGCAATGCTAATTCTTGAGACCACTCTTGAAATATGAATACCCAAGAGTGTGGTGGCACCGATATTCGACCTTGATGATGTAGGCCAAAATTTGAATTTAAAATGTAAATCTTTTAAATTTTTTAGAAATTTTGGCAACATTTTTTCTTAGTGGTGCTAAATCTCAAAATTGCATAGTGAGCACTCTTCTCTTTATTCTAGATTTAAGATTAACAAAGAGGAGGGGTAGAGTAAAATTCAACAAATAAGGTCTTCAAATCTCCAAGTTTTCCACAACAAATCAAAGATCAATGGTGGAATTTTACTAAACTAGATAGAAAGAACATAAATTCTTTTCAAGTGAGAAATCTTAGAGTGAAGTGTGACCAACAGTTCAAAGTGAGATGAGTCAAGTGGAAAAAAAAGATATTTGGAGTGAACTGTTCAATCTTATTTATAGTAATGGGCTGATAACTATTCCCTCTCAATAGCTAATGCCTTGGTGGCAAGATAGTAATGCCGCAAACTGTGTCATAGTTCAACGTAGATCAAGTTATTTCTTCTAAAGCGGCCATGGCGCTATAGCCAAAAAAAAAAAAAATTTATTTATTATTTCTTCCTTTTTTTATTTCTTTTGATGTAAATAGAAATATTCAAAATATCATGCTTGTTTACAACAAGACTCAAAGTCTACAGGAACTATAGTCAATGAACCACGACAACAAACCCTTAGAAATAAAGACACTAAGTGGTTAGGTTGTTGGAAGATCCCAGAACCACGCAAAATTGGTGAACACTAGGGTGTGATATCTAGAATAAATTCCAGAGATCTACTATCGGAAGGTCCCGATCAATTTGGGTACCAAAAGAATCCCAAATCATCAATGATAGGCCAATCCCACCGGATGATAAAGGAATAGACTCTCTTATCATCAACCGGAAATGTTAGTCCAAAAGAGTCACCAATGGACGACATGGATGACCACCAACTTTTCTAGGAAGATGAAGATCTCCCAACCAATGAAGAGTAACAAAATTTTGACCTCCAAAATAATGAAGATAATCATCACAAGGAGATCAAGTTGTTCATATAATTAACGCGCCTACAAAACAAAGGCATAGTACCCAAATAAGCTGAATCAAAAGAGAAATAAGGGAACCTTGTTGACTTTATGAGACCCACCTTATATGAGAATGATTTTGATGATAACAAACACATGTTAAAATGCTACTAATTAAGTTAAATTCAAGTGTGCGGTGGAAATTCTTCAACTCCAAGTTCAATTGAATGCTAAAGCTATTGATCATGAACTGGGTGGAAATTTTTGTAGGAATTACTATATAAGGTAAATGAAATGCTCACTAAGATAAAATAAATGATTCATTCAATTTTAAATTCATCATTCTAAACTTATTTATATTTTTCTATATCTTAATATTATAATTATTCATTAAATTGTCCATTTTAGATAATATGAGCTAAATGCATAAAATAAGCTCCATTAAGTGTGTGTTCAAGTAAGATAAATTATATTTAAATTTCTTTAAATCATATCCATTCTAATCATAATTTTTATTTAGATTTTTATCACATAAAAATTGAATTATCCTAAAATTATCCTTTTTCTCTTATCTCTCTCTTATTATCATTTTCATCTTAATATTATTTTCATCAAATGTTTTAATGCATTTTATGTACTAAAATGTGTGAATTTCATTAAAAATATTTCTACATAATATTCACTTATTTCTCATATTTTTAAAATTAATTTTGTTTAATTTTTGAATTTGAATTATGTTGAATTATTTTTTGAATTCAAACTTCCTTATTCATAACATATACTTGCTAAATCAAATCAAATCTTTATGGAACATTTTGAACGTCCCAAGAATGATTTATTATGATTATTTAAATTTTAATTAATTTATTACAAGTTATTTTAAATTTAAATTCAAATCAGCCCTCTTTTTTAAAATAATTTCTTCTTAATATAATCCATGTTAGGAAAGTGTTTGGCCGCCACATTGTTTAAAATTTAATAAAATTTATATATTATTTAAACATTTAATAAATATATAATATAAACAACCTTGACCTTAATTCATTCATGCATTAATTTGATAATTTCCTAATTATGGAAATTCTCTTGATCAATTCCTTAAGGGTATTTTCCATGGATTTATTTTATTCTAAATTCCCTCCTTCATATCAAAACTCCTTGGCCAAATTTCCCATAGTTTTCTCCTCTCTCTCTCTCTCTCTCTCTCTCTCTCTCTCTCTGTCTCTCTCTCTCTCTCTCTCTCTCTCTCTCTAGCTATGATTCACATTAAAACATTCCATATTGGTTTGAATCAAATTTGCAAAGGAGTCTCTTGCAAATCCTTGGTCGATCCATTATTCATTGGATCCAAAATTCAAATAATTGCCTATTTCATTTCTTTTCATTCCCTCATGACTTGGCAACCTATACTCCCTACTCTTTGATTTAAGAGGCTGTTTTAACTTAAGAAAGGTTCCAAAAAAATCTAATATTCTCTCTTGCTCTCATGCTCACCTTCTCCACCATTGGTCGATCCTAGCTACAATAATTCTTGTAGAATTTTTGGTGATCCAAGTGCAAACTTTCCTCATCATCCCTCTTTTATCCTTAGACAATTAATTGGCTTGAAGATTAATTTTAAAAGTGAAGGACTTGTGAGCTTCTTTCCTTGGTCAAAAGATTCTAGCTTTTTCTTTAAATTCTAAGGTGTTAAGTGCTTATATTGCTTTTATTTCATCTTGGCCCTAAAGTTTATAAGGTTATTTCAAACATCTTGTGCTTATTCACTACATAATCTTTATGTTCTTGTTTGGCCAAAATCAAACATTAATAATTTCAATTTGCTTAGTGATTAATTACTTCATAACTTCTTGATTTTTTTCTTTGGTTGAGAACTACACATAGGTTACTCAAGTTTAATTATGCTTATTCATTTCTAAGCTTTATTTTATTGTTTCTTGAAAGCCATTATAGGGTATTTTGATTATCTAGTGCTTAATCCTTTGAGTATCCATTGTTTATCACTTTGGTCTAAAGTTTCACATAGTTTGGTTAAATTTGATTGTGCTTAACATCACATCTCATTTACTATTCTATTTCACGACCACTTCAACACTTGCATGAATTATTCTATCCTTGTTTATTACTTGTCTTCAATTGGTTTATATATATATATATATATATATATATATATATATATATATATATATATATATATATATATATATATATATATATATATATATATATATATATATATATATATATGTTTTGTGATAACTTCCTTGTGGTATCATTCAAATCTTTATTCAAGTGATTGTTTAGTTATCCTAATTTCAAATTTACTTATCATTTAAATAAAAGTTATCTTGTGTGAAAAATAATTGGTTAAAGCTTTGTGATTTAACATTGCATATTAAGTTGATTCATATTCCATTTTAGTATGCATTTCAAAGTCATATAAGAAAATCATTTCAAACTTTTAAAGATCATTCAAAGTAACATTAAGTTACTTACTTGCATTATATACTTGATTAAATATCTTGTTTCAAGTTCAATTTAAAATTGAGCTCTCTTTCATTAATATTCACTTGCCTTAATATTGGTATAGTTTGGGTTGGGAGTGCAAAAATATTTTAAAATTGAGAGATAGAGATTTATATTTTTCTTTATTATCTTATTCTTGATTTATGTTGGGGTTGTACTTGTCCGTTATAGGAAAGTATGTGTTGGGTTGTACTTGCCCATGTAAGAAAGTACAATATTGCTTTCTCGTGAAGAGAACATGAGATTTGTTGTAATCTCATTTTGATTTAGTAAATTTCTAGCTTGGGTGATTAGGCGTGGACATAGGCGATTTTGGGATTTGGTTGAACCATGTAAAATCTATGTGTTCTCTCTTTATTTTTTCTCACTTTAAATTTATCTAATTGTTGTGAAAATTTAAGGAAATTTATTTGAACTTTGTTTTTTATACAAAGTATCCAAATTATGTTTTAATTTGAAATTATTTTAAAACCAAATTTACCCCCACTGTAGTTACTATAGTCAATAATAAACCCAAGTCACCAAGAGCCTATAAGAGAAGCTCAAGTAGAAGAGGAAGTGCCAAGAGTTTACACATTGTAACAAGGGTACAATAATGAATAGGTTCCCAACTTCAAAGGAGAGATCAAGAAATCACCAACTTAATAACCACCTCAATGAGATAAGTGGGCGATGAAAATAGCTATTTGGTCACTCAACCTCATAACAACTACAACACAATATGTCCTCCAAGAAATTCTTCAAAATGAATAATCTAGCGGTTGAAATGTGTGGCATACAAAATGTTTTGCCTAATCTACCAACAACAAGCAACACAAAGGAAAGACCCTTTTAGGAGAAGTTATAATGAATAGTTATCAAGAAGTCGATGTTATCACTAAATTCTAAATGGAAGATCTCATCTCAAAAGGTCAAAGTAGTGATTGCTTTAGAAACCATCGAGCAATTAATTAGAAAAGGATGATCATATATGGCCAAATACAACCAAGTATAGTACTAAAGGGTATGTTGTGTCGAAGTTTAATACCTTTTCAGCAAAAAAATCCACGACAACACTTGTCTCAATTTAAAGAATTGTGTGAAAATATCGAGGAAAGGATGCCCTACTACTACGATAATTTATTAGTAGCCTTACACATATAGCTTTCAAATGGTATGCTAAGTTACCTAATGACTCAAGAAAATCTTTGCAAAGCTAGAAACACTTTTCATCAAGAGATTTGCAGAGCAATAAAAAATAATAATTACCAATCTCATCTTGGAAAAGAGAACCAAAGACAATAGTGTTACCAAGTATATTACTAGATGGAGAAATTTGAGCATGAGATGTGACCAACCACCAAAAAAGCATGTAATAGAACTCTAATAGGGGAATATTGATGATCAAATGGCCCCATATCTAGCTATGGATACCATTAACACATTCCAAGAATTATTGGATCACGTGAGCCAATTTTAAAAGGTTTCCAAAACAAAAGGGCTTAATATCAATTATAATAATAACAACCCCTTTAGAAAAGAGAAACAACCAAAGTCATGTTGCTCAAAAGGAATGATGTGAATACAACATTCACATTCATAGTGGACAAGAAGGCAAATGGTGGTACAACAATCTCACAACTAGATCCTCGTGACCTATAGCAAAGCCAACAAAAAAATAAAAAAGGGGCTTACCCTCCAAGAAAAAAAGACTAAACAATACTCATTCAAAAGACAATGCACTACTAAAATTTTTAAGCATGCCCTAAAGCTAGGGTTATAGTAGCGAGCCATAACAACTAGACCAAGTAGACAAAGTTGATGATCCCAATTATTGTCGACTTCATAGGCTCATAAACCACCCAATTGAAGATTATTTCATCCTCAAAGATTGGATAGAAAAATTTATCATAATGGAGAACTCACCTTATCGGACAATGTCCGATACATCTTAAAAGGAAAAGGTGAATGTTATTATAACACGCCAGTCTAGGATGCAAAAGATAAAAATGGTGAGGTAGGAGCTTAGAATATAAATGATAAGGGAAAAGCTCTACAAACACAAGAAGAAGAATGTTAGAAGACCTTCATCTCAGAAAAGACTAAAAGGATGATTAATTTTGTTTTGTCCATAGAATGTATCTAGTTGAAGAAAGCTTTAGAACCCAAATAGATCCTAAAAGATTCTTCCCTAATAGGGGCAATTTTATATAAAGAAATTGATGAAGAATAATCATTCTTCTTCGTCAAAGTCCCGTAAATTAAAGAAAAGAGAAAATCCTGAAAACCAAAATCAAAAATAAAGAAAATGATTGAGTCTTTATAGAGTAATAACAACCTCCTCAAGCTCGTTTGGAAGAAAACATGACCCATTTGCTACTTGACAAAAAAATCTCAAGAGGAGGTTTTGAATGAATTTTGTTGAATCATAAGCATATGTAAAAATTCAATGTTTCAAGTCTAAAGTGAGGAAGGTAGAGCTTATCATCTCATTAATGCAAAAGGGATATGACCCATGCCTCTTATTAATAGATAATATCTCAAAAGATATTATGCATAACTATTGAAGATCTTATGCTTCATAAATGTCAAAGCAATCGCTCAAAATGATAAAATACTTAAGTACGAAAGAATATCATCATCTCAAACAAAATTCCCCGATTTATAAATTGAAATTTTATATACCTTGCAATGCAAGGAAGACTCTTCGTTAAAGATAAACTCTATCGATTAAGAAAACCTAAACTTAAATATAATATGTCCCAAATAGATTAGATCTAAAACTCAAACCTAAACCAAGATCCATCATGCTAAAAAATTTAAATTGAGATTCATCATGCCTAAAGGGGCCGGATCTAAATTTATATTAAGATCCATCATGCCCAAAAGAGTCGGATCGATCCTCAAGTCCAAAGGGATCAAACCTAAATTTAAATCGATCCATCATGCCCAAAGGGGTGAAATCTAAATTTAAATAAAATATCAATTAAGTCTAAGTGAAGAGCATGCATAAAAGAGAACCTAATTATGTTAAAACATTTCAAGCACATAAATCTCAAGAAACATTAAATCAAGGCCTCCACAATTGAACTTAGTTTTGGCATGAGAAAACACCCTACCTCCGTCGATCTTGGATCCAAAAAAAGAGAAGAGTATTTTGCACTAAAAGGTGTAAATTCTAGCACGCTAAATTATTATGCCTAAGAAATCAATGAATTTTCTCCAAGAAAATAGCCCAAAAAAATGGACTTCGATATGTAGTGCTTCGCAGGACATAACACCGCAACACTAGGCTATCGAAATTTAAATATTGTATCCTACATCTTGGTGCCACAATGCCATATTCTTAGAGACTCTCTTAGGTTTTAAATAAGCAAAATATGCAATCATAACATCATAGTGTTATATTTGAAGCCAGGCAACGTTAATTTTGTGGTTTTATTACTTCAAAAAAAAAATACGACCTCTATGTCTAAAATCTAAATTCTACATTCTTAGCATCATAACACCACCAATCAAAAAGCACTAGTATATCGTTAGTACCCAAATGATCTTCTATCTTATAGCACAACAACACTATCAATAGACCTCAGGTCACCCCTGGGTTGTTGAAAAAAAAATTTAACTTATAATGCATCAACGCCGCCAATTTTGCCCCAAATAGCTCTCTCAAGTTAGATGACAAAATATTCCTAACCTATAGTGCCACGGTCTTCTGTAATAAGCCAAATATTTTTATTTTATAGCATCATAATGCTACTGATCTAGCCATAGTGCTACCTACTTGAAATAATACTTTTATTAAATAAATAATATGATCCACATGGGCCTCGACATAATAACATTATCTAGGTACACTACTTGAGGATGCTTCATGGGTTAATATAAAGTAAATGATATATTCAGTATGGGCCTGACAATAAAATTGGCTAAGTCCATTGCACGAGGATGCTTAGGTTAACATAAAATAAATCAAGATAGGCACTAGCATAATAATAATTCCCTAAGTCCATTGCCCAAGGATGCTTCATAGATTAACATAAAACAAATTTAAATTGCATGCATGTATGGACTTAAAATCTAGGATACAATGCTAATATCCAAATAGGCTTAGCAGATAAATTTTAAAAAAAATTAAATAAAAATAATATTCTAATTTCAATAAAAAAATCTAAAATTCTCGTTTGTGTCCTAACAAATGCATAAAAATTTAAATTAAATATTTCGAATGCTACGTGGTTAAATTTTACGGTTGAGTCCTATGACTAGGTCGGGTTAATAGAACCTAATCATTCCGATAATGGTTATGTTGATTAAATATTCAATCGAAGGGATATGTTTAAATTTAATTAAGTTCATCATTCAAGAAAAATATAAAGCAAATAGTCATCCATCCATCTATCATCATTTGTCAAGGATGATAAATTAAGAAAACTTTTGCTCACAAAAAAAGCCAATGTCAAATTAAATATATCACTATGTTCACACTCAAATAATCTCATGATAGTAAGGGCGTACTGTGTCCTCTATCTACATGATTTTGCCGCCAAACGGTACCACATAAAATGAAAATATGACTAGAACCATCGACTAGGTGACTTGGCCTCTATATAGCTCCACTATATTTTGATCATGACAATAGTCATATTTTATAATGGCTTTGCTCCTTATGTCATGAATTATGAAATATATTTAATAGACAAAAGTCTTCTTTTAGCTAAGGTTGACCTGAATTTATCAACTTAGATAAATATCACCCTAGATCTACAAGAACATGTTAAAAGACACAACCCATGGTTGTTGACAAGAATTTTCGGGTTGACTACCCTCTCGACTCAGACTAGACTATGATACTGTGATGATGAAACCATAGGATCTTGATCGAGTGCATCATCATTCTCTCCAACATATGCTTTAAGTTAAAGAGAATGATAACTCCATTATATTTTGCATTCAAAGAGGTGTAAGCCCAATCTCTTTATTCTCCATGTGAATTCTACCCGCAGTCATTTACTCCATACTACACCGATAAACACTATTATATATCAAAAAGATATATTTTTGTTATATATCAAAAAAGATATATTTATTTTCAACCTTAATCAAGAGTTCTCTCTTAATTATAGTAAGAGGGGTAATTAACTATGGAGACTTGCATCCACAGAAGCGTAACCCGATTTAAATAAACCCTAACATAATGTTAAGGAGATCTAGTTAAATATATACCAATCTACCTCATTAAAAAAATATACCCCTGCATCTTAATAAAGATTGTGGAGAGCATCCTTAAATGTGTTTTTCTAAGTGATCAATGGGTTAGCAAGAAAAGTAGTTTTCATATGTGGTTGAGTTTAACAAATCATTTGTTCTCATGTTTGAGAACTGTGGCTTTTCATACGAGCCTAGGTCCTACTTTTCTTGGTGCCTCATTATTAGCCTTATGTGAACACCCCACCAGAGCTGAAAAGAAGAAGAAGAGGAGGAGGATGATGACTTTGACTATTAGTTTTCACTTCTTTTTTTTATTTTCCTTTTCTTCCTTTTATTTATTTATTCTAAAATTTTTTTAATAAATTTTGGTATTAATAAAGATGCCTTTATTTCTATCCTTTGTGTTTATCTCTATTGAAATGCTCGAGAATTTAGAAGCTTAATAATAAAACTTTTAGTTCAAAATGATCAATATTGAGAGTTTAGCATATTATACACAAAACTATCATCTTGGCACCATTAGTTGAAAGACATAAGTTCAAGTATTGAGAACTCAACACCTCGGTGCTACATGGATAGTGTTGTGGTGCAGATATGACTTAGGTTTAATATTAGAGTGATCATCACCGCTATAATGTCGCACTTTGGTGCTATCGTTGGGTGCCTAAGGTTTAATTTTTTTTGAGAGCACAAAACTGAAATATCGTGTCATGGCACTATCACATGAGTGTCTATATTAATTTTTTTAGAGTGCAACACCTCGATGTTGAGATATCGTCATACCACTATTAGATGAGTGCCTAAAATTTAATTTTCTCGAGGACTGTCTCAGATTGGAACATTAGCATCTTAGTGTTATTCCATCAATGCCCTAAGATTCAATATTTTTTTGAGAAAATTTAAAATTTGTTATCATAATAACTTAGCAATGCTAGATTTTATGGTTTTAGTTACCCTTGTTCCGGATGAAAGATCAATAAAGGAAGGATTTTGTTTCACACTAAAACCAAATTAAATGGTGGAATGGATTTTAATATTTAGAACCTCAAAGCAAGAAAAATAGCCCTACAACACTATTCTAAATAGGTTTCTTGATTTTGTAACCCAAGAGGGTAGTGGTGATGAAAAATATAGCTATAGCCATACAAGTTAGACACTAATTGGCACCTCGATGCTACGGGAGCACCAAGGACATCATTCAGGGATCAACACCTCAGATTGAGACTTGCGACATAGTGTTGGGACTTAGCACCTTGACACCATGGAGCAAGAACCCTATTTTTGAACTAGTATCTTAAATAATTTAAAAAAATTTTATAAAAATTTGGTGGTATAACACTTTAGTAATGCTAGATTTTATAGTATTTTAGTGCAAGAAGTAATCTTCTCCCTTATATATCGAATCCAAGATCAACGAAGGGAGGATTTTTATCTTGTACAAGAACCAAGTTCAATGGTGAAGTCCTTCAAATTCAAAATTTATGAGATTGTTACAGCTAAACTATTTTTTTAACAAAATGAATTCTTCTCCCATATCCAAGATTAACTGAGAGAGACTTTTTATTTCTCACCGGATCGAAGATCGGCGTTGAAAATTTTAGAATTTTTTTTTTGGGAAAATTATATAAAAGAATATTTTTAAAAATCTTTACCTAATGTTAACAATAGCCAATATCTCATGTGAGAGGAAAACACCCTTGTACAATAGTAAGAAATGCACTATGAAGAGAAGAGTGTGCTAGAGAATACTTGGAGTTGAGATTGGGAGCAAGAGAGTAGTGGAAAAGAAAAAAAGAAGAAGCTGGCAAAGTGGGGAGTTCTACCACTTTTATAGTGATTTGGATAACCGTTCCTTCTTCTGGTTTTCTAACCTCTAACCATTCCCTCACTTTCCCATTGGCGGTTATCGCTATTGGGGAAACAATTGATGGGAAGGGTTGGTTTTCTTGCAATTAAAATTGAGGTTCATTACAACAATGCCTAGGCACTAGGATTATAGTGCCACGATGCTATATTGCTTAAATAGACAACTAGTGGGGTGGTTATCCTTTTGAAAGCCCCAACATTACTAAGCACCGGATTATAGCGTCGTAGAGCTCTAAGTCAAATTTGTATTTTATTTTATTTTATTATTATTTTTTTCTAGAAAAATAATGACCTTACCTATTTATAAGCTAAATCTAGAGTCTTCCTATTTTATTATTATGATGAAAG
Organism: Cymbidium sinense; assembly: GCA_021442155.1. Classification (NCBI taxonomy): domain Eukaryota; kingdom Viridiplantae; phylum Streptophyta; class Magnoliopsida; order Asparagales; family Orchidaceae; genus Cymbidium; species Cymbidium sinense. Next base: position 62,907,438 of record CM038230.1, read on the forward strand.
ATAAAATGGAGACTTCAACAATATTATAATTCTTTTCATAAAAATTTACTTTGGAGTCTTCCTATTTATTACATAGCCTATAGCCTTCTAATCTATACTAATAATCCATATAGATAACCCTAATCTAGAGTCTTCTTTTTTAAGTGTTCTATAGTCTTCTTCATTTATACAAAATTTATATTATTAGTAGTTTACTCTAGAATAATTTAGGAATGAACATCAAAATATCATAGATAAATTAGATAGAAGAGAGGATAGAAGGACAGCTTGCTCTTAAAATAGGAGATGCCTCCAGTGTCTTGGGCCTCATGTTAAGGAGAGGATGAGGGTGAGAGTTAGATCTAAATTGTAGGGAGATGGAGGTTGGGAGAGAGGTGGTAGGATAGACTTCAACCTCAGTTATCTGAGAGATGGGCAAAGGTGGAAATAAGGCAAGCAAGTTGTTGCTTAGTCGGCTAGAAGATTGGTGTGAGGCCTTTGTAGTTGTTCACATGAGATGGGAGTTAGAGAGGGTCAAAAGAGGTGATATGCTCAGGTTGGACTATAGGCAAGGACCAAAAGAGGGAAGATGAGCATTGTGGCTTGTTGGATTTTGCTCACCAAGAGATGAAAGGAGAATTGCCAACCAAGAGATGAGAGGAGGGCAAGCCCTTCACCAACGTCGCCTCTAAGAAGAAAAAAAAATTAATAAGAAACAAAGAAACAAATAAGAGATTTATATATATTCATAGATGAGAAAAGTATATAATATATAGAAATATACATTATAGTATCCATAAATACAAAAGATAAACACTTCGTTTGCCAAATAAACACCGATTCGAAAGTGAAAATGAGCTCATTTGAAACATCTCAATGATACTGAATGCAATGGCCAGACCATTTTAAAAATGTTGTTCCCATCAAAAAAATTTATGTGGATGAAAATTTCACATTTGAAAGCTTTCTCACATATATTTCATGTAAATCATCGTGACTCAAGCTCCACAATTGTTGCAAGCATAATTATAGTTGATAGATAAAATGATGCAACTCACAATCTCAAATCCAAGATCCAAAATGATGAAAAGCTTAGGGTGGCCATGTAATAATACATAATATGCAACCTTAACATCACAACCATGTAATCAATGATGACCAAGCCATATCACAAGAATATCACACCAAAATGATGCCTATACACATAGTATGTTACCTTTAGACTCTTAGCATGGAGATGAGGTTGTTATGTCATTTTGATACAAAATCCTTGATGCTCGAGATGAGGTTACTTCTAAGTGTGATTAGAGTTCAAGATTGCTTGTTATGTAATTTGTGATATGTTGCAACACTCTATTATTTTGCTATATTATGATAAGGATATATTTTTATAGGTGTCTAACATATGATCATTATTTTTACTTTTTTTAAGAAATTCCATGCATTAACATATTAGTTTTATAATAATATATGTTATTTTAATTTATGGTGTTATATTTTTAATGTGCTTTAATAGCTCCATTTAGCTTTACTATTTTTTTACAACTATTCTAAAATTTAATGTGTATTAAAGTATAAACAAAATTTCTCAACTTAGTACAAAGTTCCTAGTGAACAAGTATATGATCTAAACTAAGAGAAAGTGCCATGAGTTGAGACAAACTAATGTTTATATTTTATTAAATTACCGGTGGTTATTAAGTAGGACTTGAATATTCCTTTTTTCCTTTCATTATGAGTATATAAATAAATTATCAAGCCACACTAACTTGTTACTTATTTTTTATAACTATCACAATATAATGATTATTTAAATTTAGTTTATTCATTTATTATTTTAACTTTCTTGTTATAACAAGATTGTTTGAGCAATAAATAATTTTAAGTTAGGCCCATAAATTAAATTATTTTCTTCCAACTTTAATAAAATGATAAATAATTTAAAATTAAATTTAAAAATATTTTCATATTAAAATTAGGGTTCTCTAGCTAAATATTTTAATTTACTTTGCTAGTTTATATCTCTTTAAAAGTTGCGAAAGAGCTAACCAACAATCAAAATACCTAAACACTAGTGCACTTTCATAACATGACCAACTCAAGCATGCATTAGAGGACTTTCTCATTTAAAGAAAGATAATCTATATTACATATCATATCTCTTAGCATTGAACCTCGCTTAAGAATGATTTCAATTATGTTTAAGGAGTCTCTTGCTTGGTAATTGGTACCATATATGATTATAAGTCTAAAGTTGAGTAACTTGGATTATATATAACTAAACTATCCCATTAATTTCTCTTCTGCAAACAATTCTCCACTTAGTTGGAGATTGCAAATCTTATATCTTTTTAACATTTTATAGAAATTATTTGAATAAAAGACCTCCTTCCTTTGTTCAAAGTTATAAGATCAACTCTAAAATATGCAATTTATTATTGCTAATAATGCATCTCATAGTTAGGTTATCCTATCTTCCCAAGCTAAATGGCCTTAAGCTTTAAGCTTGGGAAGATGGATCCATAAAATTTAAACTAATGTTGTTTCTATGTTTTCCTGAACTTTTTCCTTACCCATTTAACACCTTAACCTCATTGTACTCCTTCTTGAGTCTTGGTGATTCATTAATTATTACCATAAAGGATTTCTATATATTGGGCCATCACCTTAGTTATGGTGATTCACACTCTAGCTTCTAGATTTACACATAATATATAGACTACTCTATCAAAATAATAATCTTGGAATCATAAGTTATCCTCGATAAACTTAATGAAATAAAAGGAAGATTTTTAGTTATTAATAAGATCTCTTAAAGGTATCCTCGTGTAATTAACCAAAGGAAGCTTAATCTCTTTTACAAATTAGGTAGCTCATATTACTAGATTAATTTTTTATTATCGTCATGATATGCCTTCAAATAAATATTTATCATGAGTCCATATAAGAAATATTGAGTTCACTATGATTATTCTTTTATCTTTTCATGTGAAATATTTTATATAAAGCATACATCATCATGTTAACTTTTTCCCACACAACCTACATATCCATTGCCTTTTATAATGAGATCATAAAATATGAACCCTAATAAAGTTCAAGATACCACACTTAAAATCAAATTGAAGAATAATCAATCTAGCTAACCATCTAGCATACATTGACTAGGCCACCTCACTACTTGATTTAAGTGACACTCAATCTTGACAATTTTACCATTATTAAAGAACTACCTCTCCATTGGTTAGTTCTCACACCCATATTATCTCCATTGATTTACCATTCACTCTAATAAACTCTTTCTACATTCTTGGGTACAAGTCTAACATGGAATCATCCCTCTATGATAAAATTTGCATTGACTATTGAGAATAGTCATTTCTAAGTTGTGAGTCTAAATGTTAATCCCAACAAAAATAAAAAAAGTTTGAAGAGAAGAGGCTAATCTTAATTGTCAATTAAATATAAAGACATTAAAGACAAAAGTTATAGTGTCACTTCAAATATTCTTCAATCTAAAGCTATTCAAACATTCTTTTTTTTTGTATTATTAAGTACTTTCTACTCAAGATGTTTTGAATATTAATTTTGATAAATTAACTTTATTGAGTTAATTCTCTTATTCTTTGTCAAGTCACCTTTTAAAGATATAATAGAATCAAATAACTAAATGAATATTCAAATATGTTGAGCCTCAATTTACACTCATTAAAAGATATGGTAGAGTTATTAGAAGCCAAAGTGCACTTGCTAAGAAATACTATAGATTCACTAGGATCACTTTCCCAACCTATATATCAATAAGTCAAGGCCACTTATTTAGCTTATAGGTACACTCATCATGGCCACTCATTTATCCTTTATGACCACCACATAATGGCACTTACCCAACTTATAAGCACACTCAATAGGGCTAGTCACTTAGCATGCAAGTTGACTCATTAGGATCACTCACCCAACATGAAGGTCCACTCATCAAGGTCAATCACCCAACTTGTATGTTCATGCATCAAGATAAATCACCTAGCTTATAAAGCTACTCGGGGCTACTCACCCTACTTGTAAGACCATTCATCAAGGCGATCCTCTAGCTTAGAATTCAACTCATTAGGATCACCCACTTAGCTTAAAGGGCCACACATCAAGATCACTCACCCCAACATGCTAGTAGTTAACAACTCTATGATAAAATTTAGCTTTCACTTATGAGACTTATGGCTTCTTCTAAGCATTTAGCAATTCCTCCTAATCTATCTCTTGACCTCACTTTTGGGTGAGGATTAATCCTCCCAATCTTGGGTCTAGGAACCTTCTAAACACTTGGATTTCATTAGTGCTAGGATACCTCTAGAGATTAAGGGGACACTAAAACTTAAGCTTAGAGACTTAGAAGGCATAACCCTAGCTCGAGTCCATCTTAGGACAAATGGGTTCCACCTATCTTTTGGTCTAAGCCAAGAACTCACTCATTCAAGCTTAAGCTCATGCGAATGAAGCTAAACCAACCTCAAACCTATTCATTAATCTTATTGAATTTGATTTTCTAATAGAATCTCCAAGCCAAACTAACTTGGACCTTAATCCAAGTTAACTCCACCATGATTCTATAACTCAATTCAAACCCATTCAAGTGAACTAAATCTAATTTGATTTTCTCAATCACTCCAATCGCTTCAACACTTATAATCAAATCAAAAATTTGATCAACTCAAGTTAACCCATTTGTCCTAAAGGTTTAAATGGGCCAAAACCTAATTAAGCCCAAAAAATTGCAATCAAAACCACAAATCAAGTTCAAACTTATCATTGAACACACCCCAACCATCCATAACCCCAATTGGTCCAAGTTGACCAAGCCACTTGACCCAAAGTGACACAAAAGGATAATTGAACCAAAGTCCAATTAAACTCTCATTAGATCAAATCAAGCCACCCAATCCTTTCATTGATAATTATAGGTCACTATTGAATACTCCACTACAACCAATTTAACCTAACCAAGCCAATTTGGCCCCCTTTAACCCAAGTTGGAATTTGACCTAAAGGGCCAAATTGGGCCAAATCAAATCTAAATCAAATTTAGTGATACCAAGGCTTCCCATCAATCACCAATTGAATATTGAATATGATCCAACCTTCAATTGGATCCAATTTGGTCAACCCAATCTAAGCGGCCTTAGCCCAATTTGACTTAAATGGTCAAATTGAATTAAATCACTCTATAATCCAAATCAATTCAATGCAACTCTTCCAAATAATTAAAATGATCAATTGATCATAGACCTAACTCATGCTCAAGCCAATTTGGTATTTGGTCAAATTTGGTCAACATGACCCATTTGACTCAAATTGAACCATATGAGCCAAATTCAAATCTAACTCAAAGCGAATCAAACCAATTGCACTAATTCATTCCAAATGATCAATTAAATTTATCCAAACTCCAACTTTGAGCCAATTTGGCTAAAATGATCAACTTCTATGACCCATGACCCATTTGTCAAATTGAAGTAAACTGCTAACTAAACTACCAAACTTGGCATGAATTATCTTTGGGTTACCATGGCCTGCTCAACTCATGGTGAACCTAGTTTGGGTCAAACCCATTGAACCAACCCACCCAAATAGGACATAATCCCCATTTGGATGAGTTCTCCGACTCCTTATCCTATGGACCACCTTTGCCTCTTCTTGGACAAGAGGACCACTGACCCAACGCAAAAGCTATTGGGCTCATTCTTTAGCCAAGAGAGGGTGATTTCACCCATAGTAACCCATTGGTTCACCTAAGAGAGAAGGTACACCTCATGCCAACCACTACACTCTCTTAGAAACCTCGGCTCTCATAATCTATGCCCACCTACCAGTGGGATGAGCTAAGGTTGAACTAATCCTACCCCTTGGTTCTCTGAGAAAGTATAGTCCTCTCCATGGGAGCATAGACCTTCTTTAGAGGATTCCACATAATCCCCACCCTCTCCCGAGATATTCATGCACTCCTTAGGCAAGACCAGCTCCGATCAAACCCAAGAGCCCTCCATCCAAGTTTCTTAAACCTCCACCAAATCTAAATTAAATTTCCACACCTTCACCTCACTCTAGTGAACTAAAATGAATAATTTCTTGAGTGATTTGACCAAGACACCTTAAGACCAACTCCGGTGAGCTTTATAGCAACATCCGGTTCACAAAGTGATCAGGAGGTAGCTTGTGATCTTATCAACAAGGATTTATCTCTTCAAGATGAAGCTACCTCTATCAATGGACCATCGGTTTATAGCTTTGGAAGGTAAAATTTGGCAACCGTAGCTTTGTCCCATAGGCATTAGACATTTTTGAAGTGAATTTTCATGTGTTTTCATGTGATTTCCATCATAGGATCCCCTTAGATTCATTCATTGATCATTTGGGAGTTAATTTTGAAGTCGAGCAGGCTCTAGTGAGCTTGAATCAAGTGACGAAATGAAGTTAATCTTTTGGTGCAGTGGGATAACGAATCAGCTCATCCATTCGCGTGATTAGTACCAGCGGTCATGATTAATTGCATTAAAATTTTAATTTAATCCATTTGGAATCACGGTATTAATCTCAATCATCTAATCCAAGATTAGATGACCAAGACAAAACCACATCTCCCTCCACTTAGTCAATTATCACCTTGGATGATTTAAATGACCAATATTGCAATGCCACATGGAAAGCATTATCATGTCGTCGCATGGCATAAATGGATTAAAAGATTAATTAGGCTTTAAAAAAATGTAATAAATGACCAAAGCTTTAAAACCCATAACTAATTATAGAAAAATCTAAAAATGAAAATAAACCTATTTTGGAAAGGTTAGATAGAGGAGAATTTAAGAAACAAAATTCTAATTTATGCCCATGAATGCCTAATTTGAGTTTGAATCATAGCTTAATTACTTTAATTAAGGCTAAATTATTTCTCCAATTAATTTCAAATTTTGTGGGATGATTCCATTGGATGTTGCTACAATTTGGAATTTATTAATTTATAAATAGTTATTAAGATTGATAAATAAAAATAAAATAATTAATGATAATTAATCATTTTGAATAGTGGGAAGAGTGAGAAGAAGTAATTAGGACCCCTCTTCTTATTAATTTTCCAAATGTATTTCTTTAAGTGGGTCAATTAACATGTGTGTAATTAGGAATTAATTAGGAAAATTAATGATAAAATGAAAATCAAACAAAATCAATAATTAGTTCAAATAATTCAAACATAATCCATTAATTCCCCTTTATGTATTCAATAACATGAAGTTATTAAAGAAAGTATGATTAACCCATTGGTATGGGAAAATCATAAGAGTATAAAACTTAGATTCTTTCCTTCTTTAATTCAATTAACTTTTAAGCATGAGCCTAATTGCATTAGATTCCTTTAAGAGCAAATTTTACTTTCTTAAAAGCATATCATTGAAGGCTCTTGATCAAGTAGTTAATTAAATTAAAAAAAGTTTAGAAGTTGATGTGCTTAATGATTTGAACCTAATCAATCCATAATACCCATTTAATTATTTTTTAAAATATATCAAATCACCAACATGGAATGGGGTAAACACTAATTATCATTCTCTCCTCTTTAGATTTTAACAACTTAAATATCAAAATCAAATCTTATAAGAACTTTGGTTAGTCTTAGAGAATCTTTATTTGGCTTGATTGTCCTTACGACTTAATGTAATTCAATATGTTATGTGGAAATGTTTAATTGCTTCTTTTCAATCATCATAAATATACATGCCATTTGTTTCACATGTTCATGTTTAAAAAAAAATCAAAAGAAGATGGTTGCATTTAAGTTGCATGTGTTGGATAAATATTATATGGTGTGACTATTATCACTAATAAATCCCAAATTACTTTCAAAATTATAAGCTAATGATGTAAAATTTAAGCCAATATTGACTATAAATGTTCAATAAAGTTAATTTTAATTATAGTTTAAAGATGCTAAGAGATTATTTCATTTTCATGGTTCATGTATTATTTTACATATGTTTGTTGTTGGCAAGTATATATGCAAGACATCCAGAACACAAAGCTTTAAGTATCCCCAAGGAGGTCTTAGATAATCTCACTTCTGGTTTAACAATAGCACATACTTGCTTAATCTTATTCATGTGTATGCATATGCTAGAATTTGGGATTAAACTTTGCTTCACATGAATAAGAGATTTGCTTTTATATATTCTCTACATGATTTTTATTTCCATGTTTGTGTATATGTTTATATGTATTTGAGTTAGCAAGTATATAGTCTTAACATCCACAGGGAGACTTTAAGTAACCCTAAGGAGGTCTTAGATAATCTCACATTTCGGTTTAACAATGGCGCGTGCTTACTTAAATCTCTAATACATGTCTACACATGCTTAACTATGAAATAGAATCTTTCTCTTCTACCAAATTTATGCATTAATTATCATCAAGTGTGTAACAATTTAAATATATATTACATGTACAAATATATATATATATATATTAAATCAAATGTCATGAACAATAAAGATGAAGAGGTGTATGTCTATTGATGATGGAAAGAAGTGGTGGAATGTTGTTTATGTAATAGGATTCAATTTTATTAATCCTAAGATGCCTTTTATGTTTGAATAAGACTCCTTAAGACAAACCCAAACTTAGGTCAGAAAATGTTTATAAATGGTTCACCAAAGAAACCAAAGTCATAATAATATACCTTTAGAAAATAACTTAAGGTAGGGATGAAGGGGCCAAACCCCTTTCTTCTCTTCATAATGATTAGATGTTGAGTAGGCGTTAAATGAAACAAGAAAATGTAAATTATAATTAATCAATTAATTTAAAATTTTGATGTGAAATCTCCTCTAATGTTTAACATAAATAATTCTAAACTTTAGATAATCACACTCTTAAAGCTTAGGCAAGACACAACATACTAAACCTTACCACACACATTAGAATGTTAAGTCACTAATTCTAACCTTAGGTTAGGCGATGTATGTTATGGTGGTATATTTTGTTTTATGATGTAATGTTTTATATTGGATGTTAGGATTGTGCGTAGAATGGATGTTAGGTTGTTCATAGCCTAATGATATTTTATGCAGGGCATTGTGCTAAAGGGGTTATCGTGATAATAAATAAATATAAATGTTCTTGCTTGTAGGTACTTATGCCCCTAAGCATAATCAAATTAGAACATGTGGGCTTGACTACCCAAGTGCAGGTGCTCTCTAAATATGTGAAATACAATTGTTTGTCTTGTATGATTATTTAGCTAACATCTATTTTGTAGGTGTAGTTAGATTCATTTTTATAAATATATAGTTTTGTAATAGGATTAGGATTAGTGATATGAAGTTTAGGATAAGCGGTGGCTAAATGACAAAGACACCAAGGCCCTATGAAGCTTGGAGCAAATTAATCCAAAAGAAGGAAAGAAGGACAAGAGGTTGAAGACCCTCATAGCATTTATTTTTAATTGTAATATTCAATTATAATCTAGGTTGTATAAGGGTAGAGCTTGGCTATCCAATTTCTTTTCTTTGATGGGGTGTATGCGGTGGCACCCGGTCATCTACCTATTATGTTATGAAATTCTAAATATTTGATTGTTATGTTTAGATTGCATAATATAAATGACATATTTTTCATAGGTTTCTTAAAGTTTATATGTTTGATGTGTGGCTATGCTCTTTAGGGAAAATTAAATTTTCTATCCTCACTAAAATTTATAACTAAATTTTAATACAACTTGTAACCTCATTTTAAATCCTAGGCTTTTAATCAAGATAAATAAAAGATTCAAAACCCATTGAATGTTGTATATTATCACACCATGCATTTCATATTATGCCATTCTTGAATAAGGTCTCCACTCTTGTAAAATAGGGGATATGCTTAACCTTTGACGTGATTCCTTATAGTAGAGAACACCTCCTCTAATTGATTTAGCCAATGACTTAAATTCAGCATGCATATAGGCATAATTTTCCCAAGCCTTGGTCCAAAATGAATGTGTCCAAATGGTTTATAAAGTTTTAAATTTCAGCATTAGTCTAAGTCATGTTTTCATACCAATCATTATCAAGTCTTTTAGGGGTGAGTGTAGGATTCTTGCTTCCTTCCTAATTAAATAATAGCCTAGCTATCCTACATCTACATTAGACCAACTACATGATTTTAAAGCATAGGAGGTGTTAGGCGGTGGCCTTCCCAAGTAGTTGTAAGTCTAGAAGAGTGGGATGTGTCTACTCTCTCTTATGGAGGTAAATCATTATGTCCCACTTTTTTTTATTAGACTTAGGTCATGCTTTTAGCTTGTGCTAAAGCATTTTAGATATTGATTTTGAGGATACTTATTTTCTTGCAATGAGCATAAGTCCTCACCCATTTCCACAATCTTGTGTTATTGGACTATAAGCCTTAGCATTCTAATGAGATTACAATTTAAATGAAAGTAAATTATCTCTTTCAAAAATATAAAGCCTCACAATATGATAGATTGAAGCACTCACTAGGCTTCCTAGTACCATAGGTGTCTTACTTATCCTCATTTGAAATCTATGAAGAAGTCTTCCAATTCAAGCAATCCCATTTGATCTCTAACAACTAATTCTTTGGTAGTCTCCTTAAAATCTTTGGAGGTTATTGATTATTTTAATCAAAAGTATTCTTAGAAAATTCCTATTTTCTAAGTTAACTATGGAAACTTACTTCCATAGGGAACTAAAGAACGACATAAAATATACCCTACTTCACTTATCCATATAAAGTGGGGAAAATCTATGGTATATAAGATCCCTTATGAGTACTTAGTAGTTGATTGAGTACATTGTAGAGTGATGTTTCTATCTTTTGAGATAGTACATCATACAAAGTCACACTCAATCAATTTAATAAGTACCCCTAAGATCTATGTGGTGTCTTTATGACTTCAAATTAAAACACCATAGATTTTTTTGGCAACTCTGGAGAGTTCCTCTCTCCATTTTAATAGTCAATCATTATCTCCAAACATCGATAGTAGACTTATATTTTTATGTGAGTCTAAGACTATCATTCCTTCCATTAAACACCCTATCTATTTCACTCTTAGACAAGTGTGACCAACATCATTTAGGTTTTAGGACCTCACTCTAGCAGGTCTTAAAACCCCTATTAAAACCTCTAATATATAAGAAGAATCAATCAAATAAAACATCTAAAATAAGTTAAATGAATTCATTATAAAACTTGAAGAATAGCATGAAAATAAGGTTCATCCAACATCTCCAAAATTCATGAGCTCACTTCTTGTGAAGTTTAAAGGACATTCACTCTCAAAATTATAAATCTTTCCAATGAATATATAAACCCTATCTAACATACCAAATTTTTAAATGAGAGTTTCAATCCAAAGTCAATTCAAAAAAAAGAATAACCAAAGTAAAGTCTAAAATTATGCCTTTCTTCTTCCGGTAGCAAAGAGGAAAACTCAGTCCTTCATTTCTTAAGTACCATGTCAGAAAGCTCATTTTCTCATTCATCTTGGGTGTGGATTTGTCCATGGATCAGTCATACTCACCTCTTCCCTAGTCATCAAGTTTGGCCTTGGGTTTAAGCACTTCAAAGTTACTTGTGATGGTTCACCCTCGACAATGAGTAGGGAGGAGGTGGCCAACATGAAGCCACTTCTATAGTTCGACCTCCTCGAGTTCCCATCCTTAAAGAGGAAAGCCTTAGAGGTTCCCATGCCATGAGTACCACTTGTGCCTACCATAGTTATGATAGGACTAGTATGCAGCCCTAGTCCATAAGGGAAGTTAGTCCAGCATCCGAGACTATTTCTCCCACCTTTGAGATTGGTACTAACTATCATGCACCTTTGACCAAGACTCGATCTTGTAATAAGAATAAAAGATTAAGAGGTTTTATGAGCGCCAAGAAAGTTGACCCATGTAGGTGAGGGGTCCATTCGTGAGACCTCTCCCCATCTTGGTGTTAGCAGATTTCACCCTCTTTCATTCTGAGGGAGAGGAGGATGTGAGAAGGATAGCGACATCACCATGACCCGTAGATTATGAACACCAAGGAGGAGGAAGCCTTATGCTAGTTTGAGGTCCATACTTAGAGTAGGGAGAGTCCATGGATGTTCAGTGCCACCATTCATGACTTAAGATAAGTTATCTCTAGAAGTGTAAGGGATTCAATCTATAGAAAAGGCCATGAAAGCCAAGCTTGCTACCCAAGTGGGCAAGAGAGATAGGAAGAGGTTTGTTGGGCAATGCCAACCTCGGCATTGATTGACCATCCTCGGTGAGTTAATATAGCTAGTCATTCATAAAAGATTATTCTTATTGGTTCCATCTAGGAGGAGACCTTTGGTGTCACCACCACCACACCACTCCACTCACCGACCATCGCCCACCGGTCCATGTCCCGCCATCAAATGCCAACTACCTCTAGAGAAAAGGCATCCCCTTGGTGATATGATTACATCCTAAGAACCATGCTCCATCCACTCTACCCGGTTGAGACGAGATCTCCTATTTGACTTCCGCCAATGGTTCAGTTACGTGTGCTCTCTCGAGGCCAAAAGCATTATAGCTCCACCACCATTCGGGAAGGAAATACTAGGTTGACTCCTATGATTATCGAACGATGGAGATAACACCCCTCCTATCCAAAACATACATTACATTACCTATTTAGAACATAGTTCAATAGCGAGTCACCCCTCGACATTTGTCCTAGTGGTTCCAGTAGGGTGGATGACCAATCATTAGAGGAGATGTTAAAGGACTATCGTTCTATGGTGAAATAGTGGAGATGACCATTCGACCAAGAGGAGGGTATGATAGACTTCAATCGATAAGGATGACTTTTGGATGATACCACTAAAGTCCACATGCTTGATGCATGGATCCTTGCATAGGGAACAACCTAGCTAAGAAGCTCGGGCATTGTAATTTGGGAATGTGAGGCATCGGACTCAACTCAATGCCTTCTCCAACAAATCAAGCTTAAGGATGATCAAATTGATAAGATAGAGAGGAGAGTGGAGGAGTTGATGGCGTGTATTGGCATTACAAAATCAAGCACCTATCTCCTAAACCACTCCTATGGAGTCCAACGAGTTGGTACATATCTTAGATCATCCTAAGAGCACTACTCCAATGGATGAGGATAACGATAGCTACGGGAAGACGGTGATGGCACTCCATGCATGAAAAGACATCAAGCATATGGTAGAATAGCAAGTTGTACTTCGTTCCAGTTACGTATTACTTGCTCATCGATTCCAAAGAGTAGACCACAGGAGGAGTTTGATGTAGTTGATTGCCTAAGGTTTTATGTCACCATCCTTCAAACTATTCGATGGCGGTGGAAACCCTAGGTAGCATATCACACACTTTAGGTCCAGTTTTTGCAACAGGTGATAGTGATACTCTTCTAATAATTTATCATAGTTTTTTAATAATAGCCTTTGATTGGTATCTTTGAACTACCCAATGGTTGGTGAAGTCTTTTGTGGAGTTAGAAGCACTTTGTCAAGAGATTCACAAGAGCCCGAGAGAGTGACTAGGGGACATCATTGAAGAGATTAAAAAAAAAATGAGTCCCTTATTGATTATATTCTCGGTGGATAAACTTGAGTATGAAATATGAACCATATGTAGGAGCGACATGTCATTGAAATTTTTCTCAAGAATATCCATTGCCCTATCACCTTCATGCTCAAATTTACTATTAAGACATTTAAGAAACTAATCAACAAGAAGGCTAACCTATAAGAGCAAGCCAAATAGTTACCCTTCTCAAACCAATCATCCAAGCCTAAGCCTCAGAAAGTGTTTGAGAAGAAGCGGAATAAGTAGCGTGGATAAGCATCTAGTGAGAGCATAATTTGAGAGGCTCAAAACTCAACCTTCACTCCCACCTCCTCTTCCACTACCTCACCACCCCAATAGCTTACACAATAGTGATACTAGTATCCACCACTAGATAACTACTATTTACACACTTGACAATAAGCTCAACAAGCCATACTTATTCAAGAGGGGTAGTCAAGAAAATTTTCAAGAACCTTCTCAAAAGCTTGATATCTAGCTACTCGAGCCTAGAAAGTCGGAGGAAGTGGGTAGGGTGATGATCTAACTACTTACCCATGTTAGGCCATGTCTTAAAGGATTATTTTACATTCAAGGATTGGCTTGAGCATAGCTATAAGTCGAAGCCATAATGATCCCCAGAATACTTAGTAGAACAACCTTCTTGTTTCATTAAAGTAATCTTTGGGGATACATCCAATCGTCTCAAGATAAAAGAAGGTTGGGATATCTATTTATCCGTACATCTAAAAAGATTAATTCTAAAATCAAGAAACTTTCTTTGTAGGTGTCGACTCGGCTAAGACCTCCAACACTAAGGAAGGTCTACCAATTGTGAGGGAAAACTTGGGGAGGGTGGAAGACCAATAGTAGAAGCGACCATCATGTCAGGATAGTTTCATGGTACCACCATGCGAGTCCGATTCTTCCTTCTTCCATTATAGCTATCACATCTACTCGCCACCACCGGAGCATTATATCTGAGATAAGGGAACCAAGCCACTCATAGCTCACTTTACTTTACTTTTATCATGTACCTCCAAACTGAAGAAATTAATGAAGAAGAATAATTCCACTTACATCTATCTACTCTTGGAGATCTCAATGATTTTATTCCCATAGATAGCTCTCTAAGTCATACTAATAATAATCTAAATAATTTTGATCAATTTCATTCTAATTCAAAAATAGATTGCCCTTTAATCTTGAGTTCACCACTTGAGGTAGATTTGGATTCAATTAACTCGATGATCCTTGAGGAGAAGTTGTATGTATGCACGATGAGTAAGTATAACTTTCCATAAGCTCCTCATCATAAGAAGTCATTTAAGTTAACCTCGGTAGTGGTAAAGTTCTACCTCTAGGTAGGACCTCAAGATAAGGGTAAATAGGTCATTAGTTCCAATAAGCGAGATAGCCCCTCCACAAGATGCCCCACCCTTGGATATGCTTGTGAAGGACCAACCTAAAGTCAACTACAATGTCACGGCACACCATAGAAAGTTTCCAACTATGTTAAGCATATATGATGCCCTTATTTTATCTAAAGAAATATGAGTCACTATCAAAACATTACTTAACCTAAAATATGCTTAGCTCGGTTGGATGATACTAATCTAGTAAGAGGTGGCATGTTTTTCAAAAGAACTCCTAGAGTCACATTCATAGATGAAGACCTACTCGGGGACAATAGAGCACAATGCCCCCTACATCACTATGGAAGTTGGCAAGTTGTATCCAAAGTGTTGATCGATCTAAGTGCATTAGTGAACATCATGATCCTAAGAACCCTTTATGGTGAGGATTGACATCTCTAAACTCCAACTGAAAGATGATGTTGTAAGGATTCAATGAACAAGGCGAGAGAGCCTTAGGTTATATACTATTGCCTTTGGAGATAGATGATTGGAAGATCGAAGAGTTTCACATAATAGATTTGGATACATCTTTCAATATTTTGCTAGGGTGACCTTAGATTCATGAGAACAACATGGTTCTATCCTCTTCACATTAGTGCATCAAGTTCATCAGGGATGGGATCGAATATTGTGTCAAAGGAGATCTTAAACTATTTGCATACATAAGGTTAACATTTATGAGGATGCGACTATTACTTTCCTAAGAAATAAAATGTCTTCTCTAAACTTAAACAAAATGGAAAAGAAAAAAAATGATAATAGAAATAAAAGAAAGAAAAGAAAAGAAAAGAGAATGAAAGAGAAAAGAAAAGGAGTGAGAAGAAGAAATTAAGGAGATAGAGCACGAGATTAGATTCCACCCATAGTACATTGAAGGATGGTGGCACAAAACCCTTGGGGTATTGAACTACATCAAATTTTTTAGGTAGGGTCTACCCTTTGGGGATGAGCTCTCTGGCTTGCACGCCTATCTTGATGTCTTTTTTCATGCATGAAGTCGATTACCTTCCTATGCAAACTACTAACATCCTCATCTATAGGAGTAGTGCTCACGGGATGATTTAAAATGTGCACTAGCTCAAGCACTCCTCCATAGGAGTGGGTTGTGAGGCTTCTTGGTTCTACAATGCTAAAACCACGCCATCAATTCCTCCACTCTTCCCTTCATCCTATCAATTTGATCATCTTTGAGTTTGATTTATTATAGAAGGCATTGAGTTGAGTCGATGCCTCATCTTCTTCAACTACAATGCCTTGGGCTTCTGGTTAGCTCCCATGCAAGGATCCACGGATATCTACCATATAAACTTGACGATGTCATTAAAAGGTCATCTTCATTGACTTTAAAATCTACCATACCCTCCTCTTGATCAAACTGATCATCTCTAACTATATGTCTCATTGTTGTTAATAGTCCTCCAAAATCTTCTCCAAAGATTGACCATCCTCCTACCGCACTACTGGGATGTTTGAAAGTGGTGACTCACAAGGTTATGCTCAAGAAGTGATACACTAGATGTTCCTAGTACAAGAGTGCTATCTATGACGCCTTGATAATCATGGGAGTCAAACCAAGATCTCCTCCTTCCTTCTCTTCTAGTTATGGTGGTGGAGCAACCACGACACTTATGCCGCCACTCCTTCTCCTGGAAGGTCGGCGAGGAGCTTGGCCACATCTCAACTAGGGGAGTAGATAAAGTGTGGTCCTTAGGACATAATCATAACACCAAGGGGATGTTTTCTCTCGATGCTAACTTTGTGGTACTTGGTAGGAACATGATGGAACATGGATGAGTGATGGTAATCGATGAGTGGAGAGGCGTAATGGTGATAACATCGCCTCTCCACTAAAGATCTCCTCCTATAGCCGGAACGATAAGTACTATCATGTAGTGATCGACTCTCTATCGCTTGTCGATCGAATGGCTAATCAAAGCAGGTCGCCACTATCTAGCAAACCTCCTTCTATGTCTCTTGCCCGGGCTACAACCTTGGCCTCCGGCCCCTCTCTATAGATTTGATCTCTACACTCCTAAGGATTACTCATCTCAAGTCATGCAAAATAGGACTCAAAGCATCTGTGGACTCTCCCTACTCTCCAGCATGGACCTCACCAACATGGGCTTCCTCTTCTCCCAATCTAGTGTCTCATACTTCATGGGTTGTGGGGTGATACCAATCTTCCCGACATTCTCCTCTCCCTCTACTAAAAGGGGTGAAACCCACGCCACCAAGAAGGGGAGAGGTCTCACAGATGGATTCCTTCTTAACTACATGGGAGGCCTCCTCAACTCCTTAGCCATGTGCTCATAATACCTCTTGATCTACCTTTTTTTTTGGCATTGGGTCATGGTCAATGGTGCTGAGCTAGAACCAACCTCAAACATGGGGAGACTATCTTAAGCTAGCACGACTTTCCCTAAAAGACTGGGACTATTGTAGAGGTGGTATAAGTCCATACCGTGGCAGTGATGGTACTGTGGTGGGGAACATCTAAAGCCTTTCTCTTCATACTTCGTTCCGATTTACGTATTGCTGATATTTTCTTCATAAAGTAAATGTTCTCTTGACCACCTCCTCCCTATTAGTGTTGAGGGGTACATCCATCACATGTGATTTTGAAGTGCTCAAAGCCCAAGGCAAACTTGATGATCGGGGTTAATGTGAGTATGGCCCTCCATGGCCAAATGCATGCTGAAGGAAAAGATGAGCTTTCTAGAAGACATGGTGTTAGGTTGCTTGAAGGAAAGGAAATGGAGCATTCTTATTCACTATTGGAAAAATATAAAGACATAAGATTAGACTTTTGCATTGATTGTTATTGATTTTACTTTTGAATTGGAACTCTCATTTAATAAATTTGATTATGTTAATTGTGGTTCATGTGTATGTTGGAGAGATTTATGATTTTGGAGAGAATTTTCTATTTTTTCATTTGAACTTCAATGGAATCTTGAAAATGTTAGATGAACTCTAATTTACCAAGCCCGGTAAGAGGTTCTTGATTTTGTTTGATTTATTTTTTGGTGATTTATTTAGTTAATTTTCTTTTACATATTGGAGATCTAATAGGGGTTTTAATACATACTTGGGTGAGGTCCTAAAACCTAAAATTTACACCCTTGCTTAAGGATGAAATAAGCAAGGTGTCCAATGGAAAGAATGATAGTCTTGGGCTTATATAAAATATAAGTCCACTATCGATATGGAGATAATGATTTACTACTAAAGAAAGAGAGAAGAATTTTTCCCAGAGTCACCAAAAAATCATGGCATTTTAATTTGGAGTCATTGGGACACCACACAAATCTTAGAGTATTGAAGTGATGGTATGACATTAAGATATAATGTACCATATCAAAAGATGGAAACATCACCCTACAATGGACCTAATCACCTAATAAGGACTCTTAAAGAAGATGAGTTTTCATATATACGAGATCTTTCCCTACTTTACATGGGAAGTAAAGTAGGCTTCATTTTATGTCGTTCTTTAGTTCAGTATGGAAGCAAGCTTCCATAGTTAATTAGATCTTAGAAAATACAAATTTCTTAAGAACACTCTCGATTAAAGTAATCAATAAATATCTCTAAAGACTTCAAAGGTAGATTATAAAAGAATTATGTGTTTTTTTTTAAAAGCAAATGGGAAAGTTCACTTTTGAAGACTTATTTTTTTATTCTAAAGAAAGATAAGTAGGGAGCACTCATGAACTAGGAAGCCTAGTGAGCTAGTCTACCCCATAGTGAGGCTTTATATTTGAAAGAGAGAGTTTATCTTCATTTGAGTTGAAATTTTATTAGAATACTAAGGCTTATAGTCCATCAACACAAGATTGTTGAAATGCCAGAGGTGAGGGCTTATACCTCCCAAGAAAATAAGTAGCCTCAGATCCTAAATCTAGGATGCTTTAGCACAAGCTAAAAGCATAAATTAAGTCTAATCGAAAAATTTAGTGGTTTACCTCCATAAGAGAATAAACACATCGACTCTTACGGACTTACGCAGGTGGCTGACACCTATTAGGCTTCAAAACCATGTAGGACGGTCTTATGTAAGTGCAAGATATCATAGTTGTTATTTAATTAAGGGAAACTAGAGTCCTAGACTCACTCCCCAAGATACTAGATCATGACTAGCATTAAAGCATGACTTAGACTAATGTAAAATTTATAATATTTTATATCATTTTGACAATTCATTTGGACAAAAGCTTGGGTTAATTATGCTAAATGTGTAAAAAAATTAGATTATAAGCTAAATCAGAGGAGATTGTTAATCTTATTTTTAGAATGAGTTCTCAACCCCTCCATCTTAAACATAGGGCTTCTCTGCTTTAAGAGTTCCTTAGTCTTAAGACACATCTAGTGATTAGGTGGACACTCAACCTAGCCTAGAGACTTAGAAGAGTTAGTTATAGGAATAGGTCATGCCTTGGGGATGTTAGAAAAATTTTTCTACCATTAGCTTCAACCACTCCTTACCTTCCTTCCTTCAAGTCAAACTCCAAATCAATGTTATTTGATTTTATCCAAACTCAAATCAATGCCACATGATTGAAATCCATGATTGAAACCCATGAATGAAATCTCAAATTCCAAATCTTTTATAAGTACTTGTTTCCTTCTTAAAGACTTAGCCAAGATCAAATTCAAAATCATGAGATTTTCTCATAATTCATTTAAATTCTCATTTATATTGCATATATAAATGAAATATAAATTCAAATCAATCAAACTAAACTCAAAATTCAAAATCAATGCATAAAATTTCCTAACTCCTTTAAATGTTTTTTTCATCACTTAAAAATCAAATCTAAATCAATTTTAAATTCATGAATATTCTCATAACTCATTTATATTCTCATTTATATTCACATATATAAATGAAATATAAATACAAATCAATCAAACAAAATCCAAAATTAAAATTCCAAATTTAAAATCCTTCTTAAGTCCATAATTTCCCTCTTAAGGACTTAGCTAAATCATGTTCAAATCAATTCAAATTCATGGGTTTTGTTCATAACTCATTTATATTCTCATTTATATTCACATATATAAATGAAATATAAATATAAATCAATCAAACCCAATTCAAAAATTCAAAATTCAAATCCCTCCAAAATTTTTAAGTCCTTTAATTTTCCTCTTAAAAACTTTAGATCATGATCAAATCTTCAAATCCTTAAATTTTCTCATGAACCATTTATATTCTCATTTATATTCACATATATAAATAAAATATAAATTCAAACAATCAAAACCACTCCAAAATCAAACTCAAATCCACTCAAAATCCAACCTAAGTCTTTCAAGTCAAAATCTTGAACTTAGCCAAATCAACTTCAAATCAAGCCAAACTCTTGATTTTCCTTCATGATTCAATCATGAATTCCAATATAAGTACAAGCTTCAATCACTTAGCAAAATCCAATTCAAAAATCAAACCCCAAATCCATTCATATTCTTCCTTTGAATATGAAATTGTCAAATGAATCATTTGACTTCAAACCACTTGTAAATGGATTTATATTTCAATCATAAGTCCATATACAAGTTCAATCTCAAATCAAGCTTTGACCAAGCCATTTGACCCACTTAGGCTCACTTGACCCAAAGTGACCTAAAGTACTTATGAGCCAATTTAATCCTAACCAATTGGATTGAATCAAACTCACCTATGCCACTCATCATGATCAACAATCATCATCAAATGATCAATCAATCAAATTGGGTCAAACCAAGTCAAACCTAAGGGTTGACTAAGTCAACACTTAGCCAAAATGAAACCTAACATAGCCAAAATCCACCATGCCAAATTGATTGAAACCATTGATCTAAGTTCATTCTATGTTTGAACTTGACCAAGTAAACATTTGAGCTAACCTAGCTGATTAACACTTAACCCATGTTGACCCAACTTGACCTAAAAGTCAAAATGTGTCAAAACTTGATCTAAGCCAAATTGATTGAAACCAATGGGTCAAGTTCATTCCAAATCACTTGTTGAACTTGACCAAAGCCTCAATTAATAACTAGACCCCAATTGACTTGAACCCAACTTGACTAAAGGGCCATGTTGAGCCAAATTCAAACTTAACCAAAATTGATTGGAAACAAAGATACCAATCCACTTCATATGACCAAACCTAAACCTACCCATGACCTAGCTCAAATAGGTCAAATGGGTCAAATTGATCAACTTTGACCTAAATGAACTCATATGAACTAAATTCAAACCTAATCCAAATTAAATCAAAACCAAAGCCATCAAAACATTTCAAATGGTCATATGAACTTGACCCAACCCTTAGTTTATCCAATTTGACCCATTGGTCAACTTGACCCAAGTTGACCCATTTTGACCTAATGGGTTTGAGCCAAACCATACCAAATAAACTCAAATCCAATGAAACTTGGCCAAACCCATTTTCCCAACATACCCAATATATCCAAATTCAAAAATTATCCAAATGACCATTCTACCCTATTCCATAGAACAAATTTTGGTCAAGTCCTCTTCATACCAACTTACCTTCCTAATATATTGCTGAGACCACATGGAGGGTGGTGCACCCAATGGGTTTGGGTCAGCCCAACTTGACCCAAAGTGAGCACATGGCTCAAATTGGCCATATGGAAAACCTCCCTCCACTCAATTTGAAGCACATGGGAGGTTACCACTCCACTCCTTGCCAAATGATCATGTGCAAGCTTCAAATGACCAAACAACTCAATGCCTAAGGTCAATTGGATTAAAATAGCAAGTTAAGCTAGTGATTTCCATGGAGATATACTCCCCTAATTCACTTGAATTCAATAGAGGCTAATCGATTGAGTAAGGGAGAGTGTTAGGAGCCATCAGTGATCCAAGCTTCTTAGAGATTAAATTTTCCATTCTCAATTTTCCTCAAGTGAAAATAGGGAGCTCCATTGATTTGCAAATTTTCTCTACACTCAATCCAAGTCAATTCTCTTTGCACACTCCACCAGAGGGGCCAAGTCAAGCTTGCCCCTCTCTCTCAAGTTCAAAGGGGAGATCTAATTCCATCAAAGCATGAGGAGCTAAGGAGGGGTTGGTCCAGCAATCACTTAGCCTCAATATAATACTTTCACCATAACTTTGTCTCAACGCAAAGCTCCTCAAGAATCGAGCATTGGTGATCACCTCGTGAGGTTAGAGATTTTTTGACCACTAAACTCCATGTGTGTTGATCCATTATCAAAGAAATTTTAATGCATGAGATTTTAACCATTAGATGTGATTGTCATTAGGGTTAGATGGTGTGTGTAGCTTTCATTTAATCGAGCTTCTTCTTCATGGATGGTCTCCATTAATCCTCGGGAAGGGATGATCTCGTCCATCCATGCATTTTGGATGGACGGTGAGATTAAATGCACATTTTATCCTATTTATCCTCGAACCATGGGTTAATTCACGGTTGTTGATCCTTGATGGCGAGATATCAAACCATGTAGCATAGCCACAATGTGATAAGATGTTTAAGTGGCTCATTGCTTGATGCATGTAAAGTGCATGCAGTCACGATAATGTCGGTTGGATTAAGGAATTAGTAGGTTTATTTAATTCTAATTAATCCTCTAAACTTAAAATTCATATCTCTCTAAAGAAAATTAAAAAATATGAGGTAAATTTCTAAAGATAATTCAATCTAGAATATTCTAAAATTGGTTTTAATGGATTTTGAATTGTATCTTTCTCTAATTTTGGTTTTATTAGAAATATTAATTTGCTAATTACTCTAATTAATCCATTGATTAATCTCAAACTTCTTGGGTATATTTTGGGGATGACTTACGCCTCCCTAATTTTCTTGGGATTTATTGGTGGCTTAATTGGGGGAATTGCTAATTCATTTCTAATTACCCTTTATATAATTAAGGATAATTAAGGGTTTGATTAGTGTTTTAATCCTTTGAAGTTGATTAAGGTTGATCAGTGAATAGGAGGTTTAGAATAATTTTGGGGCATTTCCCTAAGCTATTCCTTAAACCCCCTTTTCTTTCTTAATCTCTCTTAATTAAGGGTTAATTCACTAATTACCCTCTTAATTAATTTCTTAAAATTCTAAAACTTTCCACTTAATTAATCTACTTTGGGTAGATGCTTAGTGTTCAAGAGCCTAAGTTCAATTAAGGAAATCAAAACTCAACTCATATGTGTGAGGGGTTTTTTTTTAAGTTAAACCCCTTAGCTTAATTAATCATTAATCATGAGCCAAATTGCATTAGGCCCCTTTCTTCCTAGGTGCATTGCAAATTTAAATTCCTTGTGAGGTTTTTATGTCATCTCATTGGCTCATAATTATTTGGTTAACTATGCTAAGGTGGTGTAGGTAAGGGTAATTAACATGTTTAATTCATACCTTAACCTAATCAAAATATAAAATGAATCTAATCATCTAAAATTAAACAAAAAATGTCAAACACATGTGGGAATGGGTTAGGAATAGCAAACTCAATCACATTTTCAAAATTAAATCAAATTCAAAATCAAACAAAATCATATTAAATAAACTTTGATTTACTTTAAGCTTTCTTATTTCATAAGATTGTCTTTAGATTTAATTAAAGTGAATGTGTTTACATGCTTTCATTGCTTTAGTTCTTTCCCAACATGTTAAATATGTGTGTCATATGGTTTCATGCATCCATGCTTTTCAAAATCAAATTTAAAATGAAAATGTTTCCTTTATGTCAAATTGCATGTGTTGGCTAAAGTAAGAATATGAGTGGCTATTATCACTATTAAATTCAAATTATTTTCAAAATATATGAATCAATTATCAAAATTGAAAGTGTGTTACTTATATTTTATTTATAAGTTTGCATGTGAGTAAAATATAAGGATGTGCTTAGTGTAGGTTTTCCTTCTCTTCTCTTTTAGTATAGTTTTGAATAGGATTTGGCAAGGTGTATGGTTCATTTGAAAAGAACCTAACACTTGCCTAATTCCATATCCTATTCATTCTATACTATCACTTAAGAAGGATACCTATGCTTGCACATATAAATTGCATAAACAAAATAAATCAACTAATACAAATTTTTGCATTCTTTCTTTTCCATTCATTTCTTTTGTACATGTTTGTATTTAAGGAAAGTGGTATATTAGTGGACAACCCGAGGTTGAGGCTTTAAGTAGCCCTAAGTAGGTCTTGTACCTTACACCTCTGGTTAACAATGGCATCTCACTTATGCCTTTCATACATTCATATATGTGCATGTGAAATTGGATAAGAAATCTTTCTACTTAATGAAAATCATGCATCATAAACTTTCAAATTTTCTTAAATGAATTACTTAGCATGCATCATAAAGTGTGTTAAACATTCTCATTTGTATGTATAGATATGCTTAGGACTCATTCATATGCATGTTATACATGTTGGGAAAGAAATGAAGTGATGTATGTTTTGTGAATTTAGTTCATTTTACTTAATCTTAAAATGCCTTTCTTTTTGAATAGGTTTGTTTAGAGTTCATCTAAACTTAGGATTAATTAAAACATTTTAAAACATTCACTAAACAAAACTAAAATATGAATCCACTTTAGAAATTACTTAGGTTAGGGAAGGAAAGAGAAGTTCTCTTCTCTTTCCCTCTCTTTATAACTTAGTAATTAATTGTAGGATTCACTTGAACCTAATCAAAACATGAAATAAAATCAACCCAAAATAAATTAAATCACTTAAATGAAACCCTCCTCTAAGTTGAACATGCTTCACACTTAGAAAATTCTAACTTAAAGCCATAGCTAAGCATACCACACAACCTCAAAGCACACATTAGGCTAAGTCACCACTTCTAGCTTTAGGTTAGGTGCATGGTTTGATGCTTGCTTTATTTTGTGATATATATTTTAGTCTAGATGTTAGGATGTATGTGTAGAATGAATGATGGGGTGATCTTAGTCTAACCATTCATCAGGGATGTGCTTAGCGTTATAATAAATAAAATATAAATGCTTTTTTGTGCTTATACCCTAAGCATAATCCAATAGGTGGACTTAGTCACCCATGTGTGGGGTGATAAGTCCAATATACATGCTTGGGATTTGGTGGTTTGTTTAGCTAACCTTTGTTTTGCGGTGTTAGCTAGATTTACTTTTCCTTTTCATGTAAATTTTGCAATTAGGATTTTGGAATGATTGTTATGGGGATTAGGATGAACATTGGTCATAAGATCTCATCTTATGCACCATGTGAAACCTTTGGAGCATCCAACCATCCAAAAAGGAAGGAAAAGAAGAAAATAAGAATGAAGAAGAAATGAAGCTTGAAGACCCCATAACAATGAATTCCTTGCTTAATTGTATTTAATTCATTTGTATAACTAGGTTGTATAAGGGTAGAGCTTCTACCCAATTTGTTTTAGTTTGTGTGGTGTACCCATAATGGCCTCTTATTCTTTTATGATTAGCTTTATAAATTGATTGATGATTTGTTTAGCTTGTGCATTAAGTGGCATCCTTTCTAGTTTCTTCCTTGCTTTATGTATGGATGGATGTGGATTAGGCTCTTAGGAAAAATAAATCTTTTACCAAATCTAACAATTCAAAACTAAAAAAGAACTCATAACCTCACCTAAAGCTTAGGCTAAAATCAAGATAAAAGAATTAGCAACCCTTAGTTGGATGAGTACTTCTTTTATAACATCATGCACAATGCATATTATTTTCACTCTTGATTGGAGGCTTCCACCTTTCTAGAGAAACTTGGCTTGACCTTTGAGAGCCATGGTGGAAACACACCTCCTCCCTTCTCATTGATTTTACCAATAATCATTTCTCATGCATTAGGCATATGAATCCTATTAGCTAGTCAAAATAATTGTCCAAAAATGAAAATAAAATGAAATCTAAATTGCATTAGATTTAGTCATTTGAAGCATACCTTACATGATCTAGTCTCTTTAGGAGTGAGTTTAAGGACTTAGTCTCTTTCTAAATAAATAAAACTATCTATCTTGCATAAAGCATATGACTTGCCTACATGAATTTAAAATCATAGGAGAGTTAGTTGGTGGCCACCCCTTGGTTTTAAGTCCAAATAGTGGTTTGTCCTCTCTTGTGGAGGCAAACCAAATACCCATTTTTGCCTTAGATTTAGGTTGTGCTTTTCACCAAAGCTCCCTAGATTTAGGTTCTTTGAGGTTGCTTCTCCCTTTATGGGCCATAAGCATAAATCCTCACCTCTTAGGCATTTCCATAATCTTGTGTTATGGAATCATAAGTCCTAAATTTCTAATGAAAAAATTCAACTCAAATAAATTAAATCAATTTCAAAATGTAAAGCCCAACCATAGGATAGTTTGAGATGCTCAGGTTTCTAGCATCGTATCTCCTACTTATCTTCCTTTGGCTTTGATAATAACTCTCTCTTTGATCAATCCCATTTGATCTTCAAAATAAACTAATCGATTGATAGTCCTACTGAAATCTTTGGAGATGATCATTTACCTTAATGAGTATTCTAAGGGATCTCATTCTTAGGATGTAATTAACTATGGGGCTTTCCCAGGAACTTAACAAACTTTTAAAATAAACCTTACTTTACTTTTCCATGTAAAGTAGGGAAGAATCTTTTGCTCATTGTCCTTAGAGTCCTTATTGAGGTGATTAGGTCCATTGTAGGGTGGTGACTTCTATCTTGAGATAGTACACTCTCCTCAATGTCATCATCACCATAAGAACATCTGGATCTACGTGTGTCCCAAAAGGCATATTTATATATTTTGTTTCATTTATCCTCTTCCAAAAGAGGATAGATGAAGGCAAATGTATAAAATTTTCACCAGATTTTTTTGGCGACTCCTGGGATGGTTCCTCTCTCCATCTTTGGTAAATGATCATTGTCTTCAAGTATCGATAGTGGGTTTGTACTTTGGTATGAATCAAGACTATCTTTCTTTCCATTGGCACTTAGCTTATTTCATTCTTAAGTTGAGTTAGCCAACATCTTTAGGTTTTAGGACCTCACCCGTGTTGGTCTTAAAACCCCATTGGGTTCTCCAATGGGTAAAATAAAAGATCTAAATAAAAAGAAAACATTTAAAGACTTCCTCCTTATCATTTTATGATAAGGAAAGGTTCATTCTAAAATAATAAAGAAAAATAAATTTTTCATCTTGCTTTTCAAAAGCACTCTTTCAAAATGCACATAATAAAATATTTTCCACAAAATTTTCTTAAATCACCCTCATTTAACAATTCTCATAATTGTTACATGTAGGAATCTTCAAAAATAAAACTAACAATCTTTTCCAAAAGCACAAATGAACATCTTCCTTCAATTCATTTTGATGAAGATTTCATTTTCAAAATAAAATGAACAATCATCTTTCCAAAAGTCAAAATCAAAATCAAAATAAAATTTTCAAAAAAGCATATGAACCTTTCCATTCAATACACCCACACCTATTGAATGAGTTTCATTTTCAAATAAAACTAAATTTTTCAAAAGCATATATGAACATCTTCATTCAATATACCCAAATTTATTGAATGAAGATTTCATTCCCAAATAAAATAATATCATTTGGAAATCCCACTTAAACATATCCCATATATGATTAAGTTGGAATTCCCTCTTTCAAAAGCAATAATCACACACAAAACAAAATTTTCACATTTCAAAAAAAAGATTGACTTCCATTCTACATACCCAAATTTGTTGAATGGAAGTCTCTTTCAAAATCAAAACTTAACAATCATATTTTCAAAATTCAAAACACATTTGGAACTTCATTTATCATACTCAAATTTGCTAAGTGAAGTCTCCAAATTCAAAACAAAATTTTCAAACACATTTGGAACTTCATTTAGCATACTCAAATTTGCTAAGTGAAGTCTCCAAATTCAAAACCAAAATTTTCAAACACATTTGGAACTTCATTTAGCATACTCAAATTTGCTAAGTGAAGTCTCCAAATTCAATCAAAATTTTCAAACACATTTGGAACTTCATTTAGCATACTCAAATTTTTCATTCACAAATCAAAAAATTTTTTCATTTAATTAAGTCTCCAAATTCAAAAAAATTTTCAAAACATTTGGAACTTCATTTAGCATACTTTCTTAAGTCTCAAATCAAAAAATTTTCAAACATTTGGAACTTCATTTAGCATACTCAAATTTTTCTAAGTGAAGTCTCCAAATTCAAAAAAATTTTCAAAACCACTTCATTCTTTAGCATACCAAATTTGCTAGAAGTTTCCATTTTTCAAAAACAAATTTGACACATTTTGGAATTTCATTTAGCATACTCAAATTTGCTAAGTGAAATTTCCATTTCATAAAATTAAGTGGAACTTCATCTTTAGCATACCATATTTGCTAAAGTAAAGTCTCCACTTTCAATCAAATCAAAATAAAATGAAACACATTAGGATTTCCTTAGCATACCAAATTTGCTAAGGATCCTACTTTTCAAAAATCAAAATAACAAAATAAACACTTTAGGATTTTCTTAGCATACTCAAATTTGCTAAGAATCCTATTTTCAAAAATCAAATAAAACACACTTGGGTTCTTCACTTAGCATACCTAAATTTGCTAAGTGGGAATTCAATTTTCAAAATCAAACAATAATTCACAAAAAATATATTATTTTAAACACTTCACTTAGCATACCCAAATTTGCTAAGTGTAAAACAAAATCTTCAATCAAAAAAAAATCAATTGACCCTTACTTTAACATACCCAAATTTGTTAAAGGAAAGGGTCCTCAAATCAAAATCTAAATTCAAACAAACATGAACCTATGGAAGCATCCTTCTAAAATATTTGAATCCATTTTTCAACATACCCAAATTTGTTGAAGTTGGATTCATATTCAAAATTCCTCTTTCAATCAAATTTCTAAATCTTCTCAAATCCATTTGAACCCCACTTAACACTTCCAAGATGTTGGATGTGGGTTCAAATTTTCAATTCAAATTCAAAAATCAACAAAATAAATCGATCCAAGCTCATTTCCATTTGATTCTCACATCGGTCTAAGTTAGTTTTCAATCTTTGTTTATTCAAATGGCGGGATAGCATAAGTTTGTATTCACTTTCCCTGGCATGGATTTGGCCTTGGACCAGGCCAACTTCCCGATTGGATCATACACCTTATCCATTTTGGTAGATTTGAGGGAGTGAGGATTACATGTGAGGCACTCCCCTCCATTTGTATGGATCATGGTTGGGTGAGGTCATGGTGATCTACCTTCATTCGATATCTCCTCATTGAAGAGGAAAGTAGTGGCAATCCCACCACTTGATAGTGTGTACCGGCCCCCATTTTAGTGCATGGTTTCTCGTTTGAGGCTAGCACCCTCTCATCAGTACCCTCTAAGAGGCTCCCCGATCTGATTGCCTCCCACTTTTGAGTGGGTCTAGATCACTCTCACATCCTACCACAACATGAAGGAATAAAACGATCAAGTGGTATCACACCAAGATTGCTGGAGATGGAGCGCCCATTAGTTGTTGAGGAGTTCTATTTTGACTTCACCACTACCAGTTTCATCCTCTCTTTGGTCAGAGAAAGGAAGGATCACATCACCTCCACCGTGGTCGACATCAACCATTGGTTACTGAGGAGAGGTCATATCTGCGATTGTCTTGAGTTGGGAGCTTATGGCGTTAGTCAGAGCTCAATTTGATTTGAGATCCATCATCCCCTAAATGTGGGGAAACATATTCATGGAGAGGGCTAGAGGCCCATATCTACTCACATTACTAGTAGGGAGAGGTTATTCTTGCGACTTTTACTTGTGATTTTCCAACTATGCCGACCATAAAGACATCATCACTAGGACTAGTCATCACGAGGAGCTCTTATTCATAAGAGTGGTGGTGTCTCCACCACACCTCTACCCCTCATCACCGTCCACATCACATCTGTTCCATCAAAGGCCATGAAGGCCATATCGAGGAGAAGCGTACCCCATTGGTGACTGAGGATCCTACCCATCTATCTCGCCTATGGTGAGCTCGCTCTGACCTTCTACGGTGGTGGTGCAGTGACCCGAGCATAGTGGTTGTCCCTTCACCAACTCCTTCAGAAGGATGTGGAGATGGTAGTGTTATTACAAAGGTAGCGGATGATAGCCCAAGTACAATGATAGTGGAACCTCCTAGGAATGTCACCCTTTCATAGCTAATGATAGTCAGTGTGTCTCTCTAGTGAGTACATTCCTCATAGGATTGACTCTCTGGTGGGTGAGGTATGGTGCCTCGGCATGCAGTGATCACACCGGTCAAAGATCATTTGTTCACATTCGATTGATCATTCTCTCAGGAGATAGCACATTATCTTATAGAGAAGAAGGAGATTGGGGTATGATTCGATGAGGAGAAGGTTAGCAATGAAGATGATTTGTTGGGAGACTCGGTGAGTCTATATGGTAGATACAGGATCTCTCCTCAGAGCACAAGCCATAGGTGATGAGGTTGATCAAGAAGACACACCCAATCACCCAACACCTCCGATATGTTGAAGAAAGATGAGTAGATAGATGGGATGGCGACAGAGGACTTGTTAGCATTTTTTGTACTTCAAAATAAGCCCCAATAGTTCATCTACTACAACATTAGTCGGCTGAGTTAGTGCATGTCTTGGACCCCAAGACCTTACCTCTGTTGAGCAAGGTAGCACTAGTGTATAGGAAGGTAGTGGAAAGTACCTCCATACAAGAAAAAGACATCAGATCCATGGTTGAGCAAGTGAAGCGTTGGCTCAACAGGAGGATCATCGGTTCCAAAGGGTAGACCCTACCTAGGAATTGATTCAATCCAATATCCCAAGGGTTTTGTGCCACCTTCCTTCAAAAGCTTTGATGGTGGAAACCAAGGCACATATATACACTTTAGGGCCGGTTGTTTACAGGTGGCGCTGCTATTACGCCTCTTCGTTAGTAGCCTAGAGGATTGCTTTTGATTGGTATGTTGAACCCAATGGTTTAGAGATATTTCTTGAGTTGGAAACTCTTTATCAAGAGGTTTGTTGGAGCTTAGAAAGGGTTCAGGTGATCTCGTTGTAGCACAACAACACCGTGAGTCCGTTGATTATATTCTCCGATGGCATAACTGAGTATGAAATGTGAGCTAGCGAACAACGCCATTGAGATTCTTTTATGCTTCGTTCAGTTGCATTATTATGGGTGCTCAAGAACTTCACTCTCAAGAATGTATTTGAGAAATCATCAAATGACTAGTCTAAAGGAGAGATTAGCAGAGTTTTTCAAGACCAGTTTACTAAAGCAAAGCACAAAATAAGAAGAAGCGGAGCGGTATGCGGTAGATAAGGAAAAGACTAGAATCGGTCAGAGACCATGACCTCAGTGACCTCCACCTCCTTTACCACGGCACCACAATAGCCTCCACGGTCAACCAGCACCTCCTCCAACCATACCACCACCCGAGCGGCACATACCTGGTAGCTATGGTCCACCTACTCTTTTAGATAAGCAAACCTTATTCATTTTAAGAGGTAATCAGGGAAGATCTTTAAGAATCTCTTAAAGAAGCTGATTTTTTTAGCTACAGAAGCCTGGGAGAGGAAGTAGGCAAAGTCATGATCTAACTTTTGCCACCATATGCTTGTTTGGAGGATTGCTTCACATTTGGGTGGCTTGAACATAGCTTCAAGGCGGTGTTGTAGTTATCCCAAAGGAATACCTTGTGGAACAACCATCTAGTTCCATGGGTAATCCTTGGGGATACATGTGATCCTTCAAAACCAAAAGGTTGGGATATTTCTTTATCAAAACCTCTAAAGAATATTATCAAGATCAAAACTTTCCTTTGCGGTGCGGTGATCAACCTCCAACAATGAAGTTTACAAGTTTCTAGTGCCAACTTCGAGAAAGGGAGCTCAACAATATGACGGACATGTGGCAGGGATAGATAGCAGTGCAAGCGTCGACCTCAGCCTACGGTTGACTTTTACACGGTGACTTCCTCAACTGGTTCTTCTTCTTCTAGTAGTAGAACTCTTGTATCAATGGATAAGGGCATCAAATCCCACACCCCACTCACTTTACTTGATTTCTACTTTGTACCTCCAAACAAAACCAAGAAATTGAAGAATAAAGCTAGTTATATACATGTGTCACGATGGGTTGTTTCTTATTCTAATGACAACTCTTTAAGTCAAAATAACTATAATAATTCTAATCTTCCTCTTTCTAATTGAGTTGGACTTTCCTACTTTGAATACTATGGGTTTGCCTCTTGAGATAGACTTGGAATCATCGATTTTTGAGGGTCCCATAGGAGAAGTTGTAGGTGAGCACTGTATGCGGGTAGAACCTTCCATTACCTGAGATCACTAAGTCAACCTTCATAGTGGTAGGTTCTACCTCTTAGGGCACCTTAAGATAGAAGTCATTGGTATAGAGGATCAAGAAGCCCCTCCATAGGATGCTCCACCCTTGGATATGCTTGTGGAGGACTATCCCAAGGTGGACTAATGTCCTTTCTCATGAAAGTTGTCATCTAGCTAAGCATATATGATGCCCTTGTCTTATCCAAAGAGATGGGGAATCATTAATCAAGGCTCTCCTTGATCACGAAATATGCTTGGCAGTGACCATAGGTGAGAGGCACATTACACAAAAGAAGCTCGGGGATCACCTTCAGATGAAGACCTTCTTGGGGACTTGGAGCTGCAGTCCCCTCACATCACTGATTGACATGGATAAGTTCAAACTTGCGGAGTTCTCATTGATAGGTGCATGGTGAACATTATGAGTCTAAAGACCCTTGCTATTTGAGGATCGACATCTCCACACTTGGAGATGGGATGATGTTGAGAGGATTCAATGAATAAGGTGGCGGGCTTTAGGTTCCATAGTGTTACCTTTAGAATAGGTGACTAGAAGAGAAGCCAAGTTTTACATCATTGATTCAAATACTTTGTTCACTTTGCTTGGTAGGCCTTGGATACATCAACAAGATCATTTCATCCTCCTCCATTAGTGCATCAAGTTAGAAAAGATGGGATTGAATACCATGTCAATGGAGATGAAAAGCCATTTTAGTTAGAGAGGTTGAGATTTATGAGGATTGGACCTACTATCTTTCTCAAAATACCCTTTCTTGTGAACTTGGACAAAATTCAAATTCAAAAGTAAAGAAAAAAGAAAAAAAAAAAAAGAAAATAAAAGAAAAATCCAAGTAAACAAGAAAGGGAAATGAGGAAGAAATAGATGCATATCACATTCCACAGTTCATTCATCATATGGACATGTGGGTAGGCTCAACCTCCACTGGTGAGGGAAATAAGGTAGTTCAGGTGGAAGACCCTGGTTGGCCATCGATAGCAGAGGTCATGTTCAATTCATAGGGGTACCTATTCACATAGACTTGGAATCCTCGGAGGATGAGTCTAATGTGATTAGTATACTAATAACCCCTCTCGGTGGGTTCCATTGGAGGTGACTTTTGATCTGAGCAGAGATGAAGACTAGTCTCATAAAGCAAAGTATTCAAATCGTTTATGTGAAACTATTAGCGTGACTAGGAACCTTAGCTCTAACCTCTTACATCTCAAAAGTTGAAGGTTTAGTAGTTAAGGAAGTCCCTAAGTCTTCGGTGACATGAAGCAGAAGATTCTTTTGGGATCATCATCCTCAAGTCTTGAAGTTGATGTAGAACTTGAGGAGGATACATTTAAAGAATTAATGGAATTACCATTTGACTTTTACTCACCTTATGTTCATAATCTTATACAAAAGGTTTAGTTCCTCATACATGGTCATAAATATAGGTCGAGTACTTTGAAAAGCTATGGAACAATATAAGTAGGAAGCACAATCAAGAGCGGGATTAGGATTGATATAGTGGGTCCGATCGATGATGACAATTCTTGCTTGTTACCAATCATTTAGAATCGATAGGTTCTTTTCACACCCTCAACTCTTATGAGAATGTGTGTTTAGAAACCTCAGATGATCTAGATGATCTCCAAATCAAAGAGGCCAAAATTTGAAGAGGAGATTCATTTCAAGCTTAAAGAAATCAACCTCGGAGAAGAAAATCCACGACATATATCGGTTTGTTGAATGAAGAAGAAACCAATGACTTAGTTAGGCTATTGATAAGTTTAAAGGCTTCACATGGAGTTATGAAGAGATGCTGATTATCTCTAACATAGCGTCCACAAGCTAGAATACTACCCTATTAAGCAAGCTCGGATGCATGTGATTAGAAATTGAACAACGGGTCATTTAAAGTCAAAAGATTGATGCTTTTCATTAAGGAAGAAAAATATCCTACTAGTTAGGTGTCATAGTTAAGAAGAATAATGGCCAAATTCACATATGCATCAATTTTAGAGACTTAAATAAGGCATGTGAGAGCCTCATCTCATGCAATGTATTTTCTTTCATGGATGGGTCATCTAGTTATAACCAAATCAAGATGTCTTGAAGATGAAAGAAATACTTTAAACCCCGATCAGAATCTCTTAGTATAGGGTCATGCCTTTGACCTTAAAATGCTTGGCTACATACCAATGGGCCATGACTCAATCTTCAATGAACTCATCCATCATCGGGTTGAGTGCTACTTTGATGATCTAGTAGTCAAAGCGAGAGAAAAAAAGACCACCTCTTTGACTTGAGAGTAGTTTTCAAATGGTTAAGATAATATAACCTCAAAATGAATCCCACGAAGTGTGCATTGAGTAGCTTCAAGAAAATTCCTTGGGTTTGTTGTTTGACAGGGAATAGAATAGATCTTGAAAAGATCAAAGCTATCTTAGAAATGCCACCTCTAAGAGTTTAACTCAACTAGATCTTTCCAAGGATGATTGGCATATCTAAGATGCTTTATCTCTCAACTATCGAGATGCAAGCCATTCTCATCACTTATCAAAAGGATGCCAAGTTCAAGTGGGATGATAAGTGTCGCATGCCTTTGAATACATCAAGTATTTGGTGAAGCCGGTTCTAAGACCCTATCCCGGGTAGGCCATTTCATACACTATTTGGATGACTCTCTCTTTGGCCCAAGCCAATGATGAAAGGAAGGAGAACTCTCTACCTCAATCATCATCTTCTTGAAGTGAACTATCCACCTATTGAGAAACATTACCTAGCTTTGATCTTTGCTTCCCAAAGCTACGGCACTATATGCTTTCTCATAAGGTGAGATCTCTAATCCCACAGTATCTCACGGCTATCGGATGTTTGGCATGTTGGTCCATGATTCTCATAGTTTGATATCACATTCATACCCCTCAGGCGTAAAGGAGAAGGTGGATTTCTTTCTAGCACACCCACTTCACTTGATTCTCCACTTAGTGATGATCTCATGAATGAACTTAAGGAGGCAAACCATAGATGGGAGATGTATTTGATGGTGTATCTTCTTTTCACAAAAGAAGCACCGATCTATTCTCTTAGGAAAGGTAGGGGTAGGAATAGTTCTCTAACTCTAGATATGTGATGAGATTCTCATACTATCTTTCCAACCTGCACCAACAATGAAGAGTATGAGGCTTTGATTGTGCAGGTTAGCCATCACTATCGGTCAAGAGCATCAACATCTTTGGGGATTCTCGTTGGTCATCAATCAATTGTCCTACAAGGTTCTCAAACCCAAGCTTTATCATTACCATGAGTATACCATGAATTGTTGGCCCAAATTCTGAAGTCACCATCTAGGTTCCTAGAGAACAGTAGCGATGCTTTGGCCAAAACTTGCCAAAGCATGTTGGATGAGTCCATTTCAATAAGGGT
Source organism: Cymbidium sinense (assembly GCA_021442155.1). Lineage (NCBI taxonomy): Eukaryota > Viridiplantae > Streptophyta > Magnoliopsida > Asparagales > Orchidaceae > Cymbidium > Cymbidium sinense. The sequence continues at coordinate 62,943,196 of CM038230.1, forward strand.
CCAAAATAGACAAGTCCTATCCCTTGATGATGAACTCATTGAGAGACTTTCTCTTGAAGGGAGGTTGCCATTGTTAAAATGGACAAGGACTATTGGAGGAACCATTTAGATATTTGAACAAACTACCTCAAAAGTCACAAGCCCATCGGGTGAAATAGAGAGCTCTCTCCTATGCTCTCATTGATGGCACCATATCTTGTGGTCCTTTGACCAAATGTGGTTATTGTTTAGACAAATATGAAGCCCATGGCATTATAAGAGGTACATTAGGTCTATGAGTGCATCAATCAGTCCAAGATGAAGATGAAGATCAAGAGACTAGGATACTATTGGCCTTGATGATTACAAACTACATGGATGTAGCTAGGAGATGCCATCGTGTCAAGTACATGATGTGGTCCTCCACCAACCACCCAACATTAGCCTCATGGCCATTTGAGTGTTGGGGTAGATATTATGGGTCATCGATCCTCCTTCTTCAGGGTCATAAGTTCATCTTAGGCACCACCGATTACTTTTCCAAGTGGGTGGAAGCCATCCCACTCAGAGGTCAAAGCTTAGCATGTGTGTTTCAATTTTTTTGAACCATCATATATAGGTTTGAGGTGCCTCGAGAATTATATTAATAATACTACATTCAAAGTATGAAGATCACATAGAAGACACGGTATAGATTGGAGATACTCCACCATCTACTACCGAGCAAATGGCTTAGAGGAAGCATTCAACAAAACTCTCATCCATATACTAAAGAGACTCTTGATGATAACAAATGATAATGGCAGGGTTGGTTGAAGCCTTGTGGACTACACCACAGAACTCCAACTCTATCCCATTTTTCTTAGTGTATGGGTCAGAAGATATTCTACCTTTAGAAGTTCAACTCATCACTAAGGATAGCATTGGGTAGCAAGATCACTACAAAGTAGAATGCAAAATTGTGGTTAGAAGAGCTCAAAGGTTTGGAGGAGTACATGGGTGCGAACCTCGAGTTGTACAAAGCCAAAATGATTCAAGCTCACAATAGTTGGTCCACCTAGGTCTTTTGGTAGGAGAACTTGTGTTAGTCCTAAGGAGACCAATTGTTGCCATCGAAAGATGGGAGGCAAGTTTGAACCCACTTGGGAAGGCCCATGTCATAGAAGGCCTACCAAGGAGGATCTTATTAGCTTATTGATTGTAAAGGGGAACACCCGATGCTTCCAATTAATGGGCTATCTAAAGAAATATTACCCATGAAACAAATCATGTTTGAAAATAATTATTAATAAAAGAACAAAATTTGATTCATTCATCAAATCTTCTCTTCTTTCAAAGCATTTGCTTGTCTTGTGAATCCATCGTGTGTAGGGTAGGTGTAAGAGTCCCCGGTGGCATCTTATCCCTCTTTCACACAAATACAATCTGATGCTATTAGAATAGGTGTAAGAGAACCCAAGAGGCATCTATTTATTAGCACAACTAAGATAGGTGTGAAAGAACCCAGCGGCATCCTTTCTTAGGGAATTCTTATTTTCCATCCATGGCACCATTTCATCAAAAAAAACCCTAGCATGTTTTAGGTAGGTGTAAGAGTCCCCTAGAGGCATCATATTCCTTTAAAACATACACAAAATATAAACACAAATCTTTATCTTGAGCTATTTTGATGTGGGAGCAAGCCCCTGTGACACTCACTCATTAGCTCTAGGTCGGGTTTACATGTTGCCTCGCTAGTATGTCACCCTAATGGTCTTTTGTTTAGATGAGTGAGTCCTGAGCTTTCTTCCTAACTTGACCATTATAAATCAATGAGCCTTGTTAGTAGTAGTCTTCTGCCCAGCTAGTAGCTACCTCATGCTAACTTTGTTTAAGAAGATATGAGTCCTCTTGCTCTCTTGAACTAATCATCATGATCTAACTAGGTCGAGTATATATATTTGAGGTTTAGTTTAAGTCCCCAGGCTTCTTTCCTCTTGACTACCTTTTGAGTTGATATAAGTTCCCAGGTGGCATTCACTTAGTAGTCTCGGTGGATGGCATATGTCCAAGATAGACTATCCCAGCCATTTATAGGATGTGAGTCTGAGCTTTCTTCCTTGGATGATTGTTATAAATTAACAAACACCTTAGGTTGGTAATGTTTCTATGACTCACCCTACATTAAATATATATTGCAAATATGGCATTCCTTTGAGTTGGACCAATACTTATATGCTGTATCATCTAGGTTTATTTGATCACATCCTCATCACCATTTACATTTTACACACTCCATTGGATTGTAATCTTTCCAACCACCCTCAAGAGAATTTATTTGAGATGTGCGATTCTCCTTGGTTTAGTAAATCGAGATAACGATATAAACTCCTTCTCGGTTTGATCCCTCAAAACTAACAGGTCCACGATAAACAAACTAAACAAATAAAACAAAAAATATTCACTTGTGGATTAGAATTCAAGCCTCCAAAGGGCCCCTTTTCCCAAGGCATCCTATCTTTAGGGCGGTCAGAGAACTCCCTATAGGAATTTCTTGACTACCGAGTTAAGATAAGTCCTTACTCCATAGTCACCCCAGGTCGGGTTCAATCTATTTTGCCATAAGGTTACCCCGTGAATTATTCCACTTTGGAAGATATAAGACTATGACGCATTCTTTCTAGAATGATTATCATAAATTGATAGACTCTAGGTCGGTTGATTTGCCCAAAGCAACCAATCACCCTAGTGATCTTTTGTAGTGGAAGATGTGAGTCCCCGAGCTTTCTTCCCTTAAATTGATCATTGTAAACCAAAGGCACTCCTTTGGTCGATAGCTCTCCCATCGGTTGGGAAGCTACTCCCTTTAGTTCAATAAATCTAAGATAGGTCTAGGCTAATATAAGCTCCTTCTTAGTGATCCATCACAAACCAATGAAATTCATCAAAATAAACAAATCTAAAATAAAATTAATCTTGACTATCTTTGAGTTGATCTAAGTCCCAAGGCATTCACTAGTAGCCTAAGTTGGGTTTAATCTATCCAATAGATTATCCCAACAATTGGTCTCTACTTTGGAGGATGTAAGTCACTACACTTTCTTCCTAGTATATACATACATCTAAAGGAATCCCTTTGGTTGCTAGTCCTACTAAGTGTTTAGTAGACTACCCCTTTGGATGGTAAATCTAAGTTCTAGGCCTCCATGGCTCTACTTAGTGTAATCCATCAAAACCAACAGGGTTCATCTCAAAATCCAAATCTAAAAATTAAAAACAAATTCAACTCTCTTCCCTGGAAATTTCTCCTTGAGACCTAAATCAAATCAAACCTCTCATTCCCTTGTAGATGGCTTGAACTGCTTCCCTAGTGGAAGGTTCACATACTCTATCCCTTAGTGGATTTTTCCTCTCTCTTCCTTGGACATAAGTAGAGCCACATTGCATAAAGCCCTAGATTCTTTCTACACCTTGGGTTAAAGATACATTGTTTATTAGTGCTTGATCTCTGTTGTTGACCATTTTGGTCAATACCAATATGTGTGGCGTTCCTTGTCAATCACACCACACCAGGGGTGTCCTTTATTGACCTCATTTTAGAATGATTTCTCAACCCCTCCATCTTATAGGATTCTCTTAGACTTTAAGAGTTCCTTAGTCTTAAGACACGTGATTAGGTGGACACTCAACAGAGACTTAGAAGAGTTAGCCATATAGGTCATGCCTTGGGGGTGTTAGGAAAATATGCCTACCCTTAGCTTGAACCACTCCTCACCTTCCTTCCTTCAAGTCAAACTCCAAATCAATTTTATTTGATTTTCTCCAAACTCAAATCAATGCAACATGATTAAAATCCATGATTGAAACCCATGAATAAAATTTCAAATTCCAAATCTTTTCTAAGTCTTTAGTTTCCTTCTTAAGGACCTAACCAAGATAAAATTCAAACCAATACAAAATCATGAGATTTTTTTCATAATTCATTTATATTCTCATTATATTCATATATATAAATAAAATTTAAATTCAAACCAATCAAACTAGCCAAAATTCAAAATCAATCAAAATTTCTTAAGTCCTTTAAATTTTCCTTCATGGACTTAGCCAAAATCAAATCTAAATCAATTCAAATTCATAGAATTTTCTCATAACTCATTTATATTCTCATTTCTAATCACATATATAAATGAAATATAAACACAAATCAATCAAATCAATTCCAAATTTAAAATCCTTCTTAAGTCCTTTTTTTCTCTTAAGGACTTAGCCTAAATCATGTTCAAATCAATTGAAATTCATGGGATTTTCTCATAACTCATTTATATTCTCATTTATATTCATATATAAATGAAATATAAATATAAATCAATCAAACCAAATTCAAACAATTCATTCAAATCTACTCCAAAATTCCTAAGTCCTTTAAATTCCTCTTAAAGACTTAGCCTAGATCATGATCAAATCACTTCAAATCCTTGAAATTTTCTATGACCCATTTATATTCTCATTTCTATTCACATATATATAATGAAATATAAATTTAAATAATCAAAACCTTCCAAAAAATCAAACTCAAATCCACTCAAAATCCAACCTAAGCCTTTTCAAGTCAAAATCTTGAACTTAGCCAAATCCACTTCAAATCAAGCCAAACTCTTGATTTTTCTTCATGATTTAATCAACCCTACAATCATGAATCCAAATATAAATGCAAGCTTCAATCACTTAACTAAAATCCAATTCAAAATCAAACCCCAAATTCATTCATATTCATCCTTTGAATATGAAATTGTCAAATAAATCAAAACTCATTTGACTTCAAACCACTTGCAAATGGATTTATATTTCAATCATAAGTCCATATACAAGTTTAGTCAAACTCAAATCAAGCTTTAACCAAGCTATTTGACCCACTTAGGCTCACTTGACCCAAAGTAACCTAAAGTACTCTTATGAGTCAAATTCTAATCCTAACCAAATTGGATTGAACCAAACTCACCTATGCCTCTTATCATGATCAACAATCATCATGAGATGATCAATCAATCAAATTGGGTCAAACCAAGTCAAACCTAAGGGTTGACTTCAACACTTAGCCAAAATGAAACCTAACATAGCCAAAATCCACCATAATCCAAATTCATTGAAATCATTAATCTAAGTTCATTCATGACCTATGTTTGAACTTGACCAAGTCAACATTTGACCCTAACCTAGCCAAATTGGCCACTTGACCCAAGTTGACCCAACTTGACCTAAAAGTCAAAATGTGTCAAAACTTTATCTAAGCCAAATTGATTGAAATCAATGGGTCAAGTTCATTCCAAATCAATTGTTCAACTTGTCCAAAGCCTCAATTAGACAACTAGACCCAATCCAGCCCACTTGAACCCAACTTGACCTAAAGGGCCATGTTGAGCCAAATTCAAACTTAACCAAAATTGATTGGAAATAAAGATACCAATCCACTTCATATGACTAATCAAATCTAAACCTACCCACCTAGCTCAAATAGGTCAAATGGGTCAAATGGTCAACTTGACCCATTTGACCTAAATGAAGTCATATGAACTAAATTCAAACCTAAACCAAATTGAGTCAAACCAAAGCCACCAATTTGACCAAAATGGTTCAACATGAGCCAAACCATACCAAATGAACTCCAAATCTAATGAAACTTGGCCAAACCCATTTTCTCAACATACCCAATATATCAAATTCAAATCAACTAAATGACCATTCTACTCTTAGGCCATAGAATAAATTTTGGTCAAATCCATGGGGAATTTATTTAAGTCCTCTTCATACCAACTTGATACCCGATAAGTCAAGTAGACCCTATGGAGGGTGGTGCACACAACCCAATGGGTTTGGGTCAGCCCAACTTGACCCAAGGCCAAAACTAAGCACATGGCTCAAATTGGCCATATGAAAACCTCCTCCACTCAATGAAGCACATGGGAGGTTACCACTCCACTCCTAGCCCAAACCCGACCATGTGCAAGCTTCTAATGTACCAAACAATCCAATGCCAAAGGTTAATTGGATCAAAATGGCAAGTTAAGCTGTCATCTGATTGCCATGGGGAGATATACTCCCCTAATTCAATTCAATAGAGGCTAATTTGATTGAGTAAGGGAGAGTGTTAAGAGCCATCCTAGAGTGATCCTAAGCTTCTAGAAGGAATTTGAATTTTCCATTCTCTATTTTCCTCAAAATAGGGGAGCTCCATTGATTTGCAAATTTTTGTACACTCCAATCCAAGTCAATTCTCTTTGCACACTCCAGAGAGGGCCAAGTCGAGCTTGTCCAAGCTCTCTCAAGTTCCAAAGGCGGGGAGATCTAATTTCATCAAAGCGCAATGGAGCTAAGGAGGGTTGGTCCATAGAGCAATCCACTTAACCTCAAGAGCTAATACTTTCACCACAGCTTTGTCTCAACCGGATGAAGCTCCTCCAAGAGAATTGAGCCGGTGATCACCTGAGGTTAGACATTTTCGACCCTAAACTCTATGTGTGTTGGTCCTTTGTGAAAGAAAGTTTAATGGCATGAGATTTCAACCGTTAGATGTGATTGTCATTAGGGTTAGGTGGTGTGTGAGATTTCATTCCAACCGAGCATGATCGAGCTCGGATCTTCCCTTGAAAGTGGACGGTCTCCATTATTCCTTAAGGAAGAACAGGGATGATCTTGTCCATCCATGCATTTTGGATGGATGGTTGAGATTAAATGCACATTTTATATCCTATTTCATCCCTCTTAATCATGGGTTAATCTCGACTTGATCGAATGGAAGATATCAAAGCGTAGCAGCCATTGTGACACTATGACAAGATGTGGTAAGCTCATTGGACACATGTAAAACGCATATGAGTCACCGCATGTCACACGTTGGATTAAGAGAATTAATTAGTTTTTATTTAATTCTAATTAATCCTCTAAACTTCAAAATTCACATCTCTAAAGAAAAATTAGAAAAATATTAGGTAAATTTCCACTAAAAGATAATTCAATCTAGAATATTTTAAAATTAGTTTTAATAGATTTTGAATTGTATTTTTATCTGATTTTAAATTTTATTGAAAATTTTAATTTGCTAATTACTCCATAATTAATCAACTAATTAATCTCAAACTTCTTATATTTTGGGGATGACTTCTACCTCTAATTTTCTTGAGATTTATTGGTGGCATAATTGGGGAATTGCTAATTCATTTCAAATTACCCTCTTTATGTAATTAAGGATAATTAAGGGTTTGATAAGTGTTTTAATCCCTTATTAAAGTTTATTAAGGTTTGATCCAATGAATGGGAGGTATAGGAATAATTTTAGGGCATTTCCCCTTTTCCTTTCTTAATCATCTCTTAATTAAGGGTTAATTCACCCTCTTAATTAATTTCTTAAAAGTCCAAAACTTTTGAACTTAATTAATTTACTTGGGGTAGATGCTTAGGTGTTCAAGAGCCTAAGTTCAATTAAGAAAATCAAAACTCAACTCATATGTGTGAGGGGTGTTTTGAAATTACTTAAGCTAAACCTCTTAGCATAATTAATCATTAATCATGAGCCAAATTGCATTAGGCCCCTTTCTTCCTAAGTGCATTGCAAATTTAAGTTCCTTGTGAGGTTTTATGTCATTCATTAGCTCATAATTATTTGGTTAACTATGCTAAGGTGGTGTAGGTAAGGGTTAATTAGCATGCTTAATTCATACATTAACCTAATCAAAATATAAAATGAATCTAATCATCTAAAAATTAAACAAAAATGTCAAACACATGTGGAATGGGTCGAATAGGACTCAATCCACATTTTAAAATTAAATCAAATTCAAGATCAAACAAAAAATCATATTAAGCAAACTTTGATTTATTTTAAGCTTTCTTATTTCATAAGATTGTCTTTAAGATTTAATTAAAGTAAATGTGTTTACATGCTTTCATTTCTTTAGCTCTTTCCCAACATGTTAAATATGTGTGTCACATAGTTTCATGAATCCATGCTTTTCAAAATTAAATTTAAAATGAAAATATTTCCTTTATGTTAAATTGCATGTGTTGGCTTAAGTAAGAATATGAGTGGCTATTATCACTATTAAATTCAAATAATTTTCAAAACATATGAATCAATTATCAAACTGAAAGTGTGTTACTTATATTTTACTTATAAGTTTGTATGTAAGTAAAATATAAGGATGTGCTTAGTGGTTCTTCTTCTCTAGTTTTGAATAAGATTTGGCAAGGTGTATGGTTCATTTGAAAAGAACCAAACACTTGCCTAATTCCATATCTAATTCATTCCTATGCTATCATTTAAGAAGGATACCTATGCTTGCACATATAAATTACATAAATAAAATAAATCAACTAATACAAATTTTGCATTCTTTCTTTTCCATTCATTTCTTTTGTACACATGTTTTTATTTAAGGAAAGTGGTATATTAGTCTAGAAAAATCCTAGGTTGTGAGGCTTTAAGTAGCCCTAAGTAGGTCTAACAATGGTGTCATACTCACTTATGCCTTTCATACATTCATATGTGCAGTGAAAGTTGGATAAGAAACCACTTTGCTACTTAATGAAAATCATGCATCATAAACATTCAAATTTCCTTATATGAATTACTTAGCATGCATCATAAAGTGTGTTAAACATTCTCATTTGTATGTATAGATATGCTTAGGGCTCATTCATATGCATCTTATACATGTTGGGAAAGAAATGAAGTGATGTATGTTTTGTGAATTTAGTTCATTTTACTTAATCTTAAAATGTCTTTCTTTTGAATAAATTTATTTAGAGTTCATATAAACTTAGGATTAATTAAAAATTCACTAAACAAAACTCAAATATGAATTCACTTTGGAAATTACTTAGGTTAGGGATGGAATGATAAGTTCTCTTCTCTTTCTTCCTCTTTATAACTTAATAAGTAATTGTAGGATTCACTTGAACCTAATCAAAACATGAAATAAAATCAACCCAACAATTAAATCACTTAAATGAATCTAACTTAAAGCCATAGCTAAGCATACCACACAAACCTCCAAAGCACACAGATTAGGCTAAGTCACCACTTCTAGCTTTAGGTTAGGCGGTTTGATGCTTGCTTTTATTTTGTAAAATATGTTTTAGTCCGGATGTTAGGATGTATGTATGTAGAATGAATGGTAGGGTGATCTTAGTCTAACCATTATCTTCTTTAGGGGATCATGCTAAGGGGTGTAATAAATAAAAATATAAATGTTTTTGTGGGTGCTTATACCCCTAAGCATAATCAATAGGCTAGGTGGACTTAGTCACCCATGTGTGGGTGAAAAGCCCAATAAACTGCTTGGAATTTGGTGGTTTGTTTAGCTAACCTTTGTTTTGTAGGTTTTAGCTAGATTTACTTTTTCTTTTCATGTAAATTTTGTAATTAGGATTTTGGAATGATTGTTATGGAGATTAGGATGAACATTGGTCATAATATCTTATCTTATGCACCATGTGAAGCCTTTGGAGCATCCACCTTCCAACCATCCAAAAGGAGGAACCAAAGAAGAAAAGAATAATGAAGAAATGAAGCTTGAAGACCCCATAATAATGAATTCCTTGCTTAATTGTATTTAATTCATTTGTAACTGGGTTATATAATGGAAAAAATTGGCTACCCAATTTGTTTTCATGTTTGTGCAGTGGTACCCCACCACAATGGCCTCATATTCTTTTGTGATTAGCTTTATAAATTGATTGATTAGCTTATGCATTAAGTGACATCCTTTTCTTAATTTCTTTCTTGCTTTATGTATGGCTGGATGTGGATTAGGCTCTTAGAAAAAATAAATCTTTTACCAAATCTAACAACTCAAAACTAAAATAAAGAACTCATAACCTCACCTAATGCTTAGGCTAAAATCAAGATAAAAGAATTAGCAACCCCTTAGTTGGATGAGTACTTTTTTTTATAACATCATGCACAAATGCATATTATTTTCACTCTTGATCTGAGGGCTTCACCTTAGGAGAAACTTGGCTTGACCTTTGAGAGCCATGGTGGAAACACTCCTCCTCCCTTCTCATTGATTTTGGCCAATAATCTCATTTCTCATGCATTAGGCATATGAATCCTATTAGCCTAAGTCAAAATAATTGACCAAAATGAAAATAAAATGAAATGAATTACATTAGATTTAGGTCATTTGAAGCATGCCCTTACATGATCTAGTCTCTTTAGGAGTGAATTTAAGGACTTAGTCTCTTTCTAAATAAATAAACCTAACTATCTTGCATAAAGCATATGACTTGCTTACATGAATTTAAAATCATAGGAGGAGTTAGTTGGCACCACCCCTGTGGTTGTAAGTCCAAATCGGATGGTTTTGTCCACTCTTGTGGAGGCAAACCAAATACCCATTTTGCCTTAGATTTAGGTGTGCTTTTGACCGCCAAAGCTCCCTAGATTGTAAGTTGAGGTTACTTCTCCCTTTATGGGTCAAGTATAAATCCTCACCTCTTAGGAATTTCCTTAATATTGTGTTATGGAATCATAAGTCCTAAATTTCTAATGAAAATTTTAACTCAAACAAATTAAATCAATTTCAAAATTATAAAGCCCAACCATAGGATAGTTTGAGATGCTCACTAGGTTTCCTAGCATCGTGGGCATCTCCTACTCATCTTCCTTTAGCTTCGATAATAACTCTCTCCTTGATCAATCCCATTTGATCTTCTAAAATAAACTAATCGATCGATAGTCCTACCTATTAAAATCTTTGGAGATAATGATCATTTACCTTAATCGAGTATTCATAAGGGATCCCGCCTCTAGGATGTAATTAACTATGGGGCTTGCCACTATAGGAAACTTAATGAACCCGATTTAAAATAAACCTTACTTTACTTTTCCATGTAAAGTGGGGAAGAATCTGGTACATATGCAAACCTATTGTCCTTAAGAGTCCATATTGGGTGATTAGGTCCATTATAGGGAGGTGACTTCTATCTCTCGAGATAGTACACATCTCCTCAATGTCATACCGATCACCTTAATAAGAACATTTGCAAATCTATGTGGCATCCCAACAAGGCATATTTTATATATTTATATTTTCATTTATCCTATTTTCCAAAAGGGGATAGATGAAGGTAGGAATGTATAAAATTTTCACCAAAGATTTTCTCCACTAAAAGTGATGCCCTCAAAGGTTAAGCATTCTCCTATCATGCAAGAATGGAGACTCTCCCTACTCAAGAATTAAACAAGATGATATGCATGATTGTTATGACATATATCATTTAATTAAGGGTTACTAAATCTTTTAATTATCTTGAATATGATTTAGGATTTAAAGTGAGGTTAAGAGTTATATTTAAAATTTAGTTATAACTCATTTAATGATGATATAAAATATAATTTTATCTTAAAGAGCCTACCGCATCTAGGCCACACATTCAATCATCAAGCTAAAGAAACTTATGGAAAATATGTTATTTCTATTGCACAAGCTAAACATGACAATCAAATATTTATAAATTTTTATAAAAGAATAAAAGGGGTGGAGTACCACCATACACCCCAAAAAAGAAAGAAATTGGGTAGCCAAGTTCTACCCTTATGCAACTTTACAAAAAGAATATTACAATCACAATGAAAATAAATGCTATGGGGTCTTCATTCTTTGCTTTTCTTTCCTCCTTTTGATTTGGTTTTCTCCGTGCTTCATGGCCTCCCGTGTCATTGCCTTCTAACCATTGCTCATAGCACTAATTGTAATCCTATTTGCAAAATTACATATATATATATATATATATATATGAAAAATAAAATCTAACTATACTTGTAAAATAGATGTTTGCTAAACAAACATACAAACCAAGCAATTATATTCTATAAATTTGGACTTAGCACCGCATGGGTAACCAAGCCCACTGTCCAAATGTGGACTATGCAAAGGGGTATAAGCAACTTACAAGCAAAAGTATTTACATTTATTTATTATTTCGCCCCTTTGACATAATTCCTGTATAAAATATCATTAGACTAATAATGACCTAACATCCAATCTATGCATAAGTAACTCTAGCATACTAAAATATTACATTATAAAACAAAATACAACATCACAACATACACCATCCTAACTTAGAGCTAGAAGTGGTGATTTAGTATTCTAATGTATGCTAATGTTTAGTGTTGTATGTCTAGCTAGGCTTTAGAATTATGATTGTCTAATGGTTTGAAATTATTCGAGTTAAACATGAAGGAGGTTTCACTTCAAGTTGTTAAAATGATTGGTTAATTTTTTTGGTATTTTCTTTTATTTCATTTGATATTTACTTAGCATCTAATTATTATAAATAGAGGAGAGAGATTTGACTCCCTTTCATCCCTACCTAAGTTATTTCTAAAGACATGTTGTCATGATTTTGATTTCTTTTAATGAATGATTTATTGAATTTTTTATTAATCATAAATTTGGGTTAATATTAAAGAATCCTATCAACATAAAAGTCATCTTAATATTAAGGAGATTGAATCACCATCACATGGGTCACATTACATCATTCTTTTCCATCATTAATAATATGCATATGCTTTCATTTTCCCTAAGTTATTCCTAAAGACATGTTATCATGATTTTGATTTCTTTTAATGAATGATTTATTGAATATTTTTATTAATCCTAAATTTGGGTTAATATTAAAGAATCCTATCAACATGAAAGTCATCTTAATATTAAGGAGATTGAATTACCATCACATGGGCTACATTACATCATTCTTTTCCATCAATAATAACATGCATTTTCATTTTATTATTATTTATGATATTTAATTTAACATACCTATTCATGCAATGTACACGTGTATTTTGGCACACTTGAATGATTGTTAATGCATATATTTTGGTAGAAAAGAGGGACTTCATTCCTTAGCTAAGCATACATACACATGTATTAGAAATTTAAATAAGTATGTAGTTGTTAAACTAGGGAAGTAAGATAATCTAAGATCTCATTGGGGCTACTTAAAGCGCGTGTTCCAAGGATGTCCAACCTATATACTTACTATCTTAAATATATATATATGAATATATACATTAACATAAGAATGAAAAATCTTGCAAAAGATTGTATATTAGCAAATCATTTACTCATGTAAAGTAAAGCTCTATCGAAATTGTAATACATGTATACATATGAATGAAACTAAGCAAGTACGTGTCATTATTAAACCAGGAAATTGAGTTAATCTAAGACCTCCTTGGGGCTACTTACACCTCGTATTCTGGATGTCCAATTTGTATACTTGTTAACATTCCAAACACATGTAAACATACACATGAATCATGAAAATAGATCAATCCTTTAACATGTTTAAGTTATAAACAAATATAAATCACATGAAGTATTTATAACCAACATCACTTTAAATTTTCATCATTAATTTATGATTTTTAAAATAATTTTTGATTTATTAGTGATAATAGCCACAAGATATAATAAGATCAATTTCAACACATGCAACTTATGCATATATAATTGTATTCATTTATTTCTTTTATTTGAAAACATGAATACATGATACAAGTGGCATATAAAATTTATAAATATTAAAAGAAATGATTAAACATTGCCTTATGATACATTCAATCACATTAACTCCTTAGGACAATCAAGTCATATAAAGCTTTTAAGATTAACCAAAGTTGTTATGGAACTTAATGTTTGGATTTGAATTGTTAAAACTTAAAGAGGAGAAATGTTATTTGATGTTTTGCTCCATCCCATGTTAATGGCATAATGTGTTTAAGGAATAATAATTAAGTGAATTTTATGGGTTGATTAAGTTCAAATCATTAAGCAATTAATTTAATTTCTCTTTCCTTAGCCTCTTTAATTTAATTAACTACTTAATCATGAGCCTCAATGATATAAAAAAATTAAAATTTGTAATGCTCATAAAGGGATTAATGCAATTAGGCTCATGATTAAGAGTTAATTAGATTAAGTAAGGATCTAAGTTAAGTGCTTATATGGTTTTCACACCCATAGATTAACCATAAATTTCCTTAGTGATCTTTATGCTATTAAACACATAAAGAGGAACCCATGAATTGAATTTGAATTATCAAATAATTATCATTCTAATTTGATTTGATTTCACTATTAATTTTCTTAATTAACCTTTAATTAACATATTCATTAATTAACCCTCTTATGGAAATATATTTAGGAAAATAACTAGAGAAGATGCCCTAATTATTTTTCTTCATCATTCCCATTTAATAAAGTGATTAATCATCATTGCCCATTTAATTTTTATTATTTAGCAATTTTAATACACACAAATTTGATTAAGAAGGGTAATTAGGATTTTAAATTCTTCAAATTACATGTCAAATAAATCTCAAAAAAATTATGGGAGATAAAGCACATCCCATAGAATCAACCTATCCAATTTGAGATCAATTGGCCAAGTAATTAAACCTTAATTAGAATAAATAGCCTAAACATTAAACTCTAATTAAGCACTATTCATTGATTAATTATTAGGGATGTTATTTGTATTAAATTCTCCTCTGTTAACCTTTCAAAAAATGGGTTTATATATATTTTTGAATTTCTTCTACAATTATTTATGAACTTCTAAAGTTTTGGCTATTTAATGACATTTTAATCACTTAGTTAACCTCCTAAATTTTTGCCATACAAAACCGATGTGGCGTTGCTTTCCATGTGGCACCATGGGATAGGTTATTTAAAATATGATGTGATACACAGTGAATGCAATTTCGCCCCGTCATCTCGGATCGAATGACGAGATTAATCTTATGGTTTCTAATGGAGTAAATAAAAAACTACTAAATTAAATCACAAACGCCCATTCTAAACTCGTGGAATGGATGGTCGATGATCCGTCATCCCAGCATTAGAAGACGAACAACGCCCACCTTTTGTTGCTTGATGAGCTCGTGAGCTCGTAGGATGATGGGATCGACTATAAAATGTGCAAAGAAAGAGATCTAAGAAGATCCTACGGTGGAAATCATGTGCAATCATAATTTACTTCATAAAAGGCTAACACCTAAGGGAAAATCTATGGTTTTCCAGATTTTACCTCTAGAGCTAGACCGGAGGTTCGTTGACTGAGTAGCTTCATCTTAAAGAGACTAAACTAAAAGATCTTGAGCTTCCATACCGATTCCTCTATGGACCAAGTTGCCGCTAAGCTCGCCTGAGTTGGTCTTGGAGTACCTTCGGTGATCAAATCGATCGGGATCGATTCATTTCAACTCGCCGAGTGAGGGAAGGTGTGGGAAGAATTAATTTGAGATTGGCGAGTTTTGGTGAGGTTGGACGATGAGGCTCTCAATTTCATTTGGTAATTGGTCCGGTGATGGAGAGCACTAGGAATTGAGGAAGGGTCTAGGACTAAAATGCTATAAGGACGCTTATGAAGTTTGAATGGATGGGAAGGAGTATACTCTCCTCCCCAAGTGAACCAAGTCGAGATTGGCTCAACCTTTGGTCCACGGGGTAGTGGTCAAGGTGGCATAGACTGCCTAGGTGGAGGTGCTTAAGAGGCGAGGCAAGGCATGGGCTAGCATAGGGTGTACCTCCTCCAAGTGAAATAATGGAGAGCCAAGGGTGAGTTCACTCTCTCATGGCCCAAGAGTAAACCCAAAGGCTTAGGTCTAGTCAATGGTCCTAGTGCCCAAGAATGGACAAAGGTAGTTGTCAAGGCTTCATGGATGGGTGAACCCATCCAAATGGGGATTTTGTTCTATTTGAGTGGCACGATTCAAGTATTTTGATCCAAACCGGGTTCTTCATTGAACCCACTTGGTCAACCCAATGATGACCCAAGGATTAATCATGTCAAGTTTGGTTAGGTTTGGACTTAGTTTTGATGGGTTTGGCTCAATTTGACTCATATGGGTAAAATGGGGTTCAATTGGGTTAGGTTGACCAATTGCTCAAATTGGATCAAATTATGGGTTTGGGTGTGTTCAATTAATCATTTGGAATGTATTCGTGCCTTGGTTTTGTTTAATTTGAAGTAGATTTATTTTTGGCTCACCGGTTCATTTAGACCAAATAAGGTTGACCAATTTGGTCAAATTGGACAAATTGGCTTGGTAGAGGTTAGTTTAGGTTCATTTGATCATTTCATAATGATTGTATATGTTGGTTTGAATTAATTAGAGTTCGAGAAGGGTTTGGTTCAATTGGACCCTCAATCAATTTGGGTTAAATGGGTCAATTGGGTTGGTTTGATAAATTGAATTCAATTGAAGGTTGGATCATGTTCAATAATCAATTTATGGTTGATTAGAGGCATTGGTTTTAATAAATTTGATTTTTTGATTTGATTTGACTCAATTTGTCCCTTTAGGTCAAATTAGGTCAACTTAGGTTAAGGACCAATTTGGCTTGGTTAATTGGTGGTTGAGCCATGTTTAATATTCAATTTACAATTGATGTGAGTCATTGATTTCAATCAATTAAGGTTGGAATGATATTTGGTTTATTTTGGTCCATATAGGTTAATTGGGTCAACTTGGATCAAGTGATCAAATTTTTTGACCCAATTGATTATAATTTGACTATCAAGGATGATTAACAATCATTATAGAGGAGATTGGATGGGTTGATTCAATCGAATTTGGATTGGATTGAAGTTTGAATCAATTTGGTCATTTAGGCCACTTTTGATCAAGTGGATCAATTGGGTTGATTGAGTTGAATTGGATTGAATTTGATGTTGAGAATGGTTCAATGATAGATTTAGAGTTGATTGGTGGCCTTGATTGCAATTGATTTGGGTTTGATTAGATTTTGGCTCATTTGGACCTTTTGGGTCAAATGAGCTAACTTGTGTTGATTGGAATCATTTAGTTCATTTAGTTCAATTGGTTTGATTATAAGTATTGGAAGGGTTTGAAATAGAGTATTGGAGTGCTTTTGTTCAAATCAATTGCATTTGGTTTGTTTGAATGGGCTTGGATCATGGGATCGTGGAGGGATTAACTTAGGTTGGGGCAAAGTTAGTTTGGCATGGAGCTTGGATATGAAACAAAATTCAATGGAGGTTGGTTGTGCTAGTTTGAGGTTGGTTTTAGATGAGTGGATGAGCATGGGTTGGTTTAGTCCATAGGATAAGTAAGACATATTTATCCTAAGGCATATCCTAAGCTTAGGTATGCCTTCTAAGTCTCCGAGCTGCTGTTTCCTTAATCACTATAAGTGTCCTATGGCTAGGAAAATCCTAGTATTTAGAAGGTTCCTAAGTCTAAGATAGGAAGGATGAGTCTTCACTCCAAAAGTGAGGTCAACTGGTGTCTTAGCTCTAACCCCACTTTCCTCACGTAAAATTAAGGGATTGATATTTAAGGAAGCTCCCAATACATATGCCAATGCTAAATCGAAAGATTTTATCCGGAGCAACATCCTCGAGAAGTGTATGTATAGCTTGAGGATGAATCAATCAAAGAATTAATTGAATTATCATTTGATTGGTACTCATCTTGTGTTCTTAATTTAGCAAAGAAAAGTTTAATTGCATGCATGGTCTAAGCATAGGTCGAGTACTTTAAGAAACTCTAGGACAATAAGTATAATAACTCTTAGTCAAGACTCGACTAGGCTTTGCACAAGATGCCCCGATAATGATGACACGCTCCATCACTAATCATCTGAAATTAGATAGGTTCTTCTCAAATCACATTAACTCATATGAGAGATGTGTTTAGAAATATCGAGATGAATGAGTTGATCTCCAAGTTAAGGATGCACCCCTAGAATTCAAAGAAGAAATCAAATCAACCATCGAATTTAACTTAAAAAATCAACTTGGGACCGAGAATAATCCACACCCAAAATATGTCGGTTTTTGTTGAATGAATCAAACCAATGACTTAGTTAAGCTACTACCGAGTTTAAGGACCGCTTTGTATGGAGTTATGAGGAAATGCCCAAATTAGCTCCTAAAGTTGTTGTTCATAAGCTAGTGATACGATGTTATTCTCATCAAGCAAGCTCCTAGACGATGCGATTAGACATTGAACAATAAGTCATTTCAAGTCAAAAATTGATCGATGTTAGTTTCTTCTAGAAGAAAAATACCCCCACGGTTGGCTAGTGTTATCCTAGTTAAGAAGAAAAATGGCTAAATTATATGATTTGACTTTAGGGATCTTAACAAGGTATGTCCAAAAGATGAATTTTCACTACTAATATCAAACCCGATGGTGGACATCACCTCATCTCATGCGTCTTCTCTTTCATGATGGTTCATCTAGATATAACTAAATAAATATGGCACCTCAAGATGAAAGAAACGTTGCTTTTAGAACCCGATTGAGATATATTGTTATAAGGTTGGATCGAAATGCTTTGGTTCAATTTGACCCTTTAGGTCAAATTGTTAATGGTCTAATTGGATTAGGTTAACCAAATTGGGTTTAATTAAAGGTTGGATCATGTTTAATGTTGGATTAGAGGTTGGTTAATCAATTTCAATCAATTTGATTTAGATTTGATTTGATTCATTTTGACCCTTTAGGTCAATTGGGTCAAGTTGGGTTAAGTGATTAAATTGTGATTTATGAATTGATTGCAATTGGGTAATCAAAGATGATAAATAATCATTATGGAAGGGATTAGATGAGTTAATTCAATCCAAATTGGATTGGATTGAAGTTTGAATCAAATGGGTCATTTAGGTCACATTATGTCAAGTGAATTAATCGTTGATTGGGTTGAATTGGGTTGGATTGGTGTCAATTAAGTGTTGAGAGGGTTCGATAATGGATTTAGAGTTGATTAGTGGCCTTGATTGCAATTGAATTATGATTTGTTGGGCTTTAGCTCATTTGAACTTTTGGGTAAAATGGGCTAACTTTGATTAAATTTGTTTGATTTGGTTTGATTATAAGTGTTGGGGAGGTTTGAAATGATCTATTGAATGGTTGGAATGATTGAGAAAATTAAATTGAATTTAGTTTGCTTGAATGTGTTTGGGTTGGGTTCATAGGATCTTGATGGAGTTAACATAGGTTACAATCTAAGTCAATTTGAGCGGCTTAGAAAACAAATTCAAGTGAGGTTAATTGAATAGGCTTGAGGTTGGTAGTATCTCATTTATAGGAGTTTAGGTTTAGATGAGTGAACAAGCATGGGTCTTAGTTTAGGCCATAGGGTAGGTAGAACCTATTTGTCCTAAAGTTATCCTAGGCTTAGGGTATGCATCCTAGTCTCTAAGTTTGGCTTTAGTATTCCTTTAGTCACTAGAAGTGTCTTATCACTAAGAAAATCTATGTGCCTAGAAGGTTCATAAGTCTAAGATGAGAAAGGTTAATCCTCACTCCAAAAGTGAGGTCAATAGTCCACCGCCTAACCACCTTCACTAATCCACCATTTGATGTCATTGGTCCACCACGACCACTATCGCCGACTCAATGCCCATCTTCATAAAATCGCCACCAAATCACCTTTGCGAATTTCCACGATCACCTTCGATGCACCATTACTTGGCTTCCTTCACCAATCCATCGCTCAACCATTATTATTCGGTTACATAGCTAACATCGCTTCCTAGTCATTATCATCAAGCACCATCAAACCACCAACATCAAACTACCTCTAAGTCACAATCATCACCGCACGGTGTAAGGTGCATGGCTGACCGACATCATCACCACCTAACTATCTTTGTTGGTCAACCGCACGACTACCATCATCAATCAATCGCTTTCCATCCGATTTGTTGCTCAATTACCATCTAATTATAACCACTAGACCTCTACTTTAGATAAAACACCATTTACAACTCTATGGTATTTTTCACTAGAGATTCACTCTTGTAAGCTTATCTTCTCCAATTTTGGAGTGTGGAGAATTTTTGAATGAACACTCATCCAATGAAAATATTTAGTTGGTCTAGGCCACATAATTTTTCACTTCTCGAAGTTTTTCATGTAAAACTCTAGTGTTCTTCATGCACATTTTTCTTTACTTTTGTGTGTGTTAAATCTTCATGTAAAGCTAAAACATAAAAAACCTCTTATTCCACGTTTGTTGGACAGCCACCGACCACATTCATTAGGCCATTACTTGGCTTCCTTCACCAATCCATCGCCTCACCACTATCGTTGGACTATTGCCTAGCCAGATCATTAGTTTATACTAGTCATTGTCACCGCATCACAATCGCTAACATTGGGCTACAACTTCGCCAGTCGTTGATGCATGGCTCGACTCATATCATCGGTCTGTTTTCCAACCATCTTCATTGATCCATCGCATGACCATCATCATCAATCAATTAATTGGCTTCCATCGTCAATTTCTTAACCATCATCCAATTGTAGCCAATCTTGACAAAGCACCTTTTACAACTCTATGGTATTTTTCACTAGAGATCCACTCTTGTAAGATTGTTTTCTCCAATTTTGGAGTGTAGAGAATTTTTGTAATGAACACTCATCGAATGAAAATATTTTAGTTGGTCTAGACCACATAATTTTTCACTTCGGGTTTTCATGTAAAACTCGGTATTTTTCATGATCATTTTTCTTTACTTTTGTGTGTTATATCACGGTGTAAAGCTAGAACATAAAAATTCTCTTATTACTCCTTTATTGGACTACCGTCCGACGACCTTCAATGAACCACTACGTAGCTTCCTTCTCCAATTCATCACCCAACCACTATTTTTGGGCCATTGCCTAGCCGCATTGCTAGTCTCGTTGAGTTGTTGTCACCGGAGCACCATCAAATTGTCGCGATGCTGCTACTTAGCCACAATCGCCGATGCATAGCTAGATCGACATCATCGGTTCATTGCTCACCATCTTCATTGATCCACCGCACAATCCTCGTTATCAATCAATTACTTGGCCTCCACGTTGATTTGATGCTCAACCACTGTTTAATTGCAACCATTGAACCACCACTTTAGACAAAGCACCTTTTCAACTCTATGATATTTTTCACTAGAGATTTACTCTTGTAAGCTTGTCTTTTCAATTTTGGAGTATAGAAAATTTATGTAATGAACACTTCCAATTAAAAATATTTTAATTAGGCTAGCCACATAATTTTTCACTTCTCAAAATTTTCAAGTAAAACTCTGTTCTTCATACTCAATTTTTTTATTTTTGTGTGTGTTAAATCTTCGTAAAATTAAAACATAAAAAATTCTCTTAGTCTACTAACTCGAGTTCTAGCATGCAACAAGTAAATAGATGCAAAGTTGGGATTTTTTTTAAGTGCTAGATGCATATACAATCTACTTATTTTTCATAAACATTTGAGTTACACAAAAATTTAGCCATAAAACTGAATGACTAGACCATTATATTGGGAGGATCATATTGGGCTTGACATCATAGCCATAAGCTAGGCCCTAAGCCTGATCAAACGAGTAAAATGAGATTTCATTCAATGTCGTTGCACCGTAGAACTTTGAATTAATATTAATATAAAACCATTGGACCAAAAGGTCGACAAAACACCAACCCATTAATTAACCCATGTTATAAAGGTTAAAATAACTTTTAAGGTTTGATTACGTCCATCCACAACATTAAAAGAAACATCAAGGAATGAAGTAAAATATTTGAGAAAATTTTGGAAAAGTTTTGATTCAGTATATTCAAATTTTCCCTTCTATAACGCGACTTCCATAATATAAATTCGCATAGACAAATACACTTCGTTCATTTTACAAATAAAATATCTAATTCAAAAAATAAAAAACTTGAAATGTTATAGCAATTTAATGCCTTGTTATATTATTTTATGTGTTGAAAATAAAGCTAACATTTAAAAAAGTAAATATCATAAAGAAAATCAAACAAGTTTACACACTTGAAATTTTTGGCATGAATGCAATCTCATTTTATGCAATCAATCGATTGTATTAAGCTATGTTAAGGCTGCATTTGGGATAGCTACAATTATTTGTTGTGAAATTATTATAAGTAATGGTAAAAGTTATTATTATTAAAGACGATTCTATTTGAAAATTTTAGTTCAAAGCTGTTGCGGTATTTGTATAGAAAATATTAAAATATCTTTTACAGAATGTTATAAAAACATGACTAGAAAACCGAAAGAAAGAGAGATTCAGTTCAAAGGTTCGGGTTGAACCGAGGTTAAACGGATTATTTAATTAATATTAAAATTATTAAATATTAATTTAATTAATAGATAAAATAATATAAATATATAAGAAAAATAAATAAAATAAATATATAAATAATATTTCTAATAATTATTAATTTTAAGATTGATATAAAATTTAATAAGATATAATTATATCTATATTATAAATCTAATTTTATATATATATATATTAAATATATTTAACATCTTAAAAATGATAATATAAATTTATAAATACAAATATAATTTATCATAAGAATATAATTTATTAAAATTATAATTTATATTAAAAATATAAAATTTAGAATAAAAAATTATTTTAAAACCTTGTTAAACAATATAAAATATTTAAACATATTATTATAAATTATGACATATGTACATTAAAAAAATTTAAAATTTAAAAATTTTGATAATATAAATTTATTAATATAAATATAATTTATAATATAAAAATATAAAATTACAATATAAAAAATATATTACAAATTTAATAAAATATTTATAAAATAATATTATGAATTTATATTCTTTAAAAATATATATTATAAATTATAATTTATAATAAAACATAAAATTAAAAATTAAAATATTATCTTTTATTTTTATATTTTAAAACTCATTTTAATCTTATTAAAAATTTATCTATATCCAACTATTTTAAAGAGAAGATACTATCATACTATTTATATTAATATAATTAGAATAATTTGATGAATTTATTATTTTAATTCAATCTCATTTATAATTATAAAAATAATTTAAAAATTATATAATCTCATCTAAAAATATTTTAAAACATATTTCATTAAATTTAATATTTAAAAATAATATTTATATAATTTAATTAAACCGGGAGATTTTTTCAAAACTAAAACTGGTTCATGATTCGTACCGATTCTGGGCCGATTTTTGGAAATTTCAAATTGGTCATATGGCCTATTCACGATCAAATCAGTTGAACTGATCCGATTTTAAATTCCGAACCGGCCAAGATCTTGTCAACAGGAAAACAAGCAGCCGCAAAATACAATTTGGTAAGTGTGGATGATATATGAGGGTAAATACTCATTTAATGAAAGCTGGAAATGTCTTATGGACGAAAAAATACATCAAATTTTGGAGAGAATGCTACGAGGAACAAAACAGGAGTTCAATGGAAAAGGGGACAAGGCATACAACTCGTCAAAACAATCCCTCATTCAAAGATTTATGGTTTCCAATGAGAGTTTTGGAAAATGGGCTAACTAAAGTTTTTTTTTTTTCATGAAATATTACAAAAAATATTCAGTAGGGTATTCCTGCTCATACCCATTGTAGTCATAATATAGTCTTTCACCGCGAGAAATGTCTCGACAAGCGATGAGAAAGACTCGACACTGACCATCCACATCATATCTGACACATTTAACGTTCTGCTTCTTCATACCCTCCCTGCCAAAAAAAAAAAATTTATTAGATTCAACCGTGGCAAGTTCTGATATTCACCAACAGTTGCAAGCAGAATTTGAGTGCTTCCACTGAAGCTAGAGTGATATAATTTTGGCCTAAATATGACATCTGAGGTGAGAAAAAAGTAGAGAAATACTAGAAAAGTGCCTACGGAGTGTGGTTGTTAATTCCACTGATGAAGCGAGCAATATTTCCCCTTTTATCTGGACAGATCACTAAGCTATGAAATGGATTTGTAGCTAGGAGAAGGGTCATCATGCTGTCACAATCATCATGTTATCGTTTTTTTAAGTAATCCACGTCTCCTGTGTACTCAGAGATAAAAGTCATGTCCTTTATGTCCTCATCTGCATGCACTGTGAAGCTGCAGGAACCATGAAATTGCAAATTATATATTGGGAAAATATGCTGCAAAATCAGGCATGTGAATTTAGCTGAGGCAACTACCCTTCACTTGAATCAAAATTACAACCAGGGAGGGCATTCCCTCTCCTGTGCATGTTCCTGCAGAGCTCTACTGTTTCTTTATCTTCTCTAGCCAGGACCTGATAGTAGAAAAAGTGAGGCAATCGGAAATAGAGAAGGAAAGCACAACATAATAAAATTAGATTTTGAGCTAGAGTAAAAGGAATGTTGAGATCGAGAAAAGAAGCAGTACAAAACTCGGATAGATTTTAAACCTGCATTCCACCCTTCTCTAAGATTGCCGTATTGGCAGAACTAGGGGCCATTCCAGGAAAGTAAGTTAAATCATTGCTGAACTCCATTTTCAACGAAGTTAGCGCAGTTGCGAGAGAACCCATTTGCACAAGTCTTTGATTCGGATCTTTACTAGGAGAAAAGGGTACTAATCTCCTCCTTTTCTTCTGGCAGCATAAAAAATGGAACGCCTTCTTCTTTTCCTACCTTTCGAAGAAAGGAAATTCAACAACATAACAAAATGTCATTATATCAGTGATGACTAATGACAAATGCAAGCTCTGTTAAGGATAAAACAAAAGGTGTAATTTCTAACGGAAGGTTGTTTCCAGTAGTATGATAGCGCACATGTTTTAGCACACTATAGACCATGAATGATTCTGGCAAAATTGTGGGGTCTAAGAATGAGAAGAAAAAGTTATAACATCTACATTGTGGATTTGCAACCTTCCAATGGAGGCATCCGATCAGGTCAGTCCTTTGTTTTCATAATACTGTGAACAGGCCAGCAGATCTGTTTATGCCACCAAGCTATATGCAGCAGCATATCAGAGCTAAATAAAAGGAGATCAACCATGCTCTCTTAGCCATACACAAGGAGGGAAGTTTCTAAAGAATTATAGAAAGATGAATAACCTGAGCACTCTAGAAGGTTCCACCATATTCCAGAAAGCTTTGGAGGAAGAATGCTTCATGAGGACTCTAGAATGATATGGAACACTCTAGAACCCTTGTATATGGTAGGAGTGGTGTGGAATGATCTAGAACCATGTATATATTAATGTATTCTAGATTATTCCTGGGGGGGAGGGCTATAAATAAGGGACCTCACCCCTCATTTGTAACCAAGAAACCAAGCAAAGATTCAAGCAAGAAGCAACCAAGCATCTTGTATTGTAAAGTTCCTTTGCTTAGTGAAGTGCTTTCCTCACTCTAACCTCTTCTCCAAAAGAGTTTTGAGTGTTCTAGTCTGTGTTGCAAAAGTTAGGCTGACTTAGCATCGAGTAAAGAGTGCTAAGGCCGACGGGTGACTTGGGAAAAGTTTTTCCGTGACATTGGTATCGAGAGCGAGGTTGGAGGCATGACGAAGGCAACAAGTTGTTGGATCATAGATCACGAATGTGGAGTCATCTCAACATGTTCTAGGTCGTGAGGAGCAACGGGATCCGCCGCATCCAAGCCACGTGAGAAGTCCAAGGAGGTAATCTGGCTTTGAGGCACGCCTTACTGTAGAGAGGAGGCTATGGGGGATGGAAGCCTGGATGGAGGATATAGGCGAAAGGGTGAATGGCCTCGAGGAGGAGGACGCCACCATCCACTCATCGATCGAGACCTATTGGCTAAGTGGCGTGAATCCCTCCCGGATCAAAATGGTAAAATGGGAGGATCTAATGGGGAGCTGGGATGCAGCAATCTCATGAGGGGAGATGATTAGTCACGTGCGGCATGGAGGAGATGCGAGGGGACATCTCCCATGCAAGAGGGCACTAGCACCGGATCCAACAGCCATGTTGTGGAGGCCAAGAGGATCAAGTGCCAAAACCAAAGAGCTTTGGGGAGTCCGCAACGCAAAGGAGGTGGGACAACTTCCTATGGGGACTAGAACAAGACTTTGGGGCCATGGGCACCGATGAAGGCTCCAAAGTCCAATTTGCTGCTCTTTATCTTTCGACACCTGATGCTATGGTGGAGGAGGAGGCGTGGAGATATGGAAAGAGGTATGTGCACCATATCAACCTTTGATGACTTCAAGAAGGAAGAGGAGGCGTTCTATCCGAGAATGCGGAGGATGAGGCTAAAGCTAAATTGAGGAGACTCAAATAGGAAGGGTCGATCCGAGTATGTCAAAGACTTCACTAGTCTAGTCCTTGAAATCCCGATATGTCGACAAAGACTCTTCTACTTCATGGACGGACTTCAATCATGGGCAAAGATCGAGCTTAAGAGGGCGGAGTGCAAGATCTGCGCCATTGCCGCTGCCGAGCTTGATCGACTACACTAAAGAGTCCACAAAGCCAAATGAGAGGAGTGCTTATGGCAACGTGGGGAGATGAAGGAGAACAGAGGGAGGAGTCTCACCAAGAATCGACCCACCGGAAAAAATATAAGGGAAGGCGAAGGAAAGAACCAACCACATAATAACGCTTCCTTTGTGGAGGGCCTCATTGGGCAAGGAGTGTCCTCGGAAGAATGCCTTGAACTCCCTCTTAGCAAGTCATCATGAGGCGGAAACCAAGGGGAATGATGTGGTGGCACAAGTAGGATCCTTGCATCTCTTGAATGGGATTGCCGCACCAAAGCCACAAGCCGTGGGTCGCTTCGTGGAGATGGTAATTGCGGGAAAAACTACCACCGCCATGGTACACGGGGCTTCTCAATTTCATCTCAAGAAGAAGCAAGCGGCTTGACTACCGGTTGGAAGGGGAGGCTCCATTAAGGTAGTCAACTCGAAGCAATGCCAATAGGCATCGCGACGAGGGGTCAAGACCAACGTGGGAGCTTGGTCGCATGGTGAACTTCTCTGTCATCCCGATGGATGACAATAGTTGTTCTTGGATTGGATTTCTGGATCGCAAAGGAAATCTTGATGCTATTAGCCAACAAAGATGTGCATCACGGAGGGCAATCAAACTTGCACCTGCCGGTGATAAGAGCCTCCGTGTAGATGCAAAGATGCTTGCACCATCCAATTCAAACAGGGAAGGACTTGGCGTTCTTCATGATATGGATGATGAAGAACCAAGGCCACAAGAAAACATGCCGAGGGAGAAGTGGAACTTGAAGAGTTCAAGGACATCTCACCGAGTTGTCAAAAGAACTCTCACCGGAAGGGAGATAGGGCCGCACTACACAAGGCAACAGTGGGAAGATGCGGAAATCGTAAAAGGAGACGCTAATGAAATCCAAGCAAGCCTATACTAGCAAGTACTCCTTTGACAAGGAAGGAGGAAATGGAGGTTCAGAGAAGGGTGTCAAACCACGGAACTATCTCGTCAAATGGAAAGGGCACGATAGTGAGGCCAATTGAAGATGAAGACACTCCATGGCAATTTGAAGCTCGCTGATGAGGGCATCCGGGTTTAGGTGGGGAGAATGTCACTGAGCTAAATAAAGGGAGATCACCATGCTCTTAGTCATACACAAAAAGGAAAGCTTCTGAGAATTATAGAAAGATGGGGAATAACCCTGAGAAGGTTCCACCATATTCTAGAAAGCTTTGGAGAAGGAATGCTTCAAGAGGACTCTAGAATGGTATGGAACACTCTGTAACCCTCAGAGGTAGTGGTGTGGAATGATCTAGAACCATGTATATATTAATGTATTCTAGAATATTCATTTCTAGATTATTCTAGGGAAAGAGGGAGGGCTATAAATAAAAGACCTCACCCCTCATTTGTAATCAAGAAATCAAGCAAAGATTCAAGCAAGAAGCAACCAAGCATCTTGTATTGTAAAGTTTCTTTGCTTAGTGAAGTGCTTTCCTCACTCTAACCTCTCTTCCAAAAGAGTTTTGAGTGTTCTAGTCGTGTTCAAAAGTTCGACTTAGCATCGAGGAAAGAGTGCTAAGGCCGACGGGTGACTTGGGAAAAGTTTTTCCGTGACAAGCAGCTCATAAGATTGCCATCCGTAAAAAAGGACGAGAGGCCATTGGATTTAATCTCACATCAAATAATAAAAAAATGTGATATGAAAAAATCAAAGAGTTGACCCTCCACAATATGTTTTAAGTTTCTAGGTAGAAAATTGGTTGATGGTTGATGAATCTGACACAACTTCAGTCTCCTTTTATTTCATTTTGACTAACGAGTGATGTTATATTTGATTATTCAGCAGGAATTATGTTATTTTGGAACCAATGCATCTTACTTGGTGAGTTTTAATTTGATGGGGAGTGATGGATGATTTGAGATGCTCTCATGTGAGAGCAATACTGTTAAGGATGCGAGGCTTTAAATTTAATCCCGCATCATATAGTTAAAAAAATATTTTGATATAGAAACTCACCGATAGGCTAAGCTTTTGGTTTGAAAATATGTTTGATTACTATTGTATCTAGCCTAACTTCGGTCCCCTTCAGTTCATCTTCCTTAACATCATGATTCATCAATTCAAGGCTATCATTATTGATAAATATCTTAACAAACAACTCAAACTCACCAACCATCACTTGTGAAATACGAAAGAGATCAAATTTGATTGCATATTTTTGGATAAATAAGAGAGAGAAACAAACCACAATTCAGCAATTCTTGTTCAGTCTCCTAATTGACTGTAATGAACCATATGCACAGGTAAAAGAATAACTTATATAAGATTGCCATTTTTTTTTTTTTTCAATTCAGGGCAACAACCATTTTAATGTTTTAAGTAACACAATTTACATCACAAAGTATACCCAATTAAGATTTTAACTCAAAAGGAGCCCTAGGGTTTTAGCAGGATCTGGGCACATGAGTTCATTTACAAATAAATCAGACACAAAAAAAAAGACTAGATAGAATCAGATCAAACAAAGTTCATAAAAGTTTGACTTTGCAAATTCAATTATAGATAGCATTTTGAAAACAATTTAGAAAGAAAGGAAAAAAAAAAAGGAGCCAATTTTTGGTTCGGGCTAGAACTTGTTAAAAGTATTTCCTTGATAATATTTAGTGAGTCCAACAAAGAATTAACCCATGTTAATGGCGGTGGAGGCTTTCTTGTTGTAGAAGCAATGCATGAAGTTGGTTTAGATAAATCCTTTAATTTCATAAGATAACATTCTATTGTACATGATCGGTTGACTTAGTTTTATGTTTGGACATAAAATAGTTCAAGAATTTCTTCCAGACATTTGATCAAAGGATTTCAAGATCCACGCTCTTCAAAAGGATTATCCATTAGTTATGTAACTCTTCATTGGTTAAGAAACAAATGTCCCTTTCTGCATCTTTTTTGAAGATCTTATCATATGTTTCACCTTTTTTATTATAAAATGGTGTTTTATCCATCCATATTAATTATTGTATTTATATTGATATGATGTGAGAAGTAGTTAGCATTGATATAGTACATGTTGCATGAACAAATATACAAGAGAACCAGGATAACCTTCACAACAAGCTATCACCAGAACAAGACTGAATCTACAAAGAGTGCTACTCGATAATGAACACTCGCCGAGCATATGGCGAGTCAAGGAAGGAAGCTTGAAAAATGAAGTACAGAAACCAGCTACATATCTAGAATTGCTCGTGATTGACGAGTGAGCAAGAAAGACCAAACAAACACAAACGACTAAGGTTTGATGATCCTAGTAGAACCTACCCATTCGCCACATTAGAAGTAGCGCCTGGGCCAACGAAGCTGAGTTCACCACTGACCAAGAACACTTGCACCGTGTTTGGGCAAGTCCCCCTATACTCGACTTATCTTACACGCATTTACCAAATGTAACAACCACCCTCAACGATTATAAAAGGGTCCCTTCAAGGGGAGGGTTTTTTCTTCTTTTTCTTTTCTTATATGAAAAGATTATAACTCACATTGTTTATAGTAAACCTTGGTGGAATAATAAAATTAGAGACATTTTCTGCACTTCTTTTACTTTCATATTGCTCTATTTTTCCTAATCTCGCTATGCGTTGGTATCTCGAGGGTTCTCTCGACATTTAGATTCAACATCCTTTTAAGTGCGCGTGAATAAGGCGAGGACCAAGAGTGAGATAACAAGCTGCAGGGACCCTCGATGTGAAATCTCTCAATAAGTATGAAGCAAAATACCCAACTGCTTGCTACACAACAGGACTTAAGAGACATCAAAATAGAATAACTTGCCCGGTGCAACAATAGAAAAGCCGATCACAAAGAACCAAAGGCAAGAGAAAACGAGGAATCTACGGATTACGCCCCGCCAGGCTCACTAGACGAGAAAAGAATTATCCATAACTCCTAGCTCGGATGACAAGAACTAGTACACCAATGAAAAGATGTGCGAGAAAGCGGATAAACCCATCACCGCTTTATCTACAAAGATTCAAGGCTCATACCCCACACAACTTCAAAATTCCACATGAAATCATACAAAGGTCAAACGCCCTTGCTGATCATATAGCCTATTTGGAGTAGACAACACTATTTTTGGATTTGGATGACAATGAAGTGCCGTCTTTTCTTTACCACTTTCAAAGAGTCGGCCCTTAGATGGTTCTCGATCTCCTATTGGAGATTA
The DNA here is from genome assembly GCA_021442155.1 of Cymbidium sinense. NCBI lineage: Eukaryota > Viridiplantae > Streptophyta > Magnoliopsida > Asparagales > Orchidaceae > Cymbidium > Cymbidium sinense. Next base: position 62,973,670 of record CM038230.1, read on the forward strand.
TAATCTCATAATTTTAAAAGAAAATTCACCACACAATTCACCAACACTCATAAGCCTCTAAAGAGTTCTCGGCTCTTCTTCAAATAGGACAAGAACCTAGTCGCCTTCAAGAAAATTCATCACTTGCTTTCAACAGAAATGCTGAAGATTAATGATCTGGAACCCGGTGGCCCATGCCGCACTCGCCCATAGCCCGAGATGGACCCTTGAAATACACCCTCGGACTTCAAAGCCCAAAACACTCACCAAACTACTCAAGTTGGAGAATAACCATGTGAACGTCGAAGAGCATAAAGAGGTAATCCAGACACCACTAGCTTGCACAAAGGACTCGAAGAGGTCGCTTTAAAGCAATCGCCCAAGATAGATTTCGAGCATGAAGATTGGATACGAGAAGGCGACGAGCGCTATATACTTAGGGATTTCAAAACCCGCAATTTATTATCAAAGAACTAAGTAATCACAACCCGCCTTGCAACTCCTTTAAGGGTGCCGATGGCGAGTTAGTAAAATCCATCAAGAAAAAAGACTTTCGAGGGCTACCGATCATGAAGACGACGGGTTTGCAATTGATCCGTGTATTACGCTTTATCACCGCAACCATGAGCATGATACTAAGGAATGTCGTTACCTAAGGAGTTTAATGGATATGCTAATAAAAGCCGGAAGCTAAAAAAATTCACTAGGTGAAAAGACAAAGCAATCACCAAACAAATAATGAACCTACCCCAACGACGCGTGATCCATATCGCATAAGTCATACCGCTATTTTGAGGTGGATGAGAATCCTCGAGGAGAGGAAGCCTCAAACGATTGTGATTTGGGACGTGAACTCAGCCGTCAAGCGCGTAACTTACCTCTATCGTTCTGTAAGGTTCTCCGAGAAAGACAAACCCGCCATTGATAATCCTTATAATGATGTAGTCGCCATCATGATGTTAATTGCTAATTATCAAATTAGGAGTATCCGATCAACATGAGAAACTTGATCAATATCATCTTCAAATCCATCTTTGACAAATGAGGCTAGCAATTCTAAGCTCGCCACCGGAGGGCGTTATATGGCTTCTCAAGTAAAAAAAGAAAAATGGAAGGGGAGATTACTATCCGTGACCTAGGGAAGGCGAGAAATAATTCACGATGAACAACTTTGTAAAAAATGCGCCTCCACCTATAATGCCATCTACATTCGACACCGCTCAACACGCTCAAGACAATAGTCTCAACATATCAAGTAGCTATCAAGTTCCCACATGAGGCAAGGAGATCATTGTCCGAGAAATTTTGAATAAATCCGTGACTCACTACGAGCCATGGGGATCCAGAGAAGGCGATGTTTTGCACTTGAATATCGACAATGAGAGTCAAGTTCTTGATGAAATAGAAGAGATATCTCGGAAAGTAAAAGACATAAATTGGGAAATTGAAGTACTTCAAGATCAAGTAGGTACACGTAAAAGAAAACCAATTTATCGATCTTCTATCCGTAGAGTGGACTCGGGAGCAATCCACCATACCACTTACTCAACTGGGCATAGAAGAAGAAAAGCTTATGCAAGTGGAATATGAGCACTTGTGGTCGATCCAATTCAAAGATACTTGCAGATCGAGAAGGTTGAAAAAGCTATTAAAGTCTCAAGAAGGTTTAAGATAAGAGTTGTCTAATACATATTGATTGGGGTCGAACTATTTCAAGATCGACAACTTCACTCAACGATATATGTACAGAAGCCGAGAAGAAAAGGGTCATAGAAAGTACACTCAAGAGAATGTGATAGTCATTCGGAGGAAGAGCTCGCCATATAATTCTAAGACTAGGATATTTCTAGCCCACACTCAAGAAGAATGCAGAAATTCCCCAAGAGGTGTGTATAGCCAAAAGTTCACTCCACTTCAACAGCCACAACCCCTACACCACACAAGCCATTAGCCCTTCCCTATTTGGGGAATGGAGTTGATCTCTTCCGAAATGACCAAAGAAAGTTTATACTTATCATGATTGACTACTTGAAGTGGGTCGAGGCAAAGCCACTCGCCAAGATAATCGCCTAAATAGTTTGAAATTTTATTTTGACTAACATTATTTACAAGTGCAGTCGCTTATATCAATCATCATAGATAATGCGCAGTCGCGATAAGGCTAAGAGACCTCTGAGTCTCAAAGAATAAAACTAAAGCTCACTTCGATTCATACTAGCAAAGCAACAACAAGAAGATCCTCAACTTATTGAAAAAGGCGAAGAAGCCAAAACCAAGTGACGATTAACCGCCATGCTCGGGCCTTTAAGACCACTCTAACAAATGCGACAAGGCACTGCCTTCTGATTATCGCATGAAGTAGAAGTTGTTCTACGACCAAGTACAAGCTTTATAGCCAAAGAATATTAGCAATGAAACGATGTTGGATGACACTAGCGAGTGGGAGAAGATGAATACCGGCGATGAAGGATACATTCAAGATGCTCGAAGAATTAAGGCTCAAAGCATCCAGAAAAAAGAAATAAAATGGGAATGATGAGGTATTATGACCACATATGAAAGAGAAGCGTTTCAAAAGTAGTGACTTGGTGTTGAAGAAAGTTGATACAAGAACTCGACGTAACGCCTAAATAAACTCGCCCACACCTAGAATGGGTCTTACATTATCAAGAAGCAAGCGGTCGGCGTGTATCAATCGATACTTGAAGGACAAAACATACCCTATACTTGGAATGTTAGGAATCTCAAAAGTTTTATCAACTTCTCGAGGCTCATCATCTCCCACACCATTCACTTTAAGTTAATGATGTTGAATTTCTAAATGTCAAAGTCTAAAATTATTGTTATTATACATTGAATTCTCAAAGAACCTAACCAAACCTTTAATCAAATTTCTCTCTCATCATTAAGAAAGAAAATAAACTATAAGTGTTTTCACCTATAGAAAATCTAGAACCAATTCTAAAGTCACAAAAAAGAGAACAAAATCTGGACAATGCTTTTATTTCAAATCTAATATGCCTTGAAAATTTAATCAAATAGTTAAAACTCTCTCCTCGAGAGGTCGGGTCAATTTTCAAATCCCACATTTAAGACCTATTTTCTAAAAGTTCAACCTTAAGATTTGTCATCATGATTTTAAAATCATAAATTGAAATGTGGTGCTTCAACTTTATTTTTTTAGAAGAAAAGCAACTTCTGCAATACAAAAATCATGCAATAAAGATAACAAAAGGCCACACTTTATTCATTATAAGTTGATCATGTCATTTTAATTATTTCTCCAATCTACAGTCATCCAAGAGAAGCCTCTGCAATCGATGATAATTAGTCTTCAAAATAAATTGCTGCACTGGTTTCTAGTTTCACAAACAGAAACAACCTACTGTCCATCTGGCTTCAAGGAAGAGATAGCATAAAGCTCCACAGGTTGTAGCAAGGATCTCCACGGGTTACAGCAAGAATCTCACGGATTGCCTACTCCAAATAGCCACCTCACTGCTTCTACCCATAGGTGGAAACTGCAATTCTTGATTGAAACCAACAGGCTAACAGAAAGAGAAACAAAGGAAAGGAAGAAAGACAATTGGGAGAGTGAAATTCATTGGAAATATTTTTATTCACTTGTCTAATACAAGGGGTGGGTGGCCTATTTATAGCCAAAATTCAAGATATTTGTGTAAATAAAAAATTACACAAATAGTCACTCATCACAAAACAGACCAAAACAATCTTTACAATAGAAAACTACTAAAAACATAATGGTGTTTTAAAGAACCAATATAGCAATCTTCATTTATAACTTTGTAGTGATACTGCTTTTAAAGATAGGATGAAGCAGACAATAATATTGGTGTTTTAAAAAAATGAAAAAGATACAATTAAAAATATATTTATTGATTTAAAGAAAACTTCATTAAAGAAACTCCTAGTGTTGACTCTATGAGCACCAATATACAATTCCTTGATTTTGATGAAAACAAACATATGAATGGATAATGCTAATGAATTAATTCAAGTGTTGTAAGAAATATACTTGACTCAAGTTGTTCAGATCGGAAAGCCAAAGCAGCTTGAATTGAAATAGATTGAGAATTTTCATAAGAATTGCAAAATAGGATAAATAACAATAACAACAATACTAACAAGCCTTTATCCCACTAAGTGGGATCACATGAATCTTTCGCTCCATTGTGTCTTATTATGTGTCAAAATAAGATAAATAAAAGCTCACAAAATAAAATAATTGCTAAATATTTTCATCTCATTTATTTTGGTTTTAAAATATTTTTTCACATTTAATTTGTATTATTTTTCGATTTTCATGAAATTATCCTTTTTGGATAATTTGACTACTTGCATTAATTTAAGTCATATCCATTTCATCTAAATTTGAGTTTAGTTTATTTATTACTTCATTAATTAATTTTCATGCTTGAACAAATTTTTGCCCATTTAATTAGCATGTGACATAATTTATTTATTTATTTATTTATTTATTCTTTTCTCTCTTCCTATTCTAAATCTCTCTCATAATAATGATTTCATTTGATTTTCATAATCTTTCATGCGGCCTAAATTTTAATAATTTTGGCATGAGAGATTTATTTAATTTATTTAATTTATTCAATTTATTTCCATATTTTTCCTCATTTAATGATTTTCTCAAATTTTAAACTTACTTGAACATTACCCAAAATTAAATCCAAATATGTTTTATTTATTTTTGAAATAGTATAACCAGCCCTATATTTATTTTTATTGACTAAATTTGAATTTATTTGAATTAATTTAGTTTAATGAAAATTTAAATTCAAATGTCCATGAATTAATTATACTTTCCAATTTTAAATTCCTTATTTTAGAAAATATTATGGTCACCCCTTTATTATTTTTTATTTAAATATAAATTACGTTTATAATTCAAATTCTTTCCAAGTTCAATCAGATCAAGAAAGCCAAAGCAGCTTGAATTGAAATAAATTGAGAATTTTCATAAGAATTGCAAAATAAGATAAATAAAAGCTCACAAAATAAAAATAATTGCTAAATATTTTAATCTCATTTATTTTGGTTTTAAAATATTTTTTTCATATTTAATTTGTATTATTTTTTGATTTTCATGAAATTATCCTTTTGAATAATTTGACTACGAGCATTAATTTAAGCCCTATCCATTTCATCTAAATTTGAGTTTAGTTTATTTATTACTTCATTAATTAATTTTCATGCTTGAACAAATTTTACCCATTTAATTAGCATGTGACATAATTTATTCAATTATCCAAATTATTCTTTTCTCTCTCCTATTATTCTAATTCTCTCTCATAACAATAATTTCATTTGATTTTCATAATCCTTCATGCCCTAAATTTTAATAATTTTGGCATGAGAGGTTTTATTTAATTTATTTAAATTATTTAATTTATTTAATTTATTTAATTTATTTAATTTATTTAATTTATTTCCATATTTTTCCACATTTAATGATTTTCTCAAATTTTAAACTTATTTGAATATTACCCAAAATTAAATCCAAATATGTTTTATTTATTTTTGGAATAGTATGGCCAACCCTATATTTATTTTTATTGATTAAATTTGAATTTATTTGAATTAATTTAGTTTAATGAAAATTTAAATTCAAATGGCCTTGAATTAATTATACTTTCCAATTTTAAATTCCTTATTTTAGAAAATATTATGTTCACCCCTTTATTATTTTTATTTAAATATAAATTATGTTTATAATTCAAATTCTTTCTTATTTAATCCCACTTGATTGCTAATTAATTGATTTGCATTAAATAAAGATTAATTTACGTTTGGGAAAAGGTTGGTCATTCCCTCCTTATGGGTTATTTAAATTATTTTATTTGATTTAAATTCAATCGCTTTCCATGATCATTCCTTGAACGCGTTTAATTACTTAATTTCATTGATTAGCTTGCCTTTAATCTTGAATTGGTTCCCATTTAATAATTATTGGTTGTCCCATGCTTACAAAAAATTCTTGGATTTATTTCATTTTAATTTATTTGAACTCCCTTCCTTAATTAATCTCTTCTTTAATTAAGGATTATTTAATTATATAAAGAGCATTCAATCCACTTCTCTCCGCTTGTTTTGCTAGCCAAATCAATTTGAATTTGACTTGGTTCAAATTCAAATCAAAGATGCTTTGAATTTCAAAATTAATTCTTTTCTTTATATATTTTTCCTCTCATTTTTCCACTTATTTTTACTTTCCTTAGGTGACCCTAGCTTAGCTCATTTCTATTTAATGAGGTGCTCTTGTGACTTCACTCTCAAAAAAATACTCTCTTGGTCGGCCCTCATTGCAAAATTATTCAAGTGTACTTTCCTTGCTTCAAATGCTCAAGGCTACCTCCCTTGCTCACATCTCCAACCATACTCAAGGGCAGATCTTCTTCATCTTCAAGCAAACTTCATGTTTTTGGAGAACACTCATTCAAGTCTTGTGCTTACGCTTTCATTCATAGAAGTGACTTGAGTATGCTTGTTTTAATTTGTTTTAATAAATTGTGATTCTTGTTTTGATAGTTTATGTTGATTGAAAATAACTTTTGTTAACATTGCTAAAGTTTTTATAAAGTCCTATTTAATTCTTATTTTAAGTGATTTGAATATTTCATATTAATATAGTTTTGTGTTTTGAATTGTGCGATCACATTATTAAGGCTTTCACATTTGTTACTTTTCAAAGTTAACATCTTCAACATCTTTCATTTCACTTTGTACAAAGTATTTGCAATGATTGATTTTGTTTCAAGTTGTCTGCATTAAGTCTTTCAAAATCATATCATTACAAATTTTAAAATGAAAAGAATAAAAATATATCATAAGCTCTCTTTCATTTGACTTATTGTTGCTTAGTGGAACTTCGAGTAAAATTGTTTTAAAATTTGAACGATAATATTTTTTTTTCAACCTTGTATTTTCTTTTTCTTGTACTTTGTTGTTGTTGTACTTACCCGATATAAAAAAAATAATGAAGTTGTGCTAGCCTAATATAACAAAGTATGTTGTTGGGATTATACTCGCTACAAAAGATTCATTGTAATCTTGTTTGACTAATTAAATTCTAGCATGGGTTCTTGGCATGGACATAGGCTGATTTTGATTCGGCCGAATTACGTAAAATCTCTATGCCTTTTGTCTCTTTACTTTTCCTACATTTATTTTTTTACACTCTCTTTGTTGGGATTTTGGCCACATAAAGCGTCATCCGATGATTAGGAGAGTGGATGTATTAGATTTGCCTTTATATTAAGAAAGGTAGGTAGACCTAAAAGACTTGGTTAAGATATATAAAAAATGATCTTAATATACTTGATTTTAAATGAGAATTTGACACATAATAGGACACAATGGAGACAAGGATTCATGTTGCCGACCCCACCTAGTGGGATTAAGGCTTTGTTGTTGTTGTTGTACTCTCTTTGTTGTGATATAATAATTATTTAAGTTTCTTTTATTAACTTTTCTATAGAGTTTAAATATTAAGTTTTAACTTAAAATTATTTAAAATACCCTACACATAAGGACAATATACACATAAACCACCTTTGTATAAACCACCTTTACTTGATAATATTTCATTTTATTGTAAAATTGTATTAATACTTTTCTTCATGGTCAAATATTCACATCACATAATTAATGAGTTGAAAGTTGAAAAGCCTTTTGATAAATCCATAGATAAATATGGAATACTTGTAATTAGTACTGCTAAATAATTAAAAAAAATTAATTATTACATATAAAGGCACTAATGAAGTTAAAGATGCTCACATAAATAGATTAATACACAAATATGAATTATTTCATATATTATCTAATGAATCATTTCGATATATACACTCGTTTTATCAAAATCATAAATACATTACATTCTCTTAGAAGAAAATACAAAAATCAAAATTTGGTTCACAAAATTTTGAGATGTCTTCTAAAAGAATAGGATGCTAAGATAATAGCAATAAGTGAGGCTAAAGATTTAACTTCATATCCGCTTGATCAGCTTCTTAATTTTCTTAAAGCATATCAATAAGTTTTGACTCAAAGAGAACTAAATGATTCTTCCTAAAAGAGAAAGGAAAAATCATTACTTTGTGTGGAAGATGACACCGATAACACAAATTCAAGCTGAGATAGATAGTGAAAAATAGGCATGCTTTCTAAAGATTGAGGAATATGCTCAAAAGAAAAGTACTGTATAATAAATCTAAAGTTCACAAATTACATACTAAAAGTTGAATATATGAGAAGGTATTATATACTACAATTGAAAAAGACTGGACATAAAAAAGAGACTATCCAAAATTGCCAAGGAAAATTCAAAGAAAAAAAGAGTTGAAAAATAAAAGGCATCAAGAAAAAAAAAGAGAACTTTATGAGCAAATTCAAACTCAAGTCAAGTGATAATACCAGAATAAGAAGCAAACATATATCTTATGACGTAATGACACTACAAAAAAAATATATATAATTACATTTTAACGAAGAATTAAATGATGTTTTAATGAATTGGATGATGACTATAAAGTTAAAAAGAAAATGTAATGGCTTAAGAAAAGAAAAGAGAAGTATAGAATTGCATGTCTCATCTCTAAAACATGAATGCATTGGGTTAAGAAATTTTGCATATTGAAAAGTTAAAAAAAAACAAAAATTATTAAATGTAAGATTGAATTTACGCTTTAGCTCAAATTCTCATGCTTCATCTAATAGAAATAGATCATTTAATGCCAATAAATCATCTACATATAGACCATATACTAACACAAATATTTTGTGCAATTTTATAAATATTTTCATAAATCATTTGAATGCATGTAAATCGCAAAGCATTTTCAAAATCTAATTTTATTTGGTTGCATAATTCTTCTATAGAATGTGGACTCAAATATATTCGAGTTAAAAAGTTATTGATTTTCTTTTTGTAGAAATGTCTTTAAAGAAAAATCAAAAGATGTGGTACTTGGACAATGGATATTCAAGGCATATGATAGGTGATAAAATAAATTTTATATATTTAGAATCTTGTGAAGAAAGATTTATAGTTTATAGAGATAATGCCAATGATAAAATTATTAGTATTAGCTCTATTAATTAAAATTCAATTATTTTAGATAAATTTTTCTTCTTGATGGTTTAAAGCATAACTTGATTTCAATTAACCAACTTTATAATAAAGATTTAAATATCACATACTTTTATGTTATTAAAGATAAAGAAACTATTTTTCTTATAGAGCATAGACACAAAAAAATTTACTTAATTCATTTGAAAATTCACATGCGAATTTGAATTTACTTTGTTTTAAAAGCACGCTTAATGATGTTTGGTTGTCACAAAGATTATATCATATTAACATGTATTAGCTTAATAAAATTGTAAAACTTGATTTAGTTAATAGCTTGCTTAAAATTAAATTTTATTCGATTATATTTCCAATACATGCATACATAGTAAGTATTCCAAACATTCTTTCAAAAATAAAAATATAATTTCTACATTTAGACCTTTAAAACATTTGCATATAAATTTATTTGATCTTAACACTGCTAACTTAACACTAAGTATTATGATTTTGTGATAGTCAATGACATTTTATATTCACTTGGATTATATTTTTAGGAAATAAAATGATGCATTTGATATCTTTAAAAATTTAGGAAATATATTCAAAGAGATTGAGGTTATTGATTGTTCAAATTGATCATGAAAGTGAATTCAAAAATAATTTATTTAAAGAGTTTTGTGATGAATTTGGAATCAAATATAATCTTTCGCTCTTAGAACTCCCCAACGAATGATATAGTTGAAAGGAAGAATAATGATTTTGATTGAATTGAGTATATAAGATAATTACAATTTACCTAAATATTTTGGGTTATTATATGGTGAATAGAATTTATTTGAAACTAAATTAAGAATTAATTTTGAATAAGACTCATGAGTTATTTTTTAAAAAAAAAATCTAAAATGAGTTATTTTATATTTTTTAGATGTAAGTGCTTTATTTTGAATAATTAAAAGATTCTTTGGGTAAATTTAATAGTAAATGATGATAAAATCTTTTTGGAATATTTTATATCTAAAAGAGCATTTAGAGTTTTCAATAAAAGAAAAGATTGTACAAAAATCAATGGATGACATTTTGTATGAAAATTTAATTGGTTCACAAAGATGATGTCATTGATGATGAGATAAATGATTTTAAGAAAATAAATTTAAACGATAAAGTTGATGATTCGTTGCTAAAGAGAGAAAATTTAATAAGAATCATCCAAAAGACTTGATTATAAGAGAAACACCTCAAGATATTGTGACTAGTGTGATTAATCATTTTGTTTTGAACCTAAATCTCCGATAAAGTTTTAAAGGATTACTATTGGATAGTTATTATGGAAGAGGAGTTAAATCGATTTTTAAGAAATGATGTTTAGAAATTAGTCCCTAAACCCCAAGATCATAATGTTATTGAAACTAAACGAGTCTTTAGAAATAAGTTAGATAACTCATATTGTATTATTAGAAATAAAGCTAAATTAGTTGCACAGTACACACAAGTTGAGAGAATAAATTTTGAGGAATCCTTTGCACCCATAGTAAGATTAAAAGCCATTGGGTTGCTTGTTGCTTATACTTATTTCAAGGGAATTTAAACTCATTCAAATAGATGTGAAAAGTATATTTTAAGTGAGTTAACCAAGATATCAGAGCAAACTCTAGATTTTAGAGCCTAGATTTTCGATCATGTATTTAAAAAAAAAAAAAGTACTATATAGTTTGAAACAATCTCGAACTTGGTATGATAGGTTACTTTTTTTTAATTGACCATGGGTTTAGAAAAGATAGAGTAAATATCACCCTATTTCTCAAAAATATATGTGATGATTTAATCATTCTACAAATTTATTTGGCTGATATTTTATTTAGAAATACAAAACTTTGTGTCACGAGTTCTCATCTTTAATGTCTAAGAAATTTGAAATAAATATAATGTGAGAACTCAACTTTTATCAGTCTTCAAGTAAAACAACAACAAAATTGCACATTCATCTATCAAATTAAATACATTAATGAATTAATTGAAAATTTTGACATGAAAAAATCCAAATCTAATAAAACTCCCATGAACCCCTATACTAAATTAGATTTAGATGAATCTAGCAAACTTGTTGACTAAAAACTTTATAAGAGTATGATAAGTTAACTTCAATATTTTGTTGTTAGTATATCTCATTTTATATTCGTTGTTTATTTGCACACTTTCGCCCAACCTTAAAGAATCTCATTTAATCGTAGTCAATCGAATATTGTGTTATATGATAAGCACTTCTATGTTAGATTTGTGATATCCTAAAATTCTGTCATGTGATTTGATTGCTTATTCTGATGCTAACTTTGCAAGTTTCAAAATAAAAAATAAAAAAACACATAAAGTACATGACAATTTTAAATTCATTACATGTGTCTTGGTACTCTAGGAAACAAATATGTTGCTCTTTCAACTGCTAAAAATAAGTACATAACTGAAGTTGTGTTGCTGTGTTCTTGGTTAAAGAAATAATTAGAAATTTTGGCATTAGACTAGAACACATTCTCGGTGTAACAACACAAGTACTATTTGTTTAACTAAAATCATAATCAACACTCACAAGCCAAACATATTGAAATTAGACACCACTTTATTAGAGTTTATGTATGTAAATGTGATGTTAATATTGAATATATTAATCCTAATTTGCAAATTGTTGACATTTTATAAAATTTTTAGCTAAAAACGTTTTTGTACTTTGAGGTATATGCCCGGCATATTAGATCCATATGTTTAATTTCATGCATTTTCATGTTTTAGATTCTCATATTCATATCTTTTGCTTTAATACATTGTGATTCTTAATTTTGATAGTTTATGTTGATTGAAAAGGGTTTTGTTAACATTGCTAAAGTTTTTCTAAAATCTTTTTTATTATTATTTTAAGTGATTTGAATATTTCATATTATCATAATTTTGTGTTTCAATTGTGAGATCACATTATTAAGGCTTTTACATTTATTACTTTTCAAAGTTATCATCTCCAAACCTCTTTGATTTCACTTTGTTCAAAGTATTTTCAAATATTGATTTTGTTGCAAGTTATTTGCATTAAATCTTTCAAAAATCATATCATTGCATATTTTAAATCAAAATAATAATAATATATTGTGAGTTCTCTTTCATTTATCTTATTATTGCTTAGTTAGACTTGTCACAAAAATTATTTTAAAATTTGAGAGAGATGTTTTTCAGCCTTGTATTTTCTTTTCTTATATTTTATTGTTAGGGTTGTACTTGTCCAATGTAGCAAAGTACATTGTCCAGCAAAGTACATTGTTGGGATTATACTGCCTAATGTAGAGTACGTGAGATTAATTGTAATCTTGTTTGACTTAGTGAATTCTTAGCATGGGCGTGGACGTAGACCTATTTTTGAGTTCAAATGAACCATGTAAAATCTATTTTCAGTATCTTTATTTTTCGCACTTCTTTTATTGTTGTGATATAATAATTAGCTAAGTTTCTTTTTCATTAACTTTTCTACAAAGTTTAAAAATTAAATTTTAAATTAAAATTTTTTAAAATACTAATTCACCACCACCCTCTTGGATGTCATAGCCTCTTAACGCTCAATTGATTAGGGAGACTATAACGGATCACTTAAGTCATGAGTGCTACACAAACAATTTAGATCTTAATGATAAAGTCTTTTATTATAAGGCCTTGATTTATCGAAAGTACGATTGATTTTAGCAACCTTAATACCCTAAACAAAAATAGAGAATTTCATTTTATCGTATTAGTAAAGTGAAGTGAAGCTTTAAGGAAAATGAAATGTGGAAAACAAGAGGACCGGATAATATTCCAATGTGGAAATGTTTAGGAGATCAAGGAATTTCTTTTACAAATCTTTTAATGTCATTTTAAAGACTAAAAGATGCCGATGAGTGGAGAAAGAGTTTGTTGGTGCCTATATTTAAGAATAAAGATAATGCACAAGAGTGCAAATTATGAGGAATTAATGTGTCATACATTAAAATTATGGGAGAGAGTAATCGAGATACGATGTGATATAGAAGTCAATCACTTTGGTTTTATGCCGTAGATCTACTATGGATGTTATACATTTGTTAAGGGGTTTGATGGAGAAGCATAGAGAAAGTAAGGAGGATCTACATATGATATTTATTGATTTAGAAAGCTTATAAAGTTTCAAGAGATGTTCTTTGGAGAGTTCTAGAACGAGAAAGGAGTTAATATTGGTTATATTCAAGTCATTAAGGATATGTATACTGAGTCGTTACTTGTGTCCAAACACAAGGAGGATTGACAAAATATTTTCCTATTTCATTGGATTACATCAAGGATCAGCTTTAAGCCCTTATCTTTTACTTTAGTTATGGATGTTCTTGGCATTTACAAGAAGATGTACCTTGGTGTATGCTTTTCGATGACATTCTTCTTGTTGATAAGGCTAGAGGGAGTCCAACCTGAAACTTGAATTATGGAGGTCAACTCTAGAGTCTAAAGATTTTCATTTAAGTAGATCTAAACCGAATATATGGAGTGTAACTTTAGTTGTAGAAGTTCTAGTGGTAGTGTTGTGACATTAGTGAACAAGTCATTAATAAGAGTGATCGCTTTTAGATATTTAGGCTCTATTGTTCAAAATGATGGTGAAATAGATGGAGATGTTATTAGTAGAATTCAAGTTGGATGGTTGAAGTGGAGGAATGTATCCGCCTATTATGTGATAGAAAAGTTCCACTTAAACGGGAAAATTTTATAAGATGGTGGTAAGACCGAATGACTTATGAATGTTGGCCAATAAAAGAGAAGCATAAGACTAAGTTAACACAGAGATAAGGATGCTTAGTGGATGAGTGGCTTTACTCTTAGAGATAGAATGCAAAATGAGTATATTCGGAAAAAAGTTGGAGAAAGTGGTAGATAAGATTAGGGAGAGTCACCTTAGATGGTTTGGCCACATAACATAAAGCCCCATAACTGACAGAGAGTAGATGCATTAGATTTGTCTTATGTTAAGAAAGCTGAGAGACCCAAAAAAGACTTGGTTAAGATGTATAAAAATGATCTTAGTATACTTGATTTAAATGAGAATTTGACACAGACACAAATGGAGAAGAAGGATTCATGGCCACCCAAGTGGGATTAAGGTTTGTTGTTGTTGGTGGTGGTGGTGGTGGTGGTTTAATTGGACTTGTGAGGTTTATAAAAGACATTATGAATGGTATATAAACCTTGGAGAAGAATTAGAATATGGTACCAAGGGGACTGAGACTTTCCTAAGATAAACCTTAAATAGTTCATTTACTTGCCTCTTAAATTTAGATTATTCTATAAAATTCATTATGCAATGTCATAAGTTTGATAGTTGAGAACTTGATGTGAAATATATAGCATATTGAACATCCCTCATGTGTGCCAATCCATATCGTAGATCATCAAGTGATAGATCATTACATTCAAATAATAAATCTAAAACCACAATATGTATATGGTACTCAACTTAATCATTTGCGGCATCTCTCACATGACGTATGTGAATAGTAGGATTAAAAATCTCTCTCAACATGATGTTGAATCCCACAATTTCAACTCTTAAGATATAAAGGTGTTGCCAAATGCATAGGACTCTCACTGGTTAAGTTAAAATATAATCTCTCTAACAATAAGAGATAAGATCTCTATAAAGTGAAACTTAGCATTCTCTTCTTACTAGGCTTATGTTGATGAAAAATGCTTATTTTACTAGTTTCACTCAATAATTTTATGGTCGTATAATTATGTTTGAAATGGGTAAAGAAATATGATTTATCTAGTTCAAATAACATGGTTTAAAATGAAGCTCTAGCTTCAGATTTGTTCTTGATAGTTTATAGGAAGATATATTCATAGCATTAAACCTATTTATAACCAACTTGCATCTCCATAATATACATAATAAGGATATTTCTTCTTATTTAATCAATGTCCTTAACCATTGTCAGACATCTCATAAGGCATACTTAATCTCCACTCATCATCAAACAAAGGGGTGTTGCCATGAATCTTCTTAACATCCTTTACTTATCCATCTTCTATTGGCTTGCACTGACTTTATATGTACCCTCTCTTATATCACTTAAAGTAAACTATTTCTCTCATGGTCTTGGAAGAAGTATGCTCGCTAATATTCTCAATAAATTGGACACTAGAATTTGAAGAGGCAAGCCTAACAATAAACTTTTAGATTACGAATGAAGAAGCTCTTACATCTAAATGTAGATGTTAATTTCTTATGCTTTCAAAGAATAAAATATAAAAAAGTACCATCCAATGTACAAATCTTGAAACTCTATTTCATTTATAATGTCACTCCTAAGACCAATTATAAATTTATTAACTAACTACCAATCCTAATCAAAGCAATTGCTCTTAACAATAAAATCTTCAAATGTGTTCATATAATTAACTACATGCATGCTTCCTTATCTTAAAGTTCATTAGCATGTAATTTCTTTCACGATTTATAAGATAATATTAAAATTGTCGTAGTGACTAGTGGTGGAGTAAAAGTGTTTTACTAGGTATATTTTAAAACAATTAGTGGTGGAATCAAAATGTTTTAAAAGCATTCACGATAACTATAGATTTGAGTAACTAATGAAGATGGTAGGATCATATTAAATTTTATTTTAGCTTATACTTTTATAGTTGTTAATACTTTATTTAAGAAAAGAAATAAACATTTTAGTACTTATAAGAAATAGACGTAAAAAATATAAATTAAATATTTTCTTATAAGAAAATCGCTAGATTGAAAAGATTAAAGATCATTCCAAGTAAAGTTTAAATATCCAAAGATTAATTACGGTTTTGAATTATAAGATGAAATATTAAAAGATGAAAAATAAATCAAAACGCGTTATCCCATGATTAGATGGAAGAATTTAAAGAATGTTAATAAAAATATTTTAAAAGAAAGACAAGATCTTAAAATTTAGGATGTTCATGAGAAACTTTATGTAAAAAAAATTGCAACCTGGGATTAAGCAAACTACAAAAAAATTTGTTCGAAAAAATCAAAAATAAAAGCTCATATCATTAAAATAATTGGTGGTAGAGTCAAAGTGTGAAAAAAAATCAAAATAAAAAAATTTAATTATAAAAATTAATTTAGATTATGAAAGCTCAAATAATTGGAAATGATATAAAATAGCGTAGAAATTCTATAAAAATAACATGTGATGCAAAAGAATTCAATATTTAGTGATTTGTATAATAGTTGGATACTAAAATGAGCAATATATATATATATATATATATATATATATATATATATATATATATATATATATATATATATATATATATATATATATATATATATATATATATATATATATATAAGTTCATCAAGCAAAGAGACGAAGAAATAGAGATTTTGTTCAATTAAAATGCATTAAGAAAAAATATCAAAAGAACTTTTCTTAGAAGAGGATACCAATATAGTTAGATGAAATATTTTGATAAACTTTCAATAAAGGTTATGAGAATACTATCTTTTAGACTTTAATCTTAATAATCTAAATGAAAATAGATACTTTTATTTTATCATGATTAATAAAATTAAAGTTTGAGAAACTTCAAAGAAAATAAAGTATGAAAGCAGATCTAATGATATTCCAATAAGTATAGAAATGCTTAGAAGATCAAGAAATTTCTTGACTTACTAATCTTTTAATATCATTTTAAAGACTATAAAGATGTCAAATGAGTAGAGAAAGAGTTTGTTAGTTTTATTTTAAGAATAAAGGTAATGCATAAAAGAAATTATAGAAAAATTAAGTTAATGTGTCATATATTAAAATTATGGGAGAGAGCAATTAAGCATAGTTATGATGTGAAATAAAACTTTCTCAAAATCAATTTAATTTCAAACCAAGTAGGTCTATTATGGATGTTATATATTTATTGAGAGATTAAATAGAAAAGCATAGAGAGTAAAGAGGAACTAGATATGATATTTGTTGATTTAGAGAAAAGCACATGGTAAGTGCTCGTGAGAGTCCTAGAAAAGAAAGTTATTAATCTTGCTTATATTCAAGTTATTAAGGGTATGCATGAGTTGTTATTAATATTCAAACACAATGAGGATTGACCACGATTTTTCATAGGTTGATCGGCAAGCTTATATCTTTTGCTTTAGTTATGGATGTACTTGCTAGATACTTATAAGATGATATACAGTGTATGTTTTTTGCTAATAATATTTTTTTATTGATAAGATTAGAGGGAATTTAAGAGAAACTTGAATTATGGAGGTCAATTGTAGAGTCCAATGGCATTCGCTTTGAGTAGATCATGTAACTTTAATTGTAGTTGACCTAGTAGTGAGGTTATAACAATGGATGATCAAATCATTAAAAGAGTGAATGTAATAGATATCTTAGGTCTATTATTCAAAGTGATGGTGAAATAGATGGGGATGTTATCAATGGAATTCAAGTTAGATGGTTGAAGTGGAGAAATGCATCGCCCATTGTGTGATAGAAAAGTACCGCTTAGATTTAAAAAAAAAATTTTATAAGATGATGATCACAAATATAATGCTTTATGGCAAAAAAATGTTGACTAGTAAAGAGAAGCATAAAATTAAGTCAAGTGTCGCAGAAATGAAAATGCACAAAGGGATAAGTAGGAGAAAATGTGAAACTAATATATACATGAAAGGATTGAGTAGCTCCAATGGCGATAAGATTAAAAGAGTCGGGCTTAGATGTTTGGTCACATAAAACGCGTCTAATGACCCAATTAGGAAAATAGATGTATTAATTTCGACTTATGTTAAGAAAAGTGGAGGTAGACCTAAAAAGATGGTTAGAAAGTATGAAAAATGACCTTATTTTATAAGAATTAAATAAAAAATTTGACACTTAATAGGATACAATGGAGAAGAAGGATTCATGTAGCACCCCACATACCTGGATAAGGGCTTGTTGTTGTTGTTCTTAAACATTCAAATTTTGAAATTCATAATTTTAAAATTACAAATATTCTACAAACAATATTACAAATACATAATCTTAAACACCAATCATAACACTCGTAAAAATAAAATTCTAATTATTATCCCCTTTATCTCTTGTTATAAGACATTGATTATTAGCAACTATCTTCTTACTCGAGCTCAAATGGTTGGCCCACTTTTTCTAACATTGGCACCTTGTGCCACTTTAGAAATTGGCCAAGTCTTAGCTAGTTGGAGAGGGAATTTTCATGGGGAGTAAAGAAGAAGATGGAGAGAATAACTAAGTATATAAGAGATCAGCCATTTAGCCTCACCAAAGAGTAAGGAAGCCACCAAACTATCATAAAGAATAGAGAAACCACCAAGCTTTTCCGTATAAGATTTGCACAAGAAGAATATAATTTCATTCAATAAAATCAAAACAAGTTTAAATAGCTAGGATTTATGAACTCATGGAAATTAAATCTATGGTGGCTAATTTTCACTTGAATTGGAATTGATTTGGGGAATAAATGGTGGCATGGCTAATCATACAAGAAAGAAAATAATACAAAATAAAAGCAAGGTAAAAGCTGATAATTTTATCCAAGAAACAAAATGAAAAGAGATTGGTTTCAATCTTTAATTATCCTTGATCTTTGCTTGAGTGGATAACTTTTAAAGCTTTTGAAAAAAAATTTGAGTTATTTCTATCATTCTTTTGTCCATTGCCAACATGGAAAGTGAAGCAACCTTGAAATTAAATACGCAAGATTTCTTCATAAATTGACCAGCCTTTTCCTAGTTGCCTTGAGATTTTGTTATGAATAACATGCTTTTATTCAAATCTTGAGCATGCGTTTGTGTTGCATCAACTAAAGTTGTCACCATCATCATCATTTTTTGGGTTATCATCATGGCATCTTGTAGAAATATAAAATCTACCCTTACAAGTTACATCAAAGGCTTGGAATTTTAAGGTGAAGTGGTAGAGTCCTCATAGGATTTCTATTTCTTTGATTGTTGTCATAACATCAAACAAGGATGCTTCTTCTTGACAAAGTAAATGTAAAGATTATAGCTATGGAAGCAATTTGAGAAATTGAGAAAGCAATATTTTAAAATTCTATTGCACCTATTTATAACATTTTGAAATGATAGAAATTGTAATCCTCAAAATTCACTCACTAGTACAATCTTATCTATATCAAATTTGTGTCCTACTAGCCTAAATCAAAGTATCAAACAACCAAACTTCTCAAGAATTACAAAGATCGACATGTCTAAATTTAAGTCAAGGCCTTCTCAAGAAGTTCATCATAAGTTAGAACATTTCAGCTCAAGTATCACAATATTCAATGAATTTAAACTAGCATTTAATGCAGCATTCAAAGCACTATCAGGTTTAAAAGAACATCCAATGGTCCAGGAATACAAGACATCTCATATTTTGAGCAATCAATAACCATAGCTCATAAGCTTGATCTTTCAAATTCCAGCACATTCATTTCAAGAATCTCAGCAAATAATTCAACACTTAAAAATACACATCCCCGAATCAATGGAAGGATCATTTTAGACAAGAAAATTTTAGAGTATTTATTACTAAAATCTTTGTTAACTGATAGTAGCTTTGATCTTTGTAACACTCTTCTACTAAGAAAAATAATAACAATGCTACTATAGTGGAATAGGTCAATTGGACCAAGCAACTCTAAACATTGTGTAGTCTTATTCTCTTTTTTTTTTCTTTAGCTTCACCTCTACCTCTTCATAGAATAACTCAAGTCATATATATTTCCCAATATCCATGAATCACCATGCAAAATTAATCTTTACCTAATAAAACCATGTTTTTCATCTCAAGAAAAATAAAATTTTATCTTTCAACACCTATCAGCCTCCCCTCATCTATTAATTTCTCTATAGTAGTTATGTTTGTTCATAAAAGCTTAGGGACCAAATAGAGGAGAGGCTAGAAAAGAGGATTCAGCCATTAAGGAATGGACACAAAGGGTTTATGCAAGTTCATCTTTGTAGGTTATGTCCATTATGAGCTAATGAAGATTTTACTATTATAAGAAGAAATTATAAGGTGCTAAATCTCTCCTAAACTTGAAAGGGAGGAATTACAACAAGAGAAAAAAAATTTAATAAGTTTAGTTTCAACAAGTTGCTTTAAAGTGTGAACCACAAAATTTGATGTGGCATAACTATAGATGAAAGCAATGCTATGAAAAATTCTTTGAATCACTGTAGCAAATGAGAATGTGCCAAGAAGAGCTAATTGATCTACAATCACATATATTAAGCTGTAAAGGCATGAGGCCCCACATTTTAGGATTTTGGCTAGAGCGAAGTTAACCAATGGTTAAGCCAATTAAAATCGCTAGTGAACAAGACTAACAAGAGACTTAGATGAGATAACTAAAAGCTTGGGCACTGAGACTAATAAGATGCCAAGAAATCCTGTTCATCAAGTCAAGAATCCCGTGTAGGTTACAATAATTTCACCCTTACTAGGAGGTGATCAAAGAATCTAATTGATGTCACCATGATTTATTATCATGATACATACAACAACAAGTCTTTATACCACTATGTGGGTCGGCTAATTATCATGATACATGGATACTGAAAATTGAGCCCAAAAATGAGATATTGTAGAGATGTAAGTCTACTTGTGTTAACCTTCTCCTACCCTTGCATTAGCAAAGTTTGTCACTCTTTTTTTTCATTATGCCTTACTCATTTTATTTTCTTTAACATTATGTTAAACATATGTCAAGATGGTTATATATATATATATATATATATATATATATATATATATATATATATATAATAATTATTCTTTGTTATCCCTTAAAATATATATATGGCATACTATGTTGTCTTTGTGAAGAGAAAGTCAGGAGTTCATGACTCATTGAAAGAATGCAATACAAAAATTATTGGGAGTAGTACATCATGTGGGCAGTCGTAAAATGGTCCACTGCACCTTACTTCCTATCTTATGTCATATTTAGAAATGTTGGGAGAAGTACATTTACAACAAAAAAATGTACAACTTTTGGCGTTTGCATAAGAGTATCTGCTACATTTGTTGCGCTTTTGTTATTTTTAAAGGCTCCTGACACACTATCTTATTTAGAAATTGTATTCGTAAATTTTGCTTTTGGAAAAATATGTTTGATTGTACTGGCAGTTTCATGTGTTATATAGAAACTTATCCAATTATGCTTTATATGTTAACCATTACAATAATTTCAATTTTAACATCTATTTGGATTGTTAATCAAGCAATTTGTTGATTCTTCTTTAAAATATTGATTCTTAAAAATTATATTGATCATGTTCTTGATAGAAAATTAGTTATATTATTGCGTTTATCCACATGTTACCTTTTTTTTTTTGTAAATTTTATCAGTTAAAGCTTAATACGATGCATCCCAATATCCCGTCATTTTTCCACTTAAATATCATATTCATTAAATCCTAAATCCTGATAATAACATCCAAACAGTTTACCAGACAGATTTAATGGCTATCACGCCAAACAATTTTAGGATTTAACACTCCCGAGGATTTACTAAATATGAACTTGTAAGATTTACTAAATTCTACTTGAATTAAAACAAAAGGCAGCAAGATCAAACTTCTACCAATCTGTCCTAAGAAAAACAATCAGATTAATTTAAAAATATAACAATGGACACTGACCGCCATTCCAGGGCACACAATTCTCCTTAGGTGGCTCATGTGCACACTTACTAATCCGAAAGAAATTGACGATCGACTTCTGCATAAGGGGAATCCTGAGAAACTCCAAGAGCCAGGAATCAGAACTCCAACCATTCTAACAGCAAATCCAAATACCAACATCTAAAGAGGACGCCTAGAATGTACATACTTCTAACTGTTTTTCGTCTTTGCAGCTAGGGCAAAACCAGGACCCCGTAGGAACCCTTGGAACGATCGGACGAAGGCAATAGAGATGATAGCCCATGTCGCATCGATCGCAAAGGATGATCTTATCCTCGTCTTCACCTAACCGGCATTGCTGGCAAAGGACATCAGAGTAATAGTCTTCAGTGATGGTGGAGGCGAGCTTCGCCGTCCTCATTATTTCCTCAATGGATTTGTACTTCCTCGCTCGATGGAGGAGGCGCTGCAGTTCGTTTCCGGACGCAGCCATTCGACGGGCGGCCTGCGCCTCCGCCCGGTTCATGATCGGGGAATGGAGCTTCGTAATGAAATTTTGCGATCACACCGGTGATTCCTGCGATATGGCGATGCTATTTGTCAAGAAATCGGAAGGGTTTCGCACTCGGTCTTCCGAGCCACGGGACCGAGAAGGAAAGGATGGCGAGTTCCGAGCTGGTTGCGAGCAGGCGCCGAGTGGGCTGGTGCGACGTGCGATGACGTGGGAGAACGCTTCTGCCCGGACCAAAGGGGTTGTCTGCGACGCTAAAATGACGGGAAAAGTCATAAGGGTGAATGGATCAAGACCGTTGATTATTTTCAAATGGACCGCGATATGTATTTTTCTAGGAATGTTCAACAGCACATTACTGAGGAGAGGGCAAGATCGTTCAGTTCAAGTGATGACGTGGATGCTCGCACTCGGCGCGGCAGCTTGGGGTATTTTTGCACCTCTCTATTCGAAATAGGCTCATAATTTTAAAAAAATAATTAATTAGGAATATTCTGTTTAACGTTTTCTTTGTCATTTTAATCAAATTAAAATAAATTTAAATTATAAAAGTTTACAATTTATATTTGAAGAGTCTTAGAAATTTAATAATTTTAAAATTTTAACTTTTAAAATTAATGATTATAGAACAAAATATTTTATTAAATGTATATTTTAGATTTTTTTTTTTAGATGTTTGAACTAATTTAATGTCAAATACACAACACATAGGTAATCTTTGAATTCAAGACCTCTTGGTTAAAAAACTTAAGCTCTCAACCACCGCGCTAAAGATGTTTGCATGTATTTTTAAATTATTTCTTGAATTTATATTAGTTAAAATTTAGTTAAAATAAAATAAAACCAAACATTCTAAAGAATATTTTTCTTATACTTATTTTCTCAAAATTTTAAATCCATTCAAAATAATGCTCAAACAAAATTATAATTAAAAAATTAAGAACAATTTAAGAAGTAAAATTTTATGGAGGGAACAAGTAAATGATATTTTTTTTAATTTGGCAACTTGTTTATTTTAATTTTACTCCTTGGATCTCACTTTCTGAGAATTGACTCGTCCCTCTTTAGACTTAAGAATCTTTTAAGCAGATTTTCTAAGACACATCTAGTTATTAAGAGAATACTCAAACCTAGTGACTTAGGAGGGTACACCCGAGCTAATATCTTATATCTAAACCATGACCCATGTTCATCCACTTATCCAAAACCAACAAATTAACCTTAATTGAATTTCATTTCATATCCAAGCTCCAAGATAAATTAACTTAACCCTTAATCTAAATCAATCCTACAATCATCCTATGACTCAAGCTTATTCCATTGAACCAAATCCAATTCAACTTTACAAAAGCACCAATCATTCAAATTCTATTTGAAACCTTTCCAAGACCTACAATCAAGCCAATTGAACTAAACCATTTCGATTAATTTAGCCCATTTGATCTAAAGGGTCCAAATGGGCCAAAATCCAATTAAATCAAATCAAAGCATCAATCAATCCTAAATCAATCATCAAACTCAACCCACTAACTCAATTGATCCTTTCGGTCCACTTGACCCAAAGTGATATAAAGAACTCATTTAATCCAAACTCCAATCCAACCCAAATGTAACCAACCCATCTAGTCTTTTACAATGATTATTAATCATTGATTAATCAATTTTAATCAATTAACCAATCAAATTTGATCGCTTGACTCAATTAACCATAAATCAAATTGAACCAAACTTCAATCAAATTTATTGAAGCCAATACCACCAATCAATCATAAATTATGTATTGAATATGATTTGAACATCAATTGACCAAGCCAACTTGAGCTCTTGAATTTGACCCAATTGACTTGAATTGGACCCTAAATCAAATTGATTAAAATCAATGACTTAAATCCATCACAAATTGATTGTTGAACATGATCCAACCTTCAATTGAACCCAATTGATCAAACCAACCCAATTAATCCATTTAGCCCAAATTGATTAAATTGGTCTAAATCATTCTCAAACTCAAATTGAATCAAACTAACACCGCAATCATCTTTAAATCATTAATTGAATCTAAACCACTACCTAATTTGACCAATTTGACTAAATTGGTCAACTTAGCCCATTTGATCCTTATAAATCTATATGAGTCAAAATCAAATCCACTTCAAATTAAATCAAACCAATTATACCAAACCATCCCAAATGATCATTTGAACATGTTTGATCTAATTTGACCATATGAGTTAAATTTTCAAACCAAATCCAACCATTTTGACTGAAATTAAAACCCATCCTCCAAATGAGACAAACCTCATTTGGATTTTCATACTACTATGGTGTTTATTTTGGGATGGTCATGTGTGGACACCACATCTTAGGGGACACTTATTAAAGTGATCTGCGATATTAAGGTATGATGTATTATCTCAAAAGATATAGACATCACCCTACAATGGACCTAATCACCCAACAAGATCTCATAAGGCATGATGGGTCTTCATATGTCCAAAGATTCTTCCCTACTTTACATGAAAAAATAAAGTAGGGTTTATTTTATACCGTTCTTCGGTTTCTATGGAGGCAAGCCTCATAGTTAATTACATCCTAAGAAATGAGATTTAATAATACTCTAGATTAAAGTATTCAATTATTATCTCCAAAAATTTTAAGGTTAAGACTATCAATAATTGCTATTTTAGAAAATTAAATGGGATTGCTCATTTGGAAAGACTTATTTTACAATCCAAAGGAAAAGTCCAAATGCTCATAATACAAGCAAGCCTATGAGCATTTCTCTAACCTATCCAGGTGAGATTTATACTTTGAAAGTGAGAAGATTTATTTGTTTGAGTTAAAATTTTATTAGATTGTTAGCTTAAATCCACCAACACAAGATTATGAAAATGCTTAAAAAAGAGAGGATTTATGCTCAGCCCAAAGAAAACAAGCAACTTTGATTCTAACATAAGTGAAAGCACCCAAATCTAATAAGAATGGGACATAAAGGGTCTACTCCACAAAGAAGATAGACCCGTCCACTCTTCTAGACTTACAATTGCCTTAAATGGTCGCTACAAGACCTCCTACAATTCAAAATCATATAGTCCGGTCTTATGAAATTGTAAGATGGTTTAAGCTATTATTTAATTTTGAAAGAGACTTAAGTTCTAAACTCATTCTCTAAGAGACTATATCATATTTAGTATGAGCATAAAACTTAGTCAAAAAATGCAAAATCTTTTCAAATTTTATATTATTTTGGCACATTCATTTAGACAAAGGCTTTGGGATTTCTTATGCCTAAATGCATGATGAAATTTGATTGTTGGCCAAATCAAAAGAGATAGAGTGAGGCTTCATCATAAGAGGTTGCTCTCATAGGTCAAGCGATCCCTAAAGTGGAAGAATGGAGGTCCTCATTTTGCAAGAGAAATGGAAGATGTCAAGCATACAACATATAGCTAAAGGGTTGCTAAATTTTTTAATTATCTTATTTATATCCTAGGCTTTATGGTGAAGTTATAAATTATTTAAAATTTAGTTATGAGTTATTAGTTGGGTTGAAAAATTAATTTTATCCTAAGAGCCTAACGCATCCATGCCGCATGCAAAACATCAATCATTACTATAAAAAAGATGCAATCACGTTATGTAAGTTAAACATTACAACAATCATTTTATAAACTACTATAAGAGAACGATGCAAATGGGTACACGCATCCTAGAAAAGAGAAAAGATGGGTAGAGTTATACCCTTATACAACCTGAATTACAAAATAATATTATAATTGAAATTGAATACATGCTCGGATCTCCATTCTTCATTTTTTTCTTCTTTCTTCTTTCTTCATTTGATTTGATTCACTTCATCACAAGGCACCCAAGGACTAAGCCTTCTAAAACTCATCCTAATCCTCATAGCACTAATCCTAATTTCTATTATAAAATTATATTTTAAAGTAAATCTAACTACACATGTAAAATAAAGTTAGCAAAACACACATACCCAAGCGTTATATTTTATAATTTGGACTTAGACCCTACACATGGGTAACCAAGCCCACATCCTAATGTGGAATTCTTGGGGCATAAGCAACCTACAAAGATAATATTTATATTTATCTTAGGTGGCCTCTTAAGCGTAATCCCTTAAACTAAGATTGGCATCAAACCTAACATCCAATCTACAAGTCATACACCCTAACATCCAATCTAAAATATTACATCATTATTATATACACCATCCTAACCTAAAGCTAGAAGTGGTGACTTAGCATCATAATGTGTATGTTTAGGCTTCAAGTGGTATGTCTTAGTTAGCATTAGAGTTATGATTTTCTAAATTTGGAATGTTTATGTTAACATGTTGGATGATTTCATTTCAAGTTTTTAGATGATTTGTAAATTTAAATTTAAATTTTATTTTGTTTGACTTGATTTACACTTAGCACCTAAGTATTATAAAGAGAAAGGAGAAGGCTTAACCTCCTTCATCCCCCTTAAGTTATTTCCTAAAAGCACATTTTAATGATTTAGTTTCTTTTAATGAATCCTTTATTAAATATTTTATTAGTCATAAATTTAGAGTAATCTTCAATAATCCTATTCAACATGAAAGGCATCTTAAGATTAATGTGATTAAATTTCCATCATATAGAATATGTTGAACCATTCCTTTTCATCACCCATAATATGCATATGATTTAACACCTAATGTAGCTATACATATAATATATTTTTGGCATATTTAAATGATCATGTACATTTGGAGATTATATTTTACTTGATTGAATTATTTATATATGTAAATTAAAGCTTTATCCAAATTCTAATACATATATACATATTAATGAAGTTAAATAAGTACTTGCCTTTATTAAAGAGAAGTGAGATAATCAAATGACCTCTTTGGGGCTACTTAAAGCCTCATATTCCGGGATGTCCGAATATACTTGCTATCATAAATACATATGAATGTATGCATGATAAGAATAAAAAATCATGCAAAAGATTGTATTTTATTTAATTAAAATACTTATGCATATGAATTAAAGTTCTATCCAAATTCTAATACAAATATACATATGAATGAAATTAAATAAGTATGTGCCTTTATTAAGCAAGGAAGTGAGATAATCAAATAACCTCCTTGAAAGCCTCATTCTTCTGGATGTCTAGACTATATACTTATTATCATTCAAACCTATGTAAATCTATATATAAACATGGGAAAAAAAGCTCCACATTCACATGAATAAGTTATAAACACATGCAAATCCTATTGTATTCATAACTACTATCACTCCAAATATTAATATCAACTTATAGCTTTTGAAAAATAAATTTGAATTTATTGGTGATAATAGCCACACATATGATAAAATTAACCCAACACATACAAATTTACATAAATAAATTTCATTTGATTCATTTGAATTTGAAAACACAAGCACATGAAAATCATAGGACATGCAACATTTAAAATGATTGAAAAGGAATAGCTAAATATAACCATATGATTCATTCAACTACATTAATTCATAAGGACAATCACATCAAATGAAATTACTTAAAGAGAACCAAAACTTCTTATTAATTTGATTTTTCTTTGGATTTTGAATTAAACTTAAAGAAGATAAATATTTGCTGTTTTAATCCCATTCCCATGTTGCTAATCTTAATTAGTTTAAGGATAGATAATTAGTTGACTTTATCATGTAGTTAACTTGAATCATTAAACAATCTACTTAATTACCCTCACCTATACTTCTTTACTTTAATTAATCATTTAATCATGAGCCACAAATGATAGGAACATGAGAGAAATTAAAATTGCAATGCTCATAAAGGACTTAATGCAATTGGCTCATGATTAGAGATTAATTAAGTTAAGAAATCTAATTAAGTATTTTTATGATTTTCCCACACTTATGGGTTAATCATAATTTCCTTAAGGGTATTTATGCTATTGAACACATAAAGAGGAACCATTAATTCAATTGTTGATTATCTAATGTGATTAGCATTTTAATTTAATTTGATTTGACCATTAATTAATTAAACCTCACATTAACTCTCTTTAATGAAATAAATTTGGAAAAGTAATTAGGAAAGAGGTCATAATCTCTCTCCATTATCGCCTCAATGTTGATAAGTAATTAATGAAATTAAATTAATTAGTTTGTACTATTTAGAATGTTAACGCGAAATTAAATGAGTAATTAAACTTTAAATTTTGAATTCTCCTAATTACCCAACCAATAAATCTCAAAAAAAAATCATAAGAGGCGAGTCATCCCATTAAATCATCATTAGAAAAATATTCAAATCCTAATTAAGCCTTAATCATTATTCAAAATCAAATGAAATTACTTTTATTAAATTCTCCTCTATTTTACCTTTCTAAAGAGTATTTATTTGTATTTTGATTTTTTTTCTATAAGTATTTATGATTTTATGAAGTTTCAGCTATTTAATCATATATTTAAGCCTAATTAATCTCTAATCCCTTACACGCTGTGGTTAACGGCACACTTCCACGCAAGACCAAGGAATTAGCCACTTAAATGATCTAACGTGATGGTGACGCGTGGCGGCTGCAACACGCTTTCATTCGCCATCCAATCTAAGATCGATGGTGGAGATTAATTTCGAGGTTCCTATAGGATTAAAAATGATTTATCTAGCGATTAAATCATGACCGCCCATTCCAAACATGCAGCATTTACGATGATCCTTCTTCTCTTGAGTGATGGAAGATGGACACCATCCACCTCGCTCCGAGCTCGTGAAGCTCGGAGGCTCGAATTGATCCCAAAATGTTCACCAAGAGATCTAAGAGGATTTAATGGTGGGAAATAACATCAACATTTTTTCACAATGGCTAAAAAATTGGGAAAATGTTAGTTTGCTAGAATGTTCCTTGCCGGAGCTCAAGACCAATGGTTAATCGACCAAGGTAGCTTCATCTTGAAGAGGAAGCCACAGAAGCTCGCACTCACGACCATTCGTGGACCAAGCATCATCGAAAAACTCATTGAAGTTAATGCTCGACCAATCAGAATCAATGCTTTCTCCTCGCTGGAGCACCTGCGAAGGTGTGGGTAAAGTTAATAATTGAGTTTGGAGAAAGTTGACGAGTTTGGCTCATGCGGGTTCTGCTTGTTTTGCAATGGGAGGCTCGGATGCTCTAAAATTGGGAGGTCACCTTGACTCTCTCATGCTATGAGGATGCTCAATGTGTTGTTATCAATCAAAAATGAGAGGTGTATACCCCTCATCCCTTAAATCGATGGCTAGGATGTTCTCTGCAATTTGTAGGAGTCCCAAGTGCAGCATGTGTGGTAGGGAGGTTGAGGTTCGACCGAGTGGTGAGTGAGGGAGAGTGGCTACCAATAGGAGGAGGTGGTTGTCTTTGGTTTCAAAGACATGAAGAATGAAGACCCCATAGCATTTTATAAGTTGTAATTATTATTTTATAATTTTAGGTTGCATAAGAGTAGAGCTCGACTACTATCTTTTCTTTTCGTTTAATAGCAGACGCATCAATATTTTAGTTTTCAGATAATTATATAAATTGGCTGATTATTTGTTTAAAATGTGTACTAGAAATGATATGCTTTTCTTAGTTTCTTAAATGATTGATGTTTGAAGGTATGATTTGGATCCGATTACTCTTAGGAAAAAATAAATCTTTTACTCAACTACAACTTATAACTAAAATCTTCTACAACTCATAACCTCACCATAAAGCCTAGGCATTAAATAAGATAATTAAAAGATTTAGCAACCTATTAAATGTTGTATGTTTCACATTATGCATGCATCTTGAATCACTCTTGCAAAATGAGGGCCTCCCTTACACATGCATAGGGATTGCTTGACTGTGAGAGCAACCCCTACGAGCTTCACCCTCTTTCTCTCTTGATTTGGCCAACTACTCTACTTCATCATGCATTTAGCATAAAAATTTCAAAGCTTTTGTCAAAATGAAGTGTCAAAAATCAAGTAAATTTTAAAAAGATTTATATTTGTAGATTAAGTCATTACTCATACCATCCATGCTCTAGTCTCTTAGGGAGTGGGTTTACTGACTTTAGTCTCTTTCTAAATTAATAAAATCTTAACTATCTTGCAAATCATATGATCGGACTACATGGATTTTGTTGGCTTAATTAGCCTCATGTTCAATTTGATTAATTTTGATGATAACAAACAAATGCTTGGATGTTTTAATGAATATTTTTATGTGTTTTATATATCAATTGCTAATTACATATCCAATACATCTCACAAATTGTTAGAAGAAATTGCAAGAATAAAAGAATGAAAGGGATAATGTGAAGCTCATGATTTTAGGTTATATGACTATTCATATGAGTTCTTTGGCATGAATCAATTTGCTCACAACCTAACATACTATTTTAATGAGGTTAATTTATATAAATCTTTATTTAATTAACATTCAATTATATGTTTTTCTACATAGCAATAAAATTGTCAAAGTAATAAATGATCATAACTATTAAGTATAATTATTTTATTTACTTAATATAATTAGGTATTTTAATTTAATTTGCTAGTTATATGATAACTAACATATTTATGATTATATATAAATTATATCATTTTTAAATGTCACATGTCAAAATTAACAAAAATATATAAAATTTTGTATTTTAGCCAAAGTCATTGTTTAATCAAAGAATTCATATCTGATTTTATCTCCATCGATTCCTTGGATTTTTTCCTTTAAAATAAGTGGTTACATGACTCACTTTGCATTAAAATTGAATTTATTATGATTTTTTAAACATTATCCGATTTTAATAATGGATGCATGCTACATGCTTTGAATATATTAAGAGCTACATTTGATTACTTTGACTTTCCCATGTGAATAGAATTTTGCTAAATTCAATATTTGTTTAATATAAATTATATTTTTATTGAATATTAAATTATCACATGATAGATTATGAGGTTTGTATAATATATTTCTTTGAAATTTTTTTTAAATGACCTTCTTGTCTATAAATAGCTCATTCTCTTCATGAAAGGATCCCTCATTCAAAATTCAAAATCTCTCCAGAAATCTAAGAGAAAATCTCTTAAATGTTCCTTCCAAGTGTTCTCCAAATATTGCAAGATCAAATCCTTGAAGCTTCAACATCTTCAACGGCAAGCCTTTTAAATTACTTGAGTTTGTTTTCTTGATCTTAATACTTCTAGTTGTTCATGCAATTTTCACCATCTATTTCTTCTTTCTAATTTATACTTTTGGTGGATTAGTCTTTGAACATTGGTTTTCACATCAAAGTTTTCAATCATTTTTTTTGGTGAAAACTCTTGTGATAATTTGTAGGATCTATTTCAACTTGTTTGAAATTTTAGCTTCCTACAAATTTCTTTTTTTCTTGAAATATTTCTTCTTTGGTCTTATTTTGAAAGATCATTTATTCTTAGATCTATTTTAGAAGTATATTTTAAGCATTTTAAAATAAATTATTGTTGAAATTATTTTCATATTTGCTAGATCTATCTTTTAATTGAAAGCTTACTAGCCAACTTAGATCTATCATATACTTATTTTTTTATTTTGTGATCATTAGCATTAATTGAAAGAATTTTTTTGGTTAAAATAAATTACTCCTTGTTGAAATTTATTTTATTATGAAAAGAATATTGTGAATTTATTTTGAAATCATTTTGTATTATTCTACAAATTATAATAACATAAACATCTAGTAAGATCACTTTAAGATATTTATTTTATTATTATTTTGCCTTGCCAAATTTTTTAAGTTGTAAAGTGATCATTTATAAGTTGTGAGATGACTTTTGAATTTGATTGCTTGGTATATTTTGAGAGATTTACTTTATCAAAATTTATTATTTTATATTTTTTTTGTGTTGTAAAATTTATTTTGGGGTTGTACTTTGTAGGAGAGTACATATTATGTAGGGTTGTACTATATATAGAGAGTACTTTTGTAAACCATTTTTCATTTAGTGGATTGGGTGGTAGGCATGGACGTAGGCCGGTTTTTTTTGGCAATGAACCACGTAAAATTGTGTGCCTCTTGTCTCTATTTACTTTATTGTATTTTATTTTCGCATTTAGAATTATATCTTATCATTATAAAATCAAAATCTAATTTTCTATTTAAAATTAAAATTTAAGTTTTGAAAATTTTAATATTACCCAATTCACCCTCGGGTGCTATGTTCTTGTAATTGGTATGAGCCTAGGCTCTTTTATTGCTTAACATCCAAGAGTAAATCTTTTCACTATGGCACAAGATTTCACAAAGGGTTCATTACGAGGGACAATCCACTCATAGACCTCCACTTTTAGATAGTGTACCATTTGATTATTGGAAAAATAGAATTAGTACATTCTTAAGAGGTCAAGATGCATGTGGTATATGTTGACACATCAATATCATACACCCACAGAAGTAAATGGCATTAAAGTAGAAAAACCTTTTGAGGAATGGTCTATAGAAAGAGAACTTGATGAATTAAATGCTAGGGCTGGGCATGTGCACATTGTGCTTTGTACGCGATGATTACATGAAAATTTCTATGTTAAATGCAATAAAAGAAATATGGGATAAACTTATTATAACTTATGAAGGAACTAGTGAAGTTAAGAGATGCTCACATAAATAGACTTGTTCATGATATGAGTTATTTCATATGTCTCCTTGAATCTATTTACGATATGTATACTAGATTTATGAAAATAATTAACACATTACATTCTCTTGGAAAACATATAGGAATCAAGACTTAGTTTATAAGATTCTTAGATGTCTTCCAAAAGAATGGGAAGCTAAAGTAACAACTATTAGTGAAGCTAAGATTTATCTACTTATCCACTTGATCCGCTTTTGGGTTCTTTGATAGCACATGAGCAGTTTATTGCTCAAAGGGATAAGATGGATAACTTCAAAAAGGAGAAGGAGAAAGGAAAAGCCATTGCACTATAAATTGATGATAGTGATGAGCATAACACCTCAAGCTGGATGGTGATTGTGATGAGGTGGTCATACCAAAAGGCTTGGGAACTTGCTAAGGAAGAAGAATCAAAGGTATAAAAAATCTAAAATTATAAATTTCAAACTAAGAAATTTCCTACAGTGAAGGGATCATTTGCTATCATTGTAAAGCACGGACACATAAGAGGTGATTGTCGAACTTGTTGAATCAAAGAAAAGAAATTGATGTAAACAAAAGAAAAATATGAAGGAGAAAAAGTACCATAAGAAGAAGAAGAAGCGCTTTATGCCAATCAGATTCAAATGAATCAAGTACTAGCTCATCGGATGAAGAGGTCAACATATGTCTTATGGCAAATGGAGAATCGACTTAGATTCTCAAGAGGTATGTAATGATATATCTTATGATGAATTAGATGATGCTTTTAATGATTTAGTTATTGAATATAAAAATTAAAAGAAAATACAAAACCTTAGAAAAGAACATAAAAATTTAGATATGCATTTTGTGATTTAAAAAATGAATGTGATAATTTAAAAGTAAAAATACTTCTTTATTAAATTGTTCCTTAGTTGTAGGTAAACTTGAAGAGAGAATATCTTATTAAAAGCAAGATTAGAATTATGTTTAAAATCACAAGTTCATTATAATACTTCATCAAGAAAAAATATTTAATAAAATTATTTGCATCATACACATCCCACTCATATACCTTATAATTATCATTCTAAATCATATGCAAAATACTAATGTTTGGTGCAACTATTGCATAAAAAGGGCATATTTCATTTGATTGCTATGCACATAAAATACAAAATACTAAGCAATCATCTTATGTATGGGTACCAAAAGGTACAAGCACTACACAAACCATGCATGCTAAATATCTTACTTCAAATTTAGAATGTGGACCCAAACATGTTTGGGTTCCAAAAAAGTTAACATGTGAGTTTATTTTGTAGGAATGCCTTCAAAGCAAAATCAAAGAAGGCATGTGGTACTTGGGACGGTGGATGTTCAAACATATGACGGAGATAAAGATAAATTCACAACTTTAGAATCAAGTGATGGAGGATTTGTTACATATGGAGATAATGCAAGGGAAAAATCATTGGCATTGGTTCTATTTGTAAGAATTCTATCACTTTAGATAAAGTTTTCTAGTAGGATTAAAACATAATTTAATTTCTATTAGTCAATTATGTGATAAAGGTTTGAATGTAGTATTCCATGCATCATATTGCATTATAAAAATAATGAAAATGTTTTGCTAGTAGGGAAAAGATACAAAAATATTTATGTCATTGATTTAGATAGCTTTCATGATGTAAATTTAAACTTACTTTGTTTTAAAAGCACTCATGATGATATATGGTTATGGCATAGAGACTATGTCATATTAACATGCACACACTTAATAAAATTGCTAAACTTGATTTAGTAGTTGGTTTGCCTAAATTAAATTTTCATTCAAACTATGTTTGTGATGCATGTATTCATGGTAAAACATTCTAGAAGCTCATTTAAAAGTAAAATATTGTTTCTACTTCTAGACCTCTAGAATTGTGCACATGGATTTATTTGGTCCTAATTACCACTAGCTTAGGTGGAAAAATTATGGTTTTGTGATTGTTGATGATTTCTCTAGATATACTTGGGTTTTATTTGTAACTTACAAGGATGATGTTTTTGGTGAGTTTAGAAAGTTTTCTAAATATATTCAAAGAGAACAAGGCCTTTTGATTAATAGGGTTCAAGCGATCATGGTGGCAAATTTGAAAATAAATTATTTGAGGATTATTGTGATGAACATGGGATTAGACATAATTTTTTCTACCTAGAACTCCCCAAAATGGAAATGGAGTAGAGAAAAAATAGAATATTAATTGAATTAAGTAGATCTATGCTTGATGAGTATAAATTGCCAAAATATTTTTGGGCAAAAGCGATAAATATTGCATGTTATGTAATGAATAGGATCTATTTTAGACCAATTTTGAAGAAGACACCCTATGAATTATTTTTTGGAAAGAAGCCTAAGATTGAACACTTTCATGTATTTGGATGTAAATGCTTTATTTTGAATAATGGAAAAGATCATTTAGGTAAGTTTGATTGCAAATCGATGATGGTATTTTCTTAGGATACTCTCTTTCTAGTAGAGCTTATAGAGTTTACAATAAAAGAAAATGATTGTAGAAGAATCAATACATGTTATTTTTTATGAAAATTTGATTGATCCTATTAGAAATGAAGTGATTGATGAAGAGATTGATAACTTTAAGAAAATATCTTTAGAAGATAATATGGATGATTCATTGCCTAAAGAATGGAAATATAATAAAAATCATCCAAAGGAACTAATTATAGGAGATCTTCAAAAGGAGTTATGACTAGAAGACATAGTAGAGAAGTTGTAGATCATTCGACATTTTTATCGAGGTTGAACCTAAAATTTAGAAGAAGCATTAAATGATAATTTTGGATTATTTTCTATGGAAGAGGAGTTGAATCAATTTGTAAGAAATGATGTTTGGGTCCCAAGACCCCAAGATCAAAATGTCATTGGAACAAAATGGATCTTTAGGAATAAGCTAGATGATTCAGGTTGTATTGTTAGAAATAAAGCTAGGTTAGTTGCACAAGGGTACACACAAGTTGAAGGTATAGATTTTGAAGAATCTTTTGCACCTAGGTAGAAGCTATCAGGTTACTCCTTGCTTATGCTTGTTTTAGAAATTTTAAACTTTTTTCAAATGGATGTTAAAGTGCATTTTGAATGGATTTATTGACCAAATGTATTTGTAGAGCAACCACCTAGATTTGAGAGCCTTGATTTTCCAAATCATGTGTATAAATTAAAGAAAGCCTTATATGGTTTAAACAGGCTCCTGTGCTTGGTATGATAGGTTAAGTAACTTTTGATAGATCATGGATTTAGAAAGGGCGAGTAGATACCACCTTATTCCTTAAGAGCATAGATGATGATTTGATTGTGGTACAAGTGTATGTAGATGATATATTATTTGGAAGTACAAATGAATCTTTATGCCATGAGTTCTCATCTTTGATGTGTATAAAGAGTTTGAAATGAGTATGATGGGAGAACTTAATTTTTCTTAGGTCTTCAAGTGAAGCAACAAGAAAATGGAACATTCATCGTCAAACTAAGTATATAAATGAATTGCTTGAGAGGTTTGACATGAAAAGATTTAAATCTAGTAAAACTCCTATGAGCCCATCTATAAAATTGGATTTAGATGAATTAGGAAAATCTGTTGATCAAAACTTTATAGGAGTATGATAGGTTCACTTTTATACCTTGCTAGTAGGCTTGATATTATGTTTCTGTTTGTTTTGTGCTTTTTGGCCAACCGAAGAATCTCATTTAATAGCGGTCAAGCGTATCTTCGGTATTTGATAGGCACTACTAGGTTAGGTTTATGGTATCTTAAAATTCTTTATCATGTGATTTGGTTGCTTATTCGACGATCGACTTTGCGGGATGCAAAGTAGATAGAAAAAGTACATCGGCACATGTCATTTTTAGGATCATCACTTGTGTCTTCATCTAGAAACAAAATTATGTAGCTTTATCCACTTCGAGGTGAGTACATACGCAAGTTCTGTTGCTCGAGGTCCTTTGGTTAAAGCAACAATTAGAAGATTTTGGTATTAAGCAAGATCACATTCTAGTTCAATGTGACAATACTAGTG
Organism: Cymbidium sinense; assembly: GCA_021442155.1. NCBI lineage: Eukaryota > Viridiplantae > Streptophyta > Magnoliopsida > Asparagales > Orchidaceae > Cymbidium > Cymbidium sinense. Next base: position 63,010,660 of record CM038230.1, read on the forward strand.
CTATTAGTTTGGCTAAAAATCCTATCCGACACTCATGAACCAAGCATATAGAAATTAGACATCATTTTATTAGGGATCATGTTTTGAAAGGTGATGTTAATATTAATTTTATTAGCACCGATTTACAAATTGCAGATATTTTTACAAAACCCTTACGAAGAACATTTTTGTACTTTAAGATGCATGCTTGGAATGTTAGATCCTAATATTTAAAATTGTATGTAGTTTGTTCTCACTTTTGATGTTGTCAAAAGGGGAGAAGAGTAAAATGTTGGTTAATATTAAGTCTATTTAATGCATACATTTAGGGGAGCAACATTATTCATCTCATATGCATAAATTTTTTTTAATAGAATTTCTTTCAAAATTATGATGAAAGGTCAATTTGTACCTTCATCAAAATCAATACCAACATTAGTTTGTCATCATCAAAAGGAGATTGTTGGCTTAATTAGCCTCATGTTCAATTTGATTAATTTTGATGATAACAAACAAATGCTTGGATGTTTTAATGAATATTTTTATGTGTTTTAGATATATCAATTGCTAATTACATATCCAATACATCTCACAAATTGTTAGAAGAAATTGCAAGAATAAAAGAATGAAAGGGATAATGTGAAGCTCATGATTTTAGGTTATATGACTATTCATATGAGTTCTTTGGCATGAATCAATTTGCTCACAACTAACATACTATTTTAATGAGGTTAATTTATATAAATCTTTATTTAATTAACATTCAATTATATGTTTTTCTACATAGCAATAAAATTGTCAAAGTAATAAATGATCATAACTATTAAGTATAATTATTTTATTTACTTAATATAATTAGGTATTTTAATTTAATTTTCTAGTTATATGATAACTAACATATTTATGATTATATATAAATTATATCATAATTTTTAAATGTCACATGTCAAAATTAACAAATATATATAAAATTTTGTATTTTAGCCAAAGTCATTGTTTAATCAAAGAATTCATATCTGATTTTATCTCCATATTCCTTGGATTGTTCCTTTAAAATAAGTGGTTACATGACCCACTTTGCATTAAAATTGAATTTATTATGATTTTTTAAACATTACGATTTTAATAATGGATGCATGTTACATGCTTTGAATATATTAAGAGCTACATTTGATTACTTTTGACTTTCCCATGTGAATAGCCGAATTTTGCTGCTAAATTCAATATTTGTTTAATATAAATTATATTTTTATTGAATATTAAATTATCACATGATAGCATGAGGTTTGTATAATATATTTCTTTGAAATAATTTTTAAATGACCTTCTTGCCTATAAATAGCCCTCATTCTCTTCATGAAAGGATCCCTCATTCAAAATTCAAAATATCTCCAGCAAATCTAAGAGAAAATCTCTTAAATGTTCCTTCCAAGTGTTCTCTAAATATTGCAAGATCAAATCCTTGGTTTGGAAGCTTCAACATCTTCAACGAAATAAGCCTTTTAAATTACTTGAGTTTGTTTTCTTGATCTTAATACTTCTTAGTTGTTCATGCTATTTTCACCATCTATTTCTTCTTTCTAATTTATACTTTTGGTGGATTAGTCTTTGAACATTGGTTTTCACATCAAAGTTTCCCAATCATTTTTTTGGTGAAAAACTCTTGTGATAATTTGTAGGATCTATTTCAACTTGCTGAAATTTTTAGCTTCCTACAAATTTCTTTTGGTTTCTTGAAATATTTCTTCTTTGGTCTTATTTTGAAAGATCATTTATTCTTAGATCTATTTTAGAAGTATATTTTAAGCATTTTAAAATAAATTATTGTGCTGAAATTATTTTCATATTTGCTAGATCTCTCTTTTAATTGAAAGCTTACTAGCCAACTTAGATCTATCATATACTTATTTTTTTTATTTTGTGATCATTAGCATTAATTGAAAGAATCTTTTGGTTAAAATAAATTACTCCTTGCTGAAATTTATTTTATTATGAAAAGAATATTGTGAATTTATTTTGAAATCATTTTGTATTATTCTACAAATTATAATAACATAAACATCTAGTAAGATCACTTTAAGATATTTATTTTTATTAAGTGAGCATTTTGCCTTGCCAAATTTTTTAAGTTGTAAAGTGATCATTTATAAGTTGTGAGATGACTTTTGAATTTGATTGCTTGGTATATTTGTGAGAGATTTACTTTATCAAAATTTATTATTTTGTATTTTTTGTGTTGTAAAATTTATTTTGGGATTGTACTCATCCTTTGTAGGAGTACATATTATTGTAGGGTTGTACTCATAGTTATAGGAGAGTACTTTTGTAAACCATTTTTCATTTAGTAGATTCTAGCCGGGGTGGCTTGTGGACGAGGCCGGTTTGGGGTTTGGCCAACCACGTAAAATCATGCCTCTTGTCTCTATTTACTTTATTGTATTTTTATTTTTTGCATTTAGAATTATATCTTATCTTTATAAAATCAAAATCTAATTTTCTATTTAAAAATTAAAATTTAAGTTTTGAAAATTTTAATATTACCCAATTCACCCCTCTTGGGTGCTATAGTGTCTCACAGATTTAATGTGTATGAGGACTTAGTTGGCGTCACTCTGGACGATTGTAAGCCCAACAATCACGTGATTTATCCTCTCTTGTGGATATAAACTATATACCCATCTTTGCTTAGCAGGTTTTGGCTTATGCCAAAGCTCCCAATCTAGGATCCGAGGTTGTTGTTTCCTTACTAGCATAAATCCTCACCTCTTATGTATTTCCACAATCTTGTGTTGGTGGATTATAAGCCATAGTAATCTAATGAAATTTCAACTTAAATAAAATAGATCTCTTCAACTTCAAATATGTAAAGCCCAATTATAGGATAGATTGAAATGCTCATTAGGCTTCCTAGTATCATGAGCATTCCCTACTCATCTCCTTTGGCTTCCAAAATAAGTCTCTCCATTTTATCTATCCCATTTGATTTTCCAAACATAATCAATCCTTTGATAATCTTAACCTTGTGGAGACCCTAATGTACTTTAATCGAGTATTCTTAAGGAATTTCTATTCTTTAGGATGTAATTATGGAGGCTTGCCTTTATAGGGAACTTAATGAACGACTTAAAATAAATCATGTTTTACTTTTTCATGTAAAGTAGGAAAAATCTCTAGTACATTCAAGACATCATGCCTTAGGAGTCTTTATTAGGTGATTAGATTCATTATAGGATAGTGATTTCTATCTTTTGAGATAGTGCACCATTCCTTAATATCATTCACTTCAATAAGTACCCCTAAGATCTACGTGGTGTACCACATCCAAAAATAAACACGATTTCTGGTGACTGTTGGAGATGGTTCTACTCTCCATCTCTAATCGATATTATTGCTCCAAGCATGTATAGTGGACTTATATTTTATATAAGCCCAAGACTATATTTCTTTATGTTGGCACTTAGCTTATTTCATCATTAAGCAAAGGCCAAAATTTTTTAAGTTTTAGGACCTCACTTCATGTAGGTCTTAAAACCCTATTAGTTTCCCGATAGGTAAAATAAATTAACTAAGCTAAAGGAGATGACTAAAATTTTTTAGAACCTCTTTACCATCCTCTTGGTGAGGCAAGGTTTATCCCATAATAAATCTTTTTTACAAAATATTATTTTCAAAAGTACTTTTCAAATTAATTAAAAGTCACATGACAAAATATTTGCATAAAACTTTCAAAAGATTTAAAGATAACCAAACCCCATTTAATAATGTCTATAATTGTTACATGGAGGTTCATTTCAAAATCAAAATCAAATAATTTTAAAATCCCATTTTTAAAGCACATTTTTGAAAATAGTTATATCTATTTCAACATACCTAGGTTTGTTGCATGAAGATCCTATTTTGGATGAAATCATGACATAAATTGAAATTCCATTTAGCACATTCCATATGTGCTAAGTTGGAAACCCTTTTCAAAAGCAATATCACACACAAAATTGCATTTTTGAAAATCAATAAATATAATTGAATTCCATTTAACATATCTAAATTTGTTAAGTGGAACTACCCTTTTAAAAAAAAATCACCTAAAATAAAATCAAAGCACATTTGAATTCCATTTGACACCCAAATTTATCAAATGAGAATTCCCCTTTTCAAAATCAAGACAAATTGGACTACTTAACATACCCACACTTGCTAAGTAGAGTTCCCTTTCAAAAAAAAAAATCAAAACACATTTGAATTCCATTTGACATACCCAAATTTATCAAATGAAAATTTCCTTTTCAAAATCAAAACAAATTGGACTACTTAACATACCCACATTTGTTAAAGAGTTCCCTTTTCAAAATCATAAACAAATAAAACACACTTGACAAACCCAAATTTGTCAAATGAGAGTTCCATTTTTCAAAATTAAAATAAATTGTACTCTATTTAACATACCATATTTGTTAAATAGAAGTTTCCTCTTTCAAAACAAAACAAAACAAATTCTTCAAACACATTTGAACCTTACTTAACATACCTAAATTTATTAAGCAAATGTCTCATTTTTTCAAATCAAGTCAAAATACATCAACACATTTGGGCCTTACTTAGCATACCTAAATTTGCTAAGGAAGGACCCATTTAAAACAAATTAAATACATGACACACATCATTGCAAATAAACAAAAAATGCTTCCAAATATTTTCAAACATGCATGAATCTCACTTAGCATACCCAAATTTGCTAAGTGAAGATTTCAAAATCAAATTTTCAAACACGAGATAAAATAAAACAAATTCATCTCCAAAGTCTCTCTAAATGAATGAACCCCATCCAACATACCCAACTTTGTTGGATATGGGTTCCAAATCAAGATCAAATTCTATGGCAAAGTCTCTCCTCACATTCTAAAATCTCCCAATGAACCCGCTTAACATACCTAAATTTGTTAAGTGTGAGTTCAAATTCCAAATCAATATCAAGATTAATATTTGAAGACAAATATTAAATAAGGGATTCGATTATGTTTCAACAAATACGAGGTATTAGCATGGTTAATTTCTTCTCCATCCTTAGTTTAGTTACTATGGCTCCTAGTAAGTTCATCTTCTCTTTCCCATCGGTGTGGATTTGGCCTTGATCGGCACCCACCACCACCAAACTGCAGCCATGGCTTTGATGTCGCGAGTTACTTGTGAGCAGCCCTCATGAATGCTAGAGAGGAGGGTGGACAAAAGCCACCTTCACTTAGACTTGCGGTCAGTCAGTTTTCCTCTCTAAAGGGAAGGCAGAGGTCCCTAGCGATCGGTTCCAATTCCTTCTATGCCAACTTAGTGTGTCGGTGTCGGTGGTTCCCGGGCAATTCAATTTATTGTTGTCCTTATTGCAGGTGTGAGCTAGCACCCCCGATTTCCCCACTTTGAAGAAGAAAGTTGTTTTGGCTTAGATAGTCTCCTCTACCTTTGAGGTGGGTTCTAGCTCTCGCTCATGGTGGCCCACACTGACATTGTAATAAAACAAGATCAAGTGGCACCTTGGCGAAGTAGGGAGATTGATGTTGCCTCCCATGTTGTTGAGAGGGTTCTCCCATGAGATCTCTCCGCTCTTGAGAGGTAGTTCCACCCTCTCACTTAGATGGAGAGGAGGATTATAGGATGATTGTTGCCAGCCTCCACCACCGGCACACTTTGGCATCTAGGACGGAAGAAGCCCATGTCGATCTTTGACGCTTCTTGCTGTCAGAGCCTACGGATGCTGAGTGCAGTGCATTATTTGATTAGAGGTCCATAATCCCCAAGAGCATCATGATCGATCCATAGTGAGAGAGTCACCAGGCTGAGTAAACTAAATCAACAAGAAGGAAAAGAGGAGGTATGTCAGGCAATGCCTCCTCTTGTTGATTTTGGATCGGGCTTCTGTGTTGATCACATAAAGACATAGTATTCAGCACAACTAGCTATAGGAGGAGGGTTTTAGCGAGAGGCATTTAATGTCTCCACAGTCCACACCGCTCCCTTTCGTCCACAACCACTGCTCCATTTCCGTCCATGCACCTATTCAAGTTCCAGCTTCCATAGTTCCCACCAAGATCCGAAGTCACATGCAGGAGAGGACATCCCCATGGTGATCTCTGACTAAGGATCCCATCCATCTAACTAACTTTGAGGTCTCCCATTCGACCTCCCATCTCAAGCGTGGTAAAGAGGGAACCCAAAAGTATCATGATTGTGCTACCCGTAACAATCAATAGTAATGGAGGAAGGAGGGATACTACGTCTCCATGGCGTTGATCCTCCTAGCGAGCATCCCATCAATAGTGTCCATATATAGAGTTAAATGAGCACAGTCTTACGGTTAGCCATCGGTGGGTGTTTGTACTAGTCAGGCAGTAGGAAGCTTCTTTAGATGACATCTTAGAATACTACTTTGCTAAGAAGAAACAACTTCTTGGGAGTGATCATTGAGCAAGAAGAGGGTAGAGCCTTCACCTCGATGAGGATGATCTATTTGAGGACTCGGCATAAGTCCACATGGTCGATAGGTGATCCCTCTAGAGATCATCGAGTTAGGAAGGTTTCATGATCGAGAAAGGAGACACCTCTCACTCGACCTAGCACCTCCCAGCCTTAGATAGAAGGATTAGTAGATCACTGGATGGAAAGGAGGGTTGAATATTTATTAGCGCGCCCTAGCACTTCAAAACCAAACTCCAACATCATAACCCCCCATGGAGAGTGGCACGAGCTTTTGCACATCTTGTAACCTCCCAAGAGTACTTCTCCCATGGATTAAGATAGTGGTAGCTTACGTGGAAGGTCATTGATAGTACCTGCATGAAAAGGACATCAAATAGATGGTGGAATAGCAAGTGAGGGAAACATTGGCACAAGCCCAAGATACGATCCATTCCAAAGGGTAGACCCTACTAAGAAGAATTTGACACGCTCAAGCACCCCAAAGGGTTTGTGCCACCTTGTTTCGTGATTTTGATGGCGTGGAAACTTGCGGCATCATATGACACATTTTAGAGCTCTAACACTGGTGGCCATGCACTTTCGCTTGTTAGCAGGGGGTTGTATTAGTATTCAACTGCCCAATGATTCAAGAAGACTTTTACTAAGTTGGAGCAGCTCTTCATTAAGATATTTCTGGAGCCCAACAAAAGGTAATCGGTGGGTGACCTCATTGTAGCTAAACAAAACCCCAATGAGTCCCTTCTTGATTACATTCTCAAGTGGCATAACCCGAGTATGAAATATGAATCACAGAATAGTATGCCATCAAAATTCTTCTCAAAATATCCATGGCCTAGTTGCTTCCATGCTCAAGGGCTTCATAATCAAAATTTTGAAAAATTAATCAACAAAATGGCTAGTCCACAAGAGGAAATCAAGCTTATCTTTCCAAGACCAATCCCAAGCCCAAGCCAGAAAGTATTTGAGAAGAGGCCGAGATAGTTGTGTCAAGAGACAAGGGAAGCTAGCTATAGTTCGCTTTGAGAAACCACGAGCTCATCAACTACCTTTGCCACCTCCTCTTCCACCTCATTGGCCATCATACGGCCACCACATCTACCACCATCACGCCTCCAGTACACTCAGCTAGATTCATACCCACCGCTAGGTAGCTATTACTCGCATACTCTTCTAAACAAGTTAAACAAGCCCTATTCATTTAAGAGGGAGGTAGTCAAAGATCTTTAAGAATCTCTTAAAGAAGCTTGATTTTAGCTACGGAGCTGAGAGGTCGGATGAAGTGGGCGTGATGATCCTAACTTTTGCCCCTTCCACGCATATTAGACAATGTCTTAGAAGATTGCATCACTTTCAAGGATTGACTTGAGTGCTACAATCGATGCCATAATTATCCCTAAAGTTTACTTGTTAGAACAACCATATAGTTTTATTAGAGCAATCCTTGGGGATACACATGATCCTCTTAAGATAAAGAAGGTTGGGATCTTTTCTTATCCCGAACTTTTAAAAGATCATTTCTAAGATCGAAACTTTCCTTGCAAGTACTTGAGGCAGCTCAACCTCCAACATCAAAGATGATTTGCAAGTTGCCAAAGTCAACTGGGAGGGTAGTAAGCAGCAGTAGCCCACACTTGCCCGGGATAGCCAAGTAGCACAACCACCGTCCCCACCAATATTCCTTCTACCATTGTACTTACCACTACTTCATCCAGCTCTTCTTATACTAGCGTAAATATTGTAACTATTGGGACGACCTTCGCGCTTTTACTTGATTTCTATCATGTACCTCCACTAGAAAGAAATAAATGAAGAAAGTGATTGCGCTTATATCTTCTCTACTATTGATAGTCTTGATGATCTTGTTTCAATTGAAAGCTCTCCAAATCTAAATAATAATAATAATAACACAAATATTTTGGATCCTTTCTCTTATGATTCAAAATCATACTTTCCTTTTCTAAATAAATCGGGTTCACCCATTGAGATTGACTTGGAGTCAACTGACTCCAAGGGTCCCATAGAAGATGTAGGTATGTCATGAGTAGGTAGAACTTTCCACCAACGCCACATGGAGTCACTAAAGTGACCTACGTGAAAAGTTCTACCTCTTAGAGTATCACCTCATAGGATGCTTCACCTATGGATATGCTTATGAGGACCAAACCATAGTTGATTACAATGTCCTAGTTTACCTTAAAAGTAGTCATTGAGTTAAGCACATACAACGCCTTGTCTTATCCAAAGAGATGAGAAAATCTTTAATCAAAGCCCTACTTGATCACGAGATATGCTTAGCTCGACCACATCAAGAGGAGGCATGCCATTCGATGGACATCTTAGGAGTTACATTCTGATGAAGAACTACTTCTAGAGATGATGGCATAAATGTCCCCTTGACATCATAGTGAATATGGATAGATTCAAGTTATCCAGTGATGGTTGATCCAAGTGCATCAATCAATATTATAAGCTTAAGAACCCCTTCCCTACTTGAGGATTGACATCTCCAAACTCCAAAAGAAAGGATGATGTTGAGAGGAACAAGGCGAGAGGGCCTTAGGTTTCATAGTGTTGCCTTTGGAGATAGATGATTGGAAGATGCAAGTCTCACATTATAGACACATATACCTCTTTTAATGCTTTGCTTAGAGATTGTGGATACATAAAACAACATGGTCCCATTCTCTCTACATCGTATGAAGTTTGTGAGAGGTGGGATTCTACTTTATCAAAGGAGATCTCAAGTCATTTACAATTCACGAGGTGATATATGAAGATGCGGCCTACTACCTCCATTAAAATCAACAAGTCTGTTTTCAACATGGCCAAAGTGCAAAAAATAAAAGAAAAGAAAAAGAAAGAGAAAAAAAGAAGATGAAAAATAAAGTAAAAGGAGCGAGAAATAGACTTGAGGAGGAAGTGGAACCCAAAATTAGATTCCACCCACGCTCATTACTCCATTCAACACATGAGTAAGATGACCCGACTTCCACGAGATAAAGGAAGAGACCGGGCCGGGAGGCCCTAGTGAAACCTTGGCCACCCAATATAAGGTATATCCCACCCACCATAAGTACACTTGCTATCCATGTAGACTTAGAATCTAGTTCAAAGGATGAGTCTTATATGATTATCTCACCGCCTCCAAAGAAATTATTTTGGAGGTAACATTTGAGCCGAGATGAAGACTAGCTTTCAAAGTAAAGCATGAATGTATCCAAGTCTATATGTAAACAGTGGGCTTGGGAACCTTAGATCTAACCCCACTTTTCTCACAAAAGTTGAGGGTTTGGTAGTTGAAGCCCCTAAGTCATCCATAGATGTGAAGACTCGAGTTTCTTTTAGAGCATCATCCTCAAGTCTAGAAGTTGATATAGAACTTGAGGATGATTCATATAAAGATTTAAAAGAATTACCTTTTGATTGGTACTCATCGTATGTCTTAAATTTAGTAAAGAAAGGATTGATTCCACATGCTTGGTCTAAACAAAGTTAGATTACTTCAAGAGGTTATGGGACAATAAATGCAAACATTCTCAATTATGACCGTGATTAGGATTTGGTAAGTGTCGATGATGATGATTATTGCTTAATCATCACCAATCATTTATAATATAATAGGTTTTTTTCAAATCACATTAACTCATATGAGGAGGTGTGCTTAGAAACTTCATATGGCCAAGATGATTTTGAATTCAAAGATGCACTTCCATAATTTGAAGAAGAGATCAAGTAAACCATTAATGAGCTCAAGCAAATCAATTTAGGGACTAGATAATTCATGCCTGACATACATCAGTCTTTGTTGAATGAAATTGAAAGCAATGACTTAGTTAGGCTGTTGATTGAGTTAAGGGCCGCATGGAGTTATGAAGAGATGCCAAGTTTATCTCCGATGTAGCGGTCCACAAACTAGTAATATAGCCCAGTGCAAACCCTATTAAGCAAGCTCCTAGGCATATGATTAGACATTGAACAGTATGTCATTTTTGAAGTCAAGGAATTGATCATTGTTGGCTTCATCGTGGAAGAAAAATACCATACCGGTTGGCGGTCATCCTAGTTAAGAAGAAGAATGATCAAATTTGCATATGCATTAATTTTAGGGACTTAAACTAGGCATGTCCAAAAGACGAATTTTCACTATCGATATCGATTGATAGTGAACATTACCTCATCTCACAGTTTTCTCTTTCATGGATGGCTCATTTGGATACAATTAAATAAAGATGGCCCCTATAGATGAGAAAAACACTATTTTTTGAACCCGATCAAATTTTATTGTTATAAGGACGCGCCTTTCGCCTTAAAATATCGGTGCTACATACCGGTGGGCCATGACTAGAATCTTGACGAACTCATTCATCATCATGTCAATGCTATGGATGATCTTGTAGTCAAAAGTAAAGAAAAGGAAGACCATCTCTTTGACTTGAGAGTATTTTTCAAATAATTAAGGCAATTTAACTTCAAAATGAACCCCCCCAAGTGTGCATTGAGTAACTTCGTGAAAGTACCTTGGGTTCATTGTCCGACACCGGGAATTGAGATCAATCCGTGAAGATCAAGGCGATCTTAGAAATGCCACCCCTAAAAGTCTAACTCAACTCGGATCATTTCAAGGGCAATTGGAATATCTAAGATGCTTCATATCCAACATATCGTGAAGGTGTAAGCCATTTTCAGCACTTGTCAAAAGGATGCTAAGTTCAAGTGGGATGGTAAGTGTCGCATATCTTTGAAGACTTCAAGCACTACCTCATGATACCTCGGTTCTAGCAGCCCTATCCCGCAAGCCACTCATTCTCTACACTATTATGTTAAACGACTCCCTTTGTGCTTTGTTGGGCCAAGCTAATGACGAAGAAAGGAGAACACTCTCTACTACCTCAAACGTCTAATCCCGCTAAAACAAATTATTCACCCATTGAGAAGCATTGCCTAGCTTTAATCTTTGCATCCCAAAAGCTCTTGCATTACATGCTTTCTCATAAAATAAATTTGATCTCTAGGATTAACCCACTATAATATCTTATGGCACGGTCAATGCTATCCAAACGGTTGGCATGTTGGTCCATAATTTTGTCACAATTTGACATTACTTTGATGCCCCTCCATGCGGTGAAAGGACAAGCACTGGATTACTTATCAGACACCCACTTCCTGACTCTCTTGATGACCTCCCAAATGAACAAATCATGAACCTAGGAACACTAGCATTCATCATTGGAGATGTACTTTGATGGTGTGGCTTCCTCAAAGAGGAGAAGAACCATAATCTACTCTTCCGTGAAAGCAGGGTAGGAATAGTTCTTCTAACTCCAAACTATGACCATCTCTCTAACCCTTACATTAACAAAGAAGATGAGTATGAGGCTTTGATTGCGATCTGAGCTAGGAGTTATGCTATGCATCTAGAATATCAACATCTATGGGGATTCTTAGCTAGTCATCAACCAAATCATTGGGTCCTACAAGGTTCTTAAGCCCAAGCTCCATCACTAACACAAGTACACCATGGAGTTGTTGGCCCCAATCCCAAAAGTTACTATTTATAAGATTCCTTTAGGAAAAAACATCATAGCAGATGCTTTAGCAAAACTTGCTAAGGAGTTTGCATGTCCAAGATGAGATGATATCAATAAGGGTCCAAAATAGATAGGTCTTATCCTTTATTGATACCGAGCTCATCGAAGATACTCTCTTGAAGGGGAGGAAGTCATTGCCAAAAGGATGAAGAGCTACAATGGAGGCAACCATTCATAGATTACCTAAATAGAGGCAAACTACATTAAGGGAAGTCACTAACACATCAAATGAAATAGAGAGCCCTTTCCTATGCACTCATCAATGACACCTTGTCTTGGTATTCTTTCGATCATATGTTGTTATGTTGTTTAGACGAACATGAAGCCCATAAGATCGGATCGAGGTACACTCAAGTCTATGCGAGCTCATTAATTTGGTCCAAAAATAAAAGCCAAGACCAAGAGACTAGGATACTACGCCATCGATGATCACAGATTGCATGGACATAGCTAGGAGATGCCACCAATGTCGATACATGGTATGGTCTTACACCAACCACCCAACATTTTAGACCTAACATTGGTCTCATGCATATTCAGTGTTGGGGTATGACATAGTGGGTCCGATTGACCCTCCTTCTTCTAAAGGTCATCGGTTTATCCTAGCTCGACTATTTTTCTAAGTGGGCGGCGATCCCACTTAGAGAGATCATAGCTGATGTGCTTAAGTTTTTTAGGAACCATATCGTATATTGGTTCAAGGTGCCTCTAATTATATCTGATATTGGTATTACATTTAGGAGCACCTAGATCAATAACTTTGTCCAAAGACACAACATAAATTAGAGATACTCTATCATCTACTACCCAAGGGCAAATAGTTTGGCGAAGCTTTCAACAAAACTCTCATCCATATATTGAACAAAACACTCGATGATAATAAGTGATAGTGGCATGAGAAGTTAGTTGAAGCCTTTGCGCATACCACACCACATACATAACTCTAATGCACACCAATAGGGTCCACAATATAATAAACTAAATTAAATCGATTAAATTAAAATTAAATTAATTTTGACTACTCTTAAGTTGATGTGAGATCTCTATGGCACTCTCATAGTAGTCACCCTAGGTAGGGTTCGATTTATTGTGCATCCAACATCACCCTAGCGCCTTTCCCTACTTTGTAAGATATAAGTCTGCACGCTTTCTCCTTAGCACAACCGTTGCACATGAAAGGATACACTTAGTCGATTACCCTACATGATAGGTGGACTACCCCTTTGGACATGTAAATATAAGACAGATAAGGCTCTCATGGCTCCTTCTTAGTGGGTCCACCGCAGATTGACAGGTCCATAATAAATCAAATTCAAAACCAACCTCTTCTGGAGTCAAATCAAATATATCCAAGAAACCAAACTTCTCCCCAACGAGGCAAATAAAATTAGCCTCCTAATGGAGCCTAGATGAAAATCTAACAAATTCAACTAGGCTTATATCCCCGGATATGCCCTCAATTAAACTAACCTCTGTAGAGTCTAATCAAACAAATCAAAGAAATCAAATCAAACTCTTATCCCTAGTGGATAGCCCAAACCGCTTCTAGTGGAAGGTTCACATTTCCAATCCATAGCAGATTATCCATATCCCTAGCAGATATGCCTCCACATCATTAAGATAAAACAAATTGGAATTAATTGATCATAATCCTCGATGGATTATAGATTATTATCCCAAACAAATACATACCCAAATAAATCAATTTCATAATCAAACTCAAATCCATATCCCCAAAGTGGATAGCTTGAACCTACTTCCCAAATGGAAGGTTAATGAACTCAATCTTTAGCATTCCTTCGCTCTCTTATGCCCTTGGCATAAAAGAGATGCATTGCACTAAGATCGTGATTCTATCTACCTTTGGGTATATGTATAGATCATTTCGTAGTGCTTGTAATCTTCTAGATATTGTTGATCATCTAGGTCAACGCCAATATGTGAGGTGTGTCTTGGGTTATACCACGGATATTGGTGGTCCTTTTGACCTCACTTTGGAGTGAGTTCTCAAGCTACTCATCTTAGACTTAAGTGCCTTCTAAACTCTAAGACTTTCTTAATCATAAGACACTTTAGTGATTAGGTGAACACTTAACCTAATCCTGAGACTTAGAAGGGTTAATTATAGGATTGGGTTATGCCTTAGGATTAGGATAATCCTCCTACCCCATAACCCAAATCCAATTCAGATTCACCCTATCAAACCTATAATCAAACTCAATGTCAAATCCAAATCAAAATCCAAATTCAAATCCCAAGCTAAATGATTGAATCCCATGATCAAATCCAAACTTGAAATCTTTTAAGTCATGTGAATCAACCTTCATGAACTTAGCCAAAGTCCCATCCAAACCAATCCAAAATTAATTAATTTTTTATAATCAATTTATATCTTCAATTATCTTCCCAAATATACAATCAAATCTATAATCAAATAATCAAAACTAAATCAAAATCCAAACCTAAGCTATATGAACCAACCCCATGAACTTAGCCAAGTTCTTTCATTCCAAGACCCAAATTCAATTGATTTTCTCATAAATCAATTATACCTTTAATCATCATTCTAAATATAAATGAAATCAACAATCATCAAGCCAAATCAAAATTAACCCAAGTCAAACCCAACTTAGCCCATTTAACGTGAAATTTTCAAGTGGACCAAAACCCACTTGGCACCCTCCTAATGGTCCACCTAAGCATCAATGACATTGCCCAACCGATCTAAGAGGTGGTTGGGTTGGCTATGACTCATGGGGAGGTAAATTCACTTCACTCTCCCATTGGAGCATTTAAAACCCATAAGATACCCACTAATCCCTCTTGGCGCCACCTCCCAAGCCTTGACCAACCAAACCAAGTCACCTAGGATGATTCCCTATCATTCCCACCACCCCAAGCCATAGGACATCCACTAGGAGCCAAAACCACCATTAGTGGTGATTTTCATCCACCACCAAGCATAAGAGAAAGAGAGGCCTCAAAGAACTCATTATGCCATTGCACACACTCAGTGAGCTTCTCCAAGCAACCCCCTTTCCCACTTCCTTCGGAAGAACACCAAAATCTAGTAGATTTTGACGGCCATTGGTGGATGATCAAGTATTCCAAGGGAGGCAAGGGTCTAGATTCATCCCAAGGCTTCTTCTCACATCTAGGTGTTTGATCGGATCAACACCCTTCCCTGAGATAATTTTCAAATCTATTGCCCATAGGTTCTTTTGTTTGTGACAATGTTTGCTCAATTCTAAGAATTTCCCTTAGATATCCCTTGCATATTTTATTTTGAACAATCCTAATGAAAAATAGAAGTTCTCGGCAAGAATCATGAAATAGAGCACGAAATGGACTCTTGACATCCATTTTGCATTTCTTTTGGTTTGGTCCGGTCGGGTTAGGAAGCAGACAGCGTCATCGATCCCTTTTAATAGGGATGGATGGCTAAGATTACTTAATTTTGCCTCTAGATCGCATGATTCACGGATCATCTAAAATCGATTGATCTAAAATTTTACAGTTGAAATTGAAGTTAAAATAGACCAACCATAAAAATTTCAAGTCAAAAGGATTTTGGATTGAGAGCCATTGAATTTTGAAGCTCAAATAATCTATTTTAGTAGAATAAATTAATAGACTTCATAAAAATTGTAAAAATTATTTAAAATGGTTGAAACTTTGAAAAATTATAACAAATCATAGAAAAATCATAAAAATGTAAATAAATATTTATTCAAGGTATTTTTAAGAGAATTTATTAAAAATATTTTAATTAATTTTGAGCAATAAATATGGCTTAATTAAGATTTAAATATAAAATTAATTATCATAATTACTCTTTAATTACTTAAGTAATTAACCCCAAAGATTATGTGTTAATTCAATGGGATGACCTCGCCTCCCATAATTTTATTCGATTTATTGCTTAATTAATTAGGAAAATTAACTAATTAGGAACTAATTAATCTTTTAAATTAATTAATTAATTAATCTCATGAATAATAATAAATTAATTAAGCTTAATTATTGTTTAATAGTGAATGAGCCCAAAGGATAAGATTCCTCCTTAGTATATTTCCTTAGGTTTACTTTATTAATTAAATTAATCAAGGCTTAATCAATTAATCAAAATTGAAATTATAATCACGGAATCTTAATTACGCAACCTAAGGAAATTCTAAGGAGATTATAGTTAACCCACATGTGTGGGGAATTATAAGAGTACTTAATTAAGTTTTTTAACTTAATTAATTAATTCGAGCCAATTGCATTCTCCTTTCATTTCTTAAGATCATTTCTTATTTAATTTTTTGTATGTTCATATCATTTTGGCTCATAATATTTGAGTAATTATGTTAAGGTAACATAAAAAAAAGTTAATTAATGGATTTAATGCATATTTCAATCTAATTGACTCATAAAATCAATCTAATCATATTTCATTAAATTAATTTAATTAACAAATATAATGAGTTAGATCGAAATCTGTTCTCACATCCTTAAATCAAATCAAAGCATGGGAATAAAAATGACATCAAATAAGCTTTGGTTTATCATAAATGATTTTTATTTGATATGATTGTCCTTTGGAATTAATTTCATATGTTTATATTTATTTATTTCTTTCCAATCATGTTAAATGTTGTATATCATTTGAAATCATGCATTCATCTGTTCAAAGTTAAATTAAATCAAATAGTTTTCCTTTATGTTAAACTTGCATGTGTTGGATTAATTTATAATATATTATTATCACTAATAAATTCAAATTAATTTTCAAAATTCATAAATCAATTACATTGGTTAGAGTGATAGTAGGTTTTTACTTATAACCTAAGTATGTGAAATAGAGCTTTATTTTCTTTAATTTATATGTAGTTTTAGCATGTATTTGAATGTTAATAAGTACATAGTCCGGACATCTCAAAATACTAGGCTTTAGTTAGCTTTAAAGAGGTCATTTGATTACCTCACTTCCCCAATTTAATAATGACACGCATTACTTATTTGATTTCATTTACGTGTGTTCCTACATTAGAATCGATGAAATTTCATTTCACATACATAAATGTTCTAATCAAATAAAATGTAATTTTTTCATGATTTTCTTTCTCTTATTTACATATACATTCATGTGTAGTGAGATAGCAAAGTATATAGTCTATACATTCCTGAATATGAGGCTTTAACTAGTCCCAAGGAGGTCATTTGATTACCTCCCACGGTTTAATAAAGGCATGTACTTGCTTATTTCTCTTACATGTGTATGTATGTGTGCTAAAGGATAAAAATCTCTCTTCTCTACTAAAATACATGCATTCATAATCATTTGATTGAATTAATTAGCCATATGATTTAGGGTCTCTTTACTTATATTTTACATACAAATTTACATATGTTTGAATGCAAATTGGTATATAGTTTGGACATCCAGGAATACGAGGCTTTTAGCCCCAAGGAGGTAATTTGATTACCTCACTTCCCGGTTAAATAATGACACGCACTGCTTAATTTCATTCTTATATCTTTTGTATAAGAATTTGGATAAAGATCTAAATTAACATGATTAAATAATTCAATCAAATTAAAAATATAAACTTCAAATATGCACATCTACATTCATCATTTAAGTGTGCTAATATATGTTGTATGTTTAAATACACTTAAGATTAAATCATATGCATGTTATATGATGGAAATGAATGAATGATTTAACATGTATCATGTGATAGTAATCTAATTAGATTAACCATAAGATGCCTTTCATATTGAATGGGAATATTTAAAGTGGACATAAACTTAGGATTAATCTAGAATGTGTAATAAGCCCTTCACTAAAGAGAACTAAGTCAAATTAACATGCTTTAGAAAGTGGCTTAAGGTAGGGATGAAAGAGGAAAATCCTCTTTTCTTCTCTTTATAACACTTAGTTGCTAATTATAATTATATGAAACTAAAGAAAACACAAATTAAAATTTTCAAATTAATTAAATAACTTCAAGTGAAACCAACCTTTCATATTAAATTAAATCTTTCTATACTTAGAGAACTACAACTACTAATAAGTAAGACATACCACACAAGCCTTGACACACATATTAGAGCTAAGTCACTACTTCTAGCATTATGTTAGGGCTTCAGTTTGATGTATATTTTGTTTTATGATATAATATTTTAGACTAGATATTAGGATGTATGCATCGTAGATTGGATGATAGGCGTGATTAGCCTATTCATATTTTTTTGCAAGAGATTATGCTTAAAGAGGCCACTTAAAAATAAATATAAATGCTTTATTTATAGGTTGCTTAAGCCCCTAAGCATAATTCAAGTTAGAACATGTGAGCTTGGTTACCCATGTGCGGGTGCTAAGTCCCTAATTATGGTATATATGGGATTGTATGTATGTTTAGCTAACCTCTGTTTTGTAGGTGTAGTTAGATTTACTTTTTCTATTCTTAATATAATTTTGCAATTAGGAATTAGAATTAGTACTATGAGGGATTAAGATGAGTGGCTAGAAGGCTTTGTCCTGGGAGGCCCTATGATGCCTTTGAAGCAAGCCCATCCAAATCAAAGGAGGAAGATACATAAAGACATGAAGACCCACATATCATTTTATAAGTTGTAATTATTATTTTGTAATTCTAGGTTGTATAAGGGTAGAGCTCGGTTATCTATCTTTTCTTTTTTTGGGTTGTAATGGTAATCGCGTGGCCTTTTGTTCTTTCATGATAGTTATAAAAATTTATTGATTATTTGTTTAGAATGTGCACCATAAATGGCATGCTTTTCTTAGTTTCTTAAATGTTTTATGTTTGATTGCATGGCTTGGATGTGATTAGGCTCTTAGGAAAAAATAAATCATTTACTCAACTACAACTCATAACTAAAATCTTCTACAACTCATAACCTCACCATAAAGCCTAGGCATTAAATTAAATAAATAAAATATTGAGCAACCCCTTAGTTTAATGTTGTATGTTTCATCATGCATGCATCTTGAATCACTCTTGCAAAATGAGGGCCTCCATCCGCATAGGGACACCCAGGAGAACAACCCCTCTCACAGAGCTTCACCCTCTTTCTCTCTTAATTTGGCTAACAACTCTACTTCATCATGCATTTAGGCATATAAAAATTCCAAAGCATCAAAATGAAGTGTCAAAAATCAAGTAAAATTTGAAAAAGATTTGTATTTGTATATTAAGTCATTACCCCATTCATGCTCTAGTCTCTGAGTGGGTTTAAGGACTTTAGTCTCTTTCTAAATTAATAATAGCCTAACTATCTTGCAAATCATATGACCATACTACATGGATTGAAAGCGTAGGAGGAGTTAGTGCGTGCCACTCAGACGGTTGTAAGCAGTCAGTAGTTTATCTCTCTTATGGAGGTAAATTATATACCCATCTTTGCTTAGACTTTGGTCATGCTTTGGCTTTAAAAGGTTCCTAGATCTAGGATCCGAGGTTGCTATTTCTTTTGGACTACTAGCATAAATCTTCACCTCTTAGGCATTTTCACGACCTTGTGTTGGTGGATTATAAGCCCTACTAATCTAATGAAATTTCAACTCAAACAAAATAAATCTCTTCAACTCCAAATATGTAAAGCCTAATTACTTGATAGATTGAAATACTTACTAGGCTTATCATGAGCATTCCCTACTCATCTTAGTTGGCTTCCAAATTAAGTCTCTCCAATTGGTCTATCCCATTTAATTTTCCAAACATAACCATTCCTTTGATAGTCTTAACCTTGAAATCTTTGGAGACCCTAATTGTCTACTTTAATCGAGTATTCTAAAGAATTATCATTCCTTATGATGTAATTAACTATGGAGGCTTGCTTCCATAGGAAACTTAACAAATCGACTTAAAATAAAACCGGTTTACTTTTTTCATGTAAAGTAGGGAAAAATCTCATACATTTGAAGACTTATCATGCCTTAGAGTAATTATTAAGTGATTAGGTCCATTATAGGGTGGTGATTTCTATCTTTCAAGATAGTGCATCATTCCTTAATGCCATACTCGATCACTTCAATAAGTACCCCTAAGATCTGTGGTGTCCCACATCCAAAAAATAAACACCATAAATGCGTAGCTTAAATTCTAATAGTATAATATTATAGAAATGCCTAAGAGATGAGGATTGATTCTTATAACATAAGAGAAACAAGAACCCTTAGACTATATTTGACATTGCTTCTAGTTTAGGCCAAAGCTCAACTTAATCTAATAAAGAAAATTTATGTTATATTAGTTTTTTTTCTTATAAGAGAAAGTGAACTTATCTTGTCCTTTTTAGACTTATATACCACACAGTAACGTTGCCTAACACACCCTATGCTTTTAAAATTATGGTTTGGTCTTCATGAAATGCAAATTAGTTTAGGTTGTTATTAATTTTAAAATAAATAAATAGCATAAGCTCACTCACTAAATATAGGATAATGAGTGGTGTGATATGTTCTAACTAATGCATCAATTAATAGATTTTACATATTTTTAGACACTTAATTTCATCTTTATGGGTTTGGGTATGCAACCATGGAAATAATAAGATGTAATTAGAAATGAGTCATAAGCTAAATTAGAAGAAAAGGAAGACTTTCCCAAAATGGTGATCTTCCCAAAACTTCGGATGCCCTTTATGTGCAATGGAAGAAGGGCCCAACTCAAGTAATGAAGAAATATGTGATCATGGTTCACATGTTCTAGAAGTTTCTAATTATTTTTATTGTTTATCCTTAGTACTTTAATTATGTGATGTTTTAAATTGATTATTTTATATTTGAGTTATTTAATTAAGTTGGATAGAAAAATAAATTTTATCTTAAGATCTTACTACATAAACCAAGCTTTCACATTAGTACAAAATCACAAAAAATATATTTATAAAATCATGTTGTTATAGTGCTAAACACATTGAATAAATTAAATTGATTAAAAAAGGAAAGGCCGGTGTGGTTGGGTTTCACTATACACTCTAGAAAAGAGAAACAAAATGGGTAACTATGCTTTGCCCTTATACATCTTGACTTAGAACTGAAGGTTTTGATGGATGGGGGGTCTTTATTTAGTTTCCTCTTTAGATCATCTCATTATTCAAGGACCACCTTAGGCTTCACAAAAGACAATTAGCTTGATTAAGAGTCAATTAAGTGGTTGGCTTAATTAGAGAATAATTGATGATTAGTTAAGTCAATCATGATTAATTAACTTAACTAAGATTTAATTAATGATTAGTTACATTCAAATTAACTAATTTTATTGAATGATTAATTTAATTATTAATTAATTAGGTTTGACATGATAATTTAATTAGATAATTAACTAAATCAAAATTTGATTAATAATTAAGTTTGATATGATCAATTTAATCAAATGATTTACCTAATTATGATTCAATTATTGATTAATTAAGTTTAATATAATTCCTTTTCTATTTTTTCGAATAAGTTTTGAATTTATTATGATTTATTAAAATTTGTTTGCATTTTATTTAATGAAATGAAATTAAATTAGTTTAAATTTAAATTTAATGATTTTATGTACTAATTAAGGATAAATAATTTAGTTATTATTATTTATTTATTTAAGTACATATGAAGATATTTTGAATTAATTAATATCATTTTATAATTTTGGGTATTTTTAGATTAATTATTTAATTAAATTACCTTTAAAGAGTTAAAATTTAAAAATTTTTTTGCTAATGACTCAAATGGCTTAATAAACTTATGGGATGTAAATATTGATGTGCTAAACATATTACAAAAAATTCCAAGTTGATTGAGCATGTATTTTTTAATTAAAGAAGTTTGATTTTTAGTAGTAGTCAAATTACTCTTAAAATATATGTAATTTAGGAATTTTAATTTTGTTAGATTCTTTTCCGGATGCTAAATCCGAGAGGTTAGTCATAATTTTTGGTTAACTTATTAGTTTTTATGAATTATTGAAGTTTTGAATTAATTAAATCAATTAATTAAAAGTTAATCCCTTATTAAACCCTAAATTGAGTGATTCAATGTTTTATTCAAATCGAGAGAGTGTAATCAATTTTCAAAATATCTATAATGCTAGCAAAAATATTTTGAACCAATTTGGTGTATTTTCAAAATTTTAAAATTATATATTAATTATTTTATCCAGATTGCCCTAATGTGTTTTAGAAATCACAACTTTAATTTAGAGTTCGATTGACTTTAAACATTGTTGGTAAGTAGATCTTGCATTAGGTTTTATCTTAAAATTGCAATCCATTGAATTTGTATTTTTAAGAGTAATTAAGAAATTATCATTTTTAATAAAACTCAAATTAAATACTTAGTAAAATTTGGATCTTTTGGACCATTGGATTCTCTCTAAAATCAAGATTCAAGAGAGGTTATTTGTATTTTTTTAACTCAATGGTTAATTTTTTTATAAATTTTAAAGTTTAATGTAATTGGGTTAATTAATAAAGATTTAATTATATTTCAAGTTGATGATTTTGTGATTTGAGTGATCCAAAAGGTTTTTTTATTCTTGTTGATTATTAAAGTGTTTTGAATCATTTTGATGAGTTTATATTTTTATATAATTTTTAATTAATTACTTATTTGGATTTCTCCATTATATAATATTTCAATTATCGCATAAAATTTTTAGCCCAATTAGATATAATGTTTGGGAGTAATTAAAGAAATTTGATTTTCAAATAAACTTAATTTACTCTCAAAATACTAAAATTTTAGAGTTTTTGGTTCATTAAATTCCTCTTTGGATGCGAGAATCCATAAAGGGGTTAATCACATTTTTTAGCTTAGTATTTTATTTTTATGCTTCTTTTAATGTTTAGGATTATTTTTAGTAATTTTTAAATTTCTTAAATCCCTAATTTCTTAGTAGCTAAACAAGACAATGATTTCGTACACCATATGATTGGGCAACATGGAATCTAAATGGCTTGGTGATAGAATGACTATTTAATTTGAACCATCCAATCAAAGATTGGATAGTCCGGATTACTTATGGGTTAAAGAGAATAAATTAAGCGATTAACATTCAACCAAATCACAATTATCCATTTCAAATACAAGGAATAGATCCATCTTTCCTTGTAATAATTGAGAGCCATCCACACTTTGGGATTAAAATACAATGATCTAAGCCATGATTTTGTGAGGAAACCATTGCAAACTAATCAAGAAATAAAATATAAGGGATCTATATGGTTGGATCCAAATGAGGCCCATATTCATTACACAAAGCATGACATCCTCATCGTAATTGATTTCTAGTGGCATCAACATGTCGAGTTTCCTTGAGTTTGTTCAAACCTCTTGTGAAGAGAGCTTAGGTTTCCTCCCCCAATTGCCTTGGACACCATCTTGTCGCCATTTGTTACCAAGTTCATTTGGTTTTCAACTTGTCAGTCGAGATACTGGGTAAGGGTCAATTTCACTCTTCTTTACACCGAGATTGTGTTAAGAATACTAGAGGGTTAAGAAGCTCATTTTTCATGGTTTTGAGTGTTGGTCATGAGCTTCAATTATGGGAGAGGTTGGTGGTGTTTGGTCAACTTGATTTTGCCACTTGAATTTATTGGTTAGCTAGATCAAGCCATCTTTAATACTCGAGGAGGAGGAATGGGAGATAATCTCTCCCATATGGTGGCCATGTGAAGGTGATATGGATTTTATCTTGTCTAGAATTTTGTTTGACTTTCGTGCTTCTTTCATTTCTTTTCCCTTCTAACCGAGTTGGTTGCATGATTTGTTAAGGCTTTTTTATTTTTATTTTTTGATTTGAGGATAGACTATTGTTGGGTAAGTTGAAGGGATTGATTAAAACCACAAATACGATGGAATTTATCTTTGTGTTTGACTAAATATTGATTTGATAATGTTCAAACAATCCATAATTCATCATAACACATGGTTAAATACGTTAGCATTAGGATTTGAAGTCCTTTCATTACATGGGTGAGCCTTATTCCAATTTGACTTGGACTTAATTTGGCTTTTGGCTTAAATTGGTTTAAGTGGGTTGGCTTGAGCTAATCAATCCCATGGGAATAAAATAATGTTTAAATAATATTTAATTATCTATTTAAGGCTTTTAAAATCAATTGATTTATGCTCAATTTAGTTTTAGCCGTGGTGGTCAAAATTAGGTTAATTTGTGTTTACTTGGTTTAATTTTCCAAATAGGTCAAATTAGACCAAATAAAAGATTGTATTAAGTTCAATCATATGTTTTAAAGTGATTTAGAGTGTTCAATTTAATTTAATTTCAATTAAATTTGATTTTAGCTCAATATAGTCCATTTGGTTGGGTTTAGTTATCTAATTAGCTAGACTAAATTTCAACTAGATTTAGATTCAAATTTGGTTTAGTTAGTATAATAATTTGATTTGATTTTGATTGGATTTGATTTGGGCAAAGTGGGGCCCACATTGGTAAATTTAAGTCAAATGACTTAATTAGCCAAATTAAATCCTAAATAAATTTAGATTTGTGTATAATTAAGCTTGAATAGTAATTATAAAATTTTAATTGATTTAATTAGATTTTATTTTAGTTTTGTTTGATTTGAATTATTTTGATTTAATAGGACCTAAATAGGTCAATTAGGTTAAATATTCAATTTAACTTGCTTAGAGTCCATTAAGTTTAGATTTTGGTTTATATAAGTTTTATTTTGAGTGTTGTTCAATTTTATTAAATATAAGGATGTGTGACTTCACTTAACCTATTTTGACTAGGTTAGGTCCGGTGGGGCACATTAGCTTGATTTAGGTCTAATCCTAGAATTAATTTTAGTTTAGTTTTATACTTGAATTTTTAAAAAATTTTATGCTAAGTTTTATTTATTTTAATTTTGATTTTGGTGTTCATTTAGCCATTGAGGAAGTGTCTTTAGTGCCTAAATGAGGAACTCGTTAGTATAGAATTGGAATCCTATGCATTAAGAAGAGGATGGGTGTTAGCATCATTCAAAAGTGAGGTCAACACCGTGAACTTTACTTCATCCAACCATATAAGATTCATACTTTCCTTTTCAATTTTTTGGTTCATATGGTGCAATAGAAATATGTCTAAGCATTAGAATATGTAAATAACCCCTAATCAAATTGTGCATCAATTTGGCTCCTACCATAGAAAAGCTTAGGCTTTTGGTCTAGCGAAAACCACCAAACTTAAAGGTGAATCAAATTTGGAATGGATGGGTTTCACCATCATGAGAACAAGTAATTTAGATTTCATGAGTGAAAGTTATAATTATTAGAAGTTTGGGTTCTAGAATTAGGATTGTTCATTGTCTTGTGTTACCTAGCCTTCTCAACTCTTCTAGCCATCTTAGGAGGCCCCATCTACTAATTTGGTCACCCCAAGTGGCCCCTCCATAGCCACATAAATTTCCAAGATTTTTTAACATTTTCTTTAATTTTTAGTGTCATTAGACCTAATATTTAAATTTTATGAAATTTTATTCTAAAGTATTTTCAAAGGTAAGAAACTTGTAAATTCATCATTTCTTCAAAAAAAAATTTATTTTAAAAATTAGTTTCTATTTAATTATTTATATAACTGATTGAAATAAAAAAGTTTTAAAATTCACGAGGAAGTGTAAAAATATTTTAAACTTACCATAAAACATTTAATTTTTAGTGCATAACTTATGATTTTCTAAGTAATAATTTTCTTGTTTAAAATTTATAATAATAAAATTGAAATCTAAAAGTTCTAAGAAATTTAAGGGAGGTCTTCAACATCTTTCTATACATCTCCAAATTTTATCATCTTTTTAGAATTTATGCAATTTAATAATTAATTAAAATTCAAAATTTAAATAATTTTATTTTTAAAATTATTTAATAATAACTAAAATTTTAGATAAATTATGAAAGATTTCTAAAGATTAGAGATACCTAACTTTTTATAAATTTAATTAAATCATTTACATACTTTTATTTTTTCTAAATTATAATATTATATTTTTAAAATTATTATTCTATCTTCGATGGGACCATAATCATGTGATGTTCCCATTTTTCTATGAAAGCATTTTCATTAAGAATAAAATGAAGTACAAAAGAGGTGGTAAAGCAAAATTGCAAAATGTCACCTTTAATATAAGGTATACCAACACCATGGAGGAATCTTTGAAGTTCATTGTCTATTGATGTTGAAAATGTTATGCTCACGAGAAAGCACACCCATTTTCATAAGGAAATCTGTAGGTTGGTTCCCTTCTCCTAGAATATGACTATTTTGTAAAGTCTATGCTTTCCAAAAAAAAAAAAAAAATCCTTGGTTTGCTTAAACACATATTTAAGATACCATGACACATTAGCTTCCTTCTTGATCAATTTCACAATATTGAAAGAATCTATCTCTAGCCAAAAATGATTCCCCTCACATATGTAGCTAGCTTCAATGCAATAATGCCAATGATTGACATGGCTGATGATGTTGCAAGGCGGGGTATAGAATAGTGAAGTATACATATTCCAAATGGATCTTTGAAAACTCCACCCGGACCAACGTAGGAGATAGAGTTTCTAAAGATGCCATTAACATTAATTTTAACCCAATTAAGATTAAGATCCAATTTACTCCATGTAACAATTTGCCACTTTGGTTCCTCCTTGAGTCGGGGCTGAATTCCCATTAAGTGCCTTGAAAGGCACTCCCTTAGTCATTATTTCTTTAATACATTTGGTATAATTAGTTTTTGTAGGTAGCATTTCATCCTGCGATCATATGAACAATGTGAGCCCAACCTCCATCATATGAGCCAACATATGATATGTAATCATATGGAATTTAAATCAACAATGCACCTCGAGAAAGAAAGGGGACCTAATGCAATTGGCTCACAATTATTGATTAATTAAGTTTAAGGGTTTAATTAAGTACTTTCATAACCATCCTACACATATAGGTTGGGTATAATTTCCTTTGAAGCCTCTTAGGTTATTGAACACCTAAGAATATAATTTTGCATAATTTAGTGCCATCCCGGATGAATGAATAGATGCTAAGGGTATTATAGTTCTAACATGTGGGTTAAGCTTAATTATAGTTGTGGGCTTCCATTTAGATAAACAATCAGTAAGACTACTATATCCATTAGATAGTATATAACATTGAACAACCTTCCCTAATGATTCCATAAAGTTAGGCAAAATTTGTAATTAAAAAAGAAATGAACAAGTCCTTCCTCTCTTTAGCACAAAGAGTACATTTAGGTGGCATTCATAGACCTTTAAACTTTAGAATGTTGGTGTTTGCAATATAATCCAATTTATTGGGATTTATTTGATACAATTTATTATTTTAAATAATAAAACTATTTTTATAATTAATTAAATACCTTTAAAATCTTATATAAAAATAAATACTTTATTAAAAAATAATCAAATAATTTAAAATTATTTCAAAATTTATAGATTTAATAATCATAATTTCTATATATTAAAGAAACTACAAGTTAATAATATCATTATTATTATGCAATTTTCACTTAAATATTCTCTTTAGTTTAAATCTTAAATTATTATTTTATTTTTTTGCGATAAATTCTAAGGAAAATTTTTATTAGAACTTTATCATTAGTATTCTTGCACCTACTTAATTATATCCATGCATTAGACTAGAAGCATGTAAATTATTACACTATCATAGTAGTCTCTCACTTGATTTATTTGATTTTAACTTTATTCTTTCATATGAGGTTACTTGTATAAATTGATCTTATTCACAATAATATATCCACATAGATGAATTACTTAAGTGAGTCAATCTAGTGGGGAACACAATCCAAGACTAGCTCACACATCATCCGGGATATTGATTATCTTTTGAGCTATTTTAATAGTTGCATCACCAAAATTATTCAATTTCTCTTACATTTCTTACCGGGCTTTTAATAGTAGTCAATTCATTTGTCTAAGTATCCTTATGTTAGTCTATTTCTCTGAAATAGTACTCCTCCTATCCCCATAGTCATTCCGTTTATTGAAAGGACTCTATATGCTAATCATTCTCATATAATCTAGTATGTTCATGGAACAAGTTGCACTTGTGATTGCACTAGTACCTTTTTTTTTAACATAGTTATTTTTGATCAATTTCAACTTATGTTTGATTAATATCACCCTTGATCAAATTTTTTTTACCAGTCATACCATTTTGATAAAGTCATTTTGCGACTTAGATATACCTTATGCTTTAATACTTTTGGTCCTAAGTATACACATGTACTTTATTCTATTTTTCTCCTCTTCTAAATAGATACTTTTATCAAGGATTTTACCTTGCACTCTAGTTATGTTAAATATTGTTTACTATATTCAAAATATTTCTATGCTTGAGTGTAAATACCTTGTTCAAATACTTGAATCCTAAACCCGATAGTTGGTAGTTTTAACAAATTTTAACATACAGTTGCATTTACAAGCCTACAAAGTAATGCTATCACTTTAGGATAGAATATATCTCAATAAACTCTAAGATTCTATTCTAATTATGGTGAATTGATTATTCTAATTATTATTAAAGAATTTTTTTATAGTTATAAAAATATTTTAAAAATAATCATATCTCATATAACATTTTAATTAGTTTAATTAGCCTAAAGCTAATCACATTAATTAATAAAAAGTGATAAACCTTAAGGTAATCATCAAGATCATATGAATCAACCCTAGGATATATTGAAACTTATGCATATTTAGATTTTATGATAGTTTATAACTATTTAGCCACTTAATATAGAGTGGATGCACAATTTATTGAAACACATAATAAGGTTACTTTGGGTGCAATTAGAATGCAAAATTGCTCATTATATTCTTTATGTTGTGTTGCACCACTTTATTATTTTATTGCTTTATTATGTTCTTCTATAGTGCATGACATATGATAATAACTTTTACTTTTATAGAAACCAAGCATCAACATCTATATGTTATAATATAATATTTTGTTTTATTTGTAATTGTACATTTTGGTTTATTGTGATAGATCCATTTAACTTTAAGATAATTTTTTTATCATAATTTTAAAATTATATGTACAATAAATTATAAGCAAGGTTTCTCAACCCAATAAAAGGTTCCCCATGGACAAGCATATAATTTGAACCATGAGAAAGGACCATAAATGAGGAAAACTAACATTTGTATTTGAATTATATGAGTTTATTAAGTAAAACTTGCCAACTTCTTTATTTTTATATTGGATATGTATAATCTAATTGTTCAACTTCAATGGCCGTTATCTATTCTCTTATAGCCATCATAGCATAGTAATTTTTATTTATTTATTATGTTTACTTGATGTTTTTACTTTCTTTTATAATATTATCACTTGAGCTATAAAAGAGTTTTTTTGTTAGACCCATATAATAAAATATTTTATGCCAAATTTAATAAAAATAATAAATCATCTTAAAATTAATTATGAAAGTATTTAAAAATTAAAGTTAGGTATCTCTTTAGCTAAATATTTTAGTTATTTATACTCTCTTACATCTCTTCAAAGGGGTATGAGATGGTGCTAGCTTATTATCAAAACTCCCAATTGCTAGGGCATTTTTTATATCATGGCTAAGTCAAGAATCTTTTAAAAGCCTTTCTCACTTAAAAGATAGATAACATGTATTATATATCATGTTCTTTTAAGTAGAGCCTTAATTAGACATGATTTAATTATATACCTAATAATTATTAGTGTGCTAAGAAGTGGCAACTGACCCAAACAATAATTTAAGTTCAAAGATGAATTACTTTGGTTGTATATAATTGTGATATCTAATTTTCTTTCTTTCTATAAGCAATTCTTTATCTATGTTGAAGTTTTATCTTTATAGAAATTATCTGTCTAGGAATTCTTTAATTTTTTTTCTTAGTGCATTGCTCATGAGATCAAATTTTAAAGATACAATTCATAGTTTCTAACAAATCATCTTGCATTTAGGCTAAGTCCATTAGCTTCCTAAGCTAAATAACTTTAAGCTTGCTAACTTGGAATAATGGATTCATGAAACTTAAATTAATATTATTTCTATCTTTTTTTTAAAATTCTTTTCTTATCCATTTAACACCTTGAGTCCATCATACACCTTCTTGTGTTTTAGGAAATTTGGTTATTATTATCTTGTATACTTTTTATATATTAGGATGTTATCTTACTTGGTTACACTAATTGACACCCAATATATAGACCATCAAGGTAATAATCAATGAATGATGAATCTTTATTAAACTTAATATAACTAAGTTAATATAAAGATATACTTCCACTCATTGATAATTTTTCATTGAGCTATCCTCGAGTGTAATTAACTAAAGGATGCCTAATCCCTATAGGAGATAAAGAAACACACAATCTTCTAATTCATTTTAATAAATTAATGATATATATTTGAATTTAGTTTTTCTTATAAAATTGATGAGATCAAAATCAATGTATATTGATTTTCATTAAATATTAAATCAATTGAGTCATATTTATGCATAACAAAAATATAAATTTTAATATATATAAGCACTACACTATTCATTAAAAAAAATTAAAATTTAATATTCAAACTATACAAGTTCATGTTAATGATATATTATATGGAGCCATAAATAATAAGTTATATATTTGAAATGAGTTTGATAGGGAGGTAACATGATTTTTCGAGTTCAAGTTAAAAAAATGACATTATTTATGCAAATTCATAAACATAAAAACTCTACTAAGAAATTTAATATGGAGGGTACATGAGTACAAATTCTCCCATAAGCTAGAATTCATAGCTAATTCAATGAAAGTTTGTGAATATAGAATTTTATCAATAAATGTTAAGATTACTACTATATCTTAATATTAATCAACCTAACATTATTTTCAATATTTGCTTAATTTCATGTTTTTTATCATATTCAAAAGAATTTCACATGAAGGCAATGAAATGAATTTTTGTGCAATGATTAGTATGAGTAATTTATATATTCTACCTTTGTAATTGTTCAAGATTTGACCTTATTGGTTATTTTAACTCTAATTTTGTTTAGTTTAATATTGATAGAATGATTACATGCAATATAAGTCAATTCATAGGACACTCCTTAGTCATATGATCTAATTAAAAGTATAATTTAGTCACACAATTCACTCTAAGGTGAAATGTATATCGTAGTGGCTATGTCACTCAAGTCTTTATGGCTCAAGCAAAAACCTCTTGATTTAAGAATTTTTTGAATAGAACTTAAAGCTACATAATGAATATATTTATGATAGGTTTATCAATTTAGGAGTCTTAAATATAACCATTAAAATTTTCTTATTATGAATTATATTTTTGTGTTGGTTGTGATATGTATCATATTATACAAATAATTTTAAGTAGTGGATAATTATACCATGAAGCACTAGACAATTACACCATATGACCCATATCATATTTATGAATTATATCAACCAAATTATATGGTAATGGATCTTTTTTTTTAAGTTCTTGATACTTAAAGTCCTTTCTCAAAGAAAATTTCTAACTAAAAATATAAAATGCCTTAGTTGTTAGTATTATGAGCATCAAGATCCCTAAATATTAATATGAAAGTCAAGCTTGAGTACCAATAATTTGCATCACTATGCTCGGATGCCAACTTTGGTTGTTTACTCATATGCTCTAAACCATGTGGGTAATGGGTTTATTTGTTATCTTGTTATTATCACATAATATGTGGTTTCTAAATACATAGTCTACTATCCACATTGATTTAGTTAACCAACATGAATTGATTGACTCCTTAAAATACTATATATAGATTTGGAGTGATCTTAATTTAACTTATCATCAAAGATTTGGAGTAATTTTAATGTTACTTCTTTAATATTTATAGTGGATATAAAATAGCTTTCCAAGAAGACTCTTAATATAAAGAGATGAAAGATGAAAATGCTTAATACTTCATTACATGTAAACATGTGAATACTTATGATTGTGATGCACTTGTTTAACCATTGATATCTCCATGTATTTATAGCTTCCTCATGTTTTAAAATCTATAAATATCCATGACATTGTATATTTACATAATTATAGTTTGGAATACGATTGAGGTTATTTTTTTAGAAAAATTATTTCCACCCTTCTTATGATGTGGAAGAGGTAGTTATCTTGCTATTTTATTATTTATTATTGATTTAGTGGCTTGCCACCTTAAACCTTTGACGTGATTACTTTGAACAATAATTTTATCTATAAATTTATTAACCTATATTAATATTACAACTTTCTTTATATTATTTATTAGTCATTTATGCATATTATTTCTTTCATTCTTCATTATTTTTCAATAATGTCAAATTCTTATTTAGCATCATTTATTCTATAAAACTATACTATTCTTCATTAAAGTAAACACAAAGATTATTATATCAATGTCCTATATCATGATTTAAGATGATTTTATGAAGATGTCTAGTGGCCCCATTTGATTTTTTAAATGGACCATCTTATGCGAATATTTTCCAAGAAAGTTAATTAGTCTTTAGTGACAAAAGGTGTTTTTTAATTATTTCAACTACATTGAAGTGTGCTTTAGTCTCAATTGGTTAATATATAATCTTAAAAGGGTGTCTCATGTTAATGCCACTAGAGGTTGATATAGCTAGTAAGTAATCATATGTGTAATAGGCCCTTCATGCTAAGAAAAGGTCATGAAATTGTTTTGAGAATAAATCCCTCAAAAATTTGTAAATGCAAGGGATACTTGGTGATGAAATTTGAATATACCATGTTGAATGGATTTATTCTTAAAATAAAATAAAGCTTGGGCAAAACATTTCTACTACATGCTTGGTATGATCATCCAAATGGCACCACAAGCTACATATTCCAAGACTATTGATTATCCCACTTCTACTAAGAAAAATATTTCTTTCTTTAGAATATTATAAAGTGAGATAAATAATTTAAATAAGAAATTTTAAATCTCAAAAAATAAAATTCTAAGGATTGTAAAGGTCTAAAAATTTTATAAGATTTGTCTAATTGAAATTTCAAGCTATATTGTAGTAATGTTTTTATTTTGAGAATTTGTTCAGTCTTGACAATTGTACACTTATGATGGGTTGCATTTTACTCCTATGTAAATTTAAGATTGATAAGAAAGAACCTTAAATATCTTTCTTATCAAGGTGGAGATCACTCCCTATTTAATCTATCAGTTATGTTATTATCATTTATGAATTTTGTGAAGATCTATGCATGAATTTCTAAGCCTAATGAAATATGTATCTCACATTTCTTAGAGTGGATAAGTCAAATATCCATGTGTGCATTATTGACATCATTATCAATTCTCTCATCTTTATCATAATTAAATTTACTATGTTAACACCTATAAGGTATAATGAGATCTAATGTTTGCCTTTCTTGTCGCATTAGGTTGACTTTGTTTCTGTTGAAACAATATCTAATTTTATTTTTGTGTGGATAGGATATGCATCAATAGGAGTTTTAGTCATTTTGCACCATTATGTTTAACTTTTCTAGCATGGATGAAACAGACATAACTCATATCTTCTTAATCCCTTCATAAGGGTGACATAATCAATAAAACATTTTGAGGAAACATTACTATATTTAAGGAAAGAACCATCCTACAATGGGTATGTAAGATGTACAACTACATAGGCAAAATCTTGGTGCCTTAAGCATGAATATATATGAATAAGTCGATAGATTGATGAGCTAAGATGTCCTTATGAATGAAAATAAAATTAAAATAAAATATAATAAATAATTAAATGCAAAATTCGTGAAATTTCATTAAACTATTATCATTACTTATAAAAGTTTGTACTTGAATTGACTTGAGTCATAAACAAGGTGGATCAAGACTCTTTTGCTCAACTATGAGCTTTGAATAATCACAATGATGTCTTAGATCCATTTTCTTATAAATGCCTCCCTTCATTTATTTTCAAGGTAGTTTGATCTTATTTTGAGACCTAATCATGCTCATTTTATATCCCAATGGCTTTAGGCAAAAAAAGAAAAAAAAAGCATGTCATTAAATTTTAGACCCATTTTATATGTGAATCAAATTGTGGATGATCACATGTTAGCCAAGTTGAATCTTCTTGCTTAACCCCAAAAAAATGTATTTAATTTCATATAATCTTTATTTTATTTAAATATTATTTTTAATATCATTCTCAAATTTCTTTTAGGCATATTTTTTAAATTATTTATATTATATAAAATTTTACACTAGTATCGTTTATTTATATATATTATTATTTTAATGGATTATTTTCTATTTCCAACTTTTAAAGTATAAAACTAATAAAAATATTTATTTAATTTAATAAACATTACTTGAATTTCAAAATTACTTTAAACTTTTTTTCTAATAAAAATTCATAAATCAAAATAATTTAATATTTAAGGTTATGTTGAAGCCCAAGTATGGATATATGTTGGGCTGCTCATGAGCATCTTATTTGCATTAATGAGTTAAAATGATTGCATAATTTAACTTTTGATTGAATGAGTGGTATGGTAGAAAGGTTTATGTCTAATAAAATCTTGCTCTTGTAAAGCTAATACTATATAATTTTATAAATTATTCATACTTTCAAGAAAAATTTGATGTCTCATAATAGTAAATATTAGACAATTATGAATTTTATTTGTTTTCTTAGAAAATATGGAGGGGTCATTTTGGACCAAAAGACCCTTTCAATATTTATATCCCCACTATATAAGATGAATGACATTCCACTTTTCCACAGTTTAGCTTTTTTACATTGTTCTCATCATCAAAATTTTGTTCAAGATTTTATAGCTCGAGGCTAAGACAGTGATGAAGTTCATAATTTCTTATTCAATAAAACCTTCAATAAATAAAGGTACCATTTTCTTAAAATGATTTTTTCACATATCATGGCTTAGTTTATTTTGATGGGGTTCTAACCTAGGGCTAGATAAAATATCAACAAGTATATATTTTTAAACATTGTGAGAACATGTATTTGAACTATGCTTGAATCATGACCTAATAGAGTTCGGACATATTTAGACACATGTTCTAGTTTTATTTGAACCATATTATTCAATAATTATTCAAGCCTTACTTAAATCATATTTAAATTGCATTCAAACCTTAATTATGCTTAAACATAATCATCAATTTCACTATATTATATGCAAGAAAATGGAGAGAAGACAACCTTGATAGATGAATATTTATTGACAATTAGATTAAAGATTTGATGGTATATAGAAGAGTTTTCATATGAATATCTCATAGATCGTATATATAAGTGAAAAATACTAATAAGAACTAATTCAGCTTAAGTTAGAGGTGACATACCACTTTAGTATAGCATACTCCACTATTTTAACTTCTCTAACTAAGCTATTAGTATGTATACTATTGTTTGCATCTAAAAAAGAGAGAAATAAATGATGATTGATAAAAATTTACACATCCGTGCATTAAAAAAATCTAAAAGCTCAAAATGACCTGACGGTTGCGATTAAATGGCATAGCACCATGTTGCTATGATGATACCGGTGTCGGCTATCACTAATCCTTAGTTTTAAAATCGAAAGTCACCATCCCCACTCCAACAATAATAACTACACGGGGGGGGGGGTGGGAGCAATTACAATAGTAAAAAACTTCCCCTTATGAGAACATTGCCTACAAAAGGGAAGAGCAACCTCCCTAAGCTCTCTCTTTTCTTCCTTCCTCCCTCACCCTCATTATAACCCCTTCACTACTCTTGCTCGATCTGCACTCTTAATAGTGCTTCCTACTACTAGAGCAATCTCCTCATGAAAGAAATAAGATCAAGACTTACTCTCATCAATTCTAGGTAAAAAAGCATTTGGAAATGCTTTCTTTACAAAAAAAATTTAATTAAATTTTCACCATTGATCTTGGATCCGTGAGAAATAAAAAATGTATCTCGTTGATCTTGGATCTAAAGTAAAAAAGAAAGCTCCCAAAGACTTAAAACATTATAGAATCTTGAATGTTGAATGTCTAAGTCCTCATTAAAATTGGTTCTAGCAAAATAAGAACACCCTCCTTTTATCAATCTTGGATCCAAAATAAGAGAGAAGAGTGCGTTTGCACTAAAATATATAAAAACTTAGCATTGCTAAGTCATTATCTTGCTGAATTTTCATAAAACCCATTAAAATCTTCAAAATTTGGTTCAATACAAACATTTTTGTCTTGTAGCTATCGCGATGCCAAACCTAGTGTCGCGACACCAAGCTTTTGAGAATAACATTTTCAACGTTACGTCTAGAGCACTAAAGCACCAAGAATCGAGCATCGTAAGCTCTTGGGCATGAGCAATTATATTAACATCAAGGCATTATCATTCGGTGCTACTACACTAAGTCTTTGGGTCTCCTTATCTCTAATGTGGTGCTACGACCATCCTTCGCCAAGGTGCTATATCCTCCACCGCTGAACTTGGTTCTAATATGAAATGAAATCCTCCTTCCATTGCTCTTGGATCCGGAACAATGGAGAAGAGTGCTTTGCACTAAAATCATGAAAACTAGCATTGTTAAAGTGTTATCGCCAAAATTTAGAATTGTAGATATCAAGAAGTAGTGTTCGACATTGTAGGTCCGGTGCTAAGGCATTGTGTCCTCAAGAAAATAAAGCATAGGTCACCATCATACGACATCATGGCCCGATATCCCAATGTGCTGCACTGTACTAGGATTGAATCCAAGAGACAATATTAAGGCTTTTATATTATGATTCAAGTTATACCCATAGCAGGCACTAAGCCCTTGGGAAATTAAACTTTATGGGCATCTTATGGCATACTAGCATGATCCTAGCGAGGCAACGTGTTTCTACACTCAAATGATAATATTAGGACATTCACGTAATCCAAATCATATCCCATAGAGCCAAGGCACTAAGATCTCGATTTCTAAATCAATCATTTTAGCTTAATAGCATCAAGGAACTAATCTACTAGTCGAGGCATTGAGATCTACTATCGAACAAAAAATTTTCATTTTAAAAATATTAAATCTTGGAGCATTACATAGTAACAAACACATGGAAGTAAAAATAAAAAAGGCATGTCTTTATTAAATGAGAAATTTATTATAATAAAAAATATAAATAGAATAAAAATGGATAAACTAATAGTTATAATCATCCTCCTCCTCCTCCTTGTTTGGCTCATAAGGTAGCTATATAAAGGGGATATTAAGGTGCAGAAAAGAAGCTTGAGTTGGATCTTGAAAATCACAATTTTGAACATATCGACCGTCATATTGAACTGGGTCATATAAGAAAATTATTTTGATGTTGATCCATATGATAATCAAATTAAATTTCTAAAGCTTTTCTACTACTCTCACTTACCTCTTTCCTTCTCGAGACTTGCTCGTTTAAGGATTGAAAAGATTGGGGTCAATGTAATGGGGCATGTGAGCTCTCCCCACTTTGAACCTTGAGACAAATCCCTCAATAAGCCTTTTGTTAGTGAGTCTTATGAATAAGAACTTCTTCATCTCCCTTAATGCATCCACCGTAGTGCACAAATCATAGATAAGAGAGGGATGATCATACCTCCGTAGTACTACCCCTAAGAATATTACAAATAGAATTATAAATAATCTTCCCTATATTAATTGTAAAGCCCTTTTGAATTCCAAAATTTAAAATGGTCTTATCCTTAGTTATCTCACCGATATTACCAATGGGCATTAACTTAGGGAAAATAAAATATTGTCAAGCTTTTGATTCTACCATTCGGCAATAGGAAAGTTAATAATTCTTTCCTCCTATCGCTTCCACTAGACATTGGCATTTCTATCGAGAAAACTAAGAATTTTATCAAGATCCGGTGCTCGATAATAAGAAAGATATTGATCGTAAGTCACATTTAGCAATTCGTAATATGCATTTATGGTAGTGCTATCAAAACTTATCGGTTTCCCAACAAAATTTTATTTTTATGGTGCTCCTCTGCGTTGGTGAAGAACTCTCACACCACGGGACAATACTGAAGCAATTTTAGTAGTCTAGCTTAGCCCAACCGCATTCATTAATCAAACCTTCTACTATCCCACCTAGGTTGTAAAAGCTCCTTTCTAGGATGAGATGCTTGGTGAGGGCATATTGATACATTTTCTTCAGCCTCCACGCTAATCTCAGATTGGAAGTCACCCTCCTCTTGTTGATGAGCTTCTTGAGTACCACGATCAATTTCTTAGAAGGAGAGAAAATAAGAAAATGAGAGAGAGAGAGAGAGAGAGAGAGAGAGAGATCTAAGGAATAGAAAATGCATAATGAAAAATGAATAGCCCAAGGGGTCTATTTATAAACCCGACCTAGTGCCACGATGCTACAATGTCGTTGATGTGCTAACCTCTCGGTTCCAAAATAATAACATAGCGTTGATGTACATGCGATCAAGGTCGGTAAGCTAGTTAAGTCAATTACTATACTAGTCAAAAGAGCATTCTTTACCATTAATTTTGTAATCAAAATTGTGTTAGGCATTGATGTAGCCCCACGATGCTCTAATGCAATGCCACAACACTAGTCAAAAAAGTTTATCCTTTCCATTTAAATTATCTATCACTGTGACTTATCTAAACTAACCTTTGATTGGTATGGTAGCCATATGATCAGCAGGCACTTGTTAGTTGGTCAACATGAATATCTACCTTAGAATGCTCTGATCTTCAAGCGCACGTTCTGCCTGTTGACAATGCCACAACACTATCAAGCACCGAGGTGCTATTTCCCCAATGTCGAGGCACTACTCTAATAAATATATATTTTTTATTACTATGGCATTTAATAAAAGTAGACTTAAAACATCGCATGGTCCCCAACATAATAACAATTGCCTAAGTTCCATGTAAGATATTTCATGGGTTAATATAAAATAAATTTGAATCGCATGTATACACAAGATTTAAAGATAATCTTTCAATTTCAATAGAAAATTATAAAACACCCATATGCCCGACATATGTATAAAAACTTAAATTAAATGTCTAAGGATGTTGTGTGGTTTAATATCCCAATTGAATTTTATGATTGGGTTTGAGTTAACTAAATCTAATCATTCCCGATGATGGTCGTGTTGATTGTAAAATTATCGAGGGGATATGTTCAAATTTGATGAAGTTCATCATTCAAAATAACTTAAAGCAAACAATCATCCACCCATCCATCATTATTTGTTAAGAATGATAGGCTAAAACAACAACTACTCACAAATAGCTAATATCAAATTAAATATAACTATATTCATACTCAAATAATCTAATGCCAATAAGGATGTGGCTAGTGTCCTCTATCTACATAGTTTTATTGTCAAATGACACCATATAAAGTGCGATATGAAAATTGTCCACCGTGGCTTGGCTTCCATAAAGATCTACTATATTTTAGTTACTACAGTCTGTATATTCCCAAATTTTCTTTGCTCCTTGAGCTTTGAATTATGGAATATATTTAATAGGCAAAAAAGCCTTCTATTAGCTAATGACTTAAATTTATGACTTTAGAAAAATATCACCTTAGGTCTATAGGACACCTTGGGCGACACAATCCATGGTATTGATAATGATTCTTCAATTAGGAATAACTTCCAATAGCTAAGTAGACTAGAGACCACTATAGCTTGGAATGACAAAACCATGGGATCTTGATTGGGCATGTCATCATCCCCTAATATACACTTTAAGTTAAATGATAGTCATTTATGTTATAGTATGCATCGCTAAACACCAATCCATATTAGATAAGATATGTTTATTTTTCATGCCTTAATCTAGAGTGTTCTTTTACTATAGTAAGAGGGTAATTAGCTATGAAGGCTTACATTCATAGGAAGTGGAACTCAGATCTAAATAAACCCTAATATAATGTTAGGAGAAATTTGGTTGAATATATACCAATGTCTCATGAAAAAATATACGCTCTACCCATCTCAATAAAAAATGGCCAAAAGCATCCTCAAGGTGTGTTTTTAAGTGATCGATTTCTACTCCACTATGGATCAAACCCATAATCTTTGGTTGGAAAATATTAAAGTTTATGGTGTCATTGTAGACTTAAATAAAGTGTTATAATCTTTTAAAATCTTAAGATCCACAACCGGGTTCATCAAATGACAAATATCAAGAATATGATGACCGCTCAATGAAGGATCCCGTAAAATTTCTTCAAGCTATAATCAACACTAGTTCCACTAGAGCTACTCTCAAGTTTTAAATAATTTCAAAAGTTGCCCGCTTTTACCAACTAGACCTATCTATAAACCTCTCAATGAGTGCATTTGGAATGTCAAAAGCATTCAATAAAGAAAAGAGGTTGTATGTGATTATCCCAAACAATCCTAACCCTAAAGCTCTAACCTCAAGCCTAACCCTAAAGCTCTAACCGCTAAAGAGAAGGTTGATGTTAAGCCTAAATTGAAATCCATCATAGTTAATCCACTTAGTAGTACATCGTGGGAGCACACTACCACACAAGATGCTACCTTTATTCCAAGCAAGCTTCTCCCTCTAGCACTAAAATGTCTAGAAGGGATCACAGAAATATAATGATGGTTGCGAGCCATCGATTACTTGTTTATGTCGAACAACAACACGACCCATCGGTGGAAGCAAATATACCCACCAAAAATAACTTTGATTAGCTCGATGTGTCAAAAGAAATAGCTCATGAGGAGCTATAAAGAAATCATTCGGGATTGACATACACATCCCATTCCACAAAATCAACCAAAAAAAGGAGGAAATCATTTCCTCCAAAATCTATAAGGTTTTGAAGATCATCAAAAATAGAAACCTTTAGAAAAGAATAAAGAAATTGGTGAGTGAGGTTGCCAACCCAACAAATGCCTATCCTAAAAGAGGTGATAATATTCAAAATACCATGCCCATTTGCATCAAGACTTAAATCCTATGAGCACTATAGTGCGTGAGCACCAACAAGCCTTTAGATAAAAAAGACACCAAGTGGCCGGTTGTTGGAAGGTTAAAGCCCATAAAAAGATGATATCATTCATTCGGTGAACACTAGGGTGAGACATCTAGGATGCATTCTAAAAGATCCACTACCGGAAGGTCCCGATCAATTTGGGTACCAAGAATCCCAAATCATCAACAATGAAGCAACTCAACATAAGCCAACTCCGGATGAATAAGGAATAAAATCTCCTATCATCAACGGAAAAGTTAGTTTGAAAAAACACCAACAAATGATAAGGAAGATAATTGACTCTTCCGAAAGATGAAGATTTTCCAACTAATGATGAGCAATCAATCACATATCACCAAAATAATAATGATGTCAATCATATGGAAGTTGAAGTAGTTTGTATAGTTGACAAGTGTTTAAGAAATAAAATGTTGTACCAACAAGATGAAGGGGAACACCAAGAGAACCCAAATCATTAGTAATCGGCGAAACTCAAGTAGAGGTTGAAGTAACAAGAGTTAGCGATGTTGTAATAAGGTTACAATGACAACTATGTTCCCAGCTCAACATAGGGACCAAGAATCAACTCAACAATTGTCTTTATGAAATGAGCGGATTGATGAAAGAGTTTGGTTAGTTTAATTTAATAACCGCAACACAACAAATACCTTCAAGAAATCCTCTAGAGATAGTCAATCCAATAACCTAAATTGGGGTATGTAAAATATTATGCCCAATTTACTAACAACTTCAACACAAAGGCAAGAAGCTCGAGGAGAAGTTACGAATACTTATCAAGAGGACGTTATCACAAGCCAAAATTCAAAGCAATTTTTTTGCTTAAATAGCCAAACAATTAGTCGAAAAGGCCAACATTACCGGTTGAATATGACCAAGTATAGTATCCTAAAGGATACATTGTGTCAAAATTCCACAATTTTTTAGCACAAAAAATCTATGGTAACATTTAGCCCAATTCAAAGCCACATGTGGAAATACCAAAGAGAATGATGCTTTTTTGCTATGAAAATTTGTTAGTTGTCAACCAACACTTTTGAATGGTATGTTGAGTTACTTAACGACTCAATAAAAACTTTCGAATTAGAAACACTTTTGTTAAGAAATTTGCATGAACAACCAAAAAAATAATGATAGTAGATCTGAAAAGATGAGCAAAGATGTAAGTGGCACAAAATACATTACAATATGGAGAAATCTAAGCATGAAGTGTGACCAATAGCTCATAGAAAAGCATATAGTACAACTCCTTATGGGGAATATCGATGATCAAATGGCTCAATATCTAGCTATGGCTACAATTAACACATTCCAAGAATTATTGGATCATGTAGCCAAATTTGAAAGGCTATCAAAGCGAAAATCTTAGTTCTAACTATAATAACAATCCCTTTAGAAAAGGGAAGCAATTGAACTCATATGATGCAAAAAAAGAATGATGTAAATATAACATCCACCTTCACTATTGATAAAAGAGAAATGGAGGTGTGGAGACCTAGAGGCCGACAACAACTTCATGGGATGTCAAACCGATAGAAGATAAAAAATGGTTCATTGTAGGAAGTTATGCATGGTTAGTTCAATCCAATTTGGGTTGGATTGGAGTTTGGTTCAAATGGGTCTTTTAAGTCACTTTGGGTCAAGTGAACCTAATGGGTCAATTGAATTGGTGTTTGGGTTGAATTAGGTTGAGTTTGATAATTGATTTAGGGTTGATTGATGTCTTTGGTTGCATTGATTTGCATCTAATTAGATTTTGGCTCATTTGAATATTTTGGGTTCAAATGGGCTAGCTTGGGTTAAATGAATTGATTTTGGTCAATTGGTTTGATTGTAGCTTTTGGTAGAGTTTGGAATGAAGGCTTGAATGGTTGCGTGCTTTTGTGACAATTAATTGAATTAGGTTTGATTGATGGAATTTTGGTTAAGTCCATAGGAATGGCTTAAGGGATTAAGATGGATTTAGGTTTAAATCATTTTGGCTTGAAGCTTGGGTATGAAATTGAATTCAATTGGGTCTTGGTTCACTAATTTGAAATTAGATTTGGCTAAGGGGATAGGTATGAGTCTTAGTTTAGGCCATAGGGTTGGTAGGTTATCTTTATCCTAAGGCATAGCATAAACCCACAATATACCATCCTAAGTCTCTAAGCTTAGGTTTAGTGTTTAATCGGTCACTAGAAGTGTCCTATGACTAAGAAGATCCTAGTGTTTAGAAGGCGCAAGGTCTAAGATTGGAAGGTTGAATCCTCACTCCAAAAGTGAGGTCAACACCTACTTATATTTTATTCCATTAGTAGCAGAGCCACCCATAGGATAGATGGGCAATGATGTCACACTAGCATTATCGACAAACACTAGTGCCGCTTCACTAGAAGTGTCCTATGACTAAGAAGATCCTAGTGTTTAGAAGACTACAAGGTCTAAGATTGGAAGGTTGAATCCTCACTCCAAAAGTGAGGTCAACACCTACTTATATTTTTATTCCATTAGTAGCATCCGAGCCACCCATAGGATAGATGGGCAATGATGTCACACTAGCATTATCGACAAACACTAGTCGCTTCCCTAGCATCTACTCACTGTTAGCGAGCAAAAGCATGTTGAAGAGGACCCACACACGGAGAATATACCACTCGATGATTAGCAATGAGCCGCTCTTGTCATATTAAACTTGTGTAGAGAGTCATTATATTCCTAGCTTGAAAGATATAACTTCGGTGGCTATTTGGTCCGGAGATCTCATGTTTCGTCTCCAAAATATGCCACGGACCTTCATACTTATTATGTCATGGGTCTTCAAATAGCTTATGCCATATAATGATGACATTACACCATCTACTTTTGAATGTTGACCCGAGAGATCTTACACAGCTCTCTAGCTTTTGCATGGAAGCAAACTCTATATTGAATTATGCTACTACTTTGGGTCTTCGCAAGAGAGCTACAACTTTGGGAATCCTTGTGCAGACATTGAATTTGGGATATTCTCATTCAGCGGTATTAGGAGGTATTATCACAATCACTATTGTAGAGACCTCACTCAAACCATTTCACATTAAGTTTCTCTAGTTCTCCAAGACCTCAAGCATATTTTTAGAGCTTTGAGATTCTATCAAGGATAACTTTCTAAAGCACGATTGAGCTCCTCATATTTAATTAAGAGAGTTATAGATGAGGAGATAGTATCTATTAGAAAGAAGAACTATGATTAAGTAGGTTGGTTCAACTATAGAAGAAGACCGCTCACAGATAGATGCCTAAGTAATTGAACTTGAACGGGTCCTTTCCTTATTGGTCCACAAGGCATTGAGTTTGGGATAATCTCATTCAGATTTATTAGGAGGTTTTATCTGATATAATCACTATTGTAGAGACCTCACTCAGCACCATTTCACATTAAGTTTCAGCTCTCTAAGACCTTAAGCATAGTTTGAGCTTTGAGATTCTATCAAAGATAACTTTCTAAAGCATAAATTGAGCTCCTCAACATATCTGAATTGAGAGTTATAGATTAGGAGATAGTATCTATTAGAAAGAAGAACTATGATTAGGTAGGTTGTCACAACTATAGAAGAAGACCGCTCACGATAGATGCCTAAGTAATTGAACTTGCAGGTCCTTTCCTTATCGGTCCACAACTAGGAGGCGTAAGATCTTCATGAAGCTAGAGATAGGCGGTCTATTATGGCTTATAGAGGTCATACAACCTTTGTCAGTATTAGAAAAATTTAAGCCAATCACCGTAGTTATAACCTCTACTATGTCATTATATTGCATGAAAAATAAAAAAGATTAAAGATCATATTTTTACTTTATTTATTATGCTACATAAAATTATAAATA
This sequence comes from Cymbidium sinense, assembly GCA_021442155.1. Taxonomy (NCBI): domain Eukaryota; kingdom Viridiplantae; phylum Streptophyta; class Magnoliopsida; order Asparagales; family Orchidaceae; genus Cymbidium; species Cymbidium sinense. Next base: position 63,055,552 of record CM038230.1, read on the forward strand.
AATTAATAAAGAAGCAATAAATGCATCATGTCCAATTGACATGACACATTCATTAGGGACAATTTTGTTTGTACCTAAAAAAGAGAGAAAGTGATGAAAAATATAAAATATTAAATATTTACATCTAGGCATGTGACACTGTGGCTTGTCACCTAAAAAAATCTAGAAGCTCAAATCGCTTGACGATTTCACGATTAAATGTCATAGTGTGACACTATGATATTGTCTTAAGGCTATCATGAATCCTCAATTTTAAAATCAAGAAAGTCACCATCCCCAACTCGACAATAATAACTACCTGGGCTTACAAGAAAAAAACCGCCCCTTATGAGAGAATTGCCTATAGAATGGGAAGAGCAACCCCTAAGTTCTCTCTCTCTCTCTCTCTTCCTCGTTCCTCCCAATCTCTCTCTAACCCCTTCACTTAACTCTTGCTCTAATTCATCCACGCTCCCAACAACGCGCCCGGCATCTACACTCTCAACAATGCACTTCTCACTACTACAAGAACAATCTCCTCATGCCAAATAAAAATATATAAGAATGCTTTCTTTACACAATTTTCTTTCTAAAATAAAATTTAATTGAATTTTCACCATCAATCTTGGATCCGTGAGAAATAAAAGAACATATCTCCATCGATCTTGCATCTAGAGTAAAAGAAAGCTCCCTAAGATTCAAAATATTCTAGAATCTTATTCTAGAATCTTGAATGTTGAGTGTCTAAGTCCTTCGCCATTGACCTTAGTTAAGAGTGTGTTTGCACTAAAATATGTAAAAGTTAGCACTACTAAGGCATGCTATGCCAAATTTGCATAAAAATAGTTAAAATTTTCAAGAATTTAATTTAATACAAATGTTTTCATCTCGTCACACCGGTGCCAATGTCCAACACCGATGAGGCACCAAGCTCTCAAGAATGAAATCTTTAATGCTCTATTTAGAGCAACCAGGTGTCGAGAATCTGTCTGATGCTAAGCTCTACATAGAGCAATTATATTAATGCGAGGACCAATACCGCTATATAAGAAAATTATTTTGATGTTGATCCATATGATAATAAAATTTCTTTTCTAAAGCATGCTACCCGCATTTACTCACCTACCTTATTCCTTAAATGAGACTTGCTTTAAGGATTGAAAAAATTGGGGTCGAGGTCATAGGCACGTGAGCTCTCCCCACTTCAAACCTTGAGCCAAACCCCTCAATAAGCTTTTTTTGTTAGAGGAGTCTTGAATAAGAACTTCTTCATCCACTCCCTAATGCACTAGTGTACAAAACATAAATAAGCGATGGATGATCATACCATCAGTAGTCCGCTCATAAGCATATTACAAATAAAATTATAAATCATCTTCCCTATATCAATTATAATTCCCTTTTGAATTGCAAAATTCAAAAGCGACCTATCTTTGGTTACCTCCCGATACTACTAGTGGACATCAACTTAGCGAAATGAAATAATGCTAAGCATTTTTCTGTTAAGTCGAGGCGTGAAAGTTAATAATTCTTTCCTCCCATCATTTCCATTGGATATTGGCATTTCTACTAGTAAGAAAATCAAGAATTTCATTAAAATCTAGGTGCTCTTTATAATAAAAGATATTGATCGAAAGCCACTTTTGGAAATTGTAATATGCATTTATATGTATCAAAATTTACCGGTTTCCTTGAATAAAATTTAATTGTTCTCGTTCCTTCCGTTGGCGATGAACTTTCACACCACTAGGATGACACATGAGCTATTTTCATAAGCCATCTTAGCCCGTTCATTGATCAAACCTTGTACTCTCCCACTCGTTGTAGAAGCTCCTTTCTAGGATAAGATGCTTGTGAGTGAGGGCGATTGATACGCCTCTTCAACCTCTATGCTAATGAATATGCTATATTGGTTTGAAGTCTCCCTCCTTTCATTGACAAGCTTCTTAAGCGGCATGATCACTTTCTTAGAAGAAGAGAAAGATGAGAAAAATGAAAGAAATAGAGAGAGAGAGAGAGAGAGAGAGAGAGAGAGAGAGCTCTAAGAAATAGAAATGTAGAATAAAAAAAATGAGTAGTCCAAAGGGTCTATTTATAATTTTGGCCAAGTGCTACTTCACTACAATGTCGTCAGGCACTAACCTCTCGGTTTTAAAACAATAATATAGTGTTGTAGCAAGCACATGACCGAGGTGCTATTTATCCGTCAAGTCCTGTGCTAAAAAGAGAATTCATTACCATTAATTTTGCGAAAATGTACGATGTAGCGCGGTATCGATCACGCTTAGTTAATGAGTTTGTCCTTTCCTTTAAAGAGGATGTCCGTCTACCATCTTTTTGAACCAACATTTGATTACCGCACCATGATATGACCGGTTTGGCTTGTTAGTTGATCAACACAAATATCTATCCTAGAATGCTACAATACTAAGCACGCCACAACACTAATTTGATAGTGCCATAGTGTTATCAAGCCTCGACCTAATAAACATATTTTTCTTAATATTATGACATTTAATAAAAATAAACTTAAAAAACGCATGGGCCCGAATAATAACAATTGCCTAAGTTTCATGTTTAAGGATGCTTTGTGGGTTAATATTAAATAAATTTAAATCGCATGCATTTGCAGATTTAAAGATAATTTTTCAATTTCAAAAAAAATTATAAAACACTCATGTGACACATGTATAAAAATCTAAATTAAATGGAGGATGTTATGTGGGTTAATATCTCAATTGGGTCTTTATGATTGGGTTTGGGTTAACAAAACCTAACCATTTTCTAATGATTGTTGTTGATTGTAAAATCATCAAGAGGGGATATGATCAAATTGGATGAAGTTCATCATCAAAATAACTTAAAGCAAACAATCATCCACCCATCCATCATTATTTGTCAAGAATGATAAGCTAAGAAAACCTCTACTTATAAATAGCTAATGTTAAATTAAGTAGTTCTATATTCATACTCAAATAATCTTATTCCGGTAAGGACGTGACAATTGTCCTATATCTGCATGGTTTTGTTGTCAAATGACAACATATGAATACAACGAAACTCTCTCAGGTAGCTTGGCTTCTATATAGCTCTATTACATTTCGATCACGGTAGCCGGTATGTTCCCTAAATAACTTTGCTCATTGAGCTATGAATTATAGAATATATTTAATAGATAAAAAACTCTTTTATTAGCTAAGGTTGATTTAAATTTATTATCTTAGATAAATATCACCCTATAAGGACTATGATGACCCCATGGTTGTTGCCAAGGATTCTTCGGTTAGAAACTATTTCTCCTAACTAAGTAAACTAGGAAGGACGACAACTCGGGATGATAAAACCATAGAATCTTGATCGGGCTTGTCATCATCCTCACCCCCAACACGCCCCAACATACACTTTAAGTTAAATGATAGTAATTTATGCCATAACGCGCATAAAACACCAATTCATATTAGATAAGATATATTTGTTTTTCGATCTTAATCAAGAGTGCTCTTTTACTACAATAAGAAGGGTAATTAACTATGAAGGCTGAAGTTCATATGAAGTGGAACCTATATCTAAATAAACCCTAATATAATGTTAGGAAAAATCTAGTTGAATATATACCAATCAGCCTCATGAAAAAAATACTCCTACCTATCTCAATAAAGATGGTGGAGAGCATTCTCAAAGGTATTTTTCTAAGCGATCAACTATGATTATATTTAAATTTTTTTTTAAATAAGATCTCTATATTCATTAAATTTCAATCTCTCATTTGGGTGCTTGTTACACTCAAAAGATTTTAATTAAAAATATTTTGTTTGAATAAGGATGATGTAAGATCAGTTAATTTATCATATTTTGTTATTTTAGATGATGATATAGACATACATGCTGCCAAAATAGGTAATATTATGGACATACAAGCTTTAGATGATAGTGGCTATATTAATCTTCAATTCTAAGGTACCATCAAATATTAATCCCCAATTATGATATATATATATATATATATATATATATATATATATATATATATATATATATATATATATATAAACTAATAAATGAGTGAGATATTATAAATTTTATGTATCTTGAGGCAAAACCCAACAATTTAAGTTAGTAGAGAATATATAGATAGCTCTTAACTTATAAGAGCTAGTGTCGAAAAGTACCTCAAGTTCCATAGCTATTGATATAATGGTCATATGCTCAAGTATGTCCTTAATTTATTTGGAAGTTAGGCAATTTTCTGAAGGCAAAAAAAGAGTTAAAAAGGGTGTTATATCTATATGTGGTGAAAAATAACTTTCAATTCAAGGTAAAAAATAGTTAAAAGAAGACATGGTTTAACAACTACATTTTAAGGAAATGCTAATGGAGCTTGTGAGTTATAGAATTAGCAATCCAAATATATTTTTGATCATGAGATCTAAATGATAACATACTTGCACATTAAATGTTAGATCAATGGTCATTAATAAGTTCATTTTTGGCTTATTAGATATATTATAAAAAATATATATTCATTGAACTTAATTCTAATTTTAAGCAAAATACAATTATATCAAATGTCAAAACACCTATGACATTGATTTATTTTATGAGAAGACCTCACAATATCATAAGTAAAAGATCATATACATTAAGGGATAACCCAAACTATCATTTTAAAAGCCACCATTTTATCTCATTAAGCTACATAAGAAAAAAATAAGGGATAAATATCAATCTTTACCTTGAAATTAATGAATTATTCAAATATTTTTGATTTTGTTGGGTGTTTGTATTTAATACTTCAAAAGTGTATGTCTTGAAAAACTTGAACATTGTAATCAAGCGTGACATTCATATCAAGTCACTACTTTATTGTAATTTTGAAACATAATGTAGAAGTGGTTCTTCAAAAGACATTATTACAGGAAATATAAATAATTCTTACAAAAAAATTAAAGCTGATTGGAAAATCCCTTGAATAATGCTCAACATTTGATTGTATACATCATTAGTTAATACAAATTGCATAATTTTATTGTAATAACAATGATGACATTAATTTGTGGGAGCAGACATATATAAATGTAGAAAACTTGAAATGATATTGCACAGCTGGAAAGGTGCACCACAACAGGCCATATACAAAGCAAAACTTCAATCTTGCTTGACAGTTTGGCTGTGTCCAATTGCTACAACAAGACAGGTAGTCCATAATTATGGAAAGACCTGATGCGCCCATCAGAGCTGGCTGTAACAATCACTAAGCTCCAGACCGCTGCAAGAGAAGTAAGCTGTGGATAATGATAGACCATTTTGTTCTTAGGTTTGGCCATATTGGGATTATCGGTGTCTGATGAAGTTTGAGGTGATTTAGAAAGTTTCTCCTCCGGCCCAACCCGTGATGCACCATCAGTGAAGAGCCAAGACCCCAAATACAGGCATTCTGATGAATCCCAGAGCCAGGTTGAAGGCTCCAAAATTTTAAGTGGTGGTGAGGGAAGGTGAAGTCCATTGGTGCATGAACCTCCTCTGTGCTCCATTTTCGGCCATGGAACTGCAACTGATACCCCTTCAGAGAAGAAAAGCTCGAAGGAGCGAATTGATTTTGCTTCTTTGGAGGATGGTTTGCTCGGCAAATCGCAGTTCCATACGTAAACATTAGAGTCTTCGCCAACAGAGACTATGTACCGTCCATCCGAAGTAAATGAAGCGGATAGATGACTCTTCGTCTTCCGAAGACCTGTAGAACATTTCAAGCGAATCCTACTTGAGAACAGCAGCTTTCAGGAAGCTCAAAAGGAAAAAAGATAAATAAAGCTTTTACATACACAGTCACCCTATTCTTCTATATTTACAAATTAATCACCTTCAATCTTAATTTTTCAAATTGACAATCAAATATTAAAATTCATGATAAAAGCCCAACTCATTCTTTATTTTGATAAAATTCTGACATGCAAATCCATAAGATCTTAACTGTACTTAAATAAATAGAATTTGTGAATAAAATAGATTTAGTACAAAATGTTGATTTAGGCTGGTTTGATTTTTTAGCGCTTCGTTTTAAAAGCGGCGTTTATAAATTTTAAACCCGTTTGAATTTTACTTTCTGGCGTTGTTTTTATATAAAAAGTTGTTTATATCTGACGTTTTAAAGTAGCGTTTAAAACATATTTCAAAACAAACTTTTAAAAGTAAAACTTTGCAAGCCTTAATAAGATCTTAACAACTAAACGATATGTTTTTTTGCAACTAAGCCAAATTACTTATTACCTTTGAAATTATGAACAACACCAAGCTCATCAACGATTCGAACTCTGGAATCTGCGGAGGTGATCATCACCTTTTCTGGGTCTTCAGGAGAGAACTGTAATGATAGCAAAGTTACGTTATTAGCACTGCTATGATGTGAAGAATGAGAATGCACTCAAAGTTGTTACCTGCAATGTAGTAATTCTCTTTCCTATAGATTTCTTTCTATCATCAATATAGAATTGTTTATCCAACTTGATGCTATTACCTGTACACAAATCAACCATTAAACAAATTATTCAACAAGATATTTTCCCTCTGAGTTCAGCAATAAAAATAGCATACCACAGAAGCACAATTCCATATAACCAACCCCCACCCCGCACTCTAAAACAAAAAAAAAGAGAAGGAAAATACAAAAGAAAGAAAAGATGAAAAGACAAATTACCAGAGTAGTCATAAAAGCGACAATTTCCATTAATGGAGCCAACAACAAATCCCTGTACCAACAAAATAAAATTTTCAATTATTAGCTGAAAAAACATCATAATGTCGACAAACAATAACATTATAAATTTTTTTTGGAATGAGTATCCACCCACCCATCTTGTGGGTGATATAATATTAATCACCTAGCATTAAATGTCATGGGTTATTTTACTTTTCACCTTAGGTATGGCGCCCGCGGAGAGGATTCAACTTCGGTCCGTTCAGCCTTCACCAACTGAGCTAGAGACGGTGGGTATAACATTATAAATTGTTACAAATAATTTTCAAGAAGAATACTTGTTAGAAAGCAACCTTCCTATCTGGTCGATAGCATAATGAAGTAACAATATCACGTATGTCAGCCCAATCAACCACCTGATTTTCAGGAACACTCCAAATGCGAACCTTTCCATCTATAGAGCCACTGATGAAGTATCTCTCATCAACAGGATTGAACTGAATGCAAGTCACTGGTTTCCAATGAAAAAGTCAGTAACTTGAGAGATTGCATTGATTATTTCTTATCATAACTAAAATACAAGAATACAACCATTGGTACAGGGGAATATCCTGTACAAAGCCTAAAATCTAGATTAACGACGAAACTCAAATTTGGAAAAAGAACAAATAATTATAAAGTTCTCCAAATGAGAAGAAATCTAAGTTCACTACATTTACAGATACAAATCCACATGTAAAATAGTATATGACAAGTTGGGAGTTTACAAATTACCATAATCATTGTGCTGAAAAACTTTAAGGCATCCATCAAAACCAACTTTCCACATTCGCACAGTTTTGTCCATTGATGACGTAATAAGACACTGCAAGGAGAAAAAAGAAAACTTATGATAGATAATGCGCAACCAGATATTACAAACTCAGCCATAAAGATATTAGATACTGAATTTCAGCACAAATAGACTTGAGAAAATAAATAAGGAAACCATTGGGAAAAAGATTGAATTTTGATAATCAAATATAAAATATTACGAAAGGTGACAGCATTTATGATAAGGAAAAAGAAAAATGTTAAAAGCATCTCAAAGATTACAAAGAAGATCATCGAATGGCTTACATTAGAATTAGACCACGAAAGGTCCAGTATGTCACTAGTATGGCCATGAAATTCTTGAAATGGAGTTTCGATGATCCTAAAACTCTTCTTGGGTATAACAATTGGTGCAGAGTCAGCACATTTCCTTCCACTTAACGATTTGCTACTGTCAACTTCACCAAAAAATTTAGGAGAGCCATCTGCTATGGAACAGTTGCAGAATGCTTCCAATTCACTGATCTGCCAAATCCGAACAACACAATCTTCCCCACCACTAGCGATATAACTACCAGATGGACTAAATTTCATGGTTCTAATTAAGCCCTTGTGAGCTTTAATTTCTTGGCCCATAAACAAAGCCGTGAGCTCTCGACAACTCTTCCGATGCTGAAGAACCTTAGTTGTCATAGTTCGAGGTACTTGGGAATTTTTGATGGAAACGTCATTCCTACACAATCCTGCCGTAGGTCTCCTTGAGATCAACTTTCTCCACCAGCTGCTAAGCTGCTTCTTACTTCCAGGAAGCCTTGACCATATTTTTATCTCCAAAATTTTGCTCTCTCTGCATCAACTTAAGAACATGGCAGGATAATCCAAGTAACTTTTCAAAGTCCTTCAAAGTCAAATATTTTCCTGAGACCGCTTCTCTAATCAAAGCAGACAGACCATTTTCTCCAGTATCGTGAACAGTGAACTTCTTTCCACTATCCAGATCCCTAATGCAACAAAGAGAATCTCTTAATCCAACATCTTTAGTTGTTGAGAGAGAATTCAACGCTGCACCACTATTTTCTGAAATTCTCTCGAGCTCAATGTGCTCTGCCGAGATATCACTTAAAGGCTCTGTTTGATCGCGAGAGAAATCTTCCTGAGAAGAAACAAACTCATCAAAACCCATCAAGTGCGCAAAATTTTTTCGTCTTTCACTAACCGACATCATGTCGCTAGTCCAGAATCGAGGATCTAAAATTCTAAGGTTAGTTTCGAAGTCTTCATCTACGGAGAAAAATGAAGATATAGAATCAACAGAATTCTAATGTTATCCAATGTGTCAAAGAAGACTTCTCCGTCTACATTGGACTTCTGCATATTTACTACAAACTACTCCCAAGCTTCCAATCAGTCACCATTGAGGAACCCAGCCAACTGCACGCATCAAAGAACCTGGACCAGACGAGACTACGTGATTTCGCATGTCACTAACGTCTCTTTATGCCACGCCTTCTACACGCCAGAAAAATTTAACTGGAAAGAGAAAAGGCCGTAAGGATGAAATTAAATGGATGATAACACAACAGTTACTATCAAAAGAAAAGTACAACTATGATAATACAAGAATAAAGCGGCTTAAAGTAGAAAAATAAAAAAAGGAAGTTAGACAGATAAGAAACGGAGACCAGAAAATCTACGGAGGCGGGTTCCCGAAAATGCAATCTCTCTCTCTCTCTCTCTCTCTCTCTCTCTCTATATATATATATATGTAATTCAACAGTTCACAGAGAAACAACCTTATACAACTAGTGGAAGAAGAACAAAATGAAGATCAGATTCACCAAAGGAAACCGCACCTAATGTCATCTGAACTTTGAAAACATTAACAATCTGAATAAGAAGCAGCAGCAGAGCTCAATCAGCCTCTACTGGTGAAAAAAGCGACGCCTAATTTCCGTATTAGAAGATACGTCTTTTCATGAAATTGGAAAAGACTTCTTTCCTTACAGTGCATCTCTTTGAGGCACATCTAATCTCGCTATAACTTCCTAGAAATCAAATATTAAAACAGGGCATACAAAACATATACCCATGGATAGAAAGGCAACAAAGAAAAGTCAATATTAAAAAAATATATTTTTCAAGGGATTTGAATCCTTCATATCAAAGAAAGTAAATTCAACTACCATATAGTCAATCACAAAACGACTGGCAATAAATGGCAAATTGAAAACATTTTACCTAAAATTCGATTCACCTATCATAATGCAGAAGGTAAAATACCAAAAAAAAAAAGAAATCGCGAGATTCAACGGGAAACAGAGCACACTTGCAGCCATTACTGGAGTTTCTACCTCAATTCCATGACAATCCCGGAGTTGGCTTTGGTCAGCAAAATTCCAAGCATGCCAATCACTCCTCTCTCAGCATCCGAAGAGAGAAACAACGGGAGCAGGGCAATCGGAAATTTCTAAAAAATAAAGCACGCTCAGCTCCCACCTCCGGGAGTAAAAGAACACAGAGAGGGAGAAGAGGCACCGAGGCAGCGGAATAGCCCTGAAATCGTAGCCAGATGACCGAGGAAAAGCAAGCAGCACGAAGCGACAGACACGAGCGGGAGGCCCGACGTTCTGGGCCACCGATTCCTTTCCTCTACTGAGAAAGCTTATTTAAGAGTAAACCGATACCATCGAATCACAAGCCCTAGCCGAAGATAACGGCACCGTACGTACGCCTCAGTGACCGACCGTTAAGAAGCAAAAAAAAGAGATGGATGCACATTCCTCGCCTTCAACAATTCAACTCCAACCTTCCTCGTCTAGAACGCATTAATGTGCCTCTTAAAACGCAGGCCTGAGCGATCAATCGCTTCGGAAAGGTTGGAACATTCAATTCAAACCAATCAAAGAATCAAACGATCCTAACGATCGGACGGTCTGCAGCGAATCGACTCGAAACAAATAAAATAAAAAACATTATAGAATTTAAGCAGGAAGGAAAGAATCTCATAAAAGCCGAAAGAAAGGGCGGCGAAGACAGGCGAAAGTTCTGATGCCTTGTCTAATCCGCGGCCGGTGACCTCCAAAAGCTCAACTCATCGTCTCTTAACTCAGTTGATGGATGAGCGTGAGAACTCCAATCAGTTTCATCTTAATACCTATACTTAAGGTGAGGAAAATAAATTATCGATATATGTAGTGATGAATGTGTGAACTACCGTAAAATTAATGATGACATTCCACCTATAAAATAGGTGAGATATTCAATAGATACCCATTGCAAAAAAACTCCAAAAGCTCTGATTTTTTACTTTTGGACACAATTAGCAGCGCGACGGACTCAGTACATGCTCTGCTGTGTCCAGATTTGGGAGACAAATCTAACGGAGGATGGCCACGCTAAATGAACCTGGTTCACTTTGGTCCCACTCTTCGAAATATCCCGTACCGGTTTTACCCGACACGAAAAGATACTGCGCAAATCGAACCCCTCAACCGGGTTCAATTAGGTGGCCCAAAAGCGTTTTGTTTTTGGTTTAAAGTCGTGAGGTTAGAAAGTTAATTTTATTTAAGTATAAAATATTTTTTACTCAGTTTATATGTAAATATTATTAATTTAATGTTTAGAGTATTAATTTTAAACCTGAATTTGATAATTAATATACTACATAACATTCAAGGCTACAAAAGGAGGGTTTATTAGTTTTGTGTCGCACACAAGTTCTTGCTCATAAGATAAGAAGACAATAACTTATAATTGCACAAAAAATATCTTATAAATTACTTATATACAGAGATTAGTAGAGGGGCGATGATATATGAGTGATAGAAAATAACAATAAATAGTGAATGCCATATATCGGTTGCATCGATGGCGATCATCAACGATCGATTGTAGATGTCGGTATTGAGGTTAATTGATGGTATATGATGATAAATGAGTCACACTTGATGCCAAATTTGATCAACGGAACTATGAAATCCTCCTAACACCATAATTATCTTCTTAGAAATTTTTTGTAAATTTAAAAGTTTACAAATTTTAGAAGATAATCTTATGAATTTTCACCTTGAATTAATGGGCCATTTGAATCCATTGTCTTTTGATTTCTATTTTTCATTTTTATTTTTCTTTATTTATGTTTTGATTCAAAATAAAGTATATTTGATAATAATAGTTATTTTTAAAATACTCAAAATATTCAAAAAATAGTTTAGTTTTTTTTCCAAAATAAAAATATTTAAAAATATATTTTAAAAGTAGCATGAAAAAAAAAAAATGAAAAAATAAAATTATTCAAATAAGCTCTAAGACTTGAATAATCTAAATCTACATCCTATAATAATTTAAGTTTTTTTAATATAATAATATTTTAAATGATCACAAAATTAAGTGATCTAAAATTCATAATCTTTATCTCATTGAAATACTAATTTTATTATGATTATATAAGATTTTATGGATTTTGACCCTTCAAATGTTTTTTTAAATAAATGAAAATTTTAATAGTACATCAATAAGATTAATGTTCCATGAATAGTTTATCTAGTCACATCACAATTAAAATGTGAGCTCGTTTTTTTAGAAATCCTATAATTTTGGCATGGAGGATATTATTTAATATATTGAAGATAAATTAGAATCGTATCCAATGAGATAATTTCCTTCCCATTTAAGTTTGGGCTCGCGGTGATCCCTTCCCGAGCTCTGCGTTTTACTGGCTTGCTGCATGCATGTGCTCTTTTGGGTTCTCATAATAAATGGCTTCAGCTAGCTGTAACTTTGTTGTGGTGGTCCACTATTAAATTTTATTTCCTCTCTCTCTCTCCTGGGTGCAGATGTTGTCCTTAAGATTAGCTGGATGATGAAATGATCAACTATAGAAAACTACATTAGGGCATAAGAGTCAACATTTTATTAAACTATAATTTGTTATAATTGGCTTTTTTTTTTATAGAAATGGTCAATTGTTTGTATTTATGAAACTAAGGGGTCCTTTAATTTAGAGACATATGTTGTTGTAGTAGGGATATATAATTTAAATTTCAAAGACAAAGTTTGGTTGTCTTGGGATCATAAACAATCTCAGCACATCCATGGCCCCAAATTAGTATAGTAGCTCCTTAATATATCATTTATCAATTAGGAGCCAAAAGGGACTATACTGATTGAACCGACATAATTGGATAAGCTTGGATTGGATAGGCTAATGGCCACCTTTACTTGACATGCACTTTTGCATGAGGAGAGGTCGAGAGGTCGAGAAGGGGTCAATTATTTTAACTGCGATGCGACATCATATTATTTGTTCATAAAATCTAAAATATATATAAATATTTATGCTCTTTCTGAACTCAATAGAGCACCGGTATGCAAGCTATTTGAGACAAAAAAGAAAAGAAAAGATGAATGGAGTTTTATCATTATTTTTGACAATCATAATGTAGAGATCACAACTAATCATGAAATTATTCATAGCAATCTTATCATCAATTTTATCTCCACCAATTCATTCTAATGTTGATATTTATGTTGTATTATATTTGTATCAATGATGGATAGCTATTGGTAGCTTCTAGTAGACTAATATTTCTAAAAGAATCTTACAAATTTTAAAAGTCATCACAACTATTAAAATGCCACTAGAAAATTCAACTAATTATGACAAATTTTGAATCATTTTATGAATCTCAAAATATCTGTATTTTAAATTGATATACTTTTAAATCAACTTTGGGATAAATTAAACTCCAATTTTAACTAACTTTCGTTAAAATAATCATCTTAATGAGTGAACCTAATTGTACTAAGAGCATCTTGATACAAGTCTAAATAGCCTAAATCAAGCACTCTTAATTATAATTAAGAATTTCATAAAACTATTTGAGAGATCAAAACACTTAAAATTTTATTTGTGCATTAATTGAAGCAAGCATATCAAAGAGATGCATTTGATGAGCCCAATATCACTCGATTATAACATCAATATGACTTTAATACAACTAAAAGATACTAAATGATCAAAGGGATCAACTTTAATTGCCGATGTAGTATCTTAATCTTTTATAAAATTAACTAAACTACTCTAAAAATTATAAATAGTCCTCTACACATTCAAGGGAGGATTCTAGGAAGGATTTTGACATGGACTTAGATAACTCCAAAGCTTTAATCATTATCACCCAATGATGGTTATGGATCAACATCAACCTATGCTATTGATAAATGTAAAATTTCATCACCCTAACATTGATCCCCACCATTAAATAATCTTGACTCCATAATCAACAAACTTTTTTGCTAACATTAACCAATATCAATTGTAAACATCAACCAATTTTGAAACCTTTTATTTCCATCACATAAAGTTATTCAATTATGAGTGTGTACCTTTCCTACCTAATCATATGCCATGTAAGGATAGAGTTAAACAATTAATTGATATCGACTTACCTCTAAAATTTTTCATCAACCTTCAGTCATGCATACCTATGACTAACACATTTTAGAAAAATAATTAAACATGTATGTATGTGTGTGTGTGTGTGTGTGTATATAGGCTATTTTAAACTTAACCATTTTTTAAAAGTGATCTAATTAAGATTGAAGAAATAGGATTTTGGGCACATAATAAAAATATGGGTTAATTATGCGGAGACCTAACTTTTGGGTTTAAATAAAAATATAATAAGACACTCTTTCTGATAAAACATACTCTTTCAAAAGATACATTCTTTTATGGTTATAAAATATGATTATGGCCCATAATTCATATGATAATAATTTTTTCTCATTTTTCTAACATCTCATCATTGAGAAGACACATAGAGTCTTCATGAAGGGAAAATCATATTGTATTAGAAAATTAATAGCTCATATTCATCTTCATTTCATAGATATAGGTATGTTTTACTTCATTCTATCTTAGTGATTATGCATGATGATAAATCTTAATCGAATATGATTTTCCATTTTAATTTATAATAATACATACTATTATTTTGACCTAGATGCCAACACCTATTTTATTGCTTAATGATCTCTTAAAGTAGCATAATTAAGTAAACCGTTGATTATTGCTTGAAATTTGACATTCCCAATTGATTGTAGTTGACTTCATTTTAGAAAGGTTTGTATGTCCAAATATGCAAGCAAGCTAGGATAGCCTTCACAAAGGAGCCATTATTGGAATAAGATCAATTTATAGGAGAGTGTGCATAGGGGGTCAAAGAAGGAAGCTTAAAGATTGAAGTATGGAAGCCGACTACATATCTAGACTCACCCATGGTGGTGTGTGACCAAGGAAGACGGACAAACACAAGTGACCAAGGTTTGATGATCATAGGTGAACTTACCAATTCGTCACATTAAAAGAAATATAGTTGGTCACCTTTGCTAATGGGAAATGAAGTTTACCACTCAATCGAGGAACACTCACCTCATGTTTGAGTCCATACTTGTACTTGATTTACCTTGCATGTACTTATTGTATGTAACTACATCTACCCTCTCTTATTATTATAAGAAGTGTCCTTTCAAATGGGGACCTTCTCTAAGAAGCCATAACTCTCACGCTTCTACTAAATTTTAGTTAATTAATAAAATCAAAGGCATTTTGCACCTATGAAGGCCAAGGGTCCATGATCGATCTAGATATTATGTGTATCGCTACAACCATTGGCATGATCTTGAGGAATTTCATCATCCAAGAGGTTAGTGGATGAGTTAATTAAAGGAGGAGCTCAAAGAATTCACTAAGTAGAAGGATAAAGAAGTCTGAAACTTAATCTCTTATACCATTTTAAGTTCAATTCAACTTACCTTAAAGTTCAATTAAACTTAATCTTTCATATTTGCTTTTATGGCTACTTTATTCCTTAATCTAAATTACTTTAATGTATTTATATGTTGATGGATTACAAAGTTAAGAAATTAATGAACTTTATATTTCAGTTTATTAATGGGTTTATTATGGTTTAATAGGTTATTGATTTTTTAGAATGTGATTAAATTCCACATTTTCAATTATCCATAATCATTAACTTATGTTTACTTAAGGTCATTTACTTTTAGGTTGCTTGGGTATTTTTATTTATGTGTTCTAATGTTGATTATGATGTTTTAAGTTTATGTTATGGATTTTGTAATTTTATGATTTTTTATGATTTATTATTTCCTTTAAATTGACTTAGAAATTTGGAAATTCAAGAATTCCCAATCCAAAGATTAATTGGGTTTGAAATTTTATCGTAAGTGGGGTTCCTTGCCAATTTGGTTTTCCTAAAATTTCATCTTAATCAGATGGGTAATTTAAGATTAATTAAGATTTTAATTATTTTTAATAAAATCTAAATTAAGCCTAATTTAACGAGGATCATTTAGGGTTTTATTTTTCTTGATTTCTCTCTAGAATATACATCCAAAGAGGGTTTAATCATAATTTTTGAAGTTCTGGTTGATTTATTATGAATTATTAAATTTAGGTTGATTAATTGAATTAATTAATTCAATTTAATACCAAATTAAGTCATTTTATAATTCATTAGGTTTTAGAGAGTTTCAGTGGTTTATTTATGTTCATTAGACTGTATTACAATGATTCAACAAGATTTGATCAATTTCTATAATTTATTTCATTTAATATCAATTTATTTCATCAAAATTAGGATTTAGTGTTTGAAATTTACTCTATTTAGATATATTATTCAATAAATTATAAAAAATTCATCTAATGTGTATCTTAACATCAATTTCAACTCCCAATGTCTCAAATTATTTTGATTAATGGTTTGAGATTAATTTAGGTTGGAAAATTTTCATTCAAATCTAAATTAATATAAAATACCCAAAATTAAATAGGATTTTAATTTTAATGGGTTCTTCTCATCAAGAGGGGTTCATAGAGCCCAAATTTATAATTTTGGAGTTATATTTGATTTTTTTTTATATTTTTTTTGGCATTTTTCTTAATTTTTTAAATCGTAAAGCCGATTTTTTTTATCATGTGGCGTTGCTTTTCATGAGGCACAACATTATTTGTCCACGCAAGATCCACATGGATCCCGGGTCAAAATGGTGGTGCATGTGGGATTTCGACAGTCCGATCTTCAATGAGATGACTCTAATCTGTGGTTTATGCTTGGGGTTGTATCTGCCTAAATCGAGGCCCATTCATTCTAATAGAAGGACCGGACGAAGGAGATTATCTCTCCTTCGACGGGATTAATGCCAAGAGCTATCGATTCGATTTTTGGTGATCCAATCATCAAAATTGCTTAACTTTGATTTCAAAATCATTAGTGAATGAAATCAAATAAATCTTTGATCTCATTTGAGATCAAACTTCTTTGAAAAGTGAATTTAAAAATAAATTTAAGAAAATTTAATTTTATCTTTTGTAGAAGACTTAAATATTTAATAATAATATTTTATTGAAATGAAATAATAGAAAAAATAGTAGAAAAATAAAGAAAAAAAATACATAGATTCTTATGTGATTTGAACAAACCCTAAATACCGACCACATCCATGCCTAGCCACCCGGGAATTCACTAAAACAAAGTTGAGATTATAACAAATCTCGGTACTTTCTTCATGGCCAAGTACAACCCAACATGTGCTCTCCTTAACAAGCAAGTACAATCAATACTTTCCTTAGCAGCAAGTATAACCCAACAAGAAATCAAGACAAAGAAAAGAGAAAGATACAAGTCTAACTCTCAATTTTAAAATATTTTTGCACTCATAACCAATCTATAGTAATATTAAAGTAATTGAATATTAATGAAAAGAGAGCTACTTTAACTTTAAATTGAGATTGAAATAAGATCTTCAATCAAGTATTTAATGCAAGTAACTTAATGTTGCTTTGAATGATCTTTAAAAGGTTGACATGATTTTCTTGTGTGACTTTGAAATGCAAAGTAAAATGTAATCACAAATCTTTACTTTGAATTCTTTTCACACAAGCTAACTTTTAGACAAATGATAAGTGTATATGCAATTGGAATAACTAAACAATCACTTGAATAAGGATTTAAATTAACCACAAAAAAGTTATCACATAACATATACATAAACAAATTTAAGACAAGTAATCAACAAGCATAAAATAAATTATACAAGAGATGGAGTGGTCAGCCAAATAGAAAATTAAATGAGATAAGATGTTAAGCTCTATCAAATTTAACCAATCTATATGAATCTTTATTCCAAAGGGATAAACAATGGATATTAAAATGATTAAGCACTAGAAAATTAAAAAACTTTGAAAGAGACTTCAGCCAAACAAGAAATAAAAGGATTATCAAATGATTAAGCACAAAATAAGTTGATCTTCTTATGTTAGCTTTAGGCCAAATAAGAAATCAAAAGATTATCAAGTAGTTAAGTCGAAACAAATTGATCTTCTTATGTTTGTTCTTGGCCAAACAAGAGCTAAAGGTTATGAAGTGAATAAACACAAGATAATTTAAATAACCATGTAAACTTCAAAGCCAAGAAGAAATAAAAGAAGTATAAGAACTTAGCGTTAGAAATTCAAGACCAATGCTATGATGCTTTTGGCCAAGGGAGGAAACACACCAAACCTTCAGTTTTTCCAATAAATCTTCATGCTAACTAAATGTCCAAGGAAAAGAGAAGATAAGGAATGCTTGCACTTGAATCACCAAAAATATCCAAGCATTTGCTTTTGCAAGGATTGGCAAGGTGGAGAAGATGAGCAAATAAGCAAGAGAGAATATTAGCTTTATGAAAGCGAGGATCTTAAATAGAGGAGGGAGGAGTCTAGGGTTGGCCAAAGATGATCCAAGAGAGGGAAATTGATTAAGCATCAAATTGAATATCAAATTCAAGGAATGAAGGATGCCAAGGAGAATAGGCTCTTTTACAAATTTGTTTCAAGCTAATATGGAATATTTTCTATGTGATTCATGGCTAAAGAGAAGGGGATCATATAGGAAATTCGGCCAAAGAGATTTTAATATGAAGGAGGGAATTTTGAATAAAATAAATCCATGGAAAATCAATTTAATGAATTTGGCCAAAGGAGTTTCCAAAATTGAAAATCTTCACATTGATGCATGAATCAATTTAGATCAAGGATAATTATATTTTATACTTATTGAATGTTTAAATAATATACAAATTTATTAAATTTAAAGAAAAGTGACTGCCCCTAAAACTTTCCTAAAATAGATCAAATTAAAAAAAAGTATTATTTTGAAAAAGAAGGCTGATATGAATTTAAATTTAAAATAAGTTGTAATAGATTAATTTATCTCTAAAAATCATAATTAATTATTCTTAAGACTTTCAACATATTCCATAAAAAAATTGATTTGATTTAGCAAGTATATGTCATGCATAAAGAAGTTTGAATTATAGAATAATTCAAAATAATTCAAATTTAGAAATTCAAAAAATGAATTTTAAAATATGAAAATGAGAGAATATAATATGAAAATATTTTTAATGAACTTAACACATTTTATTACATAAAATTCATTAAAAAATTTGGTCAAAGATAATGTTAAGATGAAAATGATAATAGGAGAGAGAACAAAGAATAAAGGAGAGAGAATAAGTGGAAAAAGAATAATTTTAGGATAATTAAATTTTCATGCACTAAAATATGAATAAATATTATGAATGGTATGAAAATGATTTAATAAAGTTTAAACATAATTTATCTTTCTTGACCAAATTTAATGGAACTTATTTCATGCATTTAATTTATACTATCCAAAATGAATAACTTATGAATAATTGCAATATTAAGATATAGAAAATATAAATAATTTTAGGATGATGATTAAAAATTAAATGAATCATTTATTTTATCTTAGTGAGCTTTTCATTTGCCTTAATATAGTAGAAAAATTTCCATATCCATGTCCGGATGTTTTAGCATTTTGAAATAACTAAAGAACTAGAGGCTAAAGAATTTTTCCAATGCACTTGAATATAACTTGATTAGTAGCATTTTGACATGTATTTATTATCATCAAAATCAATCTCATATGAGATGGGGCTCATGGAGTCAACATTAATGGCATACCTCAACTGACGATCTTTAGCCTCCGAATGATACGAGATTGTGGGAAGAAGGAATTGGATCCTCTCCTTGTGGATTGCCTCCTATACCAAGCTTAGCCTCCCTTTCATAAACTTTGATCATTGTCTAGCCCCTCGGTGATGAGGGATTAGAGAAAGATCAACCGTGTGAGGTGGGAAAGATGATGGGATGATCGTTTGGCTTGAGAATATGTCTATGGAATTTTACCATTATAGCCAAAGCCTCTATTGCATTTTCCCTCTCTTTAGTCGGCCATGGTTGATTGATGTCCTTGGAGGCTAGCTCAGAGGATCCTAAGTTATTTAACAATGGTCCAAGGATTGAGGATGTGGAATGCTAAGGGAATAAGGGATTAAGAAAATTGGATTTGGCTTTATTCAATTCCTCTTTGCCATGGTATATTATATCATTTTGGATGTATTTGTGCTTAATTAATCCACTTGGTTTTGAGCTAATCACCCATAACTTATTTTAGAATGGGTTTGAGTGCATTCTAAGGGATTGAGTTTAAACTTGGTCCATTTTAGGAATTTTGATGTAAGTTGAGCTAACTCATTTCATTTGGTGGATTTAGGCTAGGTTAATGCTTCAATTAAATCAATTTGATTCTTTGTGATGTTTTCAATTAATGGATTTCATGGAATTTGCAATTATCCATGAGTTTATTCCATATTAAACCCTTTATGGCTTAAGTGGGTTGTGTTGGATTAGGTTAAATCAAATGGCTTATTTGGCTCAATTACAATGTATTTTCTTTTCAATTATGTTGATCCAAGGATTTGGATGGCATTGGATCAATAAATTTTATTTAATTAAGGTTTAAAACCCAATTTGGTCCATCTTGGTTTTATGGGTTTAGCTAGGCTTAAGGTTGAATTTGATTGAGTCAAATGACCAACTTTGACCCAATTAGATTATGTTTGGACCGAGCATGCTTAAGCACATGTGTGAGATGATTTGAAGTGGTTAATTTTATTTGATTTCAATTTGAACCCACTTACCAAAATTGGGCTTAATATGTTAGGTTTGGGTTCATTTGGGTCAAATGACCAATTTAGTTAAATTGGACCCAATGATGGGTTGAATTATGTTTAGTTATAATTTCCAAATATTTTGGACAATTAATTTGGGTTTGAACAATATGGTCCATTTAAGCCCATTTAGGTAAAATGACCTATTTTGCCTAATTAAGGCCTTATTGGATTCATATTCTCTTAAATTCATGTTTAAATAGGAATAAATTATCATCTAGATCATTTGTAATGATTTTATTTGGTAAAATTTTTTGTGGGCTAACCTTTAACTTGGTGGGACCCACTTAAGTCAAATCTATGGCAAAAGGGTTGACCACTTTTGACCTTAATTTGGATTTGGATTTATTTATTCTTTTAATTTGATTTCATGGTTTTATTTGCTTTTGATTTTCATTTATTTTTAGATTGAATTTCTATAAGTTTAAATGGTTTTAAGATAAAACAAGGTAATTAGGTTAATTACCTATTCATCTTGATCTAAGATCAAGTGTCTTTAGATTTCAATTTCTTTAGGTTTGGATTTGAATTTATTCTAGGTCTATCAAGTCTTGTTAAGTTGGATTAGATCCTAGAAAGGTGCATTAGAGCATTAAGTGAAGTGTCCTGGTATCTATTTGAGATTCCTAATCTAGGATTAGGTATCCTAATTACTAAATTTGGAAGTAATGTTAACCTAATCCAAAAATGAGGTCAACATGGGATAATAACTATGCCCTCTCAATGGTTGGTACAACGCCAAGATTGCAAAGACTGCATCAGAATTGAGTTGGACCATGTAATTAAACAAAGACACCTCTACGCTAAGATTACTGCCATGGTGTTATCTTGTACTTTAATAGTGGATCGGTAGTTATTTCTTCTAGAAGACTAGAATAATGCCTGAGCTATGGATGTAGTGCCACAAGTAAAGAAGCCAAAATTTTATTTATTATTTATTATTTATTATTTATTTTATTTTCCAAAGAATGTAAGCCAAAAAAGAGCTATGGATGAAGTGCCTCGTGAGCTATCCATGTAGTGCCAATCCATTTGTTTGCCATGTAAACAAAGGTGTATTTGATTATTTAAATAAGTACCACCAAGATCTATGTGATGTTCTAAATAAAATTCCCATAACTCTATCTCCACAACTTGTCTCCTCTATGACTCCATCTTCAATAGTGAATGAAGCTTACCACTTCTTTCTTCAACGAGTGCAAGTCTACCTCTAGAAGAGTTATCCTCCTTTTAAATCGAGAGTAGATAGGTCAATGAGTGTCTATGTTGCCCTTTCAACATCTACTCCTTATGGGTGAGAAGACTCATCCCTCATAGACTTGCCACTATCTCAATGAGTAGAGGGAGGAAAACTTGCCAACATATTTTGAATGTCCGCCCAAAGTGAAGCTAATCGTTAATAGAAGAAAGGTCAAGTGCTTTGGTGGTGCCTAGGAATGCATCCTTTCCAAAGACAAACTCAACATCACCAAGTTAGCTTGCTACAAAGCCGAGTTGCTTCTAAATAATAAAAATAATGAATTCATAAAAAAATGAATAATAGATTCTTAATAAGGTGATCTACTAAGGGCTAGATCCTTGAAGAAGGAAGCTACCACTTAAGTAAATGGACTTCCTCAATACTCAAATGATGACCTAGTAGCTTGCTTATAGTAAGATGAATCATTTTCTCGTGAATAACTAGAGTATCGGAGAGATAGGTACAAGTGAGTGCCCATCATCTCCTTCCATCGATGCATGTACACTTATCATGCTTAGCTATAATAATAAAAAGAGTTTAGAACAACTAACAAGAAGAACTCAAGAATAAAGGAAGGATGAATCCTACTTTTGCTAGACAATTCTCAATAGCCATTTTCATAGAGATGGTTCTTGCCAACCTACTTACTTTGACTTTCCTATTGATCACTAAGGAAAAACATCCTTTTGAAACTATCTCTATCTTTATCGGGATGTGTAGGAGTGTATTCTTCATGAGGCGATTGATATATATTCAACTAAATCTTCCCTAATATGTTGGGGTTCATATAGATTTGTTTCTACTTATGAATGTAAGAATTCATAGTTAATTACCCTCTTACGAGTAAGAGAACACTCTTGATTAAGGTTGGAAACAAACATATCTCTAAAATGATCGGTGTTTAGTGGTGTGTGTGGCATGACTCTAAGGAAAATATGTGATAGTCCCAATCAAGATCTTATGGTTTCGTCATTTCAAGGCTACATTGTTCGATACTAACATCGAGGGTTATCGTAATGTCCGAGTCGATTAGCAACCATGGGTCACCTCATTTTAGATGGCCCAAATAGACTAGAGTTTTATTTTAAGGGTTATAGTTTAGGAAAGTTCGCATGGTGAATATGCAAATAGACTAGGCTTACTTTTATAGGAAAGTTAGAATATATGGGTGTTCACATGGCAAACAAATGGATTGGGCTTACATTCTTTAGAAAATGCCAAATAAGAATGTTCACATGGAAAACAAATAGGCTTACATCTCTTTGGAATTCCATTATTGTAGGGATATTCAAGTGGTGACTAAGTAGATTGGGCATACATCCCTTTAGAATGCCATTATTATAGGGTTGTTCGCCATTGACCTCATTTTTGAGATTTAACATCGCTTCTATCTTATTAATTAGGATACCTAATCTTAGATTAGAGATTTCTTATTCAAGCACTTAGGACACTACACTTGGTGATCAAGTGTATAAATAAACCAAAACTAAAGCTAAAAAAATCTCAATACCTTAAGGCCTAGGCTATCTAAGTGAATCTCTAAGATTTAACCAAACACAATTAAATTAAAATGAATCCAAACTAAAATTGAATTTAAATAAATGAATAAATAAAATACATCTTAATTAAAATCTAAATTTAACTAAGCTTAGACTAAGATAATTGAGGTGGTCAACCTAATTAACCCATCTAAGCTCAATACCACCTAAATTCAAAGAAATTCAAATATAATCAAAATAGATAGAAATTTAATCAAATAAAAAGTGTCAAGTCATTACATTAACATGAATGAACCTAAAACTAAATCCAAATAAATGTAAAAAATAATCAACCATTTGGCATAGAGCTAATTTATGTGGGTCCCACCGTCAAAGGTCAACCCATAAAAATTTGAACACATTAAATCATTTCAAAGGCTAAAATCATCAAATAAATTATCTAAATATGGATCTAAATAAATATAAATTCAATAAAGTCTTAATTGGGTTAATTAGAACACTTTCGATCTAAATAGACCTAAATGAACCCTATCGAACCTAAATTCAAATTACGTAA
The DNA here is from genome assembly GCA_021442155.1 of Cymbidium sinense. Taxonomy (NCBI): domain Eukaryota; kingdom Viridiplantae; phylum Streptophyta; class Magnoliopsida; order Asparagales; family Orchidaceae; genus Cymbidium; species Cymbidium sinense. The sequence goes on from CM038230.1 coordinate 63,079,437, forward strand.
AACCAAGTCAAATTAAATATCCAAAATCATTTGAAAACATTAAACATAATTTAGCCAATTATTGAGTTTAATTTTATCAATTTGGTCATTTGACCCAATTGAACCCATGCTAATCCATTAAGCCCAATTTGAGTCAAAATAGATTTAAATTCAAAATTAACCTTAAATGAAATGAAATTAATTGAACGATCATCTCAAACACTTGGTTAAACACAATTGAAAGAAAATATATTTTGATTGAGCCAAATTGGTCATTTGACTCAATTGAATTTAAGTTAACCCTGGTCAAATGGGCCAAATTTGCTTGAATCAAATTAAAACTCCATGTGAAATGGATGAGTTAAACTTCAAGTCAATCAAAAGACAATCAATAGCAATTGCAATCTTCAGTTTATATCAATCAATTAAGTGAATTTAACATAATTCAATTTAGAATCAAACCTAAAAGTATCAACTTAAGACACCTAAGCCCAATCCCAATTCAAATTAGCTTGATTGAGATGCCCCATTTTGAGTTTAATTTAAGCAATCAACGAACAATCTACTAAGCATTAAGGTGGTGCCAAAAGCTAAGCAATTCCAAAACAAGGGAATATACCATAAGAAGAAAGACAACCATGATCTATGCATACGAAGCCAAACTCAATCTCTCTTCTTCCATATCCTTCTCATTCCTCATCCAACTGACCAAAGCCCATTCCTAATCAAGTAAACACCATTTTGGAAGAGTCCAAGGATGGCAATCACCATTGCAATTCCAATATGTTTTTCTCCATGGATATAGCTCACCAAGCATACAAAAGGGTGAGAGAAACCCGCTATTGCCATTCAAACATCACACACACATTCACTTAGTGAAACAAAGAAGAACCAACTCCTTCCTCTATTCCCACACCACGACAAGGAATTGACAAGACCACCCAACGAATGAGTGGAGCTTGGCTTTTATAGTGCTTGGAGAGGAGGAAAATCAATTCCTCTCTCCCAAAGGTTTGCCACATCCTAACATGTTCAAAATGTTTACACCACCAAAGATAGACGTTGGTGAGGTATGTCTCAAACCCGAGAACTCTTGCATTTAGATTTGGTCATTTGTGAAGAGAAGTTGATCTCAAGTGAGATAATATATGCATTCCAAATGAGGTCTTGATGGATTTGTAAAAAATGCAATAAATTTCCTCAATCACCACATTTTGTCCCTTAAATGCATACATTCCACAATTCTTATCGGTAAGAATAGAGACAAAATCTAAGCCATCCATTACTTCTATTTGGAACAAACAACTGACTTAACGCAGCTTTGATTTAAATCCCTTAAGAAAAGTGAAATTTAATCGATGGTCCACATTAATCCCGTGTCCCATTTAATAATGTAGAATCCACGTGGATCCTATGTGGATGAATCACGACGCCACGCAGTGGCATTCACGACTTTAAAATGAAAATCTTGAATTTTTGGGTTTAAAAATTGCAAAATTGCATAAAACTTCAAAATTTTATAAAAAATAAAATGCTCAACTAAAAAAATATAAATTTAGGCTCTATAAATTAATCTCAATGTGAAGAATCTATTAAACCCAAAATCCCTAATTTTATTGAGTATTTTTAGGTTAATTTTAATTTAATTTAAAATAACCAAACCCAAATTAAACTCAAACCATTAATCCAATCAATTTCAAACTTTGGGAAATTGAAATTAAGGTTAAAACACACTTTAGAAAATTTTTTTAGTATTTATTAGAAGACAAATTTAATGATATAAAATTTTCAATTATAAACCCTTAATTAATGAAATAAATTAATATTAAATAAAGAAAATTATGAAATTAACCAAAATCATCATAATGAACACCAATAAATCTTAATACATTATTAAAAGTTACTAAAATCTCATAATCCCTAGAATAACCTTAATTAAGATTAAATGAATTAATTATTTCAATTAATTGATCTAAACAATAAAAATCATAATAAATTAACCAGCTTCAAGAAAATCTATATAAACCCTCAATGGATTCATCTTATAGAAGGAAATTTATAAAATTGAAACCCCTAACTAATTTTTATCAAATTTAAGTTTTATTAAAATAATAAAACCTTAATTAATCTTAAATTACACATGTGAATAAGATGAAAATTTAGGGAACTGAAATTGGTAAGGAACCCACTTGCCATAAAAAATTTTAAAGTCAGATGAGCACTAAATTAGAAGTTGTTGAATTTCTAATTTCTAGGTCAATTTAAATAAAATTATAAATCAAATGCAATCTAAATCATTTTCATTAACATTATAACACTTGAAACTTTTCCTAACTCGAAGTTAAATAATTTAATTAATTATATATTTAGGGTTTATGAAATGCTTAAGAATATAAAATATAATCAAAACTTAAGTTATAAATTTGATAAATTCATAATAAATTAATTAATCAATGAAAATGAATTAACCTCTAAATTTCATACCCAAATATGAAATTCATTAATATGGAATTTTCTTAAATCTATTTAAGTTAATGGATAATATTGTTCCAAATAATAAAAGCGAAATAATTGATTAATCAAATTAGTTAAGCTGAATAACCTAAAAGTTTGGAAAGGCTTAGTTAGGTTTGGTGCCTAAAGTTCTTAAAGTTGATAAATAAAACTTCATTTTAAGAGAATGATATTTCAGCATATCAAATGTCATTGTAATAAACCTAAATGATGAACTAAAAATGTATAAATTAATGAATCATCTTAAGTTATGAAATTGAAATATGATAAATCATTCAAATAATAAAACAAAACCTCTGAATTAAGTTTAAAGTAAAAAATCAACTTAAATGAATTTGGTTAATTGATTCAAACTAATAAACATACATATTAATAAACATAAAAATTAATTAATTAAATGAATAATATCATTCAAATAGATGAAATGATTATAATATAAAAGATTAAATATAAACCCAAGTCATAAAAGTATACACATCCTAAAAAAGTATATAAAAATTTTAAATAACATAAAGTATAAATGAATGAAAACACTTGAAATCAAATCAAATTATTTAAATATTGAACTAAATCTTATAATAATGAATGATTAAAATTTTAGGTAAGGTTTAAATAAACACTTTAAATCTTAATTATGAAATAATAATCGAATAAAAATAAAAGAATATTAAATCATAATTATATTTAAAATCAAATTTCTAAAGAAGAATTGAACATTGATCAAATCAAAAGACAAATCAATCAATCAAATAATAAATTCTTAATTAGTTAATTCAAAATGCATTAATTAATAAAACTTAAATGAAAAGAATAAAGAATGTTTAAACAACTTTTATAAACATAAGAAGAACACTAAACACTAATAAAGAATTTAAATCTGAATCAAATCGCATAAACATCAATCTAGGTTCAAATAAACCCAACTTATAATAAATTATTCAAATAAATTTAAAATAGTTTAATTAAGATACTTATGATCTTAGTTTGACCCATATAATGGATGAAAATTTAATTATATTAACATTTAGGATGATTGAATAGAATGGGTTCTCAAAGCATAATTTATTTTATTCCTCATTCTTTAAAGTCCAAATTTCAACCTTGACATAAAAGTAAACCTAAAAGAGAAATAAACTTATAATACAATTAAATCACTTAAACTAAAACCACCATGGTAAATTGAATAAATTTTCAAAATAAAAGAAATCAAATAAAATATTTTTTTATAATTAGCTATCATAGGGTATATAGTCTAGATGCCCGAGGATACTAGGTTGAAGGAGGTCTTGATACCTCAAATCTCTAGTTTAACATTGGAACATACCTATGAATCAAAATTATGAAAGGCAAAATATTACAATTTAAATTAAACCAAAACTTGAACTTAAAAGGCTTAACAAATCCATACCACACGAACCCCTTTCTCACCCACTAAATTATTAGGTCACCGACCATGGACTTATGTTAGGATGATGATTTGTGATATTTTATGATGTGATACTTTTTCATGTTTGTGTTGTAATATTTTAAACTAGATGGCTAGGATTGTTTACCGCCACTCTAGATGATAAGGCATTTTTTAGGCTAACATTATTTTTATAGGGGCTAAACTTAAAGGGATTGTTGTAATAAAAAATATAATAAATGTTTTTTGCTTGTATGTGCTACTTAAGTCCCTAAGCATAGCCCAATAGATACAGAACTTGGCAAGCAACTAATGTTAAGCTGATGTTTGAAATATAAACTTGGTGTGTTATGTGTATTTCCTAACATTTATTTACAAGGTTTAAGAATTTATTTTGAAATTTCAAAAATATAATTTAAGCTTAGAATTATGTTTGGATCTATGAGGTCTAAGAATAGCATGAGCTGACTTTACTAGTTAGTGGTCCCATGTGAAGCCTATAGAGGACCAAGAAGGTGACGATCTTGGAAGAAGACCCATGGATCAAAATTTTTGTTCTAAGAGGAGTTGTATAACCACGCACCTCAAATCCCATTTTCCTTTTCTTTTGTGAAGTACCCAATTTCATTGTCCTATTCTATTAATTAATTTTTCTTGATTTATTTTGGGTGCACAATAGAAATTGCATGATTTTTTAGATTTCTTTTTTGTGTATTTTTGTAATGAAATGTCTAGAATGTTAGGCTCTAAAAAAATCAAAATTTCTACCCCATTAAATCTAAAGAATTCAAATATCAAATAACTAAACTCATAATCATACTTTAATAAAATCTTTAGGTACAACTTAAAAATAATTAAAAATAATTATCCCAAAATATAAATGTGAGTCACTATAACACCCAACAGTGGGGTGTATCACGATATTAAAATTTTAAAACTTAAATCTTAAATTTTAAGTTTTAGTAGAAAATTAATTTTTGATTTTATAATGAAAAGATACAATTCTTAATGCGAGAAATAAAAGTACAAAGAAAAGAGAGACAATAGACACATAATTTTTACATGGTTCCAAACCCCAAAACCAAAATTTCCCACCACTAGCTAGGAATTCACTAAATGTAAAATATCTTACAAATAGTACTTCCTATAACGGGTGAGTACAACCCCTATAATAATATATACTCTCCTACAAAGGCGAGCACAACCCCAATATAAATTTTACAAAGAAGAAAAATACAAAATAATAAATTTTGATAAAATAAATTTCACAAATATACCAAGCTATCCAATTCAAAAAATGATCTCACAACTTACAAATGATCACTTAAAAAAATTTTGGCAAGAGAAAATGCTCACTTAATATTGATAAGAAATAATAAAATAAATATCTTAAAGTGATCTTACTAAGATGTTTATGTTATTACAATTTGTAGACTAATATAAAAATTATTTTAAAATAAATTAAGAATATTCTTTCGCACAATAAAATAAATTTCAGCAAGGAATAATTTGTTTTATTTTAACCAAAAAAGATTCTTTCAATTAAAGCTAATGATCACAAAATACTTAAATAAAATGAGTATATGATAGATCTAAGTAGGCTAGTAAGATTTTTATTAAAAGAGATCTAGAAATATGAAAATAATATAATAATTTAGTTTAAAATGCTTAAAATATACTTCTAAAATAGATCTAAAATAAATGATATTTCAAAATGAGATTAATGAAGAAATATTTCAAGAAACCAAAAGAAATTTATAGGAAGTTAAAAATTTCAACAAGTCAAAATAGATCCTACAAACTAACACAAGAATTTTTCACAAAAGATGATTGAAAAACAATCTCCAAAGATTAATCCACCAAAAGTATAAATTAGAAAGAATAAATAGATGAAAATAGCATGAACAACTAAAAGGATAAAGAACAAGAAAACATACTCAAGTAATTTGAGAAAGCTTGCTTAGTTGAAAATGTTGAAGCTTCCAAACCAAGGATTTGATATTGCAATATTTAGAGAACACTTGGAAGGAAAATCTAAGAAATTTTCTCTTAGATTTGCTGGAGGTATTTTGAATTTTGAATGAGGAATGCTTTCTTGAAAGAATGAGGGCTATTTATAGGCAAGAAGGTCATTTTGAATTATTTCAAAAAAATATATTATTCTCACCTCATGCCATCATGTGATAATTTAATATTCAATAAAAATATAATTTATATTAAATAAATATTAAATTAAAGCATCCAAAATTTGGCTATTCACATGGGCAAGTAAAAAATAATCAAATATGACTCTTAATATATTCAAAGCATGTAGCATGCATTCATTATTAAAATCGCTAATGTTTGAAAGGTCATATTAAATTCAATTTTAATCAAACGTGGGTCATGTGACCTATCAAATTAAAGGAAAAAAAATCCAAGGAATCCATTGGAGATGAAATCATATAAATTCCTTGATTATAAAATGACTTTGGCTAAAATACAAATTTCATATATTTTGTTAATTTTGACATGTGACATTTAAGTATTATGATAAATTTATATATAATCATACATATGTTAGTTATCATATAACCATCAAATTAAATTAAAATATTTAATTTTATTAAGTAAATAAAATAATTACACTTAATAGTCATTATCATTTATTATTTTGACAATTCAAATGCTATGTATGAAACATATAATTGAATGTTAATTATATAGAGATTTATATAAATTAAACTCATTAAAATAATATGTTAAGTTGTGAGCAAATAGATTCATTGCAATGAATAAATGCATATAACATAAAATATTATATCTTGAGCTTCACATTATCCAATTTGATCTATCTTTCATTCTTCTACTCTTGCAATTTCCTCAAACCTATTATGAGATGTATTGGATATATAATTAGCAATTGATATATCTGAAATACATAAAAATATTCATTAGAACATCCAAACATTCATTTATTATCATCAAAATTGAACAGATTGAACATGAGGCACATTAAGCCAACAATCTTCCCCTTTTGATGATGACAAAGTAATGTTGGGTATTGATTTTGATGAAGGTGCAAATTGACCTTTCATCATAGTTTTGAAAAAAAAAATTCTCTTCTAAAAAAATTTATGCACAAGAGATGAATAATGTTGCACCCTTAAATGTATGCATAAAATCTTAATACTAACCGACATTTTACTCTTTTCCCCTTTTGACAACATTAAAAAGTGAGAATAAGCTACATACAATTTTAAATATTAGTATCTAACATTCCAAGCATGCGTCTTAAAGTACAAAAATGTTCTTCTAGTAAGGGTTTTGTAAAATATCTACAATTTGTATATCGATATTAATGAAATTAATATTAACATGACCTTTCAAAACATGATCGCTAATAAAATGATGTCTAATTTCTATATGCTTGGTTGAGTGTCGGATAGGATTTTAGTCAAACTAATTGCACTAATATTGTCACACTAAACTAGAATGTGATCTTGCTTAATACCAAAATCTTTTAATTATTGCTTTAACCAAAGGACTTGAGCAACACAAGCCAGTATAATTTCGCCGAGTAGATAAAGCTAGAATTTTGTTTCCTAGATGACCAAGACACAAGTGATGATCCTAAAAAATGACATGTGCCAATTGTGCTTTTTTCTATCTACTTTGCATCCTTCAAAATCAGCATCGAATAAGCAACCAAATCACATGATAAAGAATTTTTAGGATACCATAAACCTAACCTAGGTGCCTATCAAATACGAAAGATACGCTTGACGCTATTAAATGAGATTCTTCGGGTTGGCCGAAAATGAGCACACAAACAACAAATAATATCGTGCCTACTAGTAGTAAGGTATAAAAGTGAACCTATCATACTCTTATAAAGTTTTTGATCAATAGATTTTCCTAATTCATCTAAATCTAATTTTGTAGATGGGCTCAAAGGAGTTTTACTAGATTTAAATCCTTTCATGTCAAACGCTCAAGCAATTCATTTGTGTACTTGGTTTGACAGATGAATGTGCCATTTTCTTGTTGCTTCACTTGAAGACTTAAGAAAAATAAGTTCTCCCATCATACTCATTTCAAACTCTTTAGACATCAACGATGAGAACTCATGGCATAAAGATTCATTTGTACTTCCAAATAATATATCATCTACATACACTTATACCACAATCAAATCATCATCTATGATCTTAAGGAATAAGGTGGTATTTACTCTACCCTTTCTAAATCCATGATCTATCAAAAGTTACTTAACCTATCATACCAAGCAGAGGAGCCTATTTTAAATCATATAAGGCTTTCTTTAATTTATACACATGATTTGGACAATCAAGGCTCTTAAATCTAGGTGGTTGCTCTACAAATACATTTTGGTCAATAAATCCATTCAAAAATGCACTTTTGACATCCATTTGAAAAAGTTTAAAATTTCTAAAACAAGCATAAGCAAGGAGTAACCTGATAGCTTATAGTTCTACAAAAAAAGATTCTTCAAAATCTATACCTTCAACTTGTGTGTACCCATGTGCAACTAACCTATCTTTTTTTTTTAACAATACAACCTGAATCATCTAGCTTATTCCTAAAGATCCATTTTGTTCCAATGACATTTTGATCTTGGTCATCTTGGGACTAATTCCCAAACATCATTTCTTACAAATTGATTCAACTCCTCTTCCATAACAATAATCCAAAATTATCATTTAATACTTCATCTAAATTTTTAGGTTCAACCTCGGATAAAATCGAATGATCTACAACCTCTCTACTATGTCTTCGGTCATAACTCCTTTTGAAGGATCTCCTATAATTAGTTCCTTTGGATGATTTTTATTATATTTCCATTCTTTAGGCAATGAATCATCCACATTATCTTCTAAAGATATTTTCTTAAAATTATCAATCTCTTCATCAATCACTTCATTTTTAATAGGATCAATTAAATTTTCATCAAAATAACATGTATTAATTCTTCTACAATCATTTTTCTCTTATTGAAAACTCTATAAGCTCTACTAGAAAGAGAGTATCCTAAGAAAATACCATCATCGATTTGCATTCAAACTTACCTAAATGCTCTTTTCCATTATTCAAAATAAAGCTTTTACATCCAAATACATGAAAGTGTTCAATCTTAGGCTTCTTTCCAAAAAACAATTCATAGGGTGTCTTCTTCAAAATTTCTCTAAAATAGATCCTATTCATCACATAACATGTAGTATTTGGTGCTTCGCCCAAAAAATATTTTGGCAATTTATACTCATTAAGCATGGATCTACTTAATTCAATTAAAGTTCTATTTTTTCTCTCTACTACTCCATTTTGTTGGGGAGTTCTAGGTGCATAAAAATTATGTCTAATCCCATGTTCATCACAATAATCCTCAAATAATTTATTTTGATTTGCCACCATGATCGGTTTGAACCCTATTAATCAAAAGCCTTGTTCTCTTTGAATATATTTAGAAAACTTTCTAAACTCACCAAAATCATCATCCTTGTAAGTTACAAATAAAATCCAAGTATATCTAGAGAAATCATCAATAATCACAAAACCATAATTTTTCCACCTAAGCTAGTGGTGCTAATAGGACCAAATAAATCCATGTGCAATAATTCTAGAGGTCTAGAAGTAGAAACAATATTTTTACTTTTAAAGGAGCTTCTAGAATGCTTACCATGAATACATGCATCACAAACATAGTTTGAATGAAAATTTAATTTAGGCAATCCAACTACTAAATCAAGTTTGGCAATTTTATTAAGTGAGTGCATGTTAATATGACATAGTCTCCTATGCCATAACCATATATCATCATGAGTGCTTTTAAAACAAAGTAAATTCAAATTCACATCATGAAAGCTATCTATATCAATGACATAAATATTTTTATATCTTTTTTCCTACTAACAAAACATTTTCATTATTTTTATAATGCAATATGATGCATGGAATACTACATTCAAACCTTTATCACATAATTGGCTAATATAAATTAAATTGTGTTTTAATCCTTCTACTAGAAAAAAATTATCTAAAGTGATAGAATTCTTACAAATAGAACCAATGCCAATGATATTTCCCTTTGCATTATCTCCATATGTGACAAATCCTCCATCACTTGATTCTAAAGTTATGAATTTATCTTTATCTCCGTCATATGTCTTGAACATCCACGTCCAAGTACCACATGCCTTCTTTGATTTTGCTTTGAAGGCATTCCTACAAAAGAAACTCACATGTTAACTTTTGGAACCCAAACATGTTTGGGTCCACATTCAACATTTGAAGCAAGATATCTAGCATGTGATTTGTGTAGTGCTTGTACCTTTTGGTACCCATACATAAGATGATTGCTTAGTGTTTTGTAATTTTTGTGCATAAAATCAAATGAAATATGCCCTTTTCTATCACAACAGTTGTGACTTAGCACGATAATTATAAGGTATATGAGTGGGATGTGTATGATGAAAATAATTTTTATTAAATGTTTTTCTTGATGAAGTATTATAATGAACTTGTGATTTCAAACATAATTCTAATCTTGCTTTTAACAAGATATTCTCTCTTTCAAGTTTACATACAAGTAAGGAACAATTTAATAAATAAGTATTTTACTTTTAAATTATCACATTCATTTTTTAAATCACAAAATGCATATCTAAATTTTATGTTCTTTTCTAAGGTTTTGTATTTTTTTTAATTTTTTATATTCAATAACTAAATCATTAAAAGCATCATCTAATTCATCATAAGATATATCATTACATACCTCTTGAGAATCTAAGTCGATTCTCCATTTGCCATAAGACATATGTTGACCTCTTCATCAACGAGCAAGTACTTGATTCATTTGAATCTGGATTGGCCCATAAAGCCGTCTTCTTCTTCTTATGGTACTTTTTCTTGTTCATATTTTTTATTCTTTTCACATCAATCTCTTTCTTCTTTGATTCAACAAGTTTTGGACAATCACCTCTTATGTGTCCGGGCTTTTACAATGGTAGCAAATGATCCCTTCACGTAGGAAGTTTTTTAGTTTTGAAATTTATAGTTTTTAGACTTTTTATACCATTGATTCTTCTTCCTTAGCAATTTCCCAAGCCTTTTAGATAACATGACCACCTCATCACTATCACCATCCGAGCTTGAGATGTTATGCTCATCACTATCATCAACTTGTAATTCAATGGCTTTTCCTTTCTCCTTCTCCCTTTTCTGAGTTACCCATCTTATCCCTTTGAGCAATAACTGTTCATGTGCTATCAAAGAACCCAAAAGCTGATCAAGTGGATAAGTAGATAAATCCTTAGCTTCACTAATAGTTACTTTAGCTTCCCATTCTTTTGGAAGACATCTAAGAATCTTATAGACTAAGTCTTTATTCCAATAGATTTTTCCAAGAGAATGCAATGTGTTAATTATTTTCATGAATCTAGTATACATATCGAAATAGATTCAGAAGGAGACATATGAAATAACTTATATTCATGAACAAGTCTTTTATGTGAGCATCTTTAACTTCACTAGTTCCTTCATAAGTTATAATGAGTTTATCCCATATTTGTTTTGCTATACTTAACATAGAAATTTTCATGTAATCATCGTAATAAAGCACAATGTAAAGTATTACAAGCCCTAGCATTTAATTCATCAAGTTCTCTTTCAACTACACACCATTCCTCAAAAGGTTTTTCTACTTTAATTCCATTTACTTCTAGTGTGGGTGTATGATATTGATGTGTCAACATATACCACATCGTGCATCTTGACCTCTTAAAATGTACTAACTATTTTTCCAATAGTCAAATGGTACACTATCTAAAAGTGGAGATCTATGAGTGGATTGTCCCTCTGGTAGTGAACCCTTTGGGAAACCTTGTGCCATAGTGAAAAGATCTACTCTTGGATGTTAAGCCAATAAAAGATCCTAGTTCGATACCAATTGTGAGTCACTATAGAACCCAAGAAGGGGTGAATGTCGATATTAAAAATTTTAAAACTTAAATCTTAAATTTTAAGTTTTAGTAGAAAATTAATTTTAATTTTATAATGAAAGATACAATTCTTAATGCATCAAAAATAAAAGTACACTAAAGTAAAGAGAGATAATAGACACACATTTTATGTGGTTCGCCAAACCCCAAAATCCCTACGCCCACGCTAGCCACCCCGGCTAGGAATCCACTAAATACAAAAATAGCTTACAAATAGTACTCTCCTATAACGGGTGAGTAAAACCCTAAATAATATGTACTCCTACAAAAGGGAGAGTACAACCCCAATATAAATTTTACAAAGACAAAAAAAAGAAAAATATAAAATAATAAATTTTGATAAAATAAATTTATCACAAATATACCAAGCTATCCAATTCAAAAAATGATCTCACAACTTACAAATGATCACTTAAAAAATTTTAGCATGATAAAATGCTCACTTAATATTGATAAGAAATAATAAAATAAATATCTTAAATTGATCTTACTAAGATGTTTATGTTATTACAATTTGTAGACTAATATAAAAATTATTTCAAAATAAATTAACAATATCCTTTCGCACAAAATAAATTTCAGCAAAGAATAATTTATTTTATTTTAACCAAAAAAATTCTTTCAATTAAAGCTAATGATCACAAAATACTTAAATAAAATGAGTATATGATCGATCTAAGTAGGCTAGTAAGCTTTTATTAAAAGACAGATATAGCAAATATGAAAATAATTTCAACATAATATTTAATTTAAAATGCTTAAAATATACTTCTAAAATAAATCTAAGAATAAATGATCTTTCAAAATGAGATTAATGAAGAAATATTTCAAGAAACCAAAAGAAATTTGTAGGAAGTTAAAAATTTCAACAAGTCAAAATAGATCTTACAAACTATCATAAGAATTTTTCACAAAAGATGATTGAGAAACTTTGATGTGAAAACAATGTCCAAAGACTAATTCACCAAAAAAATATAAATTAGAAAGAATAAATAGATGGTGAAAATAGCATGAACAACTAAAAGGATTAAGATCAAGAAAACAACTCAAGTAATTTGAGATAGCTTGCTTAGTTGAAGATGTTGAAGCTTCCAAACTAAGGATTTGATCTTGCAATATTTGGAGAACACTTGGAAGGAAGATCTAAGAAATTTTCTCTTAGATTTGCTGGAGGGATTTTGAATTTTGAATGAGGAATGCTTTCATGAAGAGAATGAGGGCTATTTATTGGCAAGAAGGTAAATTTGAATTATTTCAAAAAAATATATTATTCTAACTTCATGCTATCATGTGATAATTTAATATTAAATAAAAATATAATTTATATTAAATAAATATTAAATTAAAGTAGCCAAAATTTGGTTATTCACATGGGCAAGCAAAAAATAATCAAATATGATTTTAATATATTCAAAGTATGTAGCATTCATTCATTAAAAATCGATAATGTTTGAAAAGTCATAATAAATTCAATTTTAATCAAACGTGGGTCATGTGACTTATCAAATTAAAGGAAAAAAATCCAAGGAATCCATTGGAGATGAAATCAGATATAAATTCCTTGATTATAAAATGACTTTGACTAAAATACAAAATTTCATATATTTTTGTTAATTTTAACATGCGATATTTAAATATTATGATATAATTTATATATAATCATACATATGTTAGTTATAATATAACCATCAAATTAAATTAAAATATTTAATTTTATTAAGTAAATAAATTAATTAGACTTAATAGTCATTATCATTTATTATTTTGACATTTCAAATGCTATGTATGAAACATATAATTGAATGTTAATTAGATAAAGATTTATATAAATTAACCTCATTAAAATAATATGTTAAGTTGTGAGCAAATTGATTCATACCAATGAATAAATGCATATAACATAAAATATTATATTTTGAGCGTCACATTATCCAATTTGATCTATCTTTCATTCTTCTACTCTTGCAATTTCCACAAATATATTATGAGATGTATTGGATATGTAATTAGCAATTAATATATCTGAAAAACATAAACATATTCATTAGAACATCCAAACATTTATTTGTTATCATCAAAATTGATCGGATTGAACTTGAGGCTCATTAAGCCAACAATAAACATGTTATCCTATAATGGATCTGATCATTTAATAAAAGACTCTTAAGGTTAATGGGTCTTTCGTGTAGTAGATTTTCCCCAAACTACATGGAAGGTAGAGCAAGGTTTATTTTAAACTAGGTTCATGGTTTCTTATATAGGAAAGCCAAGATAGTTAATTACATCTTAAGAAGGGTCTCTTCCTAAGATTAAAGAAATAAGTTATTATTTCTAAAGATTTCTAAGGTGATTTTCAAAGGATTGATGTTTTGGAATTTTTAATTGGGAGTGAGGACTCATCCTTCACGCCTTAGACTTAGAAACCTTCTAGGCACTAGGATTTTCTTAGTGTAAGACACCTCTAGTGATTAAGAAAACACTAAGCCCAAGCCTGAGACTTAGGAAGGAATACTAAGCTTAGGATAAGCTTTAGGATAAATAGGTCTTACCTATTCTATGGCATAAACTAAGACCCATGCTTGTCCACTCATCCAAAACCAACCTCAAACCAACACAACCAATCTCAATTGAATTTTGTTTCCTATCCAAGCTCCAAGCTAAAATGACTTATGTCCAACCTAAGTTCATTCCACCATGATCCCATGATCCAAGCCCATTCAAACAAATCAAATCCAATTAATTTTCACAAAAGCACTCCAAGCATTCAATAGACCATTTCAAACCCTCTAATACTTACAATTAATCCAATTGAGCCAAATGAGTCCAATTAACCAAAGATTAGCCCATTTGACCCAAAAGATCGAATGAGGAAAATCCAATCAAACCCAAATGAAATGCACTCAATGCCATCGATCAACCCTAAATACATCATTGAACTCTTCTCAACACCCAACTCAATTCAACTTAATCAACCCAATTGGTCCTTGACCTAAAGTAGCATAAATGACCAAATTAATCTAAATCGCAATCAACCCAAATTGGATTGAATCAATCCATCCAATCTTCTATAATGATTATTGATCATCTCGATTACCTAATTGCAATCAATTGTGTTAAACCAAACAAATTTGATCACTTAATCCAAGTTGACCCAATTAGCCCATATGGAACAAAATGAACCAATTCTCATTCAAACTCCAATTGTTCGCAATCAATGGCTCCCATCAATCATAAATTTAGTATTGAACATGGCTCAACCACTAATTGAACCCAATCAAGCCAATTTGATCCCTTAACTCAAGTTGACCTAATTTGACCTAAAGGGAAAAATTGAGTCAAATCAACCCTAAACCAAATTAATTGAAACCAATGCCCCAAAATTATAAATTGAGTATTGAACATGATCCAACCTCCAATTGAACCTAATTTGATCAAACCAATGACCACTTTATCCCAAATTGAAGGGTCTAATTGAAACAAATCCTTCCTAAATCTAAATTGATTCAAATCAACTCTTACAATAATTCTCAAATGATCAATTGAACCTAAACCAACCCTTCACTAAAGCCAATTTTGCCAATTTGACTAAATTGATCAACTTAGCCTATTTGACATAAATGAACTAATATGAGCCAAAATCAAATCCACTTCAAATTAATCTAAACCAATTGAACCAATCCATTCCAAATGGATAATTGAACACACCAAAATCTTTAGTTTGAATCAATTTGACCAATTGGTCAACCTAACTCAATTGAACCCCATTTGACCCATATGGGTCAAATTGAGCCAAACCTTCCAAACCCATCCAAATTAAGTCCAAACCCAACCAACTTGGCATGAATCATCCTTGGGGCACCATGGGTCAACCCATGTGAAACAAATCTATGATGAACCTAGTTTTTAGATCAAAACTCTAAAACAACCAAAATGGGACTAATCTCCATTTGGGTGGGTTCATCCACTCCCCAAGCTTGGCCAACTTTGGCCATTCTTGAACTAGGACCAGCGACTCGGCGACCCAAGGCTCTTGGGTTTAGCTTTGGGCCATGGTGAACTCACCCTTGGTTCTCCATTAGTTCACTTAGAGGAGGAGGTACTCCCCATGCTAGCCCATGCCACAACCTTAGCCTCTCAAGCAACTCCACTCTATCATCTCTAGCCAAATACCCCGGTTGGAATCGCCACGGTGAAATCTCGACCCTTGTTATTGGGGGAGGTATACTCCTCCCCATCCATTCAAACTTCACAAAGAGATTCCTCACAACATTAGAGTAGTCCTAAACCCTTCCACGAATCCCTATTGCTTTCCATCCGTGAGACCAACCATGAATTGAGAGCCCCATCCATCCAACCTCATTAAAACTTATTAAATATAAATTAACTCTTTCCACTTACCCCTCACTCCCGGTGAGTTAAAATGATTGATCCACGATTGATTTGATCACCAAAAGGCACTCCAAGACCAACTCTAATAAGCTTTATGGTGGTACTTGGTCCACGAGGAATCGGCATGGAGGCCACTCGATATATTTGCAATGAGCTTCATTTCTTTAAGATGAAGCTACCTTAGTTGAATGGATCCGGTATCTAGCTCTAGCGAGGTTAAAATTGGTAAATCATAGATTTTCTCTTAGGTGTTGGTATTTTATGAAGTAAATTGTGATTGCATGTGATTTCCATCGTAGGATCTCCTTAGATTTCCTCCCTACACATTTTTGGATCATGTCATCCTATGAGCTCCAATGATCTGGATCAAGGCGAAGGTGGGCGGTGTTGATCTTCTAGCACTGGGGATGATGGATTATTAGCCATCCAATCTATGTGATGGACATCTATGATTTAATCTGTTAAGTTTTTTTGATTTAATCCATTAGAACCCCGTGATTAATCTTTTGCGATCCAAGATTGGATGGTAGGGGACGAAATCGTATATGTCGCCGTTAACTCGGTCACCACGTGACATTTTAAATAATCGTCTACGATTGCATGTGGAAGGCACGCCATGTCGACTTTCGTGTGATGCCAATAGTTTAAGAGGTTAATTACGTGATTAAAATGCCATTAAATAGTCATAACTTTGAAAATTTTTAACTAAATATAGAAAAATTTAAAAATATAAATGAACCATTTCTAAAAATTTAAATAGTGGGGAATTTAATAAATAAAATAAAATTCTTAATATTTAGTTAATGAATAATGCTTAATTATGGTTTAAAGTCTATATTAATTTTCCTAATTAAGGCCTAATTACTTGGGCAAGTGATCTAAAATTTGATAAGTTGATTTTATGGGATGTGCTCTTATAATTTTCTTGGGTTTTATTAGCCATGTAATTTAGAGAATTTGAAATTTCAATCTTTATTACTCTTCTTAATTAATTTTATGTTTATTAAAATTGTTAAATAGTAAAAATTAAATGGCTAATGATGATTAATCACTATTAATAGTGGAAATTAAGAGGAAAAATAATTAGGACCACTTTCCTAATTATTTTCTTAAGTATATTTCCATAGGAGGGTTGATTAATGCATATGTTAATTAAAGGCTAATTAAGTAAATTAATGGTAAAATTAAATCAAATTAAAATGATAATTGGTTGATAATTCAAATTTATTTCATGGGTTTCTTTTTATGTGTTTAATAACATAAATTCCCATGAGCCTAATTGCATTAAGTCCCTTTAGGGGCTTTGCTAATTTTAATTTCTCATAAGGATGTCATTGGAGGCTCATGGTTAAGTAGTCAATTTAATTAAAGAGGCTTAGGAAGAGAAATTAAATTAATTGCTTAATAATTTAAACTTAATCAATCCATAAAATTTATTTAATTATTTCTCCTTAAATACATCAAGTCACTAACATAGGATGGGGAAAATAGCAAATATCATTTCTCCTCTTTAAGTTTTAATAATCCAAATCCAAAATTAAACTTCATAATAATTTTGGTTAACCTTAAAGAGTTTTATTTGGCTTGATTGTCCTTAGGAATTAAAGTGATTGAATGTATCATGTGGCAATATTTAATCATTCCTTTTCAATCATTATAAATTTGTATGCCATTTATATCATGTTCATATTTTCAAATAAAAAAAATCAAAGCGAATATAGTTATTAAGCATAAGTTGAATGTATTGAATTGGTCTTATTATATGGTGTGGTCTAGCACTAATAAATCCAAAATTAGTTTCAAATTATAAACTAATGATAAAAATTTAAAGTTGTGTTGGTTATGAATATTCTATGTGATTTATACTTGCTTATAGTTTAAATATGTCAAAATATTGTTCTATTTTCATGATTCATGTGTATGTTTATATGTGTTTGAATGTTAGTAAGTATATAATATGGACATCCATATAATATGAGGCTTTAAATAGTCCTAAGGAGGTCTTAGATTACCTCACTTCCTGCTTTAACAATGGCACATACTTGCTTGATTTCATTAATATGTTCACATGTATTAGAATTTGGATAGAGCTCTACTTTACATGAGAAAATAATTTGCTAATATACAATCTTTTACATGATTCTCATTCTTGTGTTTATGCATACATTTATATATTTAAGATAGCAAGTATATAGTTTGTACAACTTGGGAACACGTGACTTTAAGTAGCCCCAAGGAGGTCTTAGATTACCTTACTTCTCGATTTAATAATGGACTACTTGCTTAAATCTCTAATACATGTGCATGTATACTTAGTTAAGGAATGGAATCCCCTTTTCTACTAAAATGTATGCATTAACAACCATTCAAGTATGCCAAAATATACATGTGTACATTGCATGTATGAGTATGTTAAATTTAATGTCATTAATAATAATAAAGTGAAGACATATGCATGTTGTTGATGATGAAAAGGAATGATGTAATATTATCCATGTGGTAGTGGTTCAATCTCTTTAATCTTAAGATTCCTTTCATGTTGAATATGATTCCTTAAGATTAACCTAAATTTAGGATTAATAAAATCTTTAATAAATCATTCACTAAAAGAAATAAAAATCATAACAACATGTCTTAGAAAATAACTTAAGGTAGGGATGAAGGTGGTCAAACCTCTTTCCTCTCTTTATAACAATTAGATGCTAAGTAAACATTAAGTGAAATAAAAGAAAATATAAATTAAAATCCACCAAACCTCTTAATGACTTAAAGTGAAACCTCCTCTCTTGCATAACTTGAACACTCTAAAACCATAGACAATCATAATTTTAAAGCCTAGCTAAGACATACCAAACCAAACCTTAACACACATTAGAATACTAAGTCGACTTCTAGTTCTAAGTTAGGGGGTGTATGTGGTAATGTTATATTTTATTTTGAGATGTAATATTTTAAAGCTGGATGTTAGAATTACTTATGCTGGGCGGATGATAGACTATTAGCCTAATGATTCTTTATGCAGGGGATTATGCTAAAGGGGCCCCTAAATAATAAATAAATAAATGCTTTAAACTGCGGGTTGGTTACTCCCCTTTGCATAATCCATATTAGGATAGGTGGGCTTGGTAACCTATGTGTAAGGTGTTAAGTCCAAATTTATAAAATATAATTGTTTGGTTTGTATGTTTGTTTAGCTAACATTTATTTTGCAGTGTATAGTTAGATTTTATTTTCCATATAAATGTAATCTTTGCAATAGGAAATAAGATTAGTGCATGGGGTTTAGGATGAGCAATGACTAGAAGGCAAAGACTTGGGAGGCCATGTGAAGCCTAGAGCAAAACCAAATCAAAAGAAGGAAAGAAGGATGAAAAATGAAGATCCCCATAGCATTTATTTCATTATAATTGTAATATTATTTTGTAATCTAAGTTGTATAAGGTTAAAGCTCGACAACCCAATTTCTTTTATTTTTTGATGTGTATGGCAATACCACCGACCTTTTACTCTTTTACAAAATTTATGAATGTTTGATTGTCATGTTTAGCATGTGCAATAGAAATGACATGATTTTCATATGTTTTTTTAAGTTTGATGATTGAATGTGTGGCACGGATACGATAGGCTCTTTATAATAAAATTAACTTTTCTACCCCTCATTAAACAACTCCTAACTAAATTTTAAATATAATTCATAACCGCACTTTAAAGCTTAGGTTATAATTATTATAATTAAAAGATTTAGCAACCCCTTAGCTTAATGATGTATATTATAATAATCATGTATATCATCTTGTTTCACTCTTGAACAAGGAGGGTCTCCATTCTTACATGATAGGGGAATGCTTGACCTTCAAGGGAATCCTTTGTACAACACCTCCTCCCATTGATTTAGCCCATAATATCATTTCATCATGCATATAGACATAATTATATCAATCCTTTGTCCAAATTAATGCATCAAAATGGTATAAAAGATTGTAAAATTTTGCATTAGTCTAAGTCATGATTTTATGCCAATCATGATCTAGTCTCTTATGGAGTGAGCTTAGGACTCTAATTTTCTTCTTAATTAAATAATAGCTTAGCTTTCTTGCACTTACATAAGATAGGCATACATGGTTTTGAAGCATATGAGGTGATAGTTGGAGGCCACTCTAGGTGGTTGTAAGTCCCGAAGAGTCGATGGGTTTATCCTCTCTTATGGAGATAAACCACTATGTCTCATTTTCGATTAGATTTAGGTCATGCTTTTAGCTTGTGCTTAAGCATCATAGATCTATGATCCAAAGCTACTTATTTCCTTTGGTATACAAGTATAAGTCCTCACCTTTTAGCATTTCCATAATCTTGTGTTGATGGTTTATAAGCCACATTCTAATAAAATTTAAACTCAAACAAAAATAAACTCTTTCAAATATATAAAACCTTATTATAGGGTGGAGTACTTACTAGGCTTCCTAGTATCATGAGTACTCATACTTATCTTCCTTGAAATCCAAAGATAAGTCTTTCTATTTGAAATCTCTCACTTGATTTCCAAAATACCCAATCCTTTGATAGTCCAACTTTAAAATCTTTGGAGATATTTATTGACTACTTTAATCTAGAGTATTCTTAAAAATTCTCATTGTAGATGTAATTAACTATGAAAGCCTGTTTCCATAGAGAATGAAAAATCTAACATAAAATAAACCGCTTTACTTCTTTATCTAAAGTAGGGAAAGATCTTTAGTATATACGAAGTCTTGTCACCTTAGGAGTCCTTATTAGGTGATTAGATCCATTGTAGGGTGATGTTTACATCTTTCAAGATGGTCCATCATACATTAATGTCATACCTAGTCATTTCAATAAGTACCCCTTAAGATCTATGTGGTGTCCTAATAACTCCAAATTAAAATACAACATATAATTAGGCTTTAAATTTTGAAATTTAATTTAGATGTTGAGTTGACATTTTCCTATAGGTTTATGACTTAGATTCTAGTATCACAAGACCAAAAAATGCCTAGGGTTGAAGACTTACTCTAAGGGGAATGCTTGAACCTAGTCTACTGTTCTTTTAACATATGTTAGATGCTCAACCTAACTTCATTTTGGGAATTATCAATAATTCCCCTCACTTGGGGAAACTAACCTATCTCGACACTTCTAGACTTATAACTTGCGAGAGGGTGCCCTAACTCTACCTAAGCATTTTAATTCATGACACAAACTCTTATGAGTGCAAGATGGTATGTTATATTTTTAAGAAAAGAATCTATGAATGTAGACTTACTCCCTCATCCCTAAGAAAATGTTAGGGTATAAAATGCATCTAACTAATGCACTTTTTCAAATTTTTATAAATTTTGACTCGATAATCATTTTAGGGTGGGTATGCAATTTATGCCTATATGCTATGTAATTAGAAGAAAGTCATGGGCCAAATCAATAATAGAAGGCATGCTTCCCCAAGAAGGCGATCATCCTCACGTTATATGCCCCTTATGTGCAATAGGAGAAGTTGCCCAATTCAAGGATTGGAGCAATATGATTGCATGATTTTCAAGAGCTAATTGGTTTTAATTGATTTTAAGTTATTCCTTAGGGCTTTATTTATATTCAATTTTGAATTATATTATTTTTATGTTTGAGTTGATTAAATTTAATTGGGTAGAAAATTTAGTTTTTCCTATGAGCCTACGCCCAAGCATTCACATAGAAAAGCACAAAAAAAAAAGAAACCTATAAAAGTTGGTTGATTCTATTATGCACCAAAAGTAAATCAAGCAAATTTAAAATTATTAAAGCACCAATGTGGTGCACCACTACACCCAAGAAGAAGGTAAAATGGGCAACAAAGCTTTGCTCTTATATAACTTGGCCTAAAACTATAAGTCTAGATCTATGAGGGTTTTTTTAGGATTGTCTCCTTCTTCTTGAGACCTCCATTGGGCATTGTAGGGGACTTGACCATCTCCTAGTAGAGTAATCCTTTACCCCGGATATCCTAACTTAATTCTAAGCTCAAATTTTCATTTTAAATTCAAAAATAAATCCAAAGACCTGAAAAATAAATATTAAAAATACAAACAACACACATCCATTTTATTTTTCAAACCTATTGGCTTAACATTAGTTGCTTGCCAAGCCCACCTATCTTATGGACTATGCTAAGGGACTTTTCAGCATACTTGCAAGAAAATAGCATTTTAATTTAATTTATGATAACAATCTTTTCTAGCATAGCCCCTACAAAAGATAATGTTAGATCTAAAAGAACGCCCTATCATCTAATCTAATGGGCAAATAATTTTAGACATGCAATTTAAAATAGTACACCTCAAGACATGTAAAGCACATCATATCGAATATATCACAAACAATCATAAAGAATCAGAATGGCTAACCAAAGTCCGGGTCCGACCTAATTATATAATGTGTGAAGAAAATAGGCTTGTGTAGCAAGACTTTACTAGGCCCGTTTAGTTCAAGTTTTAATTTGGGTTTGAATTTATTTGAATTTTACCTTGGGATGGTTTCAATTCAAATGACTTATTGATTTATTTTTATTTTCATTTTTGCTTTTATTTTGTGAAAGTAAAGTTTATGTTTTAAGAATGAAGTAGAATGGATCGACTTTTGGGTGGAATCTATTCTATTCAACATCGTAACTCTTAATGGAATGAAACCTTCATCCTAAGATGAAGATCCATCTCGAAGGTATAACTAAGATCCTTAAGTATCTTAATTAATCCTTTTGATTTCATTTAGATGGTTTAGGTCTGAATTTAGTTTGGATTTTAGATTAATGTTTTCTTTGAAAATTGATTTTCCATTTCATTTATTTTGGTTTGATTTGAATTTCATTCTTGGTTTATTTTGTTCTTTTAATTTAATTTGGTTTGGATTATTTCATTTGATTTCATTTGGTTTGCATTAGTGTTTTAGATTAAGTTATGTTTAGGTTTATTGAATTATGTTCATTTCATTTGATTTAATTTATGTTAACCTAAGACACTTAAGTTAATGTTTGGATTTATTCTTAGGTTTGTTTGATTATGTCTTTAAGATTTCATTAAGTGTTTGTTTGATTGATCAATCATTGGTGGTGGGATTGACTCCATTAGCTTTGTTTTGATGTGATGAACGTGTGTATACTATTTGGTGGCGTGCCTCCCAGTGGATTGCTCTTTAGACCAACATTGGATTGATTTTCCATTAGCCTTGGTCATTTTGCTCGTCGATGGTGAGGGGATGAAGTGACAATTTTTTTGAGGCTACCTCAACCTCTAAACTGTGTTGGAATGTTCAATTTGATGTAAGAACCTCTCCTTGGATTTCACCATTAAAGGGGCTTGATTTTCATTTGTTCTCCATCGATGGTGAGGGGTCATGGAAGGGTCTCCTCCTTCATCTCTTGCCTTGGTGAACATTTTGGGATTAAAAGGGAGGGAATTGGCTCTCCTCCCCTCGTTCCATACTTAGTTGAGAGTAACTTCTTTTGCTTTCTAGGTGGCGGAATTCAACCAGGTGTAGCCAAGGAGTGGATTCAAACTCCCTTGGCCATGTGAGAAAGTTTGGATCACAAAATGGAAGAGAACAATACATATACCTCTACTTCCTCCATTGGCCAAGCCATAGGGCCTCTTTTCTTCTTTATCTTCTTCCTTGATTTTGTCCCTTGGTAGAAGCAAAGCTCTTCTTGATTTCCTCTTGGTTTGGTGGCCTTTAATTAATGACTATCTCTTTTGTCTTTAAGCCAAGAGAGGGATTTAAATGGGATAAAAGATCAAGAAAATCAAAGTGGACTTTGCATCACATGATCCCTCTTTGCCATTAGATAATTTTATTATTTTAGTCTAATTTGGATTTGATCAATTTAATTAAGATCACTTGGCAAATTC
Organism: Cymbidium sinense; assembly: GCA_021442155.1. NCBI lineage: Eukaryota > Viridiplantae > Streptophyta > Magnoliopsida > Asparagales > Orchidaceae > Cymbidium > Cymbidium sinense. The sequence goes on from CM038230.1 coordinate 63,103,613, forward strand.
TTTTAATCCATTTAAGTTTGAATTTAAATAAGTTCCATAGGTTTCATCTCAATTTGAATCCATTTGGTGACTTTGCATTAGACTAAACTTAAGTCTTAAATGCTTTAACCACCATTAATTAGTTTTAAATTTTGATTTGGATCATCCTTGATTATCCATTGGAAGACTAGAAATTGACTTAATCCATGCCACATGAAGGTTTAGCCCAACTCAAGTCAACTTAACCCATTTTGCCTTAAATGGATTAAGTTGGTTTTGCTTGAGTCAAATGACCAAATTTGACTCAATTGAGTTGTGTTAACACTCCAATTCTATTTAATCACATGTGTGAAATGATTGAGTGATTTGTTTCTTTTAGTTTTCACTAGATTTTAGTTTGAATCCATTTGACCCAAAGTGAGATTAATGGGTTAAGCTTAGGTTTCATTTGGGTCAAATGACCAATTTGATCAAATTAGATCCAATGATGGGTTGGATTGTGTTTAATTATAATTTTTAAATGATTTTGAGCAATCAAATTGAATTGATTTCAATTTGATTTGGGTTTGAACCCAATAGGACCTATGTAGGTTCATTTAGACTAAGTGGTTTAATGAACCCAATTTAGGTCCAAATGAATTTAAATTTCATTACATTTGTGATCAAACATGTTTATTTGATCATTTGAAACATTCGATTGCTTTAATTTGGTCAAATTCTTGGTGGGTTGACCTTTTACTTGGACCTAAGTCAAACCTATGCCAAATGGGTTGACTAGTTTTGACTTTGGTTTAGTTTTGGATTTGTTTCTTTATTTTAATTTAATTTCATTTTGATTTACTTGGATTTGATTTAATTTAATTCAATTTAGAATTTGGGTTGTGTCCACTAAGCCAATTAGGTTAGATCAAACCCAAGGAAGATTCACTAGGTCACTAGGTTTAATTTTCTAAGCATTGGATTAGGATATTCTTATTTGAGATTAAGACATCCTAATTATTGATTTCAGAGGTGATGTTAACCTCATCTAAAAATGATGTCAACGTGCTCAAAACCCATGCCAAAATTGATGATGGGAGTAGGGTGAGTATGGTATGATCCATGGCCAAATACACACTAGAAGCAAATAAGAAGATGAGCTTTCCATGACATTATTGTTATTGTTGCTACTTGAACTTAAAAAATGGATTGAAAGATTTATCGTATTTGAAAATGTGGCAAGGGGTTAGTGGACATAATTTTTTTTATCGTTAAATTAGGATTTGAACCCTTATCCAATAAATTTAATTACACCAGTCAAGGTTCATAGTTCAGAGATTTTTTTTAAAAGAGACTTTTATTTTGAACTTCACCATGAAGTAAACTTCGTGGATTTTGAATAACCAAAGAATCTAATTTTATCGAATTTAGGTATGATAATAGGTTCAATGACTTGATGATTTCTTTTTTGAAATTGCATAATTTACTTATATATATCATCTTTTATTCCACTCTAGCTAGAGATCTAATAGGGGTTTTAAAACTACTAGAGAGAGAGAGAGAGAGAGAGAGAGAGAGAGAGAGAGAGAGAGAGAGAGAGAGAGGTTCTAGAATCAAGGAGAAGTTGACAACACTTATCCAAGAATAAAATGGGCAAGGAATCCAAGAAGGAAGGGTAGTCTTAGACTTACTTAAAACATAAGTCTACTACTAATATTTGGAGACAATGGTTGACTACTAAAGATGGGGAGAGGAACTTTCCCTAATGGAGTGGCTAGAAAAGTCAGTAGTGTTTTTATTTTGACAGTTTGTAGGGACACCACGAGGTCTTGAAAGATGGAAACATCACCATACAATGGACTCAATCACCTAATATAGACTCATAAGGCATATGTGTCTATGTATATACTAGAGATATTTCCATTATCTTACATGGATGAAGCAAAAAAAGGGTTTATTTTAAGTAGAGTTCTTTAGTTCTCTATGGAGGCAAGCCCACATAGTTGATTACATCTTAAGAAATGGGATTTTTCTAAGAATTCTCTCTACCAAGTAGCCAACAAATGTCTCTAAAAATTTTAAAGTTTGGTGGTCAAAGAATTGTTAACTATTGGGAATCAAGTGAGAGAGTTCAAGGTAGGAAGAATTCTTAACAAATTCTAATGGAGGATAAGTAAGAAACATCCATGATACTAGGAAGCCTAATGCTTCAATCTATCCTATATCGAAACTTTATATTTTTGAAGGAGAGAAATTATATTAATTTTAGTTGAAATTTTATTAGAAAACTAAGACTTAGATTCCAACAACACAAGATTATGGAAATACCTAAGAGGTAAGGACTTATGCTCATAGCAAATGAGTAACAAGCAACCTCAACTCACCTAAAGTTCTTTAGCATAAGCTAAGAGCTTGACCTAATTCTAATCGAGAAGTGGGATACATTGATTCATTTCCACTAGAGAGAGTGGACCAATCGACTCTTCTAGACTTATAACCGCTTGGAGTAGTCCAAGAAACACCTCCTTGGATTTAAAACCATGTGATTGATCTTATGTAAATGAAAGATAGTTAGGCTCATATTTATTAGGAAAAAATCTAATGCCTTAAACTTACTCCCTAAGAGATTTGATCATGATTGGTATGAAAATTCATGACTAAGACTAATGCAATAAAATTTATACATTTTTATTTTTTTTGACTCATTATTTTGGACTCAGCTTGGGAGAATTTATGTTTAAATTCATGATGAAGATTAGTTTTGGGCTAAATCAGGGAAGAGGTGTTCTCTACTACAAGAGATTGCTCTCATAGGTTAGGCATGTCCTTTATCGTGTAAGAATGGAGACTCTTTATTTTCAAGAGTGAGACCGTATGTATGCATGATGTTATAACACACAACCATACAAGTAGGATTGCAAAATATTTTATTTCTTGATTAGGATACCTAGGCTTTCAAATGAGGTTTTGAATTTGCTTAAATTATAGTTAAATGTTGGGTCAAAATTGAATTATTTCTAAAGAGACTAACACATCTAGGCCACACATCAAGCAATCACATTTTAAGAAACTTATAAAAGAATGCTCTTTTATTATACAATCAAAGTAAACATAATAATCAAATGTTAATCATGTAAAAGAATAAAAAGTGCAAGTATATAGCACACTGAAAGAAGAGATGGGTAGAGCTTTACTCTTATACAACCCATATTATAATTAAATTACCAAAAAATAAAGCTATGGGGTCTTCAATAATTCATCTTCAAGTTTTCCTTAATAGATTTGAATACTCAGGGCATCACTGTTATGCCTTCTAACCACTACTCATCCTAAGCCCCATAGCTCTAACCCTAATCCTATTGTTAAAATTACATATTTATGAAAAATAAATCTAACTACACTTATAAAATGTATATTAGATTAGCATATATGTAATAAAACAATTATGTTTTACTCATTCAAACTTAGTACCCCACCTTAGGTAACCAAGCCCTCTTATCTTAATGGATTATGCATAGGGACTTAAGCAACGCATGTAAGCAAAAGGTATTCATAAATTTTTTTAATTATTACAATGGTCCCTTAAGCACAATACCCTTCATAAAACATCATTAGTGTAATATCATCCTAGCATTAAGTCTACTCTAAATAATCCTAACATCTAGTCTAAAATATTGCATCACAAAATAAAATATCAATCCAATAAGACATCACTAACATAACATTAGGGCGGTGAATTAGTATTCTAATGTGTGTGCTAGGCTTATTGTGGTATGCTTTGATTAAGTCATGAGTTATGAATTTTCTAAAGTTGGATATTTAAATCCCTTGTTAAGGGTGGTTACACTTTATGTTGTTAATAATTTGAAATAAGTATTAAATTTAGAGTTTGTTATTACTTTTATTTATTTATTTCATCTTTGAGATTTAAGATTATAAAGAGAAAGAGGAAGGGTGAACATTTCTTGATTCTTATCCTTAGGTTAATTCTAACAGGTGAATTTCATAACTTTTGACTTTCTTATTAAAGAATTCATGAATTTAATTAAGACTTATGTTTGGATTTGACATAAAAAATTTGTATTTAAATATGAATGGCATCTTAGGATTAATAAAGTCAAATTATAATCATATAAATAACATCTTCTTAGATTTAGTTCATCACCTATTAATACTTATTATTATTTCTTATTTATTTCTTTTATTGCTTTAATTTAATAAATAGATATGCCCCATTTTAATTGACACACACTCAATGCATGAATAGATCTATACACATATCATTTACTATATGATGCATGGATTTTTATAGAAGAGAACTTAACCTAATTATATCATATACACATATAGACATACATGTGTATATCAAATCTTTTAAGTACTTGAGATTATTGAACCTAGGAAGTCGGTAATCAAAGACCCCTTTGGGATACTTAAAGTCTCACACTCTAGGATGTCTAGACTATATACTTGTTGATTCATATACATAAATACACATATAGGTATAAAGATGAATTAAGAAAAGTTTAAAACCATTCTAATTATCGAAGATAATAATTTAGCCCTAATATACCACTTAAAGATCTCACATACATAAGAATTAGATTTGGGTTTTCACACTTGGCTTAATAAACGTCTAATTTATAGCTATATCATAATTATTTAAGAAAATAATTTGATATTTATGAGTAATAATAGCCACACTATTTAGTTCGTAATCATGCAATTAAATGTTACATTTCAATTTATTTTTCTTTAGTACATGAATGGTTTAGACAAATGGAATGCAAATTTATAAATGATTGAAGCAAAGCAATTCAACATTACCAAATGATTTATTTGGCTTCATTAATACCTAAGGACATTCATACTAAATAAACACTCCTTAAGTTGAATCAATTTAATTATGGTTTAATATTGAGATTTGAATTATTTAATCCTAAAGAAGAGATGAAATAAGTAAGACTCAACCCATGCCCTTCATTATTCATTAAGTGGTTTGAAGTTATCTTGGGTGATTTTTATGACTTAATTAAGCTTAATTATGCTCATAATCAAATTAGGCAAGAGACCTATAAATTTAATAAACCCATGGATATAAGCCTAAAAATTTTGACGAATCATTGAAATTTCATGAATATAAAATAAACATGTCCTAAAATTTCTAATGCAGCTAGACTTGTAATTAAGGGTTAATTAAATGGATAGGAAGAACCCATAATTATTAATTACTCTCAAAATATCCCTAAACCAATTAGGGATTTTGATTTTATTATGAAGCTATTTGCTTGTTGAGCACAAAGAGGGTTTAATCAAAATCTTATTTAATCTATGTTAATTATTTTCAATTTTCTAAATTTTGAGTTAATTATTAATTTAATTAATTAATTGGCTTATTAAGGTGATTCTAGGAAATAATTAGAATTAGATATTATAATTGACTTCTTTGTGCACCCATATTGTTCTAATGATTAAAGCCCTCCTTGATTAATTTCATAATTTTATAATTTTAAATAATTATTAAATACATAAAATGGCTAATTAGGATTTAAAAATTTAGATTTCTCAAATCACTTAATAAATTATGATAAAATTATGGGAGAGGTCATCCCAAGGATTGATCACACCAAATCCCAAGCCAATTAGCCAAGTAATTAGGGGTATGATAATTAAGTAAAATTTTAACTCCTAATAATCACTATTCTTTAAACAAAATTTGGGGATTTATTTTTCATTAATTCTACTCCATCTATGTTTTCCAAAATGTGTCTATTTATATATTTAAAATTTTTTTTACAATTAGTTATGAATTTTTGAAGTTCGGTTAATTAAAATACATTTTAATCCCTAATTAACCCATTTACATAGTCGACACTATGTGGCATAATCTAATGATTTCAACATGGCCACTAGATTGACTATTTAATTTGCCTTATGTGGATGCTAACTTCGGTGGCGACAACCACACTTTTATCTTGGCTATCTAATCACGGTCGATAGTAGAATTTAATCTCATAGTTTTAAAAGATTAAATTAGATAAATCTAATGTGATTGATCATGACGCCCATTCTAATCATGCGAGAAAAGACAACGATGATCCATCGTCCATGGTGAGAGACACATCCACCTTTATTCATTCGATAAGCTCATGGAAGTTCGTTTGATCGGATTCAAATGTAAAATGATTGGGGAGATTCTAAAGGAGATCTTATGGTTGGATTCACACCACATACAAATTTATTTCACAAAAGACCAACACTTAATGGATGGTTCTATGGATAAAAGGAAATACCTCACCAACAATAAAGATTAGCTTGTCAATGTGAAGCCCTGAGAAGATCCTCTTTGCCTCCCCCGTTGCTCTCAAGGCAAAAGCTCCAGCTCATGAGATTAATCAAACTTAGACTTCTGTGGTTGAATCAACTAGAAATTAATTTATTCTAGTTTCTGAAGTTAGGGGAAGGTGTGGAAAGAAATAATTTAGGTTTCATGGAGTTTTGGTGAGGTTGGATGGAGAGGGTTCTTCATTTTGGATGTAGGGTTAGTATCACCGGTGATGAAGTGATTACTGAGGGAGGCTTAGGGTCGATGGTGAGGCTTTGGAGAACAAGTGTATTGAGTTTGAATGGGAGAGGAGTGGTACTTCCTTCCCTAGTCAAGTCAAGGGATTGGTTTAACCTTTGGGCGTCGTTGGCATAGGTGGATGATGGTAGGATTCTTTGAGGTGGGCCGGTCTTGAGTGGGAGCCGTGGCCTACCATGTGGTGCACACCTCATGAGGTGGACTAATGGCTAACCTAGGGGAGAAGATCCTCCTCTTGGTCAAGGAATAAACCCAATAGCTTTGGTTGGTTGGTCTGGGCCATGTCCAAATAGAGCCAAAGGTGGGCATTGGGGTAGGAGGTGGGTAGGCATTCCAAATGCAGATTTTATCCCATTTGGAACCCTTGGTTTACTTTGAATCAAACTAGGATCATCATGGGTTGAGTTCACTTGGCTAGGTCAATGGTGACTTAAGGATGAGTCAAGCCAAGTTTGGACCGCTTGAACTTAGTTTGGTTGAGTTTGGCTCAATTTAACCTATGTAGGTCAATTTTGGTTCAAATGGGTTAGGTTGACTAATTAAAAAAATTGGGTCTAGAGTATTGGGTTAAGTTCAAATGGTCATTTGGAATGTATTGCAATTGGTTTGAAGTAAATTTGGAATTTGTTTATATGGGTTCATTTGGGAAAAATGGGCTAAGTTAACTAATTTGTTCAAGTTGGCTAAATTGGGTTGGATGAGGGTTTGAGTTATGTTTGATTGATCATTTGAAAGTGATTGGAGGCTTTGATTGATTTATTTTGGATTATAATGAATTTCGGTTCAAATTGACCCTTTAGGTCAAATTAAATGGGTCAACTTGGTTGATTTGACCAAATTGGCTTCAATTAATGGTTGAATAATGTTCAATACTCAACTTATGATTGATTAGAGATATTGGTTGTAAACAATTTGGATTTGAATGGGATTTAGCCTAATTTAGTCCCAAGTGAGAAATCAACTATAAAAAAGGCGCCTCTCTCTTCTTCTTCTTCTTCCTTTTCCTCTCAATCATAACCCACCTTCACTATTCTTGATCTCAATCATCCGATTCTTAATAATGTATTTTTTTTACTATGAGGCGATTTCCTCATTTTAGAAAGAAGATCTAGGTTTACTCTCATTGATTCCAAGTAAAAAACTTTTGGAAATACTTTTTTTTTTATGTAAGTTTCTTTCTAAAAAATTAATTTAAAACATTTCCATCGTTGATCTTGGATTTGATTAAAATAAAACAATTATCTCCATTGATCTTGGATTTAGAGTAAAAGAAAGCCCAGTCCCAAAATGCTTAAATCTTGAAATCAAGACCTTTGCCATTGAACTTAGTTGATGTGAGAAGCAAAACCCTCCCTCCATTGATCTTAGATCCAATAAAGGAGAAGAGTGTGTTTGCACTAAATAAGTAAAAAGTCTAGCACTACTAAGGAATTACACCATCAAATTTTACAAAAATATTTTTAAATTCTACAAGAATCGGTTGAAATAGATTTTCCCTCCATGGTGCCATGGTGCTGTCTAGTGCCAAGGCACTATAGTTTTGGGAATGAAAGATTTAGTACTCCATCCTATAGTGCAAAGGTGCAAGATATTTAGCATCATGATGCTAAGCTCTCGGTTTAGGTATAATTCTTGAACAACTTTGTGCTATATTTTAGTTAGCTAAACTTTCGAGTTCCATATCTTTGAAACAACATTGAAGCCCCATTTTTTTAAGGGTGCTACGTCCTCTTTGAACTTGGTTCCAGTGTGAAATAAAATTCTCTTCATTAACCTTGGGTTTAAAATAGGGAGAAGGGTGCTAATACACTAAAATCATGAAATCTAGCAATGCTAAGGTGTTACACTATGAAAAATTTTAAATTTGCCTAAAAATTGTTAAATTTTAGTCACTAGTAATATTATGTCAGGTATTGAGCTCTTGGGTTTTATGGGAAAAGTTTTCTCATAATGTTGTGGCATCGTCCCTCAAGCACCAAAATGCTAGATTAATTTCAAGATTTTGAGCACTTGGAATATTGATCTTGATTAATATCAAGTCTATGTATTGTTGACTCAACACGTAGCATCGCATATATAGTGTCGTAACCTTTCTAGTAGAATAATAATAAATGACTATGTTAAGAGCACCATAGTGCATTTCATGCACTACAATGCTGACCTTTTGGGTAGGATGATAAAAAATTCTATCTTAAGAGCAGATGCGTAGAGCATCACGGTGCTAGACTATCGTTTTAAACTTATGGTAGGCTAGCGATTGTTGTACATAAGTGCACTACTTCTGTTATCATTTTAAGTAGGAAAATTCCATTATTATAAATACTAGAGCTTTCAAATGATAAACGAAGGACATATACACATATGGAAGGCTCTCGCCTTTTTATCACCAAAGGAGGTGAAATCTTCACCGTCAGTTCCTTTATTAGGAATGGATGACCGAAAATTAACAGATTAAAACACCTATAGGAACTCGTTGAGTTGTGATTGAATTGAAATCGCGTGCATGCCATTTTAACACAGATCCATATGGATCTTGCATGGATGAATGGGCGGCATCACATGTAAGCGGTGCCACATCGATGTCACATTGCACTAACCCTTTTAAATGAAAAAAATCAAGTTTTTAATTTTAAAAATTGCAAAAAATGATATAAACTTAAAAAAATCATAATAAATCAAACATTAATCTTAAAAATCCAAATAAAAGCTCTATGGATTCATTTTAATGAGAGGAATCCATTAAAATTAAAATCCTTAATTAATTTTGAGTAATTTTGAATTAATTGGACTTTAAATGAAGATAATTAAACTTAAATTAATCTTAATCCATTATTCTAATGATTTGAAACTTTAGAGAAATGAAATTAAGGTTAAAATACACTTTGGAAACACTTTTGATGATTTATTTCAAATAAATTTAGAGATAATGAATTTTCAATCACAAAACCTAATTTTAAAGAAAGAAATGATTAGTAATTAAAAATAATTATGGAAAATCATGAAATAACTCAAATCATCTTAACACACCCTAATAAATTTAAATATATCATTTAAACTCCATGAAACTTAATAAAACATAAAATCACCAAATTAATGATTAATTAAATTAATTAATTCAAATAATTAACGTGAACTTAGAAAAATCATAGTAAATCACCAAAATTTCAAAATTATGAATATACCCTCTATGGAAGCATTTTTAGAGAGGAATCTAGGAAAAATAAAACTTAAGTCATTTTCTTTAAATTTAGCTTAATTTAAGTTTTAATAAAATTATTAAAACCTTTATTAATCCTAAATTATATATCTAATCAAGATGAAAATTTAGAGAAATCAAATTGCCAAGGAACCCCATTTGTCATAGAAATTTTAAGGCTAATTGATCTCTCAACTGAGTTTTGAATTTCTAATTCCTATTTACATGAAATATAAAATTAGAAAATTATAAAAATTATAAAACTTGGAAAAAATCAATTTAGAACTTTCAATTGATGTTAGACCAATGAAATGAAACTATCTAACGCTCGATGTTAATAAAATCAATTGATTACATATTTGAAGAAGATTAATAAAATGATTAAAAGAATGAAAATTAATTAAATAATCACTTTAACTAATTATTAAGTTATCCAATAAATTTTAGATATAAATTTCATTGAAATGTAAATCCTCTCAACTCATTCAACTTGAGTGAACAACACAATCCTAAGATATTAACACATAAATTAAGTAAGTTAATTATACTTACATAATTTGAAACTTAGAAAATAGAATCCATAACATATAATGAACTAACATAAACCAACAAATGGAATCGTAAGTTGAAGCCATTGAAAGTAATCCAAATATCATAATGAAATGAAATGATTTTATGAATATGAATAAATCAAATTAATTGAATATATATAAACCAATGTATTATGAAATTAAAATGTGATAAATCATTTAAGTAATAAAATTAAACTAAATGTAAAACATAAATATAAGTTACTAAACCTAACATAAACACAAAGAAAATATATAATGAACATGGATTTAACAAAACATAAATATAAAACACACATATAATAAACATAACATAAACATTAACCAACATATAAAATTAACTTAAAGCCAAAACTAAATGAATAAGGAGTTGAATAAAACTAAAAATATAAAACAAAAGCCATAATAAGAACAATATAATAAATCTAAATAAACTAAGCAAACTATGGGTGATAAAATCAAAATGAAAATTAAATAAAAGTAAATTACAATAACATAAAGACTAATGTAATAAATAAACCTAATTAATCTAGGTTAAATGAATAATACAAACTAAATAAATGAAATTAATCTAATCAAATTATAAAACTCAAACTATAATAATAAATGAATTATACTTAAAGTGAAAACCAATTCAAATTAAATTATAATAACATAAATAAACTTTAATTGAACTTAATTGAATAAACATACTTTAAAAAATCAAAAATAAATTAAAATGTGATCAATCAAATAAAAGAAAGAACAAATGAATGAAAAGAAGAATTCAAAATAATAATTAAGACAATCATTGAACTAAAGTCACACTAAATCTAAAGAAAATTAATTAAGACACTTAGAATCTTAGTTAAACCTTTGGAATGAACCTTCATCTTAGGGTGAAAGCTTCATTCTATTAGATTTAGGATGTTGAATATAATGGGTTCCACCCAAAATAAAAAATTATTTTTCATTCTTGAAAACTTAATTTCATCTTAACATAAAATGCACTTAAAATGAAAATGAAATTGCAAATCATTAAATCAAAATTGAAACCAATCTGGTAAACTAAATTAATTTTAAAATAAAAAATTAAAAGAATAAAAATAATTTTTTCATAATTGACAACATAAGGTATATAGTTTGGACACTTGAGGTCATAGGGCTACTAGTTGAAGGAGGTCTTGATACCTCAAATCTGGGCAACATTGACGCACATGAAGTGAAAGTATGAAAATTAAAAATTCTTAAAATCAAAGTAAATTTAATATTAAAGACCCAAATTGAAACTTGAATCTAAAAGGCCTAGCAAAGTCTTGCCACACAAACCTATTTTTCAACACAATAGATTATTAGGTCATAGACCCTAGACTTAGGTTAGGTCATTATGTGATGTTCTATGATGTGATGTGATGTGATGTATTTTTTTTTTATTTTATGGTGTATTATTTTGGATGGCTAGAATTTTTTTTGATTAGTCTAGATGGTAGGATATTTTTTTATAATTAATGTTATCTTGTATAGCTGTAAAAGGAACCATAGTCATAAATTATATATATAAATGATGTTCTCTTGCGGTATGCATAATTCCTTAAGAATAGGCTATATAGAAAATTTTATTAGACATTTTCTAAGAGTAATACTTCCATCTTCAATTAATGTGGATAAAATGAAGATAGAAATATACTCTTTGCATTTGGACACCACGTAGATCGTAGATGTTCTTATTAGGTATGACATTGAGGGAGGTGTACTATCTCGAAGATAGAAGTCACCACCCTACAATGGATCTAATCACCTCAATAAAGACTCTTAAGGACAATGGGTCAACATATGTACCAGAGATTCTTCCCCACCTTACATGAAAAGTAAAGTAGGTTTATTTTAAATTGAGTTCATTAAGTTCCTTATAGAGGCAAGCCCCCATAGCTAATTACATCCTAAGGAATGAGATCCATTAGAATACTCGATAAGGTAAATGATCATTGACTCCAAAGATTTTGAAAGGGTAAGACTATTAATCGATTGATTTATTTTTGGAAAGTCAAGTGGGATCAATCAAGAGGAGGAGTTCTTATCAAAGACAAATGAAAATAATTAGGGGATGCTTAGATACTAGGAAACCTAGTAAGCATCCCAAACTACCCTATGGTTGGGCTTTACATTTTGAAATTGAATTAGTTTATTTGAGTTGAATTTTTTATTAGAATGCTAGGGATTACAATTCCATGATACAAGATCATGAAAATGCCTAGCGATGAGGATTTATGCTCATGGCTCATAAAGGGAATTAGCAACCTATGAACCTAAATCTAGGGAGCTTTGGGGCCAAAAGCATGACCTAAATCTAAGGAAAAATTGGGTATTTGGTTTACCTCCATAAGAGAGGATAAATCACCCAAGCTTGGACTTACAATCACCCGGGTGGCAACTAACTCCTCCTATGATTTTAAATTCATATAGGAAGTCATATAATTTATACAAGATAGCTAGGTTGTTATTTATTTGAGAAAGAGACTAGTCCTTAAATTCACTCCTAAGAGATGAAAAATGACCTAGATCTAATGCAAATCACATTACATTATTATTTTTATTTTGGACAATCGCTTGACTCAGGCTTATAGGATTTATATGTCTAATGCATGAGAAATAAGATTATGGCCAATGAGATTAGGAGGTGTGTTTTCACCATGGCTCTCACAAGTCGCTAAGTTCTCTGAAGGTGGAAGTCCTCCAATTAAGAGTGAAATAATATGCTTTTATGCATGATGTTAGAAAGAAGTACTCATCCCTAAGGGGTTGCTAATTCTTTTATCTTGATTTTAGCCTAAGCTTTAGGTGAGGTTATAAGTTCTTTATTTTTAATTTTGAGTTATTTAATTTGGTAGAAGAATTAATTTTTCTAAGAGCCTAATCATCATCTAGACCATACATCAAGTAAGAAAGAAACTATGAAAAGAATTCCATCTTAATGTACAAGCTAAATAAAACATCAAACATTTTATAATATTAACACAAAAGAATAAAAGGCCATTTGTGGTCGCTCCACCCACAAACCGAAAAAAAAAAAAGCTGAGCTCTACCCTTATACAACCCAAATTATAAATGAATTAATTACAATTAAGTAAAGAAATTCATGTTATGGGGTCTTCATTCTTCATTTCTTCATTATTCTTTTCTTTTATCTTCTTTGGTTCTTTCTTTTGGATGGTTGGAATGTGGATGCTCAAAGGCTTCACATGGTACATAAGATGATATCTTACGACCAATGCTCATCCTAATTCCCCATAATAATCATTCCAAAATCCTAATTGTAAAATTACATGAAAAGAAAAAGTAAATCTAACTAACACATGCAAAATAGAGATTAGCTAAACAAACCATACAAATCCCATGCATGTATATTGGACTTAGAACCCCACATGGGTAACCAAGTCCACCTAGCCTATTGGATTATGCTTAGGGGTATAAGTACACCGCAGTAGATATATTATTATTACAACGCCCCTTAAGCACGATCCCTGCAAAAATAATGATTAGACTAAATCATCCTACCATTCATTTATGCACATACAAACATCCATACTAGAAACAATACATCATAAAATAAAAGAAAACATCAAATATGCATAACCTAAAGCTAGAAGTGGTGACTTAGCCTAATGTGTGTGCTATTTAAGGTTTGTGTGGTATGCTTAGCTAGGCTTTAAAGTTTAGATTTTCTAAGTATGAAAATGTACAAATTAGAGGGTGGTTTCTTTTAAATTGTTTAGTTATTTTGGGTTAATTTTATTTTGATGATTTTTTTTGGTTTAAATGAACCTACTTAATTACTTAAGGTTGTAAAGAGGAAAAGAGAAGAGAACTTCTCATTACTTCCCTACCTAAGTAATTTTAAAGTGGATTCATGTTTGATTTTATTTAACGAATGTTTTACTATGTGTTTTAATTAATCCTAAGTTTAGATCAACTCTAAAGAAACCCATTCAAAAGGAAAGGCATTTTAAGATTAAGTAAAGTGAATTAATATCACAAAACACACATCACTTCATTTCTTTCCCAACGTGTATAACATGCAAATGAATGAATCCTAAGCATATCTATATACAAGTGGAAATGTTTAGCACACTTTTGATGAATTCTAAGAAATGTTACTCAAAAAATTAGAATGCTTTATGATGCATGATTTTCATTAAGTTGAAAAGAGGGGTTTCTTTTATCCATTATTCTCATGCACATGTGTATATATGAAAGGCATAAGTGAGTATTATGCCATTGTTAGCAGGTGTAAGATACAAGACTACTTAGGGGTTACTTAAAGCCAAACTCGAGGATTTCAAACTAATATACAACTTTCCTTAAATAAAATACATGTACAAAAGAAATGAATGGGAAAAGAAAGATGCAAAAGTTTGTATTTGTTTATTTATTTTATTTATGCAATTTATATGTACAAGTGTGGATGTCCTTCTTAGGTAATAGCATAGAATGAATAATAATGGGGTTTGGCAAGTGTTGTGTTCTTTTAAATGAACTATACACTTTGCCAAATCTATTCAAAACTATGCTAAAAGAAAAGGGAAGGTACTATGCACATCTTCATATTTATATCCACATGCAAGCTTATAAATAATTATAAGTAGCACACTTTCCATTTTAGATGTTTAATTTATAGATTTTAAAATAGTTTTGGATTTAGTAGTGATAATAGCCATTCATATTTTTTACTTTTTTGCCAAAACATGCAATTTGACATAAAAAAACATTTTATTTTCAATTTGATTTTAAAAAGTATAAATGCATGAATTTCATATGACATACTTATTTAGCATGCTAGGAAAGAGATAAAGTGATGGAAGCAATGTAAATTCATTCACCCTAATTAATTCCTAAAGACAATCCTTTGAAATAAGAAAGTTCAAACTCAATCAAAATTTGTTTAATGTGATTTTTGTTTTGAATTTGCTTTATGTTTGATTTGGGAAATGTGAAAGAATGTTTGTTGGTCCTCACTCATTTCCCCACATATGAGTTAATTTAGTTTATTCTTAGATCATTAGGTGATTTTTATACTTTATTTAGGTTAAGGTGTGAATTAAGTGTGTTAATTACCCCTTACCACCACCTTAGCATACTTAATCAAATAATTATAAGCCAATGATATGACATAAAATCACATAAGAAATTTAAATCAATGCACCTAGGAAAGAAAAGGGCCTAATGCAATTGACTCATGATTAATGATTAATTAAACTAAGTGGTTAAATTTAAGTACTTTCATAACCCCTTTCACACATGTGAGGATTTTGATTTTCTTAATATGCTAGGTTATTGAACACCTAAGCATCTACCAAGATGAATTAGTTAAATTTTAGAAGGTTTTAGAATTTTATCAAATTAATTAGGTAGGTAATTAGTGGGTTAATCCTAAATTAAGTTTAGATTAAGGAAGAAAGAGGGGTTTAAGAAATATCTTAAGGAAAACATCCCAAAATTATTTCCTAAACCTGCTCACTTAAACAAACCTTAATTAACTCAATCAACGGGTTAAACCACTAATTACACACTTAATTAAATTTAATTACATTAAGAGGGTTATTAGAAATTAATTTAGAAATTCCTCTAATTAAACCATCAATAAATCCCAAGACAATTGGGAGAAGCCATCCTCCCAATACAAGAAGTTTGGAATTAATTGGAGTAATTAAAGAGTAATTAACAAAATAAAATTTCCAATAAAACCCAAACTAGAAAATAACACTATTCAAAATTCATTAAAATCAATTTGATAATATTCTAGATTTAAGTACCTTTCATATGCAATTTATTTCACATTTTTCTGATTTTTCTTCACTTAGATATATAAATTATTGAAGTTTCCAAGCTTAATTAGGTAATTTAAATCCCTAATTATATAGTTAATCCCATCCACCTGGAGGTTGTCGCGATGCTTTCCACTGGTATGATGGGATTTGCTATTTAAATTGTCACATCATAGCTCGCCTTGGCATTACGCATTTTCTCCATATCCGATCAAGAATTGGACGATTGATATGAGATCCACAATTCTTAAGGGATGATCGTGGATCCTACGTGTTTTATTCATGGTCGTTCATCCAAAATGGATGGATGGATGGCCCATGATTCTCCTTTGATCTTCCCTGTGGAGATGATCACCATCCATCTTCCAAGGAAAGATTCGGGCTTGATTAAGCTTGGGTGAAACAAAATTCAACCCACACCATCTCCATGCAAGGGAGATCACATCCAACGCTAGAGTTTCATGAATTAGAAGCACCACACCTAATCAAGTTCAATTTCATGGCTTACCTCACAAGGCTATCATCGATGCTCGATTCCCTTGGAGAAGCTTCTCAGTGGAGACAAAGCTTTGTTAAAGTTTTGAGGCCTTGAAATTGGAGGGATCTTCCAGGGCCAACTTCACCTTCACTTGAGCTCGATCTTGATCACGCGCACTCCTCCCTTACCTTAGGAACTTCAATGAAGCTTGAAGTGAGTTCATTGATCCTCTAAGGGTGCTCAAAGGAGGAATTGGCTTGGTATTGAGTGGAGTAAGTTGGATTTCAAGTGGAGCTCCCATATTTTTAGTATGAAAATCGAGAAAATGGAAATTTAATTTCCCTCTAGGATGCTTGGGATCACTTGGCAATGGCTCCTCGGCTTCCCAAGTTAAATCGAGTGTGCTAGAATGAAATCCAAAGTGAAATTAGGGGAGTTTATCTCCCCATAGAAATCGGATGGCCGAGCCTTCTCTTGCTATTTTGATCAATACACTTCATGCAATGGGTTGTCGTCATTTATGGTTTGCACATGGTTCATTTTGGCGGAGGAGGTAGTGAAAAGTTGCCATGTGTTTAATTGAGTGGAGGAAGGATTTCAATGTGCTCAATTTGAAGGAGGTCAATTTTAACCTTGGGTTGGGTTTGGACCCAAACCCATTGGGCTAGGTGTACCATACTAGTTACCACTGGTCCACTAAGAGGGTGCCAAGTAGTCATGAAGAGGATTTGACAAAGTTCCATGTGAATTTTCCCAACATTCACCCAATGGCATAGTGGTAAAATGGTCATTTGGCTTGAGTTTCAATTTGAATATGTTTGATATGATTGAAAAATGGGTTAGGCCAAGTTTCATTGAATTTGAGTTGGTTTGATATGATTTGGCTCATGTTGACCCATTTAGGTCAAAATGGGTGAACTTGGGTCAAGTTGACCAATTGGTCAAATTTGGTCAAACTAAGGTTGGGTCAAGTTCATATGACCATTTGAAACATTTTGGCTGCTTTGGTTTGATTCAATTTGGTTTATATTTAATTTTGGTTCAATTGAGTTCATTTAGGTCAAATGGGTCAAGTTGACCAATTTGACCCATTTGTCCTATTTGAGTTAGGTCATGGGTTGGTTTAGGTTTCATTGGTCATTTGAAATGGATTGGTATCTTTGTTTCCAATCAATTTTTTTAATTTTGGCTTAATTTGACCTTTTAGGTCAAGTTGGGTTCAAGGTCAATTGGGCTAGGTTGGGTCTAGTTGGCCAATTGGGGCTTTGGTTAAGTTCAACAAGTTATTTGGAATAAACTTTACCCATTGGTTTCAATCAATTTTACTTAGATCAAGTTTTGACATATTTTGACTTTTTTAGGTCAAGTTGGTCAACTTGGGTCAAGTGACCAATTAGGTAGGCTCAAATGTTGACTTGGATAAGTTCAAATATTGGTCATGAATTGGTCTTGATCAATGGTTTCAATCAATTTGGCCTATGATGGGTTTTGGCTATGTTAGGTTTCATCTTGGTCAAATGTTGACTTGGTCAACCCTTAGGTTTGACTTGGTTTGACCCAATTTGAGTGATTGATCATCTCATGATGAGAGGCTTAAATGGGCTTAGTTCAATCCACTTTGGGTAGGATTAGAATTTAGCTCAAAGGGTACTTTAGGTCACTTTGGGTCAAGTGAGCTTAAGTGGGTCAAATGGCTTGGTCAAAGCTTGATTTGAGTTTGATTGAACTCACATACGGACTTATGATTGAAATATAAATCCATTTGCAAGTGGTTTGAAGTCAAATGAGTTTTGATTCATTTGACAATTTCAAGTTCAAAGGGTGAACATGAGTTTTTGTTGGGTTTGATTTTTAAATTGTGTTTTGGTTAAGTGATTGAAGTTTGAATTTATATTTGGATTCATGATTGTAGGATTGATTGAATCATGAATAAAAATCAAGAGTTTGGCTTGATTTGAAATTGATTTGGCTAAGTTTAAGACTTGAAAGGCTTAGGTTGAATCTTGAATGAATTTGAGTGATTTTGGATTTTGTTTTGGATATTTGAATTTTTTATTTCATTTATATATGTGAATATAAATGAGAATATAAATGGGTTATGAGAAAATTTCATGAATTTGAAGTGGTTTGAACTTGATTTATGCTAAATCCATAAGAGGAATCAAAGAACTTAGGAAAGATTTTTGGAATTTGGATTTGATTCTTGGGCTTAGGCGATTTGAATTTATATTTCATTTATATATGTGAATATAAATGAGAATATGTGTTGTAAGAAAATTTATTGAATTTAAATTGATTTAGATTTGATTTTAGCTAAGTCAATGAGAATGAATCAAAGGACTTAGAAATATTTTGTACTTGGAATTTCATTCATATTTCAATCATGGTTTCAATCATGTAGAATTTATTTGAGTTTGGAAAAAATCAATTAAGTTGGAATTGATTTGAGTTTGACTTGAAGGAAGGAGAAATGTGGTTCAAGCTATAGGGTTGGCAAATTTTCCTAACACCCCTAAGGCATGACCTATTCCATGGCTAACTCTTCTAAGTCTTTAAATATGTTGAGTGTCCACCTAATCACTAGATGTTAAGACTAAGGAACTCTTAAAGTCTAAGAGAAGTCCTATATCTAGAGATGGAGGAGTTGAGGCCTCATTTTAAAATGAGGTCAACAAAAAGGCGCCAAAGGTGTGGTGTGACTAACAAGGTACACCACACGTATTGGTGTTGACCAAATGATCAACAATACCAAATGATCACATGCACTAACATAAAAGATCTTCTTAAACCTAGAAGGAATCCAAAACTTAATGCAATGTTACTCTATGTCAAAGTCATAAGAGAAAGGAGGAATCCACTAGGGATAGAGTATGTGAACCTTCCACTAGGGAAGTAGGTTCAAGTCATCCATAAAGGGGATGAGAGATTTGATTTAATTTGAGTCGTTGGAGAGAGAAATTTGATTTATTTAATTAAGTTCCACCGGGGAAGAGGGTTGAATTTATTTTAATTTATTATTTGTTTAATTGTGTTTGTTTTGACTCCACCAAAGATAGAAAAGTGAACCCTCCACTAGGGAGGCAAGTTCAAGTCACATGGGAGGAAGGGTTATGGAATATCGAGGATTATAATTCGGATTGAGTTAGAAGGACTTGCATCTCATTGAGGAGAAGCAAAAGGTTTTAGTTGATTGATTGATTATTTTATTTTGTTTATTTCACTCACGAGGAGGAGGGTTGAATTTATTTATTTTAGATTTTGGATTTTGAGATGGACCTGTTGGTTTGTGATGGACCTCACCAAGTAGGAGCCATGGAGGCTTAGGCTAACTCAGTTACCAATCTAAAGGGGTAGTCTACTAAACACATAGTAGGACTAGCCAACCAAAGGGATGGCTTTTCATTTAGCCACTATACTAAGAAGAAGGCATACTAAACTTACATCCTCCAAAGTAGGGATCTTGTTGGGGTGATGTTGTCAAGGAAATAAATTGAACCAAACCTAGGGTTGTTTATTGAGTGAATGCCTCTGGGGACTTAAATAAGCTTAAAGATAGTCAAGATTAATTTAATTTTTTAGTTTATTTTGATGGGTCCCATTAGTTTGATGGATGCAGTAGGGGCCAAGGAGGCTGGCATAACTCGGTTACCAAACCAAATGGAATAGTCTACCAACCACAAGGTAGGACTATCCAACAAGAGGGATGCCTTTTGATTTTGTAGTGTTCAAGTGAGGAAGAAAGCGTGGGGACTCATATCTTTTAGAACAAGGAACCACTAGGGTGATCGGTTGACAAGAAAATAAATCGAACCCAACTTATTATTGAGGGAATGCCAGGGCAACTTAAAGATAGTCAAGATTAATCTCATTTTTAGTTTATTTTGATAGTTTTGTTGGTTTGTGATGGATCACATTGAGAAGAAGCTTATATCAACTTGGACCTATCTCAAATTCTTGAACCAAAGGGAATAGCTTCCAAATCGATGGGAGAACTATCCACCAAAGGAGTGCTGTCGGTTTACAATGGTCAATTCAAGGGAAGAAAGCTGGGGACTCATATATTCCACTACAAAAGGCCACTGGTGTGGTTGCTTTGGGCAACAAATCGAACCCGACCTAAGGTTGCCCATCGATTACGATAGTCATGCTAGAAAAATGCTTCACACTCTTATATCTTCCAAAGAGGAATGACCGTCAGGCAACCTTATGGAAAAATAGATTGAACCTAATTTATGAGTGACTACAGTGAGTACTAACCGGATTTATCTCAAGTCGGTACTCACACAATTCCTATAGGGAGTTCTACACGCCTCAAAGATAGGATGGCTTGGGAGAATGGGGCCCTTTGGGGCTTGAATTAATTCACAAGTGAATATAATTTCTTTGTTTATTTAGTTTATTTTATCGTGGATCCTATTGGTTTGCAAGGGATCAAAATGAGAAGAAGCTTATATCCTAGACCTATCTCGATTTACTAAACTAATGGAGAATCGTCGACAAATTCTCCAATCATGAGGTGATTACTAGAAAATGGGACTGAGAGTAAGTAGTGTCTAAATGGGGTCAAAAGATGTTATCTAAATAGCTGTAAGGAGAGAGAGTCAAGGCATAATCCAAAATCTAGAAGATGACAGTCATATATCAAATAGGTATTGTCTCACTCAAGGAGAAAGCTTCAGAATCACATTTGCCAAGAGTGGTATATCCACCGAGTGTGTCATCAGATATTGAACATCAACCAACCTAAGGTGTCCATCGATTTGCAACAATCACTAAGAAGAAAGATCGGGACTCACATCCTCCATGAGGAAATGGTTCTTTGGGATAGTCTTCTTGACTCAATAGTTCCTTCCGACCTAGGTGACTCGAGTGAATGCCACTTGGGGACTTATATCACTTCAAGCATGGTTGAAGGAAGGGAGCCTCACGGGGACTTACCTAAAACTCAAATATACTCAACCTAGTTAGTGTTTGATGGCTAGTTCAAGAAGAAAGCATGGGGACTTACATCTTCTTAAACAAAGTCAACATGAGGTAGCTTTTGGGTGAAGTCTACCATACTAACAAGGCTCATTGATTTTCAATGGTTAAGTTAGGAAGAAAGTGTGGGAACTCACATCTTCCAAACACATGCCTATTAGGGTAACATACTAGCAAGGTAACATGTAGACGACCTAGGCAGACTAATGAGTGAGTGCCACAAGGGCTTGCTCTCCGTCAAAATAGCGAGATATTAATATATGTGTTTATTTTTTATGCTTGCATTAAAGGGAATAGGATGCCTATTGGGTTCTCTCACACCTATCCTAAACTTGCTTGGGAATTTAATGAAATGGAGCCATGAATAGATGTTGAGATTCTCACTAAGAAAGGGCGTCCTCGGGTTTTCTTACACCTAACTTAGTTGGCAATCAGTAGGATGCCTCTTGGGTTCTCTCACACCTATTCTAATAGCATTGATGGATAGTATGGCACTAGGGGACTCTTACACCTATCAAGACACGTCATGACGATTCATAAGATAAGAAAATAATGCTTCAAAAGAAGAGAAGATTTTAATGAAATGGAATCAGATTTTGTTGATTGATAGAATTATTTTTAAAACATGATTTTTTGGGTAAGATTTGTTCAAATAGAGCCCATTAATTGGATGCTTGAGTGTTCCCCTTTACAATCAATAAGGCGATAAGATCCTCCTTGGTAGACCTTCTCTATGACTTAGGGGCCTTCCCAAGTGGATTCAAACTTCTAATCTTTTGACAAGCAAGAATTGGTCTCCTTGGACTAACACAAGTTCTCCTACTTGGAAAGACCTAGGGTCGACCGCTTGTTATGAGCTTGAATCACTTTGGCTTTATACAACTTGAGGTTTTGACACCCATGCTCTCCTCCAAACCTTTGAGCTCTTCTAGTAACTTGGCATTACGTTGTAGTGATCTTGCAAACTAATGCTTTAATGATGGGAGTTGAACTTCTAAAGGTAGAATGACTTTGGACCCCTATACTAAGGAAAATGGGGTAGATTGAGTTGGAGTTTGGTATGTGGTACGAGGCCTACAAGGCTTTTGCTTATTCCACTTTGTCAATTATCATCAAGTATCTTCTATAATATTTGGATGAGAGTTTTGTTGAATGCTTCAAGCCATTTGCTCAGGCTAGTATATAGTGGAGTATCTCCAATCTATGTATCTTCGTGAAGTTATTGATTTTTGTGCTTTTAAATATTGTACCATTATCGATATAATGCATCGAGGCACCTCAAACCTATATACAATATAGTTCTTGAAAACTAAAGCACATGCTAGCTGTGATCTCTATGAGTGGGATTGCTTTTGCTCACTTGGAGATGTAATCCGTGGTAGCTAAGATGAACCGGTGACCCTTAGAAGAAAGAGGATTGATCGACCCACAATGCGTACTAACACTCAAATGGCCATAAGGCCAACGCGGTGTAGAATGTTGGATGGTTGATGTAGGACCGCATGTGTACGACGATGGCATCTCTAGCTACATCCATGTAGTTTGTAATCAACGAAGGCTAGTAGTATTCTAGTCTCTTGAACTTCATCTTTATTTTGGACTAGATTGATGTGCTCTGCATAGACTTGAGTGTACCTTAGTTACATGCCAAGGGCTTCATGTTTATCTAAACAACGTAAACACATTTGATCAAAGGGTACAAGGTGCCTTCAAAGCATAGAGAGAGAGCTCTCTGTTTCACTGATGAGCTTGTGACTTTTTTTGAGGTAGTTTGTTGGTGTTCAAATAGTTATGAGCTTTCCTCCAATCTAGCTTTTATCCTTATATGCAATGATAACCTCCCTTCAAGAAAGTCTCTCGATGAGTTCGGCATCAATAAGGGATATGACTTATCTATTTTAGACCCTTATTGGAATGGACTCATCTTCGACATGCTAATTCTTTGGCAAGTTTGGCCAAAGCATCTACTGCGTTCTTTGCTTGGGGAACCTTATAGATGGTGACTTTCAGGATTTGGGCCAACAACTTCATGGTATACTTGCGGTAATGACAAAGCTTGGGTTTGAGAACTTTTTAGAACCCAGCTTGATTGATGACTGAGAATCCCTAAAGATGTTAATGCTCTTGACAGCTATGATATAACTCGAGACTAGCAATCAAAGCCTCATACTCGACTTCATTATTAGTATAGGGATTGGAAAGATAGTATGAGAATCTCATCACATCACACTTTAGAGTTAAAAGAACTATTCCTACCATTGCTTTTCCTGGAAGAGTAGATTGTAGTGCTTCCCCTTTATGAAAAGAAGCGCACCATCAAAATACATCTCCCATCGGTTGTCAACCTCCCTAAGTTCATGATTTGTTCATTAGGAGATCATCCCTAAGCAGAATTAGTCGAAAGTGGGTGTCTTTGCTGGCTAGTGCTTATCCTTTTACAACACAAAGGGGTGCATGATATCAAATTGTGAGAGAATCATGGACCAACATGCCACGGATAGCATTGGTGTGTCATGAGATACTATGATTGGTTCGAAATCAAGTTCACCTTATGAGAAAGTATATAGAGCTTTTGGGAAGCAAATATCAAAGCTAAGAAATATTTCTCAATAGGTGGATAGTTTACTTTAGCAGAATTAGATGGACGATGTAGTAGAAACTCTCCCCTTCATCATTGGATTGGACCAACAAAGTGTCGAGAGAGTCATCCAATGGCGGCGGATGAGTGGCGCACAGGATAGGCTAGAACTGGCGGCTTCACCAAATATTGCTTGATATCTTCAAAGGCATGTCGACACTTGTCATCCCACTTGAACTTGGCATCCTTTTGACAAGTCGAGAATGGCTTGCATCTCCCGATGATTGGAAATAAAGCATCTTAGATATGCTAATCATCCTTGGAATGATCGAGTTTAGTTAAACTTTTAGGAGGTGGCATTTCTAAGATAGCTTTGATCTTTTCAGATCTATCTCTATTCTCTGTGTCGAACAATAAACCCAAGAAATTTTTTTGAAGCTTCTCCAAATGCACACTGGGATTCTTCTTGAGGTTATATTATCTTAACCGCTTGAAAACTACTCTCAAGTCAAAGAGGTGGTCTTCCTTTTCTGCTCTTGACTACTAGATCATCAACATAACACTCAACCGATGATGGACGAAGTTCATTGAAGATCAGTCATGGCGTTGGTATGCAACACTAGTATTTTAAGGCGAAAGACATGACCTTATAATAATAGATTCGATGGGGTTTGAAATGTGATGTTTCTTTCATCTTCGTGAGAAATCTTAATTTAGTTGTAACGGATGACCCATCCATGAAAGAGAAACTGCATGAGATAAGGTGATGTCCATCATTAATTACGGTATATGAAGAGAAAGCTCATCCTTAAGACATGCCTTGTTTAATTCCATTAAATCAATGTAAATACAAATTTGGCCATTCTTCTTCTTAATTGGTATGACACTAGCTAACCGGTAGGGTATTTTTCTTCCCGATGAAACCAATATTGACTAGGTTCTTGACTTCAAAATGACCTGTTGTTTGATTTCTAATCTCATGCATCTAGGAGCTTGCTTGATAGGGTTAACGATCTATAACTAGTTTATGGATTACTACATCGAGATAATCTAGAATCTCTTCATAACTCCATGCAAAGTAGTCCTTAAACTCGTGAATAGCCTAACTAAGTCAATGGTTTCTTCTTCATTCAGAATGAACCGATGCACTGGGTGTGGATTTTCTTCTATCCCGAGGTTGATTTCTTTAAGCTTATTGATTGTTGAATGGATCACCTCTTCAAATTTTGGAGGTGCATCCTTGATTTGAAGATCATCAATCATAAATTTCTAAACACACATTCTCATAAGAGTTGGTGTTTTGTGAAAAGAACCTATTAGACTCCAAATGATTGGTAACAACCAAGAATTATCTTTATCGACTAGACTCAATATCAAATCCTAATCTTGATCTTGATTATGCTTCTTTGTGTTATTCCATAGCTTCTCAAAGTACTCTAACCGCATTTGACCATGTATGAGGAACCAAACCTTTCTATATAAGATTATGAACACAAGGCAGTAAAAGTCAAACAAGTAATTCCATTAATTATTTAAATGAATCCTCCTCAAGTTCTACATCAACTTGGGACTTGAGGATGATGATCCCAAAAGAATCTCTTCTTCATATCACTAGAAGACTTAGGGGCTTTCTTAACTACTAAACCTTCAACTTTTGGGGTGAAAGTGAGGTTAGAGCTAAGGTTCCCAATTTGCGATAGTTTTATGTACATTTGATTTGAATAATTTGCTTTTTTTGGAGGCCTAGTCTTCATCACTATCCGATTAAAAGTCACCTCCAATAGAACCCGAGAGGGTTGGGGTATACTAATCACATGAGACTAATCCTCCACTGGATTCCAAATCTATGTGAATAGTAAGGGTATTCCTATGAACTGGAATTAAGGGTATTAAGGTGTGATTAGTGGATTTACCCATGATTGAGTCGATTAAGGTTAGATTCCGGAGTAGGGTTTTATAGAATAATTTTGGGGCATTTCCTCTAAGCTATTCCCTAAAGCCCCTTTTCTTTCATTAATCCCCTCTTAATTAAAGGTTAATCCATTAATTATCCCTTTAAACAATTTTCAAAAATTATAAAATTTTTAGAACTTAATTAATCTACCTTGGGTAGATGCTTTGGTAATAGCCTAAGTCTAATTAAAGAAATAAAATCCCTTTCATAAGTATGGAAGGGTATTTTAAAAGTTCTTAGGCTAAACCCCTTAGCTTAATTAACTTTTAATTGTGAGCCAAATTGTATTAGGCCTTTTCATTATTAGGTGCATTTCAAATTTAAATACCTTATGGGTTCTATGTCATCTCATTGGCTCATAATTACTTAGTTAATTTTTCTAAGGTGGTGTAGGTAAGGGTTAATTAAGCTACTTAATTCATACTCTAACATAATCAACACTTAAAAATAGATTTATTTATCTAAAATTAAACAAAAATATAAAACACATGTGGGATTATGTTAGAACAACAAACCCATCTCACCTTTTCAAAATTAATCAAACTTCAAACTAAACAAAATCATTTCAAATTCACTTTGATTTATTCTAAATTTTCTTATTCTTTAAGAATGTCTTTATAATTTAAGTAAAGTGAGTTAGTTTGCATGATTACATTGCTTTAGATCTTTCCCAACATGTTAAGTTGTATGTCATGTGATTCATGCATTCATAGCTTCATGTTTCAAAATTTTAAAATGAAATTGTTTACTTTATGTAAAATGTGCATGTGTTGGCTAAAGTAAGATATGAGTGGCTATTATCACTACTAAATCCAAAGTATTTTCAAAGACTATAAATGAAATATCAAATCTAAAAGTGTGCTATTCCTATATCTTAATTATAAGCTTGCATGTGATGAATTATAAAGCCATGTTTAGTGCTTTCCTTTCTTTCTTATGTTAGCATAGCTTTGAATAAGGGTTAGTAAGATGTAGGGTTCCTTTGAAAAGAACCCAACTTACTTAATTCTAAACCCTATTCATCCCTTTGCTCTCTCCTAAGAAGTATTTACTATACTTGCATGAATAAATTGCATAAATAAAATGAAACTATTAAACAACTTTTGCATATTCCTTTTCCATTTCATTCCTTTTTATGCATGTTAGTACTTAAGAAAAGTGGTATATTAGTCTGGAAAATCCTGAGGTTGTGAGGCTATATGTAGCCCTAAGGGTCTTGTACCTTACACCTCTGGTTATGTGCCTTTACTCACTTATGCCTTTCTTACTTTCATGCATGTATGTGAAATTTTGGATAAGGAAAACCTTTTCTTCTTAAGAAAAATTATGCATATTCAAATTCTAAATTTTTTTTAAAATGGATTACTTAGCATGCATCATAAAATGAGTTAACTATTCTCATTTACATGTATAGATAGGATCCATCCATATGCATGTTATATATATGTTGGGAAAGAATTGAAGTAATGTGTGTTATGTGAATTTTGATTCATTTTATTTAATCTTAAAACACCTTTTTTTTAATAGGTTTATTTAGAGTTTTTCTAAACTTAGAGGATCAAAAGATGTAATCAAAACATTCACCTAAATCAAACTAAAATGTGAACTTACTTTAGAGATTACTTAAGGATTAGGGAAGGAAAGAGAAGTTCCCTTCTCTTTCCTCTCTTCTAACTTAGTAATTAATTGTAGGTTTCACTCAAATCAAATTTAAACATGAAATAAAAATAACCCAAAATACTTAAACAACTTAAATGAAACCCTCCTCTAAGTTGAATATGTCCTTCACACTTAGAAAATTCAAACCTAAAGTCCTAAGCTAAGCATACCATACAAACCTTCAAAGCTCACACATTAGCCTAAGTCACCACTTCTAGCTTTAGGTTGGGTGGGTGCATGGTTTGATGTTATGTTTTATTTTGTGATGAATGTTTTATCTGGATGTTAAGGTGTATGCTCGTAGAATGAATGGTAGGATGTGCTTAGTCTAACTATTCTTTTCTACAAGGGGATTTGTGCTAAAGGGACGCTACCATAAAATAAAAATAAAATGCTTCTTGCTTGCAGGTGCTTATATCCCTTAGCATAATTCATAAGCTAAGTGGACTTAGTCACTCATGTGTGTGATAAGTCCAATTTACATGCTTGGGATTTGTGTGGTGTGATTTGACTAACTTTATTTTCAAGTGTTAGTTAGATTTACACTTTCCTTTTCATGTAAAAGTTTATATATTTAGGATTTTAGAATGATTTGTTATGGAGATTAGGATGAGCATTGGTCATAGGATCCTATCTTGTGCACCATGTGAAGCCTTGGAGTATCTACCATCCAACCATCGAAAGAAAGATCCAAAGAAGAAAAGAAAAGAAAGAAAGAAGAAGAAAGAAAAAAGAAGAAATAAAGCTTGAAGGCCCCATAACAATGAATTCCTTTGCTTAAATTAAAATATTTTTTATAATCCAGTTGTATAAGGGTAGAGCTTACCCACATTTGATATTTTAGGTTTGTCGTGTGACCACAAATGGCCATTTATTCTTTTGTGATTAGCTTTATAAATTATTTGATGATTTATTTAGCTTTTGCATTAAGTGACATGATTTTGTTTGTTTCTTCCTTGCTTTATGTATGGCTGGATGTGGATTAGGCTCTTAAAGGAAAAATAAATCTTCTACCTAGCTTAACAATTAAAATTAAAATTAAATAACTCATAATCTCACCTAAAGCTTAGGATTAAAATTAAGATAAAAGAATTAGCAACCCTTCTGGATGAGCATTTTGTTTATAGCATCATTCACAAATGCATCTTATTTCACTCTTGATTGGAGGGCTTCCATCTTATTTCACTCTTGATTGGAAACTCACCTCCTACTTTCTTGCTAATTTTGGCCAATAATCTAATTTCTCATGTATTAATCATAAAATCCTATTAGCCTGAATCAAAATGATTATCAAAAAAAAAAATAAAATAAAATTTGAAATGCATTAGATTTAGGTCATTTGAAGCATATCCCTTTACATGATCTAGTCTCTTTTGGGAGTGTTTAAGGACTTAGCTTCTTTCTAAATAAAAAATAGCCTAGCTATCTTGCATAAGCATAAAGACTTGCCTACATGTATTTAAAATCATAGGAGGAGTTAGTTGACCACCCCAGGGTGTAAGTCCAAGTCGGTGGTTTGTCCTTTCTTGTGGAGGCAAACCAATTATCCATTTTTACCTTACATTTAGGTTGTGCTTTTGCCCTCACCAAGCTCCCTAGAATTAGGTTAGGTTGCTTCTCCCTTTGTGGGCCATAAGCATTTCTCACTTCTTGATTTCCTTAATCTTGTGTTAAGGAATCTTAAGTCCCAAAATTCTAATGAAAATGTAATTCAAACAAACTAAATCAATTTCTAAAATGTAAATCCCAACTATAGGATAGTTTGAGATGCTCGCTAGGTTTTCCTAGCATCATGAGTATCTCATACTTATCCCCATTTTGGCTTCAATAATAACTCCCTTTTTGATCAATCCCATTTGATCTTCAAAATAAACCAATCGATTGATAGTCCTTCCCTATTGAAATCTTGAGATAATGATCATTCCCTTAATCGAGTTTTCTAAAGGATCTTATCCTTTAGGATGTAATTAACTATGAGGGCTTGCCCTAGGGAACTTAGCGAGCCCAATTTAAAATAAGCCTTGCTTTACTTTTCCATGCAAAGTAGGGGAATAATCTCTAGTACATATGTAGTCCCATCGTCTTAGGAGTCCTTATTGAGGTAATTGGTTCCATTAAAGGGTAGTGATTTTGTCTTTTGAGATAGTACACTATACCTTGATGTATATGTATCACACGAATAAGTACGTTCTACGTGGCATCTTACTAGGATGAATTTCTATAAGGTCTCTTCTTTTTTTCTCCACATTTGAAAGGCAACTCCCTATAAGAGATTTATTAACCAACCGGGCTAATGCAATTGGCTCACATTAATGGTTAATTAAGTTAAGGATCTTAATTAATTATACTTATGATTTCCCACACACATGTGGACTAATCATAATTTTATTAAACTCCTTTAGGTTATTCCTAAGGATCTACCCAAGATTTCATTAATTAAGTTATGATGTGATTATAATTTCAATTTTAATTAATTAAACCATTTGATTAAGTAATTAATCCTTAATTGATTTAATTGATGAAATGAACTTAGGGAAATAAATTAGGAAAGAGGCCTTAACCTTATCCCATGGGTTCATTCACGATTGAACAATGATTAACAACTTAATTAATTAATTTATTACTATTTATATGATTAATTAACCCTTAATTAAATTGAGAAACCAATTAGGGATCAATTAACTTTTTCTAGTTGATTAACTAATGAATCCCAAGAAAATTAGGGGAGGGGTCATCCCCTTAAAAAAATCTCAAAAGTTTGGGGTTAATTAATTAATTAATTAATTAATTAGTGGGTAATTAAGCTAATGAATTTTTAATTAAATCTTAATTAAGCCTAATTACTATTCAAAATTAATTAAAGATATTTTAATAAATTTCTCTCTAAAATACCATCAAAATGAGTATTTATTTATATATTTCTAATTTTTCTACAACTAGTTATGATTTTAAAAGTTACAACCATTAAAATACATTAATTTGGCCTAATTAACCCATAATCCCATGGTGCCTGTGTGCGCCGCGGTGTGCTTTCCATGTGGCATCATGGGATTGGTTACTAAACATAATCCTAGTCAGCGCTTGTGTGGCGTGCACTTTCTCGTGCACCATTCAATCTAAGATCGATGGCCATGATAAATCTCATGACACTAAGGGATTAAAATGGATATTTCTAATGGATCTAATCCCCATCTATTTTGATCATGCGAATGGGCGGTGCATGATCTATCATCATGCGGCGAGGGAACGAAGTCTTCCAACATTGCTCATGTGATGAGCTCACTCGAGCTGACTCAAACAGATCCCACACCTTCATGCGAAGGATCTAAAGGGTCCAAGCTAGGATCATGCGGGATGAAAGTTTTCTTAAAAAAGCTCAAATGGACTTTCATACAAGGGTTGGTTTCAATGACATACCTCACGGAGCTCAAGATCGATGGAAAATCCGATTGAGGAAGCTTCATCTAGTGGAGATGAAGCTCTCGATCCATGAGCTCCAATTTGAAGTGATTTACTCGAAGGCCAATACCCAAAGTGTAGGAGGTCGGTGTTGATCAATCATGACCAATGGTCCGAGGGCTTGGGAGGCAATTCATTACTCGACTAGCTCAGGATGGTGTGTGCAAAGTTAATTGTAATTTGGTAGAGTTTGGAGCAAATGGGATTGAGAGGTTGCAATATTTTAGCTTGAAGGAAACCGAGAGTGGGGAAAGTGAGATGAGCTTGGGAGCTTGGGAAATGTCTTTGATGGCTCGTCTTGGGTAACTCGGGCTTTAAAGAATGCAAGTGTGGTTTGAGTTGAAATGAGGGGTGTATCCCCTTCCCTTGGATCGACGTCGACTTAGCTTGAAATTTTGTGATCATTTGACCACCCTGAGGGATGTGGGTGTCCTTGAAAGGATGAGGTGGCTCAGTTTGGTTGGGTGAGGGTGTGAAGGTGGCAAGGAGGGTAGTGGGTGTCCTTGGTGGTTTCAAATGCTCCAATGTTGGAGGTGATGTGATTTCACCTCCCCATGGGTCATGGCCAATGCAACCATCTTTGGGTTAGGTTGGTAGGTGCTTAGCTTAGGTGGACCAATGAGAGAGTGCCAAGTGGTTAAAGAATATAAATGACCACTTACATGGGTGATTTGCCTCATGTGATACCCCTAGCCCAAAGGTAGTATGTTCATTTGGTATTGGATTTGATTTAGACAGATTTGAAATGAGTCAAAGTAGGTTGGACCAAATTTCAAGTCATTTGGAGTTCATTAGGTTCAATTTGGCTCAATTTGACTCATTTAGGTCAAATTGGGTCAAATCAAGTTAGTTCAATTTGTCAAATTGGGTCAAACTAAGGGTTTCCTCAAGTTCATATGATCAATTAGAGTGTATTGGTGTCATTAGTTTGGTTCAATTTGGTTTAGATTTGGTTTTGGTTCATTTGAGTTCATTTGGGTCAAATGGGTCAAGTTGACCAATTTGATCAAATTGACCAAATTGGATTGGGTCATGGCTTGGTTTAGGTTTGGTTGAGCATTTGGAATATATATTGTAGGCTTTAGTTGAGTTTAATTTGGATTTGGTTAGGTTTTAGGTTGGTTTGACCCTTTAGGTCAAGTTGGGTTCAATAGGTCATTTGGTATAGTGGCTCAATTGGGCTCAATTGAGGATTTAGTCAAGTTGAATAGTAAATTTAGAATGAACTTGAGCCATTGGTTACAATCAATTTGGTTTAGAATTTAATTTGACCCAATTTGGCCTTTAGCTTAATTTGGGTCAACTTGGGTCAAGAGGGCCAATTGGGTTTGGTTTAGCTCAATTGAAGGTCAAATCATGTTCAAGTGTTTATTTTGGGTTGATATGAATCATTGGTTTCAAGGGATTTGACTTAGGTTGAAATTTGGCTAGTTTGGGTTCAAATGGGTTAAGAAGGTCGGCTTGGTCAAATGGCTAGTTAACTTAGTTTGACTAATTTATGATAATTGATCAACTTAGGATGATCAATAATCATGTTATGAAGTTTGGATTGGCATAATTCACTTTGATTTGATTTGAATTAGATTTTGGTTCAAATAGGTTAAATTGGTCACTTTGGGTCAAGTGAGCCAATTGGGTTTAGTTGGCTTGATTTGGGATGAGGTTGATTTAGTTGTGTTTATATATGGATTTGGGATTGATATATGAATTCAATTACAATTGGTTTAGGTTCAAATGGGTTTTGGTTCATTTGAATATTTCAAGTCAAATGGATAAGTTGGGTTTGATTTGGCATATTACACTACCTTTGCGGTCCTAAGTCCGGATGTGAAAAGTGGAGGTTCGTTAGGTAGTGTGACAGTGTAAAACTTGTCAAAATAATCATGACATGAATCCTTTAAATCATTGTGTTAATCTTTAGGGCATCCCGAAAGTAGCCTTGTATGTAGCTGAATAGATAATGAAAAATGTGCTAAAGGCTACAGGCCCGAGTGCGTGTTAAATAAGCAAGGGTTCCCACATTATGGATGATCGGGCAAAGAAGTTAGTCCATGAAACTAGAATTAGGTTAGGATCTTGGAATATAGGTACTCTATAGGTAAATTAATGGAATTAATAGATATTATGGTTCATAGAAAGATAAATATTTTATGTGTTCAAGAAACTAAATGGGTTGGGGAGAAGGCCAAGGAGATTGATAGTTTAGGTTTTAAACTTTGGTATTGTAAAGTCGAACTAGAAATGGTGTAGGTGTGATTATAGATAAAGTTTGAAGGATAATGTCATAAATATTAATAGATGTGGAGATATAATTATAGCTTTAAAGATTATTATTGTGATTATTATGTTATAAGTGTTTATGCTCCTCAAGTAGGTTGGATGTAAGCTCAAAAGAAAATTTTGGAATGAATTAGAGGATTAATACAAATGATACCGCTTGAAAAAATATTTATTGGAGGAGATTTAAATGGACATGTTGGTAGAGTGGTAGAAGATTTTAAAAGTATTCATGGTGGTTATGGATTTGGAGTGACTAATGAAGAAGGTAGAACTATATTAGATTTTGCCTTAGCTTATGATTTTATAGTTGCTAATACTTTATTTAAGAAAAGAGATGAACATATTATTACTTATAAAAATGGATCTAGTAAAACACGATTATTTTGATAAGAAAAATATATCTTTAGATTGTAAAGATTGTAAGGTCATTCCAAGTGAAAATTTAAGTAACAACATCGATTATTAGTTATGGATTTTAAGATGAAAGGTTGTAAGAGAAAAATAAATCAAATTATTATCCAGGATTAGATGGGGACACTTAAAGAACACAAATAAAAATATTTTAAGAGCAAGCTACAAGAGATTAGAATTTGGGATGTTCATAAGGAAGCTAATGTTATGGAAAAAAGTAGCATGTGAAATTAAGAATGTTGCTAAAGATGTGCTTGGAGAATCAAAAGGAAAAGCTTCTTTTAATAAAATAGTTGGCGGTGGAGTCGAGTATGCAATAAAAGATAAGAAATAAGAACCATTATTATAAAACTTGGTTTAGATTTAAAAATTCAGAATTGGGAAAGATATAAACCTGTAGAGATTCTAAGAAAGCAATATATGATGAAAAAAAAAATTAACTTTTAGTGATTTATACAATTGATTAGATACCAAATAAGGTGAAAGATGTATGTATAAGTTAGCCAACCAAAGAGATAGGAGAAGTAAAGACATAGTTCAAGTGAGGTGTATTAAGGATGAAAATAATAAAGTGCTTTTCTTAGAAAAGGATATTGAAAATAGGTGGATGAGGTATTTTGATAAACTTTTCAATGAAGGATTTGAAAGTATGATTGATATTTGCAATCTTAATACCCTAAAAAATAGAGAATTTCATTTTATCATTGTATTAGTAAATCAAGTTAGAGAAGCTTTAAAGAAAATGAAATGTGGAAAAAACAGTAGGACATGATAATATTCCAATAGAAGTGTGGAAATGTTTAGGAGATCAAGGAATTTCTTGGCTTACAAATCTTCTTAATGTTATTTTAAAGACTAAAAAGATGCAGATGAGTGGAGAAAAGAGTTTGTTGGTTCCTATAATTAAGAGTAAAGGAGATGCACAAGAGTGTGCAAATTATAAAGGAATTAAGTTAATGTGTCATACATTAAAATTATGGGAGAGAGTAATTGAGCATAGGTTACGATGTGATACAAAAGTTTCTCATAATCAGTTTGGTTTCATGTCGGGTAGATCTACTATGGATGCTATACATTTGTTAAGAGGTTTGATGGAGAAGCATAGAGAAAGTAAGGAGGATCTACATATGATATTTATTGATTTAGAAAGCTTATGACAAAGTTTCAAGAGATGTTCTTTGGAGAGTTCTAGAATAGAAAGGAGTTAATATTGGTTATATTCAAGTCATTAAGGAGTATACTAGAGCTATTACTTGTGTCTAAACACAAGGAGGATTGAAAAATATTTCCCTATTTGGTTGGATTACATCAAGGACCAGCTTTATGCCCTTATCTTTTTTTTTAGTTATGAATGTTCTTACGAGGCATTTATAGGAAGACATACCTTGGTGTATGCTTTTTTGATGACATTCTTCTTGTTGAGAAGAATAGAGAGGGAGTTGAAGAGAAACTTGAATTTTGCAGGTCAACTTTAGAGTCTAAAGGTTTTCATTTAAGTAGATCTAAAATTGAATATATGGAGTGTAATTTTAGTTGTAGAAGTTCTAGTGGTAGTGTTGTGACATTAGGTGAACAAGTCATTAATAAGAGTGAGCGATTCAAATATTTAGGCTCTATTGTTCAATGATGGTAAAATAGATGGAGATGTTATTAGTAGAATTCAAGTTGGATGGTTGAAATGGAGGAATAAACGTCCTATTGTGTGATAGAAAAGTTCCACTTAAACTTAAGGGAAAATTTTATAAGATGGTGGTAAGACCGCAATGACTTATGGTGCGAGAATGTTGGCCAATAAAAGAAGCAAAAGACTAAGTTAAGTGTTACGAGATGAGGATGCTTAGGTGGATGAGTGGCTTTACTCTTAGAGATAAAATACAAAATGAGTATCTTTGGGAAAAAGTTTGAGTAGCTCCATTGGTGATAAGATTAGAGTCGCTTAGATGATTTGGCCAATAAACGTCTACCATCCGATGTTGGAGAGTAGATGCATTAGATTTTCCTTATGTTAAGAAAGGTAGAGGTAGACCTAAAAGACTTGGTTAAGATGTATAAAAATGACCTTAGTATACTTGAATTAAATTAGTATTTGACACATAATAGAACACAATGACGAAGGATTCATGTAGCCGACCCACTTAGTGGGATTAAGGCTTGTTGTTGTTGTTGTTTGATGATTGTAGATTTCATTTATAATTGGAAAAATGATTGAAGGACTAATTGATTAATGATAAAATCAATTGAATTTGGGTTTCAAAATGAAGGAATTTGGCTAAGTCCATGGACTTGGGTCATGAGCTTAGGTTTGTATTTTGATTTAGTTTGGTTTAGTTTTGATGACTTAAATGTAGATTTGATTTATATTTGGGAAGATAGCTAAAAAATAAATTGGTTATGAGAAAATAAATTGATTTGAATTTGATATTGGCTAAGCTTATGAAGGTTGATTCATATGGCTTAGGAAAGATTTCAAGTTTGGATTTGATCACGGGCATCAATTATTTGGCTTGGATTTGGATTTGAATTGATTTTGAAGTATGGTTTGAGAAGGTGAACATAGATTGAGTTTAGGCTATAGGGGTGATCTCCCTAAGTCCGGCATTGCCTAATCTATGATTAACTCTTCTAAGTCTCTAGGGTTAGTTAAGTTTTCACTGTGCTGAAGTGTCTTATGACTAAGGAAGTCTTAGTGTCTAAAAGATTCCTAAGTCTAAGAAGAGGAGATTGAGAACTCACTCCAAAAGTGAAGTCAACATGGATCTTTAATTTAAATTTAGGTATGATCCCTTTGGTATGATAAATCTTTAATTTAAATTTAGATCTAGCCTCTTTAAGAATGTGGATCTTTAATTAAAATTTAGATCGACCCATTTGTGCATGATGGATCTAATTTGACCCTATTGGGCATGGTGGATCAAGATAGCTCTTGATTAGAGAGAATTTCTATTTGATAGAGAATTTTCTTTCATTGCAAGGCTTATAAAATTGCTACAATTAACAATAAAATTTCTTTTGAAATTAGAATATTTTTCTGCTTAAGTGAAGAGTATTTCTTCAATTGATAGACTTGACATTGATTTTAACTTTTGTATTTGTGAAGCATAACACCTTTAATAGTTATGCATAATATCTATTAAGATATTATCCATTTATAGGGGCATAGGTCTTATTCCTTTCATCAATGAGTGATAAGCTTTTCATTCTTATACTTTTTTTTAATAATATATGGTCATTCCTAATTTGGATCGATGATTTCCTAATTCACGATGTGGAATGATAGGCCTTTTACATACTAGTACTAGTTTACCAACTTTGAAGCTTCTTAGGTGAACCAAGTGATGATCTCGGTCATTCTTGCTCTATATATCTCTAGATTTTGTTGAGCCAATCAAGTTTCACCATGTTATCTGCTTTAACTTTTTTTAATGGAATTGCTTTTGCCCATTTAGAGATGTAATTAGTGGTTACTAATATGAAATGATGTCCCCAAGATGATGAAGGATCTATTGGACCAACTTTATCAGTTCTCTAACTTTCTAATGGCCAATATGCTACCGTTGGATGTAAATTATTAGGTGGTTGATGCAATGTAATGCGCATGTATTTAACACGATGACATCTTTTGGCATGTTCAATGCGTCTTAAACCATACTTGGCCAATAATATCCCACTCATTGGATTTTAATTTTAATTTTAGGGGCCCTATTGGTGCACCACACAACCCATCATATAATTTCATCACCAGCATCATAAACATATTTGGTCGAATGAGCACGATATGATGTATCATTCATAAGGGCATATCATAGTGCTCTTTATAAAATTTGATGAGCCTTTAATTTATCCTTTGGCAATTCGCCACCTTTAAGATAGGTGATAAATGGTTCTCGCCAATTTTATCGTCTACTCTATTTTAGTAAACTTTGAGGTTTAGTCGGTGATGGGGTAAAACATTTTCATTAATTTTAATTTCTTTGATCATGACTTTCTATTATAGAGGTGGGGAAATTTATTTTCCACTCTTTAATTAGATGTGAGTTACTTCTTCCATTTGATCTCTTCTATTAGAAAAAGTCTCGAATTTTAAGTTTCTTCAAAGCTTTCAAAATGTTAGTGCTCTTAGTATTACTTCATAATTTAGGATATAATTTTTTTAAGCTTGACTTGACTTTCCATTTAGTAAGCTTTTCTCCTGGAAAGTATAGTTCATCATCGATTACATTGCAAATCACACTTATGACACTAAATATTTTTGTAAACTTCTTCTTCAAGATTTTCCATGTCAAGTTGCAAATGAGCCATGTATTCTTCTAGTTTAATTGGCCTTTGAGGGGTTGTTCATACTCCTCAAGAGTCAATCATTTTCTATATTTTAGAATTTTGATTTGATTTCCTCTTTCTCTTTGATTTGTGGTGATTTGATGAAGGGACCGATTATTTTTCATCTACTTCATTGCATTATAAAATTTCCCGTGTTGGGGAAGAATCTTTTAGATCTATTTAATACACTAAAATTCTTCCATTTGATGATGTCTATGGCTAAAAGAATGTTAATCATCCTTTTAGTCTCTTTAATATGAAGGTCTCCCAACCACTTTCTTCTTCTTCCTCTTGTGTTTGTGGGGCTTTGCGTTATTCTCATTTATATTTTGAGTTCCATAGCTTAACTTTTTTTATTTTTTGAATTTTAGGTTAGGTGTGTTGTAATAAGTTTCACCTTTTCCTTTTAGGGTGTATTAGTATAATGTCCGATAAGGTGAGTTCCCCATTTTGATAGTTCTTTTCTACCCAATCCTTGAAGAAAATATAATCTTTAATTGGATGACTTATGAGCTTATGAAATGGATAGTAGTTGGGATCATCAACTTTATCTACTTAATCTAGCCATCATGGCTCAATTATAATTCTAATTTTAAGATGTATATAAAAATCATGGTAATACATTCTCTTTTGAATGAGTATTGCTTAGACATCTTCTCTTGGAGGGATGACCCTTTTTTTTTCTTATCGCTTGTCGCTTTATCATTGATTGAGGTTGTCGCTAGTCATGAGGTTATTACTATTTCCCTTTTGTCAATTGTTAATGTGAATGTTGTATTCATATCATTTTTCTTCACATCATGCAATTTTGGTTGCTTTCCTTTTTGAAAGGACTATTATTGTAATTAACATTGAGGCCTTTCGCTTATGCAACTTTTCAAACTTGGCTATGATCCAATAATTCTTGGAAAGTTAATCGTAGATGGCTAGATATGGAGCCATCGATCATTGATATTTCCCATGAGGATTTCTCGCATGCATTTTGTGAGCTCGATCTCATTTCATGCTTAGATTAGATTTTTCTTCTCATAATATATTTTGTAATACTTTCATCTTTCTTTCTCTTTCTAAGATGAGATATACTATCATCACTTTCTTGGTTGCTCATACAAATCTTTTTCAAAGAGTGTTTCCAATTTGGTGAAGGTTTTCTGAGTCATTGGGTAACTAAGCATGCCATTCAATAGCCATGTTGCTAAGATTACTAACGAATTATCATAACAACAAGAAATCATTCCTTCTAGTATTTGTACATGTGGCTTTAAACCGAGCAACATATTTATGACTATTTTTTGTGCTTGAAAAAGTGTTAAATTTGGACACAACTTATCCTTTAGGATAGTATACTTGATGATATTCAATTGGGTATGGGTGGCATTTTCGACTAGTTATTCATTTGCTTTTGAAGTGATAAATGCTTTGACTTTTGGTGATGAGATCTTCTACTTGAGATTTGGTGATAACGTCACCACTTGATAGGAATTTAATGTAGCCTATCCCAAGCTTCTTACCTCCATGTTGAAGTTGTTGGTATGTTGGGCATAACTTTTAGATGTTCCCTGGTTTCAATATTGGGTTGCTTATCTCTAGCAAATTTCTTGGTGGTACTACTGGCGTACGTTGCTATAAGGTTTAGTTGACCAAATTGCTCTTTCATGAGCCCACTCATTTCATTATGGAAGTTGTTAGTGGCTGATTACTTGGTCTCTTTGTTGGAGGTAAGAACCCATTTATCATTATAATCTTGTTATAACATCTGTTAGCACTTTAGTTACCATGACTTCTAGTTGTGCTTCACCTCGAGTTGTTGATAGCTTGGGTTCTCCTAATGTTCTTCTTCATTTTGTTATTTAGGTGCCACATTTTTATTTCTAAACATATATCAATCATGCAAACAACTTTGACTTCCATGCGCCTATATCTTCATGATTTTGGAAGTCCCGAATCGGTTGCTCTTCATTAATTGAGAAATCATCATTTTTCTAGGAAAGTTGATTATCTACCACATCATTTGTTGGCTAACTCTTTTCAAATTGGAATTTCTAGATAATGATAGAAGATTCAATTCCATTATCATATGGTGGAGTAGCTCATATTGAGTTATCTCATCATTGGTGACTTGGGATTCTTTAGGTACCCAAATTGATTGGGACCTTATAGTGGTGTATCTGGGAATGTATCCTAGATGTCACATTTTGGTGTTCACCGAGATGAATTATATTTCTTTTTGAGTGTTGGTTATTGGGACCTTCCAAATACCTACCACTTAGTATATTTGTATCTAATGGCTCATTATCGGTGTTTCTTGAATATAATACTCTAATGCGTTGAGTTTTCTAGGAGGGCTTAATATTTTTTGATATTTCCACCTCTCTTAGAGTAGAAATTTGTTGGGTTGGCGACTTGGCTCGTGATTTTTTTTATTCTTCTTTGAAGGTTGCTATTTTTCACACTTTCAAGACTTTGTACATTTTGGAGGAGATGATCTCCTCCTTTTTGGTTGATTCTCTAATTTAGGATGTGTATGTTTATCTCAAAAGGACTTCTTTATAGCTCCTCCAGAGCTATTTCTCTTCACCCATCGGTGCAAATCAAAGTTATTGTTGGTGGGTATGCATGCACCAATGGGCCATATTGTTGTTGAACTAGCAGACAATCGACAACTCTCGACCCGCATTGCATTTTCTTCCAGCTCGTGGATATTTTGGTGCCTAAGAAAGATGCTTTGTGGTCATTATTTCTTGGAGTAAAAGTGGCCTCTTATGGGATAGTAGGTCCCTTGATGCATTGCTAAGTGGATTGACTATGATGGATTTCAGTTTAGGCTTAATAGCCACTTTATTTTTAGCGGGGTAGTCAACATTGCTTTTGATAACCTATCAAAGACAAAACCATTCTTGGAGGCTAGAGATTTAGGCTTGGCCTCATTAGGAATGATCATATTCGCCTCTTTCCCTTGTTAAATGAATGTGGAATTCTAGTGCCCTTGATGGGAGGCTTAATTATAGGTCCAATAGGTAGGAACTAAACAACCTCAAAATTATTCTCAACTAAAGAGTAGCTCTAGCAGAACTAACTTGACGGTTATCATGTTTGTAATATTGGCCATTGGAGGTTTCAACTTGGTCGTAGATCTTAAAATTTTAAGAGATTATAACTCGATATTTAAGTCTATGATGACACCATATATTAACTTTTTCAACTAGAGATAGAGAGAGAAGTAATCCCAAGCGAGTTGATAGAAATTTGGTCAATAAAAAAATACATTCAAGGATGGTCTCCACCATTTTTTTTGAGATGGGTATGAGAATGTTTTATCATGAGGATTGATATATATTCAACTAAATTTTTTCTAATATTATATTAGGGCTTATTTAGATCTAGATTTTACTTTCTATGAACACAATCCTTCATAGTTAATTACCTCTCTTACTATATTAAGAGTGCACTCTTGATTATGGTTGGAAATAATCATATCTTCCCCATATGAATCGGTGTCTAGATGTGTGTGGTATGGCATAGATGACTATATAAAGGGGATAGAAGAATAATCTTGATCAAGATCCCATATTTATATCATCCCAAAACTATATTATTCTAGTCTACCAACAATAGAGAGCTAGCGTAATGTCTAGAGAGTCGATTAGCAACCATGGGTTGCCTCATCTTATACCGTAAACTAGAGGTTTAGTGTATGGGTGTTTGAATGAAGAATGTATGTGTTGTACATCTCTTGGAATGCCACTATTATATGGGTGTTCACATGGTGAGTTAATTATATGGTGTTGCATAATATATGAATTGGATTTAAATCCCTTTGGAATGCCATATTATAGGTGCTCACATGATGAATGAATTATAAAATGTTTGCATGGTGAATAGATAGAAGATTGGGCTAAGATTTCTTTGGAATTCCATCATTATATAAGTGTTCACATGGTGAATGAATCATAAGATGTTGAATGGCTAACATATAAGAGACTAGCTTACATCCTTTGGAATGCGAGTTATATGATTGTTTGCATGGCGCATAGATTGGACTTACATTTCTTGGAATGCTTGCATTGTATAAGAGTTTACATGGTAAATAAATTATAAGATGTTTGTGTGGTGAATGGATAGGAAACTCAGCTTACATCCTTTTGGAATGTCGACATTATATAGGTGCTCACATGGTTAACAAATTATGAGATATTCGTAATGCTAATAGATAAAAGATTGTGCTTACATCCCTTTGGAATGCCATTATTTATATAGGTGTTCACATGGTGAACAAATTATAGCTGTTAGAAAATAGATAAGTGACTAGGCTTATATCCCTTTGGAATGTCAATTATATGGTTGTTCACATGGAGAATGGATATATTGGGCTTACATCCCTTGGAATGCCAACATTATATAAATGTTCACATGGTGAACAAATTATAGAATATTCACATGGCGAAGGGATAAGAGACTAGGGCTTACATATCTTTGGAATGCTAATATTATATAGGTGTTCACATCTTTGAATGAAGTATAGGATGTTTGCACGGTGAGCAGAAATAGGTTGATAAGGTGTTTACATGGTTAACATAAATTTTATTTTATTTCTTAGGGTTAGTGCCTTGGCACTAGAAACATATCACCAAGGTGCATGGTAGTGCTATGGCACTATTAAATTGGTTTCTTGGTGTTGAATGATTAGCAATATTGTATTATGGGGTAGATATTCATATCTCACAAACCCAAGTAGTCGCTTCAATGTTAAAAGTATAATGTTGAAGTTGGACGTATTTAGATTAGTTTAGTTAGGTTAAAGAATTGACTAGTGCCTAAGCACTGAACATATTGCATCATAAAGCCAATCAAAGGTTGATTTCAAAAGCGGTAGACATGCACTTTTAATGGAAAGGATAAACTTTTTTTATAAGTGTTGTGAGTGTCGATGTCACTTACCTCAATGCTTGACATTGTTTTTAGTTATGAAATTAATGATAATAAATGCTATTTTTGACCGATAATAACCGACTTGCTCTCACCAATGCCTTGGCGTTGCATGTGAGCACGCGTGCTAGTCCCATGTTCTAGATCTTGAAAGGCTACCATCGTATGTATATGGCTTATAAATAGACCCCTTTAAGGCTATAGACTTCTATTCTACATTAGTCCTTAGATTTTCTCCTTCTCTTCCTCTTCCAGTCTTCTTCCATTTTAGAGAAGCAATCATGCCACTTAAAAGGCTAGTTATTAAGTGGAGGGCAACTTCTAGTGATAATGTCATACTTATTAGCATAGGAAGCGAGAGATACTAGGATGCTCTCATCCATAAGCATGATTTGGAGAGAAGCTTCTACAATCTAGGTGAAAGTGTGGAGAGAATAATCAATGATCTCATGGGAGAAGCTAGCCTACAAGAATAGCTCTTGCATCGTTCCAATGGTGTGGGATTTCTTGTGTGAAGGAGCACAATGATAATAAAGTCTTAGTTCAGGGAAATTAGTAAGTTTTGATAGTATTTCCATTAACACATATTATGATTTGTAAAATGTTGTATCGATGAATATCTTCTATATTAAAATAA
Organism: Cymbidium sinense; assembly: GCA_021442155.1. Classification (NCBI taxonomy): domain Eukaryota; kingdom Viridiplantae; phylum Streptophyta; class Magnoliopsida; order Asparagales; family Orchidaceae; genus Cymbidium; species Cymbidium sinense. Next base: position 63,147,399 of record CM038230.1, read on the forward strand.
TCATTTTTATTTTAATGAATTCCTTGATTTCCTGCTAGTAGAAATGTTGATATTCAATGGAAATGGCGAGAGAAAATAATTATCAACTTTCCTACTATCAACCAAGAGAGTCTAAGGCCTATCTTGTTTTATTTACGCCAACCAAATGCCCACTAGCAATATTAGTGAGGTGACCAATGACAAGGTCATTAAGTTTGCAATTCAAAAGGGATTTACAATTGACATAAATAAAATTATTTATAATTCTATTTGTAATATGCTTAGATATAGTACTACTATAGAATTTTATCATGCCTCTCTTATTTATATTTTGTGCACTATGACGAGTGCATTAAGGGATCTGATGAAGAAGTTCTTATTCATAAAGCTCCTCTAATGAAGAGGATAATCGGGTATTTGATTTGAGGTGAGGGAAAGCTTCCTTGCTCCATGTGCCTCACAACCTTGATCTCCATTCTCCAAAACCTTAACCAAGCAAGTCTTGAATTTAAAGAAATAGGTTGGTGAGAGTAGCCATAGGCAAGATGCAAAATAAATTATTATCATATAGATCAACATGAAAAGCGCTTTCTACATGGCTTAATTTAATTTAGCTTTAGTTCATATGTTTGAAAATTATGGTTTTGTAGGTCGGATCAGCTTCTTTTCTTACAACATCTCAATATCGCTTTACATGAGTACCCTATAGGAGCTAGAAGAAGAAGAAGAGAGGGATGATTATGATTACTAGTTTCCCCATATTCTTTCTTTTAGGATTAAAAGCTTCAGGATTTAAAGTTTTGAAATTTTTAACTTAAGAATTATATTACATCGAGTGGCTCGACGCTAAGAATGCGCCTAGGCCGCTAGTCTATAGGACATAAGCTTAAAACCCAAGAGTCTAGTGATGCATCACTCAATATGCAGCATTGTGGTGCTTTTAAGATAGCCATTTTTATTCTAATTGAGGGCTCAACTCTACGATGCTTAATTTGAGGCATTGCGGTGTTCGTTAGATTGTAATTTGCCAAAGGACTAGCTATGATGCTAAATTTATGGCACTCATTAAATAGTAATTTGTGTCATTTCTAATATCGACTGGGCTTAATTTGCAACACGTGGCACTCATTAGATAAAACTGCACAAAACCCAAGAATCTAACATCTAGGTGCATCACAAGTGCCTTAAAATTTAAAATTTTGACAAAGATAACACTTTAGCAATGCTAGATTTTGTAGTTTTTTTAGTGCATTGGGGAAAATTTATGACACCATAGGAAATTTAAAATTTTTTTTATTTAGATGATCAATTACATCATTAAGAAGTAAACATATTATCTTAAAAGAAAAATATGTTATCTTATAATGGATTTGATCATTTAATAAAAGACTCTTAAGGCTACTTGGGTGTTTCATGTATGAGAGAGTTTTCCCTAAACTACATAGGAAGTATAATAGTTTTTTATTTTTAAACGGGTTTCATTGTTTCCCATAATGGCAAGCCCTTATAGTTAATTACATCTTGAATGAAGGACCTCTTTCTAAGAATACTCTCGATTGAAAAATAATCTATTATTTCTATAGATTTCTAAGCTAGTTTCCAAAGAAAATGATATGTTTGAAATTCTATGGATTGCTAAGCTATTATTCCTATAGCCAAAGACTTACACGAGGAGGATGCTTTAGAACCTTAGTCTATAAGTGCTTGACAAGTCGGATGCTCAACCTAGTTCTATTTTATGAATTATTAACCATTCCTCTCGGTCATAGGAATAAACCTATCCACGACTCTTATGGACTTATAACTAGTCCGGAAGGGTTGCCAGGGCACCACCTAAGACCCTTTAAATCTATGATGCCAAATCTCATGTATGTAATATGACTAAGCTATTGTATTTTACAAAGAGAATCTAAGAACTTAGGCTCTCTATCTAATTCTTAAGATCATGTAGGGTATGATATGTACTAACTAATGCACATTTCTAGCTTTTAAATGTTTTGACTCATGATTCATTTAAGGCTTTGGGGTATGCATTTTATGCCTAAATGACATTCAATTAAAAGTTGTCATAAGCCAAATCAATAAAAAAATAGACTTCCCCAAGAAGGCATTCATCCTCAATGGTTAGATGCCCTTATGTGCAATGAATGAAGTGCCCAATTCAAGAGTTTACGTAATATGATAGTATGGTTCACAAGAGCTAATTCTTTCTAATTGATTTTAGGTTATTCCTAGGGTTTTAATTTAAATGAAGTTTCAAGTTTTTTTTTATTTTTATTGTTTGAGATGATTAGATTTAAATTGGGTAGAAAATTTAGTTTTTCTAAGAGACTAATTGTCCAAGCATTCATCACAAAAAATATAGTACAAAAGAAACCTAAAAAATTAGGTTGATGTTATTGTGCACCCAAAATAAATCAAATCAATTTTAAATTAAAGAAAGGCTAATGCGGCCGAGTATTCCGCACACGTTAAAAGAAAGAGAAAATGGGCAACTAAGCCCTTATACATGTACTAAAGTTTAGATCTATAGGACTTCTTTCCAAGATTGTGTCCTTCTTTAGTGATCTCTATTAGGCTTCATAGGAGACCTCACACCCACCCATGTTGGTAGGGTTAGCTCCCGCTAATCCTAGATGCTATAGATCTTAACATAATTCTAAGATCAAATTTACATTTCAAATTCAAAAATAAATTCTAAGCTTGGGAAAATAAATGTTAGAAAAATACAAATAACACACAACATTTATATTTTACAAACATACAAGCTTAGCATTAGTATTGCTAGACCAGTCTATTGGACTATACTAAGGGACTATTCAGCACTTGTAAGCAAACAATAAATTTATAATTTATTTTCTAATGACGGTCCCTTTTAGCACTTGCCCCTTGTAGAAGATAATGCTAATTTTACAAATAACATCCTACCATCTAGACCAATGATAATCAATCATAGCCATCCGGTCAAAAATAATACACCAAAAAATAATAAAATAAATTTCACATCACATCATCATAGAATATCACATAATGACATAACTTAAGTCTAAGGTATGTAACTTAATGATCTAGTGTGTGAGGAATGGGGGTTTGCATGACAAGACATTGCTAGGCCTTTTTAGGTTCAAGTTTCAATTTGGATTTCTAATTTTTAATTTAATTTGATTTTTATACTTTTTTTTTATAATTTAGCTTCATAGGTATTTGACATTGTTATACTAAAGATTTGAGGTATCAAGCCCTCCTTGGACTAGTGGCCCTATGACAGTGTTCATACTATATATCATATGATGCTAATTATGAAAATATTTTTAATTCTTTTACTTCTTTTAGTTTTAAAATTGGTTTAATTTACCACGGGTGATTTTGATTTAAATTATTTAATTATTTTCAATGTTATTTCCATTTTAGGTACATTTTATGTTAAAGTGAGATTAGGTTTTAGAGAATGAACAATACAATAGATTCCATTTTGGGTGGAACCCAATCTATTCAATATCCTAAGTCCTAATATAATGAAGTCTTCACCTTAAAGTGAGGATTTATTCTAAAAGTCTAACTAAGATCTTAAGTGTCTTAATTAATTCCTTTCGATTCATTTAGATGATTTGATTTGAATTAAGTTTATAATTTTAATTCTTTCAAAATTTGATTCTTCTTTTAATTTGTTTTTTATTTGATTTATTTTTTTCATTCCTTTTGAATATGTTCGTATTTGATATTTATTTTTATTTAATGTGTGTTCATTATGTCAACTAAACATATTTAAGTTATTCATTTATTTTAATACATTTTAGCATGATTTAGTTTACTTATTATAGTTGGATGTATTTATCATGTTTATTTTCCAAGTTAATTTTATTTGTTGATGTTTATTAACTTAAGTAAACTTAAATTCAATCTTAAGTTTAATGTTTTCAATTTGCTCTTTTGTATAATTTGTATCATCTTGAATTCATTATTCAAATTTTATTTTTATTTAGTCTCTCTTATTTCAAATCATTTATTTCATTAGTTTTTCTAGTACTTATTAATGAACTTAGATTAAGATAGTTAATTCCAACTTGTGGTTTCATATATTTATGGAATAGTTCAGTTCATTTTAATTAACTTAAAGGGAATTATACTTATGTTATTTAAAAGTTCTTTTATCATTTGGTATAATGTGATTATCCTTATTCATCATGACCTAAGAAGTTTAAGGAAGGTTGTTATTATTTTGTTATGTGAACTAAACTGACCCTAGGTTACTTTAACTTTTATGTCATTTTAAGTTCGCTTAAACTTAATCTTTCACATTTACATTTGTAGCCATTTTATTCCTTAATCTAAATGTCTTTAATGTATTAATATATTGATAGATTATAAAGTTCAGAAGTTAATGAATTTTATATTTCAGTTTATTAATGGGTTTACCATGGTTTGATTGATTTTTAAATTTAGAATTTAATTAAATTACATATTTTCAATTATTCTTAATCCTTAACTTATGTTTAATTAAGTTCCTTTACTTTTAGATTGCTTGAACATTTTTATTGAAATGTTCTCATGTAAATTATGATTTTAAATTTATATTATAGTTTAGGGTTCCTTAACATTTTTATTGAAGTGTTCAATAAGAACTCCTAAGATAGATGGGTCTTATATACCAAAGATCTTTCCCCTACTTTAAATGGAAAAGTAAAGTAGGGTTTATTTTATCTTTGGGTTCTTTAGTTCCCTATGGAAGAAAACTCCCACGTTAATTACATCATAGGATGTTATATTTTTAATTAACACTCGCTAAAGCAATCAATTAGGTCTCCAAAGATTTCAAAGTTAGACTATCAAAGGATTGGTTATTTTGGAAAATCAAGTGGGAAGCTCAATTGGAAAGACTTATTTTGGATTCCAAATGAAGATAAGTAGGGAATACTCATGATACTAAGAGGCCTAGTGAGCACTCCAAATTATCATATGGTGAGGCTTTATTTGTTTGAAAGAGAAGATTTGTTTTAATTTGAATTAGAATTTTATTAGAATGCTTGGGGCTTATAATCCATCAACACAAGATTGTGGAATTTTATAAAGATGAGGATTTATACCGTAGCCCAAAGAGAATAAGCAACCTTGGATCTTTAATCTAGGGAGCTTTAGTACAAGCTAGAAGCATGACCTAAATCTAAGCGGAAGGGGACATAAGAGTTAACCTCCACAAGAGAGGATAAACTCGCCTACACTTGACTACGAGCTAGAGTGCCTAATAACTCCATGATTCAAAACCATGTAGGCGCCTATGGTGTTTATTTTGGAGTGGGGTGAACACCACATAGATCTTAGGGGTACTTATTGATGTAATGTGTATAAAATTAAGGTATGATATTCTATCTTGAAAGATAGTAGAAATTACTATGGAATTAATCACCTAATAAGGACTCCTTAGATGGGTCTTCAAATATACCATAAGTCTTTGCCCTACTTTGCATGGAAAAGGAAAGGTGGTTTATTTTAAGCTAGGTAAGTTCTCTATGGAGGCAAGCCCATAGTTAATTACATCTTAGAAATGAAATTACCTCTCAATTAAAGTAACAATCATCTCCAAAGATTTCAAAGTTAAGACTATCAAAGGATTGGTTATGTTTGGAAAATCCGGATAGATCAAGTGGAGAGACTTATTTTGGAAGCCAAAGGAAGGTAAGGAAATCGAAGATACTAGGAAGCCTAGTGAGCATTCCAATCTATTTTATGGAGAGGCTTTATATTTTTGAAAGTGAAGAGATTTATTTATTTTGATTGGAATTATATTAGATTGCTAGAACTTATTAGTCAACACAAGATTATGGAGATGCCTAAGAGGTGAAGATTTATGCTTATAGCCCAAAGGAAACTAGCAATCTCATCCTCAATCTAGGGAGCTTTAGCATATGCCAAAGGATGACCTAAATCTAAGCAAAAGATAGATATAATGGTTTACCTCCACAAGAGAGGATAAATCATATGACTTCTAGACTTACAACCCTGGAGTCGCCACCTAACACCTCCTATATTTTAAATTCATGTGGTATGGTCTTATGAATTTGCAAGCTTTTATTGTTTAGACTAAAGTCCTAAACCCACTCCCTAAGATACTAGAGCATGAGTGGTATGAGCATATGATTTAACCTATAAATGCAAAATCTTCTACAATTTTATTTCATTTTAATACGATATTTTAGACAAAGCTTAGGATTTCTATGCTAAATGCATGATGAAATAGATTGTTGGCTTGAGAAGAGCGTTCTCCACCATAAGGGATGCCCTACAGGTCAAGCAATTCCCTATACAAAGATGGAGATCCCCATATTCAAGGAAGAAGGAATATACATGCATGATGTGAGACATACAACCATACTAAGGGGTTTTAAATCTTTCAATTATTTTATTTAAATGCTAGGCTTTATGGTGAGGTTATGAATTACTTTAAAACTTTATGAGTTGTCAATTGGGTAGAAAATTAATTTTTATCCAAAGAGCCTACCGCATCCATGCCACACATTAAAACATTAATCATAAAGAAACTCGAAAAGATGCAATCCTAATGTGCAATTTAAACATAACATCAAATAATTTTATAAACTACTAAAAGAATAACATGCAATAGGGTATCTATATATATCCCAAAAGAGAAAAGATGGGTAGCGAGCTCTACCCTTATACAACCCGAATATGAAATAATAATTTTTCAATTAGAATGAATACATGATATGGGGTTCTTCATTCTTCACTCTTCCATCTTCAAATATTTCATATATCCTCTCTTTTGATTTGGTTGTATTTTCTTTGAAGGTATCACAGGGCACCACGATAAAAGCCTTAGCCACTACTCATACTAGTCCCCATAGCACTAATCCTAATTCCTATTACAGTTACATTTCATAAAGAAAAAGTAATTCTAACTATACCGCAAAATAGAGGTTAGCTAAACATACATAAAATCCCAAGCATTTATCCTTATAATTTGGACTTAACATTCTATACATAGGTAACCAACCTCACCTCCTAACTTAGATTATGCTTAGAAATTTAAGCAACGAAAAGAGCATTTATATTTATTTTTAAGCAACCTTAGTATAACATCTGAAAAAAATATGATTAGGCTAAGAGTGACTTAAAATCTAGTCTAGATATACACCCTAACATCCAGTCTAAAATATTACATCACAAAACAAAACATACACACATACAACGCCCTAATTTAGGACTAGAAGTGGTGGCTTAATTCTAATATGTGCACTAAGGATTTGTGTAGGTATGTCTTAATTAAGCATTAGAGTTATGATTTGTCTAAGTTTTGAAATTGTTTAACCATGAAGATTGATTTCATTTCAAGTTGTTTAAGTGGTTTGCAAATTTTAGTTCATGTTTTACTTAGTTTCATTTGATTTACACTTAACATCTAAGTGTTATGAAGAGAAAAATATAGGATTACCCTCTTTCATTCCTATCCTAAGCCATTTTCTAAAGCATGTTTTTATGATTTAGTTTTTTTAGTGAATGGCTTATTAAGCATTTTTTATTAATCCTAAGTTTAGGTGAACCTTAAATAATTCTATTCAATGTGAAAGGCATCTTAAGATTAACATGATTGAACTACTATCACATAGCACATGTTGAGCCATTCCTTTCCATTACTTATAACATGCATATGACTCAATCAATAGTGTATCTATATATACAATATATGTTGGCACACTTAAATGATGTTGAATGCATATATTAGGAATTTATATTTGATTTAATTGAATTATCCATACATGTAGATCGAGCTATATTCAAATTCTAATAAAATACATAAGTATGAAATCAAATAAGTACATGTCATTGTTAACTAGAGAAGTGAGATAATAAAATGACCTCCTTGGGGCTACTTAAAGTCTCATATTCTCTAGATGTGCGACAATATACTTATTAACATTCAAACATATGTAAATCTATATATGAATCATAAGAAAGAATACACTAACACATGCAATGTAGGCTAATGGCTTAAATAATTATGGATGTATATATTTTTAATAAAAAGGGGATTTCCATCTTTTAATTAAGCATACATACACATGTATAAAAGATGTAAGCAAGTACATGCCATTGCCAGAAGTGAAGTCAAATGACCTCCTTGGGGCTACTTGAAGCCTCGTATTCACGGGATGTCTAGACTAAACACTTGCTATCTTACATACACATAAATGTATACACAATCATAAAGATGAAAATCATGTAAATATTGTATTTTCTTTAGTTGATCATTTATACATATGGATTAAAGCCCTATCCAAATTCTAATACCAAAATACATAGGGATGAAATCAAATAAGTATGTGTCATTGTTAACAGGAAGTGAGGTAATCAAATGACCTCCTTAGGGCTACTTAATGCCTCATATTCATGGGATGTCCAAACTATAGACTTATTAACATTCAAATTTATGTAAATCTATATATGAATCTAAGAAAGAAATCTTCATATTCATATGACTAAGCTATAAACACATGTGAGTCCTATATGTATTATAACTACTATCACTTCACATATCATTATGAATTTATAAACTTTGAAATATAGATTTTGATTTATTAGTGATAATAGCCACACATATGATTAAGTTAAATCAACACATGAAAGCTTACATAAATAACCTTCATTTGATTCACATGATTTTGAAAGAATGGATGCATGAGATCACTTGACATGCAATATTAAAATAATTGGAAAGGAATAACCAAACATAAACATGTGACTCATTCAACCAAATTAATTCTTAAGAACAATCATGTTAAAAAAATTATTTAAGGAAAACCAAAGCTTCTTATTAATTTGGTTTCGAATTTGGGTTGATGTAAAGAGGAGAGATTACTTGCTATTTTAATCTATTCCCATTTTGGTAAACTTAATTGATTCAAGGAAAGGCAATTATATAAATTTTATGGATTGATTAAGTTGAACTATTGATCAAGTCATTTAATTACCCTTTCTTATGCTTCTTTAACTTGATTGATCACTTAATTATGAGCCAAAATGATAAGAACATGTGAGAAAATAAAATTACAATGCTCCTAAAGACATAATGCAATTGGCTCAAAATCAAAGATTATTTAGGTTAAAGATAATTTTTTTACACTTATGAGTTAATCATAATTTCTTAAGGGTCTTTATGTTATTAAACACATAAAGAGAAACCCTTAATTTTATTGTTAATTGTTTGATATTATTTGAATTTTAATGATTTAATTTGACCATTTAATTAATCAATTAATCACTTAATTAAGCCTTATCTTAATTTACTCATTTAAAATGAAATAGATTTATGAAAGAGATTAGGGAAGAAGTCCTAATCCCTCCCCCCTCTTCCATTCACTATTAAATAGTGCTTAACAAGCTTTAATTAATTAAATTTTACTATTTTAAATATTAAATAATCACTTAATTAATTAAAAGGGTAATTAAGGTTTGAATCATTAATTTTTCTAATTTCTAGGCAATAAATTCTAATAAAATCATGTGAAGCATAGGTCATCCCATTGAATGAACACACAAAGTGTGAAATCATTTGCCCAAGTAATTATGGCTTAATTAAGCTAATTAAGTTTACAATTAAATCTTAGTTAAACCTTAAAGTACTATTCAAAACCAAATGGAAAAAAAATAATTAATTATCTTTTGAAATATCTTTAAAATCATTATTTGTTTATAGTTGTTTTATTTTTTTAAAATTTATTATGATTTTGTAAAATTTTGTCCATTAAAATGAATTAATTAATCCCATTGGTGCCACATAGATTTCTAATGTGGTGTGCTTTCCATTTGGCCATGAGATTGGTTATTTAAACTAGTCCAAGTCGACTAGCGTGGGCGGACTTTCATCCTTGTCGAATCTCGGATCGGACGATGGAGATTAAGCCCATGATTCCTATGGACTAAATCGATTATATCTAATTGCAAGATCATAGTCCATTCCAATCATGCGAAATGGATGATGGAGATTAAGCCCATGATTCCTATGGACTAAATCGATTATATCTAATTACAAGATCATGATAGTCCATTCCAATCATGCGAATGGACGGTGGATGATCCATCATCTTGACGGTGAAAGATGAACGCCACCTTCCTTTGCCCAATTTAAGCTCTTGAAGCTTGGATTGGCTCAAAATTGATCCCACACTTTCAAGGGGAATCTAGGGGATCTAACTATTGGATTCACACAACATCAATGGAAGATAATACCTCAGGAGCTTAAGATCGATAGTGAATCAATCGAGGTACCATCGCCTGAGAGAAGCTCATTGAGAAGATGGTATGATGCCTCCCGACTCCTCTATGGACCAAATACCACCACAATGCTCATTGGAGTTGGTTTAGGAGGTACACGGTGATTGGAGTGCTCAAGAAAAGATTTGTTTCACCTCGGAGCTTAGTGAGCGTGTGGTGAAGTTAATTTGAGATTGGTTGGGATTTGGTGGAGCTAGATGGAGTAGCCTTGTCTTATTTTGGATGGGCTTGATTTCATCATCCATGATGGGAAGGCTCTAGGTAGTTCATCTCTAGCTTCTAGAGCTCACTAAGGGTTGAATGCATTAGTTTGAACTGAAATGAGGGGTATACCCCTCCTCCCTGATCGGATGACCTTGATCCATTTGGCTTCTAGTGGGCATCCACCGTGGTTGGCCGTGAGTGGTGGGGAATCATCTAAGGTGGCTTTGGTTGCTAAGTTAGGAGTGGTCATGGCGGGAGGTGATTTTCCTAGGTTTCCAAGTGTTCCAATGAGGGAGGAGAAAATCACCTCCCTTCACTCATGGTTGACCCAACCACCTTTGGGTTAGGTGAGCTAGTGTCCCTTATGCTTATGTGGAGGTGTAGGAGGCTGCCAAGTGGATAGGGAATGGGTTTGACCATTCAAATGGGGCATTTTTCTTATGTAGTGGCCCAAACCCATATGATTTTGGGTCAATTTGGGTTGGGTTTGATTTGGTTTGACCCAACATGAGCCAAAGATGGGTAATGCCATGTTTCATTGGGTTTGGGCTTGGTTTGAGTGGGTTTGGCTCAACTTGACCATGTAGATCAAATTTTGGTTGGGTCAAGTTGACCAATTAGTCAAATTGGGTCAAACCAAGGGCCGAGTCAAGTTTAAATTAGTATTTGGAGTATTTTGGTGCAATTGGTTTGAGTTTGTTTGGCTTAGATTTGAATTTGATGCATTTAGGTTCAAATGGGTCAAATGAGTCAAGTTGATCAATTTGCCCAAATTTGTCAAATTGGGTTTGATCATGCTCGATTGGTCAATTGAAGATGATTGTAGGCTTTGGTTTGAATCAATTTGGATTTGGGAATTATTTAGGCCAAATTGACCCTTTAGGTCAATTTGGGCTAAGTTGGTTAATTGGGTTGAATTGGTCAAATTGGGTTCAATCAAGGCTTTAATCATGTTCAATGATCAATTTGAAATGAACTTGAGCCATTGGTTGTAATCAATTTGGGTTGGATTTTGATTTACCCCAATTTGGTCTTTAGGTCAAATTGGGTGAACTTGGTCAAAGGGCCAAGGGCTAGATTTGGCTCAATTGATGGTCAAGTCATGTTCAAGGATTGATCTTAAGTTGATGTGAGCATTAGTTTCAATTAATTTGGCTTAGGGTAAAATTTGGCTCTTGTAGGTTAAGTGGTTTGACTTGGTCAAATGATCAAATTGACTTGGTTTGACCCAATTGATTACATTTGATCAATCAAGGATGATAAACAATCATCATAGGAGGTTTTGGAGATTTTGGCTCAATCTAATTTAGGTTGGATTGAGATTTAGTTCAAATATGTCAAATTGGTCACTTTGGGTCAAGTGGACCATTTGGGCTAAAATGACTTGATTTTGGGTTGAATTGAATTGAATTGAGTTGATTTTGTATTTTGATTTGGGATTGGTTTATAGTTTTGGTTGCAATTGATTTGAGTTTGAATGGATTTTGACTCATTTGGATATTTCAAGTCAAATGGGTAAAGTTAGATTTGATTGAATTGATTTTGGCTTGATTTATTTGATTATAGATTTTGGTATGGCTTGAGGTGATGATTGAAGGATTAAATTGATTTGAGAGAAAATCAATTGAATTTGATTTGAAGGGATTTGGCTAAGTCCATAGGTTTGAATCATAGGCTTAGGTTTGGTCCGATTGATTTTGGTTTGGAGATCGGTTTGTCTTGATTGTAGATTTAGATGTGTAAATTTGAGATCGATTTTAGCTAAGGAAATAGTCATGGATTTGATTAGGCCATAGGATAGGTAGGCCCCTAGTCTTTAAGGCATGATCTAATCCTATGGTTAACCCTTATAAGTCCCTAGGTTTGGTTAAGTGTACACTTATCCACTAGAAGTGTCTTATGACTAAAGAGCTCTTAGTGTTTGGGAGACTCCTAAATCTATGATGGTAAGATTGAATCCTTACTCCAAAAGCGTGGTCAACATGGTCTTATGAAATTGCTAGATAGTTAAGCTTGTTATTTAAGTTGGAAAGGAGACTAGAGTCCTAAACTCACTCCTTAAGAGACTAGATCATGACTCACATGAGTATATGACTCAGTTTAAATGCAAAATTTACAAATTTTATATCATTTTGACATAATATTTTGGACAAAGGCTTAATAATATCTAAATGCATGATGAGTTATTGGCCAAAGAGAGAGAGAGAGAGAGAGAGAGAGAGAGAGAGGGGAGATCTCCACCTTGAGGTGCTTTCATAGGTCAAGCATTCCCTAAAGTGCAAGAATGGAAACCTTATTCAAGAGTGAAACAAGATGATATGCATGATGTTAAAATTCAATATTCGCTAAGGGGTTGCTAAATCTTTTAATTATCTTGATTATATCCTAGGTTTTAGAACGAAGTTGTGAGTTGCTTTAAATTTTTAGTTATGAGTTGTTAATTTGGGTAAAAAAATTAATGTTATCCTAACCTACCTCATCAAGCCACACATAAAGTTTAAGAAACTATGAAGAAGATACAATTTAAACATAACAATAAAAAAATGTATAGATTCCATAAAAGAATAAAAGGCGATGTGGTATCAGCATACACCAAAAAAAGAAAATTAGATAACCAAGCTCTACCCTTATACAACTCGGGTTACAAAGAAAATTACAATTTAGAATTAAATTAGATGCTTGGGGTCTTCATTCCTATCTTTTCTTTCTTCATTCTTCTTTCTTTTCTCTATTTGATTATGCTCCAAGGCTTTACACGGCCTCCCGGATTATGCCTTCTAGCCACAACACATCCTAAACCCCATAGCACTAATCCTAATTCTTACTACAAAATTACATATTCATGGAAAAGTAAAATCTAACTACACCTGTAAAATAGGCATTAGCTAAACAAACATGCATTCCCAAATAGTTATATTTCATAATTTGGAGTTAGCACCTGTTAATGGGTAACCTAGCCAACCTATCCTAATCATGGATTATGCTAAGGTGAAGTGACCTGCAAGTAGAAGGATTTGTATTTATTTTAGCGGCCCCATTAGCATATTCCCCAATAAAAAAATAACATTAGGCTAACAACGCCTAACATCCATATAATCCATAATTCAAATATCCGGTCTAAAATATTACATCATTAAAATAAAACACAACATCATTACTTAGCATTCTAATGTGTGTGTTTAGGCTTAGTGTGGTATGTCTTAGCTAGGTTTTGAAATATGATTATCTAACAATTATTTAAGTTAAACATTAAGGGTGGTTTCATTTCAAGCTATTAAGAAGATTGATGGATTTTAATTTGCATCTTGTTTTGTTTCATTTGATATTACTTAGCAACTAAGTATTGCAAAGAGAGGAAATAGGCTTAACCTCTTTCATCCCTAAGTTACTTTCTAAAGGTATATTATTATGACTTGATTTCTTTTAGTGAATGATTTATTAAATGTTTTATTATTCTAAGTTTGGGTTAATCTTAAAGAATTCTATTCAATGTGAAAGGCATCTTAAGATTAATGGAATTGAGTTTTCATCACATAGATCTTGTTACACAATTCCTTTTCATCATCATCAATAGTCATTTTGCACACTTAGATGATTATGAATGCATGCATTTTGGTAGAAATAAGGATCTTCATTCTTTAATTAAATACACACACACATGTATTGAAGATGTAAGCAAGTGCATATTATTTAAACTAGGGAAGTGAGATAATCTAAGACCTCCTTGGGGCTACTTAAAGCCTCATATTCCTAGGATGTACAGACTATTCTTATTATCTTAAATACATATGAATGTACACACAATAATGAGTATGAAAATCATGAAAAGATTGCATTTTGGTTGAATTATTTACACATGTAAAGTAAAGTTTTATCCAAATTCAGTACAAGTACACATAGAATTAAATTAAATAAGTATGTGCCTTTGTTAAATAGGAAAGCCAGGTAATCTAAGGCCTCCTTGGGGCTACTTAAAGCCTTCTATTCTGGGATGTTCGTGACTATATACTTATTAGCATTCAAAACATATGTAAACCCATACATGAATCATAAACATAAAATAATACTTTAACATATTTAGATTATAAGCATATGCAAATCATATATGTAATGTTCATAGCTAATATCAATCTAAATTTTCATTATCAATTTATAACTGAAAATAAAATTTGAAACTTATTAGTGATAATAGCCACACATATAATAAGATTAATCCAGATATGCAACTTTCACATAAGTAAATTCAATTGATTATTTTATTTTAAAACATAAATATATGATATCAAATGACATAAAATATCTATGTTGATTGAAAAGGAATGATTGAAAACCTCCACATAATTTATTCAACTACACTAATTCCTAAGGACAATCACACTAAATAAAATCATTTAAGAAACCTTAGCTTCTTATGGAATTTGATTTTGGATTAAAGTTATTTAACTTAAAGAGGAGAGAAAATTGTTGTTTTATCCCATCCCATGTGAGTGATTTAATGTGCTTAAAGAAAGGCAATTAAGTGATTTTATGGATTAATCAAGTTTGATTCATTAAGCAAATGATTTATTTTCCTTTTTTCTATGCTTCTTTAATTTAATTAATCATTTAACCATAACCCTCAATGATATTCAAATGAGAAATTAAACATGCAATGCGTTAGGGACCTAATATAGCAAGGCTTATAATTAAGTATTAATTAAATTAAAAAATCTAATTAAGTATTGATATGATTTTTCCACACCCATGGGTTTATCATCATTTCCTTAAGGGTCTTTATATTAAAAAAACATAAAGAGGAACCCACAAATTCAATTTAAGTTAGCGATCTAATCACCATGTTATTTTGATTTAATTTTGATTAATTGCTTAATCATTCCTTAATTAAATTATGATTTAATTAACCCTCACATATGTAATGAATATATGAAAATAATTAGGAAAGAGGTCCTACCAATTCCCTTTCATCATTCCACTATTAACAAAGTTTAATCAAGTTTAATTAATTAATTTTTTGCTATTTAGTTATTTTAATAATCATGAAATTAATTAAGGAGGGTAATTAAGCTTAAAATATTAAATTATCCTAATTACCTAGTAAATAAATATCAAAAAAACTTATGGGAGGTAGAGGACATCCCATAGAATCAACACATTTAATTTGAGACTCATTAGCTATGTAAGGCCTAATTAAGCTAATTAAGGAAAAATTCAAACCCCAATTAAGCTCTAATCACTACCCAAACCATAAAAAATTATTTTTATTAAAATCTACTCTATTTACCCTTTCCAAAATGGGTTTACTCATATTTTCGGATTTTTCTATAATTAGTTATGAATATTTGAAGTTGGTGATTTAAAATATTTTAAGTCTAATTAATCCCTAATCCCATTCACAAGAGTGACATGGTGATGCTTTCCATGTATCATAGGATTGGCCACTTAAATCATTTGATGTTGCATCCGAGTCACGCGTAAGCACTTTCATCCTGCCGTCCGACCAGATCGATGGTGGGGATTAATCTCATGGTTCTTAAGTGATAAAATTAAATAAATCTAATCAATTAATCATGGTCATCCATTCCAATCACACAAAATGGATGATGGATGATCCTTCTTCCCTCGAGCAATGGAAGATGGACACCATCCACCCTCCTCTACTAGATCCGAGCTCGTCGAACCTTGTGAAGAGTCGAGATCGACTCCAAAATGTTCAAAGGATAGATCTAAGGAGATCCTATGATGGAAATTGTACGAAATTAATATTTCTTTCACAAAGACCAACACCTAATAACTTTTCTATGCTTTGCCAAAATTTACCTCGTTGGAGCTTAAAACTAGTCCAATGATTAAGGTAGCTTTTCCTTGAAGAAATGAAGCCTCGAAGCTCAAAGTTGCCTCCCTATCGATGGCTCTATGGACAAAATGTCACTAGAGTTGGTCTATAAGTGGTCTCGGCTTGAATTGATGAGAATCAATTCGTTTCATCTCGGGAGGTTGAGGAAGGTCGGAGAAGTTTATATTTTGTTAAGTTTGAGTGGAGTTGGATGGAGTGGAGGCTTAGTTTCACTCATGTTTGGTGTTTTGCCAATGGGGAGCTCAAGGGAGGTGAGAAGGCACTAGGGAAGCTTGTCTTGACTCTCTCAAGCTCTCTTGAAGATTCTCTATGTTGGAATGAGATGGGGAGGAGTATAATCTCATCCCCATCGAGTTGGATGGTGGCTCTTGTTTTTTAGACATCCCCGACACAGGGGACATCGGAATGGCTAAGGTGGAGTTCCTTGAGTGGCTAAGTGATGGTAGTGGGTTGGAGGTGGAATGCTCTTTCTCTCCCAAGGTGAGCCAATGGAATGGATTGGGTTAGCTCACCTCCTTTGACCCATGATCCAATCAACTTTGGGTCTTAGCTAGTGGGTTAGAGGTCCAAAATAAGCTTTGGGTAGCGCCAAAGGAAAAGGGTTGGTGAGACCATCCAAATGGAGATTTTGTCCCATTTGGATGGTTTACCCAATGGGTTTTAGGCAATTTCAAGTTTGAAATGGGTTGGGTTTGATTTGTCGACCTTGGTGACCCAAGGCGAAGTCATGCCAAGTTTCTTTGCTTGACTCAATTTGACCATTGTAGGTCAAATAGGGTTCAATTGGATTAGGTTGACCAAATGGTCAAATTGGATCAAACCAAGGGTTGTTTCATGTTCAAATGATTATTTGGGATGTTTAGGTTCAATTTGTTTGATTTGATTTGAAGTGGATTTGAATTTGGTTCATATCAAATACTAAGATGACCAATTTTGACAAATTGACCAAATTGGCTTGGGTTAGAGTTGGTTTAGGTTCAATTGATGATTTGGAGATGATTGTAGGTGTTGATTTCATTTGGATTTGGGAATGATTTGGTTCAATTGAACCCTTTAGGTCAATTTGGGCTAAATGGGTCAACTGGTTCAATTGATTAAATTAGGTTTAATTGGGGCTTGGATCTTGTTCAATGATCAATTCATGATGGATTTGAGTTATTGGTTTGAATCAATTTGAAGTTGATTGCAATCTTCTTTCGAAGATTCACTTCCCTTCGCCTCAACATTGAGTTTATAGATGTCAAAAAAGTCTCTCAATTCCTTAGGTCACTGTAGTCTTCTTGTGAAGAAGCCAAAGGTTGATCCAACTATTGCTTATTTTATCAATCTTCCATCCTCTTAAGGAAAAGGTAAGAACTCTTTGTGAAATGTCCACGATTATTGAATCTTATGTATTTTTGCTTGTCGCTCTATGTTGCTTCAATATTAATAAGGGGGGTGTTTAGAAGTGGCCCTAGAAAGATGTTGGATTGTTGTAGTGCATTTGTATATTCCATGAAGTTGTTAGAAGCGTATCGGTCTCACAAGAGATCTCCCTCTTCCAAGTGGATTTATTACAAGTGTATCGACATTTGATAGTTTAGCTTTGCTATCCATTTAACAATGTTTTGGGTTTGGTGGAAGACCACCCATCCTTTCCTTGGTGGGTTCATCTAATATTAAAGTTACTATTAAAATCTTTGCCTCTCTATCCTATTTTCTTATTGCAACACTATCTCGAGCCACTTTATATTAACTCTAAAGTCATGTTCTCTCTAATATTTTTCTTATTATAAAAATTCAAAATATTTAAACCTTAAATTCCATTATCACTTTATTTATTTGAAATTAAACACTAAAGGATTGTTTGGTGATGGTTAAACCTATGCTTGTTGACCACACACACTATGGTGATGTCTTTTAATACTTGTGTTAACTCTTTAAAAAATAGCCCGCATTATCTAAAACCTAAATTATAACTCTATTTACATCATAATTATTATGTACCAATATCATTTTATAATATATTGCTTTCATCACAATCACCTCCCTCAAATTTGGGTCTCATTATAGTGTGTTATAACCTTCATTACACAATAACATTTTCACTACCTCACTTGGTTAGAAGCATCTTTGATAATATAAGCATTATAACATCATTTAAACAATATACAACCCAATTAAGCGTACAATATAATCATTTTTTGCAAGTTTGGTCGTTATTATTTGTTTACATAAGCCCAAGAGTGAGGGTGAATTAAAAAATGATAATAAAATTTTATTTATATAACCTTTTATCTTTTTTATTTTGAAAGGTTTCCTAATGAACAAGATGAGAGCTTATGTAAGAAATTTATTTTGAGGTATTAACTTAACAAAATAGTAAAATAAAACCAATTTTAAAGATAAACAAAATGTATTCAAGGTGCCATGTATAGGATGCGACACTTAGTGCCAAATGTATTAGAAAATTAAAGGGTCTACTACTTAATTCACCAAGACACAAAATAACTAAAGTGTTCGAAGCTTTATTATAGATGAGGCCAAAACTTAGATAATCTTTAAAAAGTTTATTACCCATTTTAAAGGGAGATGTTAAAAGTAAAATACTTATTGCCAATTGTATCATATGCCACACTTACTCGGGACCTCGAGGCGGTCAATTTAGATATGCTCTTGGACTTTAATAGCCAAGGATACAAGCGAGCTGTTAAAACTCACCAACAATTATGTAAATGTTGAGAGGTATAATGAAGTGGCCTAATGTTCTAGGGTGAATTATAGAATTAATCAGTTAAGAAGTTTCCACTTAAGTGACAATCAAAGGAGAGACTTCAAACATAAAGCTTGGAGAGAAGCGAGAGAATGCATTGAGTGTAGCCTCATAAAGTGCTAATGAAAACATGAATATAAGCAAGCATTGTATACTCATTGTATGCCATAACATACTCACCCTTATCAACATGAGTATAAACTATATCATCAACTAATAATTACACCACTATGTGTATTAATGTCCAAGTTAGTTGAAGCCATTTATAGAAAGAATACTTCAAATGGCTAGATCTAATGATGAATGATGGTGCACCTTAAGATTCATTGAGGTATTACACCTATCATTAAGATCATAACCATGATCTTTGAGGTGTATAATCATTTAAAGATCTTAGTTGAAGTGCTCATAAAATTAGGAAATTAAAAGAAGTTATGAGAAGACCATGAAAGTGACTACTATTGAACAAAACAATGTGTCCACACTACCTCACAAGGGTTGTACTGCTATTTTTGGTGTGATGAGGAATCATGGCAAGGAGAAAGTTTGAAGCATTTTAGAACAACAGGTGAACACAAAACCTTAGCCTAGGCAACAAACACAAAGATTGTCCTTATTAGTTTTATAAAGAAAAACCAACCGAGTTGGAAACCTATATAATAAAGTAATAGTTTCCATTATTTTAATTGTCAATTACCAAATTAATAGCATATTGATTGACATGGGGAGCTCAATAAATATATTAATTCTATGTTTAAAGGTCACATCCATCAGGTTCCCTCATAGATTCCATAAGAAGATGGTGACAAAAGGGGTGCTTACTATCTCATTCACTTTGGGAGAAGTATTTTACCACTACAAAAAAACTTTAACTTATTGATGCATCCAACATTTACATTACAATTTTAGTGGGCCATTACTAAATACTTTTGGGGCAATGACATCCACTTATCGTAGTAGCGGTGAAATTCATATCATGGGGAGAAGAAATCACTATTCATGGTGACTTCAAGTAATCCATGACTTTCTATTCTGAGCAATCGATGGATTGCATAAGGCTAAAGAAGTGTTATAATTTAGAGTTACTTGAATTGGATGAAAAAAATACGAAATTGAGAAGATATTAGTATTTGAAGATCTTTAGAAAGTATTAAGAATCAACTTGCTCTATAGTATCTAGCATAAAGAAGCCTTAGTTCAGCTTGGGATAAGATATAGATGTGTTTGCTTGGATTGTTGTAGAGATGCTTTAATGTCACTTGTCATCAACTTCATGTCTTGAAGGACACATAGTTGATGAAGTTGAAAAAACAAGATAGTAGCGCTCATTGAACTTACCAAATTGGAGGTAACTTTCATCAAAGAGGTCCTATACTAAGACAAGATCTATAATGTGATAATGATGTAGAAGGAAAATGCTAAATAGAGGTTGTTTGTAGATTTCACAAATCTAAACTCGCACAGGATGGGTACCCCCTCCTTAGCATCAACTCACTTGTCGACTTAGTGCGATTCTCATAATAACCTTTAGATGCTTTTCAAGTTACCATCGAATAAAGATGCACTTAGCGATTCAAAGAAGACAACATTTATTAATAATGAAGGGTTCTACTACTACAAAGGGATGCCTTTTGATGAAGAATGCTAGTGCCGATCAAAAAATGATGGATCAAGTCTTCAAGGAGCAAAAGGGAAGAAATATAAAAGTCTATGTAGATGATGTTTTGCTATATAAAAGTAAGTCACCTAAGCAACACATCCGAATTGAAAGAGATTTTTTCACTATAAAGAAGTACAAATTATTCTTCAACCCATTGAAGTGTATGTTTGGTGCCATATTAGGCAAGTTCTTGGCATTTCCACTTGTTTCAAGCATAATGATTAACCCAAATAAGGCTAAAGAAATTCTTGACATGCCATTGCCAAGTCTTTATTTAGCTATAGACTTAAATCTTTAATAATTATGCTTTAAGGAAATATATCAACAATCAACAATAATATAGATAAGTAAAGTGCAAGAAAAAAGAAAGAAAGAAAGAGAATACAAAGATTTTATGTGGTTCAAACCCCAAAACCAACCTACATTTACACCTAGCCACCTAGCTTAGAATTCACTAAATCAAAGTTGAGATTATAATAAATCTCACTTCTCTCTTAACGAATACAACTTAACAATGTACTTTGTTTAACCGACAAGTACAACCCAATAAGAAAACAAGAAAGAGGAATATGAAAGTATCTAGCTGTCAATTTAAAAGTGATTTGCTCTCAATGAACTACAATAATATTAAGGCAAATGAAATCAAAGGTAAGAAATATAGCTCACTTTAATTAATATTTAAATTTGAAAGCAATGATTAAACCTGAAATATATATATATATATGATGCAAATGAATCTTTAGACTATTTGATTTGAATATAATAACTTGAAATCAAATTGATTTAATTGATGATTTGAACGTAATGCAATAAAAATTTAAATACTAAATCAATAAATTTTTATATGGAGACTTGAGTTTTGAAAAGATCAAATGAATATGAAATATTAAAGCATATAAAGTCAAATGAAGTCTCTTCTAAAAGAACTAACACATATGTAAAAGATGAGACAATTTGAAGGAAAAGAAAACTTGCTATTCACAAGAATTCTATATGAAATAATCAACACAAAATTGATCTCACTTAAGGATATGTATGAATAAATGAAAAGAAGAATTTGTAATCACAAATATTTATCCCATCAAAATTAATGTTTCACCAACTTAAAAAAAGATATGTAAAGTTGTTTTAAGCACAAAGAAAATTGATCAAACTATAAGAAACCTTAATCCAAGAAGGAGATCAAGGTCACACACTTGAATAGCTACAAAAATAAATTAATGAAACCTTGTGAAGCTCTCAACCAAAGAGATTTGCATCACTATTCCAACTATATCTATGCAAGCTTCAAAGCAATCACTTGTTGGAAGGAAGAGGAAGGATGATGAAGAGGTTAGCACTTGATTCACCAAGAGAAATCTTCACGAAAAAATCTTTGCAAGGGTTCGACCAAGTAAGGAGAAAAGTCAAAGAGAGTTTAACCCTGGACTTAAGAATAATATAAATAAATTAATCTTTAGAGAGATTTGTATGAATAAATTAAAGAGAGTTTAACCTAGAATTTATAAAGAAGGAGACTAGAGGGGTCTACCAAAGAGATGAGAATAGACGGAAAATACTTTAGAAATTAATTTAACTTAAGCCAATAAAAAAATTTAATTTGCTTGAGGGAGAATTCGCCAAGGTAAATAGAAGGGAAATTCTATTTGGAAAGATGGTTTGATTTGAATCAACCTAATTGAATTTCAAATTTCATGATGAAGAGTTCGCCAAGGCAAAGAAGAGTAAAATTCTATTTGGTAAGTGATTCAATTTGAATCAAGAAAATTTAATTTAATTTATCATGATGAAAAATCGCCAAGGCACCATGGAGAAAATTAAATTGGAAAGAGATTTGAATTAAATTAATTCATCACATGATGTGATCTCTAATGTATTTAAGAAGTTAATTGACATGGTCAACCAAGAGAGAGAAAGAGAAGGTGAATTTGAAAAATTAACATATATATATATATATATATATATATAT
This sequence comes from Cymbidium sinense, assembly GCA_021442155.1. NCBI lineage: Eukaryota > Viridiplantae > Streptophyta > Magnoliopsida > Asparagales > Orchidaceae > Cymbidium > Cymbidium sinense. The sequence goes on from CM038230.1 coordinate 63,170,104, forward strand.
ATATATATATATATATATCATGACTCCAACTAATTAGCTAAGAAAAGAATTAATTCAAATTTTAATTAATTTAATTAAGGATGTGATGGGGTCAACCAAGGAGGTTTCCATGAGGGAATTAAATTAGTATTAAACATAATATCATGTAATATTAAATCAATTAATCTTGATTAAAAGATAGAGGGAAGGATATGATTTTAAAGCATATTAAATAAAATCCAAGGGAATTAATGAATTTGCCAAGTTAGTTACCAAAAAATAGATTATATCTATTTTAATACACTCAAAATTAAATTAAATGAGGATGGATTAGATTTTATAATATTTAATATTGATAATCATTATGCAAATAATTAAGGGTATGGCCGATCATGGATGATTTCCAAAATAAACATTTATAAAGGAATGAGGATAATTCCATGGCTTTGTTGAATTTAAATTAACTATAATAAATTTAGATTAATTCAAATTAGGATATTTAAAATATCATATGGACAACCACAAATATTCCATAAAAATTAGGTTTAAATTTGCACAATTAAGTAAGAGAATATTTAATTTGAATTCAAAATAATTCATATTAAAGATTGATAAATGAATTTTTTAATTTAAAAAAAGATGGAATAATTATGAAAATAATTTTAATGTCTCTAACATGATTTACTTTGCAAACAATCATGAAAAATTAGGTCAAAAGGTTTAGGATAATAGATAGGATAAGAGAGAGAAAACTAGGATAATAGGAGAGAGAAGAATAATATATGAATAATTTTTGGATAATTTAGTTTTATGCATTGAATAAATAGATAATGAGAATGACTAAGCAGGAAATAATATAATGAAATGTGAAATTATTTTAACTTTCATGAGAACATAATAATTGGTGCAAGATTTATGCATTTAATTCACATTATCCAAAATGGATAATTTGAAGAATAATTATAAATATGAAATGTAGAATTTATGAATAATTCTAAATAAATTTTTTTGAAATGAATAAATAATTTACTTTATTTTAGTGAGTTTTCATTTGTCATAATATAGTTAATCTTAGAAAAATTCTCACCCAGTTCAAGTTCAAGAGTTTTATCATCTTCAATTGACTAAAGAGCATGGAGTTGAAGAATTTTCACGCTTGAATTTAACTTGATTAGTAGCATTTGAACATGTGTTTATTATCATCAAAATTAATCACATAGGAGGTGGGGCTTATGAAGTCAATAATTATGATAGTGAAATGACTCACTAAGTGAGTCATTAGAACATGTTCATCTCAATGGAGAGTGAAGGTTGTCCTCATTTCATTAAAATTATAAATAGTGTAAAGAGATTTGTATGAAAGCTTGAATATAAGGTAGCCTTTCAATACTTTAAAGCATTACTCACCTCACCACCTTTACTATAGAGACTAAATCTAGGTGTGACTTTATTATTATATTTAAGAGTTAAAGAAAACCTAGTGAGTTTTGTGTTGATTTGACAAGAAAGGAAGAAGTAATGGCCAATATATTATGTTAATAAATCCTTCGATTAATCTATGATATCCAGTAATGGAGAAACATGGAATTTCTTTAATAATGTTAGCTTAGTGACTTTGGCATTACTTGAAGCTCACTCTATCTAAGTTGTTATTGACCCCTCATTTAAGTTACTACTTACCAAGCTAGACCATTTAGATAGAATATTGAAGTGGTCGTTGAGCTTAGTGAGTTTGAGATTTCTTACTTTCCTTGTACTAAGATAAAGGCATGTTGGTGGTTCAAATAAATTAACAAAGTAATATAATTTATATATAATATATTCCATAAGAAAAGATAAAATGCAATGTAAACTACACTTCATCTTATATCTAAACTTGTAAGATATATCTATTTATAAGTATTTCTTGAAAGTTGCATTTGCATTAGTAAGTGAAAGAGATTACAAAAGGGGTACAAAATGTACAAGTCAAAATAAAAGATAACTAAGTACAATATGTTTTCTATTATCCTCCAAAATGAAAAAAATTTAGAGGAATAGTATCATTATGTGTGTCATGCCAAAAAAAATCTATAGTAGTAGCCTTAGTGCACAAAAAATCAGCCAATCTATTGTGCTCTCGCTAATATGGGAGAAAAGCACTTAGTGGAATTCATTGAGAAAGGGAGGTCGAGCCTGGGCTATATCTCCAAATATCCTACTTCATGATCTGCTTAAGATAATTCACCGCATTGCGTTATCACCTTCAACAACAAGTCCTTTGAGCTCATACATCCATGGCTCGATGATGTTCTTGATGCCCATGTAACTTTGGATAAGTACTATCCCAATGTTGTAGGTGGATCTCAGAAGCTTTCACAAGAGTGCCCCTATCTCTCTCGATGACCATCCCAATACCTACAACATTAGAGGGTAAAAGTGCACCATCCACATTTTTTTATCCATGTGAGAGAGGGGAGGGTGGAGTCCAAGAGAAGGTAGAGGACAACCCATGAAGAGGGAGCTCCAATTGCTCATAGAAGGGGAAGGCGGCATGAGTGAATATTTCCAAAATGGTGGTAATAATCTTTGGTGTGCCATGAGATTGACCATGCATCTTTAAATTTTGGCCCTCCAAACTTGGTAGACAATGTAACCATAAGCCCTAGCCTAAGTGTTTTCCCTTTGGTGCTTTGTCCATAACTTGCAAGGGTCACTTAGGTTCATGAAAAATGGGATAGAGAATCCTCGTTAAACCAAGGCTCGGATAATATTGTTGGTAAATGAGCACCTTGTAGCAATGTGATCCACATCATCATATTCTAGGTACCCCTGGGCATGAGCAATCCTCTTTGAGGTGATGGGTATGTAGACATATAAAGGTTAGCAAGGCATCCTTCAACAATCTCCATCAAAATAGCCTTTCCTTGGGTGAAGTTTCAGATTTTTAAGCCAAGTAGAGCCCTCCTTGCTATCCGAAAATTGGGATGCATAGGCTATGATGGACCAACCAAGGGGATATGTAGGGATGATGGTCGACAAAAGCTCGCATGGAAAGCCGTCCCTAGAATTATGTCTAGTAGCTAGCCTAAAGCTTATTGGAGACAAATAACATTCCATTCTGTTTGGCAAAAGAGAATCATCCACCATCTTACCTTCAAGTTCAACAACATCAATAAATGTAGGAAATATGGAAAGAGGTCTTTTGGCCATCCATGTATGGCTCAACACATCAATGTTGGTTCCATTAGCAATCTACCATTTTAAGATGGAGTTCAGCTAGCAACACCATGTAATAAAAGCCCAACTCTTGGATTCACACCATTGTTGTCATTGCCAAATATCATCTCCGTAGTGCTCCCTAAGACATTTATGCGTTGGGAGTTGGGTTGCAACAAGAAATCCCAACCCGAGCTCTAAGTGGTCCAATTCACATGCTGAATGGAAGCCCAGTCCTCCTTAACGCCAGTTTGGAAAATGGTCTTTCAATCAACACGTGTATGCTCCTTTGTGTTGTGTTCTTGTGCCATAGAAATTCCCACATTCTCTAAATTTCTTGTAGCACATTTGAAGGGATTTCAGTTGGTGATCCGGTATGTGGCTATGGACAGTAAGGAAGAGTTGATGAGGGTGTGCCTGAGAGATGCCTTGTTCCCCAAACCATGATCTTATCCTTGGCTTTCTTATTGACTTGGAATAAGTATTTCACTAAGTTAATAAGAGAAATGAGGTGGGTTACCCATTCTTTCTATGAGATGTGTATACCTTGGTTAACTAAACATACTAACACCTCAAGAAGAAACTCTTGATTAATGAAGAAATAAATATTTATTTTGATTGTTTATATTTTGTGATTATTAAATTAAAGGGTTGTGATTTAGCAAGTATTACCATAATAAGGCAATCCATATATTAAATGTCAATCTATATGGCGAGGATAAATCACCATAACATAGCAAGATAATGATATATATATATATATATATATATATATATATATATATATATATATATATTAATCACTATTAATCACCAAAGAATCTACAAGAAATATAATGGGCTTAAAGGGGTATATAGAGGGGATATAGGTAAAGGAAGAGATCAAAGAAAGGTGGAAATAAAATTAATCTAAATCTCATGAATTCATCATCTTAAGCTATCAAGTTTGTAGCCCTTTAGCATGAGAAGGTAGTCAACCCAACCTAAGTACAAGATGTTCAATCAAGACTAAATAGGCTTCCCTAAATGGAAATACCATAATGGTGAAGGGCTTATGGTCTTTACATAAGAAAACTCTTTTCAATATGAGGAAGAAAGGAGTGATAGTATAGTCATATGACAAAATTATCAAAATGAGACTTACAAATCTATCTGTTTCAGCCATCATTGCCAAGCATACTAAGACTTTCATAGTCACTAATAAAAATCATGCTTGCTTAAAGAACTATCCTAAAGAGGTTATGCATAATATGCAAGTTGTTTATCTTTGAGTGAGTTCTTTTGCATTTTTAGGTTAATGTTATACTATGATGGGTACTAGAAACTAATGCTAGGAAGGCTCGATTATATTCCTCTTCCATGAGATATACTAGGGACATAGGTTTTTTTGTTTAAAATTGGTTGGCTAGATAGGGCCTTAATTTTAATAGTTAGAAGGTTAGCATAATTATTTTAAGGTTGCTTAGAATACATTAAAATTGATAGAAGATATAGTTTTCATCTTGAGAGTTGATTGTAGTATACCATTCCAAATTAAACATATTACAATAAATAAAAGAAAAAGAGTAGAGTAAATTAAATAGTCGTGTTGTGATGGTTTAGAGAATAAACATAATCAAGCTCATGTGATTAGGAAACCTACTTATACATACCCAAATAAATGAAAGTACAAAAGAGTAGTCTAGTTCTAACCATAAATACAGACATAGACTAATTTAGTAAATAAAACATAAATTAAGTTTCCATTTTCTCATGGTCCTTTATCTACTTTAAAATGTGTATTCATCCTACAAGATATAGTATCTTAAGTTACTAGTTGGGAAAACATAATTAAACTTATGTTAACATTAAAAAAGTCTTAAAATAAGTATTGTAAATTAAAAAACTTCTTATCTAAATGAACCAATCATAACGCAATAAAAATAACATAAGGCATCCATATCAAGAGTAAACTCCACAAATTTATTATTTTGACTCATAGCCCCTTGTAAAATAAAGTAAAACCGTATGTCTAGAATTTGTCAAAAATATGTTTCAACCCTAATAACAAAACAAAAATATAGTGATGTGGCACATTATAATTCACACAATCAATTTATGTAAAGGAGCTTTAGTGCTCCCAATCTTGCCTTGAATGGCAAAATGGTAGCAAAAAATAATGTGGCCTAGCTACAACCTCCCTATGCTAACAACTACAAGGTAAAACTATCACAACATGATGTATTCCTAGAAACTATCTAATGGCCTTAGCTTACCAAGCTAATCTAGATATGTAAGTTAATCATCCTAAGGCTTATAAATTTATATATATATATATATATATATATATATATATATATATATATATATATATATATATATATATATATATATATATATATATATATATTATCAAAAATAAAATGATATGGTTTAGGTTGTTCAACTTTCTTTAATGGTTATATGGGAATTAATCATGATTAAATAACCATTTTATTAAATGGTTCTCCATTAAATATTAAAAATTATTTAGTCATAACTTAGGTTGAGTCTAGGCTCTAATAGGTTGTAATTTAACCTAAAGTTCTAACTACTATAATGCATGTGGCCAATATGATTGAGGATTTTATTTTAAATTCAACTTGAATACCAAAATATCCCAAATAAAATTATACAAAACATTGAATGTTAAGGGTGCAAAGGGTGTAATGAATGGAGACCACACATTCAAAAGTAAAGAAATAGACTACATACAGTGTATACATAATTTTAGATGTTGTACAATCTTGGTGGTTGACGAACTAATAAATGACTTAGTCATGTGTGTATAAATTAACCATGTAAGACTAATAGTGGTGGTTGGTCATAATTAAACTTGACCAAAAAAGAATGATCTAGTTTACTAAGTATATCTAGCAAGGTTACAATTAAGCAAACAATGCTTGGAATGAATTGGGTCACTAGGTGAATGGCCAACTAGAAAAATTCTCAATCATACAAATATGATTAAGGTGGATATCAAGGAGATTGATTAAATGAATATTTTATGTATGGAGTATTTCACTTAACCCAAAAGATTAGTTAAGTGTGAGAAAATTTGGTAGATAAAAGTAACAAGTTATTAAGGGTTTTAATGCATGCTATGATGTAATTGTCTATCAAATTAGTTTGGAGATTACTCAAACCCTGGATGTTGTGCAAGGTTTTCCTAATTTATGTGATAACTCAACATATATATCTACCTCAAAGAGGTAGTCATCTACTGCACATGAAGTAGTGTAAATGGACTTGATTGATTGAATCAATCTTATAATGACAATAAAGTTGAAATCAAATTAATCAAACTAAAAAATCTATAGTGAAAGTTTGTGCATATGGTAGAATCTTAGTATAATGCAAATCCATGTTTAAGAAAATTATGACATAAGTGTTTTAAGAATTTTTCATTAGATTATCTATGATGCTCATAACTTGAAATGATGTGAATTTTGATTTTGAACATAAATTATTTGGATTAATTCATGTTCAAGTGTAATATCTAACTAGTGGCCCCCACTAGTTAATTATCGATCAATATGAACTATTCCAACCTATAAATCCTTTTAATAAATTGAGGTTAGATATGCAATGTTATTAGACATTTTGATTCATATAGTACATTATAGGCATTATTAAGATGCTTAATATGTTTATCCTATAATTAATTTAATGATTTTTGGTAATAACCAATCATTCATGGTGACTTATCATGTGAGACTGACTTTCCAATTACAAATTAATCGAAGAAGATTTTATTTTTAATTTTATGATGGACATAGGTTATTATTTCAATTATTTATCAGTTCATTAATTTTAATAATTACTAAGTATTTATTTAAATTATTAAAATACTTATTTTACTTAAAAATATTTTAAAAGTATGAAACTTTTGAAAAAAAGTTTGGATTATTATTTTGGATATTCATTAAATAATTTATAATTTTTTTAATTTATTTTTAATTTATTTAATTTTAATGTTACTTAAATAGCCTTTAAAATTCATTAAATTTTCATTTTTGGATTCATAAGGATATAAAATTTTCACAAAAGTTTTAGATATGCATTTTTAAAATTTTTTATAGCTTTTTTAATATATTTATAATTTTATTATTTTAGAGAAAATAATTAATTTACTTAAAATTTAGTAATTAATTGATCTTAGATAAAAAAAACTATATAATTTTTTTTCTATTAGATTAGATTGTTATTCTAAACATTTTGATAGTTTTTCATATAGTTTTTGACATATTTAATTTTGCTTATTTTTACCTATTTTTTAAATAGTTAATCAACTTTGAAAATTTAGAATCAATTTATCTCAATTCAAAAAAATTATGAAAGTTTTCTAATGAGTTTAGATAATCATTCAAAATATTTCAATTTTATAATTTTTAATATTACATAACTTATTTATTTTTTTAGAAAATTATGGAAAGTTTTGAAGCTTAACTAATGTATTAAACATCCCTTTAATAAAGCATTTTAATTTCTACAATAATAGAATAGTGAGTTTAAAAATTCATTTCTTTCTAATTCATAAAATTTTTAAAATTAGATTTTAGTTAATTATATGAGGTTTGAGATTTTTCTTAGGTTCTTTGCTTAATAAAGTATTTACCCTAAAAAAAGTGTCTTGATACACACAAGCTTGTCCAAAGAAAAAATCAAGAAAAGACCTAATGATTTAAACTTGGTTTAATTTAAGTCTTTAGATTTAAAAAGCTTAGATATAATGGTTATGCCATCATCTCTTTCATGATGACATACCATGAACCAAAAAAATGGGTTGGACTTAGGGCACAAGACCCTCCCAAAGGCAAATTTTTTTCTTCTTTGAGGTGTCTCAAGCTTATCCATACACTAGAAAGCTAAAGAGGGAGAAGTGAACCCATAGCTCACTAGCCATGAGACAACCTAAGAAACTTGGTTGACAAAGGTTGAGAATAAGGCAAGAGTGGGGATTGAATTCTTACTTTTGGGAGTTGGATTAAGCTTGGAATTAATTATAGAAGCTTCATGAGATTCAAAAAACATGCTTGCAAGCTTTCTCAATTTAAATCCCAATGGTTCATTGTCATGGCCATAGGTTGGTCTAAGGATGAGTTGAGTGGATGATGAAGTATGGGGATTGATTTAATTTTGCTTGTGGAGCACAAGGGATGGTGTGTTACCTCTCAATTGGTTGAATTGGGGCCCTATTTTAATGCTTCAATAAACCCCAAGCTCAAATGCTTGAGCTCAATTTACTATTAACCAACATCTAATTGTAGGTGGGAGGTTATATGCAATGGATAAGGGAGGTTTAAGTGGCTTTGAGGGTTGTTACTAATGGAGGAGCTTGTCGCCTTCATTAACCACCCTATAGATAGCTTAGGTGATGACCAACTTAAAACTATTGCCCATAAATGCTAAAAGAAGTAAGAAAATTTTCTTATTTGATAAATTTGAGTGGAGATTTCAAAGGGATTTGGTCTATTGGTTTGGTGTTAACCCATAAGACTCATTCTTTTGAGCTATTGATTTGATCTATGTAAGTTGCTTAAATCAAAATGAGATAAATTAGAAGTTTATTGTAGACATTTTATCCTAGCCTCATGATAAATGTCACAAAGATATGTAACCATTTAGTTTGCCAATTTCAATTTGAAAATAAGGTTATGCTCATTTGATTTCCATTTAAACAAGATGACCCAAGTGATTTAATTTACGATGTAAAGTGGCTAAAACACCTAGGTTACAACTAGGAAATTATTTAGGACATCCTTGGCTACCATGTTGTTTAAGGGTTTATTTTATTATGAAGGTTTGGTTAGTCTAATTATAGCCTTAAGTGGCAAATAAATATTAATGGATTACAACCATTTGTATGACCTATTGGACATGGATCCCTAAGTAATTGAGTAAGTCAAGTTATGAAGAAGGCTCAATTTGTGTCAATTGATTTGGCATTTGAACTTATTTCAATGTTATTAACCCAATTAGGTCAAACTGGTTAATGGGTTTGATTTCATGGAATTGAACTTATTGTTAGACCCATGTAAAGTGTCTAGTTTACATATGAGCAAGCTTGGGATGATTTAGTGAAATTCTCAAGATTGATTTTCAAGTAGAATTTTGGCTAGGGTTTAACCAAAATTTGTCTTAAGATTGACTTCATAAATTATGATCTAAGTAAGTTTATAATCATTTAATTTAATCATCCTAGATAAATGATTTGAAATTAAAATTGATCATTAGGATGTATAAGAATAGACCTACCAAAGAATTTGATCATAAAGTGAGGGTGGATTTGTTTTCTTTCACACAACCCTAGGTTAAATCTCTAAGAAAATTTTGAGATTGGACAAACCATACCTCAAAATTTCATGATTAATTGTAAAAGTAACTAGATCATCAAATTCAATACTCAAAGAAAGGTCAAACCCAAGCAATAAACGAAGTCTACTCTAGAGTCAACTAGAGTCAAACCTAATTTGTAAGAAAGATTTAACAAAAGACCCCACTCTTAAGGCTTACTAAAGTTAACCTAAAAGATGATTAGGTTTGTTGTGCTAGTTGTTTAGGAATGATTTTGAGTTTAACTTTATCGATATTTTTTTATGTTTACAAGGCACTAGCCTTCAATATGTTCATAATAAATTTGACTAATCCAAAACATAAAATGACAAGATCGAGCAATCATGGTGCTTATGTTTAGATGGTTCTTCATGAGAGCATAGAATAGGAGCGACACAATATTAAAAATTCTAGTATGGATGACAGCTTACACTAGAACTAAAGTTTAAGTTTCAAGCAACAAATAATAAGGTAGAATATGAAGCTTACTCATTCGACATTGATTTGCTCATAAACTTAACACAAAATAACTTATGGCTTACTCGTAATCCTAACTTATTGCAACCAAATAAATGGAAACTATGAAGATAGAGTTGAATATTTGTAAAAGTGCTTATGTAACAAGATAAGAGGTTTTAGTACTTCAAATCGAGCAAGTACCAACAAAATGAAGCCATCTTGTTGACTTACTATGAGGACTAGAGGCTTAAAAGACCAGCATTCTTAAACTCATTATTTTGAGTATAAAAGAGGATAAGTCAATACAAATATTAATCGATGACTTGGGTTTGGTTGACCCAATTAAAAAATTTATAAGGATTGGAGAGTTAGAAGAGAAAATTAATGATTCTAGAAGGTTCAAATCAAAGCCACTCAAGACATCTTAATCAATGGATAATTATTTTCAAGGTTAGTTACTTGTTTAAATTTGAGTTGTGTTGGAAAAGTAAGTAAGAGAAGGTGCTCAATAAGGTACACTCAAGAAAAAATGTGGAAATCATTTTGTTGTATGCTCAACCATCGTATTCATTTCCAAGGATACTTCTAGCCAACTTTGAGAAAAGATGTAAAGATTTTTCTATGAGGTATGAAAGCAGTTAAGTTCACTCTTGGTCAATTGCAATGCAATAATCTTTGTAGTCAATCACTAATCCCTACCCTTTTCTTTATAAGGGATAGGTTTGATAAATTCTTAACCAATTGCTAGTGATCAACAATGTTCATACATGTTATAATCAACTATTTCAACAAGTGATTTAAGTTAAATTACTCATCATGATCATTACAAGGTAGTTTAGAATTTTATAGGGATGACATCATTTGTAGGTATGGACTACTGATGTCTATCTTCAATAACATTGCCCTTAGTTTGTCTACATAACATTTAAAGTATTCTATGAGTCCAAGATACTTTACCTCAAATTTATTTATGTGCATCACCCATAGACTAATAAAAATTGAAATTGCTAATAAAAAGCTTGTTAATCTCTTAAAGATGAAGATTAAAGACACCATAACAAACCGATGCTCTACCCAATGTACTATGAGAAATTAGGACAACACCATCTTCAATGAATCAAAACCGTCTATGCATAGTGTAGAAGTAGTACTATGCATCAAGTATGAGTCATGGTGACAACCGACTTTAATCAAAAAAGTGATGAGAGGGAGAAATCAAATGCATAAGCCATAGAGACTCCACTCAACCAACTAAAAGAACTATGCATAAAAACATCCTTGAGGTCAAAGGAGACAAAGAGCAAAATGACAAAAATATTATAATACCCACATCAAGAAGAAGCACTTCAAACCCGATAACCTAGTATTGAAGAAGATAGATGCTACAACTTGCCAAAATACACTTGGAAAACTTGTATCTACCGAGATGGCTATTACATCATCAAGAAATAAGTTAGGTTGAATACCTATCAGCTACAAAATTATTCAAAAATGATGTACCTAGAAATTAGAGAGCTATTGACTTGAAAGGTGATATCCCTAAGGGATGTCTAACTCTAAATTTATTATCTTTTCATATAAAATTTTATTTTGCTTAATTTTTGACTCCTTTGTTGTTAAGAAAATTTACTTTCCAAAATTTCCTTATTAATAGCCCCAAAATTTTTGAAATTTAATTACTCACTTATAGTGATTGTGAACTCACCCTAAATAAATCATATTTGGGAAGTAATAATAAAGTTGAATAAATAACTCAAGTAATTAAAAGATCATTTAAAAAATAAAGTAATGAAGTTTTAAGTCAAAACTCATTAACTCAAAGAGTTAACAAGTTTTTCCAAAGTATAAAATGTTGAGAATACTCACTATAGGAAAGCTGCCTCCTCTGAAGAAAAGTCCACACGACTATAATCACCTAAACTCACTCTCCTTAACTCACAAAAAAATTCTTTACAAAAGTCATCACCTTTTATTTAGCCAAGTTTGCATGAGGAGAGTAAAAGAAATACCATCGATGTAAAGTGTGTGAGAGGTGGATGAGAGAAGTGCCTTCAATGCACTCAAGTGTGAGTTAGTCGACTACAAATTAAAGACCTCAACACACCCAATTGTATGTTAAGTGACTATAGACTAAGCCTTGATGCACCCAAGGGTGTTGTAGGTGATAATAAATTAAATCCTCAAAAGACCAAAATGTGTGTTAGGAAACTACGACTAAGCCTCCAATTCACCCAAGTGTGTGTTAAACAACTTATTAATTTCTTATCAAGTGCTCTTCTACAATTAATTGCTAACCACTAAGTTAAATGCATATGGTACAATAGTGTAGCTCATCAACAAGTGAGTCCAATTCCATAATAAGATGATTGTATATAATAAAAATTAAATTACAAGTAATCATAGATACATTTAATGAAAGATGAGTTAAGAAGAAATTTATTTATTCATTTGTAAAACAATTACATATGGTGAGTACATATTACAAAAATATGTGAATATGTACAATTGATCCTTTCTTACTCGAAGGAGCTAAAGTAAATTTTACAAGGAAAAAGAAAGAAAAAAAATAATTCAAATGATGCCTTTCTCATCATTTTGTTCTGACTTTGAAAAGGCAACGACATTATCAAAGTCAATGAATTTATAATCTAATTGGTCATGTTTGATCAATTTTTGGATTGAAAATTGGGTGCCAAATAGAAAATTTGATTTTATCATATCAGCATTCTATAAAATTAAAGTAACTAGCCCAAGTCACCTCCTTTTCTTTCATTTTGCTTCTTTTTTTCTTGAAGTTTTTCAATTCGGTGAGTAAGTTCAAGAGCCAACTCTTTATTCTATTTCACCAAATGAGTGAGATATATTAGTGCTCACTCCTTCTCCCATTATACCGATGAACCTCTACCACTAATTATAAAGGCTTCATTAATCAACTCATCACATTTGGGAGTATAATTAATGGTGTCAAACTCACCCACCTTACCCTTACCCCATATATTGCTTCTTATTAGGCGAGGCTTAGTAAATTGGATAATCACATCACTCACCAGCCTCTTCTTGGTTTACTTGACCTTTGAGGAAGTTTCAAGGAATTCCAGTTGCACTTAACATACTTGTACTCAATCTACCAAAGCATCTATAGGTCTCTCTCATAGTTGGATTATACTATGATTTGTTTAGCGCCTTCTTCTAACTAAGCCATGAAGGAAAGTACCTCTGATAGAGTTGAATATGTGATGGAGATATCATTGTCTAAAAAATATGACATTAGGAAAAGTATTAACTAAAAAAAGTTGATGAGTAAATACATAATAGTGAGTACTTGTGATGTTTAATTTCGGATGGTCGTGGACACCATGCAGATCTGAGGGCACTTATTGAAGTGATCGGTATGATATTAAGGTATGATGTACTATCTCAAATATAGAAAATCACCCTATAATGGACCAAATCACTTAATAAGTACTCTAAGGCTTGACGGTCTTCAATATACTAGAGATCTTTACCCTATTTTACATGGAAAAATAAAGGAGCTTATTTTAAGCTAGGTCTTTAGCTCCTATGAGAGGCCTTCATAGTTAATTACATCCTAGGAAATGGAATTTTAAGAAAACTCGATTAAAGTAGTCAATTATTATCTTCAAAGATGTCAAAGTTAAAACTATCAATGAATTAGTTATTTTAGAAAATCAAATAGAATTGTTAAATTGGAAGACTTATTTTAGAATCTAAAGGAAATTAAGTAGGAAGTGCTCATGATATTAGGAAGCCTAGTGAGCACTCCAATCTATCCTATGGTGGGGCTTTATATGTTTGAAAGTGAAAGTATTTATTTTGTTTGAGTAGAAATTTTATTAGATTACTAGGCTTAAAATCCATCAACACAAGATTGTGGAAATGCCTATGAGATAAGGATTTATTCTTATAGCCTAAGGGAAATAAGTAACCTCAGATCCTAAATCTAGAGAGCTTTAGCATAAGTTAAAGCATGACCTAAATATAAGTGAAAAGGGGACATAAGGGCTTATTCCCACAAGTGAGAATAAACTCTCCTCTTCTAGACTTACAACTACCCTGAGTGGCCACTGCCTAAAACCTCCTACAATTCAAAATCATGTAAGTCGGTCTTATGTAATTGCAAGATGGTTAGGCTTATTATTTAATCGGAAAGAGACTAGAGTCCTAAACTCACTCCCTAAGAGACGAGCATGACTAGCATGAGCACATGACTTAGTCAAAAATGCAAAATTTTACAATTTTTATATAATCTTGACACATTCATTTGGGCAAAGGCTTTAGGTCAATTATGCTTATATGCATGATGAAATTGGATTATTGGCTAAATCAGTAGGGAGGAGGTGTTCTCCATTACAAGGGATACCCTCACAAGTCAAGCATTCCCCTATCATGTAAGAATGGAGACCCCTATTCAAGAGTGAAATAATATGTTATGCATGATGTTAGACATACAACATATAATTATGGGGTTACTAAAATTTTTTTATTATTTTGATTACAACTTAGGCTTTAAAATGAGGTTATGAGTTATTTTAAATTTTAGTTATGAGTTGTTAGTTGGGTAGAAAAGTTAAATTTTCCTTAAGAGCCTACCGATCTAAGCCACACATTTAAACATCAATCATAAAAATAATAAACAAGGTGCAATCCTAGAGTGAAAGCTAAACACAACATCAATCATTTTATAAACTACCATGAAAGAATAAGAGGTCGATGCGGCCATGAATCATCGTACACATCAAAAAGAGAAAAGATGGGTAGTCGAAGCTCTACCCTTAGGCAACCCGTAATTATAAAATAATATTATGATTTAGAATTGAATACAAGCTATGGGGTCTTCATTCTTCATTTGTCCTTTCTCCTTCCTTTTGATTTGATCCAAGGCATCATAGGGACCCCAAGACTAAGCCTTTCACCACCACTTATCCTAATCCCCATAGCCCTAATCCTAATTCCTATTACAAAATTATATTTTATGAAAAGCTAAATCTAATTGCACTTGCAAAATAAATGTTAGCTAAACATACATACAATCCCAAGCAATTATGTTTCATAATTTGGACATAGCACCGCATGGGTATAACCAAGCCCACATGTCCTAATGTGGATTATGCTTAGGGGCATAAGCAACCTTCAAATAGAACATTTATATTTATGTTTAACATCCCCATAAGCACAATCCCATAAAAACAACATTAAGCTAACAATGGCCTAATATCTAGTCTACAATCCATATTCCTAACATCAAGTCTAAAATATTACATCATAAAATAAAACATTTCATCATTACATATAGTCTCTAACCTAATAATGAAGTGTTGACTTAGCATTCCAATGTGTGTGCTTAGGCTTTATGTGGTGTGTCTTAGTTAGGTATTTGAATTATAATTTTCTAAGTTTCAAAATTATATAAGTTAATATGATGGATGGTTTCAATTCAAGTTATTTAGAGACTTTTAAATTTTAATTTATATTTTATTTTATTTCATTTGATTTATGCCTAGTGTCTAAGTGTTACAAAGAGAGGAAAGAGGCTTAACCTCTTTCATCCCTACCTTAAGTTATTTCTAAAGGATATTATTATGATTTAGTTTCTTTTAGTGATTGATTTATTAAATATTTTATTAATCCCAAGTTTAGGTTAATCATAAAAAATCCTATTCAACATGAAAGGCATCTTAAGACTAATTTAGTTGAATTAAAATCACATAAAATATGTTGAACCATTCCTTTCCATCACCCATAACATGCATATGATTTAACACTTAATATACTTATACATGCAACATATTTTTGGTACACTTGAATGATCATGGATGCATACATTTAGAAATTGTATTTTACTTGATTGAATTATTTATGCATGCAAATTAAAGCTCTATCTCAATTCTAATACAAATGTATATAAGAATGAAATTAAATAAGTACATGCCTTTGTTAAACCAGGGAAGTGAGGTAATCAAATGACCTCTGCCACTACTTAAAATCTCAGTATCGGGATGTTGGACTATATACTTATCATCACTCAAACATATGTTAATCTATATATGAAATAGAAAAGAAAGCACTTCCTTTACATAAAATACATTTTGGTGTGCTTAAATGGTTATGGATGCATGTGTTTTAAGAAAAGGGAGTTTTCATTCTCTAACTAAATACACATACACATGTATGAAAGTTTTAAGCAAGTACATGTCATTGTTAAACCGTGGGAAGTGAGATAATCAAATGACCTCCTTGGGTCTACTTAAAGACTCAGATTCTCAAGATGTCCAAACTATATACTTATTATCTTAAATATATATGAATGTATGTACAACTATAAGAATGAAAATCATGCAAAAGATTATATTTTTTTTGGTTGAATTGTTTATACATGCAAAGCTCTATCCAAATTCTAATATAAATATACATTGGAATGAAATCAAACAAGTATGTGTAATTATTGAACCAAGTGACATAATCAAATGACCTCCTTAGGGCTACTTAAAGCCTTATATTCCTGGATGTCCACTATATACTTATTATCATTCAAACACATGTAAATTCATATATGAATGTAAGAAAGGAAGCCAAACTTCAAATGCTTAAGCTATAAATACATGCAAATCCTATATGTATTCATAACTACTATCATTCCAAATATTATTATCAATTTATAGCTTTTGGAAAATGAATTGGATTTACTAATAATAATAGCCACACATATAATAAGATTAAGCCAACACATGCAATTTTACATAAGTAAATTCCATTTGATTTTGAAAATATGAATGCATGATATCACATGACATACAACATTTAAAGTGATTGAAAAGGACCACACATCTCCTTATGATTCATTCAACTACACTAATTCTTAAGGACAATCACATTAAATAAAACCATTTAAAGAAAACCAAAGCTTCCTATTAATTTGATTTTGGATTTTGATTAAGCTTAAAGAAGAGAGATCACTTGCTACTTTCCATCGATATTGGTGATTTAATATGTTTACGGAAAGATAATTATGAGATTTTTATGATTTAATTAAGTTGAATCATTAAGTAAATCATTTAATTCCCCTTTCCTATGCTTCTTTAATTTAATTAATCATTTAATCAAGAGCCACAAATGATATGAACATGAGAGAAAGTAAAAGTGTAATGCTCCTACAAGACCTAAAGTAATTGTCTTGATTAGAGATTAATTAAGTTAAAGAATCTAAAGTTACTCTTATGATTTTCCATAGTAATTGGCTAATCATAATTTCCTTAAGGATTTTGCCATTAATTAATTAATTAAATCCTTAAAATTAACTCTCTTTAATGAAATGAATTTGGAAAAGTGATTAAGAAAGAGGTCTTAATCACTCTCCCTCATCATTTCATTATTAATCGTGGTTAGTGAACTTTAATTAACAAATTTTTATTATTTGAAATCTTAAATAATTATTAAATTGATTAAAAGGGTAATTAAGGTTTTTTCAAGAAAATCATTGGAAGTGAGGTCATCCCATCATATCAACATGCCAAATTTGGGATTAATTACCTAAGTAATTAGGGCTTAATGCTAATTAATAAAAATTCAAACCATAATAAGCATTAATCACTATTCAAAATCAAATGAAATCTTTTTATTAAGTTCTCCTCTATTTAACTTTTTCAAAATGTATTTATTTGTAATTTCTAGATTTTTCTACAATTAGTTATGATTTTAGGAAGTTTCAGCCAATTAATCATATTTTAAAGCCTAATTAACCCCTAATCACATTAGCTTCATGCGCATCCGACGGTAGCACTTTCATGTGGCACCGCAGATTGGCCACCTAAATCATCCCACAGATCGACGGCGCTGGATGCGCTTTCATCCTCACCATTTGATCTATGATGGGAATTAATTTCATGGTTCCTAAGGATTAAATCAATTAAATTTAGCATATTAAATCATGACCATCTATTCCAATCACATGGAATAGATGGCGATGATCCATCATCCCGGTGATGGAAGATGGAGATCATCCACCATCCTCGCCGATCCAAGCTCGTTAGAGCTCGTGAGATGCCGGATTGACTCCAAAAGCTTTAGGGAGAAAATCTAAAAGTATCTTATGGTTGGAATCACACAAATCACACTTTCATTCATAAAGGCCAAAGAAAAATTAAGATTTTGATGGATCGTTGAAATATACCTCACCAAGCTCAAGATCGTGGTTAACCCGACCGGTAGCTTTGACTTGAAAAGATGAAGCCGGAGAAGCTTGTACCTTCCTTGCTCTCAGCTGTGGATCAAATGCTCTTGGAATCCTCACCGAGTTGGTCTATGTGTGGTCTCCTGCTAATATCGATTGAGAATCTATTCATTTCTTCCCAGGAGCAGGGGATGGTGTGGGGTGAAGTTAATTTGAAAATGGTGGAGTTTGGATGAGCTTGGATGGAGATGGGCTTTGTCCTATTTCTAGTTTAGTATTTTGATGATGGGGAGGCTCGTGGTACTCGAGAAATTACTCGGGAGTTTGTCTCGACTCTCTCGACTATAAGAAAACTCGATTATGTGTTTGAATCGAATGGGAAGGAGTATAGGCTTATTTCCATCCAAATCGATGGCTTGGATCAATTCTTCCTTGGGAAGATGTCCCACCACAGCGCCCCTGCGTGGGAATCGGAGATATCTCGCTTGAGTGGAGGAGTGAAGGGGAGTGGGCTGCCAAAGCCGAGGTGGCTTGTCCTTGGTTTCCAAGTGTTCCAATGGGAGGAAGTGGGTTAGCTCACCCTCACTTGAGTCGTGACCAACTAGTTTTGGGTCGTGAGCCGCTGGTCCTCATGTTTAATTTGAGCTTAGGGTGGTTGCCAAGGGTAGGAGAGTGAGGTTGACCATCCAAGAATGGGTTTTATCCCATTTGGAAGGTTTTATCAAATTGGTAATGGGTCAATTTTGGTTTGGCTTGGGTTAGGTTGGATTTAGGTCGACCATGGTGACCCAAGGATGGGTCATGCCAAGTTCAAATGGGTTTAGAGTTGGTTTGGTTGGGTTTGGCTCAATTTGACCCATGTAGATCAAATTGGGCTAGGTTGGGTTAAGTTGATAAATTGGCCAAATTGGATCAAACCATGGCTTGGGTCAAGTTCAAATGATGATTTGGGTTGTTTGGGTTCAATTAGTTTGAATTGGTTTTGAGTAGATTTATATTTGACTCATATGGATTCATATGGGTTTGGCTAGTTGACCAATTTGGTCAAACCGCCAAATTGGATTATATTAGTGTTGGTTTAGGTTCATTTGATAATTTAAAGATGATTGTAGGCTTTGATTTGATCAATTTGGATTTACTGAATAATTTAGACCAATTTGACCCTTTAGGTCAATTTGGGCTAAATTGGTCAATTAGGTGACTTGGTCAAATTGGGTTCAACCAAGGGTTTGATCATGTTCAATAATCAATTTGTAATGGGTTTGAGTCATTAGTTGCAATCAATTTGGGTTAGAATTTGATTTGTCCCAAATTTTTAGGTCAAATTGGATTAACTTGGGTCAAAGGGCCAATTGGGTTTAGTTTGGCTCCATTGATGGTCAAATCATGTTCAATAATCAATTTGAAGTTGGTATGAATCATTAGTTTTAATTGATTTGAATTTGGATGGGATTTCATTTAATTTGGTTCATGTTGGTCAATAAGATTAACTTGCCAAGTGATTGAATTGAGTTGGTTTGACCTAATTGATTGTAATTGATCAATCAAGGATGATCAACAATCAATATAGGAGGTTTTAGATGGTTTGGTTCAATCCAATTTGGGTTGGATTGGAGTTTGGTTAAAATGGGTCCTTTAGGTCACTTTGGGTCAAGTGAGCCTAATGAGTCAATTGAGTTAGTTTTGGGTTGAATTGAGTTTGATGATTGATTTGGGATTGATTGATGGCTTTGATTGTAATTGATTTGGTTTTGGATTTTGTCTCATTTGGACATTTTGGGTTCAAGTGGGCTAGCTTGGGTTAATTGAATTGATTTTGGTCATGGGTTTGATTGGCTTGAATGTTGAGTTTGGAATGAGGGTTTTGAGTGATTGGAGTTCTTTGTGAAAATCAATTGAATTAGGTTGGATTGAAGGAACTTTGGTTAATTCCATAGTGTTGGCTTACGGATTAGGTGGGTTTAGGTTATGGGTTTCAATTATTTGGCTTGGGGCTTGGATATGAATTGGGATTCAATTGGGTTGAGGTTGGATTAATTAGAGGTTTGGCTTGGCTAAGGGATGATATATAAGTCATGGGTTAGCCATAGAATACGTGGGCTTCTTAAGGACCTAAGATATAGTCTAAACCTATGATAAGTCTTCCTAAGTCTTTAGGTTTGATTTAGTGTTCGCTAGTCAGAAGTATCCCATGACTAAGGATGTCTTAGTGTCTAGAAGACTTTGAAGTCTAAGATGGAAAGATTGAATCTTCACCCAAAAGTGAGGTCAACGACTTACGAAAAATCACTTCATATATATATATATTATTAGGACAAATGAGGAAGAACTTGAAGATGATCATCCTTCCTCTTAGCTTCTTTAAGGCCTCCTCCTCCTCTTGAGTTATCATTGCAATAGTGACTTTTTCCATAACAAAAGTAATAAACTACTAACTAGTCTATTGAACACTTATTGAAACATAGCTTAGAATGCCATTTCTTACTTTATTTTTCAAGTTAGATATCAATAGTTGAACTAAGAATTGCAGTGCCATCCATCGGCCCTTCATAAAGAAGACGAGGAAAAATAGTTGACCTCATTTTTGGGATGAGGTTAATATTATCCCTAAACCAATAATTAGGACACCTAATATTAAATTATGAGCCTCCTAATTTAGACTTAGGACACTATACTTAGTGACGAGTGAATTCTCTTACCCAAATCTAAATAAAGAATTGAATCAAACACATTCTAATTAAAATCTAAATCCATTTGAGTTTAAAATAAGATAATTGAAGTGGTTATCCTAATTATCTTAATTAAGCTCAAAATCACCTAAACTCAAACAAAATTCAAATAAATTAAAAAAAATAAAATCAAATAAAATAAAAAAAAATACATAAAGCCTTTATGGATTTAAAATAAAATCCAATTGAAGGTCAAAATTGGTCAACCATTTAACATAGAGTTGACGTATGTGGGTCTCACTAGGTCAAAAAATCAACCAACTAAAATTTTACCAAATTAAATCATTCCAAAGACTTAGAATCACAAAATTAACATATTTAAATATGAATCAAATGAATCTAAATCTAATAAGATTTTATCTAGGTAAATTAGATCACTTAGTCTATAAACCCATATGAACCTTATTAAAACCAAATCCAAATTAAATTGAAATCAATTAAAATACAATACCCAAAATCATTTAAAAAATTAAAATCTAATGAATCATTGGGTTTAACTTGACAAATTTGGTCATTTGACCCAAATGAGTCCAACCCAACCCATTAGGCCTAAGTTGGGTTAAATGGGTCAAAATTGAAATCAATTTCAAACCAAATGAAGTTAATCACTCAAAATCATTCCACACATGTGACTAATCATGATTGAAGTCTAAGCATACCTTAATTGAGTAAAATTGATCAATTGACTCAATTGAACTCAACTTATTTCTTCTAAGTCAAAATGTGAGAAGTTGAAATAAAATCAAAATCAATATAAAATCCAAGAAAATCAATCAATCATTTAATCTTATCTTTTTTATTAACTCCATCTTCTTAGTGATATTTCAAAGTAGTCCTTGAATGAATAATTAAAGAAGAAATAGTGCATGCAACTTGTCTCCCCATGATGATAGAGTTGGTAGAAATCGATGGAAAAAAGGCTCAAAGATAATGATCAAGTGATACTAAACTTAAATTAAAATTTAGATATTTAGAATTGATACTAAACTTGATAAAGTGACCAAGGTTAAGGTTGTGGGATTACTTTATCGTGAATGTTTTGAAGACACATGATTGCTAATATTATGTGGTGTAAGACATGATAGGTGACTAAGGATAAGATAGAAATTAGTTCATTGAAATCATTGGCTTTTTTGAAGGATAAAATTCCAAAGAATATAATAGTATGCTTTAAGAAAAAAGATTGAAGACTAGCTTCGAGAAAGGTCACTTTGAAGAGTTTGGTTAATGCATAGCCAATTAAATGATTTTCTAAATACCTTAATGGCCAAAATCTTCTTCCCATCATATGGTAATTAGAAATAGTTTGATTAAACTTTTGAGGTGATTTTATTTCAAAGCAATGAACGTAAGATTTAACATGATTGTATGCTTCTAAGGTCTTATTTTTGTCAATAATGAGAATGCCATCCAAATAAAAGGTGGTATCATATTATAGTAAAATGCTTAAACTTGATGTTTGAAATTAAGAAAGAATATTTTACTTGGATTTATCTAAGATATCTAAATGCTTTCTTTACCACGATGAGAACCATGAAGAATACCCCAAAGGTGGAAGATTCACCATGGTCTTGTTGGGCAATCTTAGGATAGTTGGCCATAATTATGTGAAGGGAAGAGTTATGAAATGAAAAAATAGGTATATAATTAGTGGATGTGAATATTTTGAGATTTCTTCCTCCTTATGCCTCCTCCAATCAATACATGTTACCAAAATTTTAAATGAGTGAAGTGATTATAATGGCGAAAGAGGTGAATAGGTTGATATTTATAGAAAAAAGATGAATAAATTTGAATTGATTTGTACTTAGAAAAGGGGAAGTATGGTAAGCAATAATGTCATTAAGTAAACTTTAATTGCACTTTAATGCATTCAAAGTCATCTTTGGTACATAAAGTTTGGTTAAAAGTCGGCATTCAAAGTTTCTCAATTGGCCTTTACATAAAGTTTAGTTAAAAGATAGCATTTAAAGTCTTTCACTCTACTTTCTATGAAAATAAAAATGAGGTTGCACATTAAAACTATGTTATCACAACGTTAACTTATGTCCCTAAATGTTTAAGGGTGTCCATATGTAATGGAAGCTTAATAAATATAATCGGTGCCCATTAATGGTAAAATAATTATTTTGATTAATAGATTATTAGACTAAGGCTATATAATGTGCTATTTTCTAAACATGATTGCTATAGTGTGGAATCTAGAATTCTTAAGTGTCTTCTTATGAAATAAAAATTATCTTCGTTAATGGTTAAATGAAATTTGTAATATGATCTTTATTGTTAACAAATTCATTGATGTCTCGATGATCTATGTCTAATTAAAATAAAATAAATTTTTATAAATTTGATTTTAAAATTCTAAATTATATTTTTGGTCAAATTTATTGCACTACTAGTATCACATCATACTAGAATATGTTTAACATTCAAGCCAATATTCATAAGTTGTTGTTTAAAGTAATAATGCTACATAGCAACCTATAACAATGTATGAAGAAACTAAATTTTACTTTTAGTAGACCAAAATGTGAATCATATGAATTAAAACATGCATGAGGTACTCTTTTAATTGATTCAATAGCTTGCATACTCAACATCAGCGTATCACAAGAAATGTGATAGAAATTTTTAGGATATCACAAAGTTAGATTGTGTTTGCTTACTAAATATTTAAATTTTCTTTTATGCCATTATATGTTTTTATAGGATCTTCTTAAAACAAAACACGAATCTTATGTCAAAGACAATATCTAATTTGCTAGTAGTTAGGTATGAAATTGAACCTATCACTCCATAAAGTTTATGATCTATAGATTTTTTTAATTCCAACATTGTCTAAATTTTTATGAGGCTCGGAGGGCTACCAAAAAATTTATAACCTTTCATACCAAAGAGTTAAACTACATCATTAACATACTTTATTTTGGGTATGAATATACCATTACTTTTATTTGACTTATAAGCTGAAAAAGTATGTAAGGTCACCCTCGAACACATCTCAAATTCTTTACTCATAATTTTAGTAAAATTTTGACATAGTGAATCTTTGGTTACTAAAAATAGAATGTTATTTACATAAATCTAAGTGATTATTACTTCTCTAGACATATTAGTAAATCGTGTAATATTATTTTTATTTTTACTAAAATTGAAACTAATTAAGAAGGTTCTCAACTTATTATACCAAGCTCAAAGAGCCTACTTTAAACCATGTAGCACCTTCTTCAGCTTGAATACATGAAATAAGTTAAAAGGATTAATAAACCTTAGAGGTTGATCTATGAAAAATTTTGTTACATAATTCCAATCAAAAAAGAACTTCTTTGATGTACATCTAATATAGATTAAAATCTATAAAGCATGCAAGTGCTAAAAGTATTCTAAGAGCTTGTAGCCTAGCCACAAGAGGAAATGACTCCTTCACTATGGCTATATCTTTGTGCTACTAATAATACCATATTTCTTTTTTTACTTTCCTTGAATCATCAAATTTATTCTTTTAACCCATTTAGTTATAATAATATGTTTTTTGCTAGATATTAGTACATATTCTCTTACATAAATTTTTTTTAAATGATTCTTTTTTTTGCATTACTACTACCAAAAATTTATATGTTATGGCTTTATTAATGTAGGAGGGTTTCATGTAGACTAAGAATACTGATTGACATAGCTCTTATCTAATAGATTTCCTATGATAAGTTCATTAGATGGATAAATGCATGCCTTAAATTCTTAGGAAATTCAATTGCAAGTGCATCTTCTTTATGGGATTTGGTTGATCTAATAATATATTTCTAGTGTATCATTCTCTTCATTATGGTAATGTTTATTCGGTTAGAGCTAGTAGTCCTTCATCAAAGGTCACATGGATAGATTCTTCAACTATCAAATTCTCTTTGTTCAAAATTTTATATGCTTTTCTATAATTGAATATACAAGGAACATACCTTCATTAAAGTGGGTTTCAACATTGATTAAACTATAATTGATTCTTTAAAATATTCACTCAATTCAAAACATATCATTGTTCTTGTCATATATAGTGATCTATTTATCTATTTGCTACATTTGTGTAGTGTCCTAAATACTAAGAAGCTATGTTTGATTCCTAAAGTATTATTAGGAATATCCCAAATATTTTAGTTTCAAATTCTCCACCAAGTTCATTCCTAATGATAAAAATAAGTAATACTCTTTCTCTTTGAATCATCTTTGTTTGATTTTGAATTGCCCATGGGTGATACTAAATCTTACTTGTAAGACTAGCCTAATAAGGTAGAGAGAAAGAGAGAAACAAAGAGGAATGAAGAATGTGTAGGATGCTTGAGTGAGTGGACCAAATAGAGAGATAGAGAGAGATTGAAAGTTTTGAAGAACCTTTTATTAAGAATCACTTAGAAAATATAAATTCCTAATGCCAAAAGTTTGGCAAGCTAACAAAGTCAAAAGATATAGAAAATAGTCTCTAAATGTTCCTCTTGAACCTTAATTTATAATTGGATGGCTATATAATATGTTATACATCAAATAAAGAAAATAAAAAGAAATAGTATATAATTAATGTACTACTACTATATAGGCATATGTATGATGTCTTGGCCTGATAATGAAGCCAATCTTTTGTTAAAATGACCTTGCTTATAATAAGCAAGACTTTTCGTGTCCTAAATAGAGGGAGAGTGCATTGAATGAGTCCTAGTCATGTTACACTTTGAGAGGTAAGTTAGATGTGTCACAACTTGACCTAATGCAAACAATCATATTGTGGTGGATGACATTGATAGTTGATAAAATTTTCAAGATCTATTTAAAAGAAATTTTAGAATCTTTTTATAACATAAAATACATAAATAATTTAAAAAACTAATAATTTTTTTGTTATCTAACTAAATTATAAAACAAAAATATTCCAAATAATCATAGTATATTTTTTCCTAACAAAATAAATATCTTTATGCTTGTTAGAAGAATTAATTTATAATTCTAAACATACTTAAGATTAAGACCTCAATCATAGCTAACAACTTCAACTTAAGCCTTATCCTTCCATAAAATAAAACCCTTATTGAAAATAAAAGTTAGCAATAACAACTCATTATGCTATTCAAAATTTATTATAATTTTAATACACAAAATATAAAATGAAAATATTGCTTTAGTATAATATCACATGAAAAATTAGATTTACTTTCAATACCATAATATGATACATTAACTTGTCATGTGTAAGACTTATTAAGTATAATTCTTAATCATTTTCATTTTAGTTCAAGTCCTAGAGTTGTCCCACTATTGCTTTGAAATTAAGTGAATATTATTAGGTTGAGATAAAAACTAGAAATGGCCAACCCAATTTAGTGTTAAACCCTTAACTTCATTCATAAGTTAATCCATCCAAAGCTTATTTTATTGACCTAAGACTCTTGGAAATAATTTCAAATCACATTTTGTCTCCACTTAAATCGTAACATGTAACCACATTAATTTCAATATATGAGCCACATTTTGGAGAAAATTGTGACATGTTTATCCATTCAAAGTGTGAAAAAAGTGAAAGCATTTACAAATAGAGAAAATTTAATCCTCACAAAATAAAAAAAACTCTATAACTTAGATATTGATAATTTCATTACTAATATTATACATTTTATTGAAAAATAATTACTATAATGCATGTAGTTGGCAATCCAATGGACAAATATATTATGTTGATTAATTGCCTTAATATTTAACGATCTAGCCACTATATTTTAAATTTATAATAAATTTATTTTAATTTAGTGTCAAGCTTGGTAAGGGAGTGATCATATATTAAACCTTAACCTAGGGTGCAAACTTTACCGTAAAATTAAGATTGCATTTCTTAGAGTTTTATTGAATCATTTGCATCATAGTTTAGTGCTATATCGAGAGGATATTTGTATTTTTATAAAATAATGGTGCTATATGTCATTTCATTTGCATAATATTTCCATTAAATATGACTTGTAAATTGGTTAGTTTAGAATAATTAGATAACTTGACTAAAAGTGTTGATGAAATGTTTATACAAATTGATGTGAAATTTTATAAATTATACAATATAATCATGAATTATGATACTCAAGTTTAGACCTTAAATAATAGGGTCTAAACTCCACCAATGGTCCCATAACAAGTTGGTCTTGAATACCTAGGTGAAGAATTTATTGAGAGCTCTAGAGATGCCTATCCACTTAGAAGAAACCATTTTAAGAATTCCAAATAAATTGATTAATTTATAAATAAATAGCTTCTAAATGAGCCCATAAAAGGTTAAAATAAAAGCCCAAACCAATGATGGAGTTCATAACCCAAATAATTTTGAGATCAACTTACACAAATGAATGTGATCTTCGATTAGTATCATAGGATGTCTAAAAAAGATACATTTGTATAAAAAAGTTATTCTCCTTTTACAAATTTATTGGAACAATATATTAGCTAAGAAAGAAAGGCTTTGTAAAATATTTTTAACTTAAGTGGAGATGAAGAAGATCCTTAGGGCCAATTTTTTTTCTTAAAAATCATGAGAAAAACTTACATGAATTGCTAATGAACCTAAGACAAATAAATATTTAGATAGTTAAATACATAAACACTTTTGGGATTTGATAATTATGACCAATTGTATTGATCATTACAATGATTACCCAATAAGTTAAGTTATTGAACTTAGAGGATATATTAGAAATAAAGTAGAGCTTCATGATCTCCATACACTAGAAGAAGCTTTTAACTATACTTTACTCTTTAAAGAGCATAAGAAATCAACATTTGCATTTAAGTCTAAGGGCCAAAACACTACTTATCAAACTTCCATATACTTAACATGAAGGTTTATTGCTAGAGTAACCCTTCATCATCTAGTATCCAAACCAATAAAACTATTTACATCAAAAAAACAAAAAAATAAAATAAAAAATAAATTTAAAAATTAAATATATAGTGCTACATCCATAGTAGGTGCTACCATGGTCCCAAGAAGAAATGATTACTCAATCTAGTCAAAAGTACGGGTACAATGTCGTGGTGCCGCGATCTTGGCCATGGTGCGCTTAACCGCTCGTCCAACTGCCAATTTATGGTATAGCATTGTGACACCGCGTTCTTGGCATCGAGGCATTGCAAATGCCATTGAGAGGAAATAATTATCAGCCTTCTATAAATAAGAGTGAGTCCGCTCAAAGAACTTTTTTTTCACTCACTTGTCCCCTCTACCTTTTCTCAGATCGTTCAGACTTCTCTCTAAGTTTCTCACTTCAAGTAAAGAATTTGCATTTTTAATGGTTTGATAAATCCCACCATTGATCTTTGATTTGGTGTGGAAAACTTAGATATTTGAAGACCTCCGCCGTTGAATTTTATTCGCAAGAGATGAAAACCCCTCTCTACGTTGATCTTTGATTGAATAAGGGAGAAGACCGCTTGCACCATACTTTTGAAACAACAACACCGCTAAGGTGAAATCCGTTGATATTTTTAAAGAATTTGAAAAATATGCACTTTAAATTCAAATTTTGGCATATAGTAAGGCGTTGGATATCGGCCATGCCCGACGCCTCGATAACCATATTAGAAAAGTAGTATCGCAGCCCAAGAATTAGCACTTCAAAGATCAGAATAAAGTTCTCGGCGCCATGGTGTCAAGCATTAGCTAGTGCCGCACCCATGTGTCACTTGAAATATGACTTAGAATATATGGATCAAGGCATGAGATAAAAATCTCACAACATTGTGGTGCTAAGGGGATTGCCTCATAGCACTATATCACCTTGTAAGAAAAAAAGACTTAGAAAATTTTTTTGTTGGGGAGGAAATAATATCCCATAATGACGTGATGCCATAGTATGTTGGTCTATCTACGCATCGAGGCTTTAGCTTAACAAAGATCACGATGTTATACCTAGATTTGATTTTTTTTTATAAATTAAAGAAAATTATTTATCCTCGAGCATCAATAGAAATAAAAAATTTAATATATATGCAAGAATGCAATGCAAAGATAATAAAAAAGGGGAATTTTATTTCTTCAAATGAAAATTATAAATTATAATTTATAAATTATAAATAAAAGAAAAGAAAAAATACAAAGGAAAAGCTAGTAATCGTGTTTGTCACCACCCTCCTCTTTCTCTTCTTCTTCCTCCTCCGCGTCTGATACCGGGGTAATCATATAAAGTTGATATTGAGGCTCTATCGGGATGGAGACTTGGCTAGATCTGCAAGATTGCAATTCTAAAACATATTCACCAATTTAGTGTTGAACTGGGCCATGTAGGAGAATCACATCTGATCCATGTGATGATCAAATTTGTGTTCTAATATCTCCTACCTATGACTACTCTTATCCACCCTCTTACGCAAGTCCGTGACTTAGTTGTCAATCTCTTGAACTTGCTCACCAAAAACTTTGGAGTTTAGGTTCTAAATCGGGACATGAACTCTCTCCCACTTCAAATATATTTATGAACCCCATGGCCACCCTCTTTGTTAGAGGAGCCTTTTAAAGGAGTACCTCCTCATTAAGTTCCTCTATCATACATGCCACTACACACAAACCATAAATAAAAGAATGGTGGTAGTACCCAATAGTAGTGCTCTACTTAAACATATTACAAATTGAATTAAAAATTACCTTCCGATATCAATCGAGAACCCATTTTGAATAGAAAAATTGAAAATCACTCTATCTTTGGTAACCTCACTAATGTTACCAGGCATAAGCCCTGAAAGAAATGAAATAGTGAGCCTTAGAGGCTATATCATACGGTAGCAAGAAAGTTAATAATCATTTCCTCCCATAATTTCCATTGCACATTTTCATTTTCACCACAAAGAAAAATAAAGGTCTCATCAAAATCAAGATGATCATTATAGTAGGAGAGATATTAATCATACTCAATATTAAGAAGATTGTAATACACATTTCTTGCACTATTTTTGTAACTCATCGCCTTTCCCTAGATGTATTCCATGTTGTCATGGTTGTCCCATGCATTTATGAAGAATTCATGCACCACTAGGATGATGCATGAATTATTATCTCCACCATAATTATACCCTACACGCTACCACCGAGATTATGGGATCTCCCCTAGAATAAGGTATCTGTAGAGGAAAGCATGTTGGTACCAATCCTCGTGTCATCACTAATGAAGTGATTATATTGTTGGATGCCATCTTCTTGCCCACAACTCTTCTAAGAGGCATGATTAATCTTAAAAATTAAAAACTAAAAAGCTAGGAAAGATAATAAACTCTTAAAAAAAAGATCACCGAATGAAAATCCTTAACTGCACCTCTTTCTATAAATTAGGACCCAACATCAAGGTGATACCCTCTTGGGTTGTAGGGCATAGCCCCAAAGACCCACATGCAGTAATGAGGTATTTTTTAGCTCAAACCCACTTGTGTTCAAAAAAATTGAATTAAATATAATAACTTTATGTATCTGATGCATGCATAAAGAGTGCAATGCCTATAGTGCTCATTATAATGAGGTTGTCATTTCCCTTAAAACCCATGGCATATCGACGTAATCTTGACCAATACTATAGCACTATAAGGTAGTGCTACATCACTATTCAAATGGTCAAATGACCAATAATATTAATGTCATAGATCGCTTACTCAGCTTCAGCTAAGCCTCCATCTCATTTGCACTCGAGTCATGCCACATAAGCATTGGGCTCCACTATCACAAAGGTAGGCATTGAGTCAAAATGAGAATATTATGAATTTTCTTTATAAAATTTAATTCTTTATTTATTTGCTACGCAAAACACAACTATGCCTACCTAATGTGTGGACAACCCTAATTTTTGGCTTTCCAAAAGGATGTAAGCCTAACTATTTGTTCACTATGTGAGCATTTATTTGTTTTCCATGTGAACTTCCCATAATATATTTTCCATATGAACAAATCCATATTCATTTTCCATGCAAACACCCTAATTTTAGCATTCCAAAAGGATGTAAGCCCAACAAACTCTTCGCTCACTATGTGAACCTCTAATTGTTCACCATGTGAACATCATATAATCTATTTGCCATGCGAACAAATTTATATTATTCTTTTCCATGTAAACACACAAATTTTTGGCATTCTAAAAGGATTTAAGCCCAATAACCTAATTGTTCACCATGTGAACGTCTATTTATTTGCCATGTGAACATCTCATAATATGTTCATCATAAAAAAATCCATATCTGCTTTCTATGCTAACACTCTAATTTTGGCATTCCAAAAGGATGTAAGCCCAACAACCTATTCATTCACCATTGAACATCTATTTGTTCACCCGAGCATCCCATAATCTATTTTCCATGCAAACAAATCCATATTTGTTTGCCATGTAAACACCCTAATTTTGGTCCATCCACCATGCAGACAACCCTAATTTTGACATTATAAAGGGATGTAAGCCCAGCCTTATATTCATTCATAATGTGAACATTTTCTAGTTCTCCATGTAAACACCTTATAATCAATTGACCATGTGAGTACTCTTGCACCACTTACACTAAAAAAATCATGTCTACTGAGATACACGAACGAGGGAACCCATGGTTGCAAAATGTATTCTCTGACATTACAACTATGTCCCTCTAATATAGGTAAGCTAGAATAATGTGATCTCGAGATGATAAAACCATGGGATCTTGATCGTGATTACTTTCCTATTTCCCACAAGCTAGTCATCTATGACACACACACCCCTAAGACACCAATTACATATCGATATATATATATATATATATTTATTTATTTTAACCTTATGTAGAGTGCTCTCTTACTATGATAAGAGGCATCAAAATTAACCTAGATGAATATATATTAATCTATATAATCTATCCCATAAAGATATGCGGTGCATCCTCCATGATGTTTTTTTCGTGATTAGATTTTGGTGACTGAGGGATTACTTCTCCATAGGTGGTTGGAAAGATAAATGGTATGTTAAGAATATCTTGGGTCATGTTGCTTCATTCATGACTATTCTATTAAAGCCTGCCTTTAGATTTACCCTTAGTAATGGTGAATTAAAATATTATGATGATTGTACAATTAGAGAGGGATCCACTATCGATTCCCCAAAGAAATAATTAACACTAATTTTGCTAGAGCTAATATCCAGTTCAAAGAAATGTTGGAGGTTGTTCAATTTCTACCAACTAGACTAGTAAATGAATTCATATATAGTGAGTTCAAAAGAAATAGGTCAACCTTGAATGAGTTTTGGTCCGACACAACCTTAAAATAACATCTGCCTTTGATAGGTTGTCAAAGGCAACCCCACATACTGATAGAATGATTGTCAAGGCCAAATTGAAATCTATAATAGTCAATCCACTTAGCATAGCATCCGAGGAATAGAACCCAACACAAACTAAGATCCTAGCTCGAGCAAAAATGATCATGAGCCATCTTCTTCGTGTACTAAAATTTCTAGAAGAGCTTAAAAGAAATACAACACCTCTCATATAGCTATCTACCTATTTATACCGGCAATCTAACCCACAAGTAGAGGCCAACATATCTATTGATAATAGCTTTTATCTTTTGAAATTGGTCAAAATAAATAACCATGAAGGTGTTATTAAGAAATCTTTATGGGACAAACCTTCAAGTCCTTTGTTTTAAAGTCAATCACAACAAAGATAAACTATTTCTTCTTGAATCTATAAGATCTTGAATACTATCAAGATTAGAGATCTTTAAAGGAGGATCAAGAAATTGGTGAGCAGTCACCAAACCAATAAATTCCTACTTTAAAAGGAGTGGGAATATGAAGAAATATCATCTTCTCCATCTTGAACAAAAAATCGTGACAAAAAATTGGATGATCTGAGAACCGAGCCATCCAATAAAATAAATAGATGGCCAGTCAAAAGGTCCCACAATAATATCAAAGAAAGCCACATATCCACTTTTCTAACCCAAGGAACACTAGGGTGTGATATCTTCGAAGTCATTCTCAAAATCCATCACCGGGTATATATGGAGGACTTGATTTATATGGTGACCCAAAGAATTAAAAGATGTTAAAGAGGAAGGAGCTCATCATAAATCATCTCCCCTAGATAATGAAGAAGGACTCTCCTATCATTAGTTTGAAGTGTTGGTTTGAAAAGAACCAACCAATGGATGATGACATGGATGATCAACCTTTGGGAAGATGAAGATCTCTCAACTAACAAAGAATTACAAAGTTTAGATCCTCAAGATAATGAAAAACTGATCACATGGAGGTTGAGATCATTTTCATGGTTGATACTCTAAGAAATAAAGGTGTAGTGTCCAAACAACAAAATAAAGAAGATCAGAAAGAAACATAAGGGTTTAGGGTTCATGGTTTATCATTTTAGGGTTTAGGTTTAAGTTCTAGAGTTTAGATTTTTAGATTTTAGATTTAGTTGAGATTTAGTTTAGATTTTTTTTAGTGTAGTTTAGTTTAGATTTTAGTTTAGAGTTTTTAGATTTAGTTTTGATTTAGTTTTATGGTTTAGATTTAGTTTTAGATTATATTTAGTTTAGATTTTAGATTTAGTTTTTTGTTTAGATTTAGTTTAGTTTAGAGTTTACATTTAGATTTTTAATTTAGTTTAGATTTTATATTTAGTTTATTTAGTTTAAGTTTTTAATTTAGATGTTAGTTTATTTAGTTTAGATTTTATATTTAGTTTAGAGTTTAGATTTAGTTTAGTTTACATTTAGTTTACATAAAAGACTCTAAGGCTAATAGGTCATTCGTATACTGCATTTTTCCCTGACTACATGGAAGGTTGAATAATGTTTAATTTAAATTAGGTTTATGGTTCTCTATAGAGGTAAGCCTCTATAGTTAATTACATCTTAAGAAGGGTCTCTTCTTAAGAATACTCTCGATTAAGAAAATAAGTTATTATTCCTAAAGATTTCTAAGTTGGTTCTAAAAGGATTAATTTTTGAAAATTTCAATTGAGAGTAGTTCAATGTGGAGAGAGTTATTTTAGAGGCCAAATGGGATGAAGTAGGAATGCTTATTGATATTAGGATGCCTAGTAGAAATTTCAACTATCCTATAATTGGGCTTTAAAATTTGGAATTTAATTTAGACTTTGAGTTGACATTTTTTTTAGAAGTCTAGGACTTAGATTCTAGCACAAGACGCAAAAAAAGCCTAAGGTTGAAGAATTATTCTTAAAAAAAGATACTTGAGAACTTAGTCTACGTAAGCTTCTAACATAAGTCGATGCTCGACCTAATTTTGTTTTAGAATTATCGGCCACTCCTTTCACTTGAGGGACTTAACCTATCCCCGACTCTTCCTGGACTTACAACTTGTGTGGAGAGGGTTTCTAGATAACATCAACTAAGCACATTTTAAATTCACGATGCCAAGTCTTATGAATGCAATATTGTTAAGTTGTTATAATTTTAAGAAAGAAATCGATAAACTAAGACTCACTCATTAATCCCTAAGATAATGTGGGGTATGAAATGTATCTTACTAATGCACATTTTAGGTTTTATAAAGTTTGACTCGATAATCATTCTAGGCCATGGGTATGCAAGTTAAGCCTACTTGGTATGTAATAAGAGAGAAAGTCATGGGATAAATCAATAAATAGAAGGCAAGCTTCCCCAAGAATGTGGTCATCCACACAGTTAGATGCCATTTATGTACAATGGGAGAAGTTACCCAATTCAAGGATTGAAATAATATGATTACATGATTTTTAAGAACTAATTAGTTTATAATTGAATTTAATTTATTTTAAGAGCTTTATTAATATTTAGTTTTGAATTGCCTTTATTTTTATGTTTAAATTGATTAAATTTAATTGGGTAGAAATTTAGTTTTTTCCAAAGGAGCCCGCCCAAGCATTCATCATAGAAAATCATAACATAGAAAACCCTTGAAAAGCAGGTTGATTCTATTGTGCACCCAAAAAAAATCAAGGAAATTTAAATTTATAAAAATAGGCCAATGTAGTTGGGAATCGCTTACACCCTAAGAAAGAAAAATGGTCGTAAGCTCTTCCCTTATACTCGACTTAGTACTACAAGTCTAAATCTATGGGTCTTCTCTCAAAGGTTGTCTCCTTCTTCGGGGACCCTCATTGAGCATCACAGGGACCTTTGCACCATCTCTTGGTAGGGTCTCGCTAATCCCAATCCCATAGATCCCACATTAATTCTAAGCTAAAATTTGCATTTTAAAATTTAAAATAAATCCTCTATAAAACAAATATCAACAAATACAAACAACACACAACAATTCTATTTTTCAAACATATGGGCTTAGCTTTAGTTGCTTGCCAACCCCACTTATCCTATGGACTATGTTAAGGGACTTTTCAGCAAGCAAACAACATTTCTATAATTTTTATGTATGATAGTTCTCCCTTTAACAGCCCTGAAGATAATGTTAGTTCAATAAATAATATCCTACCATCCGCACTATCGCCAATTAATCCTAGCCATCAAGTCTAAAATAGTACACCATAAAATAATAAAAATAATTTTCATCACATAATCACAGAAATCACGTAAAATCATAAAAAAAATCACGTAACATTTTAACCTAATTCTAGAATCCATGACCTATAATTCTAGCATGTGAAGAAAGGGTTTATGTGGCAAGATATTACTAAGCTTTATGATTTAATTTCCATAGTTATGATTGTTGTTTTATTTACATTTAGATGAATTCATTTCAAATTATTTAATAATTTATATTCATTTTAGGTACATTTTATTATGTTTAAAATTTAAATTAGGTTTTCAAGAGTGAAGAATAAAGTAGGTTTCATTTTAAATGAAGCCCATTCCATTCAACACCCTAAATCCTAATAGGATGATATCTTTATTCTAAGGTATAGATTCATCCAAGGATCTAACTAAAATCATAAGTAGTTTATTTCATTTTGTTTTATGTTTCTTTATTTAGGTAATTTCTGATTTTGGTTTGGATTTAGTTTTTCCATTTATCATTATAATATTATGATTTAATTTAATATTTCATTTAAGTTAATCCATCTATCATTATAATTTGAGTTTCTTTTAATTTCTTTGGTTTAAGGTTGTGATATTGATAATTATCATTTATTTCTTTAGTTGACATATTTACTTAGTTGATTATGATGACTTTTATTTGTTTTGAATTCATATTTGATTTAATATTAATGTTTGTTAATTGACTTTGCTATATTTGGTTTTCGTAAAACTTAAATGTAGGTATTTTCTCGATTCAAGTTAAGTTAATGTGATTTTCATTAATTTAAAACTTTTGAAGTTAATTTCATTTGCTTATTTTAGTAATGTTCATTAACCTAAATAAAGTTATATTTGATTTATTTTGATTAAGATTATTCAATTTATTACATTCCACCTTTATAACTTATTCATATTAATGGTTCTTTCATTATGGAATAATTCTAAGTTGTTATATTTAATACTTCCAAAGTTATGTTTTATTAATAGTTCTAAGTTGTAAACATTATGAAAGGATTCTATTTATCTTAATTAATTTAAAATAAAAGAACGATCTTTATATCCTTTTGAAAAGAACATTTATCTTAATGTAGATTGATTCTCCGACTGATTGATTAAAATATGCTTTTTACTTTGTCATTTTGAAATTTTAATTCACTCTAGTTTATGGTTCTAATTACACGTAATCTTTTTATGTTCACATTTCTTTTCTTATGTTTACATACTCATCTTTCTATGTTCACTTTTAGTCCATTCTATTTTCTCATGCAAATGATAGTAATGTATTTATGTATTGATATTTTACATATTTTAAAAATTAATGATCTTTTTATATCTATGTTAATGAAATCATTATAATTTAAATATTAACCATAATGAAATATGATTTAAATTTTATATTTTCTTTAATTATAATTTTAACTTAGGGTTATTTAAATTATATTGTCTTCGCTAACTTATATATTTTATTTAAGTCTTTTGATATTAACTATAGTTATTTAAATTTCTATTATAAATTTTATAATTTCTATAAATTTTTTGATTTAATTTTGTTTCTAAATTGACCTAAAGGATAAAGAAATTATATAAATGATAATGAATGATCTTTGAATTGTAGTCCTTAAAAACTTTTGAGTGCAAGTTGGAGAAAGTAACCTAAATTAAAAGTAATTTATTTTTAACATTAATTGTAATGGTAGAATTAAAATTGTTTGTGAAATAAGGTGAAAAAACTTTGAATTGTAGTCCTTAAAAAACTTTTGAGTGCAAGTTGGAGAAAGTAACCTAAAGTAAAAGTTATTTATTTTAACATTAATTGTAATGGTAGAATTAAAATTGTTTGTAAATTCAAATACTCCCAATCCAGAGGTAAAAAAAAATCTAAATTTTTTATGGAAAGTGGGATTCCTTCCCTATTTAATTTTCCTAAAGTTTCACTTTGATCATAAATGTGATTAAGGTGTAATTCTAGTTTTAATTATTTTATTAAAACCAAAAATAGGCTTAATTTAATGAAAATTATTTAATTATTTTATTTTTCTTGAAACCCTCTGAAATATACGTCTAAAGGGGCGGTTCATTCATATTTTTTATGCTCTCTAGTTGATTTTTACATTTTATTTAAGTTCAAGATGATTAATTGAATTAATCAATTCAATTAATAGCCTAATTAAGCCATTTTATGAGTTATTATGTTCCCATGAGTTTTAATTTTTTATTTATGATCATTAGAGTATATTAAGATGTTTTAAATCATTTTGATTAATTTCCATCATTTATTTCATTTATGAATAATTAATTTCATGAAAATTAAGGTTTAGGGTTTAAAATTTCCAATATCAAGATTCATTGATCAATAAATTATAAAACATTTACATGATGTGTCATAACATCAATTTTAATCTCCAGTTTCATTTGGATTGGATTATTAATTTAGAAGTAATTAATGTTTGAAGGTTTACATCCAAACTTAAATTAATGTAAAATACTCAAAAATAAATTGCAGATTTTAATTTTAATAGATTCCTCTCATCAAGATGAATCTATAGAGCCCAAGTTTATAATTTTAGATTTATATTTATTTTTTATGGATTTTAAAGTTTTTATGATTTTTAATTTATTTTTAATTAATTAAATTGGGGATTTACCCATTTTATAATGGTGACCCGATGTGGTATCCCGTGCCACCGCCATGTGGCCGATTTGGCCATGGGTGATAGTCTGTGATCATCCGATCAAAGATCGATGGTCCCGATTCAATCTACGGTTCTCTTTATCGGATTTAATGAGGGATTCGATTAGATCTTGACCATCTTTTCCTTTTAAAAGGAACGACGGTGGAGATTATGTCTCCTACACCGGCGGGAGTGTCGTCCATCATTTTTTCTTTATTTTTGTCCATTTGACCATTGAAATCACATGATTTTGATAAATCCATCGATGAATGAAATTAAAGGGATCAAGTGGTTTGATCTCACTTGAGGTCAAACATTCTTCCAAAATATCAAAGCTAAAAGCTTAGAGAAGGTCATTATACCGGTCCCAAATGATCTTCTGGTGGGGTTTACTCCAATAGCTATAGAATGATACAAGAGCTTGTGTGCCAAAGGAATTGGGCTGCCTCCTCTAGATTACTCCCTAGGCCAACCTCAATTTGAATTCCAAAGCGTTGGTCATTCTCAGCCTCCCAAGAGTGGAGGAAAGTTTGTTTCAACTTCATTTTAGGTCGAGAAGGAGATGGGAGGTTATTTGCACTTAGGGGTTGCTTTATGCATTCACTTGGATGTGAGATCTCATCTTATTTCTTCTCTTTTCTTGGTCTGAGCTAACCACAATATTTGGAAGTTAGCCACCATGTCCCATAGCCATCCTACACCTTTCTAAGATGAAGAGGTGGAGGAGGAATTGAGTTATGCAAAAGGAATTTGGCTAGTCATTCATTTGACCGCTCTTGGCCTCTTTTAATTTGGATTTATGTAATGAGAGATTAAATGACTTGATTAAGGTGAGAATCATCATTAGAGAAGTCTAAGAATGTTTCATTAATACCTTGGATGGATTGATAAAAGAGATGATTGAAAACCTTTTAGATTAAGGTGCTTAAGTATTGTTTGTGTTAGCTTAGTTTAGGTCATCCCAATTAATGAATAACTATGGTTCAATGTTTAATATGTGTACATTTCATCATTAATGGACCTTTGGATAAAAGGGTTTCAAATACTTTAAGGTTTATGGAGCATTTGATCTAGGTTTAGTCCATTTAATGTCATTGAATTTGATTTTAATTAAGTCAAATAGTTTATTTGGCTTAATTATGATGTGTTTAATTTTTTATTGGGTTAATCCAAATAATTTGGAATGCATTGGATTAAAAAAATTCCAATTTTATTTGATTTTGAACCCATTTGACCCAAGTTGGGTTAAATTGGCTAAGTTTAGGCTCATTTGGGTTACATGACCAAATTGGCCAAATTGAATCCAATGATGGATTGATTCATGTTTAATAATCATATTCAAATGATTTTGAATTATTAATTTCAGTTTGAGAGATTGATTTGAGTTTAAACCCAATAAAATGAGTTTACTTAATTAATTAGTAGAAGACCACATTGAACTTATATTCTTTGAAATTCATGTTTCGATGTGTTCATATTAGCATTCCAACTATTTTGGAATGATTTTATTTGGTCAAAATTTGTGGCTTGACCTTTAACTTGGTGGGACCCACATAAGTCAAACCATGTACAAAGGTTGACCAACCTTTGACTTTTGAATTGATTTTTTTTCTTTTAATTTGTATTTGTTTTGGGTTTAATTTTAATTTCTTTATGTTGTAATAAGCTTAATTGAAGTAACTAAGTTTAGTTCCGATTAAACCCCAACCTAAGCTTAATTAATTATGCCTTAGGTTTAGTTGGATTGGATCTAACTAAACCCATTAAGTTAGATTAATCCAAGGAAAGTGCACTAGATCACTAAATGTAATAACCTAGGTACTTAATAAAAGGCTTTTAATTTAGGATTAGGACAAGGTGTCCTAATTAATGCCTTTGGAAGCGGTGTTAACCTCATCCAAAAATGTGGTAACAACATGCCCTATAGTTGGGTTACAACTTCCGAGCCACATCAACCAAATCAAGTAGACAAGGTCATGATCCTAACTATTATCCCTTTCATAGGCTTATAAGTCACCCAATTGAAGACTATTTTATTTGCAAAGACGGGTTGCAAAAGTTACATAATGGGAACTTACCTTGTTAGACATTGTCTTAGTAAATTTTAAAAGAAAAGCTAAGTCTTGTTACAACACAGAGAATGATAAAACTAAGTCGAGCAAGACTCGTGAGCATAAATAAATACAAACAAAAAACTCCACAAGTACAAGCAAAGGATGAAAGTGGTTGGGAAACTTTCATCTCAAAGAAGACTAAAAGAATGATCAATATTCTTTTAGCTATAGAGGCATTCAGGTTGAGGAATGCCCTAGAACCTAAAATTGATCCTAGAATACTTCCCTTAATCAAGGGGCAATTTTACACAAAATGAAAGAGTAGATGAAAAATAATGACCTTCGCATCAAAGCCTAAGCCAAGAAAAATAGAAAAATCAGAAATAAAAATTTGAGACACAAAAAATAATAGATTCTTTAGCGAGTATAAACAACCTCTTGAAGACTAGGTAGGTTGGTGAAATATATTCACCATTTACAACTCGACATAGAATAGCCTAAAGAAAAGTTGTAAGAGAAACAAGTTGAATCATAAGTATGGTTACAACTTCAACGATGAGGAAAGCCACAAAGAGTTATATTTTTCTAAAGAAAAGCTTATCAAGTGGAAAAACAAACCAATCTTTATAAAGTTATGATCTGAATCATGCAATAGTTCTAAAAGTTATGAAGATTCTAGAAACCCCAAAGAGTTACTGAGCTCAAACTTCTTCCATGAGGAAAGCCAGCAAAAAAAGTAATACTAGTGCAATTAAGGAGTGGAAAAAGATTCCTCCACCTCGACAACAGAAAGCCAAAAGAAAAGGCAAAGAAATTTAAATTAATGAAGATTTCTTACCTCCACCATCGGCTAAACCAAAAGTCTACAAAATATGAATAAACTATAATATTCTAGCACACTTATGTAAACTTCTTGCCTTATTAAGTATATATGATTCTCTCATGTTATCTTAGGATATATGAGAGACCTAAAAACATTACAATGTCTAGAGCAATATAAGCATTTTTTAGTTGAAGGGAGGATGAAAGAAGATCTTACCTTGCAAAAGTTAGCAGCTATCACTTTCAATGATAAAGACTTATTGCTAGGAATGACTAAACACAATCGACCTCTCTATTTTATGACTAAAATTAACTCTACACATGTAAAGGTGCTTGGTCAATCTTCGACACAAGACACTTAGGGCATTAGCTTTAAATGCTCGATACCTTGATAAGAACATAGTATTTTTATAAGGTTTCATGAACAAGGACAACAAACCTTAGGGTTTATTGTC
The DNA here is from genome assembly GCA_021442155.1 of Cymbidium sinense. Taxonomy (NCBI): domain Eukaryota; kingdom Viridiplantae; phylum Streptophyta; class Magnoliopsida; order Asparagales; family Orchidaceae; genus Cymbidium; species Cymbidium sinense. Next base: position 63,211,523 of record CM038230.1, read on the forward strand.
CTATCTATCTAGGAATTATATAAATAAACTAAATTTCATGTAATCAAGGCCGAGTCGCATATAAGGCACTCTGGTAGGCCATGGATTCATAAGTATGGTATAGTACCTTTGACCCTTCATCAATGCATAAAATATAACCAAAATAGTGAAGAGCATCAAATTGTGAGACATGAGTCCATTCTTGATACATGAAATCAAGATCTATGATAATGCCAAGTACTATATCCCTAAGAAGCTTGAAGAAGCTAACGCCTAGAAAGAAAGCACCTATCAAACTAATGTTAAAGAGTGGAGATTCAATAAGTAAAAGTATTAATGAATATGTTGACCTCACTTTTGGAGTGAGGATTCAATCTTTCCATCTTAGACCTAGGAGTCTTCTAAACAATAGGATTTTCTTAGTCATAGGACACTTCAAGTGACTAAGTGAACACTTAACCCAAACCTAGAGACTTAGGAGGACTTGCCATAGGTTTAGGCTATGTCTTAGGATCTAAGGAAGCCTACTTATTTTATGGCCTAACCCTTGAATTATGACTATCCAATCATGCAAAACCAAACCTCAAATTAATCCAACTAAAACAAAATTTAATTCCATTTCATATCCAAATTCCAAGCCAATTGATTGAATCCCATAACCTAAATCCATCTTAATCCCTTAAGCCAATCTTATGGACTTAACCAAAATTCCTTCAATCAAACATAACTCAATTAATTTTCACAAAAGTACTCCAACCATTCAAACCTTCATTCCAAACTCTACCAAAAGCTATAATCAAACCAATTGACCAAAATCAATTCAATTAACCAGAAAACTCATTTGAACCAAACTCAAATTAAACCCTAATGAATTGCAATCAAAGCCATCAATCAATCCTAAATCAATTATCAAACTCAATTCAACCTAATTCAACTTGAAACCAACTTAGTTGACCCATTAGGTTCACTTGACCAAAAGTGACCTAAAGGACCCATTTGAGCCAAACTCCAATCCAACCCAAATTGGATTGAACCAAACCATTCAAAACTTTCTATAATAATTGATCATCCTTGATTGATCAATTACAACCAATTGTCAAACCAAGCCAATTTGGTCAATTGACTTAAGTTGACCCAATTAGCCTACATTAATCAAATCAATCCACATCCCATCCCAATCTAAATTAATTAAAACTAATGAATCATACCAACTTCACATTGATCCTTGAACATGACTTGACTATCAGCCAAACCAAATCTAATTTTCCCTTTGGCCAAGTTGACCCAATTAGCCTACATTAACCAAATAAAACCAAATCCCATCCCAATTCAAATTAATTGAAACTAATGATTCATATCCATCATAAATTGAACCTTGAATATGACGACAATCAATTGAGCCAAACCAAGTCGAATTGGCCTCTTGACCCAAGTTGACCTAATTTGACCTAAAGGGTCATATTGGGCCAAATTGAATCCTACATCAAATTGATTGCAACCAATGATTCAAATCCATCATAAATTGATTATTGAACATGATGAAACCCTTGATTGAATTCAATTTGGCCAAGTCAACCCAATTGACCCATTTAGCCCAAATTGACCTAAAGGGTCAAATTGGTCTAAATCATTCTAAATTTAAATTGATTGAAATCAAAACCTACAATCATCTTCAAATGATCAATTGAACCTAAACTAATACCTAACCCAAGCCAATTTGGTCCTTTTTTTGACCCATATGAACCCATATGAGTCAAATTCAAATCAATCCAAATTAAATCAAACCAATTGATTCAAAATATCCCAAATAGTCACTTGAACATGTCTCAACCCATGGTTGGACACAATTTGACCCATTGATCAACTTAACCATGCCTATCCCCATTTGACCTATAAGCGTTAAATTGTGACAACCAAGCAAACTAAGCTCAAACCCATTCAAACTTATTATGACTCATCATTGGGTCACCATGGGTCAGCCCAAATCCAACCCAACCCAAATCAAACCCAAATTGACCCAATATTAATTGGTAAAGCCCTCCACATGATAAAATCCATTTTGGGTAGTCAAGCCCCATCTTTTGCACTTGGAAGCCACCCAAAGCTTAGTTTGGATCCTTAGACCATGGATAACCGACCCAAGGCTTTGGGTCAGCAATAGTCAAGGGAGGTGAGCTAACCCACCTCCCCAATTAGCACTAAGGAAATAAAGGACAAGCCATGGTAGCTCACCTTAGATCCTCACCCACTCAAATCGGGCTACCTTAGCATCCCCATGATGTCCCAGCAATCTGCTGGGGCGTCGCCAAGGCGAACCAATTCAAGCCATCGACTTTAAGGGAAGGTGAGTACTCCTCTCCATCTCACTCTCACACATTAGAGCATTCCTAAAGCTTGAGAGAGTTAAAATGAACTCCCCTAAGCTTTCCATGAATTCTTTAAGCCTCCCCATCCGATAACACCAAGTTCAAAACAAAGAGCCCATCTTTGTCCAACCAAACTCAACCTCCACTATGTTCAAGTTATCTTCACCCACACCTTCCCTAGCTCGGTGATCAAGAACAATTGATTCGATCGATTCAAGCTCGAGACCACTCCTAGACCAACTCGGTGAGGATTCTAACAATGTTTGATCCACAGAGCCAGGAGACAAGGTGGGCTTTTAAGTAAGGCTTCATCTCTTCAAGACAAAGCTACCTCACTCAATTTCGCTAGTCTTGAGCTCCTGTGAGGTAAATTTTGGAAAACTATAGAAAATTCAATTTTTTTAGGCCTTTGTGAAAGAAATTGCATTCTCATGTGATTTCCACCATTAAATCCCTTTAGATTCACTTCTTAAAGCTTTTAGACTTGATCTCATCGCCTCACAAGCGATGAGTTATGATTGAGTGAGGAGGCGGACTATGTCTCTTCCATTCGCCGGGTATGATGGATCATCCTCCATCCATTCCACATGATTGGAATGAACGACCATGATTTAACCTAATAGATAAACTGATTTTAATCCTATAAGAAATGTGAGATTAATCGCCCGTTTGATCTAAGATTGGAAGGCAAGGATAAAAGCACATTCACCACTCACACTCGATGATTTAAGTGGTCAATCCTACGATGCCACATGGATAGCGCCACATCAACCACGAGTGATGTTGATGGGATTAGGGATTAATAGTGGTTTAAAATGTGATTAATTGCTCATAACTTTATAAATTCATAACTAATTGTAAAAAAAATAAAAAAAGATAAATAAACCTATTTTGGAAAGGTTAAAGAGGAAAATCTAATAAAAAAGCTTCATTTGATTTTGAAGTGATTAAAGCTTAATTAGGATTTGAATGTTTTATTAATTAGCTTAATTAAGTTGTATTACTTGGGCAATTAACCCCAAACTTGGCATGTTGATTCCTTGAGATGTCCTTTGCCTACCACATTTTTTTCTTAGGATTTATTTGCTAGGAAATTAGAGGAATTTAAAATCTTAAGCTTAATCACCCTCCTTAATCAAATTAACCCTAATTAAAATTATTAAAGGTTGAAATATCAATGATTAATGATAATTAGTGGCTGTTAATAGTGAGATTGATTGGGATAAATGATTGAGGCCTCTTTCATAGCCATTTTTCTAATTATCTCTCTATGAGGGTTTAATTAACTTATGACTTAATTTAGAGATTAATTAATCAATTAATAGTGAAATTAAATTAAATTGAAATGATAATTAGTATAGATGATTAACATTTAAATTAAGAGATTCTCTTTATGTGTTCAATAACATAAAGACCCTTAGGAAATTATGATTAGCCCATAAGTGTGAGAAAATCATAAAAGTATTTAATTAGATTCTTTAATCTAATTAATCTCTAATCATGAACCAATTGCATTAGGTCCTTTAAGAGTATTACAATTTTATTTTTCTTAAGTGCATATCATTCATGCTTAAATTGTCAATTAAATTAAAGAAGCATATGAAAGGGTAATTAAATGGATTGTTTAATGGTTCAACTTAACTAAATTATAAAAATCACTTAATTATCTCTCTTTAAATAAATTAAAATTACCAACATGGGAAAGGGATCAGCAATAGCAAATGATCTCTCATCTTTAAGTTCAATCAAAATCCAAAACCAAATTAATAAGAAGCTTTGGTTTTCCTTAAGTAATTTTATCTAATATGATTATCCTTAGGAATTAGTGTAGTTGAATGAATTATGTAGAAATGTTTGGCTATTCCTTTTTCACCATAAATGTTGTATGTTATGTGATATCATGCATTCATCTTTTGAAAGTAAATGAAATTTACTTATGCAAAATTGCATGTCATGACTTAATCTTATTATATGTGTGGCTATTATCACTAATAAATTCAAAATTACTTTTCAAAAGTTATAAATCGATAATATCATTTAGAGTGATAGTAGTTATGAATACATATACATAATATATATATATATATATATATATATATATATATATATATATATATGATTTGCATGTGTTCATAACTTAAGCATGTGAAAGTAGTGCTTTCTTTCTATATTCATATATGGATTTACATGTGTTTGAATGATAATAAGTATATAGTATGGACATCTTAGGAATATTATGCTTTAAGTAGCCAAGGAGGTCATTTAATTATCTCACTTCCTTGGTTTGAACAACGACCGCATTACTTGCTTACATATTTTATACATGTGTGTGTACATTTGATTAAAGAATGATAATCCTCTTTTCTACTAAATGTATGCATCCATAATCATTTAAGTATGCCAAAATATGTTGCATGTATAGGTATACTAAGTGCTAAATCATATGCATGTTATGGGTGATAAAAGGAATGGTTCAACATATTTTATGTGATGGTAATTCAACCACATTAGTCTTAAGATGCCTTTCATGTTGAATAGAATTCTAAACTAGGATTAATAAAACATTCAATAAATCATTCACAAAAAGAAACTAAATCATAAAATATGCTTTTATTAAGCAACTTTGGATAGGGATGAAGAAGGTTCAGCCTCTTTCTTCTCTTACAACACTTAGATGCTAAGTGTAAATCAAATAAAACAAAATGAAATTCAAATTAAAACTCACTAAACTCCTAAATAATTTGAAATGAAACCATCCCTCATGTTAACTTAAACAATTTCAAAACTTAGAAAATTATAATTCAAAAGCCTAGCTAAGACATAGCACATAAAGCCTAATCACTCATAATAGAATACTAAGTCACCATTTCTAGCTTTAGGTTAAGAGGCGATGCATGTAATGATGATGTGTTTTGTTTTATGATATAATATTTTAGATTGGATGTTAGGAATGTGGATTGTAGATTGGATATTAGGTCGTTGATAGCCTAATATTATTTCTTACAAGAGATTATGCTTAAAGATGCCGCTCAAAAATAAATATAAATGTACTATCTGCAGGTCTCTTATGCCCTTAAGCATAATCAATGTAAGGGTTTTGTTACCCATGTGCAGAGTTCCAATATCTATTTTCGTAGTTAAATTTACTTTTCCATAAAATGTAACTTTGCAATTAGGAATTAAAATTCATGTTATGGGGATTAGGATGAGTAATGTCTAGAAGGCTTAGTCTTGGGATGCATGCCTTGGAGCAAATAAAATAAAGAGAAAGAGAAATAAGAAATGAAGAATGAAGACACCCATAACATGTACTCAATTCTAAATTGTAATATTATTTTATAATTATGGTTTGTATAAACATAGAGCTGCTACCCAACTTTTCTCTTTTGGGTGTATGACAATACTAATGACCTCTTATTCTTTCATGGTAGTCTATAAAATATTCATTGTTTTGTTTAGTTTGTGCACTAGAATAGCATGATTTTTATAGTTTCTTCGATTGATGTTTGAATGTGTGGCTTGGATGCGGTAGGTTCTTTGGGAAAATTAACTTTTACCCAATTAATAACTCATAACTAAAATTTAAAATAACTCATAACCTCATTCTAAAGCCTAGGTTATAATCAAGATAATTAAAAATTTAATAATCCCTTAGTTGTATGTTGTATGTCTCACATCATGCATGTCATATTATACTACTCTTGCCAAAATGAGGGCCTCCATTTTAGCACTTTAGGAGATCTATGAGAGCAACCCCTTATGATGGAGCTTCACCCTCTTTCTTTTTTGATTTGGCCAACAACCAAATTTCATCATGCATTTAGGCATATGATATCCTAAAGCCTTTGTCCAAAATATTGTGTCAAAATGAAATAGAAATTATAAAGCTTTGCATTTTAAATTAAGTCATATGCTCATGCAAAATATGATCTAGTCTATTAGGGAGTGAGTTTAGGGCTCTAGTATTTTTAAAATTAAATAACAGCTAATATCATCTTATAATTACATAAGATCACCTACATGATTTTGAATCATAAGAGGTGTTAGACAATCCCCAGGCGTCTAAGTCCAAAAGAGTTAGACGGGTCTATCTTCTCTTGTAGAATAGACCTTTATGTCCCCTTTCCTTTTAGATTTTGGTGTTCTAGCTTGTGCTAAAGCTCCCTAGATTTAGGATCGAGGTTGCATATTTTCTTTGGTCTAAAAGCATAAATCCTCACCTCTTAAGCATTTTCATAATCTTATGTTGGTGGATTATAAGCCCCAACAATCTAGTAAAATTTCAACTCAAACAAAATAAATCCTCTTATTTTTAAACATATAAAGCCTCACCATAGGATAGGTTGGAGTGCTCACTAGGCTTCCTAGTATCATGAGCACTTCCTACCTACTTTCATTTAGATTCCAAAATAAGTCTTCTAATTGAACAATCCCATTTGATTATCCAAAATATCCAATTTATTGATAGTCTTAACCTTGAAATATTTGGAGACAATAATTGACTACCTTATAAGTATTCTTAGAAAATCATATTTCTTAAGATGTAATTAAATATGGAGGCTTGCCTCCATAGGGAACTAAAGAACCTAATATAAAATAAACCCTATTTTACTTTTCCATGTAAAGTAGGAGAAGAATCTCTGTACATAAGACCATCATGCCTTAGAGAGTCCTTATTAGGTGATTAGGTCCATTGTAGGGTAATATTTCTATCTTTCTAGATAGTACAACATACCTTAATGTCACACCCGATCACTTAATTAAGTACCCCTTTGATTTGTGTGGTGTCCACATGAACCATCCAAAAATAAACACCATAGAATTTTTTGGCAGTTTGCTAAGGTGTGTTCCTCTCTCTTTCTTTAATAGTCAATTATCATCTCCAAGCATTGATAGTGGATTTATATTTTTATATAAGCCCACTATCTTTCTTTCCATTGGCACTTTGCTTATTTCATCCTTAAGCAAAGGTGAGCAACATCCTTTGGGTTTTAGGATCTCACTCTAAGTAGGTCTTAAAACCCTATTGGGTCCCCAATAAGTAAAAAAATAAATTAATCAATTAAATAAGAATAACAAAACTTGATCAAATAAAATTTAAAACCTCCACCACTAGCTTGGTGAAGTAAGGTTCATCCAATACTTAATAAATGAAATCCAATCCAAAAAGAAAAAAAATCTTTTCCAAAACTCCAAACTGTTCAAACAAAATTAATGAACCCCATTTAACACAATCAAATTTATTAAATGAGGGTTCTCATTCAAAATCAATCAAACAACATCAACAAAAAAACAAAAATCTTTTCTTCAAAAAATTACAAAATCTTTTCAAATGAACGTAACCAACTCCATTTAACATAATCAAATTTGTTAAATGAGAGTTCCCCTTTCAAAATCAAATCAAAACCAAATACCATCAACAACCACAAAGCAAAAGCCTCTTCCAAAATTTTTTTTCTAAAATAATTGAACCCCATTTAACATAATCAAATTTATTAAATGGGGTCAACTCACAACCAAAACTAAAACCAAAACCAAAACCAAAACCCAACAATAATCCATAAAAAAGCAAAAATCTCTCCTCTTAAATCTCCAAATCTCTCCAACATGCAATTGAACTCCATTTAGCATAATTAAATTTGTTAAATAAGGGTTTCAATTTAAATTCAATTAATAATTCAAGTTAACAACATCGAAGCAAAGTATAATTAGTTCTCTCTTTCCAACAGACAACAGAGATTCTAGCACATCTTTTTCTTCTTCCTTTTAGTTAATTTTCCACAATGTTTGCAAGCTAATTTTCTCATTCTCTTGAAAGATTTTCCCTAGATCATGCCATACACAACACTCCCCTGTCATGAAGTTTGGGCTTGTCTTTGAGCAATTCAAAGTCACTTATGAGAGACCAACCCTCTCTCTGGCAGAGGAGGTGGCGAGCAAGAATCTACTCCTATAGTTTGATCTATAGTCCAACTCTAAGTTCCCTCTTTGAGAGGAAGGTTGTAGAGGTTCTCCTACTAGTTCTATTCATTACTCCAATTACTCTCTGTAGTTTTAGAATGGGCTAATACCTCTGTGGTTGCCCTGCTTTGAAGGGAAGGCTATCTTGGCTTCTAAGATAGTCTCCCCCACCTTTGAGGCCTTCTAGTTCACATCCCACTCAAGAAAACTCAATGTTGTAATAAGAACCTGTTAGATAAAGAGACATTACAGTGTGGCCAAGAAGGAAGATGAAGCCTCCCATGTAGGAGGGTTCCCCTTGAGACCTCTCCACTCTTGGGTGGCGTGGGTTTCACCCCTTTGATTCGAGAGGGAGGAGGACTACTAGGATAGATGTATTACCACTACCACCTAGAGTATGAGACACCAACTAGGGAATTGAAGAGGCCTTATGCTAGTCTCTGGTCTATGCTTAGAGTTGGGAGAGCCCATGGATCGGAGTCGGTACTTTACACGATTTGAGAAGTTCGATCCCTAGAAGTGTTAAAGATCATATTCACCAAGAGAAGGCCACTAAGGCCAAGGTGACTTCCCAAGTGGGCAGAGAGAGGAGGAGGTTTGTTGGTGGTCTACTTTGATTAATTTTCTTGATTGAGCGATCATTTTGATCTCATTATCCTTACCGGTATCACCTCACAAGAAGATCTCTGGAGAGGCGGTGTCAACACCATTACATTGCTCCACTCACCTCCCACCTTCACTCAAGTTCTACCATCTACGTCCCACCAAATTCCACAAGCCCCCATTTGGAGAGAGAGCTTCTCCTTTGGTTATCTAAAGATCCCACTCATTTACTCCATTAAAGTGGCTGAGCTCCCATGCTCAACCTTCCATCCCAATGGTGGTGAAGAAGGAGTGGACCTAAGTGTCATGATCGCTCCACCTCCATAGTAGTTGGAGGAGGAGAAGGGAGGGATATCAAGGTAGTCCTGATAGTTGAGTTAGTCAAGGAGAGTACTCCACCAGTTCATAGTATTGAATAGCTTCCAGATCTCATCCAAGTAGTCGTCATCACTAGCATATGTGCTAGTAGCACTTGATCGTAGATGACCGGTCTTTGAATGACATTTTGGATGACTATCGTGCAGTGAGGCAAATAGTTGGAGATGATTAGTTTAACCAAAGCGAGAGGTAGACTAGACTTTGACACCGATTAGGATGACATGTTATATGACCTAGTAGAAGTCCACATGGTTGATACCCAAGGATCCTTGCATGGAGACTAGCCTATCCGAAGGCGCTATAGTTGAGGAAGGTTAGGCATCAAACTCAACTCAATGCCTCCTCTAACAAATCAAGTAGAAAGATGATCACCATGATAGGATGGAGACAAGGGTACAAGAGTTGATGGAAGTGGTCCTAGTAGAACCAAGCCTAGTTTCACAACCTTCCCACATGGAGGCCAATCGGCTGAGCTCGTTCATACCTTAGAGCATCCCAAGTGCACTCCCATGAACGATGATCGGTAGCTTGCATGGAAAGGTCACCATAATACCTCCATGCAAGGAAAACACATAAAGTAGATGGTAGAGTAGCGAAGAAAGCATTGGTGCAAGCTTGAGGGAGCTCATGCTTCAAAGGGTAAGCCATACATAAAGGTATTTGATGTAATTGAATACCCCAAGGGTTTTGTGCCACCATCCTTCAAGATCTTTGATGGTAATGGGAACCCAAAGTGCACATAGCACATTTGAGTAAGTTATTGCAATACCGGTGGAAGTGACACACTTCTCTTCTAGTTATTTGTTAGTAGCCTTTCAAGGGTAGCATTTGATTGGTATCAACTATCCAATGGTTCGATGAAGACCTTTCTGAGTTAGGGAATCTCTTCATCAAGAGATTTGCGAGCTCATCAAGGGTAACCAGGGGACATCATCATAGTGAAGCAAAAGTCAAATGAGTCCCTTGCGATTATATTCTTAGATGGTGGAACAGTATGAAATATGAACCACAACTACAAGAGCGATGCCATTGAGATTCTACTCAAGAATATCCATGGCCCACCTTCATTCTTAAGGGCTTCACCATTAAAACATTTGAGAAGTTTATCAAGGAGGCTAACCTACAAGAGGAAGCCAAATAATTACCCTTTTGGACCGGTCATCCAAACCAAAGCCTCAAGGTCTTTGAAAAGAATCTAGGGATTGTAGTGGTAGTTGACAAAGGGAAGCAACTAGTGAGAGCTCGGTTTGAGAGCCCAGATTTTAGCAGCCTCACTTCCTCCCACAACACCCACCACCACCACCATAGCCTACTTAGCGGTGGTACCATCCGCCAAGTAGCTACTTTCCACCTCTTCTTGACAAACTAAACAAGTCATATTCTTTCAAGAGGGAGATAGTCGAAGATCTTCAAGAATATCTTGAAGAAGCTTGATTTCTAGCTGCGAGCCTAAGAAGTAAGTGGGCGGGAGTGATGATCCTAACTACTAACCATATATTAGAGGATTGCATTACCTTTAAGGATTGGCTTGCGTAGCTACAAGTCAAGAGCTAGTTATCTCTAAGAAATATTTAGTAAAGCAACCATCGGGTTCCATAAGAGTAATCCTTGGGGATACCTCCAATCCTCTTAAGACAAAAGATGGTTGGGATATTTCTTTATCCCATACCTATAAAGAGATAATTTCTAAAATTAAGAAACTTTCTCTACAACTACCTAAATCACTCAAACCTCCAAAACCAAGGAAGGTTTGCCGGTTGTGAGGGACAACTCGTGGAGGGTGGAATCCCAGAGAAACAATAATAGCCTACCTCACTTACGGGATAGATCCAAGCACAACCATCGTCAATCCAACACTCCTTCCACCGTTGTAGCTACTACCACCCTCACTAGTTCCTCCACCTCTAGTAGGAGCATTTTATCTATGGATGAGGGCATCAAATCCCTCACTCCGCTTACTTTACTTGATTTTTATGTACCACATACAAAATTAAGAAATCAATGAAGAAATATTATTCCACTTACAGCTTTCCCTTACATGATATCAATTTCATTGCAAGTAAAATCTCTTCAAGTCAAAGCAATAATAATTCAAATAATTTTGATCAATCCCAATATGATTCGAAATGGATTTTCTATTTCAATCATTCAGTTCTTGAGATTGACATGGAGTCATCCAACTCAAGGATCCTTTAGGAGAAGGCGTAGGTATATGAGCAGGTAAAACTTATCACATGCCCCTCATTCCAAGAAGTCACTAAGTCAACCTCCGAGTGGCAAGGTTCTACTTCTTAGAATAGCACCTCGTGATAAGGGTAAAGGTCATTGATTCAATTGAGCAAATATCCCTCCAAATGCTCCACCTATGGATATGCTTATGGAGGATCAACCTAGAGTTGATTACAATGTCCTCGCACATCTTAGAAAGATGCTAGCTAAGTTAAGCATATATGATGCCCTTGTCTTATCTAAAGAGATGAGGGAATCTCTCAAAGCCTTGATCCAAAGATATGCTTAGCTGACCACTAGAGAAAAGCATGCTATTCAAAGGAGATCCTAAGAGTTGCATTCACAAATGAAGACCTACTTCTAGGAATGCTCAGTAAAATCATCCCCTATATTATAGTGGATGTTGGCGATTCAGCTATCCGAGTTTTGGTTGATCAAGGTGCAATTGTGAATATCATGAGTTTAAGAACCCTTGCCTACTTGAGGATTGACATTTCTAAACTCCAAATGGAGAGGATGATGTTGAAAGGATTCAATGAACAAGGAGAGAGGTCCTTAGGCTCCATTGTGCTGCCCTTAAAATAGATGTTTGGAAGACTGAAGCCAAGTTTCATATAATAGACTCATATACATCTTTCAATGATTTATTTGGGAGACTTTGGATACATGAGAACAACATAATTCCATCCTCTTTACATCATGTATCATGTTCATAAGAGGTGGAATCAAGTATTGTGTCAAAGGAGATCTCAAACCCTTTGCATTTCACAAGGTCAAGATATATGAGGATGTGACCTACTATCTCCATAGAAATAAAATGTATATTCTCATGAACTTAGTCAAAATCCAAAATATAAGAAAAAATAGAAAACAATGAGAAAAAAAGAAAGAAAATAAAAAGAAAATGAAAATGAAAATGAAAAGAAAAGGAATGAGATGGAGGAAGTGGAGCAGATTAGATTCTACCCATAGTTTGTTACTCCATTACTCCATTAGGATAAGTGTGTGTGTGTGGGGTGGGGATGACCCAACCTCTACTAGGATAAGGAAGGGCCAAGTCTAGATGGAGTTTAAGGGGTGAAAGGTCTCCATACTTACCACCCAAGAAAATTCATTCTAACTTCCAGAGTACACTTACTATCTACATAGACTTAGAATCTAGTTTAGAGAATGAGTTTTATGTAGTTAGCACCATAACTCTTCTTATCAGATCCCATTGGAGGTGACACTCAAGCTAGATAGTGATGATGACCACATTCCCAAGCAAAGCATAAGTATATCCAAGTCCTCTTTATGTGAAACTGTTGGCATCGGTTAGAAACCTTAGCTCTAACCCCACTTTCCTCACAAAAAAGTTGAGGATTTGATAGTTAAGGAAGCCTCCAAAGCATGTGCAACCACTAAGATTCATAGGTTCTATCCTAGAGCATCATCCTCAAGTCAAGAAGTTATGGTAGAACTTGAGGATGATTTATATAAGAAAATAATAGAATTACCTTTTGATTGGTACTACTTGTTCATAAACAAAGAAAGATTTAATTCCACATACATGGTCTAAGCACATGTCATACTTCAAAAGGTTATGAACAATAAATGCAAAAGCTCACAATAAAGACCATGACTAGGCTTTGCTACAAGGCCCAATGATGATGATTCTTGCTTGGTCATGACCAATCATTTAGAATCGATTAGTATTTTTTTTGAACATTAAATCATATAAGGAGGTGTGCTTAGAAACTTTAGATGATCCATAAGATTTCCAAGTTAAGGATGCACCTCCAAAATTTGAAGAAGAAATCTAATCAACCATTGATGAACTCTAAGAAATCAACTTCGAGATAATCCATGCCCTATGTACAGTTCCTTATTGAACGAAACTAAAACAAATGGCTTAGTTAGGCTACTCATTGAGTTTAAGGACTACCTTGCATCGAAGTTATGAAGAAATGCATGGATTGGCTCCTAATGTAGTGATCCATAAGCTAATGATACAACTTGATGCTAACCTGTCAAGCAAGCTCTTAGACACATGCAATTAGACATTGAACAATATGTCATTTTAAGTTTAAAATTGATCGATGTTTATTTCATCCGGAGAAAAAACACCCCACCTAGTTGGCTAGTGTCATCCTAGTTAAAAAAAGAATGGCCAAATTTTCATATGTGTCGATTTTATGGATCTTAATAAGGCATGTCCAAAAGATGAATTTCCACTACTAATATCGAATTGATGGTGGACATTGCCTCATCTCATGCAATCTTCTCTTTCATAAAAGGTTTATCTAGATATAATAAAATAAAGATGGCACCTAAAGATGAAAGAAACACTACCTTTAGAACCCGATCAAAATATATTGCTACAAGGTCATGCATTTTTCCTTAAAATGTCGTATCACATATATGTCCATGACTCAAATCTTTGATGAACTCATTCATCACTAAGTTGAATTATCGTCAATGATCTTATGGTCAAAAACAAAGAAAAGGAAGATCATCTCTTTGACTTGAGAGTAATTTTCAAGCGGTTAAGATAATATAACCTCAAAATGAACCCTTTGAAGTGTGCATTCGAGTAGCTTCAAAAGGTTTCTTGGGTTCATTGTCCACATCATAAAATTGAAATCGACTGAGAAGGTTAAAGAAATATTAGAAATGCCACCCCATAAAAGTCTAACTCAACTAAGATCATTCCAAGGAGATTGGCGTATCTAAGATGCTTTATATCCAACCTATCAGTAGAAGCCAACCATTTTTAGCACTAGTCAAGAAGGATGCAAAGTTCAAGTGAGATGACTAGTGCTAGCATGCCTTGAGCATCAAGCGGATCCATGAATCCACCAACCCTAGTCACCCTAATCCCGGGCAAGCCACTTATACTCTACACTACTACATTAGATGACTCCCTTGGTGCTTTATTGGCCCAAGCCAATGAAGAGGGAAAGAGAATGCACTCTACTATCTCATGTTGTCTAATACCTATTGAACTAAACTATTTACCCATTGAGAAGCATTGCCTAGCTTTAATATTTGCATCTCAAAAGCTATGGCTCTATATGCTTTTTCATAAAGTAAACTTGATTTCTATAACCAATCCACCATAATATCTCATGACACGCTATCGGGATAGTTGGTATGATGGTCCATAATTTTTTATCGCAATTTGATATCACATTTGTATCCCTCCTTGTGATGAAAGGACAAGCACTCACGATTTTTTAATAACACACCCACTTCATGCGACTCTCCATTTTATGATGATCTCCCGATGAATAAATCATGAACTTAGAGAATATCAACATTCCCGCTAGGAAATGTACTTTGATGGTGCTTCTCTCAAAGAGGAGAAGAACAACTACTCTTCAAGGAAAGACAGGTAGGATAGTTCTCATAACTCCGGACCATGATATGATGAGATTCTCATATCATCTATCCGATCCTTGCACTAACAACAAATTCAAATTTGAGGCTCGTTTGCTGAGTTAGTCATCTCACTAGGCATCCAAAACATCAACATCCTTGGGGATTCCCAACTAGGGGTCAACCAAATCATTGGGTCCTATAAGGTCTTCAAGCCCATACTCCATCACTACCACAAGTACACCAGAGTTGTTGGTCCAAATCCTAGAAGTGACCATATACAAGATCCCTCAAGGAGAAAATGTCATCGCGATGCCTTAAGCTTGCCAAGAAGTTGGCATGTCAAAAGATGAGTCCATTTTAATAGAGGTTCACAATAGGATATTATTGAACTCATTGAAAAATACTCTTTGAAGGGGAGGTTGTCATTGCCAAAAGAATAAAGAACTAGACTTGAGGCAACCCTTTATTGATTGCCTAAATAAAGGCAAACTACCTCAAGAGAAGTCCCAAGTACATCAAATGAAAAGAGCACTTACTTACACTCTCATGGATGGTGTCCGATCCGGTGATCCTTCAATCATATGTGGTTACATTGTTTAGACAAGCACGGTGCTCATAAGATCATGATTGAGGTACATTCGATTATGCAAAGCTCGCTAATTCGGTCTTAAGATGAAATCCAAAATCAAAAGACATGGGTACTATTGGCCATCGATCATGACCAATTGCATGGAAGTAGCCAAGCAAGGCCACTAATGCCGTACATGGAGTGGTCCTGCACAAACCACCAAAATTCTACATCCAACTTTGGCGCATGGCCCTTCGAAAGTGTTGGGGTACGACATACTAGTATTGATCCTCTTTCATCTAAGGTCCGGTTCATCTTACTGAACTACTTTTTTAAGTGGCGAGGCAATTTATTCGGAGGTCAAAGCTCGTCATGTGCTCCAGCTTTTTAGGAACCATATCATGTATAGATTTGGGGTATCTACCAATTATATCCGATAATGGTACGCATTTAAGAGCACCAAAATTAACAACTTTGCTCGAGACACAATATAGATTGGAGATACTCTACCTTTTACTACCCACTGAATGATTTAGCGAAGCCTTCAACAAAGCTCTCATCCAAATACTCAAGAAGATGCTCGATGATAATAGGTGATAGTGGCATAGTTAGTTAAAGCTTTGTGGGCTTACTACACCACAAAACTCTAACTCAATACCCATTTCTCCTTGGTGTATGGGTTGCGTTTAACAATTAGAAGTCCAACTCCCATCATGAAGGATAGTTGTGGGTAGCAAAATCATGACCGAGAAGAATGCCAAGTTGTGACTAGAAGAGCTCGAATGTTTGGAGGAGAGACACTACGAGCATGCCGAACCTTGAGTTATACAAAGTAAAAATAATTCAAGGTCACAACAAGTTGGTCCATCCTAGAGCTTTTCAAGTAGGGGAGCTTATTTTAATTCTAAGGAGATTAATTGTTACCCTCAAGATGGGAGGCAAGTTTGAATCTACTTGGGAAGGCTTTTTCATAGAGAAGGCCTAGCAAGGGATCATACCAACTAATTAACTATAAAGGAGAGTGCGATGTTTCAAATCAGGCTCTACCTTAATATTTCCCATAAAATAATGTTATAAAATAAATTTCATCAATAAAACTTCATTTCAAATAGAAATCTCTTGATTGAAAGTATTTTCATTTGTAAATCCTTCATGGTGTGTTTAGGGTAGGTATAAGAAAACCCAAGAGGCATCCTATCCCTCATTAGCACAACACAAACACAAATAAATCTAAATCCATTGCTTTGATCTACTTTGAGTCAAGATAAGTCTCCCTGACTCTCACTCATCAAAGCAGGTCGGGCTTGATCCACTACATAGCTAGTGTGTCTCCCCAATGGCCTCTGCCAGAAGATGTGAGTCCCTATGCTTTCTTCCGGCTTAACCACTACATGGATGAGTGCCTTATTAGTGTGGTATGTATTATTGCATGACCAATGAGTTACCGATGTTAACTTTATTTAAGAAGATGTGAGTCCCAATTTCTTCTTAAATTAGCCTGTGTATTGATTGGGTTGAGTTTATCTTTAGGGATTAGGGTAAGACCCTCAATGGCTCCTTTCCCTCACTACTTTAAGTTTGGGTCCAGTCCTTTTTTATGACTTCCCATTTAGTAGTCACCTTAGGTCGGATAGTAGTCTAATCAATGATGACTATCGATGATGATTCTACTTAAAAGATGTGATTCCCGATGCTTTCTTCCTAGATTGATCATCCGTAAACCAACGCACCTTAGGTTGGTGGTGTTTACCTTCGATAGCAACCCACCACGTGGATAACATCACTTAGAAGATGTGAGTCCCTCGCTTTCTCCTTGAACCAACCAACGTATACCTATAGCCTTTCTTTTCAAAGATCAAGATAATGCCCATAAAGGCACCTCCCTTGTGGGCATTCTATTTAGATTACATCTTTATAACCCCATCTAGATATGACCCAGTTACTATTGGATTGGATAGTTCCCCTTTCTTAGTTGCCACCCCTATGGTTGGAAGTTTTGTTCTATGGGCGTATGGATTATCCCTTGGGCCAAGAAACCTTGGTGCCAAAGCCCTCGTGGCTCCTTCTTAGTGTGGCTCTTGCAAACCAATAGGGTCCAAGAAAAAAAATAAAATAAAATAAAATTTCTTTTGGGTTAGGATAAAGCCCTGAGGCACCTCTTCTTAAGTAAGCATCCTATCTTTTGGGCGGTGTTAGAAAAACTCCTATGAATCGCCTTGACTACTCTTGAGTTAAGATAAGACCTTGGTGGCACTCACTCAAGAGTCCAAGGTTGAGTTTGATATGTTGTGCCATCAACAAGTCACCACAATGGTTCATTTCACTTTGGAAGATCTAAGTCCCCGCTCTTTCTTCCGGCATAGCCTTTGCACAACGACGGCAACCCTTAGGTTAGATAGTCCTACCCCTCGACCTGACTACCCCTTTGGGTGGTAAATCTAAGAAAAGCCCAAGCTTACATATCCCTTTCTTAGTGTGGTCCATCACAAACTAATGTGGTCCAAATCAAATTAAATCAAACCAAATCAAAATCAAACTAAATCAATAAATCATATTAAACAAATTCAAACTTATATCTCCAAGATCTCCCTTCCAAGAATCAAATCAAATCAAACAAATTAAAATAAATTCAATCAAATTTATATCCCAAATGAATTCTTCCTAAACTAAATCAAAAAAATCCAATCAAGCCTCAATCCCTAGTGGTTTCTTCTTTTATACTCTTGGCATAAACCAATCCCTAAATCTAATCCAATTCATGTGTGATTCCCCGGAAATCTCTCTTCATGTCCTTGATAAGAAATTAATCTTCAAACAATTCAAACCAAACCTTCTTAGCTCTCGTATGCCCTTAGCATGAAAAGAGTTATATTTCACTAAGATCATGATTCTATCTACCTCTTAGTTTTAAGCATAAATAGTCTTCATTAGCGCTTACAATCCTTTTGGACATGTTCACCATCTTAATCGCATGTAGTGGTGTGCCTTGTCGATTACACCACACCTATTAAGCCTCCTTTTGTTGACCTCACTTTTGGAGTGAAGATTCAATCTTCACATCTTAGACCTAGGAGTTTTCTAGACATAGGATCTTCTTAGTCATAGGACACTTCTAGTGACTAAGTGAACACAAACCTAGAGACACTTGGACTTGCCATAAGTTTGCTATGTCTTAGTATCTAAGGAAGCCTACCTCATACGGCTAACCCATGACTTATGCCTATCCTATAATTCAAATCAAAACCTCAAATTAATTCAACCAAAACCCAATCAATTCTATTTCATATCCAAATTCCAAGACAAATGATTGAAACCCATAACCTAAAAGCATCTTAATCCCTTAAGCCAATCCTAGGGACTTAACCAAAATTCCTTCAATCAAACCTAATTCAATTGATTTCACAAAAGCACCCCAACCATTCAAACCTTCATTCCAAACTCTACCAAAAGCTATAATCAAACCAATTGACCAAAATCAATTCAATTAACCTAGCCCATTTGAACCCAAAATGTCCAAATGAGCCAAAATTTAATTAAACCCAAATCAATTGTAATCAAAGCCATCAATCAATCCTAAATCAATTATCAAACTGAATTTAACCTAATTCAACTTGAAGCCAACTCAATTGAATTAGGTTCACTTGACCCAAAGTGACCTAAAGGACCCATTTGAGCCAAACTCCAATCCAACCCAAATTGGATGAACCAAACAATTCAAAACTTCCTACAATGATTTTTTGATCATCCTTGATTGATCAATTGCAACCAATTAAAACCAAGCAAATTTGGTCACTTGATCCAAGTTGACCCAATTATCCTACATTAATCAAATCAAACCAAATGCCATCCTAATTCAAATTAATTGATACCAATGATTCATACCAACTTCAAATTGATCCTTGAACATGACTTGACCATCAATTGAGCCAAAACCAAATCTAATTGGCCCTTTGACCCAAGTTGACCTAATTAGCCTACATGAACCAAATTAAACTAAATCCAATCCCAATTCAAATTAATTGAAACCAATGACTCATACCCATCATAAATTGATCTTGAATATTGGCAATCAATTGAGCTAAACTAAGTCCAATTGACCTCTTAACCTTAAGTTGACCCAATTTGACCTAAAGGGCCAAATTGAATCCTTCATCAAATTGATTTCAACCAATGATTCAAATCCATCCTAAATTGATTATTAAACATGATCAAACCCTTAATTGAATCGAATTTGGTCAAGTCAACCTAATTGAACCATTTAGCCTAAATTGACCAGGGTCAAATTGGTCTAAATCATTCCTAAATCCAATTGATTTAAATCAAAACTTACAATCATCTTCAAATGATCAATTATACCAACACCTAACCCAAGCCAAAATTTGACCAAATTGGTCAACTAGCCCATTTGACCCATATGAGCCATATGAGTCAAATTCAAATCAATCAAATTAAATCAAACCAATTGTCAAAACATCCCAAATAGTCATTTGAATATGTCTCAACCCATTTTAACCCAATTTGATCTATGGTTCAACCTTACCAACCTAGCCTAATTTGACCTACAAGGGTTAAATTAAGCCAAACCCATCCAAACCAAGCCACCCATTCAAACTTGGCATGACTCATTGGATCACCATGGGTCAACCCAAATCCAACCCAACCCAAATCAAGCTCAAATTGACCCATTACCC
The DNA here is from genome assembly GCA_021442155.1 of Cymbidium sinense. Taxonomy (NCBI): domain Eukaryota; kingdom Viridiplantae; phylum Streptophyta; class Magnoliopsida; order Asparagales; family Orchidaceae; genus Cymbidium; species Cymbidium sinense. The sequence goes on from CM038230.1 coordinate 63,231,658, forward strand.
ATTGGGTAAAGCCCTCCACATAAGATAAAATCTATTTTGGGTGGTCGACCCCTCCTTTGCACTTGGAAGCCAACCAAAGTTTAGTTTGGACCCTTGGAGAATGGCTAACCGATGACATATAATAAACCAAGGACAAGCCATGGTAGCCAACTTGCACCCTCACCCACTCAAATCAAACCACCTCATCATCCCTTTGGCGTCTCCGGGTCTGCCCAAGATAAAACCAAATAGAGCCATCAAAATTGAGGGGGGAGAGTATACTCCTCCCCATCTCACTCTCACACACATCGAGCATTTCTAGAGCTCGAGAGAGTTAAAATGAACTCCCGAGCTTTCCTTGAGTTCCTTGAGCTAGACTCATCCAGCGCACCAAACCAAATGATAGAGTCCATCTCTTTCTAACCTCACTCAACCTCCAACATTTTAAATTATCTTCACCCACACCTTCCTCTAGCTCGATGATTAAGAATGAATAGATCTCGATCAATTTGAGCACTAGAGATAACTCCTAGACCAACTGATTTGGATTCGGTGTTTAAATCACACTATCACTAGGGAAGAGGCAAGGCATGGGCTTCTCAGGGCTTTGTCTCTTCAAGATAAAGCTACCTCGGTGATAGACTTCCAGTCCCACGAGGTAAATGAGGTAAATTATATAAATATTTTTATTTTTTAGGCCTTTGTAAAAAAAATTTTGTTCATGTGATTTCCTATTAGATCCCTCTAAATTCCCCTCTTAAAGCTTTTGGAGTCGATCCGCCACCTCCGAGCGTGCTCGGATCAGTGGAGAATAGATGGTGTTTGTGTCTCATCGCCGGGGATGATAGATCATCCCCATCCATTCAATGATTAGAATGGATGGCTATGATTTAATCCACTAGATAAAGTGATTTTAATCCCATCACAGATTAAACCCCACGATCTTAGATTTGACGGTGGGGATGAATGCATCCACCGCATTGACTCAACCGTGTGTCGGACCATTTAAGTGGAAATCAGATGGTGGCATGAGGAAAGTGCCATCAATGTGGCCTGATTAGGGATTAATAGGGGTTTAAATTTTTATTAATTGCATAGAACTTCATAAATTCATAACTAATTATGGAAAAATCTAAAAATATAAATAAACCTTTTTAGAAAGGTTATAAAAAAGAATTTAACAAAAATAACTTCATTTGATGTTGAATAGTGATTAAGGCTTAAGGTTTGAATGTTTCTTTGATTAGTTTAATTAACCCTAATTACTTGAGAAATTAATCTCAAACTTGGCATTTGATTCCTTGCTCTCGCCTCCCACATTTTCTTGGGATTTATTAGCTAGGAAATTAGGGGAATTTAAAATCTTAATCTTAATCACCCTCCTTAATCAAATTAACCATAATTAAAATTATTAAAGGTTGAAATATCAATGATTAATGATAATTGGCTATTATTAATAGTGAGATTGATTGGGATTGAGGCCTCTTTTTTTAGCCATTTGCCTTATTATCTCTCCATGGAGGGTTTAATTATCTTATGACTTAATTAAGACATTAATTAATCAATTAATAATAAAATTAAATTGAATTAAATTAATAATCAGTTTATAACATTTAAACTAAGGGTTCCTCTATGTGTTCAATAACAAAAGAGAAATTATAATCGCCCATAAGTGTGGGAAAATCATAAAAGTATTTAATTAGATTCTTTAATCTTATTAATCTCTAATCATGAGACAATTGCATTAAGTCCTCAAGGAGCATTGCAATTTTTTCTTCTCATTTGCATATCATTTGTGGCTCATGATTAAATGGTCAATTAAATTAAAGAAGCATAGAAAAGGGTAATTAAATGGATTGTTTAATGGTTCAACTTAAATAAAATATAAAATCGCTTAAATATCTCTCCTTAAACAAATTAAATTTTCCAACATGGGTATGGGATGAGAAACAACAAATGATCTCTTCTCTTTAAGTTCAATAAAATCTAAAATCAAATTAATAAAAACTTTGGTTTTCTTAAGTAATTTTATCTAATGTGATTGTCATTAGAAATTAGTGTAGTTGAATGAATTATGTAGAGATGTTTGGCTATTCCTTTTCAATCACCATAAATGTTGTATGTTATGTGATATCATGCATTAATCTTTTCAAAATTAAATAAAATTTACTTATGCAAAATTGCATGTAATGACTTAATCTTATTATATGTGTGGTTATTATCACTAATAAATTCAAAATTATTTTTCAAAGGTTACAAATTGATAATAACATTTGGGTGATAGTGGTTATATATATATATATATATATATATATATATATATATATATATATATATATAGGATTTTGCATGTGTTAATAGCTTTAACATATGAAAGTAGTGCTTTCTTTCCTATATTCATATATGGATTTACATGTGTTTTAATGATAATAAGTATAGTATGGACATCCCAGGAATACAAGACTTTAAGTAGCACCAAGGAGGTCATTTGATTATCTCACTTCCCTTGTTAACAAAGGCACATACTTATTTAAATTCATTATAATGTATCTTTGTATTATAATTTGGATAGAGCTTTACTTTACATGTATAAATAATTCAACCAATAATGTAATCTTTTATATGAATTTCATTCTTATAGTTGTATACACATTCATATGTATTTAAGATAGCAAGTATATAGTCTAGACATCCTGGGAATATGAAGCTTTAAGTAGCCCCAAGGAGGTCATTTTATTATCTCACTACCTAGTTTAAACAATGACACGTGCTTTCTTACATCTTTTATACATGTGAGTGCATTTGATTAAAGAATGAGAATCCTCTTTTCTACCAAATGAATGCATCCATAATAATTTATTATGCCAAAATATGTTGCATGTATAGGTATACTAAGTGATGAATCTTATGCATGTTATGGGTGACGAAAGGAATGGTTCAACATATTCTATGTGATGGTAATTCAATCACATTAGTCTTAAGATGCCTTTCATGTTAAATAGAATTCTTTAAGGTTAACCTAAACTTAGGATTAATAAAACATTCAATAAATCATTCACTAAAAGAAACTAAATCATAAAATGTGCTTTTAGAAATAACTTGGGATAGGGTTGAAGGAGGTTAAGCCTCTTTCTTTTACAACACTTAGATGCTAAGTGTAAATCAAATAAAATAAAACAAAATTCAAATTAAAACTAACTAAACTACTAAACAACTTGAAATGAAACCCTCCTCTTATTAACTTAAATAATTTTAAAACTAATAAAATTATAATTCAAAAGCGTAGATAAGACATACCACATGAAGTCAAATCACTCACATTAGAATGCTAAGTCACCACTTCTAGCTTTAGGTTAGGTGCATGTAATAATGATGTGTTTTATTTTATGATGTAATATTTTAGACTTGATTTTAGGAATGTGGATCGTAGAATGTTAGGTCATTGATAGCCTAATATTATATATGTTTGTTCTTAAAATAATAAATATAAATGTACTATCTACAAGTTGCTTATGTCCTCAAGCATAATCCATGTTACAATAGGTGGGCTTGGTTACCCATATGTAGGGTGCTAAGTCTAAATTATGGGATTGTATGTATGTTTAGCTAATATAAGTTTTATAGGTATTGTTAGATTTACTTTTACCATAAAATATAACTTTGCAAATAGGAATTAGGATTCATGCCGGGGATTATGATGAGCGGTGGCTAGAAGGCTTAGTTCTAGGATGCCCTATGATGCCTTGCAAATCAAATCAAGAGAAAGAAGAAAGAAGAAAGAAGAATTGAAGAATGGAGACCCCCATAACATGTATTCAATTCTAAATTGTAATATTATTTTATAATTGGGTTGTATAAGGGTAGAGCTCACTACCCTTTTTTTTTGGGTGTAATGATGGTACCGCCACATCGACCTCTTATTCTTTCATGGTTGTCTATAAATTGATTGTTGTTGTGTTTAGTTTGTGCCATGCGATGATTTTCATAAATTCTTAGTGATTGATGTTTGAATGTGTGGCTTGGATGTGGTAGGCTCTTTGGGAACAATTAACTTTTCTACCTAGTTAACAACTCATAACTAATATTTTAAAAAACTCATAATCTCATTCTAAATCCTAGGTAATTATCAAGATAACTAAAAGATTTAATAACGCTTAGTTGTATGTATGTCTCACATCATGCATGTCATATTATACCACTCTTACAAAAATGAGGGCCTCTATTTCAACACTTTAAGGACTGCTTGACCTTTAAAGCAACCCCTTATGATGGAGCTTCACCCTCTTTGTATTTTGATTTGCCCAACAACAAAATTTCATCATGCATTTAGGCATAAGATATCCTAAAGCCTTTGTCTAAAATATTATGTCAAAATGAAATAAAATTATAAAACTTTGCATTTTTATATTAAGTCAAATGCTCATGCCAAACATGATCTAATCTCTTAGGGAGTGAGTTTAGGGCTCTAGTCTCTTTCAAAATTAAATATCGCTTAAACCATCTTGCACATAAGACCACCTACATGATTTTGAATTGTAGGAGGTGTTAAGCTGCCACTCAAAGTTCTAAGTCCAAGAGAGTAGGATGGGTCTATCTTCTCTTATGGAATAGACCTTTATGTCCCCTTTTCTCTTATTTTTAGGTTGTGCTCTACCTTGTCTGAATCTCCTAGATTTAGGATTTGTGGTTGTATATTTCCTTTAGGAAAGCATAAATCCTCACTTAGGCATTTCTACATTCTTATGTTGGTGGATTGTAAGCCCAACAATCTAATAAAATTTCAACTCCAACAAAATAAATCATTTCATTTTCAAACATATAAAGCCTCACAATAGGATAGGTTGGAGTGCTCACTAGGTTTCCTAGTATCTATTGATCACTTCCCTACTTTCTTTTGGATTCCAAAATAAGTCCTCTAATTGAACAATCCCATTTGATTTTCCAAAATATCTAATTTATTGATAGTCTTAACCTTGAAATATTTGGAGATAATAATTGAATACTTTAATCAATAGTGTTCCTAAGAAATCACATTTTGTAGGATGTAATTAACTATGAAGGCTTGCCTCTATAATTAACTAAAGAACCCGACATAAAATAAACCCCTTTACTTTTTCATGTAAAGTATGGGAAGAACCTCTCGTATATTTGAAGACCCATCATGCCTTAGGAAACTTTATTAGGTGATTAGGTCCATTGTAGGGTGATATTTTTATCTTTTAGATAGTGCATCATACCTTAATGTCACACCCATTCACTTTAATAAGTACCCCTACGATCTGCATGGTGTCCACATGAACCATTCAAAATGAACACCACATAATCAAAACAACCCAAGATAATTTCCCACCTTGGTGGTGATACCAAAGAGGTTGAAGAAGAATTGATACCTAAGAAGGCCTCAACTTGTCAAAAGAAAGAAGAGGCTAGTACCATGGTGTAACTAAATAATTAAAAAAACACGCAAATCTTTAGTAAGATTGTGAAGTTTCGTGTTTCTAATAAGGCTATGAAAATAATGTTGATACCAAAAGCACATATAAAACCATTATCAACTCTAAGGAGAGAAGAAATAGAATAGTTAAAACATTTTATGTTCCTCCTAGAAAGGGTTATAAGGACCATGGAATCCTCTTATATAAAGTTAAAGATCAAATTGTAAATTCCATGCAATAGCCATTTAAAGAAGATGATATTTAGAAAAAGACATTTCAATCATCATTTCTCAATACTTTTATCAGCTCTATAGTGACGAATCAAAATAATGTTTAGCCCTCACAATCAAATTCATAAACTAAATTATTGAAAGGGCTCTAGAGGAGATAATGTTCGAGTTTCATAGGATATGAAAAATTCACTACATGGGGATTAGGATACATTCTTTCATCAAACTTCTTAACGAAGTTCATGCTATGCCATATCTAATAAAGAAGTAATTCCATTTGAAACCATAAATTTATAAAAAAAGTACTTCACGGAAACAAGAATGTGCACAAGATGAATTAATAATCAACCTTAAAGAAACCTTGAAAGAATTCAAAGAAGATAATCAAACCATTGTCAAGAACTTCAAAAAAATTAGGTACCAAAGAAGAACATAGACTAACTTTTGTCAATGCTAATATTACATCAAAAAATTAAAAGAATTAAAAACACTACTCTATGAATAAAAGGACCGCTTCACATGGAATTATAGTGAGAAACCATACTTATCGCTAGATGTAGTAGTCGGCTATTAAATATGGTGTACAACTAGTAAAGCAAGCATCAAGGAGAATACAATTAGAAATCAAGAACAAGTAATTTCAAAACCAAAAAAGCTCATCAAGTAGGGTTCATTCGAGAAGAAAAATATCCTAACCGGATTGCTAATATTATCTCGTAAAAGAAAATGGACAAATCCGAGTCGGATTGATTTATGATACTTAAATAAAATATGCCTAAAAATGATTTCCCATTACCTAATGTAAAACTCATGGTGGATAATATGACCAACTATGATATGTTATCTTTCATGGATGGATCATCAAGTTATAATCAAATTAAAATAGCTCCAGAAGATGAGAAGCATACATCCTTCTACATGACAATCATCATATATTACTACAAAGTAATGTCATTTGGCTTGAGAAATCGGTGCCTCGCATCTTCAATGACCTCATACATAAGCATGTAGAATGCTATGTCAATGATTTGGTCATTAAAAGCGAAACACAAAGTGAGCATATAAGTGATCTAAGGATCATATTCAATAGGATTCAAAGTTTCAATCTAAAATGAATCCTCTAATGTGCATTTTGGTGTGACCTCGGAAAATTTTAGACTTTATTGTACACCATAGATTGAAATCATTCCCTCTAAAATAAAAGCAATAATGAAAATGCCACCACCTAAAATTTTGAAGCAATTGCTCCATGCAAGGTATATTAGAAGATTTATTTCTAATCTCTCGACAAATGCCAACCTTTTGCTCAATTAATGAAAAAGATGTTCCTTTTATATTGGATGATACTTATCAAGAAGCATTTGATAGCATAAAGCAATATTTATTGTATCCGCCAATCTTCCGCTCAATTATGAAGAAACCATTTATTTTATATATGACACCCTAAGAGTCACTAAGAGCTCTATTAACACAAAATAATGAAGAAGAAAAGGAAAATGCTCTATATTATATAAGTCACATCTAATGAAAGCTAAAATAAAGTATTCTTTATTCAAAAGTAGTGTTTTGCTACTCAAAAACTATAACACTATATGTTATCCCAATATCCAAAGTCGATCCAATCAAATTTCTAATGAAGAGGCCCACCTTAACAGTCGCTTAAATGGACTATTCTATCACTACAATTTGATATAACATATGCCCCGTAAAAGGTTATAAAAGGGAAAGCCTTAGCTAATTTCTTAGTCGCCCATCCTTTACCAAGAGACTCTCCACTTATTGATGAGTTACCTAATGAACATTATTGAGGTTGAAAAAGCTCAACAACTATCAAAATGAGAGCTTTATTTTGATGGAGCTTCATCTTTAAAATCAGCTAAACTACCTAATTTACCTACAAAGGTAAAGTCGAATCGGATATTCACCATAAAATACGCGATATTTTTTATAGTCTTATGATCCTTGAGCTAATAATGAGGTCAATATCGTGCCTAGAGCTAGCAATTAATATGAAAATTAAGAAACTTTATATTTATGGAGATTCCAACTTATAATCTGATAAATAATTGGGACTTTAATATAAATAAGCTAGAATTAGTACTTTACAATAAACATGTATTAAAACTCTTAAAACAAATCTTGAAGTAACCATCATAAGTGTGTCGCATCAAGACAATGGCAAAGATGATGCATTAGCTAAATTAGCTAAAGAAGTGACAAACAATGAGAAATCCCAACATAATAACAATCTAAAATAGGCTAGCATTAGCCAATTTTCCCGCAAGCCTTTAAAGATAAAGATAGTTAAGAAATCATGATCATGATAGTGAAAGATGACCGGTGGGAACTATTCATCGCTTATCAAAAGTGGGCCAAGAGATAAATCAAAGGCTCATCAAATTTTATAAAAGAATTATGATACACTCTTATAAATGATACATTATATCGATGCTCATTTGATCAAATATGGTCACATGCCTAGGACTAGATAAAGCCAAGATAGCAATGGTTGAAGTTCATGAAGGATTGTGTGGAGCACACCATTCGGCCCTAAAATGAAAATTAAGCTTAAACAAATGGGACACTACTAGCCTAGCATGGTTCAATCCGCATCAAATATGCTAAAAGATGTCATTAGTGTCAAATACATGCAAACACACTACATCACCTAATACCCTACACCCAACAATAGCATCATGAGCATTTGAAAGTCGGGGAATGGATATAATAGGTCCAATAGATCCTCCATCTTCTAGAAGAAATTGCTTCATTCTAGTTATTGATTATTTCTTAAAATGAGCGCAATCCCATTAAGAGAAGTTAAAGAAAATAATGTAGTAAAGTTCTTCCGAGACCATAATGTCTATAGATGCAAAATACCTCAATGAATTATATTAGACAATGGTATTGTCTTCAAGAATACCAAAGCCTATCATTTTATTTAAAATTATAAGATAGATTGACAATATTACTCAATATAAAATCCAAGAGCCACTTGGTTTGGAAGAGGAATTTAACAAAATGTTAATCAAGTTGCTTAAATAAATTCTTTCAAAGAATAAAAGAGAATGACATGATAAATTAGTAGAAGCATTGTGGTCATACCATACCACTTACAAAACATAGTTTTAGTGTTGAGTAGAAACAATATTTTCCCTCAATTAGAATTACATTCATTCACTGTTCAAAGCGAACTCGTAAGAAAATATTCAATAATGATATGAAGAGCTTAATGCCTTAGATGAAATACAACTATAAGCCCAACAAAGTTTAGAAACATATAAAGTAAGAATAAATTGAGCTCATGATTGTATGATTCACCCAAGAAGCATCAAAGCGGTGAATTACTTTTAGTATGAAGAAGGCTCATTATTCCTCATCAACAAGTTGGCAAAAGTTTGTTCTAGATTAAGAGGGACCATATATCAATGAAAAAGTGTACGAAGGTGGAGCTTATCGCCTTAGGCTTATGCCCCATATAAATGGATAATATCTCAAAAGATATTATGTGTAACTATGAATGAAATATGCTCATTTCATGAAAAATGCCCCTAATGGGGCAAATTTATATATCTTGCGGAGCAAAATGTCTTGCAAAGCATGATCTCCTATCAAAAGGAAACAAAAAAATTAAACTAAGATTCACAATGCCCGGAGGGCTAGATCCTAAAAAAACCTCAATTTAGATTTCATCATACCCAAAGGGGTCAAATCTAAATTAAACTAAGATCCATCATGCTCAAAGGGTTTGAATCAAACCTACTATACCCAAAGGGGTCAATCTAAATTAAACTAAGATCCATCAAGCCCAGAGGCTAGATCGGATCCACCATTCCCAAAGGTGCTAGATCCAAAATCTGAATTTATATTTCATTATACCTAAAGGGGTGGATATAAATTAAACTAAGATACATAATGCCCAAAATAGGTCTAAATAAAACTAGATCTACCATGCCCAAAGGGGTCGATCCTAAAAAACCTCAATTTAAATTTAATCATACTTAAAGGGGTTGGATATAAATTAAAATATGATCCATCATTCCCAAAGGGGTGGAACAAATCTACTATCTTGAAAGGGGTTAGGTATAAATCTAAATTTAGATTCCCATATAGTCAAGAGGAGAAAGTTTAAATATAAGCTTACATATAAAATAAATTGAAGAAGTACAAGTATAGCTCATGTATAAATTCATATATTACTATTGATTTATAAAACTCTTAAAAAAGATGCATGCTTCTATTGGATGTATTACAAGTTGACTATAATGTTTATCTAGAAAAGATCAGATATCTTGCGAATAGGATATAGATATTATCCCATGATCCATGTGCACCAAGATACATGATAGCTATCATGGCACCAAGATATGTCAAGAGGTAGAGATATTTTGGAAGACTCATTTATTTGATCATCATGTCTCTCACTATCCGACTCACGCCCCAACATATGACCTAATTGACTGGATATCTAGTTTAAAATTAAGACATAGTCATGATGTCCTTTAGAATGAGTTGCGATCACCTTACCTTTAGCGATCTAAATGTGCTCGCCGAATAAGACACCGCTCCCCTACCATGGTCGCTATTGGGTTACCATATATAACATTATGAAGTAAAATATTAGGACCTAAAGTCAATTTTGTTACTCCATTATCAGTTGTTAATGGGTTCATATGTTGGGCTTGACATTACTTACAAATTCATGGTGATATTCTCAAAAAAATATGGTATATATCGGGCAATATATGCATCCCTTTTTTATTACGCCTCCTTCCTTTCATTGGGATAGATCTACTAATACTTGTTGGATCGCCTATATGAGATTACAATCACTATGACATATATGCAATATATAGCATAGTTTCCAATTATAAAACTTCCTATGAAGAATGCATTCCACTATATCACAAGCTTTTTTGAATGCCAACTATATGATCAAAGTAGAAAAGGCTTACTTATATTCTTTAGGACTATATCATGTCTTGGCTCATTATGAGAGATTATCCAAAGAATATAGGACATGTTAGATGTCAAAATATGATCTCCGGATATGTGGTTAGAAACCTTTCTCCATTTAGGGATGCACCTACCACATTTGATAATGGAACCCATTCATCCACTAAGGCCAAATTTGATTCAATGAGAAAAGTCAATTCTTGTTAGATGCTAGCATGAAATATCGACGAGGAGCTATCTTTAGTGGCTTTCATTATCACTTAGTTATGTTATTTTGTATTCCTTGGGCACAATAAACTATTCATACTTTCGATGGCTAGTTTACTCACTCATGGTGAAAGAATATCAATGTCACTTGTAGTCCGGCCTACTTATATTATGGATTAGGCGTAAGTGTCATGATCGATTCACGATGCTATGATGTAGATACCCCTTAGAATTATCTACATGGATATATTCATACCCATATTTTAGGAGCCTTTAATTATCTTGAGACACCATCCTATTTCAAAGAGCATAATTTCCTATGATTATGCAACAAGACTACAATCTTTATAGACATGAATCAAATAAGGATTTTCAGTTTATCCATAGATCATCTTTCTATAGTTTTTCTATTCAAAGTATGAGATAGAAGTTCATAGACTCTCTTACTAACAAAGGCACTCCCTACTATTATCAAAGTCGATAGACACCTCACATAATATCTCATTAGATTGAGAATCACTTGGCTATGCTATCGCCACCATGAATTGTAATCTCGGAAGGTTATAATCATAATAGGGTTGCTAGGTAGTTTAGATTTACTCAAGCACTTATATATGAGTTACCACTAATAATGGATATATAGGAGTGCTTCCATTAGTCCATTTAGCGACAACATCTACACCATGGACCTTCACACTTCATCTGGGACTCGTTCTAGTTTCTATATAGCTCCACAAGAGACTCACAGGGTCAATAATCTATGGTTAATGTGGATTTGCCATACCTTTTCTTCCTTTTTGGAGCTAAACTTTCGTATATGCAATCATAAAATGCTAAAGACTATCTGGTCCAACCTATACTACATATGACTAATGCTTGTAATAGAGCATTAGATGACCAAAAAAGGTAGTAAGAAACAACGGTGTCAAAATTCATCCACTAAATAGAAATATGATAGGGACCTCAGATGCCCACCAATTGGATCTAATATATGAGTTGTAGATGTAGATGACTCTATTCATACCCCTACCGCCAATAATAGTTGAGCCACCAAAGAAAGCAAAAGGAGAATGATGTAATGTTGGTATTATTCATAGATATTACTATAGTTTCCCAAGTATACATCCAACCTACTAGCACCGGTCATATATATACTAGAGAAAGTACACATATAGAGGTGTACCACACTATGGCTACTAGTTTTGAACCACTTTTATCATATTTAATGTGGGTAATGATGAGTGACATGGATTCTTGTGTAGAATGTCACCCTATCTCTAGTGAGAAATATATAGTCCAAAAGAAATTATCTAGCATAGAAATTTCATATTTTATTTCTAGAATATGCCCTAGGGCTTCAATTCCCTTGCATGGTAGTCCTTCAAAAGCTTATACTATATAATAGCTTTTGCTTCAACTACTTCTAAGTGTTGACTTATAAGTTCTCACGATCTATCCACTTCGGAGGAAAATTCTTTACTAAATTACACTACTACTTTAGGTCTCAAAGTAAGAGAATTATAATTATGGGAATCCCTCTAGAGAGATGCATAATTCGAATGTTCTCTTTACGCACTACTTATGAAGAGGTGTTATCAAACACTTACTACTACGTAAAACATCCAATGCCATTTCACATAAAGTCTCTAATTTTTTCTAAGATCTAAAGCATAGTCTCAAAGCCTTAAGATCTTTTCAAAGGGAGCTTTCTAGAGCACAAATGGAACTCCTCGATATCTCTATGAATTGAGAGAACTATAATAGAGGAGACAATATTTGCTAGAAAGGAGGGCATTGATCACCAAGTGTCACAACCATAGAAGAAAATTATTCACGTGTAGATGCTCGTGTCCAAACTTGAATAAACTCTTTCTTAATTAGAGTATGATCAAAAGACCTTGCAACATCTCCATGAAGCATAAGAGAGGTAAGCTATTATGGCCTCTGAGCTCATACTTTCTATTTGTATTAGAGAAATCTAGGCCAACTATTGTAGCTAAATTTTTTTTTTCCATGTAACATGTCAAAAGTTTCAACTCTATTGTTTAAGCATCTCTATATATGCATATTATAGCTAATAGAAGATTAAAATAATGAATGCATCATGTCTTAATGACATGATACATTCATTGAGGGAAAGTTTATTTAGATCATAAAAGAAATGACATAAAATAATAAATAAATAAATAATAATAAATAATAATAAAATGTTTGGCTATAGCATTGTGGTTTTGCCACGGTCTTCTAGAAGAAATGACTACTAGGTCCGCTATCAAAGTATAGTACAACACCGCGGGCAACGTGATCTTAGCATTAAGGCTTAACTATCTAGTCCAACTATCGATTTATGATACAATGTCACGCATACCATCTTAGTGTTGTAGCAAGATAATCTTAGCACTGCACCACCATTAAAGGGGAATAATTATCGCACTATTATAAGTAAAAGTGAGTAATCCACTTAAAGGAATTTTTTTCACTCACTTGTCCCATCTACTCTTTATGAAATGGTGCTCACATTTTCTCTAAGTTTCTCACTTTAGGTAAAGAATTTGTATTTTTTAATTAATAATTTGATAAATCCCACCATTGATCTTTGATCCGTGTGAAAATCTTGGAGATTTGAAGACCACCACCATTGAATTTTATTTCACCGAGAGATGAAAACCCCTCCCTCTATTGATCTTTGATCTAGAATCGTGAAGAAGAGTGATTTGCACTATACAATTTTGAAACATAGCACTACTAAGGAGAAATGATGCTAAAATTTCTAAAAATTTGGAAAAATTTACACTTTAAATTCAAAATTGGGCTTATAGCACTAAGGCAGCAAGATATTGGCACCATGGTGCCACACTCAAGTAATAATATTTCATAGGTGACACTATAACACCCAAGAATTAGCACTACGTGCTCTAAAAAGTCCCCTAGCTCCACGACCGAGCATCAATGTAATGCCGACCACATGTCACTTGAAATATGACTTAGAACATATTGGATCAAAATATGAGATAAAATCCCATAGTGCCATGGCGTTGAGGGGATAGTGCTATGTCGCTTTACCTCAAGCGAAAAGGACTTGGAAAATTTTCACGGTGAGAAAATAATATCTTACACACCACGATGTTGACAGCCATGGCACCTACCTCTCCTTTGGTCTATCTAGAAAAGGTGCTAGCATATGAACACTATGACGTTATACGCTAATTTGATTTTTTTAAAATAAGGGTTAATTTTTTATTATTTATCCGGAGCATCAATAGAAACAAAAATAATAATATATATGTAATAAATAAATGCAAAGATATTAAAAGAGGAATTTTATTTCTTGAATGAAAATTACAAATTATAAATTACAAATTATAAATAAAAGAAAAGAAAAAAACATAAAGGGAAAGCTAGTAGTCGTACTCGCCACCCTCCTCTTTCTCTTCTTCCTCCTCCTCCATGTCCGAGCATCGGTAGGGTAATCTTAAAAGGTTGATATTGAGGGACCATAGGGAAGGAGACGACTAAGATTTGCAAGATTGCAATTCTAAAACACATTCACTGTAGTGTTAAACTAGGCCATGTAGAAGAATTGCATCTGTTGTTGATCTATGTGATGATCAAATTGGCATTCCAAAGATCTCCTACCTACGAACTCTTATCCACTCTCTTACTGCACGACCTAGCTACTAATCTCTTGAACTTGCTCGCCAAGGACATGGGAGTTCAAGGTCTAGATCGAGGAGGATGTGAACTCTCTCCCACTTTAAATCTATTTCAATTCCTTGATCGCCTTTTCGTTAAAGGAACCTTTTGAAGGAGTACCTCCTCATCGACCCCTTACCACAACAACTACTACACATAGACCATAAATAAGGGAAGGGTGTCTATACCCAATAATAGTGCTCCCCTTTAGCATATTATAAATTAAATTAAAATAGCATTCCAAATATCATCCAAGAACCCATTTTGAGTACCAAAATTTAAAATATCTTTGTCCTTGATAATCCCACTAATGTTACTAGAAGGCATAAGCCTTGCAAAATGAAATAGTGCCAAGCCTTAGAGGCTATAATATTGGCGATGGGAAAGTTGATAATCCTTTCCTCTGTCATTTCCATTTCATGTTTTCATTTCTACCACAAAGAAATAGAATGATCTTATCAAAATTAGGATGATTATTATAGTAGGAGAGATATTGATCATACTCAACATTTGGAAGATCGTAATATGCATTTATAGCATTACGTAACTCACTAGCTTTCCCAAGATATGTCATGTTGTTACGCCATCCGTGCATTTGCAAAGAATTTACACACCTCCGTGACGATGCATAAATTATTATCATAGGCCACCTTGAGCCACCTTCGCTCCATAATTATGCTCTCCATGCCGCCACCGTGATTCTAGAATCTTGTCTCGAAATCAAGTGTTTGTGGAGGAGAGTGGGTACCACCTCGACGCATGCTAACCAAGCAATTGGCATCGCTAGATATCCTCTTCTTACCCGAACTCTTCTAAGATGCATGATTAATATTGAAAATTAAAAATCTAAAAGCTAGGATATAAAGAAAATTCTTGAGGAGAAGGCTCACCGAATGAAATCCTTAATGAAATTTATTTATAAATCGGGACCTAGTGTCACGTGTCGAGCCAACACCTAGGCACTCTGGGATTGTAGAGCCCACACCCACATGCGCTTTGAGGTGCGATCGCTCATCCCTTAGATTGTGAGTTCAAAGACATAAAATTAATTATAATAAATTTTTGTAATTGATGTGTAAAAAAAGAGCAGACGCATCACTGACCCAAAGACTACATCACTCATTAAAATGATGCTATTATTTTCCCTTAAAACCCACCGCTTGTCGGGGAATCATGACCATCATCGTAGCACTACAGCGGTACAACATTGTTCAAATGATCAAATGACTAATTATAGCGCCATAGTGCTAAGCCTCCAACTCATCTACACTTGTGGAATGCCACATAAGTCTCCACTATCGCACCACCATCGCACTAGATCCCAACATCAAGCGTTGGGTCAAAAATGATAATTTTAAGTATTTTCTTTATAAAATTTAAATTTTTGTTTGTTTGCTATGCAAACACCATTATGTCTACCTAATATGTGGACAACCCTAACTTTTGGCATTCCAAAAGGATGTAAGCCCAATAACCTATTTGTTCACCATGTGAATATCTATTTGTTCATTGGAATATCTCATAATCCATTCTCCATGCAAACAAATCCATATTTATTTTCCATGCAAACACCCTAATTTTTGGCATTCCAAAATAATTTAAGCCTAATAATCTATTTGTTCACCATGTGAACATTTATTTGTTTCATGCAAACATCAAATAATATGTTCCCCATGCAAACAAATTCATCTTTGCCATGCAAAACCCTAAATTTTGGCATTCCAAAAGGATGTAAGCCCATCAACCTATTTGTTCACCATGTCAACATCTATTTGTTCGCCATGCTAACATCTCATAATCGTTCACCATATGAATAAATTCATATCTATTTTCTATGAAAACACCTAATTTTTGGTCCATCCACCATGTAGGACAACCCTAATTTTAGCATTCTAAAGGGATGTAAGCCTAGCCTTATATTCATTTACAATGTAAACATCGCCGCTTTTCCATGCTAACACCTTATCATTTTGTTTACGCGTGAATATTCTTGCACCACTTACAATAAAAAATCATAAGTCTACTCGAGATACGAAATGAGGCAATCCATGGCTATTAATCATATTCTCTAGGCATTATGGATATGTCCATCCGATGTTGGAAGGCTAAAATAATGTAATCGAGATGATGAAACCATGGGATCTTGATCAAGATTACTTTTCTATTTCCCACAAGACAGTCATCTATGCTACACACACCTTAAGACACTAATATATATCATATATATATGTTTGTTTCACCATGTGAACATTTCATTCGCCATAATGAATACCTTATAATCTATTCTCCACATAAGCACTCTTACACCACTTACACTAAAATTCTATGTCTATTCGGGATACTTGAAATGAGTTAACCCATGGTCGCTAATCGATTCTCTAAACATTACGGTTATGTCCCTCGATGTTGGTAAGCTAGAATAATGTAATCATGGGATGATGGAACCATGGGATCTTGATGAGGATTACTTTCCTATTTCTCACAAGATAGTTATCTATGCCACACACACCCTTAAGACACCAATTACATATCATATATATATATATGTTTGTTTCCAATCTTAATAGAGAGTGCTCTCACACTACGATAAAAGGGTAATTAACTATGGAGGCTTGCATCCATAGAAAGTAGAACCTAGATTAAAACAAACCCTAACCTAGATGTTAGGAGAAATCTGGTTGAATATATATCAATCTGTTTCACAAAAGAACATACTCTTGCCCATCCCATAAAAATATGGAGTGCATCCTCCATGGTGTTTTTTTTCAGTCACGATAAAAATAAGCGATGAATTTACTTCTAATGCTAAATACAGTTTATTTTAAGTGATATAAGAGCATTAAAAATTAATATATAACCAAAATAATGTTCCTAGGTAGATAAGGAAGAAGAGTATGGTTATATAGAGGAGATACATAGTGTCACTCCTTTATCGGTTGAAGGTATAAAGCATAAATTAAAAGATCAAATAGGTGTTTTAAGGTGTATGACTATATATAAAGTTGAGGATTGGAGAAGAAAGAAAATTTTATCATTTATGTCATCTATGAAGATATAAGGTGCAAATTAATTATCGATTGGGGTAGTCCTATGAATGTAATATCCACTCATATGTTTTTAAGAGTAAATCTAAAATTAAAACTCTTCCTGAACTATTTCATGTGAGTTTTGTAACTACATCACTTAACAAATTACATTTATCTCCGTAGTATCCATTATATGGATGAGGATGATGTATGGTGTTCCAATAGACATACAACATATATTGTTAGCCATACCTAGCTTTATCTCATGAATGTAGTATATTATAGTCAAGAGAACTCATATGAGTTCAAATAAAAGATAATACCTAAAAAAAATTTTTACCAAAGCAAATAGATAAATGGACACCTACTCCTTCTCATATGACTAGTTCTAAAATTCAAACCAAGCCTAGTACAAAGAAGAATGTGAAGCTTTATTTGATAATGATATCTTATCTTACTAATAGGGAGCCCACTTTTGACTTACCTCTTGAGAGTACTATGCATTTACCTTCAAATATAGGCATTAAAATAGAAAAAGTGAGATTCAAAATCATGAAGATAGAATTTTTTTGTTCTAATATCATTTCATCAACTTAATGTGAGAGTGCTCATACAGAACCTATTAAATAACGATCCTTATTTGTTA
The DNA here is from genome assembly GCA_021442155.1 of Cymbidium sinense. Lineage (NCBI taxonomy): Eukaryota > Viridiplantae > Streptophyta > Magnoliopsida > Asparagales > Orchidaceae > Cymbidium > Cymbidium sinense. The sequence goes on from CM038230.1 coordinate 63,249,830, forward strand.
TTTCCTTTACAAATTAAGTTTAGTATTTTATATCTCGATGATATTGCATATGGATTATAAGCCATGACATGCATTTAGCGTGATATTGATTTTATATTGGGATCCTAAATATCAAACTTATTGTATTATAAAGGGAACCCTTCAAAACATACTAAAATTAAAATGCAAGTTAATAAATTTCTTAGAAATGTACATATATAGTTCCAAGATTATTAACCACTATGGACAATAGTTCATAGAGAATGTACATATATAATAAAGTAGTAAATGATATCATTATAAAATAGAAATTTTTATTAAAAGTTGGATGACATGTTGGATCTTATCGGTAGATCGTGTTTGTTCTCCAAAATAGAGTTAGAAAGTGGAGACATCATATTAGAATAAGACTTAGCAATAAGTGAAAGATTGCATTTAAATCTCATATGGTCTTTATTAGTTAGTGATGCCTTCATTAAATGCTCCCGTATATTTATGTGGATGATAAACACTATTTTAAAATCTTTTATTGGCCATTTCTTGATTATGTACTTTGATGGCATACTTATCTACACTCATGATGAGGAGTCCCATTTAGACCACTTAAGATTAATTTTTGGAAAATTAGGAGAAGCGGGACTTTCTGTTCTTAAGAAATGATTCTTTGCCATAAAGTTATATTCTTAAACTTTGGTGTATTTGTTAATTTATTGAAAGTAGATCCAATAATAATAAAATCAATTGTATGTTAGGCAACCCTCATTTCATTCATGAATATCAAAAGTTTCCATAAATTAGCAATGTTCTACAAAGGTTTATTGAAAGGTTTTGCATCATTGTAGCTCCAATCATAGACATCTTAAGGAAAGACAAGTTTATTTGAACTATAATAGTAGGAAAAGCCAAGGAACATATTAAAATTTTTATGACCTCTTCACTTGTCTTAAAATACCCTAATTTAACTAAGACATTGGAGTGACATCGACCCTTTAAGTGTAGGGATAGGAGCATTAAGTCGTGAAAATCATCAAGTGAAATTATTTAGTGAAAAAATTCAATGTGGCAAAGTAGTGATACTCTATTTATGACAAGAGTTGGGGAATACATACCACACAATTCTTATGTATTTATATATCTAACACTTAAACTTCAATTTTTTTACTTATATAACACCTCAATCTTCAATATTATATCAAAAATATCATCATCACTCACTTTTTAAAAGTAAAATATATCATTTTAAGCATAAGAAAGTGTTAGATAAGTAAACATCTAACTTTAGGTATTAGATATGTAAAGGCATAAAAAAATTTGGTATGTATGTAAATCTTCCTCTAGAATTTTATGCAATCATTCAAAATTTAAATACTTGAGACACTATCTATTAGATAAGATGTTATACTTATTAAGGATCATCATGCTCTAAAATTTAAAAATGCCCAAAAGATGTTAAATTATAAATATGCTAAATGGGTAGAATATTTTTAGGATTTTTCTTTGATGCTTAAACATAAGCTTAGGGCAAACAACAAGGCAATAGATCCATTATCTACGGTGACTCTCATAGTTACTTCTTTAAAATATCCAATTCTTAGGTTTGGAAGTTTAAAGGAAGATTATAAGATTTTCTCAGAGTTTTATCTTATTTATTTAGAGTATGAATCCTGGTCCTCGACACTTTCTCTTTCATGATCATTGATGGTAACCTTTTAAAAGAAAGAGGTCTAAGGGCATCCATGAGATAAGTCCTTATCGTAGATGTTCATTCTGAGAAAATAGTAGGGCACTATAGAAGGTTTAAAATAATAAATCTAATTAAGCATAGATTTTATTGATCCTCATTAAAATAAGATGTTAAGTGGTGACCAAAATCAAATTTCTGAAGTTATGTGGCTGAATGCCATCCATTATAAAACGTGTCTTTATTAACCTGTTCAATTTATAAAGCTATTATTATTATTATTGTTAATACTTTTAACTTTCGAAATCAATTCCAAAATATTGAGTGTTTATCCAGCCTTGGATTTTAACTTACTTCCTAATATAATCACTTATTTCAACATCTAGTTAATCGTTGACAACACAAATGGCAAGCTCAATATTTAATATTGTACGTCAGCACTTGCAAAACACGCTTCCAAGAATTTTACCAAATTAAATAATTTGAAAATAGAGAAAAGTCAATCTATACCAAATAAAATTAATGATAAAATAGAGTAATATATCCGTCTTAAATATTTCACATATTTTTTTTGAGCAGGAAGACGATCTGGGGATTTTAATTGACTGCGATTGGGGCGGGTTCCTTCATGCCGTGCCATTAGAATCGTGCGACATTTTGAGGCCATCATAGTTATAATTTTAGAATTGATCAAAGTTTGAATCGGTGCGTTGATCTATTTTGCATAGTCTACATCAGATTATAACATAATTTGATCGAACCGGGAAGAAAAGGCTATCGAACAGTAAATCTGTCTAGCCGTTGACCGTTTATTAATTGAACGTTCCACTCATCTTGATATCTAATTTAAATCTGTTTTACTATATTTTTGAAAATGTTTTGTTGGTTTTATAGATTTTTATAATTTTTGTAATTTTTTATTTATAATTTCATTTAAATTGATCTAATGATTGAAAATTCAACAACTTCTAATCCAGATCCTATTTGACCTTGAAATTTTATGATAAGTTGGGTTCATTATCAATTTAAGTTTCTTAAAATTTTACCCTAATTAGATATGTAATTTAAGATGAAATGGAGGTTTAATTATTTTAATGAAACCTAAATTAGGCCAAAATTAGAAAGAATTAATTATGGGTTTTATTTTCTCAAATTCTCCTCTTGAGTATGAATCCATAGAGGGCTCATTTAGATTTTTTTTTTTTTTTTGGAGTTTTGGTTAATTTATCAGGATTTTTAAAGTTCACATCAATTAATTGAATTAATTAATTAATTTAATTTCTAATTAAGGTCATTTTGGGGATTATGAGGTTTCAATGAGTTTTAATAATGTTTTAAAATTCATTGGTGTTCATTATGATGATTTAAGTAAATTCCATAATTTTTTATATTTTCGTAATTTAATATTAATTTGTTTCTTTAAATTAAAAATTATGGCTTGAAATATTTATATATATGATTTACTTCCCAATAAATCCTAAAACATAATTTCAATTTCCAAAGTTTCAAATTGATTTGATTAATGGTTTGGGTTTAATGTAGGTTTGATTATTTTTATTTAAAATAAAATTAAACCAAAAATACCTAATGAAATTCAGGGATTTTAGGTTTAATGGATTTTCCTTATTGAGATGAATCCAAAGAGCTCTTATTTACATTTTGTGGTTGAGTATTTTATTTTCTATAATTTTTAAAATTTTAAGATTTTTGTAATTTTAAAATATAAAAATAAAAAATTCTATTTAAAATAGTTGGTGCGTGACGATGACACGATATTGTTTGCCATGTGGCACGATGCCATTGGACCATTTGGATCCATGTTGATCCAGTTCAAAAGTGATGATAGACCGCAAGTTTGTTTACTACCTTAGATCGAAGATCGAGCGATTAGATTTAATCCACTTTCCTTAAGGAGTTCAAATCAGTTGTGCAACTAGATTAGAGTCGTCCAATCCAAATAGAAGGAGCAAATGGTGTAGATTTTTCCCTTCTCTCACTAGCAAGAACTACAAATCGTCTCATTTGGTCAAAATCTAGGGATCCGAGAGAATTTTAATGTGTTTTTAATACAAAATGATCAAGACTCCAATTTGAGCACATCTATATAGTTAGATCTCATTTGAGATCAAACTTCCTTCATAAGGACCAAACCAAATTCAATAGGTCGGGTTTAAGGGATACCTCGCCTTCGACACTTGATGATGGGACATTTGAATAGCTTCATGGGGATGTGGCAAGCCTCTAGGTGCAAGGAATTGAATTACCTCTTCACTAATTGCCCATATGCTAAGCTCCTCAAATTACTGCTGCATTGGTGCTTATTAGTGGCGTGGAAATAGAGAAAGGGTAGATTCTTCTTTATTTCACTTGAGGAAGGCATGTGAATGAGTAAAATGGCTTGAGAAAATCTCTCTCCCTTTTCCATGAGTGGTGAGAGCTATATGGGGAGGAAGTTGGTTTTGAATTTTTTATGGTGATTGCCACCCTTGAAGGCTAGCTCCAAGTGGTGCTCAATTGATTGGGGACATTCCAAATCGTGAGGATGAGAAGTAGAGGAGGAATGGAGGAAGTGTTTTGGATTGGGGAAGGCTTGTCTTCATGTTCCACATCACTCTCCCATTGCATATTCCTTTTCTTTTAGAGTAACTTGAAACCTTCAAATTTCTCAAATTTGGCGCCAATTTCTTTGGACTCACTAGAATGAGTTTAGGTGTATTGGAATGTGATTAATATAGGTTTAAGCTCACATTCTCACATTTAGTCCATTTGAGTTTAACTTAATTTGGATTAAGCTTAGTATGATCAATGTTTGTTATTCATTGATTTAAATTAGCAATTAATTGTTCAAATCATATTTAAGATGATTCATGAGTCAAATAAACTCATTTCAATTGGGTTTAGGACAAATACCTTACCTTAGTTCACTTAAGTATTTATTCCCTTTGGTTTAGGTTGGTTTGTTCCATTTAATGGATTGAATCTAGGTTTAGGCTTTAATTATGTTTATTCAAGTATTGGAGATGATTTGAATTAATCAATTTCATTTCATTTGAAGTTAAATTTTGGATTTAAACCCAATTTGACCTAAATTGGGCTTAATGGGTTAACATGGGTTTAATTGGGTCAAATGATCAAATTGATATAATTAAACCCTATAGTTAGTTAATTTATGTTTAAATATGATTTCCAAATGATTTTGGATATTTAATTTGGGTTGATTTTAGTTTAATTTAAATTTAGACCTAATTAAGTAATATTAAATAATATGAAAATTAAGTTAAATTTTAATTAATATAAGGGCCCAACAACTTTCCTTAAATGGATTTAATGAAATAAGGAAAGGTTATTAATTTAAAACTATTTTGAATTTAAATTTAAAATGACTTAGAATAATTTAATTAAACTACATTTAATTAAATTAAATCATGCTTGAGGCATTCATAACATTCTATAAAAAATAGATTTAATTTAGCAAGGATATGGCATGAATTATGCAAATTAAATTTAAAATAATTCAAATTCAAAAGTTCAAATTAATGAATTTTAAAATATGAAAAGGAGGGAATTAATTATAAAAATATTTTGACTAAATCTCACATTATTTATTAGGCAAAATTATATGAAAATTTTGGCAAAACAATATGAGGATGATAAAGATGATAGAGAGAGAATAAAGAATAATATTGGAGAAAAAATAGAATAATAGGATAATTCTAGAATAATTTAATTATCATGCAATAAATATATAAATAAAATTATGATTATGGAAATGATTCAATAAAGTTCATACTTAATTTATCTTATTTAAACACATATTTGATGGAACTTAACTTACGCACTTAGTTCATATTATCCAAAAGGATAATTCAAGGAAAAGCGCAAATATGAAATGAAGAAAATACAAATAATTTTAAAATGAAGCATTTATTTTGTTTCATTGAGTTCTTCATTTGCCTTAATATCATGATTCTTAGAAAATTCCCAACCGGTTCAAGTCTAATAGCTTTAGCTTTCCAAATTGATTGAAGAATCGAGTTGAAGAATTTTCCGCAACACTTGATTTAACTAATTAGTAGCATTTGAACATATGTTTGTTATCATCAAAGTCAATCTCATATGAAGTGTAGCTCATGAAGTCAACAATTACATTAGGTTTAATTTTAGTTTGTGAACTACACCATCGGAGATAAACCTAGCATTTCATCATAATTTCATGCAAAATAATCTTTATATTTAGAAAGCAAGTCAATCAACTCATCGATCTTTTGGACCCAACAAAGGAACTAATAAAAGTTGGCCTTAGGTCCTCTTGAGTTCCTAGGTTAATTTCCTTCAATTCCTTATTGGTAGAATTTATTTCTTCTTCAAATTCTCATGGCACATTTTAAATTAATCAATCCGAATTATCGATGTTTTTTAATAGAATCTCTTTACGAGTGAGATACATTTCCAAAGAGTTGAATAGATTCCATATTATTGTTTATCATTAAATAGTGTTATCATTATCCAAAAGGTCCAATGGTACTAAGCCCAATTCCAACTTTGGATTTCAAATTTTTATTTTTAGTATTTCATAAGCTTTCTATCGTTGAGCTATATCTTTGGGCCAAACATTTGGAATCAAACCATGTTTTATAGAATTTTTAACACAATTAGTATTCCAATTGAGGAGTCCTATTATTTCATTGAAAAATGGATCATCAAGCTTTACATTTCCTTGAGCTTAAGGACGGGTATAGAATATAACTTTGACAACTTTCTAACTTCCCTTGAAAGGTTAGTGGCTATTTTGATTTCCAACTATGAGATTTTATTTTGAGAAAAAGAGTTAAAGTCAAGGTTTCCATATACATTTCAAATTTCTCATAGGTGGATAGCTTAGGTTCATTCTTTAATGCTTGTATTTGTTCTTCATCGCTATCAATCTAGTAAAATCTCAAATTTTATCAAGACATCCTTTTGATTGGAATCTTCATCAAAACTAGATTCCAAGTCAATTTACATTTTAGAGGTTTTTTTTCTTTTCTTTTCCCTCTTTTTTCTTTTCTTTTCTTGTTTTTCATTTGTGTGAATTTCTTCTTTTATTTTCTTGGATGCCTTAATAATGCTTGATTTTATAGAATTAAAACTTGCCTTTTGGGCATATAATAGGCAACATCTTCATAAAGCTCAATCTCATGAATAGTGAATGGTTGTATGTCACCTTTTATGGTATATTCTACTCCATCTCTAGTGTACTTAACACATTGGTGGAGTGATGAAGGAATCATTCTATACTCATGTATCCATTGCCTACCTAAGAGGGCATTAAAAGATGTATCCTGAATTAATAATATAGAATTTTACTTTAGTTTTCAATCCTTCTATTTCCAGCAATAGAGTGATTGAACCAAAATTTTCTCACCGTTTCATTGAAACCCATTAATAACATTTTATCTAAACTTAACTTTCATGTATCAATTTTAAAAAAAATGACAAATTTTTTATAGTTCATGATATTTGATGTGCCGGGGTCAACTAGAACTAGAACTTTTGATAATCTAATATTTTTCACCTTAATAGAGATATAAAGTGATTATTTATGATTAGTGGTTCTTTAGAGTAAATCTTCATCTTAGAAGGCAACCTTGTGGATCTCTTTAAAATAGCAGCCCTTATCCGAGGAAGTTGCTACTAAATGAGCCAAGAATATCTCTGGATTGAGTAATGTCCGGACTAATGATTCTCTCATTTTCTTAGATAGAATAAAATCATAAATGCGAGTCTGAAGTTTCTTAAGATGGGCTAAAATGTTGTAGTAGACCTTGAGAACATGTGGCTTTACTCTGGAGCATTCTCTTTCGTGGAGGTTCGTGACATTGATCAATAATCTATTTACCTTTATCTTAAGGAGGGTGGTGGGCAGGTGGTAGGACTTTCCCACGTGTAGATTAACTTCAATGATATCTCCTAAATTAGATGTAGGGGTCATGTCAACTTGTTCCTCATTATTAATATCTCTTTCCAAAGATTGATTAGAATATAAAAGTTCTACTTCTATTTTCACAGTAGTGCCTTTCAAATTAGCCATAGAACTCTCTCTTTGATCTTGATTCACAAAGTACATCACATTCAATTTGAAAAGTTTTTTATATCTTTTTATTTTTCTTCATTTGCAACATGATTACCGGAGATAGTAAGAATACAAGAAATTCTTTTAGAGGTAAGCTTTTTATTCATATTTTCAAAATAAGTACATAAGGATATAGAAGTATAAAGTTTAGCCCTTCCATCATTATCATACAAAATCCTCTCGGATACAATAGATATTCCTCTCTCACTCTCTCAATACATCTAGACATCTCGATAATGTTGAATGGGTTGAGGAGGAACTAACTCTCATGGCGCTAGCATTAATCTAGATGATCTTCATACACTTCCTATATGGAATTTTAAAATTTTTCATCAAATATCTTTTTTAGAATGAGATAAAGTAATATCTCATTCATTTGAAGGAGAAGAACTAGAATAAGTGAAAGATTCACCTATGATTACTTTAATGGACCCTTACCTAGGGTCCACCAAGTATTCTTTGGGAATTATCACTAAACCCTTCTTATAGTTTTTTCAAGCCAACTTTTGAAAGTGAAGTCTGTCTTCAATGGTATGTCCCTAGCATCGATGGTATGGGCAATAATTTGGGTCATTCAATTTGCTGATTTCTTTTGGTGTTTTCGACCAAGTAGCTTAAAATCTAGCTTTTTCTTTAAATTTTGAAAATTATTCGATTTCTTCTCTCTTGAAAGAATAAGTTTGGTTCACTCTTTAATTGAAAGAGCTAGTGGGAGCTTTCTTGGGTGATGGTGATAACTATTGTTGTGATGACTTACAAGGTGGTGGATGGTCCGCTTAGACTTGAATTAGAGCTTTTCCTTTGTCCACTTTAAAGATATTACGCCCTCTTTCCAATAATTTTCTAGATTTTGTTGTTTCCATAGTGGGTGATCTCTAAGGAATAACATCTCGTGAGCTTCTTCTTGTAAGCTAGAGGCTTTAATTGACTTTTCAATAGTTTTAATAGTAAATCCTTTTAATAAAAAAGGCAACAAGGCCATGGATATTTTGAAGGAGTATTTCTATAGCGTCTCTTGTAGTGCTAGAAACTAAGAATCCTCCATCTCGTGATATAATCAATAAGAGATTCACCTAGCTTTTATTTTTTAACTACTAAGTCACCTATAGTGACATGGTGTTGTGTGATAGTGAATCATTTTACTAATATATTTTCTAGTTCAATAAAAGTGTGCATTGAACCATTTTGATATCTCTACATACCAATCATAGCAACCCCGTAAAGTCTGACAAATTTCCTAAATAACATGGCATTACTCCCTCGCATTGTAGCAACTTGCTCAAAATATGCCAAATGTTGTTTGGGATTTCCAATCTTATTAATAACTTTAAAGAAGGAGGCACAAATCCCTTTAGATATGGTATAGAATCATATTCTTCAAGGTAGGGTGTACCTTTTGGAATAAGAGTAATACCGATTGAGCCAAAGCTTCTTCACCTATTGTTCCACTAGAGACTTCAAGTTAGTTTTAGGAAATATATATATCATCTGTTGGTTTAGGTTCTTGGTGATACTCTCTTAAACCAAGCTTAGTCTCATTTGTAGGATGGGACTTTTCTAGTCTCACTAAAGAATATGGTGAGAAGAGGTGGGAACTAGACTTTGGAGTGATTGCATAGTGGCAATCATCTTCTCCATCTTCTTTTCATCCTAAAATCTAATCATTCTCGTGTGTTTCTTCTTATTCTTTTTTAGAAACCCTTGTATCTATCATAAAAAATATGTGCTATGGATAGCCTAGGGTCATCATCCAACAAGTCATGTTAATCTAAATCAAAGTGATCGTGGACCCTACTTATCATTTCTTTTCATTATCCTCCCTAAAAATAGTCTCCGCTTCTTATTTCATAAGATGTAGTGGAACACCTTTTCTATCAATGATAGCTTCAAAATCTTCCTCACATCCATGGGTTTCACTTCATATATTTCTTTTCATGATTCACCTAGATGGTGGGAACTTCCTCTATAGTTAGAATGGTGCTAAACCAAGGTGCTCTCTTACAATGTATATATTATAAGGAGATAGATGAAGTGATTCTATCTCTCAATTAGAGGTATAAGGGTAGCCCCGGTTTGAGGCCTAAACATAGATGAAGATGGCCTTTATTTAATAGGCCGAAAGTGATAGATGGTACTTCCAACCATGATAATGGGTGAATCTTTAGCTCAAATGCTGATGTATCTTTCTTAATATAATTGTATTAGTTTTTTTTTTCTAGAGATAACCTTATCTCTCTTTGAACTATGATTCACCCCAGGCTAAGTTAGTGAACTCCTTGGGTGGTGATATTGATCCATATAATAAACATGGGGTGATAGGATCTTCCTCTATTAGGAAGACCATCTTTTCTTTCTTTTACCTTGAATGGTCATAGATCTCCCTAAGAATTCTCTCTCTAGCTCTATAGAAACTTGTCCCTTCATAATTCTAAGTAACTCTTCTTTAGTGTAAGAAGAGGACCCAAGAGTTCCCAAGGATCCGATGTAATTTACTATGAGCTTCCTAATTTACAATTCTAAAGTTCTATTTAGTTTCATATGAAAAGGTGCAAGGTGGAGAACTTGCAATTCTAGATACATTCTCCTCTCCACAACATCAAAAATAGAGTGGAATCTACAACCTCTTAAGTGAGGGAAGTATCCCAGGAAGGGTAAACCCCTCCTCACCCTAGTTTGTTCAATCTCCATCATTTCTTTTGTTTCCTCTCCCTAAGGGCACATTTTAAGCCTTCTACCACTTTTTTTTCTTTTTTTTACTTTGTCATTATTGAAGGCTCAAAAGTGGAACCTATTTCAAAAGTACTAGAAAAGAGGGAATTAGGTGTCTACTGCAATTTTACTTTCTTTAATTCAAGGCCGTTTGAATCTCCATAGAGGCCTCTATAGCCATCTACCTATCAATGGCAAGAGTACTATAGGGCACTCTAGAAAACTCTAAGACATGCTTCTTATCCTTAGTTATCAAATCACTAACATGACCTCAATAATGGTATGTTCAAATCCTCAAACACTCGAACTTGATGACACAACGATCAAGAAATCTACTACGTCCATAGAAAAGTTAATCCCAAACAACAATTTTTTATTTTTCAAATAATGAAATTGATCAAATTATAATGAGCTTTTAACATCATTATAATAAACTTTTAACATAATGTAGTCAAAAGAAAATAACTTTTAACCCATTAAGAAAAGTTAGCCATTTTTGTTATGGCTAAAGTTTTAAAAGAAGAATTTTATTTTGAAAATATAGGAGTTATATAACCCTCTTATTTGATTTTAACAAACAATGAAGTTTGATACTCCATTTAGTGGATGATGAATATACTCTACCAAGAATGAAATGGAGAAAACCCAATGAATGAAAGGCAATCTTGACTCATGAAAACATAAGTAGATTTGATGTATAGAAATAAAATTAATTTATAAAGATGGAGAGAGGAATTGATCACCTGGAGTCGATAGAAAAATCGGCAATTTTATTTGGAACACCATGTATATTTTGTGGGTACTTATTTGGGTAATCAAATAGGTCATTAAAGGATAAATATATTATTTCAAAAGATAAACATATTTCTTTATAATAGATTCAATTACTTAATAAAGACTCCTAATGCTGATGGTTCTTTGATATACTAGAGCTTTTCCCGAAATATCTAGAAATGTAGAACATGATTTATTTTATTATAGGGTTCATAGTTCGCTAGAAGGGAAACCCCTAAAGTTAATTACATAGTATGAATGAATTATCACTTTTAAGAATACTCTTGAATAAAAAAAGTAGATCTTTATTTCTATGAATTTTAAAGCTTGTCTTAAAAGAATGACGACTTAGAAATTCAATAAGGAACATTCAAAAGGGGAGAGTTCTTCTAAAAGCCAATTGGGAATAAGTAGGAAATGCTTTCGATACTTGGAAGCCAATAAGAATTTCAACTATCTACTATTAAGCTTTATATTTTGAGATTGAATTTAATAAAGTTTTGAATTATTATTTTAATAAAAATTTAGGACTTAGATTCTAATAGCATAAGGCTATAGAAATGCTTAGGGTTTGGAAACTTATTCCCAAGAGTGCTTCAAAACCTAAACCTATAAGTGCTTATAACATAAGTCAAAGGCTCGACCTAGTTTAATTTCTAAAATTATTAGTTCTTTCTCTCTCTTGAAGAAATGAATCTATCCTTGACTCTTCTAGACTTATAACTCACTTGGAAGGGTTGCCACCAACACCACCAACCAATTTTAAAACCATGAGTTGGGTATTATATATGCAAAATGGCTAAGCTATTGCATTTAACTCACTCCCCAACCCTAAGATAATATTTGGTTATGTTACACTAACTAATGCAACAAATTTCCTATTTTATGCATTTTGACTCATGATTCATTTTAAGGCCTTGAGTATGCAATTCATGCCTATGATGATATGAAGTTAGAAATGGTCATGGGTACAATCAAAAAGAAGGCACACTTCCCTAATAAAGGGTGGTCATCCTCATAGGTGAGATGCTCTCTTATGTGCAATGGGTGAAGCCTAATTCAAGAAAAATAAATAATATGCTATAATGTTTCACCAAAGCTAATTGTTTCTAGTTGCTTTTAAGTTGTACCTAAGGCTTTTAATTAATGTGAGGTTTTAAATTTCTTTCTTTTATATTTAAGTTGTTTAAGTTTAATGGGGAAGAAAATTAAATTTTCTTAGGAACTAACATTCTAAGCATTTCATCATAGAAACACACCACAAAAGAAACTTAGAAATGCACTCGCTTTTATTATGCACTCAAAATAAATCAAGCCAATTAATAGAATAATGCGGCTAGTACCATTGTACACCATGGAAGAAAGAGAAAAGAAGCAATCGAAGCTCGCCCTCATATAACTTGACCTAAAACTAAAAGTTTGATCTATTGAGGTCTTCATCCAAGATTGTCACCTTCTTCAAGGACCTCCATGTGCTTCACAAGGGACCACCAACTAGTAAAGTCAGTCCTACTATTCTTATACTTCATAGATACTAACCTAATTCTAGGCTTAAATTATATTTTGAAAATATAAAATAAATTCCTAATCCTTATAAAATAAATGTCGAAAATGCACATAGCACACCAATAATTTATATTTCAAACATATGTGCTTACCATTAGTTTCTTACCGAGCCCACTTGTCCTATTGAGCTATGCTTAGAGACTTAAGCATACCTACAAGCAAACATAATTTATATATACTTTTATTACAATAGTCTATTTCAGACCCTACAAAATAATGTTAGCCAAAAAAGAATGGCATATCATTCGACTAGCGGCAAATAATCCTAGTCATCCGGTCTAAAATATTATACCACAAAATAAGCAAAATATTTTACAACAAAAAAACATCACAAATCATTGACCTAACCTAAGTTTAAGGTCAATGACCTAACAATCTAGTGTGTGAGAAAATGGGCTTATGTGGTATGACTTTACTAGGCCTTATAAGTTCAAATTTTGGTTTAATTTGATTTAAAATTTAACCTCTCATATTTCATAATTTTGCTTCATAGGTGCGTGTGATTGTTAAACTATAAGTTCAAGGTATTAAGACATCCTTGACTAGTAGCTCTTCGACCTCAGTGTCGGACCATATACCATATGATTACAAGTTATGAAAAATATTATTTTCATTTATTTGGTTTCATTTATTTTATTCTTAGAATTTGTTCAATTTTTTATTTGGTCATTTCAATTTAAATGATTTAATTAATTTATGAGTTTATTTTCATTTTTTAGATTTACTTTTGTGTTAAAGTTGAAGTTTTTGGTTTTAAAGAATGAAGAAAAATAAATTATGCTTTAAGTAGAATTCATTCTATTCAATCATCCTAAATTCTAATAGAATAAAATTTTCATCCATTCTAAGGGTTAAACCAAGATCCTAAGTATCATAATTAGCCTCTTTTGAATTGATTTAAATGGTTTATTTTAAACTAGGTCGAATGTGATTAATGTTTTAATTATCCTTTTAGGAGTTAGAGTTTGTGTAATCTAATCTTATTTAGATTTTGAAGACTTCATTTTTAATTTATTTCTTTTATCTTGATTAATGTTTCTTTAATTTATTTATTATTTTTAATTAAAAATTAAAATATTTCTATAAATTGTAATTAAGAGTTGATGTCATCTTGATAAATAATTAAGTTTGAATTAATTTTTATTTTAGTTTAGTTTACTTTCAAGTGATTTAATTCATTTTATGTTATTATATTTTGTTTCATAACTTAGGTTTACCTTTGATTTTATGTTCCTTTTATTTAATCTTATGTGTTTAAAATGTTTAAATTATTTGATTGAATTAATTTCACTCATTAGTTTTATCAATGTTAAGTGTTTATTAATTTAAATGAGTTAACTTAGGTAGCTTAAATTGATTTTTAATTCAAATTGGTTTAGAATTTATGATCTTAGCATTTAAGTGATTCATTATACCTCAATTTTGTAACTTAAGATGACTTTTAATTTATATATTTCTAATTCATCATTTGGGTTAAGTTTATTGAAATATTACATGTTAAATTTTCATTATTTAGTTTAACCCCTTTGGGTGAGATGTGGTTCATCACTCATTACCTAGGAAACTTATGCTACCTTAGGCACCAAACCTAATCTAGGCCTTTTAACTTTTAGCGTATTTTGATTAAATGATTTGATTAATCACCTTTTATTTGCATTTGAAATTACCAAAATTTATTAACATTAAAATGGACCGCAAGTGGTTTTAATATCAATGATTTTCTTGATTTGGGTATAAAATTCAGATGTTAATTAATTTTGAATTTGATTGTTCAATTGATTTATTATAGTTTTAACAATTGAGATTACTTATGGTTTGATTGAATTTTAAGTTCTTAATTATTTTATTAATCCTTAAATGCATAATTAATTAAATTTCTTAACTTGAGGGTTAAGAACCTTTTTTTAAGTTTATGATATTAATGAACATGCTTTAAGCTTGTTTTATAAATTTTTAAATTTTTGTAACTTTTTTTTTATAATTTTATTTAAATTTACCAAAGAATTAGAAATTTAACTACTTTACTTGAGAAGTCATTTGAAATTAAAAGTTTTATGGTAAGTGGAGTTCATTGCTAATATAAGTTCCCAAGTTTTACCTTAATCGATGTCAATGAACATGTTTGTCAAATTTCCCTAGAATATGAATGCATAGAGGGTTTATTTAGATTTTTTTGGAGTTTTAGTTAATTTATTATAATTTTTAAAGTTCAAATCAATTAATTAAAATAATTAATTCATTTAATCCCTAATTAAGGTCACTTTGGGGATTATGAGATGTCAATGAGTCTTAATGATGTTTTAAGATTCTCTAGTATTTATTATCATGATTTAAGCTAATTTGATAATTTTTATATTTTTCTAAATTTAATATTAATTTATTTCATTAAATTAAGGATTATTGCTTGAAAATTTTATATCTATGGATTTACTTCCCAATAAATCCTAAGAAAGTTGTCTAAGGTGTGTTTAACCTTAATTTCAATTCCCCAAAATTTTGAATTGATTGGATTAATGATTTGGGTTTAATTTAAGTTTGATTATTTTTAATTAAACTAAAAATACCCAATAACATTTGGAGATTTTGGTTTAATAGATTCTCCTCACTAAGATGAATCCATATAGCCCTTATTTATATTTTTTTTTTGGTTGAGCATTTTATTTTCTATGATTTTTTAAAGTTTTAAGTATTTTGTAATTTTAAAATACGTAAAATTGAAAATTTGGCTTAAAATGGTCTTATACGTGGCGTTGAAGCGGCATTGTTTGCTGCACACCGCACCATTGGACCTGGATCAACGTAGATGCAACTCAAAAGCGGTTGAGACTACAAGTTTGTTTACGCTTAAATCGAGATGGATGGTGGATTTAATCTATTATTCTTTAAGAAGTTTAAATCGATCGTGTGGTTAGCTCGAGCCATCCATTCTAAATAAAAGAAATGAATGGTGCGATTTTGTCCCCTCTTCCCAGCAATAATTGTGATTTGTCCGTGTTTTTGGCTAAAATTTGATGATTCAAGGAGAATTTTAATGCATTTTTAATTACAAAATGTTCAAGATTCCATTTGGAACACATCTATATGGTTACCATATAAAGGATCAAATTAAATTCAGAGGAGGTCGCTTTGAGGGATACCTCATCAACATTGATCCTGGTGATGGGATGTTTCAAATAGATTCATGGAGATGTGGCGAGCCTCACTACAAAGATTTAGATTTCCTCCTTATAGATTAATCTATAGGCCAAACTCCTCGTTGGTGGCTTTGGAAAAAAACTAGCTTGTTAGCGGCATGCATCCTTGAAAAAGATGGATTCTTCTTCATTTCGAGGAAGGTGTGTGAATTCTTAGAATGGCTTGAGAAAATCTCTCTCCTCTTTTTCCATGAGTGGTCGAGAGCATATGGAGGAAGTTGGTTTTGATTTTTCCCCGGTGATTTCCACCCTAGGCTAGGTCCAAGGGGTGATCAACTAATGGGAACATTCCAAATCAGTGAGGATGAGGAGTGGAGGAGGAATTGAAGAAGTGTTTTAGATTGGGGAGGGGTTTTCTTCATCTTCCACATCACTCTCCCATGGTATATTCCTTTCCTTGGATTGACTTGAGACCTTTAAATTTTCTCAAATTTTGTTGCCAATCCCTTTGGTCATCGAGAATGAGTTTAGGTGTGTATTGGAATGTGATTAGTGTAGTTTAAGCTCACATTCTCACATTTAGTCCATTTGAGTTTAACTTGATTTGAATTAAATTAAGTATAATAAATATTTATTATTCATTGATTTAAATTATCAATTAAGTGTTCAAATCATATTTAAGATGATTCATGAGTAAAACAAACTCATTTTAATTAGGATTATGGATAAATACCTTAGGTTAGTTCAATTAAGCATTTGTTCCCTTTGGTTTAGGTTGGTTTGTTTCATTTAATGGATTGGATCTAGGTTTAGGCTTTAATTATGTTTATTCAATATTGGAGATGATTTAGATTAATCAATTTCATTTCATTTGAAGGTACATTTTGGATTTAAACCTACTTTGACCCAAATTAGGCTTAATGAGTTAACATGGGTTTAATTGGGTCAAATGATCAAATTGGTATAATTAAACCCTTATAATTAGTTAATTTATGTTTAAATATGATTTCCAAATGATTTTTGACATTTAATTTGTGTTGATTTTAGTTTAATTTTAATTTAGACCTAATAGGGTCCATTAAAGCCTATTTAGATCAAGTGATATAATTAACCCAATTAAGGCCTTATTGGATTTAAATTTCCTTAGATTTATGTTTAAACAAGTTCATTTGATTATTTTAAGTCCTTAGAATAATTTAAATTGGTCAATTTTGGTGGGTTGACCTATTGGGACCCACATAAGTCAACTCTATGTCTAATGATTGACCATCTTCACCTTCATTTAAATTTTGTTTTGAATTCATTTACGTTTATGTAATAACCTTATACTTTTCACTTGATTTAATTTCAATTATTTTGATTTTTTTATTTCCTTCTGTTTTAAGAGGTTTTGAGCTTAAGTAGGTTAATTGGGTTAACCACCTCAATTACCTTAGTTTAAGCTCGTTGGATTTAGATTTCAATTATAATGTGTTTTCTTTTAATCATTTATTTATATTTGAGTTTGGTTTTGAATCACCTAATCCTATTAGGTTAGGCTAAACCCTAGAAGGATTCATTAGGTCACCAGTAGTGTCTTAAGTGCTTGAATAGGAAATCCCTAATGTAAGATTAGGTATCCCAACCAATAGGATTGAAAATGATGTTAAACCTCTTTCAAAAAATGAGGTCAATATACACATATATTAACAAGTCTTAATCCATAGGATGCTAAATTATATTTTGGGTAGATTATTTAACTTATGAATAAATAAATATTTTGTTAAATAAATGCATCTTAATAGGTGTATCGTGATGTGAATGCCTCAAACGATTTATGTGGAGTACGACTAGTAAATTAAATAATGCATGAATCGGATAAATGTATAGATTATTGTGAAGGGTGATTACATTTCTTAATACTAACTACTATATTCATGATGTGGGTGATAGTTATCACTCTTTTTTTAGTCATATGAGAGTTCCCATAACATTTTTTTTATTGAAAATACCAAACTTATAATCATTTTCTGTAACAAAATCATAATACTAACTATGATCATGTTACATGACTAAACAAATAAAAATGATAATTTAGAATAAATTATTAACTCTACTTAGCTTAATTTAAATTCATATACAATATATAAATCAAATTTAAATTGTAATTAGGATGTATATAAATGGTGGAATTAAAATATAATGCATTGTGTAACAAATTAGTCTTATTCATCTAATTAACCTTAAAAAATTAACACAAATAATTTAATCATTTATATCTAATATATCACTTGCATAGGAAATGCACTACAATAATTTTATTAAATATAAAGTAGTGGCTAAAATTAAAAAAGATGATAATAGAAAAGATAAATAAAAACATAAAATGCACACTATGGAATTGAAAACAAAATATAATGAAACTCATAATAATAAATTAAATAAAAGGATTAAAATAAATAAAAAATAATTCCATGTAATAAAATTAAAACACACATATGAAAACTATTCCCATAATTAAATTATACACTATCCATAATACCTAAAAAACACAAAATAATACATGAAAATAGTTTAAAAAAAGAGGATAACACTTCTTAATGTGGTTTTGATAGTCATCTTCTTCTTGTTATAGCTCAAAATAAGATGACTATAGGCACTATATATGGGGGTGGGAAGGCAACATATCCTAGATGAATGTTGATGTGCCAAGTTTAAAACCCATCTATAAGAGATGTGCTAAGCTCTCTATCATAGTCATAGTGCAAACCAATTGCTTTACCTAGTATAATTATGGTTGGGTTAATGCATTATTACGTGTAATATTTTTACTCCAACATACTCAATTGGAAATTAAGATAAAAAATAGCCTCAATTCCACAAAGCATTCTTCTCTTAACATAAAATAATGGTGAGGCTCTTGTAGCTTTAGTATATCTAATGCTTGTAAAATCTCTTCCTTTTTTCTCTTTACTACTATTAGGCTCTAGGCCACAACTTTTGAATCTTCCTTCTTGTGAAGGTCTATAAATATACTACCTCCTCCACAACATTAATTAACACCTTTGCTTGTATATAGAGGCAATAAATCAAGGATGAGAAGTCCATTTCATATATTATGTTGTATTTCATCGTGTCAAGAATGTTATTATGGATGAACCTCCCACATCAATGGGCATATTCTATCATGGAAAATTTTAACATTATTCACTTCTTCATGGCATTACTTAGGTGGCCACTAGGTAGTGCTGAAAGTATAAAATACTTAAAATGTAGTAAATGACCTTGAAATAAAAATAAATAAATCATAATCATACCTTTTTCATTTCCATTGCATACTTGGAGATGTCAAGGCATGATGATCTCCTTACGATCAAGTCCCTTCCTCATGAAATTAAAGAATATGTCATTTAGGATATTTGGTAATCCATAGATAGCATTAATCTATGTTATGCTAAATAATACATATCCCCTTCGATAAAAAGCATTATCATTACTATGCTCCTTGACATTGGCATATAATTTCTAAAGTACTAAAATGAAATTAGCTTTTAGATATTGAATAACTATATAAATTATTATTTGCAATGATCCCATTCAATAATAATCTTGGTTTGTCAAAGCCCTTTTCAAGAACATAAGGATTTATTGATAATATCTAATTGTACTATCGTGGAAGAGAAAGAGAAGAATATTCTAGTATCATAGCTCTAGAAGGAAAAGAAAGTTGCTACCCTTAATCTCTTTAACATTTTAAAGATGGGAAGGAACTAGGAAATTTGAGAGGGATATTAAGAATGGGAGGAGAAGAGGTTTCAATGGTTACTACATATGTAAAACTTTGTACTCCTTTATTTATATCACTTTGTGAGATCTAATGGTTAAAATGAAGAAGAGATATTCCTCATAATAAATCTAATTAATATTATGTTATTTTGCATGAATGACCCATGAGCATCTTTTAAAATTGGTGGGGCTCATTGGCACAAATATGTGAAATGGTAACTTGTATATGTCCATGAAAATGCTACATTTCTCTAATTATTGCTAGTTGGTGCCAAAGCAAGTTTGGCATTTAAGTCACATGCACTATGCAACCATATGTTCCCTTGTAGGCTCAAATGTTGCCACTTGATACTTAGTCATCGGTCCTAAAATCTAAGTGTCATATCAATATTTTTTTGGGTCAAATAATTTGGGTTTCCTTCTCATAGCACTTGGTTTAACACCATCAAACTAATGTAATTCTTTTCTATTTATGTTATATCTATTGTAAAGTAGTGCTTTTGGAGCTTCTCACTAGATTTGCGCTCGATACTTTTCACTACTACTCATACTTAAATGAATTATTTGTTGTAACTTGTAATAGATCCTTATTTCATTCACCACTAAAAATTTTATGGGCTCTTCTTTTCATTTCATTATGTTTTCCTATTTTTAGTTTTGCTTAAATGCTCTCTACTATCTTCATATGATGCTAATACTTTATTTGGTTAGCAATTATCGATAATAATTCTCCTCATCATATTGAACATTAAAGGTTTCATAAGCTTAAAGGTTCTTAATTCATCTTATGCCATTAGATGCAATTTTCCCTTTTGAATATCCATTTTCTATCTCTTATTGCATTGAATGGATGCTCCAAAATAACAAATACATGAGATGCAATTTTCTCTTTTGAATATCCATTTTCTCTCTCTTATTGCATGGAATGGATGCTCCAAAATAACAAATACATGGTAGTTGCATCATCCATATCTAGTATGATATTATATATAAGAAGTATAAATTATCAACTTTAGTCAAAATATCCTCTATGATACTGTAGAGTATTTTATTTAACTATCAATAAATATATTTTATTGAACTATATATTGGAATTAGTTTGATATTTATGCCAACATATAAGGTATTCTTAGAGTGTTCCTCCTCTCTTTGATCATAAAGGAACGGTTTAATTATTTATATAATTCCTTTTTTTTAGGCATTTTTCTTTGTTGCATAGCACTATATCCTTATATTGATCAACTACTTTATGGTCCTCTAGTTTTCTCTTAGTGAAGGTGACGACATCATAAATTTGACATTAATTTGCATTTCTCCAATAAATCTACAAATGAAATATTGATATGAAGTTTATAAAAAAAACATTCCAACCATGGTGAGTTTTTTGTTCATCTTTAGCTTTTGAAAGTTTTATGGTATGGTAATGGTAGTATATGTGGTGATGTATTGCTTGATAAGATTTTTAATTTAGGTCATGGCTCCGATTAGCATCAATTGATTTCTCCTTCGCTTTCTAAATTTTGGCATTTTCTAAACCAATGGATCTTCAAGTTACTTTCTACTTTGTAGGGTAACAACCTTAATGTGCTCTATTAAGTTCCCCTCAACATTGCTTACTAGTAGATAATTATTATGATAGTGACCCTAGTTGCATCTTATGTTTTTTATTAGTGTTTATTATTCTTCAATAAAGACATCCCCCATATAATGCAACACTAATTTTGGATGTGGTGATAAGAATGAACTATACTAACTTTCAAAAAAAAAAAAACTTCCTCACTCGTTTGTTATTACAATCTTGACTATTGAGATAAATCATGCGACTTGAATGGACTAGTCTATTAAGAACCCAATAAATTATTCCATGAAAAATTTAGGTAGCTCTTATACTTTGAATTGTATATGTTATAGTACAAACTATTTGGGTATTGACTTTTTTATGATGTGTATTTAATTTAGATGTTGTTCGATAAATGGATTGTATTTCTAGCATTCATTACTCATATGGTCTATCCATAGAAGTTGCATTATGACTAGAGTGTGAAGAAAATTTATTGTGAAGTTGCTTTGTTGCTTCATTAGTCGGTAACATGCATAATAAATGATATTATAGAATCTGGATTTTACCGTGACTATCTCCTTCTTAGGCATTCCACTTGCTTAGCCATTGATAATTATTGATGGAAATTTTTATCAAAATGTTATAAAGTAATTTTGAGTCTTGCTATAAATATGCTATCGATTGTTGCATCAATAAGCATCTTTGTATCTTCAACTAAGTCATTATAAATATTCGCACCTATATTCAGCAAATTCCTCATGTTGGCATTTTGATTAAAATTATCCTAGCTTATGATGGAGTCACTTGGCAATGAGTTCAATCAACTCTTTATTTTATCTTGAAGAGAAAAGAAATAGTTTCAAGCTAATGGCATATACACGAATTTATCATAATCTCTTAAAAATTTGTTAAATGTTAGGATACTCAATCATTAAACACTCAATTTGAGAGACAAATATCATCTACATCATCACAAGATAAATTTCAAACTTATTTTCCCACACCTATCTTGGCGATCAACATGGTTATACTCCATGACCATCAAAGAATTGCTAATTTATTGCTTCTCCTAGAGTACCCTCAAGAATGTTCATTTGTTAGGAGTGGCGATTCATTATTAGAGTGATACATGCAATACAAATACCTATAAATGAAAATAAAAGTAAGAAAAATAAAAAATATTAGTAAATAAAAATAAACTTTGTGTTTGACGTAATAAAAATAACTTGGTATCAAGATTCACTTGCACAATCCCTAGAAATAATTCCAAAAGCTTTCCAATGATCATGCACATGTAAGAGTGCGTAGTGTCACAAATATTAAATTGATGAGTAAAATATAATAGAGGAAAATACTTACTAAAATTAGATTACATCTTTAACATTCAATTGGTCAAAATAGGTGATCTTTTTGGTTAAGAATAAAATTAAAAATGTTGATAAAATGAACCAAGAAATAAATGGAGGTTATGGTATAAAAATTAGCTAGGTTAAAATCTAAGGATTGAATTTCACAAAATGATTTCATCAATTTGTCTAGAATATAAAATAGAGTTTACAAAATATTTTATTGTAATCTAAACAAGGTGAACGTACTTTTCTCTTAATATCATGGAGTTATCATTTTGTTTACACATTCTCCTATGTCTTAGTTGTAGATTCAATAATATATATATATATATATATATATATATATATATATATATATAGTCAAAGCATAAGGAATTAAACTAAGACTGTATGAATTCAACATCATTATCTTTATCCTATGATTTCAAACAGCCTCCTAAATTATTAATCTTTAGCTATTTAATTAATAATAATAAAGCATAGAGTGAAATATGTAGTAATCATTAAAACTATAAAAGAACTATTATATCTAATTACACTTAATCCCTCTAAATGGGATTTGGTTCATAATAAAATAAAGGAAAGCATGGAATTAAACATTAACAACAAGAAAGAAAAAAGAGAATTGGAGAAAACTCAATGTTATAACCTATCACTTTTCTTCTCCTCGCTTTTTACTTCTCTTTGTACCTAAGCCTTCTTTTAATCATCTCCCAAAACCTCTAAGAAAAATGGTAGCTCTAACTTTAAGAGGACTCCTCATAACTTCACGACTCCTCTATTGTCCTTTATAATTTTCTTAAATTACTTTTAACTTAGGATCTCAAATTGGCAATTTTGTTACTAAGTTAAGAAAAATGAGAGTTGGCACCTCTCATGGGTACGGGCTATGGGATCTAGTATTTAAGTGCTATGCTCTCTATCATGAGTTCTATATTAGATGTTAACCACTAGCTTGAGTATTGGTTTGGTCTTACAATTAGGTACCAAGATAGGCTTTAGCATTCCAAAAGTCTCAAAATAACACTAATTTTTTCATGAAGTGCTCGAATGTTCAAATTGCTTACTTTTATATTTTTTCAAAATTTTTTTAAAATCCATGCTATCTTACATAATCAGAAAATAATATATTGGCATGGTATATTTCTTATAATCAAGAAAATTAAGTAGAAGATTTAAGGTTCGAGGCCAAGAAAATTATATGTAAAATCATATGTAACTAATATCGGGATTGAGAGAGGTAGATTTAGCCAAATACTTAATATGCTATAGATTGTATTTCTCAAGCCTATAAGTAAAGAAATAATGGGGATGGGACCCTCTTAATGTATAGGCAACATGTCTTTTTTTTATCTTCTTATCCAAATTTAGCTAGATGTTGTATTTGGGTGACTATGCAATGGGATCTAGTATTTGGGTTCTACATTAGCTGGTGTTGGTCATTAGCTTAAGCATTGGGCCTTGAGCTTAGGTGCCAAGCTAGGCCCTATAAAACCTTCAATTGCACTAATCACTTCATGAAGTGATCAAATTAATCATAATGCTTATTTTTACATTTTTTCTTCATAAAATATGTTAAAATTCATGCTCTCTTACATAATCAAAAATTAATATATTATTATAGTAGATTTTTTATATTTAAGCAAAAATTAGTATAAAATTTGAGGTATGAGGCCAAGAATTTTTCTATAAAACTCATATGTAAAACACCTAATGTAGTGAGGCTTGATAGTGGGTGGGGACAGACTTATCAATTAGTATGTGTTGACCTCACTTTTAATGAGGTTGACATCCACTCTCTTAGTCCTAAGATCTTGATCTTGGCACTAAGGCTTTCTATACTTAGGGTTAAGACACTTAGTGGGGAGGACACTAAACCCAAGCACAGACTCACAAAACCCAATTTTAAAGTCAAGAAAAATTGGCCTAAACTCTTACAAATCTTAACACATCCACTCTCTTAGTCTAAGATCTTGATCAGACTTAGTGGACCCCACTTGGCCTAAACTCTTACAAATCTTAACACATCAAACCCATTCAATCACAAAGTCATAGGTGACTTCAAACACATCTAATCAAACATAAGCCAAGAAAAATTGGCCAAATGACCTAATAGGTGCACTTGACCCAAGCCCTTTTGGCCCATTTAAGGCACTTTGACTCAAACATTGATAAAACCCAATTGGTAATGGTCAATTAGTCTAATGTCATGCCAAGCACCAACCCTATCCAAATCACACCCAATGAGGTCCAATTTGACCAATTGGTCAAATTGACCCTAATTGGCTCATTTAGGCCTAAAGGAGCTAAACTACAAATTGATCTAAATAACTTGGAGTCAACCTTGCCTAAGTCATTCACAACTTAAATCAAACATAATTGAAGTCTAATCAAAACTCAATTTGTCCAGGTTGACTCGACCTAATTTGACTTAAAGAGATCAAATTGAATCAAACATTGATTCAATCCAAATTATGTTGAACTAATCATTGTAGTCACTCTTGAAATGATTATCAAGTGTGATTTGACACTTAAGTGAGCCCAATTAAGCCAAAACTTAATCCACTTCAAATTGAACCAAACCATCTTTTAAAATTGATCCAAAATTGATGCTTGGACATCTCCTAACAAATTAGACCTAATTAACCAATTTGATCAAATTAACCCTTTAGACTAATTTGACCTAGGCCAAATTAAGCTAAAATCAAATAAAATCCAAATTAGACCAACCACCACCTAATTGCAACCAATTTAGCTGACCAAATTGACTAACCTAATTCATTTGATCCATATTAACCAAATTATAATCTACTTTGAATTAGATCAAACTAATTGCACCAACGACTCTAATCATCATTTCAACATAATCCAATAGCCTCTTGGGCCGATTTGGTCAATTAACTAGCCCAATTAAACTCAAATTGAACTAAATAGGTCACATTGAGCCAAATGAAACCAGATCAAGTCAAACATAACCAAGCTTGACATGACTCTTCCTTAGGTGTTCTTAGATGCCCAAGTGGACCCAACCCAAGGTGAGCCCAGTTTAGCCCAAACTAAATGAACCAAGCCACTCATATAGGATAGAACCCAAAATAGGAAGGTCCAACCCCTCCCACTAGCTATGGAAACACCCTTAGCACTCCTTGAGCTCAATCCAACTAACCCAAGCTGACCCAAGTCTAATTTTCTCAGCCTTGACCATGATAAGCCATGGCCATAATGTTATAAACATTAGTTTAGACACCATGGCTTATTCACTTCACTGGCCACCAAAATTCTCTAACCACTAGAGAAGAGCCTAGTCATTACCTCCACTACCTAGTTGTTTTCCATGGCGAACCAATCCAAATGGGTGGTTCATATTGGGGAGAGAAATATATACCTCCCTAACCTTCTAAATTTAACATACACTTTCACAAACCTCTTAGAGCAAGTCCCAAGTGATCTTAGAGCTCCTTGTGCTCCCGTCACCAATGAGACCAAGCTCCTTCAAGCCCAAATGCCTCCACATACTCAACCCCATCAAAACTCAATTTCACTTCAATTAACTCCTCACACACCTTTCACACTCTAGCAGAAATGAATCGAGAAACACTGACTCAATTACTAGAAGCCCATGTTAGAGCAAACTCTAGTGAACTCATGATGTTTTGTGGCCTCCAAAGCAACTGATGAGGAGACAAGTGGGGATTTTAATAGTAGAGCTTTGTCTCTTCAAGCAACCCCAGTTAGAATCACCATTAATTTTATGCTCTAGCAAGGTAAATCCCTCAAATCATATAAATCTCTTAGGATTGTGGTATTTTGTGATGCAAATCTCATTTTAATTCAATCAAGCCATATAAATCAATAGAAAATTATCCCCGATTATTTTGGATTCATTTCCCTCTTCAATTTGAGCTATGGTATATCAAGCGAGAAAAAAGGTAACCTTAATTTCTCATCGAGGAAGGGGATGAATCATGTGACATTCATTCCACATGATTAAAATGGATGATTTTGATTCTTCGCTATTATGAATTTAATTAAATATTTTTAATCCACAAAATTAATCTTTGCCATTGGATTATTGATTACATAGCTCGATCAAATCGCATCTATTATCGAGTCAACCGCCATGTGGGACGCTTTAAGTGCCAAATAGCTCTACACCACATGTAAAACTCTTATGAGGAGCCGACAATGTAAATCAATTAATTGAGGTTTAAAGTTTAACTAATTAACTAGAACTCTTAAAATTTATAATTAATTGTAAAAAAAATTCAAAAATTACAAATAAGTACTCTAAAAGCATAGATATAGACAAATTTCAGAAAATGAAGGCCATAATTTCCACCCACTAGATTAAGAGTAATTAGGATTTGAATGAAAATTATGAATAAAATTAAATTAGAAAATCAACCTCTTAATTAATATCCTAATTGACTTGAAACTTTGGGGAACATTCTTGATGATATTCCTCACCTCTAACAATTATTTTAAAGTAATTTAGTAAATTAATTAAGAGTTATGATTTTTTAAGCCTAGTTAATTAATTAGTCTAATTAATTAATTTTAAAAATCATAAAATAATTAATTGACCCTTTGATGTTCAATCATTAATGATTGACATTAGAACCTCTAAAAAAGTTTTTATTCTCTTAATTATAATTAATTTGAAACATTACACCTTTGGGCATTTAATTAATTAAATAATTAAATAATTCAATTAAAAGACCTGGAAGTAAGAGAATTAATAATTAATTATCTATAACCATAAAAATTTTAAATGAATACTCCATGGGCTCATTTAGTTGATAATTAGAGGATGAAATCAAAATCCTCAATTGGTTTGGGGTATTTTAAGTGGAATTTTATAATTATCAAAATTTTAATTAGAGTAATTAATCACTTTAAGTAAGCCCAAATAATGTAGAAATTTTTTATTATTAATTTTATTAATCTCATACATATTTAGAATTTTTCCATAATTTTTTGGGCTTACCTTTAGTGAGTTATTACATTTTTAAGGTTATTAAGTTAGCTTAAAAGATATTTTATAACCTCTTTCCCCTAGTTTAACAAAGCCACATACCTATGAATTACTAATCATTAACTAATTAGAACTCCCTTTATGCATACCATTCACTAATCACCAATTGTAACTCTAAGCCCTAACATAAGTATGTTCACTTCCTTTCAAGGCATAAGCATGCATACTAATCATATTATTTAATTAAGAAATAGAGCATAAGGGCTTTCACATGTCGAAAGTCACCTCTTATATCTAATTAGCCCTTCAAAAGGTGCATATCAAGTCACGTAATATTCATCTTAGGGGTTTAATTCTTTTAGGATAGAGCATGGATGTAGTGGTTCTCATTACAAAGTATACCATTAAGTTCCTTATTCTTCATAACATAGAATCACAACTCGGACATCAAAGAGGGTCTATCTAAAATCCACATTAAATTATTAATTATTTGGGTTAAAACCATATAATGGTAATAAATTAAATCATGCTCTCAATTCACAACATAAATATTAAAGCCTAACTCGACTTACTACACTTGCCTTTGCACACATTAGATTGATAGGCTACCAATCCTAAACTTGAGTTAGGTTGATGCTTTGTTATGATGTAATAGTTTTTTCTTATTTTTATGGTGTAATGTTTTAGAATGGATGTTAGGATTGTTTGTGCACTAGTTTGGATGGATAGTAGGAAATTATTTGTTTAATTAATCATATTTTATGCTGGGTTGTGCTTGATTAAAGAGGCTACTATAATAACATAAAAAAATTTAAATGCTCATTGTCCCTTTAGAATAGCCCACTAAGATAGGTGGGTTTGGCACTCATGCACCCATGAGTGATAAGTCTAATTGTGTGATATAATTGCTTGGTGTGTATGTGTTTTATATTTTTTATTTTTTATTTTTGCTTGGTGGTGGTGGTGGTGGTGTTGCTTGGTGTGTATGTGTGTTATAGCTAACCTCTTATTGTAGGTTTAGTTGAATTTTTATTTTTATTTTTAGAATTTTTGTAATAGAATAAGATTAGAGCTATGGTTTAGGATGAGCAGAGACTAGAAGACTTTAACCTAAGAGCCCTTGTGATGCTAGGGAGGATCTAAGCTTTGGTTGGTCAAGTGAAGATAAAGACACCCATGGCTTGTTTCAATTTTAGTTATGTAATTGTAGTGGGTTATATAAAGGTTGAGCTCAACAACCCATATTTTTTTCTTTTTTGGGGTGTAGAGTCAAACTTGATCACACTACATTTTATTATTATCTTAATTTGATTGATTATTTTGTGTGTTTACTTTGATTGTGCAATTGAAATGACATGTTGTCTTCTAGTTTTCTTTAAGTGTGATGATTATTATATGGCCTAGATTGTTTTAGGATCCTTAAGAATTTAAATTTTCTATCTAATTAAATTAAATAACTTTAAATTAAAATTAATACAATTCACGGTCTAGCCATAAATCAATAAGAATTAATCAATAAAAATTGATTTAGATGTTATAGGTCTGATGAATGTGGATAACATCATGCATGCATCTTGTCATCTTCACTTGAATATAGGGATCTTCACTCATTGCATAATAAAGGGAGTGCGAACTGTTGATAGCAACCCTTAAGTGAAGAACTCCTCTGTAGATTGGCTGTGTAACTTTATTTCATCATGCATGTAGGAAGACTTGTCCACGAGTTAAATTGATGTCTAAAATAAATAAAATATATGTTTTTTATTGCATCAGTCTAGAACATACTTTCATACCAACCATGATCTAGGTTCTAAAAAGTTAGTTTAGAATCTTATACTCTTTCTTAATAAGTAACACTTAATTATTATGTATTCATAAGACTTGGCCACATGGTTCTAAGAGCATAAGAGGTGTTATTTGGCTACTCTAGGCAATTGTAAGGCTAGAAGAGTCAAGATTGGCTCTCTACAAAGGAAAGTGAACCAACATATCCTAATTTTTCTAAAGTAGAATTAAGTCAAGCTCATAGCTTGTGCGAGCACTTTAGACCTAAGTTCAGAGGTGGCCCATTTCTCCTTTGCAATAGGTGTAAATCTTTACCTCTTAGGCATATCAAAAAATCTTGTGTTGTCAAAATATAGATTTTTGATAAAATGTCAACTTAAATAATCATAATTCTCCATTTCAAATATATAAAGCATCATCATAACATTAATAAAAGTGCTTACTATGCTTTCTAGTATCTTAAGCACTTCTTACTTATTCTCCTTTGTATTTTGTTAAGAACTTTTCCTAATTAAGCTTTCCCCTTTGATTTTTAACAATCACAAATCCTTTGATACTAAGCTTTGGAATCCATAAATTTCTTAAGATGTAATTAACTATGGGGCTTACCTCTATGAACTTAAGAACACGGCATAAAATTAACTACTGCTTTACTTCATCCATGTATAGTATAAGAAAAATCTCCTACATGTAGACCACCATATGCATCCTTATTAAATGACTGAGTCCATTATAGGATGATATCTCAACCTTCGATGTAGTATATCATTTCTCAATGTCATACTCGATCATTTCAATAAGTACCTCCCTAAGATCTATGTGGTGTCCCATCATAAATTCCAAATACCATAATATGTTATAGTTTATAGTTCTTGAATATGTTAGTTAGAAAAATGGTGGCACCTTATTAGTGCCTAAGCACTAGGCTCCCTATCTTTTATCCAAATTTAACTAGATCTAACGAGGGGTGCCTAAGTGATGGGATCAAGAATTTGGGTGTTGGGCTCTCTATCTTAGGCTAAATATTAGCTTGAGCACTAGGTCTATGCTTAGTCATCGCTAGTCCTTAGTGTTTCAAATGCCTCCAAATTTCTCTAATTGGTTCACAAGTGGTCAAATTATTCAAAAGGCTTATTTCTACATTTTTCTAACTAAAAGTTATTAAAATCCATGCTCCCTTACATATTTATAAATTAATATATTATCGTGGCAAATGTTTTATGATGAAGCAAAATCTAATATAAAATATGAGGTCTGATGCCAAGAAAATTTATATACAACTAATATGTAACACTAATAAGCATAAAAAGTTGTATTTTTAATTGCATATTTTATGCCTAAATAATAATAAAATATGTTATTTTATTTAATTTTAGTATTTTTATACAAATTTTCTAACTAAAGTGAAAAGACAAAATGCTAAGTTTCAAAACCAATGCCTTAGAGCATCACGGTGACCCTATGATCGTAAATGGGCGTAAAGAGTCGTAGAGATAGATAAGGCATTAAGGAAACTAGCACCATGGTGTTGCCACAAGAGAAATTTTGGACCAAAAGATAGAGCATGAGCCTAGGTACTACATTTACAGTGTTGTGGCCTTGAAGGAACAAAGAAGAACGGTCATGCCACAATCCTTCATAAATTTAATTTAAAGATAGAAAACTCAATGTCTTGGTGTTAGAAATTTGGAAACATGATGCTAGGGACTTATATAAAATATTTAAATAGAAGAGCCCAAGATAGAGACAAGAGTGCTTTGGCCGAAGAAGCAATGCCATAATGTCAAAATGCCTTAATTAAATCCCAAGATAGAAAGGAGAGTGCCATAATAGTGGGTGGCTCAAGTGGTTTTGGAGAGGTTTAGGGGAGACATGAGGACAACTTCTATGGGAGACTTAACGCGTTGTAAAATAAAGTGGATTTACTTGAAGAAAATTCTTGCCGGTATGCTCTAAGTGTAGCTTGAGTGTGTCACTGAGAGTAAGACTCTATGTGCATTGTGTAGTCTAGTGGTCATGTTGATTCGTCATGATGTTCATGTATTACTCATGTTGAAGATTGAAGAAGGAGAAGATCCATTAGGGAAATCCATACCGGAGGTGGAAGATTTAGATTAAGAATATATGGTTCTTTTTTTTCTTTTGATGTCTCTCAAATGTTCTCATATGCTTTTGTCCCACCAATGTTCTTTTCCTTTATATAATAAGAAAATATAGTATTAAGTTAATTTATGTTATTATTGTGTTAATTTGTGTACTAATATTGATGTGTGTAACATATATAAGAACATGATTTATGCTTCATATGACTTTGCTTTTCTTCATGCTTCATTTATTTATGATTGGACAATTGCAATGTTAAAATCAAGTGTAATTTCTGAGATTGGAAGAGTCATGGTAAAATAATTAGGGAAAGCACAGTTTTTTGAATATACATATGTCTATGATATTTAAAATCTACAATCATATGAGAAAGATAATTTTAGTACAATCACTTATTTTAACTAGTTTTTCATTATATTGATATAGGCATATATAATATGACATTAATGCTCCCAATTGATAATTGTAAATGTTAAACTCTCATTTACTAAGTACATAAAATTAACCAAGATTTTTATAAATTTAGAGTATGTTTTCTAAAAATTAAGAAAAACCTTATTTTCTAAAATCACTTTTGTAATTTTATAGAATTTTTACTTTCCTATAAATTTGATTTTGTTGGATAAAATATAGGTTAATAAGAGATTAATAATTAACTTATTTAAAAAAATCACATAAGATTCTCGTGAGAATGATATTCTATTTATCATTATATTATTTGAAAACACATTTCCATTTTAAACGGGCCAAATTTTGGCACCATTATTAGGGATCACGTAAGTTTACATTAACTTTATATTAGTCAAACTAAACAATTTTTAATTTAGCTAATTATTGTTAACTATCTGTAGTGAACATTTGATTGAGCTTATTTTTGTTGTTGTTTTATTAAAAGTGTGTTTAAGTGTTGCATGTGTAGTGATAAAAGTGTAAAACCTTGCCATTATACTAACGATTCTTGATCATATGTGGTTAAGCTACTTAAGCAAACATGAAGCCCATAAGATCATGATCGAGGTGGTTTCGTGGTTATGCGAGCTCACCAATTTGGTCCATGATGAAGGTCAAGATTAAGAGGCTTGGGTACTACTTGCCAATGATGATCACGATTGCATGGACATAGCCAAGCATTCCCACTAGTGTCAATTGCATGGAGTAGTTCTACATCAACCACCTAATATAGCTTCATGGTCGCTCAAGTGTTGGGGTATTGATATAGTGGGTCTAGATCCTTCATCATACAAGGCTCACCGATTTATTCTAGTAGCTACAAATTATTTCTCCAAGTGCGAGGTGATTCCACCCGTGAAAGTCAAAGCTCAACATGTGTTCCAATTTTTTAGGAACCATATCATGTATAGATTTAGAATACCCCATCAAATCATATCGATAATGGTATTGCCTTCAAAAGCACCAAGATCAACATCTTTTCCCAAGACACGTAATAGATTAGAGGTATTCTATCATCTACTATGCACAAACAAATGGTTTAGCGTAAGCTTTCAACAAAACTCTCATTCAAATACTCAAG
Organism: Cymbidium sinense; assembly: GCA_021442155.1. Lineage (NCBI taxonomy): Eukaryota > Viridiplantae > Streptophyta > Magnoliopsida > Asparagales > Orchidaceae > Cymbidium > Cymbidium sinense. The sequence continues at coordinate 63,282,854 of CM038230.1, forward strand.
AAGATGCTCAATGATAATAAGTAAGTGGTGGCATGATCCTGGTTGAAGCATTACGCTTACCGTGCCACCTATAAAACTCCAACAAAATCCACCCCATTCCCCTTAGTGTATTGGTTCAAAGCCATTCTTTCCTTAGAGAGCCAACTCCCATCATTATGGATAGCTATGGGTGGGAAAATTACGAGCAAAATCGGGCTATGGTTGGAAGAGCTCGAAGGTCTAGAAGAGAGGCACGCAAGCATGCCAAAAACTCAAGCTATATAAGGCCGTAATGGTTGAAGCTCATAACTAGTTGGTGCCTCTAGAGAATTTTAGGATGGTGACCTTATTTTAGTTCTAAGGAGACTAATTATAACCGGTTGCAAGATGGGAGGGAAGTTTGAACCTACTTGGGAAGGCCCTTTTCCATAAAAATGCCTACCAAGGTGGCTACTACCAACTAATCAACCATAAAGACAAATGCGATGCTTCCAATCAACAGGCTTTATCTAAGGAAATATTATGCATAAACAATGTTTCAAATAATCTCCTTATCGATAAAAATTTTATTTAATCAAATTATTTCCCAAATTCAAATGCCTTCAATTAAAAGTTCTTGAAATGATTAGAATAGGTATAAAAGACCAGTGGCATCCTATTTTGATTGACACAACACAAAACAAAATTGCACACAAACATAAAATAAACAAATCCAATTACTTGGCTACTTTAAGTTGAGATAAGACCCCAGCAACCCTCACTTAGCGCTCTAGGTCAAGTTTGATTCACTACTTGGCTATGGGTCTTCATAGTGGTCTATTTTCTTAGGAAGATGTGGGTCCCCGCTTTCTTCTTGGTTTGACTGCTACAAACCGATGGGTTCCATGTTAGTTTGGTATGTCTTATTGCATGGCAAACAAGCTACTCGATGGTTGGTTTTTCTTAAGATGTGAGTCCCGAGCTTTCTTATTGAGTTAGCCATCATGCACCGATCAAGTCCATATATATATTCGAGGATTAGGGTAAAACCCTAAGTGGCTCCTCTTCCTCTTGACTACTTCTAGCTTGGATTCAATCCTTTTCATGATAACCCACTTGGTAGTCATCCCAGGTCGATGGCAAATGTTTAGTCAATGACGACTATCCCGATGATTTCTACTTGATGATGATGAGTCTTCAATGCTTTTTTCTTAAATTAATCATTACAAACCGAGGCACCTTAAGTTGTCTGGTGTTTGCATTGTCGATGGCAACCCATCTGGATAACACCACAGTAGATGTGAGTCCCTACGCTTTATCCACGAGTCGACCACCATATACTTATAGGCTTTATATTTAAGGGACTAGGATAATACCCCTAGAGGCATCTTCCTTGTGGGCATTCTATTTAGATTACATCTTCTTAACCCCATCTAAACATGATCTAGGTTACTACCGGATTGGACGGTTCCCCTTTCTTGGTAGCGACCCCTTTAGTTGGATAGCTTGGCATTGTGGATGTATGGATTATCCCTTGGGCTAGTAAATGAGATAGGCCAACAACCCCATGCCTCCTTCTTAGTGTGGCATATTATAAACCAATAAGGTCCACACTAAATAAACAAACAAACTAAAATCACTTGTGGATTAGGGTAAGACCCCAACGACACCTTTCCCAAGTAAGCATCCTATCTTTTGGGCGTGTCGAAAACTCCCTATAAGAATCCTTAACTATTTAAGGCGAGATAAGATCCCCAAAGGCCCCTAGGTTGGATTTGACTTGCTGCATGATTAGTGGGTCACCGATGGTTAATTTTACTTTAGAAGATGTAAGTCCCGAGCTTTCTTCTTAATTCAACCATCCTAGACTATTCCTTTAAGTCGTAAGTCTAAGATAAGTCCAGATTTTTATAGCCCTTCCTTAGTGTGATTCATCGCACACCAACTAGTCCACTCTCATATGTTTAGAGTTAGAATCATGCCCTTGAGGCTCCCTTCCCTAGTGATTATCTTAGGTTTGGATTAAGTCATTGCAAGCCCTCTCTAATGGTTGCCCTTTAGGTTGAGTAGCATCATTGCGGATAAGCGTGCTACTCTTTGGGCTGGTAAATCTAAGGTTGGTTTAGGCTCTTAAAGCCCCTCCTTAGAATGGCCCAACGTAAACCGACAAGGTCCATATCCATTCAACAATTAAATATAAAATCAAAATTAACATGAGCCACCAAATTCAAATAAAATCCTTCAACATAACAAATCAAACCAATGAAACCAAATCAAATCAATTAAACAATGAATCAAATCGATCAAATTAAACTAACCCTAATCCTAATCCTATCAATTCCCAACAAATCTACATTCATGTCCTTAGCATGAATCAATCCCCAACAGATTCTTCTTCTTATTCTTGGAATGAAGATAAACCTCAAGCAATTATTTCTAGAAAATGCTCACTCATGCTCTTCGCTTGTTTCAATTCTATTGAATTTTAAACAAACCAAATCAAATTCAAATAACTCTCCTTCCATGCCCCTAGCATGAAACAAAACAAATCAAACTTAACTAAGATTTGAACTTTGGGTACACCTCCATTCTAGTCTCCCTTGAAATTCTTGACCTTCTTGGATGCTATTGGCCATCTCGTTAACACTAAAACATGTGGTGTGCCTTCTGTTACACCCCACCTATTGAGGGTCATTTTGTTGACCTCACTTTGAGTGAGGATTGTTCACTCTAATCCTAGGTTCAATATCCTTCTAAACACTTAGGTTCTCTTTAATGCTAGGACACTTGATTAAAAGAACACAAAACCCAAGCTTAGAGCTTTGTAGGGAAAAACCTTAGGACTAGAGCTTACCCCAAGACATGTGAGCTCCACATACCCTAAGGCTTAAACCAACACCCACACCCATCATTCACCTTTAAACCCACTTTAAATTTGATAACTCCATTCAAAATATTCCAAAGAAACCAAACTCAATTTAATTCTCTCAATCATTCTAACTATCAAATGGATCATTTCAAACTATTCCAACACTTACAATCAAGCCAACTAAATCGATTAGATTAAAGTAACTCAAGTTGACCCATTTTACCTAAAGAGTTCAAATGAGTCAAAACCCAATCAACCCAAATCAATTATAGTCAAAGCCACCAATCAACTTTAAATTCATCATTGAATATATTCCAACCATCCATGGCCTCAATTGTTCTAAATTCACTTGACCAAACCACTAAACCCAAAGTGACCTAAAAGGCCCAATTGGACCAAACTTCAATAAAACCCCCATTGGATCAAATCGCTATCCAATCTCTTCATTAATGATTGTAGGTCACTATTGAACACTCCACGCAATCGGGTTGAACCTAACGACCAATTTGGTCCCCTTAACTCAAGTTGACCCAAAGTGATCTAAAGGGACAAATTGGATGAAATTATGTTCTAAGCTAAATTAATTACAACTAATGACTCTCATCAATCGAAATTGAATAGTGAACATGACTCAACCACCAATTGAAGCCAAGTGAACCCAACCAAGCCAATTTGGCCTCTTGACCCAATTGGGTCAAATCAAATCCTATACCAAGTTTGTTGAAACCAATGTTTTAATCAATCACCAATTGGATATTGGACATAATCCAACCTTTAATTGAACCCAATTTGGTCAACCCAACCCAATTGACCTACTTAGCCCAATTTGACCTAAAAGTTAAATTGAACTAAATCACTCCATAATTTAAATCAATTCAAATAAACTCTTTCAATCAATTAAAATGATCAATCGAACATACACCTAACCCATGCTCAAACCAATTTTGCCAATTTGGTCAAATTAGTCAACATGACTTATTTGACCCAAATTGAACCATATGAACTAAATCCAAATATAGTCTAAATTGAATCAAACCAATTGCACTAACTCATTACAAATTACTAATTAAACTTAAAACCCTCACTTTGACCCACTTTAGTCAAAATGGTCAACTTAGTTTAGCCCATTTGACCTACATGAGTAAAATTGAGCCAAACCTAACTAAACCAAGTCCAAACCCAACCAAACTTGGAATGACTCATCCTTGTGGGCTTGTTTGGGGCCCAACCCATGGTGAACCTAGGTTGGGTCAAACCCATTGAAAAAACCCTCCAAGTGAGACAAAATTTACATTGGATGGGTGCAACTCCCCACCCCTTGGTAGCCACCTTTGGCATTTCATGGACAAAGAACCACTAACCCAACTTTACCAAAGGTTGTTGGGTTCATTGGGCCAAGGGAAGGTGAGCTCACCCATGGGCAACCATTGGTCCACCTAAGGAGGAGTGTATACTCCATGGAAGCCCACTATACTCCTCAACCTCTTACACACATCCAGTAGCCTCACCACCTCGGCCACCAACACCACTGACGATGCTAAAGGCTAAACCAATCTCAGCCCTTGGTTGGGGAGAAAGTATACTTCTCCCATCCATTCAAACTCATCACACACTTTCCTTAGGGCATTCCTGAGCTCCCATGCACTCCATCACCAACAAGACCAAGCTCCCTTCAAGCCCGAGCTCCATCCATCCAACTTTACCAAACTCTCAAGTCAAATTAACTTTCTCCACACCTTCACCACTCACCCGGAACAAATCGATTCTGATTGATTCAACCACCGAAGGTGTCCTAGACCAACTCTGACTTCCATGGTGGTGTTTGGTCCACGATCGTCGAGGATACAAATCAAGATCTTCTCAACAAGGCTTTGTATCTTCAAGACTTACTACTATTGATGGACTGCCGCCTTTAGCTCTAGCGAGGTAAAAATCTAACAACTGTAGATTTGCCCCTAGGTGTTGGTTTTTTTGAAACAAATTGTATTTTCAAGCAATTTTCACTATAGAATATCCCTAGATTTCCCCGATGATTCGAGTCAATTTTCCTACCAAACAAGCTTTGGAGAGCTCGGATCGGCGGTAGAAAGTGACGGTGTCCATCTTCCGGCAATCACGATATGATAGATCACCGCCATCCATTCTACATGATTAGAACAGATGATTGTGATTAATCATGCTAGAAATCTTAATTTAATTCTTTATTAATCAAAATATTGATCTCAACCATCCAATGAGATCGGATGGTTGGGATGAAACCACATCCTCCATCACTAAGTCGTACATCGGACGTTTTAAATAGCCAATACCATGGTGCCACATGAAAAGTGCTTCCACGCCAATGTCCACATGGCGGACGGTTTAAAATAATTAATAAGCTTAAAAATTCAATTTAGGTGGCCAAAACTTCAAAAATCATAACTAATTATAGAAAAATATAAAAAAAATAAACCTATTTTAGAAAGCTTAGAGAGAGGACAATTTAATAAAAATAAAATCCTCAATTAATATCTAATGAACAGTGTTTAATTAAAGTTTGAAGCTTAGGCTAATTATCTTAATTAAAGTCAAATTACTTGGCTAATTAATTTCAAATTTGACATGTTGATTCTATGGGATGTCCTCTACCTCTTATATATTTTGTGGAAGTATTTTCCATGTAATTTAGGAAATCCCAAATTTCTAATCCTAATTACCCATTTTAGTTGGTTTAATGATTATTAAGATTAATGAACATTAAAATTAAGTAATTAGAGATTTAATCAATGAAAATAGTGAGGATAATATGGGAACTAATTAAGACCCCTCTCTAATTAATTCTAAATGTATTCCATTAATGAATTTAATTAATGTGTTTTGTAATAAAGAATAAATTAAGGAAATTAATAATTAAATTCTAGTGAAATCAACTTATATAATTTAAGTGCCAACCCATTAATCCCTTTATATGTTTAATAACATAAAGTCATCAAAGAAATTATGATTTCCCCATTGATGTGGAGAAACCATGAGAGTATTTAGCTTAAATAATTTTCTTCTTTAATTTAATTAATTATTAAACATGAGCTTAATAGCATTAGATTGCTTTGCGTTGTTGGTTTTATTTTCCCAAAGCATATCATTGAAGGCTCATGATTAAATGGTTAATTAAATTAAAGAAACTTAGAAGGATAATCAAATTTATGTAATTAATAAATTGAACCTAATTAATTCATAAAACATATTCAATTTCTCCCCTTAAACATATCAAATAACCAACATGGGATGGAGTGAACCCTAAGTATCATCTCTCTCTCTCTATGTTTTTAATAACTTGAACATTAAAATTAAATCTTAAAGAAGCTTTGGTTAGTTTTAAGGAATGATTATTGAACTTGATTGTCCTTAAGATTTAATGAAATCAAGTATGTTGTGTAGTGATATTTAATTACTTCCTTTCAATTATCATAAGCGTATACCACTTATTTCATGTATACATGCTTTAAAAGAAAATTAAAAGAATATGATTGCATTCAAATTACATGAGTTGGATAAATGCTATTATTATTTGGATATTATTAATACCCAAATGCTCATGAAATCCAATGCTCATTGTAACTTAAAGATGGCAATGAATTATTTTACTTCTATGTTTGATGTTGATGCTTATATGTATTTTAATTTGCAAGTATATAGTCCGGACATCCCGAAACATGAGGCTTTAAGTAGCCCTAGGGAGGCCTTGGAGAATCTCACTTTCCTGGTTTAACAATAGCACGACTTGCTAAATTTCATTTATATGTATGCATATGCTTGAATATAAAGTAAAACCTCTTTCTTTATAACATTAAACTTTACATAAATAAAATATTTTCATACATAACATTTGCATGATTTTATTTCTATGCTTATGTATATGCTTATATGTATTTAAACTAACAAGTATATAGCTTGGACATCCCACCTAACACGAGGCTTTAAGTAGCCCCAATGAGGTCTTAGATAATCTCACCTCTATGGTTTAACAATGGCATGTACCGCTTAAATTTTTAATACATATTTGCATATCCATAGCTATGAGATGAAATCCCCATTTTTTCATCAAATTCATGCATCAACATTTATTAAGTGTGCAAAAACATGGGTATAATTCATGTATATATGTATTAAATCAAATTTTAAAGAAATTGAAAATCAAAGAGTATGAATATTATTGATAATGAAGGGAAGTAATGGAGTATTACTCATGTGATGGTGACTTAATTTTATTAATCCTAAGATGCCTCATGTTTGAATAAGATTCATTAAGGCTAACCTAAACTTAAACTAAATAAAATTCATAAGTGATTCATTAAGAAAATTAAAGCCATAATAACCTACCTTAGAAAATAACTTAGGCTAGGGATGATAGAGTTAAGCCTCTTTCATCTCTTTATAATTATTAGGTGTTAAGTATTGAACAATTTAAAACATATAAGTTAAAATCCAATCAAACTACTAAAAGACTTAAATTATAACCATCCTTAATGAGTAATTTAAACAATCCTAAGACATTAGACAATCATAATTCTAAAGCTCAACCAAGACATACCACACTAAGCCTTAGCACACATTAGAATACTAAGTCACCGATCCTAGTATTAAGTTAGGTCGTGTATGTTATGGTGATATATTTTATTTTATGATGTAATGTTTTTAGACTAGATATTAGGATTATTTATGCATAGACCGGATGTTAGGTTGTTATTAGCCTAATGATGTCTTATGGGGATTGTGCTTGAGGGATTGTTGTCATAATAAATAAATATAAATATTCTACTTGCGTTGCGATGCCCCTAAGCATAATCCAATTAGGATAGATGGTATTGGCTACCCAAGCAGTGGTGTTGTGGTGTTTTAGTTTAGACTCTTAGGGACATCACGTAGATCTTAAAGGGTTCTTATTGAAGTGATCGTGTGACATTAAGGTATGATGTACCATCTTGAAAGAGCCTACCGCATCCAGCCACACATTCAATCATCAAGCTTTAAGAAACCTATGAAAAACATGTCATTTCTATTGCACAAGATAAGCATGATAATCAAACATTCATAAATTTTATAAAAGAATAAAAGTGATGCCACCATTACACCCCAAAAAATAAAAGAAGTTTGGTATGAGTTTTACCCTTATACAACCCAGTTATGATAGAATGTTATAATTACAATAAAATAAATGTTATGGGGTCTTCATTCTTCATCTTTCTTTCCTTCTTTTGATTTGGTTTTACTGCTTCATAGGGCTTCCCAAGTCTTCTAGCCACCGCTCATCCTAAACCCCATAGCACTAATCCTAATTCCTATTGTAAAATTATATGTTTATGAAAAATAAAATCTAACTACACTTTCAAAATAGATGCTAGCTTACAATACATACAAGCAAGTTATATTCTATAAATTTGAACTTAGCACCTTGCACATGGGTAACCAAGCCCAACTATCTAATGTGGATTATGCAAAGGGAACAAGCAACCTACAAGCAAAATCATTTATATTTATTTATTATTTCACCCTTTAGCATAATCCAATACAAAAATATCATTAAGCTAATAATGACCTAACATCTACTCCATGCATAAGTAATCCTAACATCCGGTCTAAAATATTACATCACAAAATAAAACACAACATCACAACATACACCATCCTAACTTAGAGCTAGAAGTGGTAACTTAGTATTCTAATGTGTGTGCTAAGGTTTAGTGTGGTGTGTCTTAACTAGGCTTTAGAATTATGATTGTCTAAAGTTTAGAATATTTAAGTTAAACATGAGGGGAGGTTTTACTTCAAATTATTAAGAGGATTGGTGCATTTTAATTTATGTTTTCTTTCGTTTCACTTAGTATTTACTTAACACCTAGTTGTTATAAAGAGAGGAAAGAGGTTTGACCCTCTTCATCCCTACCTTAAGTTATTTTCTAAAATATGTTGTTATAATTTTGGTTTCTTTTAGTGAATGATTTATTAAACATTTTATTAATCCTAAATTTGAGTTAATCTTGAAGAAACCTATTTAAGCTTGAAAGGAATCTTAAAATTAATGAGATTGAAATACTATCACATGGATCATGTTACATCATTCCTTTTCATCATCAATAGCATGCATATGATATTGAACATAACATACCTATACATGCAATGTACATATAAATATTTTTAGCATACTTAAATGATTGTTAATGCATATATTTTGGTAGAAAGAGGGATTCCATTCTTTGCTAAATATGCATACACATGTATTAGTGATTTAATCAAGAATGCGTCATTGTTAAACCAAGGAAGTGAGGTAATCTAAGACCTACTTGGGGCTACTTAAAGCCTCGTGTTCCATCGATGTCCGACTATATACTTGCTATCTTAAATACATATAAATGTATACATAAACATAAGAATGAAAACCATGCAAATGATTGTATATTAGCAAATTATTTATCCATGTAAAGTAAAGGTCTATCCAAATTCTAATGTATATATACATATGAATAAAATTAAGCAAGAACATGTCATTGTTAAACCAGAAGTGAGGTAATCTAAGACCTCTTTGGGGCTACTTAAATTCTAGTATTTTTAGGATGTCCGGACTATATACTTACTAACATTCAAACACATGTAAATATACACATGAAAATATAACAATCCTTTAACATGTTTAGACTATAAGCAAATATAAACCACATATAATATTCATAGCTAACACCACTCTAAATTTTCATCATTAACTTATAATTTTGAAAATAATTTTAGATTTATTAGTGATAATAGGCACACCATATGATAAGATCAATTCAACACATGCAACTTATACATATATAACCATATTCATTTGATTATTTTTTATTTGAGAACATGGATACATGATAAAAATGGCATACAAATTTATAATGATTGAAGATGAATGATTGAATATTGCCACACAATACATTCAATGACATTAATTCATAAGAATAGTCAAGTCAAATAAGTGTTCTTTAAAATTAACCAAAGTTGTTATGAAGTTTAAATTCGGACTTGAATTATTACAATTAAAAGTAGAGAAATGATATTTGCTCCTTTTCCCCATCCCATGTTAGTGACTTAATGCATTTAAAGAGAAAAATTAAGTAAATTTTATGGATTGATTAAATTCAAATCAATAATCAATTAATTTAATTTCTCTTTCCTAAGCCTCTTTAATTTAATTAACTACTTAATCATGAGCCTTCAAGGATATGCTTATGGGAAATTAAAATTTGCAATGCTCTTAAAGGGACCTAATGTAATTAGGCTTATGATTAAGAGTTATTTATATTAAGGAAGAACTGAATTAAGTACTTATATGGTTTTCCCACACCCATGGGTTAACCATAATTTCCTTAATGATCTTTATATTATTAAACACAAAAATAGGAACCCATGAATTCAATTTGAATTATCTGAACTAATTATTATTTTAATTTGATTTTCACTTTATCGTTAATTTCCTAATTAACCCCTAATTAATCGATGAATTAATTAACCCTCCTAAAATATATTTAGGAAAATAACTAGGGAAGAGGCCCAATTATTTCCCTCATCATTTCCACTATTAATAATGATTAATCATCATTAATGATTTTTTACTATTTAGCAATTTTAATAATTATTAAATTGATTAAAGAGGGTAATTAGGATTAGAATTTTAAATTCTCCAAATTACATGACCAATAAATCTCAAGAAAATTTTGGGGCAAAGGACATCCCTTGGGATCAACCGATCAAATTTGAGATCAATTGGCCAGTAATTAAGCCTTAAGGTAATTACCTTAAAAGTTTAACCCTAATTAAGTACTATTCATTAACCAAATATTGAATTTTATTTTTAATAAATTCTTTTCTATTTACCCTTTCCAAAATAGATTTAATCATATTTTTAGATTTTTCTACAATTAGTTATGAATTTTCAAAGTTCTAGCTATTTATTGACATTTTAACACCTAATTAACCTCCTAACTAGTCACGAAAGTCAGTGACAGTTGCTTTCCATGTGGCACCACGGGATAGATTATTTAAATCATCGATGTGGCTGACTCGAAGGCGACATAGTTTCATCCCCGCCGTCAATCTCGATCGATGGTGAAGATTAATCCCATGGTTCCTAATGGATTAAATCACGGTCATCCATTCTAATCATGAAATGGATGGTCGATGATCTCATTCCCTCGAGCATTAAAAGATTGACGCCGTCGCTTCCGCCACTTGATCCGAGCTTGTCGAGCTCAGAGAATGTCTGGATTGACTCCAAAATGTGCAGGAGGAGATCTAAGGAGATCCTACGGTGGAAATTGCATGCAATCATAATTTTATATAAAAGACCAACACATAGGAAATTTCCTATGATTTATTAGATTTTACCTCGGAGCTAAAGACGGTGGCTGTAACCGAGGTAGCTTTGTCTTGAAGAAAGGAAGCCCTATTGAGAAGAACTTGAGGCCTCCCTACCGATTACTTTGTAGACCAAGCATCATCATGAAACTTATCGAGTTGGTCTTAAAGTGCCTTCCAATGATCAAATCTATTGGGGATCCATTTGTTTGACTCACCAAAGTGACAGGAAGGTGTGGGAAGAGTTTATTTGATATTGGTGGAGTTTTGGTGAGATTGGATGGATGGGGCTCTCAATTTTGATTGATGGTTGGTCTCGTAAGTGATGGAGAGCACTAGAGACTGAGGAAGGGACTAGGACTACTCAAATACTGAGGAAGCTTTGTGTGAAGTTTGAATGGATGGGGAGGAGTACTCTAACAAGTGAACCAAGGACTGATATTGGCTCATGGCGCCTAGACATTAGGTGTCCGAGATGGCGGACAGTGGAGGAGCTTGAGAGGCCGAGGTAGTGGCATGGGATGGCATGGGGTGGCATGGGGTGTACCTCCTCCAAGTGAACCAATGGGAAGTCAAGGGTGAGTTCACCTTCTCACCCAAGGCTTAACCCAACAACTTTGGGTCAGGCTAGTGGTCCTAGTGTCCACGAAGAGTTAAAGGTGGCTACCAAGGCTTGGAGAATGGGTGAGCCCCTCCAAATGGGGATTTTATCCCATTGAGTTTGGTTCAAGGTTCGACCCAAACTAAGTTCACCATGAGTTGGGTCTACTTGGGTTGACTCATGGTGATCTAAGGATGACTCATGTCAAGTTTGGTTGGGTTTGGTTGGGTTTGGATGGGTTTGGCTCAATTTGACTCATATGGGTCAAATGAGGTTTCAAGGTTGACCAATTGATCAAATTCAACCAAGGTTAGAATGTGATCAATTGATCATTTGAAATGTATTAGTGTGATTGGTTTGGTTTAATTTGTAGTGATTTGATTTTGGCTCATATGAGTTAATTTAGGTCAAATGTTGAAGCTGACCAATTTGGTTAAATGGGCCAAATTGGCTTGGGTGAGGGGTTGGTCTGGCTCCAATTAAAAACAGATATGTTGGTTTGAATGAATTTGGATTTGGGAAATGATTTGTCTAATTAGACCCCTTTAGATCAATTTGAGCAAGGTCATGGCTTGGTTTGATTAATCTCGGTTCAATTGGAGGTTGATCAACAATCAATTTGTGTTTGATTGCAGTACTGGTTTGAACCAATTGGGTTTAAGATTTGACTGACGCCAAATTTGGTCAACTTCAAGAGACCGTTGAGACCAATTGGCTTATTCAATTGACTTATGTTCAAGATAAATTTATGATTGATTAGAGCCATTGATTTCAACCCAATTTGGAATAATGAGATTTGGCTTTATTTTCGCTCATATGGGTTATTGCATCAACTTGGATCAAGTGATCAAATTAGTTTAGTCAATCTGACTTGCGGCAATTAGACAATCAAGGATGATCAACAATAAAGGAGATTGATGGTTGATTCAATCCAATTTGGATTGAATTGAGGTTTGAGTTAATTTGGTCATTTAGGCCACTTTTGTGCACCAAAATGAGTTGATTGGGTTGAATTTGATTGAACGAGTTGAGAAGTGTTAAATGATGGACTAGGTCGATTAATGGCCTTGATTTTAATTGATTTGGGTTTGATTTGATTGGCTCATTTGGACCTTTTGGGTTAAAATGGCTAACTTTGATTGATTCATTTGATTTGATTGGCTTAATTATAAGTATTGGAAGGGTTTGAAATGGTCTATTGAATGGTTGGAGTGCTTTTGTGAAAATCAATTGGATTGGATCCATAGGGGTGATGGAGGAATTGATTTAGGATAAGAGTTAAGTTAATTTGGTTTAGAGCTTGGATATAAAACAAAATAAATTGAGGTTAGTTGTGTTGGCTTGAGGTTGATTTTGGATGAGTGAACATGCATGGGTTTTGGTTTATGCCATAAAATAGGTAAGACCTATTCATCGTAAGGCCTATCCTAAGCTTAAGGTGCCTTCTTATGTCTCTTTAGGCATAGTGTTCCCTTAGTGAGAAGTGTCCAATGGCTAAGGAAATCCTAGAAGATTCCTAAGTCTAAGATAGAAAGGATGAGTCCTCACTCCAAAAGTAAGGTCAACATGTGCTAAGTTCATATATGTAAAATATAATTGTTGGGCTTGTATGTTTGTTTAGCTAACATCTATTTTGCAGTGTAGTTAGATTTTATTTTTTTATAAATATATAATTTTTGTAACAGGTTAGGATTAGTGCTATGGAGTTTAGGATGACCAATGGTTAGAAGATAAAACTTAGGAGTCCTATGAAGCCTAGAGCAAATTAATCCAAAGGAAGGAAAGAAGGACAAAGATTAAAGACCCCAATAGCATTTATTTTAATTATAACATTCAATTATAGCCGATCCATCCAATTTTATCTTTTTTTGGGGTGTAGGTACTCATGATCGTTGTTTTATTCTTTTATGAAATTCAAATGTTTGATCATTATGCTATGTTTATACAATAAAATTGCATGCTTTTTCCTAGGTTTCTTAAAGTTTGATGATTTGATGTGTGGCTTGGATGTGGGCTCTTTAGGATAAAATTAAATTTTTATCCTCACTAAGTAACTCATGACTAAATTTTAATGCAACCCATAACTCCATTGTAAAGCCTAGGCTCTTAATCAAGATAATAAAAGACTTAGTAACTTAACCAATGATTGTATGATAGTAGTATGCATGTCATACTATTTCTCTCTTAAACTAGAGAGGATCTCCACTCTTGCAAGATAGGGAGCTAGACAGTAATCGCTTGTAGTGGAGAACACCTCTTCTGATTTAGCCCATAACCGAACTTCATCATGCTTGTAGGCATAATTATCCTAAACCTTGGTGAAAATAAATATATCAAAAAAATCTAAAATAAAACATATAAATTTTAACATTAACCTAAATCATGTTTGCATACCAAATATTTTCTAGTCTTTTAGGGAGTGAGTTTATGATTCTTGCTTCTTTCCTAATTAAATAATAGCCTAACTATCTTGCACTTACATAAGACTGGCGACATAGTTTTAAAGTGAGGTGGATGGTAGACACCCGGTTATAAGTCTAGAAGAGTGGGATGTCTTCACTGTGGAGGTGGACAATTGTATCCCATTTTTCTCGAGTAGAATTAGGTCAGCTTGATGGTGATAGATCACCCTAGACTTAGGTTCTAAGGCTTATTTCTCTTTCCTATGAGCATAAGTCCTCACCTCTTAGGCATTTCTACGATCTTATGTTGTTGGAATCTAAGTCCAAATATTCTAATAAAATTTTAGCTTAAATAAATAATTTTCTCTCTTTCAAAAATATAAAGCCTCACCATAGGATTGAAGCATTCACTAGGTTTCCTAGTATCATGCTTCTTACTTATTCTTCTTGAATTCATGAAGAAGTCTTCCTATTCAAACAATCCTATTTAATTTTGTTGACCACACTTTTGGAGTGAGGATTAACCTTTCTCGTGACTTAAGAACCTTCTAAGCACTTGATCTCCTTAGTGATAAGACACTTCTAGTGACGGGAACACTAAACCCAAGCTTAGAGACTTAAAGGCATACCCCGAGTCCAGGGATACACTTTAGGACAAATAGGTTCTACTTATCCTATGGCCTAAACTAAGACCCACTTCTATTCACTCATCCAAACCTAAACTCATATAAATGAGATACAACTAACCTCAAAACTATTCAATTAACCTCACTTGATTTTGCTTTCTAATCCAAGCTCCAAGCTCCAAGCTAAATTGACTTAAGCCTTAATCTAAGTTAACTCCACCATGATTCTATGAACCCAACCCAAACCCATTCAAGCAAACTAAATCCAATTTGATTTTCTCAAACACCCAAACCATTTAATAGATCATTTCACACCTCTAACACTTGCAATCAGACCAATCAAATGGTGAATTTTATCAACTTAGTAATTTGACCCAAAAGTTCAAATGAGCCAAAATCCAATCAAGCCTAAAAAATAATTATAATCAAGGCCACTAGTAAACTCTAAATCCATCATTGAACCCTCTCATCACCTAGTTGACCAATTCAACCCAATCAACCCAATAGGTTCACTTGAACCAATGTGACCTAAATGACCAATTTGATTCAAACTTCAATCCAATCCAAATTGAATTGAATCAACTCATCCAATCCCTTCCATAATGATTATTGATCATATGTGATTACCCAATTACAATCAATTGGGTCAAATCAAACCAATTTGATCACTTAACTCAAGTTGACCCAATTGACCTAAATGATAAAATTGGGCCAAATCTCATTTTAATCCAAAATAATTTCAACCATTACCTCTAATCAATCATAAATTGATTATTGAACACTCTATAATCATCAATTGAATCCAATTTGACTAAGCTGCCCAATTGACCTACTTAGCCCAAATTAACCTAAAAAAGTCAAATTGAACCAAATCAATCTCTAATCCAAATCAATTCAAACCAACACCTACAATTATTCCCAAATGATCAATTGAACATTAACCTAACCCATACAACAAATTTCCCAATTTGGTCAAATTGGTCAACATGACTCATTTGACCCAAATTGAACCATATGTGCCAAATTCAAATCCAACCCAAATTGAATCAAACTAATTGCACTAATGCATTCCAAATGACCAATTGAATTCACCCAAACCATTGGTTTGACCCATTTTGGTCAAATTGATCAACAACCCAACCCATTTGACCCATATGGGTCAAATTGAGCCAAACCCTACCAAACCAAATCTAAACCCAACTAAACATGACATGACTCATCCTTAGATCACCATGGGCCTACCCATTTGGACCCAATCCATGGTGGACCCAGCTTTGGGTCAAACCCATTGAACTAAGCCTCCAAATGGGACAAAATCCACATTTGGATGGGTTCTCCAATTTCCCACCCCATCAGCCACCTTTGGCTCTTCTTGGATGAGAGGACCACTGATCCAACCTATCCCAAGGCGTTGGGACTCAACCTTTGGCCTTGAGAGGGTGAGTTCACCTATGGAAACCCATTGGTCCATCTTAGGGAGGTTGTACACCCCATGCCATACTATTCCACTCCCTTAGTCTCACCCTCACCACCTCAATAGTCCTCTACCACCTCGTCACCTACCCCGTGGACGCCAAAGGCCGAACTGATCATAGCCATTAGCAAGGGAGGAGAGTATACTCCTCCAAGTATTCAAATTTGCACACACCTTCCTCGAGCATTCCGCAGCTTTAAGACCCTTTCTTGAGCTCCTCGCATTCCATCGCCAATGAGACCAACCTCCAAATGAACCCGAGAGCTCCATCCATCCAAGCTTCCAAAATCTCCACCAAACCCAACTTAACTCTTCCCACACCTTCACCTCACTTTGGTGAACCATAATGAATCAATTCTGAAATTCAACCTAAGATGTCCCTAGACCATCTTTGGAGAGCTTTATGATGGCATTTAGTCCATGAGCAATCAATGGGGAGGTGGCTCATGATCTTCTCAATAGGGTTTTGTCTCTTCAAGATGAAGCTATCTCTATCAACGCATCACGATCTCTAGCTCCCATGAGGTAAAAATCGCAACCATAGTTTCCTCCTATGTGTTGGTCTTTTTTTGAAGTGAAGTGTGATTTCATGCAATTTCCAATTGTAGGATCCCTTTAGATTTCCTCCCCGATCATTTTGGAGTTATTTTCACCACCTCTGATTGAGCTGAATGCGACATTGTTCGTCTTCGGCGCCGGGATCACAATCATTGACTATCCATTCCATATGATTACAATGAACAATCATGACTAATTATGCTAGAATTTTTGATTTAATCCTTTCAAAATCACAGACTATCTGATCACCCGAGCCGCCTTACACATCGACATTTTAAATAACTAATACTACAACGTCACATGAAAAGTGCTTCCGTCAACGCCCGAGTGGCCAATGGTTAAAATGATTAATTATGCATTTAAAATGTAGTTAAATGACCAAAACTTCAAAAAATGCATAACTATTTATAAAAAATACAAATAAACCCATTTTGGAATGGTTAGATAGAGGAGAATCTAAGAAAAATAAAATTTCTAATTTCTTTCCAATGAATAGTGCTTAATTAAGGTTTGAAATCTCAGCTAATTACCTTAATTAAAGCTTAAGTACTTGGCTAACTAATTCCAAATTTGGTGGGATAATTCTATGAGATGTTCTCTACCTCTTATAATTTTCTTGGAATTACTAGCCATGTAATTTAAAGAATTTGAAATTTTAATCCTAATTACCCTCATTGATCAATTTAATATTTATTTAAATTGATAAATAATAAAAAATTAAACAATTTATGATAATTAATCAAAACACTGGGAATAGTGAGGGAAATAATTGGGACCTCTTTCCTAATTATTTTTTCTAAATGCATTTCCTTAGAGGGTTAATTAACACATATAATAATTATAGATTAATTAGAAAAATTAATGATAAGATAAAAATCAAATTAAACTAATGATTGGTTTAGAAAACTCAACCATAATTAATGGGCTTCCTTTATGTGTTTAATAACATAAAGTCATTAAGGAATTTATGGTTGACCAATTGGTGTGAGAAAACCATAAGAGTACTTAACTTAGATTCTTTCCTTCTTTAATTCAATTAACTCTTAAGCATGAGCCTAATTGCATTAAATTCCTTTAGGTGCATTACAAATTTTAATTTCTCATAAGAATATCATTGAAGGCTCATGATCAAGTAGCTAATTTAATTAAAGAAGCTTAGGGAAGGATATTTAAATTGATTGCTCAATGACTTGAACCTAATCAATCCATGAAATCTACTTAATTAATTTCCTTAAAGATATTAATTCACCAATGTGGGATGGGGTAAATACTAAGTATTATTTCTCCTCTTTAAGTCTTAATGATTAAAACACCCAAATCAAATTTCATAAGAATTTTGTTAGTCATAAGAAATATTTATTTGTCTTGATTGTCCTTAGGACTTAATGTAATTGAATATGTTATGTGGAAATATTTAATTACCTCTTTTCAAGCATCATAAATGTGCATGCCATTTGTGTCATATATTCATAATTTCAAAATGAATCAAAAGAACATGATTGCATCTAAGTTCCATGTGTTGGATAAATATTATTATATGGTGTATTATTATCACTAATAAATCCTAAATTCTATTAAAAATTTTAAGCTAATGATGAAAATCTAAGTTATTATTAGCTATAAATATTCAATGAAGTTTACATTTAAGTTATAATTTTAAAATTGTAAAGGATTGTTTTATTTTCAAGATTCATGTGTATGTTTACAAATGTTTGGAATTAGCAAGTATGTAGTCGGACATCCAGTGAACACGAGACTTTAAGTAGTCCCTAGGAGGTCTTAAATAATCTCACTTCCCTAGTTTAACAATAGCACATACTTTCTCAATTTCACTCATGAGTATGCATGTGCTAGAATTTTGGATAGAACTTTGCTTTAAATGAATAAAGAATTTTCTATTATATAATCATTGTATGATTTTCATTCCCATGCTTGTGTATATGTTTACATGTATTTAAGTTAGCAAGTATATAGTCTTGACATCTCAAGAATTGAGGCTTTAAGTAGCCCCAAGGAGGTCTTAGATAATCTCACTTTCTTGGTTTAACAATGGCACGTACTTGCTAAAATCTCTAATACATGTGTATATATGCTTAACTAAGGGTTGAAATATTTCTTTTCTACCATAATACATGCATTGAGAATCATCAAGTGTGCAAAAATATAATCGTATGTATAATTATGTGTATTAAATCAAATACCATAAATAATGAAATAAAGAAATGTGTATGTTATTGATGATGGAAAGAAGTGGTTGAATGTTATCCATATAATGGTGATTTAATTTTATTAATATTAAGATGCCTTTCATATTTGGATAAGATTCTTTAATACTAACCCAAATTTAGGTTTAATAATGTTTAATAAATGATTCATTAACAAAACCAAAGTCATAATAACATACCTTTAGAAAATAACTTAAGATAGGAATGAAGGGTGTCAAACCTCTTTCCTCTCTTTATAATAACTAGATGTTAAGTAGGCATCAAATGAAACAAAAGAAATGTAAATTAAAATTAACTAATCCTTTCAATGATTTGAAGTGAAATCCCCTAATTTTAACTTAAATATCCTAAATTTTAGATAATCATACTTCTAAAGCCTAGTTAAGACACACCACACCAAACTTTAGCACACACATTAGAATACTAAGTCACCAATTCTAGCCTTTAGGTTAGTGGTGTATGTTGTGGCATTATGTTTTATTTTATGATGTAATATTTTAGACTAGATGTTAGGATTGTTTGTAGAGATTGAATGGTAGGAAGTTAGTATCCTATTGATGTTTTCTGTGGGATTGTGCTAAAGGGCTACTAAAATAATAAGTAAATATAAATGTTCTTGGTTTCAAGTTACTTATGCTCCTAAGCATAATCCATTATGATAGGAGGGCTTGGTTACCTATGTACAGGTGCTAAGTCCATATATGTGAAATATAATTGCTTATCTTTTATGTTTGTTTAGTTAACATCTATTTTGCAGGTGTAGTTAGATTTTAATTTTCATAAATAGGTCATTTTGCAATAAGAATTAGGATTAATGTTATGGGATTTAGGAATGAGCGTGGCTAGAAGGAAAAGATCTAGGATGCCTGTGAAACTTGTAGCAAACCAATCCAAAAGAGGGAAGGAAAGGCAAAAGATTGAAGACCCCATAGAATTCATTGTAATTGTAATATCCTCTTATAACTTCGGGTTGTATAAGGTTAGAGCTTGGCTACCCAATTTTGTCTTTTAAGAGTGTAAGGTGGTACGGCACCAATATTTTATTCTTTTATGAAATTCATATGTTTGATTATTATGTTTAGATTGTGCAATAGAAATGACATACTTTTCATAAGTTTCATAAAGTTTGATGATTTGATGTGTGGCACGGATGTTGTAGGTTCTTCAAGATAAAATTAAATTTTCTATCCTCACTAAATAACTCATAACTAAATTTTAATACAACTCCTCATCTTAAATCCTAGGTTAATAATCAAGATAAATAAAAATTTAGCAATCCCTTTGTTGCATGTTGTATGTTATCACACCTTGCATATCATATTGTGTCACTCTTGAATAAGGAGGGTCCATTCTTGCATGATAAGGGATATGCTTGAGGGCGATCCCTTGTAGTGGAGAACACCTCTCTAGTTGATTTAGCCCACAACTTTATTTCATCATGCATGTAGGCATAATTATCCCAAGCCTTAGTCTAAAATGAATGTGTCAAAATGGTGCAAAAGATTGTAAATTTTTGCATTAGTCTAAGTCATGTTTTAATGCTCATGATCTAGTCTCTAGAACTGAGTGTAGGACTATAACTTCCTTCCTAATTAAATAATAACCTAGCTATCTTACATCTACATGAGACTAGTCTACATGGTTTTAAATCATAGGAGGTGTTAGGCTGGCACCCACATTGTAAGTCTAGAATATAAGGGATGTGTTTATCCTCTTGTGAAGGTAAACCATTATGTCCAATTTAATTTTGATTAGACTAAGGTCATGATTTTAGCTTGTGCTAAATCATCTTAGATTTAGGTTTTAAGGCTACTTATTTCTTTTAGGCTATGAGTGTAAGTCCTTACCTCTTATGCATTTCCATAATCTTATATTGATGGACTATAAGCCCTAACATTCTAATAAGATTTCAACTTAAACAAAAAAAAGTAAATTCTATCTTTCAAATATGTAAAGCCTCACTATGGTATTGGAGCACTCACTACACTTTCTAGCATCATCGGTGCTCCCTACTTATCCTCCTTTATAATAAATATGTCTTCCTATTTGAACTCCCCATTTGATTTCTATAAATACCTAATCCTTTAATAGTCTAACTTTGAAATCTTTGGAGATACTTATTGACTACTTTAATCGAGAGTATTTTTAAGAAATTTCTATTTCCTAAGATGTAATTAATTATGGAAGCTTGCTTCCATAGGGAACCAAAGAGCCCGCATACAATAAACCTTGCTTTACTTCTCCATGTAAAGTAGGGAAAGTTCTTTGGTATATACATAGACCCATCTACCTTAGAGTCCTTATTAAGTGATTAGATTCATTGTAGGGTGATGTTTCCATCTTTTGAGATGGTACATCATACCTTAATGTCATACCTAATCACTTCAATAAGTACCCCTAAGATCTGTATGGTGTTCCTATGACTCCAAATTAAAACACCATAGATTTCTAATAATAACCAATTCTTTAATACTCTAGCCTTGAAATCCTTGGAGATATTTATTGACTACTTTAATCAAGAGTATTCTTAAGAAACTTCCATTTCCAAGGATGTAATTAACAATGGGGTATTGTCTCTATAGGAACTAAAGAACCGCCTTAAAATAAACTATGCTTTACTTTATTCATGTAAAGTGGGGAAAGATATTTAGTATATATGAAGACCCATCTTCTTTAGGAGTTCATATTAGGTCATTAAGTCCATTGTAGGGTGATGTTTCTATCTTTTGAAATATTACATCATACCTTAATGTTTCACTCGATCACATCAATAAGTATCCCCTAAGATCGCATGGTGTCCCTACGACTCAAAATTAAAACACCACAATTACCCACTAATAACTTTCGGGACATTTCACTTAACCGTAAGAAAGTAGCCGGTGCATAACAATGATGCAATCTTCACGACTTCACAAGTCATAGCCTTGTCTAAAATATTAGATAGTTTTAGGGTTAGCCAAAATTTTAATCCAAATAACCCTATTAATCAGAATAGTGCAGCATTCATGTTGGAAAAGCCAAATAATTAAGAATTAAGGATCACTAATTATGTAGTCATAGGCCTATTAATCCATTCTTAACACCCTAAATTTTCATGAAATAATAATATAAATTTAAATAAAAATGGAAATATAGAGAATTAAAATAAGAGGAATTATAATAATCCAAATTATAGATCTAACATTCAACTTGGATTTTGATGTAGAACATCATTTGGATCAAAAAATTAGAGCTCAAAGTCCATTTACAAGATCTCAAGCTAAAGCCCAAGAAAATTCAAGAAATAAAAGGCTTAGACCATTACCATGCTAAGGCCTATTTTATGATTTCATTTAGTTATGTGATTTTTAATTTTCTTCTAGAAACTCCAAGTTTTAAATTTTGCATTTAAAAATTTGAAGCATGACATATGAGGTGGTTGAATCCACATAAAATAATAGCATGTAAAATGAGTGGATGACATAAAATAATAAGGCAACTCAATGCTTCACATTAATGTTGCCACCCACCTTTCCCTCCATGTTTTGAATTCTTTTCTTTTGAAAGATGATTATAATGGCCATAAATAGACCCCGTCTTGGAATGAACTGAGATCTTTGGCAATTATAATTTATTTGAGTTGTTCTTGTGGTTTGAGAGCTTGATGGCCAAACCTTGGCAACTTGGTGGGAGCATTTGTTATCCAACATATCTTTCATTTCTCACCTCCAATATCCAAAATAATTTGTTTTAATCTTTCTCATGTCTCTCAACATCATCTCCACTTATACACTAAGCCTTCTACTCTCCTCCATAAGCTTACACTTTCCTTCCACTCAATAATACCTCTACATTGATTAACCTAATCCTAGTCATTACACCTAAATAATCACTTAAACTCTATAATTTTCAATCAACTACTCTAGAACATAAATACATATCCTAACCTAAACCTCTATAAGTAATTTTAGCCATTTACCTCACTTAAATCTCATTACTTATTGCTATATTTTAAATCAGCCTAAGTTAGTCCAAATTGGACTAGTTTAAGTCATTCCAATATCATATTATCCTACCTTCATAATCCCACCAAACTTCAAAATATATATTTAGATATCAATATAAAGATCCATGGATATTTAATTCTCTCAATCTTACTAAAAGAAAGAACACCCACTTCCATCGCCTATCCTCCTCAAAACTAACCTAAGAAAAGAAGCCAACATTAAAGGAATTAGTTTCTGATGGGACCCAATTATAAAGTCAAACTATCTCTATTAAAAATTTAGAAATTTAATTAAGGTAGTTGGCTAGAAACCAAACTAGTAGACCCCAAATAGTTCTCATGACCTTTTTTTTAGATGCAATTAACATCATCTCCAATCTTAGTAATTAGGACACCTAATCCTAGGAGCCTCTACCTGTACACTTATGATTGTATACTTGGTGGCCTAGTAAATCCTTATAGGATTTCACCTAACCCAATAAGATTAAGTAAATCCAAACCAAACTTAAATCAAACACATTCTAATTGAAATCTAATTCAATTGAGTTTATCTTAAGATAATTGGGATAATCAACCCAATTAATCCATTTAAGCTCAAAATCACCTAAGTCTAAAGAAATTTAAATAAACTAAAAATAAATTTAAATTAAATTAAACAAGAAACATAAAATCAATGAACCTAAAAAATAAATGAGGTTTAAGATGTCAATCATGTCATTTGACCTAGGATTGACCCATGTGGGTCCCACTAGGTCAAAGGTTAATCTATCAAAATTTGACTAAATTAAGTCATTCCAAGGGCTTAGAATCATCAAATAAACTTGTTTAAACATGAATCTAAATAAATATAAATCTAATAAGGTCTTAAATGTGTTAATTGGATCACTTGATCTAAATAGATCCAAATGAACCTCCTTGAATTTAAACCCAAGTTAATTTGAAATCAATTCAAATTGAATGGTCAAAATCATTTGAAAATTGTAATTAAATATAATTCAATCAATTACTATGTTTAGATTGACCAATTTGGTAATTTACAATTGAACACAACTTAATTCATTTAAGTCAAAATGGGTCAAAATAGGCCAATTTGGGTTAAAATTAAATGAAACCAACTATCCTAATCCATCATAAATGACCAATTGAACCTAATTAAATTTAAAGCAAAATCCTAAAATGGACTAATATGCTAGGAGATCTAATTTGCACAATTTAGGTTGAATGGGTCAAACTAGCCTAAATTACATCAAACCTTCATGTGATATGGATTAATTGATCCATAAATTATTAAATGAAAATTATTAATGCTTGGAATCCAAGGCTAAATCCAATCAAGTAATCAAACTAACCCAAATAAATTTATCCAAAGATAACACCAAATGACATGAATTCAAACACTTAAACCAAATCTAATCTAAATAGACTTAACCCAACCCTTAGTTTACCTTAGGTGGTATGACTTGGCTAGGAAATTATCCATTTGAAAAATCCATGTGAGATGAAATCATAAGATGTGAGGTGGAACCATTGGAGAGAAACCCATGCTAAGAAGTCAAATCCTACTTTCTCTCTCCATACCTCACCCACCTCTTCACCCCAATTGATTTGGGCTCATCCCAATCGCCAACCACCTCCATCTAATAAAATGTCAAGGATTTCAATCCCCATGAAAGCCATCTTTGACCTCTCTTCCTTACGTAAGCTCATGGCCAAAGCATAAAAGAAGAAGAATGAAAATCGCTCCCTTTCCAAACCATCCCAAATGTTCATGGGGTAAAGAAGGACTCAACCAAGCCCTTACCTTTGTCCTCTACTACCGATAGGTTGGATATCCATGGCTAGTGGAAAGGGACATGGCTCTCACCAAACATAGCAAGCATTCCAACACTGGGAGGGAAAGAGAGGGAGATTTGAGTCTCTCCCAAGCTCCTTGCCACCAGAGAGCTAGAAATTGAACAAAGTCGTGGTAATAAGGATGGCAAAATACATAAATGAGGGAGGAATACTCATCCCCTAAAATTAGCTACTCCTACAGATTCTATGGGTGAAAATGAACCCAACCAAGCTCTCACTTGAAGCCCTCACCACCGGTGAGCTGAAAAATAATTATGGTCGACGAAGGGCGTGAGCCTTGATCTCCATGGTGATTGGGGAGGCAAGTTGAGATTTCTTCACCAAAGCTTTATATTAATGAGGTAAAGGTGTTCAAAGCATTGCGCATTAAGGATCAACGCCGGTAAGATATGGGACCAAATCGATCACCCCTACCGTACTTTGGTCCATTATGAAACAAATTTGATCCCAAGTGAGATCAAACCATATGAATTGATTACAAATCAATCCTTGATCAATTTGCAATTAAAATCCCAAAGAATTATTATGTAGATTATTATAAATCGACCTTTAATGGTGGACTATTCTTATTTTCCGGCAAGAAGAGGGAGATGACCTTATTCATTCCTTCTATTTGGAATAAAGAGCCCGATTTAGTCAAATCACATGATTTAATTCACTTAAGAAAACTATGATCAAATCTTGGCTATCCAATCCATGATTGGATGGCGATGAATCCAATGTTGGCACCAACATTTGACATGGGATCCATGTGGACCAACGTGGCAAATGCTAAAATGTGCTCGCCAAGAGCTAAATGGGTTAAATCGAAATTCAAAATGTCAATTTAAACAAATATTAAAAAATCCTTAGAACTTTAAATACTTATAAATAAAATAAATTACTCAACTAAAAAAGTAAATAAGGGCTCTATAGATTCATCTCGTGAGAGAAATTCATTAAACCTAAAACCTCCATATTTTATTAGGTATTTTTGGGTTAATTTGAGTTTAATTAAAAATAATTAAATTTAAATTAAATCTAAGATATTAATCAAATCAAATTGAAACTTCAAGGGATTGAAATTAAGGTTACAACAGATTAGATAAAAATAGGTGATTTATTGGTGATTGAATCAAAAGATATTAAATTTTCAATATTCATGCCTCATTTTAATGAAATAATTAATATTAAATCAACAAAATTAGGAAAATTATGGAATTAGCCTAAACATCATAATAAACATCAACAAACTTAAGAAAAATATAAAGGCTTACTGAACCTCATTAATCCTCAAAATAATTTAATTAATTATTTATTTGAATTAAATAAATCAATTAATTAACCTAAACTTTGAAATTCATAAGAAGTCAACTAAGAGTCCAAAAAAAAAAAAAACAAACTCTATCTTGATTTATCATTCATAAGAGAATCAAAGAAAAAAAAAAACCTTAACTAACTCTAAATAATTTTGGTTTAATTTAAGTTTTATTAAAATAATTAATATTTTAATTAGTCCTAAAATACACATTTGATTAAGATGAAACTTTAAGGAAATTAAATTGGAAAGGAACCCAACATACCATAAAAGTTAAAGCTAAATGACCTTTAGATTACATGTTGTAGAATTTTGAATCTCTAGGTCAATTTAAATCACATAATAAATCAAAATATTATAAAAATGATAAAATTTTATGAAATCAACTTAAAGCATTTTTATGAACATCATAACACTTAAAAAAAATTCTTAACCCTTTGAAGTTAAAAAATTTAATTAGTTATGCTCTTAAGTTTACTAATAATTAAGAATATAAAAATTAATCAAATCTTGAACTATTAAATTGATAAAATTATAATAAACCAATTAATCAATCAAAAATCAAAGTTAATCAACCTCAATTTCTTACTTAAATAAGATATTCATTAATATTGAAATTACTTAAGCCCATTTAATATTAATGAATAATAAAATTTTAAATATAGATAAAATAAAAATGATTATTCAAATTAACAAAATCTAAATAACCTAGCAATTTGAAATGCCCTAAGTTAGGTTTGGTGAGCAAAGTAGTTTATTTTCTAAGGTTGTGATTAATAAATGGACTTTTCTTTAATAGATTTCATGAAATAATGAAACTTTAACATATAGTATTCCATTAAAATTAACCAAAATGATGAATTAAAAATGCATAAGTTAATAAATTCTCTTAAGTCATGAAATTGAAATATAATAAATCACTTAAATTATGAATGATGAAATCAAAACTTTTAAAATAATATTAACTTAAATTAACTAAGTTAACTTATTCAAAGTTAATAAACATAAACATTAATGAAATAAATGAATGAAATTTATTCAACTATTTAAATAGATTAAATAATTATAATATATGAAATTAAATGAGTGTTTAATAAAAAATCTAAGTCATGAAACAATACATATCCTACATAATACAATAAATTAGATAACATAAAACATAAGTGAATGAAACCATTTGAAACTAAATAAATTAAATTAAAAATAATAATTAAATTGAATTTTATCATGATAAATGATTGACCTATTAATTAAGATTTAAAGAAAAACTTTACATTTTAATTAAAGGTCATAAATCAAATTAAGAAACATTAATTAAATCAAAAGAAACAAAAGAAGAAGAACATCTAACTACCTTTTAAAATCAATTTTAAAAGAAGAATTGAACATTAATCAAATCAAAAGACAATCAATCAAATAATTAAAATTCAATAAAATCTAAAATTCTTAATTGGTTAAATTAATATATATTGATCAATTTGAATAAAACTCAAATAAAAAGAATAAAGAATATTTAAAACAACTTTTCATAAATACAAGATTCTAATCAAAACACATAAACATCAACTAAATCTAAATTCTATCTTAACACAAAATAAACCTAAAAAATCAAAATATATTGATGAAATCATGAAACCATCTAAATTAAAATTCCACAATGATAAATTGAACAAATTCTAAATAAAATAAAGGAAACTAAATGAAAACAAAATATTTCGTAACTAGCTATTATATGGTATATAGTCTAGATACTTGAGGTTGCAGGCTTCGTCCAACAAGTCTTGATACCTCGAATCTCTACTTTAATAATGACATATACTTATGAAGTAAGATGATGATGAAAAGTAAAAGATTATATTTTTTTAACTAAATTGAAACTTGAACTTAAACAAAAGCCTAATACTGACATACCACACAATCCCCTTTCTCACATACTAGATTATTAAGTCACCGACCCTAAACTTAGGTCGTCGATGATCTATGATATTTTTTTATGTGAAATGATGTGGTGCTTTTTCTTATTATGTGGTGTAATATTTTAGACTAGATGGCTAGGATTGTTTGGCTAGTTTGGATGATGGGGAGTACTTTAGGCTAACGTTGTTATCTAGAGTCTATGCTTAAACGGATCAATTTCTTAGGTCTACACACAAAAAATTTAAGAAAAATTTTGGTACCTTAGAAATTTTTATAAGCATTCATAGTATTAAGCCACCTATTATAGAAGCACTTGAACTAGAATTGAAGCCTTTGCCTAGTCACTTAAAATATGCATACCTAGAAAAATCATCAACATTAAGAATAATTATTTCTATAAATTTGGATGAAAATAAAGAGGATAAGTTGATTTGTGTACTTAGAGAGCATAAGAGAGTTTTTGGTTGGACTATAGCATATATTAGGGGAATTAGCCTATCTATATGTATGCATAATATCCTACTAGAATAAAATCACAAACCATTTATAGATAACTAAAGAAGACTTAACCCAACTAGAAAATAAGAAGTGAAGAATGAGATTTTGAAGTTGTTAGATACATAAATTATTTAGCTTATCTCGATAGCTATTAGATTAATCTAATTTATTGTGTGCCAAGAAATGGTGCGATGATAATTGTAATAAATGAAAATAATGAAATCATATACACTATAATAGTTATAAGTTGGAGGAATTATATAGACTATAGAAAATTAAATAAGGTCAGAAAGAAACATTTTTCATTACCTTTCTGAGATTTGATGTTACATTGACTAGTAGGGCGTCCATTTTATTGCTTCTTAGATGGTATTCATGATATAATCAATTAGCCATAGTACTTAAGAATTAGGAGAAGACCACCTTACTTGTCATTCTAGTACTTTACATTTAGAAGAATTCCTTTTGGTTTATATAATGCACATGCTATTTTTCAACGCTGAATGATAGCTATTTTTAAAATTATTGAAAATTATATAGAAGTATTTATTAATAATTTCTCTATTTTTGGGGTGACATTTGAATATTATTTATAAAACTAAGAAATTTTCTTAAGAAGATGTGAGGAGAAAACCTAGCATTGAACTTAAAAAATGGTTGTTTTTTGGTCAAGATAGAGATAGTGTTAGGTCATAATATTTCTTGGATGGGTAAAGAAGTTGATAAGGAAAATATAAATCATAACAAAACTTCCACCTCCTCCCATGAATGTAAAGGAGATTAGAAATTTTCTAGGACATAGAGGTTTTATAAGAGGTTTATTAAAAAAATATTTATAAATTTTAAAGCCCTATGTAACTTGCTAAAAGGATACACTATTTGTATTTACTCCTCATTATTATAAGGCATTTAATTAGTCAAAAAATATACTTATTTCTACTTTTGTTATTATTTCATCTGATTAGAATCTTTCATTTGAATTTATGTGTGATGCTAGTGATTATGCAATAGGTGTAGTGCTAGGGAGAAAAAAAAGAGAAAGTTTTACATGTCATATATTATGCTAGTAAAATTGTAAATAAAAATAAACTGAATTATTCTATATAATTAAAAAGATTTGCTAGCTATAGTATTTACCTTTAATAAATTTAGATCTTATCTTGTATGTGTTAAACTCATTATATGTACTAATCATGTAGTAATAAAATATCTTGTATAGAAGAAGGATGAAAAACCTAGACTAATTAGAAAGAATCTTATTTTACAAGAGTTTGATCTAACGATTAAGGATAAGGAAAGTATACAAAATCAAGTATTTGACCATTTGTCTAGACTAGAAGAAGAATAAGAGTTTAAGTTTATTGGAGAGATTAGAGAACAATTTTTTATGAACCTTTGTTTGCATTTGAACAAAACTTTGTACCTTGGTATGCAAACATAGTGAATTACTTAAGTAAGTTCTTACCTTATAGATTACTTATCATCAAAAGAAAATATTTTTAGTTGATGTGAGATTATTTTTTAGGTTAAATCATCTTTGTATAAGAAATGTTTATATTAAATATTGAGTTGATGTGTGCATGATGATGAAATACAAAAAATCTTGAGGTAATGTCATAACTTTGAGTATGTAGGACATTTTGGAGAAAATAAGACTACAACTAAAGCATTGTAAAGTGGATTTTATTACCGCCCTATTTAGAGATGTTTATGATTATAGTTAGAATTATGATAGGTGCCAAAGATTAGGGATCATCTCAAAATATCATGAAATGCATTTGAATTATATACTTGAAGTTGAGATCTTTGATGTATGGGCAATAAATTTTATGTAACTTTTATTTCATCATTTAGAAATGATTATATTTTAGTTATTATTAATCATTTTTTTGAATGATAGAAGTTATAGCTACTCCTAGGAATGATTCCAAAGTTGTTTTAAAATTCTTAAAGAAATATATTTTTACTAGATTTGAAATACCTAGAGTCATTATTAATGACAAGGGTACCTATTTTTTACAATAGAAATGTAAAATTATTTTAAGAAAAATATGGGCTGAAGAATAAGGTAGCTACTACTTAATATTCTTAATTAGGTGACTAGGAAAACATTTCAAGTAGAGAGATAAAGAGAATTTTAGAAATAATTGTATATCCAACTAGAAAGATAGGGATGATGCATTATATGCATATAAGACTATAAGACACCCATTGGAATGTTTATTTGGAAAAGCTTGTCATTTACTATTAAAACTAAAACATAAAGCATATTGGATGATTAAAAGTTAAATTTTGAAATGAAAAATGTTGGAGAAAATAGCTCTTATACTTGAATGAATTAGATCGATAAGGTTTGGAGCTTATGAAAATGCTAAGATTTATAAACAACAAATGAAGAGATGGCATCATAGAAAACTCCTTAAGAAATAATTTGAGCATGGGCAACAAATTTGATTATTTAACTCTATGTTCAAATTATTTTCATGAAAATTAAAGTCTAGATAGTCGGAATGTTTCTAGTTATAGAAGTTTATACATATGGTGTTGTAGACTTCTATGACTTAAAACTCAAAATATTTTCAAAGTGAATCCTCAAAGACTAAATCACTATTTTAAAGGTGAGGTAAAAAGGCTTTAAGAGTTAATTAGTTTCATTTGTATTGAAGAAGATTAAGTAGTAACTAAGCGTTGAGGACTACAAACTAAGTGCTTAGGAGGCAACCTAAGTTGTATCAATTTGCACCGGAATTTGTTAAACTTTGTGTGTGTTGTATTTTTATAATGAAAATTTTTTGTTGGAAAAATAAACAATTGTAGTGTTATGTCTATTTACTGAAGTGGTGTAGTTTTAGTGTGATTTTGCCAAACATAACATTTTTTTACGATATCTTTGATGGGGCATAGCTCCTTGACCAACGCCACAATGCTACTCAATGGTTAGGTCAACTCTAGGATATCAACAAACATTATAATTATGAAAAGGACAAAAATTAGTGTAGCGTCTTGGCATTGTTGACCGCCATCGTGGTCCATTATGATTCATTGAATGGTTGACATAAAATTTAGTGCACTCATTATGATTATCAATTCATCTTGGATGAAAATTAATTGCTTTTTTGTACCTATAATTAGATGGTTAAACTATTGACAGATTGCAATGCTACACCTTAAAACCCAAGATAGATAGGTTAGCACCTAGGAGCTAAGTAAATAGTGACACAAGATAAAAAAATTATAAATAAGACCCTTTGGCTAATTTTATATTTCATTCTAGCCTTTACCCTAAGCTTTAGTTTCCTTCCATACTTTTAAGCTCACTCCCTCATGAATCTAGGAAGTTTGTTAATGTAAAAGTGGAAGAAAGGTACCACACTATACTTCTTTTAAAAGCCTTATTCCTAAGAGAGAGTTCCATAATCGATGGGTTAGGATAGAAATCATCATTATAAGTAAGGTTGGGAATCTTCACCTATGATACCCGGAAAAAATTATTCTAGTAATTAGTGAATTTTTGCTAATTCAAGAAGTAAAGGGATGGCGAAGAGAAAATTGATTAAGTTTGATAATGTTATCATTAATTTTATTTGCAAATTATCCAAAATTAAATTTGATGAATACCTTGCTTACTATAATAATCATCTTAGTTTTGATGAAATCCTTAAATACCTCACTATTAGACAATCATGCACCTAATGGAAAAGAGCAAGGATAAAATCATCAATTTCCTTACCTTTAAGATGATCAATGATACAAAAGCTTTGCATTATTTTATTTCTTCTATGTTAATGTTGAGAAAAATCTTAGTGAGATAACTAAGGATAGAGTTGTTTTAAATTTTGTTTTTTAAAAGAATTTTTATTGATGTAGGTAAAGTTATTTGTAATTCCTTTGGTAATAAGATTAAAGATAACACTACGTAAGTTACAATCATTCTTCTTTAGTTTACCATCTTTATGTCTTAGAGGTAGTAGAAAATTAAAATGAGCGTTGTTAGTTTAGAGGGTTCACTTGACCAAAGAGAAGATCTGGGTATTAAGTTCCAAGTTTAAACATGGAGAGAATTCATGCACACCACCCTCTAAACCCTAATCTTCTAAAACTTTGAGTGACCAGTTACATATAAGTGGGTAGGTCATAGATCGTAATATTAAGCTAATTAAGAGAATAGTAGATGGCAATAGGAGATGAGATGAAAATTTAATCATTATATAGATAAGAAGTAATAGCAGCTTTTCTTATATGGTTGAATACAACTCATCCTTAGTGTATATATTTTCAACTGTCATTTGAATGTGGGTCCAAATTGAGTCTTTTTCCAAGACCTATGTGAGTTAGACATCATCACCATCGAATCTAAAAAAGAAGAAGAAGAAGAAGAAGAAGAAGAAGAAGAAGAAGAAGAAGAACAAGAAGAAGAAGAAGAAGAAGAAGAAGAAGAAGAAGAAGAAGAAGAAGAAGAAGAAGAAGAAGAAGAAGAAGAAGAAGAAGAAGAAGAAGAAGAAGAATAAAAGAAGCATCTAAAAGGATGAGGTCGAGGAGGAGAAGGAGGAGGAAGAAAAGATTAGGAATTTTTCTTTTGTTTATTTTGTTTCTTTGTTATAATTTTATTTCTATTAGTTTCCATTTTGATTTGTTTAAAATGTATTATTAAAAAATGAGTTTAGGGAAATGTTAGTTAAATTTTGTTGAAATTTGTTATTTTTATTTTCTGTGTATAGTGCATTACTAACAAGGCAATGCTGCATAGCTAGGCTTCATAAGTGTTATTTTATATTATTTATTATTTATAACGAAATTTTAACTTCTTATTATTTATCTCATATTTATAGTAACTTGAAGTTTATTTAAAAATAAATTGGAATTAAAACTGATTAAATATTATTTTAACTTAGAAATTAGAACATAGATTAAACTTATTAAACTATGAATTATAATTTAAACTATTAATAACTAAAATATCTTATAAGAACTAGTAAATTTTGAAAAGTTAAGAATTTTCTTCACACACATCACACATAGAGAATTCTTAATAAACTATTTGAGCTTCAATTTCATATAATTTTATTTTTCTTCATTCTTCATTTATTTGTGATATGGCCAATTGTAATGTTAAAATTAATTGTAATCTATAGATATTGGAAGAGTATTGGTGGAATAATTAGGGCAAGTCGTGATTTTACGAATATATGTAGGCATATGATATTCAAAATATGCAATTATATAAGGGAGATGATTTTAATACAATCACTTATTTTAATTAGATTATATGCATATAATTAATTAATTATAGTTATTATATTATATTGATATAGGCATGGATAATATGATATTGATGCTCTATACTAGAGTCATACATCTGTCCAAACACAAGGAGGATTGACAAAATATTATCCTATTTTAGTTGGATTACATCAAGGATCAACTTTAAGCCCTTATCTTTTGCTTTAATTATGAATGTTCTTACTAAGCATTTACAGGAAGATGTACCTTGGTGTATGCTTTTGCTAATGACATTCTTCTTGTTGATAAGACTAGAGAGGGAGTCCAAGATAAACTTGAATTATGGAGGTCAACATTAGAGTCTAAAGATTTTCATTTAAGTAGATCTAAAACTGAATATATGGAGTGTAATTTTAGTTATAAAAGTTTTAGTGGTAGTGTTGTGACATTAGGTGAACAAGTCATTAATAAGAGTGAGCAATTTAGATATTTAGGCTCTATTGGTCAAAATGATGGTGAAATAGATGGAGATGTTATTAGTAGAGAATTCAAGTTGGATGGTTGAAGTGAAGGAATACATCTGGCCTATTGTGTGATAGAAAAGTTCCACTTAAACTTAAAAGAAAATTTTATAAGATGGTGGTAAGACCTGCAATGACTTATGGTCCGAATGTTGGCCAATAAAAGAGAAGCATAATACTAAGTTAAGTTTTGAGATGAGGATGCTCGTGGATGAGTGGCTTTACTCTTAGAGATGAAATGTGAAATGAGTATGTTCGGGAAAAAGTTGGTGTAGCTCTAGTGTCGAGAGATTAGAGAGAGTCGCCTTAGATGGTTTTGCCACATAAAGTGTCACGTCCGATGACCCGATTAGGAGAGTAGATGTATTAGATTTTCCTTATGTTAAGAAAGGTAGAGATATACCTAAAAGGACTTGGTTAAGATGTATAAAAAAATGACCTTAGTATACTTGAATTAAATGAGAATTTGACACATAATAGGACATAATCAAGATGAAAGATTCATGTAGACCCCACTTAGTGGAATAAAGGCTTGTTGTTGTTGTATTAACTTGTACTTAAAATTAACCAAGATTTTTATAAATTCATAATACATTTTCTAAAAATAAAAAAAACACTATTTTCTAAAATCACTTTTGTAATTTTAAAGACTTTTAAATTCCTACAAATTTGATTTAATTGGATAAAATTAGTTAGAGATTAGTAATTAACTTAACTAAAAAATATGCATAAGATCCTTATGGGAATGATACTTTATTTATCACTATATTATTAGAATGGAACATGCACTTATGTATGCTATTTTAAGCGGTTGAACACCTAATGTAAAATGCTTGAGAGTGGGTGGAGTTATCCTTTCACTAAATATGTTAATGTTTGAAGTTCTCGGATCTATGTGATAAAGATTCTTCCTCCTCACAACTAAACCTAAGCATTATTGAGCAAGTGATATTTATTGACACCCTTAACATTCCTACCATATTTATCGGTGAGCCTTATTTTTCCCCTATTTGTCTTATATCTAGTATTATATTTAATTTGTCTAGCATGAACCTAATCTGGGTTGATGACCAAGCCATGTAAAATGCTATGTCCGATATTTTTATTTACTTGCACTTATGTTACTTTGTTATTTATCTTACTTGAAGTTTTGAATTTGTTTGAGAAGCCCAATTTATACCCCTTCATGTGGTGCCATAATCATCCCACAATTAATATTAGAGTCTTAGCTTTATTTTTCTTTTTTCTTTTTTCTTTTTTCATTTTTTTTGTTTGCTTGACATCCTAGAAAAGATCCACATATAAACTATAGCATCGTATTTTCTTAATGGTCCATTTCCCAAGTGGAAATCTCACCAAGCATATTTGTTAGTTAATATCCTTTTTTATTAATGAAAGAATATAATTTAATATATTCTTTAGAGGATAAGACTCACACATATAAACATGCTTACACACTGATATCATACACTAATTAAACACATAAAAATAGTTATTTTAATGAATGTACAACACGAAAATGGAATTAGATGAATTAAATGTTAAGGTTTGCTATAGTTTGCATTATGCACTTCTTCCAAATGATTTTGTAAAAATTTTTATATATGGTAAAAGAAATTTTGGATAAACTAATTATAACTTTTGAAGGAGATAATGAGGATAAAAGATGTCACATAAAAGACATGTTCATGATTATAAGTTATTTTGTAGGTCTTCTTTTGAATTCATTGCTAATATGCATAATAGATTTATAAAAATAGTTAGCACATTGCATTCTCTTGGAAGAATATATAAGAACTAAGAATTAATCTATAATAATCTTAGATATCTTCCTAAAGACTGGTGTTGACCTCAATTTTGGAATGAGGTTTGCATAGGAGAAATCAAAAACCTCATTTTAATAAAATAATAATTCAAATAACTTATTAATTCAATTATACCAGTTTAAAATCAAATTATACTAACTCTCATTAAGACCAAAATCAATGACATTTGAAATAATCATTAACAATCTTAAAGAAATATTTAAATTGAATTCAAATTTAATCAAATCTAAACTTGATTTCAATAGTTCATTTACACGTAAATAATCCATAAGGTCTTTAATTATGTCTTTTAATTATTAATTTGAGCAAACCCTTTTAAACAATTGTGAGTCTTTTACTTGATCCAACATCCAATCCAATATAAATTCAAAAATAATCAATAAGTTGAAATTCACTTAAATAGTTATTAAATTAATAATAATTTGTAGAAGTCTCATTGCCTCGACTTATGTGGAATAAATTTAATCATAATTAATTAACATCGTTAAAGACTTTGAATTAACTACCTAAATTAAAATCATGTTTTAACAAAATTCAAATTATACTCAATTTAATATCCTTTGAACTTGATTCAAAACTTTCATAAAAATTTAAGTTCATCAAACAACTTAAACTTATCTCAAATAATGCTTTCTTTAAAAAAAAATCTTCTAATCTTTAAGCCAATAGCTAATTGATTCACATGCATCAAAACTTTTACTCGTGCCTTCTATGGTCGTTTCATGGGGAAGGGTTGCTCATGGAGGTAATTCTTCATTTTCAACAACCATTTGATAATTTTGACGACTAAAGTTTAATAAAATCAAAACCCAACAAATTAAATAGATTGAATATTCTCCCATGGCATAACCAAATAGATCGAATAGACCAAATAGAGGTGATCCACTCCACCTCCTCTTCTCTCCATTTCTTGCCACTCCACTCCCTACAAGCTATAAAGGGCAAAGAGAAATGACCAAATATTTTTATTAATAACACCGAGAAGCTAAGAACGTAAACTCACTCCATAACTCTAAGATGATGTTTAGCATGTTATGAACCTAACTAATACAATAAATTTAGTCCTTCATATATTTTGACTCATAATTCATTTTATGGCTTGGCTATGCAATTTATGCCTATAATGAGATGCAATTAGAAAGCAATTATGGGCCAAATAAAATGAGAAAGCACACTTCCCAAGGAAGGGTGGTTATCCTCAAAGGTCGATGTCCCCTTATGTGCAATGAGTGAAGCACAAAATTCAAGAGAAATGAATAATATGTTCTTATAGTTCACAATATAGAGTTGCTTTTAAGTTATGCCTAGGGCTTTAATTAAAGTGTGGTTATGAATTTTTGAAGTTCTTGGTGCTTGTTGCATTTTTTGAATTAAGAAAATTCTATTTTCATCATTAATCAAGTCAAGAACTATGCGGCCGATCACCTTATATGTGGCACGATGTAAGCTAGCTAGATCCACGAGGATCTAGCTCA
The DNA here is from genome assembly GCA_021442155.1 of Cymbidium sinense. NCBI lineage: Eukaryota > Viridiplantae > Streptophyta > Magnoliopsida > Asparagales > Orchidaceae > Cymbidium > Cymbidium sinense. The sequence continues at coordinate 63,320,518 of CM038230.1, forward strand.
AAAGATAGGGAATGTGGGATTAGCTATGACCTATTTACCTCATCTTTGAATGAGGATTAATATGATCTCTAATCCTAGTAATTAAGACACCTAATCCTAAATTAGAGTATTTGATTAGGCACTTTGGGCACTATACTAGACTAATAAGATTAGGTGAACCTAAATAAAACTCAAAGCCAAATTGAAATTCAATCAAATCTATTTTAATTGAAATGAAATCCAATTGAGCATAAAACAAGGCAATTGGGGTGGTCAACCCAATTAACCTACTTAAGCTCAAATTTACCAAAACCCAAAAAAATTCAAATAAAAAAAAACAAATTGAAATCAAACAAAATAAAATAAAATCAATCCATGAACATAAATCGATTTAAAATTAAATCCAAATTAAGGTCAAAGATGGTCAACCATTTGGCATAGAGTTGACTTATGCAGTCCCACTAGGTCAAAGGTCAAACCACTAAAACTTGACTAAATTAAGTCATTCAAGGGATCAAAATCATCAAATGAATATATTCCAACATAAATATAGATGAATCTAAATTAATAAGGTCTCAAATGGGCTAATTAGATCATTTAATCCAAATGAGCCATATTGAAATCTAAATCAAAATAAAATGAAATTAATTCAAATAAAAAATCTAAAATCATTTTAAAATCATAATTAATCATGATTCAACTAATTATTGAGATTTATTTGACCAATTTGGTTATTTAAACTAAATTAAATTGTGTTGACACATTAAACCCAATTGGGTCAAAGTAGGTTTCAATTCAAAATCAACCTTAAATGAAATCAAATTAATTGATCTAAATCATCTCAAACACTTGATTAAACACAAGTAAAAGTTAAATACATTTTAATTGAGTCAAATTAGTCATTTGACTCAATTGAACTCAACTTAACCCATTTAAGTCAAAATGGGCCAAGTTGAAACAATATTAAAATCAATTCCAAATCTAATAAAATCAATCAATTTCAAATATCATAAATCATCAAATAAACACTATTAGAGCTTAATTTAAGTTCTAAAGTAACCAATTGAGCTTGTAGATCCAATTTCACTCATCTTTAATCAAATGGATCAAACTAAATTAAGTTAAACTAAAATTTGATGGATTAATTGGCCTCTAAGCTTTCCCATGGGAAATTAGGCATAATTATACCTTAAATATAATTTAAATTATCAAATGAATTAACCCAAATTAATCCAAAAGAAAATAATATTCAAATGGATCAAACATAAATATTTAAACCCGTGTCTAACTCAATGAACTTGAGTTTGATTCATGGTTCATCAAAAGCTAAAAGATGACATGGAGGATGGGTTGTAGCCATGGGAGGAAAGAAGACTAAGTCAAATGCATAAGAAGCCAAAATCCATTCTCCCTTCCCCACATCATTCCAATTAGTCATCTAATTATCTTGAACCCATTCCTAATTAAATAACCATATTTAGGGAAGAATCCATGGGTGGCAATCACCATGGAAAATTGTCATTTGAATTCTCCATGGATGGTTCTCAACCATATATGAAAAGAGATAAAGAAGAGCTTGGATAGGAAATCTAATCATCCACACATGTTCTTGATGTGAACAAGAAGAATCAGCCCCTTCCTTGGATCTCTTATAACCCAAGCCAAATTTTAACAAACCCTTTGCCAAAGAGGTGGAGCTCAACTTCCAAAGTGATTGGTGAGGAGGTAACTCAATTCCTCTTTTCTAGAGGTTTGTCATAGCCCAATGAAGGTACAAGCATTTCTATTATTGAGGATTGACGTGGTGAGGTATGCATCATAACCAACCACCCCTTAGCCTCGCTTTGGTCCTTTATAAAGAGAATTTATTCTTGAGTGAGATCAAATCATATATATGTGTTCTATTTGAAGCCTTGATCATTTTGTAATTGAAATCACATGAAAGTTCTCTCTAGATCACCGATTTATTCCTTTAAAGGTGGACAACCTATGGTTTTCTTGGTTAATAGGGACAAAATCCAAACTATATGTTCCATCTATCTCGAATGGATGGCTCGATCTAGCCACACGCCTTAATTTAAATCCCTTAAAGAAAGGCAAGTGAAATCTTTACCGTTTGATCTTTGATCAACAACCATAGATGTTCTAGCAATCCTAGCCTCTTTGAGTTAGATCCACGTGGATCCAGATGGCTAGTGGTGCCATGCCAAGTGTCAATGAGAACAGTCGGCCATGTACTATATTAAGAGGAAAATAAGGATTTATGGATGAAATAAATGCCAATAATACTGGAAACTTTAAAAAAAATCATTAAAAATAAAATACCCAATGAAAAATAATGGGAAAGGAATCCATTAAACCGAAAATCCCAAAATATTATTAGATATTTTTGAGTTAATTTGAGTTTAATTGAAAATAATCAAACTCAAATTAAACTCAAACCATTAATTTGATCATTTTGAAATTTTAGAGAATTGAAATTAAGGTTAATACACATCTTAGATAAATTTCATAGGGTTTATTGGTAAGTAAATCGAAATATTTGAAAATTTGAAAATTGAACACTTAATTTAATGAAATAAATTAATAATAAATTATAAAAAATATAAACATTTTTAAAATTAGTATAAAAAAATCATAATTCACATACATAAACCTTAGGAAACTATAAAATCTTACAAAATCTCATAATCCTCAAAATAACCTTAATTAAAAAATTAATTGAACTAAATAAATTAATTAATTAACCTAAATTTTAAAATTTTTCAAAAAATTAACCAAAACTCCAAATATTCTAAATGAACCCTCTATGGATTAGAATTTAAAACATTAAAATCCCAATTAAATCCTTCTATTTTAGGCTTAACTTAAGTTTTATTGAAATAACTAAAACCTTAATTAGTTGTAAATTACATATCTAATTAAGATCAAATTTTAGGAAAATTAACTTGGCAAGGAACCCCACTTGCCATAAAAAATATCAAAGCCAAATGACTTGTGGATTAGATGTTGTAGAATTTCCAATCACTATGAAAATTTAGATAAAGTAATAAACCAAAAAATTATAGAAATTATAAAATTCATAAAATCAACTTAAAATATTTTCATTAACATCATAACACCTAAAGAAAATTTTCTAACTCTCTCAAGTTGGGGAATCTAATTAAATATGCACTTAAGTTTAATGAAATGATCAAGAATATAAAATTAATCAAACCTTAAATTATTAAATTTCATAAATTTATAATAAATCAATTAATTTATTCAAAATCAAAACTAATCAACCTCTAAACTTTATACATAAATAAGAAATTCATTAATATTAAAATTACTTTAAGTCTATTTTATATTAATGAATAATGATAATTTCAAATAAAATAAAAAAATTATTAATCAAATTACCTAAATCTAAATAACCTAGAAATTAATGGCCTATATTAGGTTTGAAATCTAAAATAGTTCATTCTTTAAGGTTCTTAGGTTATGATTGTTAGGTAAATCCTTACCTTAAGAGGTTTAACAAAATAATAAATCCTTAACCTAAGATGTTCACTTAAAACTAACTTAAGCAATAAAGTTAAATGCATAAATTAATGAATATCTTAAGTTATGAAAACTAAATGTAATGAAATAATTGAATGATGAAATCAAAACTTTTAAAGTAAGCTTAAACTTAAATTAACTTAAGTCAATTCAAAACAATTAAATTAAATCATTCAAACTAATGAATATTATCATTAACTAAACAAGTGAATTAAATCAACTCTATCATACCAAATGGATTCAATTAAAACATACAAAACTAAGCTTATTCCTTAATCAAATCAAAGGAACATAAAGTCAAACATAATCCCAATTTATAAAATTATGTTTACCCTAACTAATTAAACAACATAAAACATATAAAATCTAATGAAAACCTTAAGAAAGAAAGTAAACACTAAAGTAGGGTACATTAAATTGAAACCTAATAAACTTAAAATAAATAATCAAGATAAATAAAATGAATTAAATTCAATAAATTTAACTTTTGAAAATCTTAATTAAACCAAATGACAATCAATTAAATAATTAAAATTCAATAAAACCTAAATTCTTAATTGGTTAAGTCAAGATGCATTAATCAATTTGAATAAAACTCAAATGAAACGAATAAAAAAATCTTTAAACAACTTTTCATAAACACAAGATGAAACTTAAGAACTAAACAGAATTAAAAAATGAAAATTCTAGTCAAATCACATAAACATCAATTAATTATAAATTCAAGCAAATCCTTTAAATAAATTAAAAGAGCTTAATTAAGACACTTAGAATCTTAGTGTGACCCTTAGAATGGATTTTATCTTCAGATGAAAATGTCATTCTACTAGGATTAGAATGTTGAATAGAATGGGTTCTTCCTAAAATGAAATTTTTTTTTATTATACATTCTTTAAAATTTAAATTCTACCTTAACCTAAAAATAAACTTAAAAATTAAACAAAATACTAAATCAATTAAATCACTTAAATTGAAATCACCCAATGATAAATTGAACAAACTTTGAACTTAAACTAAATCCAAGTTGAAATAAAGCGTAGTGTAGTCATACCATACAAACCCTTCTTTTGCACACTAAATTATTAGGTAACTAACCTTAGAAATAAGTTAGGCGATGTTCTTTGATGTGAAATGATGTGGTGCTTTTCTTGATTTGTGGTGTAATATTTTAGAGGATGGCTAGGATTGTTTGCACGCTACTCTAAATGTTAGGATGTTCCTTTTAGACTAATGCTACTTTTAAAAGGGGTTGTGCGAAAGGGACAACTTTAATAAAATAAATATAAATATTATTTGCTTGCAATTACTACTTAGTCCCTAAGCATAGCCCAATTGGAGGTGGGCTTGTCAAGCAACTAGTGCTAAGCTCATATGTTTGGAATATAAATTGTTGGTATGTTGTATATTTCGACATCTATTTTGTAGAAAATAAGAATTTATTTTAGAATTTTAAAATATAATTTGAGTCTAGAATTAATTTAGGATATATGGGATTTAGGAATAGCATGATGACTTTACCTGTTGTCCCTTGTGAAGCCCTTGGAGGTCCTTAAAGAAGGTGATGATCACGGAGGAAGATCCCATAGATCAAAACTCTTAGTTCTTGGCCAAGTTTATAAGAGCGAACTCAGCCTATTTTTCTCTTTCTTCCTCGTTGTATAGTAGTACCTAGTCGCATTTGTCTATTTTATTAATTTAATTTGGCTTGATTTATTTTGGGATTGTTGACCTTACTTTTAGAGTGAGGATTAATATTTCTCATCTTAAATCTAGGAACCTTCTAGACACTTGGATTTTCTTTAGTTCTATGACACTTCTAGTGATTAAGGAAACATTAAGCTTGAGCTAAGAGACTTAGAAGGCATAACCCTAAGCTTAAAATCCACCTTAGGACAAATAGGTTTCACCTATCTTATGGCCTAAACCAAGACTTGTACTTATTCACACATCCAAACTTAATCTCATGTAGATAGAGCTAAACCAACCTCAAATCTATTCAATTAATCTTAATTAAATTTGGTTTTCTAATCCAAGCTCAAAGCCAAAAAAAACTTGGACCTTAACCTAAGTTAATATACTATGATCCTATGACTTAATTCAAACCCATTCAAGCAAATTAAATCTAATTTTATTTTCTCAATCACGCCTATTCATTAGAACATTTTAAACCACACCTAAACTAGCAATCAAGCCAATTGAACCAAAAGAAAGTGGCAAACCTAAGTTAACCCATTTGACTTATCGGGTTCAAATGAGCCAAAACCTAATTAAGCCCAAATCAATTGCAATCAAAGCTATAATCAACCTCAAATTTATCTTCTAACACATCCCAACCATCCATAACCCCAATTGGTCCAAGTTGTCTTAACCAAGTCACTTGACCCAAAGTGACCTAAAAGGGGTAATTAAACTAAACTCCAATTAAACTCCCATTGGATCAAATCAAGCCATTCAATCCCTCCATTCATGATTGTAGGTCATTATTGAACACTCCACTATAATCAATTGAACCTAATTAAGCCAATTGCATTCTTTGACCCAATTTGACCTAAAGGGTTAAATTGAACCAAATCACATGTTGACCTCACTTTTGGAGTGAGGATTGACCTTGCTCATCTTAGGCTTAGGAACTTTCTAGGCACTTGGATTTCCCTAGTTATGAGACACTTCTAGAAACTAAGGGAACACTAAACTCAAGCCAGAGACTTAGGAAGGCATACCCTAAACTTAGGATATGCCTTAGAATAATAGGTCTTACCTATCATATGGCCTAAACCAAAACCCATGCTTGTCCACTCATCCAAATCTAGGACTCCCATAAATTAAACACAACCAACCTCAAATTGAAATTTTGTTTTATAACCAAGCTCCAAGTCAAATTAACTTAGCCTAACCTAAGTTAATTCCACCATGATCCTATGGATCCAACCCAAAACCCATTCAAATAAACTAAACCCAACTTGATTTTCCTCAATCATTCCAATCATTCAATAGATCATTTCAAACCCTTATAATACTTAAAATCAAACTAATTGAACCAAATGAATCCAATCAACCCAAGTTAGCCCATTTAACCCAAAGGGTGCAAATGAGCCAAAATCCAATCAAACCCAAATCAACTCCAATCAAGGCCACAAATCAACCCTAAATCCACCATTGAACTCTTATTAACACCACTTCCACCAATTCAACAATTACCCTAATTGGTCCACTTGACCCAAAGTAGCCTAAATGACCAAATTGACTCAAACTTCAATCCAACCAAAATTGGATTGAATCAACCCATCCAACCCCTTCCATAATGATTTTGATCATCTTGGATAACCCAATTGCAATCAATTGAATCAAATCAAACCAATTTGACCAATTAATTAAAGTTGGCCCTATTTAACCTAAAGGGTCAAATTGGGCCAAAGCTCATTCCAACTCTAATTGATTGAAATCAATGCCTCTAATCAATCATAAATTGATTATTGAATATGGTTTAACCTTCAATTGAACCAAATTTTGTCAAGCTATCCAATTGACCCTTTAGCCCCAATTGACCTAAAGGGACCAATTGAACCAAATCCTTCCCAAATCCAAATTAATTCAAACCAACACCTACAATCATTGTCAAATGATCAATTGAACCTAAACTAACCCTCCAATTGAGCCAATTTGGTCAAATTGTCCAAATTGGTCAACTTAGCCCATTTGGACTAAATGAGTCCATATGAGCCAAAATCAAATCCACTTCAAATTAAACCAAATCAATTGATCCAATAGATTTCAAATGATCAATTTAACAAACCCAAACCTTTGGTTTGACCCAATTTAATCAATTGGTAACCTAATTGAAGCCAATTTGACCTATATGGTTCAAATTGAGCCAAACAAAGTCCAAACCCAACCAAACTTGCCATGACTCATCCATGGGTCACCATGGGTCTGCCCAAATGGGCCCAACCCATGGTGAATCTGATTTGTGTCAAAACCCTTCAATCGAGCCACCCAAATGAGGTAAAATCTCCATTTTGATGGGTTCTCCCACTCCTTATGCCTTAGCATCCTCCTTTGGCCATTTTTGGACATATGAACCATTGACCCAACCTAACCTAAGGTTGTTGGGCTCAGCCTTTGGTCATCGAGGGTGAGTTCACCCAGCTCTCCATTGGTTCACTTGGAGGAGGAGGTACACCCCATGCCATTCCATGCCACTACCTCAACCTCTCAAGCACCTCCACTTCGAGCCCACGCCACCTCCACCTACCATGGTCGATGGCCAAAGGTTGAGCTAATCTTAGCCCTTGGTTTACTTGGGAGAAGAGTATACTCCTCCCCATCCATTCAAACTTTACAGGGCATCATTAGAGTATTTCAAGTAGTCCCAAACATTTCCCTAAATCCTAGTGCACTCCATCACCAAAGAGATCAACCACCAAGTGAAATAGAGAGCCTCATCCATCCAACCTCACCAAATCTAAATTAACTCTTCCCACACCTTTCCTTCACTGACGAGTCAAAATGAATCGATCCCATCAATTTGATCACGGAAGGCACTCCAAGACCAACTTCGGTGAGCTTTGCGTGTCACTTGGTCCATAGAGGAATCGTGGAGGAGGCGCTTAAGATCTTCTCAATAGGGTTTTATCTCTTCAATATGAAGCTACCTCGACAAAACGCAGTCTTTAGCTTCGATGAGGTAAAAATCTGCAACTATAGATTTTCCCATTATGTGTTCGGTGAAATGAAATATGATTTTATGCAATTTCCACCATATGATCTTCTTAGATCTCCTCTCCACACATTTTGGAGTCAATATGACCATCCAACAAGCTCTAGTGAGCTTAAATTGAGTGTTGAAAGGCGTATCGCATCCATCCTCTAACGCTAAATGATGGATCACCCACCATCCATTCTATGTGATTAGAATGGATAGCCATGATTTAATATGTTATATTTCTTGATTTAATCCTTTCAAAACCATGGTATTAATCTGCCATCCAATTGAGATGGTGGTGGAGACAAAAGCTGCGTCCACCACCAGGTCTATTGCATCAAACATTTTAAATAACCTATCTGGCACCACGTGGAAAGCAGCATCGACTTCCATGTGATTATTTAGAGGTTAATTAAGCATTAAAAATAAGATTAAATGTCCAAATCTTTTAAAATTTATATTTAATTGTAGAAAGGTCCAAAACTACAAGTAAACTCATTTTGGAAAGGTTAAAGAGGAAAATCTAACAAAAATAAAATCGCTAATGTTTGATCTGAATATTGCTTAATTAGGGTTTGAAGTTTAGGATAATTCTCTTATAAGGCATAATTATTTGGCCAATAAATCCTAAATTTGGTGGGTTAATTCCAAGGGATGTCCTCATCCCATAATTTTCTTAGAATTTATTGGCCATGTAATTCAAAAATTTAAAATTCTAATTCTAATTACCCTCCTTAATCAAGTTTATATTTATTGAAATTGCTAAAATTAATAATTAAATAATTAATGATGATTAATCAATGTAAATAGTGGAAATGGTGGGGAAATAATTAGGACCCCTTTCCAATTATTTTCCTAAATGCATTTTTTGGAGCGGTTAATTAAGGCATATGGTAATTAAGGGTTAATTAAGGAAATTAATGGTAAGATAAAGATCAAATCAAATTAATATTTGGTTTAGAAAATTCAAATTCAATTCATCAATTTCCCTTTATGTGTTTAATAACATAAAGTCTTTAATGAATTTATGGTTAACCTATGAGTGTGGGAAAACCATAGTACTTAATTTAGATTCTTCCTTAACCTTATTACTCTTAAGCATGAGTCTAATTGCATTAGATCCTTTTAGGTGCATTGTAATTTTAATTTCTCATAAGCATATCATTGGATTCTCATGATTAAGTAGTTAATCAAATTAAAGAGGCTTAAGAATGTGTAATTATATTCATTACTTAATGATTTGAACTTAATCAATTCAAAAATATTTTAATCACTTTTCCTACACTAAGTCACCAATGTGGGATGGGGCAAACATCAAGTATCTTTTCTCTTCTTTAATGTTTTAATAACTCAAACACCAAAAGCAAACTTCATAAAACAACTTTGGTTAATCTTAAGGAATGTTTATTTGACTTGATTGTCCTTAGGAATTAATGTGGTTGAATATATTTTGTGGCAATGTTTAGTTATTCCTTTTAAATCATTATAAATTTGCATGCCACTTGTATCATGTATTCATGTTTTTTAAAAAAAAAGAATCAAATGAACATGGTTATGTATATGTAAGTTGCATGTGTTGGGTTAATCTTCTTATATAGTATGGCTATTATCACTAATAAATCTCAAATTATTTTCAAAATTATAAATTAATGATGAAATTCCAAATTAATGTTGGTGAATATCCTATGAAATTCACATTCTCTTAATAGTTTAAATATGTTGAAGGATTGTTTTATTTTCATAATTCATTTATATGTTTACATATGTTTAAATCTAGTAAGTATATAGTCTAGATATCTTGAGAATACGAGGCTTTATGGAGCCCCAAGTAGGTTTAGATTACCTCACTTCCCTACTTTAACAATAGCACCTACTTGCTTAATCTTTAATACATGTATATGTATGCTTAACTAAGGATTGAAATCTTTCTTTTCTACCAAAATACATGCATTAAGAATCATCAAGTTTGCAAAAATATGAAAATATATTATATGTATAAGTAAGAAATAAAGAGATATACATGTTATAGATGATGAAAAGGAATGATGAAATGTTCTCCATGTGATAGTAATTCAATCATATTAATCTAAAGATGCCTTTCATGTTTGAATAGGATTTTTTAAGATCGACCCAAATAAGCGATTAATTAAATGTTTAATAAATCATTTACAAGAAGAACCCCAAGCCATAACAACTTATTTTTTTGAAAACAACTTAGGATAGGGTCAAAGAGGGTCAAACCTCTTTTCTCTCTTTATAATAATTAGATATTAAAATAGATATTAGATGAAACCAAGAAAAATACAAGTTAAAATTGACCAACCTTTTAACAACTTGAAGTGGAACATCCCCAATGTTTAACTTAAATAATTCTAGATAATCATAATCCTAAAGCCTAGCTAAAACATACCACACCAAACCTCGATACACATTAGAATACTAAGTCACCACTTCTAGCTCTAAGTTAGATAGTGTATATTGTGATGTTATATTTTGTTTTGTGATGTAACATTTTAATCTAAATGTTAGGATTATTTATGTGTAGAGGATGTTAGGTCATTATTAGCCTAATGATATTTTTGTAGGGGATTGTTCTAAAGGACTACTAAAATAATATATAAATATAAATATTTTTTGCTTGCATGTTGCTCATGTCCCTAAGTACAATCCAATTAGGATAGATTGGCTTGGTTACCCATGCGTGCTAAATCCAAATATATGAAATATAATTGCTTTGTTTGTATGCTTGTTTAGCTAACATCTATTTTATAGGTGTAATTATATTTTATTTTCCATACATATGCAATTTTGCAAATAGGATTAGTATTAGTGCTATGGGGTTTTGGATGAGCGGTGGCTAGAAGGTAAAGACTTGGGAGGTCCTTATAAAGCTTGGAGCAATTAATCCAAAAGAAGGAAGAGAAATGAACATAAAGAATGAAGACCCCCATAGTATTTATTTTCATTATAATTGTAATATTTTTTTGTATTTCAAATTCTATAAGGCTAGAGCTTCATACTCAACTTCTTTTCTTTTCTAAGGTGTCTGTGATTGCTTTCAGCATCGACCTTGTATTATTTTATAAAATTTATAAATGTTTGATTGTTGTGTTTAATTTGTGCAATATAAATGGCATATTTTATGGGTTTCTTAAAGGTGATGATTGAATGTGTAGCTAGATGAGGCTCTTTAGGATAAAATTAATTTTTCTACCCCATTCATAACTCATAACTAAATTTTAATACAACTTATAACCTCCCTTTAAAGCCCAAGTTATAATCAATATAAATAAAAGATTTAGCAACACCTTAGTTGAATGTTGAATATTATAACATCATGCATAACATCTTGTTTCACTCTTGAATAGGGAGGGTCTCCATTCTTGCAAGATAGGGAATGCTTGACCTTTGAGGGCATCCCTCCAGAGAACATCGCCTCCCCGATTCCATAATCTTATTTCATCATGCATGTAGGCATAATTGTCCCAAAGCCTCTGTCCAAAATGAATGTGTCAAAAAAAAGTGCATAAAGATTATAAATTGCATTAGTTTAAATCGTGTTTTTTATGTCTGTCATCATCTAGTCTCATAGAGTGAGTTTAGGACTCTAGATTCCTTCCTAATTAAATAATAGCTTAACTATCTTGCATTTTCATAAGATCGACCTACATGGTCTTAAAGCATATGAGGTGTTAGTTGGGTGCCACTCAAAGCGGTTGTAAGTCCAGAAGAGTGGGATGGGTTTATCCTCTCTTGAGAGGTAAACCACTATGTCCCACCTTTTGATTAAACTTAGATCATGCTTTTAGCTTATGCCAATGCATCCTAGATTTAGGTTCTAAAGCTATTTGTTTTCTTACTGAGTATAAGTCCTCACCTCTTAGGCATTTCCACAATCTTTTGTTGATGGATTATAAGCCCCAGCATTCTAATAAAGATTTCAACTTAAACAAAAGTAAATTCTCTCTTTCAAATATGTAAAGCCTCACTATAGGGTGGATTGGAGCACTTACTTACTAGTATCATGAGTGATCCCTACTTATCCTCCTTTAGAATCGTAAATAAGCCTTTCCACTTGAACTCTCCTACTTGACTTTCAATAAATACCTAGTTCTTTGATAATCTAGCTTTGAAATCTTTAGAGATATTTATTGACTACTTTAATAGAAAGTGTTCTTAGGAAATTCCTATTTTCTAGGATATAATTAACTATGAAAGCTTGCTTCCATAGGGAATAAGAACCACATACAAACCCTGTTTTCTTTTCCATGTAAAGTAGGGAAAGATCTATGGTGTATACAAAGACCCATCTTTCTTAGGAGTCCTTATTAGGTGATTAGGTCCATTATAGGGTGATGTTTTTTATCTTTCAAGATGGAACATCATACCTTAATGTCATATCGATCACAATAAGTACCCCCAAGATCTACGTGGTGTCTCTGTGACTCCAAATTAAAACACCACATATTTTTTGGTGACTCGCCTGGGAGAGTTCCTCTCTCTATCTTTAGTAGTCAATTATTATCTCCAAACATCGATAGTGAACTTATATTTTATATAAGTCCAAGACTATCATCCTTTCATTGGACACCTTGCTTATTTCATCTTTAAGCTAAGGTGGCAACCATCCTTTAGGTTTTAGGACCTCACTCCAAGTAGGTTAAAACCCCTATTAGTCTCCAATGGGTAAAAAAAATTAACTAAGAAATCACCCAAAATAAATTAAAACAAAATCAAGAACCTCTTACCACTAGCTTGACAAAGTAAGGTTCATCCAACATTTTCAAGATTCCATTGAAGTTCAAAAGAAAAGCAAAACATTCCACTCTAAAATCATAAATCTCTCCAATATACACATGAACCCCATTTAACATAATCAAATTTATTAAATGAGGGTTCCAATTCAAAATCAAATCAAAAGAACAACAATCAAAATGAAGTCTAATATACCTTCTTTTCCAACAAATAAGAAAGCCCTATTCCCACTTCTCTCAAGCAATCAGTCATCATGTCTACAAGAAAGCTCATTTTCTTTTTTGCCTTGGGTGTGGATTTGGCCATGGATCAGCCATACTCACCTCATCTCCCTTCATCATGTTTGGCTTGTGCTTTGAGCACTTCAAAGTCACATGTGATGGACCTACCCTCAAAGAAGTTAGTAGGGAGGAGGTGGTAAGAAGCCACTTCTACATTATAACCTTCATTTAGCTATTGAGTTTCCATCCCTAAAGAGGAAGGCCTTATAGGTACCTTGCCATGAGTACCATATGTACCTTCCATAGTTTTAGTTAGGACTAGTAACACCTCTGCACCCTACGCTTTAAGGGGAAGTTAGTACTAGCTTAGATTATCTCCCCACCTTTGAGGTTGGTTCTAGCTCCCATCCCACACCTTTAACCAAGACTTGCCATAATAAGAATAAGAAGTTCAAGAAGTACTATGAGCCATAGCCACAAAACTTAAGGAAGCCTCTCATGTAGCAAGAGGGATCCATCTATGAGACATCTCCCCATCTTTGTGGTAGTAGGTTCACCCCTTTCAAGCAGAGGGAGAGGAGGATATTAGAAAGATAGCATTACCCCATGACCCTTAGAGTATTAGACATGGGATAGGGAAAGAAGGAAACCCTATGCTATGTCCCAGGTGTGTGAGAGTAGGGAGAACTCATGAATATTTTGAGTCCATCACTTTGCATGACTTGAGGCAAGTAATCCCTAGGAGTGTTAGGGATCAAATCTATAGAGAGGGCTATGGAGGCCAAGGTTGATTTCCAAGTGGGCAAGAGAGGAGGAGGTTTGCCAAATGGTGGTAGCCTCACCATTGATTGACCATTCTAATTGGTGAGAGATAGAGCCACTACTCGAACAAGATAGTACTCACCGGCCGACCATAGAAGATCTTGAGAGGTAGTTGGTGCACCACCATTACACCACTCACTCACGGATCACCGTCACTTATTCATGTCCCCTCATCTAAAGTGCCCACCAAGTACCACGAGCATCCCCTAGGTGATATAATTATGTCCCAAGGACCACAATCTATCTACCCCACCGGTTGAGGTGAGGCGAGCCCCTACCTCAACCTTCCATTCTAACGATGGAGAAGGAGTGGTGGCCCAAGAGCATAATAGTTTCTCCACCACCAGCGGGAAGAGAAGGAAGAAGGGGATACAAGGTTGCCCCCCCCCCTCCCTATGATTTTCTAGCTAGTTTAAGATAGCACTCCCCTATTTAGAATATACAATGCATCACTTCATCAGCCGTCCGGTTGTGAGTCACCACTCATCTCGGTAGTCCTAGGTAGAGTGGATGATAGATCATTAGAAAATATTTTGGGCGATTATCATGTCACGGTGAGGCGATAGTAAGAGATGACCATTCTAACCAAAAGGAGGGTATGGTAAATTTGTGCCGATGAAGATGACTTTTGGATGACATTGTTGAAGTCTATATGGTAGATATCCAGGATCCTTACACGGGGACCGACCTAGCTAGGAAGCTCAAGGCATTGTAGTTGAGGAAGGTGAGGCATCGGTCAACTCAATGCCTTATCCAATAAATTAAACTCAAGGATGATCGGTAGGATATAGTGAAGAGGAGTTGATGGCATTGGTCTTAGCATTACGAGAACTAAGCACTCTCACAACTTACTCCTATGGAGGCCGATAAATTAGAGTTAGTGCACATCTTAAGAGCACTACTCCTATAGATGAGGATGTTGGTAGCTTGTATAAGAAGGTAATCAATAGTACGTCCATGCATGAAAAAGACATTAAGTAGATGGTGGAGCGACAAGTGAAGGAAGAGTTGGCGCAAGCCAAGGGAGCTCGTCGGTTCCAAAGGGTAGACCCTACCCAAAGGAATTGATGTAGTTCAATACCCCAAGGGTTTTGTGCCATCATCCTTCAAAGTATTTTATGACAATGGGAACTCTAGGCACCATAACACACTTTAGAGCCGCTATTGTAATGCCAATGGTAGCAACACTTTACTCTTCCGACGGTTGTCGTAGCCTTTTGGAGTAGCATTTGATTAATACGTTGAATTTTCCAATAGTTCAAGTCCATTGCTTAGAGCGACTCTTCATTAAGTGATTTGGAGCATAATAGAAAGTAGCTAAGGGACATCATTATATAGAAATAAAGACCCAACGAGTCCTTATTGATTCTATACTCGATGGAAAAACCTAAGCATAAAATGTGAGCTATAGTAGAGCGACATGCCATTAAGATTCTTCTAAAGAATATTCATGACGGTCACCTTCATGCTCAAGAGCTTTACCATAAAGACATTTGAGCAATTAATCGAAAAAAGAAAACCTACAAGAAGAAGCCAAATAACTTACCCTTACTCATCCAAGACCAAGGCCCAAAAGTGTTTAATAAGAAGCCAAGAATAGTGGTAGCGGTTAAGGGGAAGAAGACAAGTGAGAACACAGTTTGAGAGGCCTAGAGTTTAGCGACCTCCTCTTCCACCACAAAGGCCACCACACGTGCGACACTATCGATCAACCACCAAGTAGCTATTTTCCACTTAATCTTACGATAAACTCAACAAGCCATACTCATTCAAGAGGGAGGTAGTCGAAAGATTTTAAGAACCTTCTTAAGGAGCCTAATTCTAGCTACCCAAGCATAGAAAGATGGAGGAAGTGGTAGGAGTAATAATCCTAACTATTGGCCATGTCTTAAAGAATTGCTTTATCTTCAAAGACGGCTTGCATATAGGTATAAGTTAGGATTCATAATTATCCCCAAATAATACTTAGTAGAATAACCTTTTGGTTCTACTAAAGTAAATACATTTGATCCTCTCATGATAAAAGAAGGTTGGGATATCTCTTTATCCCATACCTTTAAAAAAATCATCTCTAAAATCAAGAAAGATTCTCTGGGCCCGACTTAGCTCGGACCTCCAACACCAAGGAAGGTCTATTAGTTGTGAGGGATAACTCGGGGAGGGTGGAAGCCCATCAATAGCATTAGCCATTACATGCCTGGATAGTTCCATAGCACCACCACCGTCAGATTCCCTTCTTCCTTATTGTACAGTATTCTTAGAGCATTATATCTCACACCTCTCACTTTACTTGATTTCTACCATGTACCACCTCTAAAATTAAAGAAATCAATGAAGAAGAACGATTCTTCTTATATCTTATCTATCTTTGATGATCTTAGCGATTTTATTTCTATTGATAGCTCTTAAAGTCATAACAATAATAATCTAAATAATTATCAATTCTACTCTTGTTCAAAAAAGATTGCCCTTTTTTGAATCTTCAAGGTTCACCACTTGAGATTGATTTGGAGCCATCTAACTCCAATGATCCTTTAGAAGAAGTTGTAGGTATAGATGAGAAGGTAGAACTTTCCATAAAATCTTCATCATAAGAAGTCATTGAAGTCAACCTCTATAGTAGTAAAGTTCTACCTCCTGGGTAGCACCTCAAGATAAGGATAAATAAGTCATTGGTTCTAGTGAGGTGATAGCCCCACCACAAGATGCTCCACCCTTGGATTTTCTTATGGAGGACCAACTCCTAAAATGTCTTGGAACACCTTAGAACTATTTCATTAAGTTAAGCATATATGATGCTTTTATCTTATCTAAAGAGATGAGGGAGTCACTATTGAAAGCATTGTTTGACCCTAAAATATACTTAGCTCACTTAGCCGCTAGCTAGAGAAGAGACATGCTTTTCAAAGGAAGTCCAAGAAGTCACATTCTCGAGATGAAGACTTACTATTGGGGACAATAGAACATAATCACCCCTCTACATTACCATGGATGTTGATAAGTTTAAGCTATCAAAAGTGTTGGTTGATATGGGTGCATCAACAAACATTATGAGTCTAAGAACCCTTGCCTACTTGATGATCAACATATCTAAACTCCAAGCGAGAGAAGATGATGTTGAAAGGATTCAATGAATAATGAGAGAGAGAGGGCCTTAGGTTCCATAATGTTGCTTTTGGAGATAGATGATTGAAAAATAGAAGCTATGTTTCACATAATAGATTATGATACATCTTTCAATACTTTGCTAGGGTGACCTTGGATACATGAGAACAACATGGTTCCATCCTCCTTACATTAGTGTATCAAGTTCATAAGGGATGGAGTCAAGTATTGTGTCAAAGAAGATCTCAAGCCATTTACAGTTCATAAGGTCGATTTATGAGGATGCGCCTATTACCTCCCTAAGAAACAAAATGTCTTCTCTCATGAACTTAGTCAAAATCAAAAGAAAAAAAAAGGAAAAGAAAAAAAGCAAAAGAACAAAAAGAAAAGAAAGTGAAAAATAAGAAAAGAGCGAGAAGAAGACCTTGGGGAGGATATAGAGCTAAGATTAGATGACCCAGTTTGTCACTCCATTTGAACAAGTGGAAAGGATGACTCAACCTCCACCGGGATGAGAAAGAAGTTTAGAGGGAGACTAAGAGGTGGAAGACCTTCCTACCACGCCAAGAGATTTGTCCTAGCATCTAGAGTACACACACTGTACATAGAATCTAGTTTAGAGGATGAGTCTTATGTAGTTAGCATTGGCCTCTCTTCAGATTCCATTGTAGGTGACACTAGATCCCAACATTAATGAAGACTAGGTCCCCATGCAAAGCATGAGTGTATCTAAATCTTTTTATGAGAAACCATTAGGTAGCATATGGGTGCCTTAGCTCTAACCACTCTTTCCTCACAAAAGTTGAGGGTTTGGTAGATAAGGAAGCCCCAAAGCATGTGCAAATACTAAAAGGTTTTATCCAGAATAGTATCCTAAAGCCTAGAAGTTGATGTAGAGCTTGAGGATGAATCATTTAAATAATTAATAGAATTGGCATTTGATTGGTAGTTGCCTTGTGTCCTTAATTTGGCAAAGAAAGGTTTGATCCCACATACATGGTCTAAGCACAAGTCGAGAAAACTTTGAAAGGTTATGGGACAACAAATGTAAGAACTCTTAATCAAGACTAGGACTAGGCTTTGCTATGTGGTCTAGTGGGCGAAGATGATTATGTCATCATCACTAATCATTTGGAATCGATAGGTTCTTCTCAAACCACATTAACTCATATGAGGAGGTGTGCTTAGAAACTTGAGATAATCTAGATGATCTCCAAGTCAAAGATGCACTCCCAAAATTCAAAGAAGAAATCAAATAAACTATTAAGGAACTCAAAGAAATCAACTTTTGGACTAAAGACAATCCACGCCCAACATACATCGACTTCTTACTAAATAAATAAAACCAATGACTTAGGCAGCTCGAAGTTTAAGGAATAATTTGCATGTAGTTATGAATTAATGTTTGGATTATCTCATGTAGTAGTGGTTCATAAGCTAGATATCTGACGTACAAGCTCCTTGTGGACATTGAACATGAGACCATTTTGAAGTTAAGAAATTGATCGATGTTGATTTCATCCGAGAAGAAAAATACCCCACATGGTTAGTTACCTAGCGTCATTCTAGATTGCATATGCATCAATTTTAAGGATCTCAATAAGACATGTCCAAAAGATGAATTTTCACTACCAATATAAGCGATGGTGGATATTGCCTAATCACATGCGTCTTCTCTTTCATGGATGATTCATCGTATATAATGAAATAAAGATGGCACACGAAGATGAAAGGAATAGTGCCTTTAAAACCCCAATCAAAATTTATTTTATAAGGTCATGCCTTTCGACCTTAAAACATTGGCTCTACATACTAGTAGGCCATGACCTAAATCTTTGGCGAACTCATTCACCACCAAGTTGAATTCTATGTCGATGATCTTATGGTCAAAAGTAAGGAAAAGAAGACCATCTCTTTGACTTGAGAGTAGTTTTCGGCGTTAAGGCAACATAACCTTAAAATGAACTCTCTAAAGTGTGCATTTGGAGTGACTTGGGAAGTTCCAAGGGTTAGTTATCTAACACCACGAGATTGAAACGACTCGAGAGGAGATTAAAGCGATATTGAAAATGCCACCCCAGCCTAACCCAACTCGGATCATTTCAAGAGAGGTTTGCATATCTAATACACTTTATATCCAACCTATCGGTAGATTTCAACCATTCTTAGCATTAGTCAAGAAGGATGCCAAGTTCAAGTGGGGTGATAAATCCCAATGCGTTTAAGAGCATCAAGCTCATGATGTCATGATCTAGCCATCCCTACCAGGTAATCCCCGATACTCACGCTACATTGGATGACTCCCTTTGGTGCTTTCGGGCCCAAGCTAATGATAAGGGGAAAGAGAATGCACTCTACTATCTCAACTGTGGTACCTGGAGAAAAACTATCCACCCATTGAGAAGCATTGCTTAGCTTTGATCTTTGAATCCCAAAGGATGCGATATTATATGCTCTCTCATAAAGTAAACTTGATTCTAGAATCAATCCACTATAATATCTCATTACTTGGCCCGCTATCTAGGCGGTTGGCACAATGGTCGATGATTTTATTGCAATTTGACATCACATTCATACTTCTTCGTGCGGTGAAAGGATAAGCACACATAAATTTCCTAACATCCACTTCTTGCCAATTCTTTGCTTAGTGATGATCGAACAAATCATAAACTTAGGGCATACAAATGTTCACCAGATGTACTTTGATGGTGTGGCTTCCTCTTAAAGAGGAGAAGAACCACGATCCATTCTCCCGGGAAAGATAGGGGTAGGGATAGTCCTCCTTATATAGACATGATATGATGAGATTCTCATATCATCTATCCGAGCCTTGCACCAACAGAGCTAATTATGAGGCTTTAATTGTTGGTCTAGAGTTAGCTATCTCTAGGCATTGAACATCAACATCTCGTGGTTCACAACTAGTTGTCAACGGTCTTTTATAAGGTCTTAAAGCCTAAACTCCATCACTATTATATGTACACCATGGAGTTATTATCCCAAATCTCGGAGGTCACAATATATAGGATTCTCGAGGAGAAAATGTCATAGTCGATGTCTTAGTCAACCTCATTAAAGAGTTAGTGTATCTAGAAGTTGATTCCACATCAATGAGGTCCATATAGACAAGTCCTACCTCTTATTCATGTTGAACTCATCGATAATTACTCTCTTGAAGGGGAGGTTACCATTTTCAAAAGGATGAAGAACTAGATTAGAGGCAACCCTTCATTGATTACCTAAATAATGATAAACTACCTCAAGAAAAATCTCAAGCCCATCAAGTGAAGCAAAGGGCTCTCTCTATGCCCTCGTGGAAGGTGCCTTATACCGACAATTTTTTGATCATATATAGTTATGTTGTTTAGGAAAACACGAAGCCCATAATATTATGATCGAGGTCCACTTAAGACTATGCGAGCTTACTAATCCAGTCTAAGATGAAAGCCAAAATCAAGATACTAGGATACTATTGGCGGATTGCATGGATGTAGCAAAGAGCTATCAACAACATCAAGTGCATGGAGTGGTCTTGCACTAACCACCAAACATTCTACACCAAACTTTAGTTATGTAGCCATTCAAGTGTTGGGGCACCGACATAGTGGGTCCGATTGATCCTCCATCATCTAAGGGTCATTGGTTCAATCTAGTAGCTACGGACTACTTCTCCAAGCAGGTAGGAAATTGCTTAGGAAAGTCAAAGCTCAACATGTGCTCCAATTCTTGAGAACCATATCGTGTATAGATTCAAAGTACCCCACCAAATTATTTTTGTTAATAGTACCATTTTCAAGAGCACTAAAATCAACAAGCCGAGAAGACACAACATAGATTAGAGATACTCTACCATCTATTACTCACGCAAATGGTTTGGCGTTCAATAAAACTCTCATCCAAATACTCAAGAAAATACTAAATGATAACAAACAACAATGGCATGAGTAGTTAATTGAAGTCTTACGGGCTTATCATACAACCTACTAACTCTAACAAAGTCTACCCGATTCTCCTTAGTGTATGGGTCCAAAGCGTTCTAACATTCTAAGTTCAGCTCCCATCACTACAAATAGGTGTGAGTAGCAAATTCTCTCTTGAGCAGAATGCCAAGCTATAGCTAGAAGAACTCTAAGGTTTAAAGAAGATGCTTTCCAGCATGTCAAAACCTCTAGTTGTATAAAGCAAAAATGATTCAAGCTCATAATAAGTTGGTCCACCCTAGAGCTTTTCGAGTTGGAGAGCTTGTTTTAGTTCTAAAGAGATTGGTTGTTGTTGTTATAAGATGGGAGGCAAGTTTGAACCTACTTGGGAAGTCTCATTCATAATAGAAAAGGCTTACGAGGGTGGATCCTATCAACTCATAAATCACAAAGGTGAACACCTAATGCTTCTAATCAATGGGCTTTATCTAAATAAGTATTATGCATGAACAATGTCCAAAATAATTTTCCTTCAAAAAATTCCATATTTAATCAAACTTTTCTCTAAGACAAAAGTACATTCAATTACCAAATCCTAGATGTGTTTAGGGTAGGCATAAGAGAACCCGACATCTATCCTTTCTTAGCATGACACAAACACAAATATTACAAACAAACATAAACAAAACAAACACAAATCCAAATTGCTTGGTCACTTGAGGTTGAGAAAAGACCCCGGCCCTCACTCAATAGTTTCTCTAGGATGGGATTGATTCACGACTTAGCTAGTGTGTCTCTTGTGGTCATTTCATTAGTAAGATGTGAGACCCGTGCTTTATTCCTAGTTTAACCGCAAACTAATAAGCATCGTGTTATCATGGTACATCTTATTGTATGGTCAATAAGTGTTGACCTCATTTTGAATGATGTTAATATGAACCTTGCAATCAATAATTAATATTTCCTAATTTCAAATGGGAACTTCTTAATTCAATACTTAGGATGCTAACCTTAGTGTCTTAAGGAATTTTCATTGGGGTTGGCTTGGGAGGACTGCACCCAAATAATTAATTTGGATTAACCAAAGTAATCCAAATAAATCAAATTAAAATTAGAATCAAATTAAATGAAAATCTAAAACTAATCCAAAGTCAAACCTAGTCAACATAGGCTTAAGTGGGTCGCACCTAGTCAAAAGTCAACCTACCAAGAATTTGATCAAATTAAATTCTTCAAAATATTCCAAATGATCAAATAAACATGTTTGATCATAAAGCTAAATCAAAATGCAATTAACAAATAACTAAGTGGTTTGCACTTGAGTTTAATCCTTATGCCAATTCAATCCCAATTTGAAGTAAAACTCATGAAATCAATTGGGATCCAATTAGGGCTTAATAACCTTGATTAGACCTTAAATAAACTCCTTAATCACTCCATGTAAAACTCTAAAGATGAAGAGGCCAAAAGCAAGTCAAAACCCATGAAGAGGAAAATTCCTTTTGCTCTTCATCACCTCCCCACCTCTTACGCCAAAATAAGTGTAAAGTGGAGGGAGAGCATGAGAGCAAGCTTCCAAGGCTCTCCATCAGCATTGTTGACCAAGGAAAAGCGATAAAAAAATCCAAACATGGCTCACGACCAAGGGGATTTTTCACACTTAGAGCCTCCACAGCCAAGATAAGCCCTCCATCACCTTCACCGTTGAAAACCAAGGGGAAGCAGATCATTCCCCACCTCCCAAATTGCTAGCGAGAGGGTGAACCATCAAAGCGATGGATACAACTTCAACTAAACCAAGGGACAAATGAGAGAGGGAATCCAATTCCTTTGGCACACGAGCTTTTCTTGGAGCTACAAGCGAATTGATCCAGGTGGATTGGCGAAGAGCGAAGGTATGCCATTAACGATCTTCCCCTTTTCTTCAAGATTTTGTCCTTGGTCATTTTGAAGCAAACTTGATCTCAAGTGAGATCAAGCCACTTACATTGATAGGAAATCCCTCCATGATCATTTTGAAATTGAAATCATTTGATTTCATTGCTTGGTTCACGAAAATCAACCCAAATAGGTAGGCGACTCTCGACTCGCAGAAGGGTGAAGATGAAATCTCGTCATTCGTATCTTTTAAAAGAAATGGGCGGCTCGGTCGGTAGCATTAAATCCCATAAGGACCACGAGAATGATTCGATCCCGATCCACGATCAAATGGTCAGGATCATCACATGGCGCGCATTTGATACGGCACCATGCGGACCACGTGAATCCGTACACCGTGTGGCAAAGCGCCACGTAGGTGCATGACACGTGGCCCACCTTGCCACGTGGCTCACACTTAAAAACTATTAAAATGGTTAAATAACTCTTATAAATTAATTAAAAATTATAGAAAATTTAAAATCCATAGAAAAATAAATAGAAATTAGAAAATTGCAATTAAAAGCTCAATGGATTCTTCTTGATGAGAGGAATCTATAAAAATTAAAATTGCCAATTTTTATTTGGTATTTTACCCTAATTAAGGTTTAATTAAAAAAAATTAAAATTTAATTACTCCCAAACCACTAATCCAATTAAATTCAAATTTTGGGAACTAAAACTAACCTTAAAACACATATTAATTAAATTTTTCATAATTTAATTTAATATATTTTATGAGAAATAAAATTTTCAACTATAAACCCTCAATTTAATTAAATAAATTAAAATTAATTAAATTAACTTATGGTAATGATTAAAATAACCTTAAATCAACTTAATAAACCTCAGTGAATGTTAAAACATCAATAAAACTCATCTAAATTTAATAATTCACAAATTTGCTTAATTGACTAATTAAATGAATTAAATAATTCAAATAATTAACCAAAATTTAATTAAATCATAATAAATCAACCAATGATCCAAAAATACGAATGAACCCTCATTGGAAACATATTTCAGTGAAGAATCCATAAAAAATAAAATCCTTAATCGAATCTTGAATTAGGCTTAGCTTAGGTTTTAATGAAATAATTAAAATCTTAATTACTCCCTAATTACAAGTCTGATCAAGATGAAACATTGGGCATATAAAATTGGCCTATAACCCCACTAGCCAGAAAAATTTCAAAATTGATCTCTTGACTAGGAATTATTGATTTTCCAAATCCCTAGATCAATATTAATCAAATAATGGATTAAGGAAATTCATTAGTCCATCAAGCCATCAAATAAACTAAACCAATCTTAATTAAATAATAAAAAACTCTTAGGGAAAGCTTATTAAGAATCCTAAGACAAAGAACTTAAATAATTACACATTCAAAGATTAATAAACTTAATAACTCATATAATGAAAAATAAAATGAATGAAAGTAATACAAATATCTAATGAACCTTAACACTTTCAATTAATCTAAGAATGAATTCATATCTTAGGATTATTTGGATTGAAGTAAATGATACTAACATAACTTAATCCAAATCTCAAATCTAGATGTCTTAAGTTATAATGAATCAAAATTGAAATAATAAATCAAATAACTCAAAATAAATGAAATAATTCAAATCAAACTAAGTTAGAAATTTAACTAAAAGTGAATATAAATCTTAACTTAAATACATTAGGTTAATCCAATATAAACTAAATCAACATAACTTGACATAACCTTTCAACATAAAGTGAATAAACCAAATCAATTTAAAATCAATTCAAATAAAAACTTAATAAACTAAAGCTCGAGCACTTAATCGATTGATCGTTAGATTTTGTAATATTTATATTTTGATCAATTTTGGCGTTGAATGACGGCGAAGTCCGTTCATCGATCGGAAGTTGTTTTGACCATTTTCAAGAACGTCAATTAATTAATTAAATCAAATATAAGAATAAGATGATTCAAATCAAAGTAAATAAAACATGAGTAAGTTAATGGAATTAAATTAAACATAAGAATAAAGTTCAAAATAATTCAAATTAAATGAAACAAAGTAATGTGAACAAAAGAAAATACTAAACCATCAAATCAACTGAAATAAAAATAACATAAACATTGAATAATCATAAATGAAAGAATGTAATTGAGCACATAACAACTAATGAAATTAATCAATGAATTCATAATTAAACAATTTGAATCAAGTTAAATCAATGAAACATAAACGTTAACCTAAATATTTTCAAGTGAACATAAACCAAATTAAATAAAATCTACATAAATAAATCTACATAAATTTAAGACATAAATCAAACAAAAGAAATGAATCAATCTAGATAAAATAAAACCATCATAAATCAAAAATGAAATAAATCAAATGGACTAAATCAAACTCAAATTGAATAAACAAAATAAACAAAATCAATCCAAACTAAATGAAATAAAAGAAATGAATTAATTAAGATGCTTAAGGATCTTAGTTAGATTTTTTAGGATTTAGGATGTAGAATAGAATGAATTCCATCCAAAATGGGATCTATTTTATTCTTCAATAAAATATTTGAATTGAAACAACCCAAAGGTAAAAATTAAATAAATTCAAACCTCAAATTGAAACTAGCACTTACGAAGCCTAGCAAAGCCTTGCCACACAAATTCCTTTTTTACACTAGATCATTTAGGTCACGGACTCTAGACTTAGGATAGATCATTATGTGATTCTTTTATGTTTTTATGTGTTGTGCTTCATATGTATGTTTGGTGTATTACTTTAGACTAGGTGTCTAGACTTGTTTGGTCGTTAGGCGGATGGTAGGGCATTCTTTTAGATTTAACACTATTTTATGTAGGCGTGTTAAAATGAATCACTATCATAAAAATAAAAATTATAAAATCGTTGTTTGCTTGTAGGTGCTGAAATATCCCTTAACATAATACATAGACGTGGACTTGGCAAGCAACTAATGCTAAGCCCGAATGTTTGTAAAATATAAATCTTGTGTAATGTTTGTATTTTCTAACATTTGTTTTTTGAGCTTAGGATTTCTTTTGAATTTTAAAATGTAAATTTCAGTTTAGAATTAGGATAGGATCTATGGGGTCTAGGATTAGCAGGAACCTAGAAGATGGTCGGTGGTCCCCTATGGCAGATGGATGTCCACGAAAAGGAGATTGTCACGGAAAGAAGACCCATAGAACTAGACTTGTAGTTAGGTTTGGGTTGTATAAGGCGAGCTTAGCTACCCATTTTTCTTTCTTATTGAGTGTACAACGATGCAGACCACATTGGTCTATTTTATAAATTTGATTGGCTTGATTTATTTTGGGTTAGTAGAATTAACCTACTTTTCTAGATTTCTTTCTCGTTATGCTTGTTACGTGAATGAATGCACGGACATAGGCTTATAGGAGAAAACTAAATTTTCTACCCAACTAAATCAATCGAAACATAAAAATAAATAAAACTCAAAACTTCACATAAATTAAAGCCTTAAGCATAACATAACATAAAATTAATTAGAAATAATTAGGTTTGAAATCATGAAATCATATTATTTTCATTCCTTGAATTGGGCAACTTCACCCATTGCACATAAGGGCATCTATCCTATGAGGATGACCACCTACTTGGGAAGTCGCCTTAATAATGATTTGGCCCATAGCCATTTCTAATTGCATGAAATTAGGCATAAAAATGCATACCCAAGGCCAAAATGAATCTTGAGTCAAAATTTATAAAATTTAAAAATATGCATTAGTTAAATGCATCTTCATACCCTACATGATTCTAGAGATTAGCGAGTGAGTCTAGGTTCATAGATTCCTTTCCTAAAAAATGCAACAAATTTAGCTATCTTGCATTTATATGACTTGACTTCATAAATTTAAAATGCATTTAGGTGATGTTATGGTAGACCTCTCTAGGGGTTATAAGTCCGTAAGAGTCGTGGAGGTTAGTTCTCTCAAGTGAGAAGAATGGCCAATAATTTCCAAGAATAAAACTAAGTCGAGCATCTAACATGTGTAAGCACCTATAGACTAGGTTTTAAAGCATCCTTTTAGGAATAAATCTTCAACCCTAGGCATTTATGTAGTCTTGAGCTACTAGAATCCAAGTCCTAGATTTCTAAAAAAATGACAACTCAAAATCTAGAATTAAATGCCATATTTGAAGCTAAATCATAGGATAGTTGAAATTTCTACGGGCATCCCAATATAGGCATTTCTACTTCATCCCAATTGAATTCCAAAATAACTCTCTAATTTGGACCTCTCCCAATTGAAATTTTAAAAATTAATCCTTTGAAAACCATCTTAGAAGTCCTTTAGTAACCACTTATTTCTTTAATCAAGAGTATTCTTAAGAAAAGACCCTTCTTAAGATGTAATTAACTATAGGGGCTTGCCTCATAGGGAACCATGAACCTAGTTTAAATTAAACCTGTTTCTACCCTTTCATGTAGTTTAGGAAAAATCTAATATGAAAGACCCATTAGCCTTAGAGTCTTTTATTGAAATGATCAAATCCATTATAGGATAACAAGCTTCTCTTTCGAGATAATATGTTTACTTTTAATGTTATATTTGATTACCTAAATAAAACATTCCTAAATTCTATGTGGTTTCATAATTTTTCTCCACAAAGATATTTTTTGGCGACTCCATTGGAGAATGGTTCCTCTCTCCACCTTTAGAAAAAAAGTGATTATTTCTATATATGAGCAAGTATAGTGTCACTCACCGGTCAAGACGCCTTTCTTTCTGTTGGATTCCTCTCCATTTCATTCTTGGTTGAGCCTATCCAACATCTTAGATTAAGGTTCTAGAACTCTTCATTTGCCACAATTAAATGGTTGGGTCCTAGAATCAAACCTTGAAAGAAAAATAATAAAAAAATCCACATAATTAACACTCCTTAATGGATCAAAAGTATTTCTTTCTACTACATATTGGTTCTTATATAGTTTTATTCTTATAATAAAATTTTCTTCTTCTTGCAAAACAGAGTAAAATGGTTGACTAATTTTTTTGCTACCTCTAGTATTCACTTTGCTATAGATAGACTTATGCCTAATGACTCTTTTATTAAGTTTGGGTTTGAATTTGAAAAACTTCATATCACGTAAATGGAGTGACTCTTGCTCCTATTGAAAGAGTAAAAATAAATAGCAAATTTTAGAGTTTTCCCATGCATCTCCTCCGAGTGTAGGGAGACTATTCAAAGTGAGGGTCCCACTCAAAAGAAAATAAAATTATGCACTATAGAAATATTGCTTGTTCTCCCTTTAGCACATCGAGATAGGATCCACCTTT
This sequence comes from Cymbidium sinense, assembly GCA_021442155.1. Lineage (NCBI taxonomy): Eukaryota > Viridiplantae > Streptophyta > Magnoliopsida > Asparagales > Orchidaceae > Cymbidium > Cymbidium sinense. Next base: position 63,348,797 of record CM038230.1, read on the forward strand.
GCATTGTCAAAATGACCAAAATTCAAAGAAAGAGCGAGGGAGGAGAGAATTAGAAGGATAGTTATTAGGAAAGGAAATAAAAGAAGCATTAGATATGGAACTATAGTGAGGGATGGATTTACTCTTCTCTGACACTTCCCTCTCTAGGTGGAAGCAGATTCTATCCTTTATCGCCCAGGAGGGGATGTAGTTAGGATTACTAGTTCTCCACCTCACCCCTTTTGTATCCAAAAGAAAATTTTAAACAAATAGGGAATCCTGGTAGCTTCACCAAACCCTTCAGATCCCTAGATCTTCTTTTCACTAAAGAAGAACTATTAAGGACCATGAAGCAATATGCTTCAAGGAGTCTCATCATATGAACTTTTAGAGGGCCCGCCACCTCCCACCATAAAAGGGAAGGGAAGGCTCATCTCGATAAGAGGAGTCTTTCCTATCATGTGCCACCAATGTTAGAGCGGTACCTCCCCTGCACTCATTGACATGGCATAGGAATCCACCCACTAGTTTAAGAAATGATAAGACATTTTCCTAAAGAAAAAAATAAGCAAGTCTATACTAGGAAGGTCTCTTGAGTTTCTCAACCAGCACCTTCTCCGCCTTCTTCACCTTTAAAGAAGCCCACTACTAGGACTATTTGGATAGGCCTTCATCTTCTACTTTACTAGGGCCTTGGGCCAGTACCTCCATCATTTTCTCCCAATAAGAAAATGGATCTTTCATCTATCTCCTATGTTGGGAGACTACTGATGAAGGTCATCTAGGCCTAGGTGCCACTCTTGAGGGTACCCCTATCCCTCAAGACTTGAACAATAAAACCTCTAAATAAAACCAATGGAAATAGAAAATTTACAGATGATATCTTGATAGTAATGGTTTTCCACTTTCTTTATTTGTTGAAGAAATGGAAACCATCATTAAAGAAGATAAGAAAAATGAAAAATGAAAATAATAAAAGAAAATTATGATTTATAATAGGATGATTTATTGGATGGTGATCTAGGTTACCAATATCCCATATCTATATGGTTAACAATCATTGAAAAGGAGAAAGATGACACATCAAAAATCCTACTCTATATCTAACTCAACAACTTATCCTTCAACTTCAAGAAGGATGAACAAATTGAGTCTTTGGGAAGGAAGATGGAGGAGATGATGGCTACCTTGCATCACCAGTATGATCCCATCCTCTTCCAGTGCCAAACTAAGCAACTTGACCCATCACCCCTACCGATGACTTGAGGTTTTGTTTGGAAAGACCTCAGAGTCAAAACCGTAGAGAAAACACCTTCCAAAACTAAACTAAAAGCATTAATAGAAGGTTAAGGAGGCATTTACACTCTAGAGGAATAACTTTAATCCCAAAGAGTAGGCCATACCCTAAAAATATGATTCTATTCCTTATCCTAAGGGATTTGTACCTCCCGCTTTTAAGGTTTTTGATGGAACAAAACCCTAAACAACACCGCTCACTTTGCAAGTGTTGTAATACCGGAGGAACCGATGCATTACTATTCAAGCAATTCGTTAACATCTTGAGGAGTTGCTTATAATGGTAGACTTACCCAATGATTGGTGCATACCTTCACTGAATTAGAAGAGTTATTTGTAAAGTATTTACAATAAAACCTTTGAAAAATTATTAACAAAGCCTCAAGCCACAGGAAGAGCACTTAGGATGACTTTCTTGAAAGACCAATCCTCACTAGAATCTTCTTAATAGGAAGCCCTTTGAAAAGAGAACAGGGAAAATTTCTGTGGACAAAGGAAAATCTCCTTTGCACAAACAGATCAAGCTCCACCATATAGATCATCACCACAGCACAGTGTCACCATTCCCTAAGAGATTTCTAGCCAACCCTTTCTCTAAAAGACTAAAATAGACTTATTCTTTCAAGAAAGAGGCGTTGAGGAAGATCTTCAAAAATCTAAAGAAAAAAGCAATTTAAACTTCCCGAGTGAGGAGGCTAAGGAAGTAGGAAAGGTAAATGATCTAACTACTACCCTTACCATAAGATGTTAGGTCATACTATAGAAGATTGCTTCTTATTCAAGAATTAGCTTGAATGAAACTTCAAGAATGGGTGGTGATGATCCCAAAGGAATACCTTGTGGACCCTATACAAGGGTCCATTAAGGTTATCACTGTACCTTCTCTTACGGTTCTTCATCTATAAATGAATGGGATATAGCCTTATCTTGTTCCTTTAAAAGTTTATGATGAAAAGTTTTAAAATGTTATGCAGATCGGATCGACTGTAGAGATCACTGTTTATCCACTAGAGTCTAGAGTATGAGTTCCACCTACCCAACCCAACACACAGAGACAAAAAAGAATGTGGTGAGGGAGGGACATTTGTATTTTGATAGAGTTTTGTATAATAAAGATGGAAAGGTAGTACGATGAGCCTTTAACTTTTGTACTTTGAAAAAATGAAAAAAAAAGCTACCTCTAAAGGCATTCCTTATGTTTGTGTTGTTTTGATGAACATGACATAAAAAAATATTGAAAAACAAAATGACAAGAAAGAAGAGTCTCATAATCTTTTATGTGAATTAGGGTCGAAAGTGAGATCCTCATGGAGGACTTACAAGGTGACCCACCAACATAGACTTAGAAACATTAAGCTCGATAAATCATCGAAAAAGATGTTCAAAATGAGGAACAGGTTGATTCAAACCTTGGAGACATTATCAAAGTAAATCTCCATAGTGGAAGAGTCTTATCACCTCATTTGCCTCCTACTCCTCAAGAAAAGGGAAGCAAATTATGAATGAGAATTCAAGTTCAGATTCTTTACTTAAAGAAACACTAGAAGAACCAAAGGTTCTCAAAGTAGATACAATGTTCTAGGAAGCTCCCTACTAGATTAAGCATTTATGATGCTCTCATTCTTTTAAAAGAAATGAGAGAGTCACTAGTATATTACTTGATCTAAAATATGTCGACTCAACTAGCAACTACTTCCTCATGAGGCTGTTACTTCAAGGAGATCCTGGAGTTACTTTCTCGATGAGGATCTACTTTTGGGAACTAGTGACCATAATCATCCCTATATTTTTGTAAAGATAGAAAATACAAGATTTCTAAGAGTTCTAGTAGATCTTGGTGCATCCATTAAAATCATGAGCTCTAGAACATTAGCATTCTTAGAAGTTGATAGCAAAAGACTTAGCTCGATAAGATGTTGTTAAGGGACTTTAATGAAATAGGTGAAAAGCTTTAGGTTCAATCACTCTATTATTGGAAATAGGGTTAAAAGCTGAAGCTAAATTTCATATTATAAACTCAAAAACTTCCTTTAATGCTCTCTTAGGTAGACCTTATATCCAGTATATAATGGTTCCATCTTCACCCCATAAGTACACTAGGGATGGAGTGGAATATGTTATAAAATGAGATATACAACCATTCTCTATTCATGAGATTGAGCTCTATGAAGATGCTATTTATTACATGGCTAAGAAACCTAGATTTGATTCTATAGAATCCAGCATTATTGAAGCATAAAGTACAATAATCAAAAATATGAAAAGTAGGAAAAAGAAAAAGAGAAGGAAAAAACCTCCAATAATTCATATTGATTTGGAATCTAGCTCGGATGAAGATTCCAATCATAGAAATGCTTCAATAAAGTTTGAGATTTCTTTAGAATCGACATTGATGAAGAAGAAAGAAACATTAAAGGAAGAGTCGAGCTTTCCACATATGAGAAATTTAAAATTTATGTGGATACTTTAACTTTGACTCCTCTAAATCAAAATAAAATATCTCAACTAGAGGTCAAAGTAGCCCCTAACCTATCAAGAGAAGTGGGAAGGTAAGAAAAATTTTTTTATACACCGGTTCTTCAAGCTCAAAAAAGATGTAAAGTTTGAAGAATCATCTTTCAATGAAATAATAGAACTTCTTTATGACGGTACTGACTTGTGTAAAGAACTCTATGAAACATGATTTTATCATGAATGTTTGGCCCAAAGATAAAGCCCAACGTATGGAGAGCTTATGGAATGCAAAACATAGAGATTTCCATTCCAAAGCGCATTGGGTTTGGTACTATTGAATCACTTGATGATATAGAACATTATTTAATGATAAGTAATCATTAAGAAGATTAACTCTTTGAAGTCTTTTTACTCCTCTAGAAGATTAATTAATAAAACCATGAAGGAATCTAAGGATGATTCACTTTAGAATGTACCTCGAGTATAAGAAGGAAATAAAATCCACTATATATGAGTTAAAGGAGGTCAACCAGGGACTCTTGAGAGCCTAAAATTGACTTTTATTAGTACTTTACTCGGTCCAAAGATTCCAAGAGTTAATCACTTACTCTTTGAATATAAAGATTGCTTTGCCTAGAGTTATGATGAAATGCTAGGTTTATCCCGTGATGCTATGTATAAACTAGGAATTAAATCGATGTCATCCCAAGAAGCAAGCTCCTAGGTGAATGCAAGTAGAACAACAAGTGATCATTGAAATAAAGAAATTAGTTGAAGCTGGATTTATATGAAAATAATAGTACCCTAATTGGGTAGCCGATAGTTCTAGAAAAAAAAGAAGAATGGTCAAATATGCATCTGCGTTGACTTTAGAGATCTAAATAAGGCTTGTCCCAAAGTTGAGTTCCCTTTACCTATACTTGAACTCTTGGTCGACATAGCCTCGGCATGATTTTTATTTATGGATGGATCATCTAGATATAATCAAATTAAGATGTCCCCAAGATGAAAAACATACTGACGTTGAACTCCTATAGTGATTTTTGCACGGTCAAGTCGTTTAGTCTCAAAATGCTAGAGCAACTTATCAAAGAGCTTTGACTAGAATATTCAATGACTTGATTCATAATCAAGTTGAATGTTATATTGATGATCTAGTCATTAAAAGCAAAATAAAATAAGATCATTTCTATGATTTACGAGTCATTTTGGCGATTGCCCCACTATAACTTAAAGATGTATCCTCAAGTGTGCTTTTGGAGTGACTTTAGGGAAATTCTTAGGGTATGTGTGGCATCATGGGATAGAAATTGACATAGAAAAGATAAAAGCCATTATAGAAATACACCACCTAGAAGTCTTACACGTTAAGATCATTCTAGGAAGGCTTGCATACATAAGCGATTCATACCGAATTTATCCGGAAAGTATCAACCCTTTGTAGCATTATTGAAGAAAGATTCCAAATTTATTTGGGATAAAAAAATGTAGGTGCCTTCTAAAACTTAAAGAGATATTTGATGAATCCTCCTATTTTGGCTTCCCCAAGGAAACCCATTAATTCTATATACTATAGCTATGGATGAATCTCTTGGGGCCTTATTAGCTCAAACAAATGAAGAAGGGAAGGAACATGCCCTTTATTATCCGAGTTGTGCTCATACCAATGGAAAAGAGTTATCCACCTATTGAGAAACATTACTTAGCCTTAGTTTTGCCGCCGTAAATTGAGGCTTTATATGCTTCCTCATGAGGTCAACTTAATTTCGAGGGTGAATTTTTTGCAATATCTCATTACCCATCCAACTTTGGAGCATTTAGCATGATGGTCAATGATTTTATGCAATTTGAGATTACTTATATTCCTCTTCATGTTGTAAAAGGACAAATAGTGGTAGATTTCCTAGTAGACACCCTATGCTTGAAGGGTCTCCTTTGAATGATGATCTCTTAGATGAATAGATCATAGTGTTGGAAGGTGAACCTAATTCCACTTGGGAATTATACTTTGATGGTTCATCATCATCAAGAAATGATAAAGAATCAAACTCATCTATCCTAGGGAAGGCGAATTGGGTTAATTTTATAATCCCTAAAAAAGGAATGATGAGATATTCATATATCATGGCCGAGCCTTGTACAAATAATGAAGCTAAATATGAGGCTCTTATTACTATTTTAGAGCTCGATCCTTATGAAAATTAAAAATATAAATTTTTTAGAGATTCTCAATTGGTTATAAACCAAGTAAGTGAATCTATAAGGTTATGCATCCAAAGCTTTTCAATTATCATCAATATACAATGAAACTACTCGAAAAGATTCCATATGTAACAGTGTATAATATCTCACAAAAAGAATTCAAGATGTTTTGTCTAAACTAGCTAAAGAAATCACATGCCTAGAAAAGAATTAATTTCTATAGAAGTTTAAAATCAACAAGTTTTGTCTCCTATAGATTTAGGTTACATTAATAGCCAAAAGGAATGCAAAGAATAGACACTCTTATCAAGGTCAAATAGAATTTGATTGGAGGGAACCACTTATTGACTATTTGAGTAAGAGAGGCTTCACGAAAATAAGTCATAGCAAACCAAATAAAGAAGCATGCTTTTTTCTATGCATTAATTAATAATGCATTATATCATAGGTCATTTGACCAAATGTGACTTTGTTGTTTAGATAAACCTAAGGAAGCATAAGGTGAGATACACTCTATATTATGTGGAGCACACCATTACGGGCCAAAATGAAATTAAAGATCAAAAGACTAAGGTATTATTAGCCCTTGATGTTAAATGATGGAGGTTGCACGCCATGGTCATCGTGTACATGATGTGGTACTACAGCAACCACCCAATGTATTACACCCTACAGTTTTCCTTGCCTTTTGAGAGTTGGGGCACCGACATCCTAGGGCCTATTGATCCTCCTTCCTTAAAAGACACATTTCATTTTAGCTACAATAAATTATTTTTCCAAATTAGGCGTACCACTTAAAGAGGTTAAATCATATCATGTGTTGAAATTCTTTCAGGAAAATGTCATATATCGATTTGGCGTTCCTCACCAATCATATCGGCAATGGTCCGTCCTTTAGATTCACAAAAATAAATCGTTATGGCTAAACATAAAATAGATTGGAGATACTCAACCATCTATTACCCTAAGGAAAATGGATTGGCGAAGCATTTAATAAAATATTGGTAAGAATTCTAAAAAGATAATTGATGAAAACAAGCCAATGGCATGAAAAGTTGGTTGAAGCCTTATGGGGCCTATCGGACCACATATAGAACACCAACTCAATCTTCACCATAAGCTTTAGTATTTGGAACTAAACCGGTTCTTCCATTAGAAGTGCAACTACCTTCACCGAGAATAGTTAATAATAATATTACAAGATAACAAAATCATAAAATTCACTTGGAAGAACTTGAAAATCTTGAAGGAAGACGATTAGAAGCTCAACAAAACCTTGAACTGTACCAATCATGTATGGTTTTACCACATGATAAATTTAGAGTCTTAGAACTTTCCAAGTAGAAGACTTGGTCTTGGTTCTTAGGCGACCAATTTGTCTTACCAGAGAATCGGCAACAAATTCAGCCAAGCGGGAAGGACCATTTGTAGTGGAAAAAGCCTATGAAGGAGGTTCTTACCAACTTATTACCTATGATGGTGAACTTCTAATACCACCTATCAATGGACATTACCTAAAGAAATATTATGTGTAACTTGTAATTTGTTGCAAAATAAAGATCAATAAAATAAAATCTTACCTCTCTTTATTACTTTTGCTTCAACTTGTATCATTTATCCGGAATGTTGTGAAGTCATTCACAAATGTATTTGGAAATAGACTTTTATCACCCTTCACTCATTAGGTTAATGAAGTAAGGATTAAGTCCATGAATTCTTGCTTATTAGTCAAAACTTTTGAGGACTAGAAATTAAGTCATTTTAACCCCTTTTCCTCATCTATATCATCGATAGGTTAGGAGCAAGCCCTTTGTGGCACTATTCCTATACATATCTTGAGTTAGGAGCAAGCCTTGTGGCACCTTTCTCATGTATTTTGAGTTAGAGCAAGCCCTTTATGGCACCTTTCTCATATCTTTTAGGTTTGGAGTAAGCCTTTGTGCACCTTTCCCATAGGTTAGAGTAAGTCTGGTTGGCATCCTATTCAAATGACTAAGGTTAAGATCATGTCTTTAAAGACCCCTACCCTTAAGTCAAAATTTTGAGGATTGGATCATGTCTTTAAAGACCCTCTCTCTCTCTATAGCTAAATAGGATGGATCATGCCCTTAACGGCCCCATCTTATTAGCTAATCACATCGAATAAGTCTCTCAGTTAGCATCCTATTCCAAATTCTAAAGATTAGATCATGTCTTTAAAGACCCCTTCTCTCTTTAGCTAATTAAGATGGATCATGCCCTTAAGGCCACCATATTATTAGCTAATCACATAGTAAGCCCCTAGTTGGTAGCCTATTCCAAACTCTAAGGATTGGATTATGTTTTGAAGACCCTCTCCTCTCTTTAGCTAACTAGAATAGATCATGTTATGCTCCATCTTATTAGCTACATAAGAATAAGTCCCCAGGGCATCCTATTCCAAATTTTGAGGATTAAATCATGTCTTTAAAGACACCTCTCTTCTTTTTTTAGCTAACTAGAATGGATCATGCCCTTAATGGCCCCATCTTATTTGCTAATCACATAAGAGTAAGTCCCAGTTAGCATCCTATTTTAAATTTTATGGATTATATCATGTCTTTAAAGACCCATCTCCTCTTTTAGCTAATCAAGATGGCTCATGCCCTTAAAGGCCCTATCTTATTAGTTAATCACATGGATCACTACCATTCTCAATTAAGAGTAAGTCCCAAAGGCATCTTCTTTGAGCATAGTGATTGCATTAGGATTGGACCATCCATTGGGTCCATTCCAAATCGCATTCCTTTTCATCTTAGAACTTAGGGGTTTAAGTTTTAACAATGAATCACACTTCAAAGAAAACATAGGCAAACATATGCCTATCTTTCACAATCAAAATTAAATTAAAATTTTATAGAAAACAAAATCATGAACGGAACCCTAAGCTTATGCTTATATGTTGATCAATCTGTCAACAAGTATATGCGTGCTCTAAAAAAACCACTACACATATTGGGGTCTATTTGTTGACCACATTTTGAATGAGGTTAATACAAACCTTGAAATCAGTAATTAAGATTTCCTAATTTCAAATGGGAACTTCTTAATTCAATACATAGGATGCCACACTAATGTCTTAAGGAAATTTTCGTTGGCTTAGGATTCCACCAAAATGATTAATTTGGATTAAAAAAGTAATCTAAATAAATCAAATTAAAATTAGATTCAAATTAAATGAAAGTCCAAAATTAATCCAAAGTCAAACCTAGTCAACATAGGCTTGACTTGGGTCCCACCTAATCAAAGTCAACCCACCAAGAATTTGATCAAATTAAATTCTTCAAAATATTCCAAATGATCAAATAAACATGTTTGATCATAAATCTAAATCAAAATGCAATTTACAAATAATTATGGGTTTTGCACATGAGTTTAATCTTATGCCAATTCAATCCCAATTTGTAGTAAAACTCATGAAACCAATTGGGATCCAATTAGGGCTGCTTAATAACCTTGATTAGACCATAATTAAACTTCTTAATTGCTCCATGCAAAACTCCAAAAAAGAAGAGGCCAAAAGCAAGTCAAAACCCATAAATGGAAAATTCCTCTTGCCTCTTCATCCTCCCCCCACCTCTTTAGCCAAAACAGGTGTAAAGAAAAGGAGAGCATGAGAGCAAGCTTCCAAGGCTCTCCATCATGGCAACCAAAAAAAGGGATAAAATCCAAACTTGGCTCACCAAGGGATTTTTCACACTTAGCCCCTCCACAAGCCAAGATAAGCCTTCCATCACCTGACTAAAACCATGGGGAAATGAATCATTCCCCACCTCCCAAATCTCTAGCGAGAGGAACCATCAAAGCTGATGGATACAACTTCAACTCAACCAAGGGACCAATCAGAGAGGATAATCCAATTCCTTGACACAAGCTTTTCTTGAGTTTCAAAGCCAAATGAATCGATCTTGGCTTGAAAGTGAAGGAACCAAGGTATGCCATTAACGATCATCCCATTTTCTTCAAGCTTTTGACCTTGGTCATTTTGAAGAAAACTTGATCTCAAGTGAGATCCGCTTAAATTGATAGAAAATCCCTCCACGGTCATTTTGCAATTGAAATAATTTGATTTCATTGTTGGATCAAAATCAACCCAAATAGGCGATCTCTCATGCAGAAGGGGAGAAGATAAAATCTCCACCATCCATTTCTTTTAGAAGAAATAGACGGCTCGATCTAGGCACACCAGATTTAAATCCCTTAGGATCGAGGGAATGATCCCACCATCCGATCCACGATCGACGATCCTGATCATCCCACATGGCGCTTCAATCCCCAAGGCCCAATCCCCACACAGAGTAAACACATAGGCGTGACACGAGGCCTTGCGCGTGGCTTCCACTCACTTAAAAAATTGTTAAAATGGTTAAATAATGCTTATAAATTAATTAAAAATTACAAAATTTTAAAATCCATAGAAAAATAAATAAAAATTACAAAATGCAAATAAATGCTCTATGGATTCGTCTTGATGAGAGAAATCCATAAAATTAAAATTCTCAATTTATATTGGGTATTTTAACCTAGTTAAGGTTTAATTAAAAAAATTAAACCTTAATTACTCTAAACCACTAATCCAATTAAATTTAAACTTTGGGAACTAAAACTAACCTTAAAACACACCTTAGTTAAATTTTTCATAATTTAATTCAATATATTTTATGAGAAATGAAATTTTCAACTTTAAACCTTTAATTTAATTAAATAAATTAAAATTAATTAAAATAACTTATGGAAAAGATTAAAACAACCTTAAATCAACTTAATAAACCTTAATGAATGTTAAAACATTATTAAAACTCATTTGAACTTAATAATTCATAAATTGGCTTAATTAACAAATTAAATGAATTAAACATTCAAATATAATTAAAAAATTTAATTAAATCATAATAAATCAACCAATGATCCAAAAATTATGAATGAACCCTCATTGGAAACATATTTCAATGAAAAATCCTTAAAAATAAAATCCTTAACTGAATCTCATTGAATTAGGCTTAATTTATGTTTTAATGAAATAATTAAAACCTTAATTACTCTAATTACATATATGATCAAGATGAAACTTTTGGCATATGAAGGCATGTAACCCCACTTGGCAAAAAAAATTTCAAACCCAATCGATATCTGGATTAAGAACTATTGATTTTCCAAATCCCTAGATCAATATTAATCAAATAATGGATTAAGGAAATTCATTAGTCCATCAAACCATCAAATAAACAAAACCAATCTTAATAAAACAAGAAAACTCTTAGGAAATTTTATTAAGATTCCTAAGCCAAAGAACTTAAATAATTACACATTCAAAGATTAATAAACTTAATAACTCATATAAAGAAAAATCAAATTAATGAAATTAATACAAATATCTAAAGAACCTTAACACTTTCAATTAATCTAAGAATGAATTCATATCTTATGATTATTTAGATTGAAGTATATGACACTAACATAACTTAATCCAAATCTCAAATCTAAATGTCTTAAGTTATAATGAATCAAAAATTGAAATAATAAATCAAATAAAAAATAAATGAAATAATTCAAATCAAACTAAGTTAGAAATTTAACTAAAAGTGAATATAAATCTTGACTTGAATACCTTAGGTTAATCCAATATAAACTAAATCAACATAACATGACATAACCATTCAACATAAGTGAATAAAACAAATCAATTTAAAATCAATTTAAATAAAAACTTAATAAACCAAATCAACATATACATACATGTAGATATAATATTATGTTTAGGATCAAACCAAATTAACCTCATCTTAAGCCTTGAAATCAATAAAAATAGGACTAATTTAGACAAAATAAATCAATAAACATACAACTTAAACTAAATCAAATGAAAATCTAATTAAACCATAGGATAAATAAACTTATGATCAAACAAATTAAATCAAATATAAGAATAAGTTTATTCAAATCAAAGTAAATAAAACATGATTAAGTTGATGGAATTAAACTATACATAAGAATAAAGTTCAAAACAATTCAAATTAAATGAAACAAAGTAATGTGAACAAAAGAAAATACTAAACCATCAAATCAAATCAAATGAAAATAACATAAGCTTTGAATAATTATAAATGAAAGAATGTAATTGATCACATACATAAGAACTAATGAAATTAATAAATGAATTCATAATTAAACAATTTGAATCAAGTTAAATCAATGAAACATAAACCTTAACCTAAATATTTTAAGTGAACATAAACCAAATTAAATAAAATCAACATAAATAAACCTAACATAAAGTTAAGACATAAATTGAACAAAAGAAATGAATCAATCTAGATAAAATAAAGCCAACATAAATCAATTGGACTAAATCAAACTAAAATTGAATAATCAAAATAAACAAAACCAATCCAAACTAAATGAAATGAAAAGAAAAGAGTTAATCAAGATATTTAAGGATCTTAGTTAGACTTTTTTAGGATTTAGGATGTAGAATAGAATGAATTCCATCCAAAATGGGATATATTTTATTCTTCATTCTTGAAAATTTAAACATTACTTTAACCAAATATAAATGGGAATTAAATCACTAAAATATTTGAATTGAAACCACCCAAAGATAAAATTAAATAAATTCAAACCTCAAATTGAAACTAAAACTTAGCCTAGCAAAGCCTTGCTACGAACCCCTTTTTTGGCACACTAGATCCTCAGGTCACGGACACTAGACTTAGGATAGATCATTCTGAGATTCTTTCTATTTCTATGTTGTGCTTCATATGTTTGTGTGGTGTATTGCTTTAGACTAGATGTCTAGGCTTGTTTGCTCATTAGACTGGATGGTCACATTCTTTTAGATTTAACACTATTTTCTATAGGGACTGTTAAAAGGGATCTCTATCATAAAAATAAAAGTTATAAAATTATTGTTTGTTTGCAGTCTGAATAATCCCTAACATAGTCCATGGGACAGGTGGGCTTGGCAAATAACTAATGTTAAGCTGTATGTTTATAAAATATAGCAGATGTGTGTTGTTTGTATTTCCTAACATTTGTTTTAGGGCTTAGGATTTTTTTTGAATTTTAAAATGTAAATTTGAGCATAGAATTAGGTTAGAATCTATGGGATCTAAGATTAGCAGGAGATGATCCGGGAGATGGTGCGTGGTTCCTGTGGAGCTCGATGGATGTCCACGAGAAAAGGAGATTGTCACGCAAAGGAAGACTCATAGATCTAGACTTGTAGTTCTAGGTTGTATAAGGCGAGCTTAGCGCCCATTTTGCTTTCTTCGGGGTGTCTGGAGGTACTCACGGCATTGCCCTATTTTTATAAATTTGATTGGCTTAATTTATTTTGGGTGTGCAATAAAATTAACCTTGTTTTCTAGATTTCTTTATCTTGTACTTGTTATGTGAATGAATGTCGGGCGTAGGCTCAAAGGAGAAAACTAAATTTTCTACCCAACTAAATGAATCAAAATATAAAAATAAATGAAACTCAAAACTTCATGAAAACTAAAGCCTTAAGCATAACAAAACATAAAATCAATTAGAAATAATTAGGTTTGAAATCATGAAATCATATTATTTTCATTCCTTGAATTGGGCAACTTTACACATTGCACATAAGGGGCATCTATCATGTGAGGATGACCACCTTCTTGGGAAGGCTTCCTTCTAATATTGATTTGGCTCATAACCATTTCTAATTGTATGGCATTAGGTATAAAATGCATACCCAAGGCCTAAATGAATCTTGAGTCAAAATTTATAAAATCTAAAAAATATGCATTAGTTAGATGCATCTTTATAGCTGCATGATTCTAGGGATTAGGAAGTGAGTCTAGGTTCATAGATTTCTTTCCTAAAAAAATTTCAACCACTATCTTGCATTCATATGGCTTGACTTCATAAATTTAAAATGTGCTTAAGTGGTGTTGGCGACCCTCTCGGTGGGTTATAAGACCATAAGAGTCGGGGATAGGTTAGTTCTCTCAAGTGAGAGGAATGGCCAATAATTCCCAAAAGTAAAACTAGGTAGAGCATCTAACATGTGTCGAAGCACTAGACTAGGTTCTAAAGCATCCTTTTAGGAATAAGCCTTCAACCACAGGCATTTACGCAATCTTATCGCTAGAATCTAAGTCCTAGATTTCTAAGAAAATGACGACTCAAAATTTAAAATTAAATCTCAAATTTGAAGCCCAATCATAGGATAGTTGAAATTTCTACCGGTCATCACGGTATCAATAAGAATTTCCTACTTCATCCCAATTGGCTTCCAAAATAACTCTCTCCAATTTGGACCATTCTCATTAAAATTTCCAAAATCTATTCTTTGAAAACCATCTTAGAAGTCCTTTAGAAATAACTACTTATTTCTTTAATCGAGTACTCTTAGGAAGAGACCCTTCTTAAGATGTAATTAACTATAGGGGCTTACCTCTATAGTGAACCATGAACCCAATTTAAATTAAACCCCATTCTACCCTTTCATGTAGTTCGGAGAAACAATCTACATAGAAGAAAGGCTTAAGAGTCTTTTATTGAAATGATTGAATCCATTATAGGATAATATGTTTATCTTTTGAGATAATATGTTTAATCCTTAATGCCTCATATGATCATCTAAATAAAACATTCCTAAATTCTATGTGGTGTCATAATTTTTCCCCTGATAATCTCTATGATGTTGGCTTTGCTTAAGAAGATGTGAGTCCACGAGCTTTCTTCTTGAAATAGACATCGTGCACCTTGATTGGTCGAATCTATATATTTGAAGATCATGGTAAGATCCCAAGTGGCTCCTCTTCCCGGAACTACTTCAAGCTTGGGTTCGATCCTTCTTTGTGACTCCCCACTTGGTAGTTGCCCTAGGTTGGGTAGTAGTTATCTGCGATGATAGACTATCTCGATGATCGTTCTACCGTGAAGATGTGAGTCCTCAATGCTTTCTTCCTAGATTGATTATCACTAACGATGAGCACCTTAAGTTGGTTGGTAGCCTTCGATGGGAACCCACGTGGTGGATAACACCACTCGGTATATGTGAGTCCCACGCTTTCTCCCGAGGCCACCATACACCTATAGGCTTTATATTTCAAGGATTAGGATAAGACCCCGGAGGAACCTTTCTTGTTGGTATTCTATTTGTATTACATCTTCATGACCCCATCTAAACATGACCCAAGTTACTATTGGGCGGTTCCCCTTTCCTAATAGCCACCTCTATGGTTGAAATCTCCATCATGGATATCTGAGACTATCCCTTTGTGCTAGTAAATGTAGGCAAGCCCCTGTGGCTATTTCTTTATATGGCCCATCATAACAAATAGGGTCCATATTAAATAAACAAATAAACAAACAAATAAAATGAAATCTCTTATGAATTAGGATAAGACCCTAGAGGCACCTCTTCCCAAGTAGGCATCCTATCTTTTGGGTAGTGTCAAAAACTCCTTATAGGCGCCTTGACTATCTAAGTTAAGATAAGGCCCCAGAGGCACTAACTTTAGTAACCCGGTCAGTTTGACTAATTATGCCATCGGAGTCATCCCAATGGTGACTCTATTTTGGAAGATGTGAGTCCCAGAGCTTTCTTCCTAGTGTTGCCATTACAAACCGATGGGAAACCCTTAGGTTAGATAGTCTATACTTTATGGCTAGTAAACTACCCCTTTAGGGTAAATCTATGGCATCGAGGCTCACATAGCCCCTCCATAGTGCGGTCCATCGCCCCGTGAGTCCACACTCATTCAATAAATTAAATTAAAATCAAAATGAATCACCAAACTCAAATCAAGTCAATCAACATAATCAAATCAACACAAATTACCAAGTTCAAATCAAAATTAACCAACATAATTGGATAAATCAAACAAATTTGATCACACCTTAATCCCTAGTGGATCCCCTTTATGCCCTTAGCATAATTCAATCTATAACTCAACCAAGTTCATGTATACTAGCGGATCTCTCTTTGAGTCCTCAATGAAATTAATTCTCAACAAATCAAACCAAATCTACTTAACTCTCTCATGCCTTTGGCATGAAATGAACTACATGACATTAGGATCCATAGTTCCATCTACCTCTTCATTTAGGTATGGATAGCCATCATTAGTACTTATGGTCTTCGGATATTGTTGATCATCTCGATCAATGCCAATAAATGCGTGTGCCTTGCCAACTTTTCCACACCTATTGGGGTCCTTTTTGACCTCACTTTTAGAATGAGGATTGAGCTTCTTCATTTTAGGCTTAGGAACTTTCTAGGCACTTGGATTTCTCTAGTTATGGGACACTTCTAGCAATTAATGGAACACTAAACCAAATCTTAAAGACTTAGGAAGGCCTGCCCTAAACTTAGGATATGCCTCAGAATAAATAAGTCTTATACTATGGCAAACCAAAACCCATGCTTATCCACTCATCCAAATCTATGACTCCCATAAATTAAGCACAACCAACCTCAAAATGAATTTTTGTTTTATTTCCAAGCCCCAAGCCAAATTAACTTAGCCCCTTATATAAGTTAATTCCACCATGATCTTATGGATCCAACCCAAAACTCATTCAAACAAACTAAACCCAATTTGACTTTTCTCAATCACTCCAATCTTTCAATAGATCATTTTAAACCCTTCCAATACTTGCAATCAAACCAATTGAACCAAATGAATCCAATTAAACCAAGTTAGCCCATTTGACCCAAAGGGTCCAAATGAGCAAAATCCAATCAAACCCAAATCAATTACAATCAAGGCCACCAATTCCACTAATTCAACTCAATTAACCCATTGGTCTACTTGACCCAAAGTGGCCTAAATGACAAATTGACTCAAACTTTAATCAACCCAAATTAGATTGAATCCTCCCATCCAACCCCTTCCATAATGATTGTTGATCATCTTGGATAAACCAATTATAATCAATTGAATCAAACCAAATCAATTTGACCAATTAACCAAAGTTGACCCTATTTGACATAGAGGATCAAATTGGGCCAAATCTCATTCCAACTCCAATTGATTGAAACCAATGACTCTAATAAATCATAAAGCGATTATTGAACATGATCCAACCTTCAATTGAACTCAATTGGTCAAGCTAACCTAATTGACCCCTTTAGCCCAAATTGACCTAAAGGGTCCAATTGAACCAAATCCTTCCCAAATCCAAATTGATTCAAACAAACACCTACAATCATTCTCAAATGATCAACAACCTAAACTAACCCTCCGGTCAAGCTAATTTGGTCAACTTGACCAAATTGGTCAAAGCCCATTTGGCCATAATGAGCCCATATGAGCCAAAATCAAATCCACTTCAAATTAAACTAAATCAATTGAACCAATACATTACAAGTGATCAATTGAACATATCCAAAGTTAGTTTGACTCAAATTGACTAATTAGTCAACTTAACCTAATTGAACCTAATTTGACCCATATGGGTCAAATTGAGCCAAACTAAGTCCAAATCGAACCAAACTTGGCATGACACATCCTTAGGTCACCATGGGTGGTTCAAATGGGCTCAACCATCGTGAACCTATTTAGGTCAAAACCCTTGAACCAAGCCACCCAAATGGGAAAAATCTCCATTTGGATGGGTTCTCTCACTCCCATGCCTTACCACCTTTGGCACTTTATGGACATGTGGACTCTCCCAACTTAACCTATGGTTGTGGGTTCAGCTTTGGCCATGAGAGTCGAGCTCACCCTTGGCTCTCCATTGGCTTCACTTGGAG
Organism: Cymbidium sinense; assembly: GCA_021442155.1. Classification (NCBI taxonomy): domain Eukaryota; kingdom Viridiplantae; phylum Streptophyta; class Magnoliopsida; order Asparagales; family Orchidaceae; genus Cymbidium; species Cymbidium sinense. The sequence goes on from CM038230.1 coordinate 63,366,477, forward strand.
GCGTACACCCCATGTTAGTCCATTCCACTCAACCTCTCAAGCACCTCCACCTCAGGTCTACTCCCACCTCCAGGCCACTTAACCCGATCGATTGGTGCCAAAAGCTAATCTCACACCTTGGTTCACTTGGGTAAGAGTATACTCCTCCTCATCCATTCAAACTTCATAGAAGACATCCTTAGAGTATTGAGTAGCCCCAAACCCTTCCAATCCCTAGTGCACTCCATCACCGTGAGACCAACCAGAAAAATAGAGGACCCCATCCATCCAACCTCACCAAAATATCTCCAAATCCAAATTAACTCTTCCTACACCTTCCCTCACTCGGCAAGTCAAAATGAATTGATCCCTCGATTTGATCACCCAAAGGCACTCCAGACCAACTCGGTGAGCTTTGCAATGGCATTTAATCCATAGAGGAATCGATGAGAAGGCTCAAGATCTTCTTAACAAGACTTCATCTCTTCAAGATGATGCAACCTCTGTCGACAAACCTCCGATCTTTAGCTCTACGAGGTAAAAATCAAAACCGTAGATTTTCCCATTATGTGTTGATCTTTTCAAGAATGAAATGTAATTTTACATGATTTATATCGTAAGATCTTCTTAGATCTTCTCTCCACATATTTTGGAGTTGATCTCCGACCTACAAGCTTGATGAGCTCAAATTGAATGGTGGAAGGTGGGCGGTGTCCGTCTTCGGCATTCGATGACAGATCACCGTCGTCGCTTTGCATGAATACATTAGGCGACCATGATTTAATGTTATATTTCTTAATTTAATACTTTCAAAATCACAAAATTAATCCGACCATCCATTGGTCGAGAAGGTAGAAAACCATGTCCATCAAAGAAAGTCAACTACCACATCGACATTTTAAATAACCCATCTCGTGGCACCATGTGGAAAGTTCCTCGCATACTCGCATGGCACCTACAATTTAAGAGGTTAATTAAGCATTAAAAATAAATTTAAATGGTGAGAAGTTTGAAAATTCATAACTAATTGTAGAAAAATCCAAAAAATACAAATAAACTCATTTTGGAAAGGTTAAACATAAGATAATTTAATAAAAATAAAATCCTAATGTTTGATTAGTGTTAGAATTTAAATTTTAGGATAATTATCCTAATGAGGCTTAATTACATGGCCAATTGATCTCAAATTTAATGGGTTAATTCCATTGAATGTCCTCTACCTCCCATAATTTTCTTAGAATTTATTGGCCATGTAATTCAAAGAACTTGAAATTCTAATTCTAATTACCCTCCATAACCAAGTTTATATTTATTAAAATTCCTAAATAAAAAATTAAATAATTAATGATGATTAATCTTTATAAATAGTGGAATGGTGAGGGAAATAATTAGGACCCCTTTCCTAATTGTTTTCCAAAATGCATTTCTTTGGGAGGGTTAATTAATACATGTGGTAATTAAGGGTAGAGGTCAATGGTAAGATAAAGATCAAATCAAATTAATTTTGGTTCAAAAGATTCAATTTCAATTCATGGGTTTTCCCTTTATGTATTTAATAACATAAAGTCTTTAAGAAATTTATGGTTAACCTAGTGAGAAAACTTTATGACACCACATAGAGTTTAAGAATTTCTTATTTGGATGATCAAACGTGTCATTAAGAAATAAACATATTATCTAGAAAGATAAACAAGTTTTTCTATAATGGATTTGATTATTTAATAAAAGACTCTAAGGATAATGAGTCTTTCGTGTAAGATTTTCCCCTAAACTACATAGAAGGTAGACGAGTTTATTTTAAACTTCGGTTCATGGTTCCTATAGTTAATTACATCTTAAGAAGGGTCTCTTCCTAAAAATACTCTCGATTAAAAAAATAAGTTGTTATTTCTAAATATTTCAAAGTTATTTTCAAATGATTGATTTTTGGAATTTTTGGGATTGATCCAAATTGGAGATAGTTCTTTTAGAGGCTAAATGGAAAAATATAGGAAATGCCTATTGATACTAGAATGCCCATGCATTTCAACTATCCTATAATTAGGGAGTTTTGAATTTAATTTAGATTTTGAGTTATCATTTTCTTAGAAGTCTAGGACTTAGATTCTAGTAGCACAAGATTGTAGAAATGCCTAGGGTTGAAGACTTATTCCCAAAGGATGCTTGAACCTAGTCTATAGGTGCTTGACACTTATCGGATGCTCAACCTAATTCTACTTTGGGAATTATTAGTCATTACTCTCACTTGAGGAAACTAGCCTATCATTGACTCTTCTAGACTTACAACCCACCTAGAGAGGTGCCCTAACACCACCTAAGCACATTTTAAATTCATGATGCTAAGTCTCATAAATACAAGATGGTTTGGGTTGTTGTATGTTTAGGAAAGGAATCTATGAACCTAAACTCACTTCTTAATCACTAGAATCATGTAGGGTATGGAATGCATCTAACTAATGCACATCATTCATATTTATAAATGTTTTGATTCAAGATTTATTTAATGTCATGGGTATGCATTTTATGCGTAATGTCATGCAATTAAAATGGTTATGGGTCAAATCATTAATAGAAGGCGAGCTTCCCAAGAAAGTGGTCATCCTCATAGGTCGGATGCTCCTTATGTGCAAGGGAAAAGTTGTCCAATTCAAGGATTGGAGCAATATGATTTCATGGTTTCAAAACCTAATTATTTCTAATTGATTTTATGTTTTCCTAAGGCTTTTTTTATGTGATGTTTCAATTTTTCTTTAGTTTTATTTCAATTGTTTAGATTTAAGTTGGGTATAAAATTTAGTTTTTCTTATGAGTCTAATCATCCGGGCATTCAATCACGGAAAATAGAACATATAAAGAAACCTAAAAAAGTTGATTGATTATATTGTGCACCCAAAATAAATCAAGCCAATTTAATTTAAGAAAATAGGCCAATGACTACATCTGTACATCCCCAAAAAAAGAAAATGGGAATGAAGCTCTTTTATACACCCCTAGAACTATAAGTCTAGATCTATGGGTCTTCTTTTTTGATAGTCTTCTTCCTTAGGGATATCTATTAGGCTTCACAGGGACCACTATACCTTTCTTTGCTAGTCACTCGCAAATCCTAGACCCCATAGATCCTAACCTAATTCTAAGCTTAAGTTTACATTTTGATTTCAATGTCAATTCTTAAGACTTGCAAAACAAAAACTAAGAAATACAAATTGCACACAATGGTTATATTTCATTAACATTAGCATTAGTTGCTTTCCAAGCCTATCCTTTGGGTTATGCTTAAGGATTTAAACATAATTGCATGAAACAATATTTTTTATTTATTTATGATAGCAATCCTTTCTAGCATAGCCCCGTAGAAGATCATGTTAGAACTAGAAAGAACGTCCTACCATCTTGTCTAATGGGAAAATAGCCCTAAAAATGCAATCAAAATAGTACACCACAAAGACATGTGAAGCACATCATATCAAATCACATCACAAGAAATCATAAAGAATCATAGAATGGCTTAACCTAAGTTTAGGGTCCTATGTTAAAATATTTGCCTTCATCTATTCTTTTGGAAAGAATAAATGAAAACAAAAATATATGCCTTTGTTGGGACATCTAGATTCAGAGATGTTCTTATTAAGGTGATCGATATGAAATTGAGAAGAGGTGAACTATCTCGAAAGATAGAAGTCACCACCCTACAATGGACCTAATCACCAAAGGACTCCTAAGAACTATGGGTCTTTGTATGTGTATTTTTCCCCTACTTAACATGGAAAAGTAAAGCTAGGTTTATTTTAAATCGGGTTCTTTAAGTTCCCTATGGAGGCGAGCCCCCATAGTTAATTACATCTAAGGAATAGGATTCCTTAGAATACTCTCGATTAAGGTAAATGATCATTGTCTCCAAAGATTTCAAAGATAGGACTATCAATCAATTGGTTTATTTTAGAAGATCAAGTGGGATTGATTAAGAGGAGGGAGATATTACAAAGCCAAAGAAAGATAAGTAGTGGATGCTTATGATACTAGGAAGCCTAGTAAGCATCCCAAACTATCTATGGTTGGGCTTTATATTTTGAAATTGAAGTGATATATTTATTTGAGTTGAATTTTTATAAGAAACTTAGGGCATACAATTCCACAACACTAGATCATGGAAATGCCTAAGAGGTGAGGATTTATGCTTATGGCCTGAGGGGCGACCTCAACCTAAATCTAGGGAGCTTTGGCAAGGCTGAAACACGACCTAAATCTAAGGCAAAATGGGTATATGGTTTACTTCCACAAGAGAGGATAAACTACTATTGGACTTAACGCACGGGTGGCCCCAACTAACTCCTCCTATGGTATTAAATACATGTAGGCAATTCATATACTTTTGGAAAATAACTAAGTTATTATTTATTTAGAAAGAGACTAAGTCCTTAAACACACTCCCTAAGAGACTAGATCATGTAGGGCATGATTTAATGACTTAAATCTAATGCAAATTTTATTATGATTTATTTTCAATTTTATACAATTAATTTGGCACAAGCTTACGATTCATATGCTAAATGCATGAAATTGGATTATGGGCCAAAATCAATAAGAAAAGAGGAGAGTTTCCACCATGGCTCTCAAGGTCATGCCAAGTTCCCTATCATGAGTGGAAGCCCTCCATCAGTGAAGTAATATGCTTTTTTATGCATGATGTGAGAAAGAGAATACAACATCCATAAGGGGTTGCTAATTCTTTTATCTAAAGTTATATCTTAGGCTTTAAGTGAGGTTATGAGTTTTCTATTTTTTGGTTTTAGCTATTTATGTTGGATAGAAAATTTATTTTTCTAAGATCCTAATCGCCATCCAGATATAATAACCATCAAGTAATTAAGAAATTAGAAAAATCATGCCATTTCAAATGTGCAAGCTAAACACACATCAAACAATTTATAAAGCTAATGCAAAAGAATAAAAGGTCTTTTATGGTCTCCACACAAACCCAAAAAAAATTGGGTAGAGCTCTACCCTTATACAACCCAAATTACAAAATGAATTAATTACAATCAAAAGGAAACCATGTTATGGGGTCTTCATTCTTCATTCCTCTTTCTTCATTTTGTTCTTTCTCCTTTTTTTGACTTTGTTGGAAGGTGGATGCTCCAAAGCTTCACATGGTACATAAGAGATAGTCTTATGACCAATGTTCATCCTAATCTCCCATAACAATCATTCCAAATCATAATTGCAAAATCACATGAAAAAGGAAAGTAAATCTAACTAAAACCTACAAAATAGAGATTAGCTAAACAAACCAAATAATCCCAAGCATGTATATGAATAGATTGGACTTATCACCCACACATGGGTAACCAAGTCCACACGGCCTAATTTGGATTATGCTTAGAGGTATAAGCAACTGCGAAAAACATTTATTATTTTATTACAACACCCCTTAAGCATAATCTCTATAGAAGATAATGATTAGAGTAAAAGAATCCTACCATTTCTAGCACATAACATCCAAACTAAAACATCACATCATAAAATAAAAATAAACCTCAAACCATGCCTTCTGGGACTAGGAATGGTGACTTAGTCTAATAATGTACAAGACCTACTTAGGGCTACTTAAAACCTCGCAACCCACAGGATGTCCATTAATATACTACTTTTCTTAAATACATCTAGATGTATAAAAGTAAATGAATGGATGAAGAGTTATGCAAAGAAATTTTTTTTTATTTTTGTTTTGGGTATGCAATTTATGTGTAAATGTGAGGATCCTTCTTAATTCATAACATGGAAATGGATAAGAAAGGATATAAGCAAGTATTGTGTTCATTTAAAAGAACTATACACTTTGCAAATCTATCCAAATTCATGTTAAGAAAAGAGAAGGACGCACATAATACACATTTTATTTTATAACCGTATGCAAGCTTATAAGTAATTATAAGTAGCATACCCTTCATTGTTATGTTTGATTTATAAGTTTTGAAAATAATTTTGGATTTAGTAGTGATACTATCCATTCATATTGTTACTTTAGCCAAAACATGCAATTTGACATAAAGAAAATATTTTCATTTATATTTGATTTTTCAAAAGTATGAATGCATGGTTCACATGGCAAGCAACATTTATCATGCTAGGAAAGAATCAAATTGATGCAAGCATGTAATTTTATTCACCTTAATTAATTCCTAAAGGAAATCTTATGGAATAAGATCATTTAAGGAAAATCAAAATTGTTTAAAGAAAGCTTTTCATTTTTTTTTGAATTTGATTTGATTTGATTTTAGGGGATGTGAAAAGGTTTACCTAACCCATTCCTCCCTGTGAATCAATTTAGTTTAATTTTTAGAACCATTAAGTAAATTTTATGCTTTTCTTAGGTTAAGGTGTACATTAAGCTCATTAATTACCCCTTACCTACACCACTTTAACATATTTAACCAAATAATTATGAGCCAATGTATGACATAAAATCATAAAAAATTTAAATCAAGAATGCACCTAAGAAAGAAAGGAGCCTAATGCATTTGGCTCACAATTAATGATTAATTAAGCTAAAGGGTTTAATTTAAGTACTTTCATAATCCTTCCCACACATATGGGTTAGATATGATTTCCTTAAGCTACTTAGATTATTGAACACCTAAGTATCTACCCAAGAATGAATTGATTAAGTTACGGAATGTTTTGATTTTAAAAAATTTTATTAACTTAGCCATTTTAATGAAGTGATTAAACTATTTAATTCATATTCATCTTAATTAGATATTTATCCAAATGAAATAAACTTAGGGAAAATATTTGGGAAAGAACTCATAATCTCATTCTCTAAGTCCATTCTTTCTAAAGTAATCAACAAACTTAATTAATGAACTTATCACTATTTTCTAGGTTAATTAATCATTTAATTAATTAAGAGGGAGATTAGGCATGAATCAAGTAATTCTCCTAATTAAGCAATTAATAAATCCCAAGAAAATTAGAGGAGGCAAAAGTCATCCTACTAAATATACTTGAAAAGTTTGGAATTAATCAATGGAATAATTAGGGAGTAATTATCATAATTACATTCCCAATAAAACCTAAATCGCATGAAATTTACTATTCAAAATTAATTAAACTTAATTTTATATTATTCCCCTTTGAAATATCTTCAAAATGTATTTGAGTATGTATTTTTTTGGTGTTTCTACATTTAGTTATGTAGTTTTGAAGATTACGTGATTAAAACTTAATTAAGTCCCTAATTATATAACTAATCTCGTTGGCAGCGTGGACCACGACGCACATGCTTTCCATGTGGTGCGATAGGATTCATTATTTAAGTTATCACATACACACACCGGGGCACTACGCTTTTCCTTGGACCATCCGATCAAAGATCAAAGATCCCACGATTAAAGGAATCAAAAGTGGATCTAACATGGATAAATAAGGACCGTCTATCTAAAATATGGATGGACGTCCAGTGATTCATCCACGAGCAGAGAGCAACCGTTCATCCCTTGGCTTGATCAGCTTGATAGAACTTCGGTTTGAGCTAAAATTGAACCCACACCATCAACATACAAGGAGCAAGACATCCAATGATTGAATTCACTTGGGATAAAACTTTCTTTCATAAAATACCAAAGAAATCTACACAGGCTCGTTTGATCCATACCGTTGGAGGCTATCACCAAACCATCAAGGTAGCTTTAGTGGAGATGAAACTCTTGAAATTTTAAAAGCTTGAGGTTGAGTGGATCCTCCAATTGGCCAAAGTCCTCCTCTTATGCTTGACTTTGTTCTAGCTCCCCTTCCCATACCTTGGAAGCTTGGATGAAGACTTGGGTGAGCTTGATTGGATCCTTTGAGGGTGCTTGCAAGAGGAATTGGATTGAAATTGAGTGATGGATGAGTTTGAATTTTCCTTGAGTTCCCTATTTTCATCTTAAAGAAATTGAGAAATGGAGAATTCAAAAGGGTGGAAGAACCTTGGAGGAACTTGGAGAAGCTTGCTTTGAGTTCCCTAAGCTCAATCGAGTGTGAGTCAATGCAATTCAAGTGAAATGAGGGAGTATATCTCCCCATAGAAGGATCGGATGGTAGAGCTTGCATATGCAGTTTGATCAAATTGATCTCATGGAGTGAGTTGGTTAGGCCATTTTAGTGGCATGTGATTCAATTTTGGCCTTAAAGTGGAGTGATGAAGCTCCCATGTGCTTAAAATGAGAGGTGATTCTATGTGGAGAATTTCCAAGTGTAGGGTCATTATTGGCCTTGGGTTTGGTTTGGTTGACCCAAACCCATTGGATCATGTGCACCACGCTTATTAGTGTTCACTTGGTGCACTAAGAGGGTGCTAAGTGGCCATGAAAAGGATATGACCAAATTCCAAATTGCAATTGTCCATAGGTTACCCCTTGACCTAGGGGTAAAATGGTCATTTGGCTGTAATTTCACTTTAGGCATATTTAGAATTGTTTGAAATTAGGTTGGTCCAAATTTTAAGGAATTTGGAGTAGATTTGATATCATTTGGCTCATGTTGACTCATTTAGGTCAAAATGGGTCAAGGTCAAGTTGACCAATTGGTCAAACTAGGTCAAACCAAGGGTTGGGTCAAGTTCATATGATCATTTAAAATGTTTTGGTATCTTTGGTTTGATTCATTTTGGTTTATACTTGGATTTGGTTCATTTGATTTCATTTAGGTCAAATTGGTCAAGTTGACCAATTTGACCATTTGACCTAATTGGGTTAGGTCATGGGTTTTGGTTTGGTTGGTTATTTAAAATGTTTTGCAAGCTTTGGTTTCAATAAATCTTGGTTTGATTTGATTTTGGCTCAATTTGACCTTTTAGGTCAAGTTGAGTTCATGGTCAATTGGGCTAGGTTGGTAAATTGAGGCTTTGGTCAAGTTCAACAAGTGATTTCAAGTTCAAAAGGGTGAACATGAGTTGATTTGGGTTTGATTTTTGAATTTAGTTTTGCTTTGATGATTGAAGTTTGTGTTTATATTTGGATTCATGATTGAAGGATTGATTGAATCATGATGAAAACAAGGGTTTGGCTTGATTTGAGTTTGATTTGGGTAAGTTCAAGAATTTGACTTGAAAGGCTTAGGTTGGATTTAGGGTAGATTTGAGTTTGTGTTTTGAATTTAGTTTTGGATATTTGAATTTATATTTAATTTATATTTGTGAATATAAATGAGAATATAAATTGGTTATGAAAAATTTCTTGAATTTGAATTGATATAGATTTGATTTGAGCTAAGTCCATAAGATGGAATCAAAGTGACTTAGAAAATATTTTGGATTTAGACTTGAATTTTGGATTTAGTTTTGTTATTTGAATTTATATCTCATTCATATTTGTGAATATAAATTAGAATATAAATGGGTTGTGAGAAAATCTTTGAATTTGAAGTGATTTGGAATTGAATTTGGCTAAGTCCTTAGGAAGGAATTAAAGTGACTTAGGAAAGAATTTTGGATTTAAATTTTGGATTTAGTTTTGGTTATTTGAATTTATATCTCATTTATATTTGTGAATATAAATGAGAATATAAATGGATTGTGAGAAAATCTTTGAATTTTAAGTGATTTGGATTTGAATTTGGCTAATTCCTTAAGATGAAATCAAAATGACTTAGGAAATATTTTTAAGATTTGGAATTTAATCATGGGTTTCAATCATTTGGAATTGATTCATGATTTGAGAAAATACATTAGAATTGATTGAAGGTTTGAGAAAATCAATTAAGTTGGAATTGATTTGAGATTTGGTTTGTGGTTGATTTGAATTGAGTTTGACTTGAAAGAAGGAAGTGAGGATTTGGTTCAATCTATAGGGTAGGCAAATTTTCCTAACACCCCTAAGACATAACATATTCCTATGACTAACTCTTCTAAGTCTCTAGGGTTAGGTTAAGTGTTCACTTAATCACTAGAAGTGTCTTAAGACTAAGGAACTCTTAGTGTCTAAGAGGAGTCCTGTCTAAGATGGAGGGGTTGGGAGCTCATTCTAAAAATGAGGTCAACAAGTCCGTGACAAAATGATCTAGTGTGTGAAGTAAATAGGCTTGTGTAGAAAGACTTTGCTAGGCCTCTTTAGTTTAAGTTTCAATTTAGAGTTTGAGTTTGTTTGAATTTTACTTTTATGTGGTTTCAATTCAAATGATTTAGTGATTTATTTCTAAATTTTTATTTCCACTTTATTTGGTTAAAGTGATGTTTAGGTTTTCAAGAATGAAGAATATAATAATTCCATTTTTAGATGAAACTCACCTATTCTACATCTTCACTCTAAAGAAATGAATGAAATCTTCATCCCAAGATGAAGATCCATCCCAAAGGACTAACTAAGATCTTTAAGTATCTTAATTAATCCTTTTGATTTTTTTTAGTTTGAATTTTGATTGATGTTTCTTTTCTTTTCTTTGAAAATTTAGATTGATTTGATTTTAGTTCCATTTGTTTGAATTATTTTATTTGATTTTATTTTGATTTGGTTCATTTCATTTAATTTATTTTATTTATTTTAATTGATTTAATTTGATTTGGTGTTTTGACTTTGGTTTGTTTCATTTGATTTCTATTAATGTTTTGAATAAGTTAAGTTGATTTCATTTAGTTTAGTTTGATTCATGTTAACTTAGAGTATTTAGGTTAAGGTTTGAGTTCATTTGGTTTAGTTTAGATTGTTTAATCATGAATTTATTAACTTAAGGTTTCATTACTCTTAATATGATTTAGTAATTTCTTTAATCCATAAGTATGTAATTTGATTAATTTCATTGACTTAACATGTTTGGAAAACCATCCTATGAGATTCGACATTTTATTGAGATTAGTTCAAGTTGTTTCATGATTTAATGAATTAAGGAATTTTCTTATTCATTATTTGATTCAAGATTTATTTGATTTAGGAATTTGGAAATTCAACAATTCCCAATCCAAAAATCAATTGGGTTTCAAATTTTTTATGCCAAGTGAGGTTCCATGCTGATTTCAAGTTTCCAAAGTTTCATCTTAATTAGATTCATAATTAGGGTGTAATTAAGGTTTTAATCATTTTATTAAAACTTAAGCAATTAAGCCTAATTTAATAAATGTCATTTAGGGATTTCATTTTTCATTGATTCCTCTTTGAAATATGTTTCCAAAGAGGGTTTGTTCATAATTTTAAACATCTCATTGATTTGTTATGATTTAATTAATTTTGGTTAATTATTTGAATTATTTAATTCAATTAATTGCTTAATTAAATCAATTTATGATTTATTAAGTTTAGATGAGTTTTATTAATGTTTTGATGTTCATTAGGTTTTATTAAATTAATTTAGAGTGGTTTGATACATTTTCATTAATTAATTTGTTTAATATTAATTTAATTTATTAAGATTGAAGTTTAGCATTTAAAATTTCATTTTTCATGAAATCGGAAATAAAAATGAAAAAAATTTATAAGGTGAGTTTTAACCCTCATTGCATTTCCCAAGTTTTAATTCAATTGGATTTATGGTTTGAGAGTAATTAAGATTTAATGGTTTTCAATTAAACCCAAATGAAAGCTAAAATTCCCAAAATTAATTGGGGATTTTAATTTTTATTCCTCTCATCAAGATGAATCCATAAAGCCTTCATTTGCATTTTTCTAATTTATATTTATTTTTTATGAATTTTGGAATTTTTGTGATTTTGAATTGATTTTTAAATAATTTTTTAAAGGGATTTAATGGTTTTAGTGGCAAGGCGTGTTGCATTTCACACCAATTCCAAGCAGATCCATGTGGATCCCACAATAAAAATGGCGGATGCGTCTAGGGATCGGATCAAAGATTGGACGGTCCACAATTGATCTCTGGATCCTAAGGGAATAAATCCTTCTATACGGCTAAATCAAAGTCGTCCATTCCCTTTAAAAGGAGCAGATGGCAAAGATTACATCTCCTTCCCCAAATGGAGTGTGGAGTTCCATCAATTTTGCTTGATTTTCAGAATCCAATAGTTGAAACCTTGTGTTTTCAATTGCTACACCATCATGAAATGAAATCCTATAAATCTAAACAGCTTGATTTCACTTGATATTAAGTTTCCTTCAAAAGGACCAAAACTAAAAGCTTTAAAGGGGTGTTAATGGCATACCTCAATCGGTGATCGTCGATGGTCAACTCAATAGAATAATGGGAGGAGCTTGTGTACCAAAGGAAGATCTCCTCCTCTAGATTGCTCCCTAGACCAAACCCATTTGAACTCGGTGGCATTGATCATTCTCCTACTTCTACGGTGAGGGAAGTGGGAAAAGTTCATACTCATTTCAAGTGGTGAAGGTAATGAGAGAGTCAATTTGGCTTGGGGATTGCTCATGCCTCTCCTCTTATTTAGGCCATGAGGTATCAATTTATGGGATTTTTTGGTGGCCAAAATCTGGCCACGGTGATGAAAAGGTCAACCAAGGGGTGGATTCAATCCCCTTGATCATTCCGCCTTCCCACTATGAGGGAAGTAGGAAAGTTTGTTCTCACTTCATTTGAGGTGGTGAAGGTGATGAGAGAGTCAATTTGGCTTGGGGATTTCTCTATGCCTCTCCTCTTGTTTAGTGAGGTAGCTCTTTATGGGATTTTTTGGTGGCCAAAATGGCCAGGCGATAAAAAAGGTCCACCAAGGGGTGGATTCAATCCCTCTTGGCCTTGTAAACATGTTTGGATCATCCATGGGATGGAGGAAAGAATCTTCCTTGCTTTCCATACTTGGTGATCCCCTTCTTCCTTCCTCTTCTTTTTTTTCTCCTTTTTTTTGGAGGAGAAAGCCAAGTGCTTGGCTTCCTTGGTTTTCTTGCCTTCAATTGAGCCTTCTATCTCTAAAAGATGGGATGGAATAAGGAGGAGGAAGAGGGAATTTGTATTTCCTTCTTACCTTTTTTTCTTTTGAATTTTCAAATTCCATTTTTTTCATTTATTATTTTTATGGATTATAACATCATCATCAAAGTTTGAATTAATGTATTGCTAGCCAACTTAATCTAAAATGGATTTGAGTTCATGTTTGAATTCATTTAACTTGGATTGGGAATTTGAATCAAACCAAATGCTTTGATTCAAATGACCAATTTGACTCAATTGGATTGCGTTTGGTCTTCAATCATGACAACATGTGTGAGATGATTTAGTAATTGATTTCATTTAATTTTCATTGGATTTCAATTTGAGCCCAATTGACCCAAAGTGGGCTTAATGGGTTAAGCTTGGGTTTCCTTTGGGTCAAATGACCAATTTGACCAAATTAGACTCAATGGTGGGTTGGATTATGTTTGATTATCATTTCTAAATGATTTTGAGAAATCAAATTGAATTAATTTCAATTTAATTTGGGTTCAAACCCAGGGACCCATTTAGGTTTTTTAGACTAAGTGGTCTAATTAACCCAATTAAGGCCTAAATAAATTTGAATTTCTTTAGAATTATGATTAATCATGTTTATTTGGTCATTTGGAATATTTTGAATGATTTCATTTGGTCAAATTCTTGGTGGGTTGACCTTTGACTAGGTAGGTCCCACCTAAGTCAAACATATGTTGACTAGATTTGACTTTGGATTTGGTTTTGGATTCTTTCATTTATTTTAGTTTTATTTCAATTTGATTTATTTAGTTTTGTTTGAGTTAATCCAAATTTTTTGGATTGATTCCACCTAAGCCAAGTAGGTTAGATCTAACCCAAGGAAGATTCCCTAGGTCACTACATATAATGTCCCAAGCATTGAATTAGAGATTCCTATATGAGATTAGGTCATTCTAATTACAGATTTCATAGTTCAAATTAACCTCATCCAAAATGTGGTCAACATGGGTGTGGGAAAACCATGAGATTACTTAATTTATATTTTTCCTTAATCTAATTAACTCTTAAGCATGAGTGCATCATGTCCTTTTAGGTGCATTGAAAATTTTAATTTCTCATGAGCATATCATTGGAGGCTCATGATTAAGTAGTTAATCAAATTAAAGAGGCTTAATAAGGATAATTAAATTCATTACTTAATGATTTGAACTTAATCAATTCATAAAATTCATTTAATCACTTTTCCTTAAATGCACTAAGTACCATGTGGGATAAGGCAAACATCAAGTATCTTTTCTCTTCTTTAAAGTTTTAATAATTCAAACACAAAAATTGAACTCCATAAAACAACTTTGGTTAATCTTAAGGAATGTTTATTTGACTTGAATGTCCTTAGGAGTTAATGGGTTGAATGTATTATGTTACAATGTTTAGTTATTCATTTTTAATCATTGTAAATTTGCATGCCACTTGTATCATGTATTAATGTTTACAAATAAAATAATCAAATGAACATGATTATGTATATGTAAGTTTCATGTGTTGGATTAATCTTATTATATGGTGTGGCAATTATCACTAATAAATCTCAAATTATTTTCAAAATTATAAATCAATGATGAAAATCCAAATTAATGTTGGCTATGAATATCCCATGAAATTTACATTCTCTTAATAGTTTAAATATGTTAAAGGATTATTTTATTTTCATAATTTATTTGTATATTTACATATATTTGAATCTAGTAAGTATATGGTCTCGACATTCAAAAATATGAGACTTTATGTATCCCCAAGGAGGTCTCATTACCTTACTTCCTAGTTTAACAATGACACGTATTTGCTTAATCTTTAATACATGTATATGTATGATTAACTAAGGATTGAAATCTCTTCTTTTCTACCAAAATACATGCATTAAGAATCATCAAGTTTGCAAAAAATATGAAAATATATTGTATATATAAGTAAGAAATAAAGAGATATGCATGTTATAGATGATGAAAAGGAATGATGAAATGTTCTCCATGAGATAGTAATTCTATCCCATTAATCTTAAGATGCCTTTCATGTTTGAATGGGATTTTTTTGAAGATTGGCCCAAATCTAGGATTGATAACATGTTTAATAAACCAATCACTAAAAGAAACCTAAGCCAACAACATATCTTTAGAAAATAACTTAAGATAGGGTTGAAGAGGGTCAAACCTCTTTTCTCTCTTTATAATAATAAGATATTAAAATAGATATCGATGAAACCAAGAAAAAATGATTAAAATTTACCAAACCTCTTAACAACTTGAAGTGGAACATCCCCAATATTCAACTTAAATAATTCCAAACTTAGATAATTATAATCCTAAAGCCTAGCTAAGACATACTACTCCAAACCTTAGCATACACATTAGAATACTAAGTCACCACTTCTAGCTCTAAGTTAGGACTGTATATTGTGGTTTTTTTTTATTTTATGATGTAATATTTTAGGCTAAATGTTAGGATTGTTTATGGAGACTAGATGTTCTATTAGCCTAATGATATAGATTTATTGCTAAAGGGGTGTAAAATAATAAATAAATATAAATGCTCTTGCTTGGGTTGCTTATAAGTAAAATCCAATTAGACGTAGGCATCCAGTAAGTCCAAAGTATAAAATATAAAATTTGCTTGGTTTGTATTTTTGTTTAGCTAACATCTATTTTAAAGGTGTAGTTAAATTTTATTTTCCATACATATGTAATTTTGTAAATAGGATTAGGATTAGTACTATGGGATTTAGGATGAACAGGCTAAGGTATAGACGGGAGCCCTTTGTGAAGCCTAGAGCAAATTAATCCAAAAGAAGAAGAGGAATGAAGATAAAGAATGAAGACCCCATAGCAATTATTTACATTGTAATTGTAATATTATTTTGTATTCTGTTGTATAAGGGTAGAGCTCGTACCCAACTTCTTTTCTTTTGGGGTAATGGAGGTACCGCCACATGGCCTCTTATTCTTTTCAATATTTATAAATTTTTTATTGTTGTGTTTAATTTGTGCAATAGAAATGACATATTTTTCATAGACTTCTTAAAGCTTGATGATTGAATGTGTTGCCTCGATATGGTAGGCTCTTTAGGATAAAATTAATTTTTCTACCCCCATTAACAACTCATAACCTCACTTTAAAATTATAATCAAGATAAATAAAAGATTTAGTAACCCTTTATCTAAATGTTGAATATCATACCATCATGCATAACATCTTGTTTCACACTTGAATAAGGAGGGTCTCCATTCTTGCAGGGGAATGCTTGACCTTTGAGTGCATCCCTTGTAGTGGAGAACACCTCCTCCTACTGATTTAGTCCATAATTTTATTTCATCATGCATGTAGGCATTGTCCCAAATCCTCTCTCCAAAATGAATGTGTCAAAAAAATGGCATAAAGATTGTAAATTTTGCATTAGTTTAAGTCATGTTTTCATGCCGGTCATGATCTAGTTTCTTAGGGAGTGAGTTTAGGACTCTAGCTTTCTTGCTAATTAAATAATAGCTTAGCTATCTTGCATTTGCATAAGACCAACATGATTTAGTAGGAGGTGTTAGCTACCACTCTAGGTGATTGCAAGTCCAAGAGTTGGGATGGGTTTATCCTCTCTTGTGGAGGTAAATCACTATGTCCCACCTTTATTAGATTAGACTTAGGTCATGCTTTTAGCTTATGCTAAAGAATCCTATATTTATTTTAGGCTATTGTTTCCTTGACAGTATAAGTCCTCACCACTTAAGCATTTGCACAATCTTGTGTTGATGGACTATAAGCCTAGCATTCTAATAAAGATTCCAACTTAAACAAAACTAAATTCTCTCATTCAAATATGTAAAGTTTCATTATAGGGTAGATTGTACTTACTATGCTTCCAAGTATCATGAGTGCTCCTACTTATCCTCCTTAATCGTAAATAAGTCTTTTGACTTAAACTCTCTCATGTAACTTTCTATAAATACCTAATTCTTTGATATCTAGCATTGAAATCTTTGGAGATATTTTTTGACTACTTTAATCGAGAGAGTTCTTAGAAAATTCCTATTTTTAGGATATAATTAATTATGGAAGCTTTCTTCCATTGGGAACCCAACATAAAATAAACCCCGCTTTACTTTTTCATATAAACTGAAAGATCTGGTATATAAGACCCATCTACCTTAGAGTCCTTATTAGATGATTAGGTCCATTGTAGTGATATTTTTTATCTTTCTAGATAAAACATCATACCTTAATGTCGCACCCAATCACTTCAATAAGTACCCTTTAAGAGTGTGGTAGTATGACTCCAAATTATAACATCACATCACATCTTAGACAAAATTTGTTAAAACCAATGCCTCCAACTAATCACTAATTCAATATTGAACATAATCCAAACTTCAATTGAACTCAATTTGGTCAACCCAACCAAATTAGCCCAATTTGACCTAAAGGGTCAAATATAACCAATTCACTCCATGATCCAAATCATTTCAAATTAACTCTTCCAATCAATCAACAATGATCAATTAAACATAGACCTAACATTTGCACAATCCAATTTACAATTTGGTCAAATTGGTCAACATGGCCCATTTAACCCAAATTGAACCATATGAGCCAAATTCAATCTAACCCAAATTGAATCAAACCAATTACACTTATTCACTCTAAATGACCAATAAAACTCACCCAAGTCACCACTTTGAATTTGGTCAAAATGGTCAACTTAGCCAACTTGACCCATTTGACCCATATGTATCAAATTGTAAAACCAAGCCCAAACCTAACCAAAGTTGGCATGACTCATCCTTGGGTCACCATAAGCTTGCCCAAATGGACCCAACCCATGGTGAACCTAGTTTGGGTCAAACCCATTTGATCAAGCCACCCAAATGAGATAAAATTCTCATTTGGGTGGGTTCTCCACCTCCTTACCTGTGTTAGGCTCTTTTTGGATAAGAGGACCACTCATCATCTAACCCAAAGCTATTAGACTTAAGCTTTGGCCAAGAGAGGTGAGTTCACCCATGGGCATCCATTGATCCACCTAAGGGAGAGGGTACACCTCATGCCGCCTCACCACACCTCACCACATCAGCCTCATGCCATCTGGCCACCTACCTCAAGAGGATGGCCAAAGGTTGAACCAATCCTAACCCTTAGGGAGGAGAGTATACTCTTCCCCATCGATTCAAACTGAATCTGAGCTTCCTAGGGTATTCCACACAGTCACACCTCCTCACGATTTCCTTCATCACATTGGCGTTCCATGCCATCTCTAGCCACCACCTCAAGAGGACTGCCAGCTAAACCAATCCCAACCCTTGGTTTAGCTGGGGAGAGTATACTCTTCCCCATCAATTCAAACTAAACTCAAAGCTTCCTTAGGGCATTCCACACAATCTCACACCTCCTCACGAGTTTCTTGAGCACTCCACCGCCAAAGATCGCTCCTAATCAAACCCAGAGCCCCATCCATCCAAACTTCATAAACCTTCTTTAAAACTTAAATTAACTCTTCCCACACCATCGCCTCACTGCAAGCCTAAATGAATCATTTCCCATGCAATTTGACAGATGTCTTAAAACCAACTTTAGTGAGCTTTGTGTGGCATTTGGTCTACAAAGTGATCGATGGGGAGGCGCTCTTGATCTTCTCAGGGCTTTGTCTCTTCAAGATGAAGCTACCTCTATTGGCAAACCACTAGTCTTTAGCTCCAAATGAGGTAAAATCGATAATAATAACTTTGGCCCCTAGGTGTTGGTCTTTTTAGAAGTGAATCATGTTTTGTGCGATCTCCACCATAAGATATTCATAGATTCATTCCATGATCATTTTGGAGTCAATTTCACCATCAAACGAGCTCCAATGAGCTTGGTCAAGTGGTGGAAGATGGACAATGTCCGTCTTCGTGCTCGAGGGATGACTCACCGTATGTTCTTGATTAGAATGGACGGTCATGATTAATCATGTTAAAAATTTTGATTTAATTCCTTTGAAATCACGAGAATACCCCATCCGATCGAGATTGACGAACAAAACCACATCCCACAAACTCAAATACCGTTAAATGATTTAAGTGGTCAATATTGCAACGCCACATGGAAAGCACTATCGCCTCAACATCTGCAAGGAGTTAATGATTTAAAGGATTAATTAAGCTTTAAAATGTAATTTAATGGCAAAATTTTAAAAATAATAACTAATTCTAGAAAAATCCAAAAAATACAAATAAACCCATTTTGGAAAGGTTGGATAGAGGAGAATTTACAAAAAAATAAAAGTCATAATTTATACCGAGTTGCTTCATTAAGGTTTGAAGCTTAGGCTAATTACCTTAATTAATAATTCATTCAATTATATCAAACACAATCCATTAATTTCTCTTTATGTGTTTAATAACATAAAGTCATTAAAGAAATTATGATTAACCTATTGGTATGGAAAATCATAAGAGTATTTAACTTAGATTCTTTCCTTCTTTAATCTAATTAACTCTTAAGCATGATCCTAATTACATTAAATTTCTATAGGTGCATTGAACATTTTACTTTCCTAAAAGTATATCATTGAAGGCTTATGACCATGTAGTTAATTAAATTAAAGAAGTTTAGGGAAGGGTAATTAAATTGATGTGCTTAATGGCTTGAACCTAATCAACTCATAAAATCCATTTAATTTCATTATTTAAATATATCATCACCAATATGGAAAGGGTAACTACTAAGTATCATCTCTCCTCTTTAGGTTTTAACAACTCAAATATCAAAATCAAATCTTATAAGAACGTAGTTAGTCTTAAGGAATATTTATTTGGCACGATTATCCTTAGGACTTAATGTAATTGAGTATGTTATGTGGTAATATTTAATTACTTCTTCAATAATTATAAATGTGCATGTCATTTATTTTTCATGTTCATGTTTTCAAAAGAAAAGAGAATTAAAAGAATATGATTGCATCTAAGTTACATGTGTTGGATAAATATTATTATATGGTGTGGCTATTATCACTAATAAATCTCAAATTATTTTCAAAACTATAAGCTAATGATGTATAAGAATGTGAAATTTAAATAAATGTTGGCTATAAATGTTTAATAAAGCTTACATTTAGTTATTATTTAAAGATGGTAAAGGATTACTTTGTCTTCATGGTTCATGTGCAAGTTTACATGTATTTAAGTTATAAAGTATATGGTAGACATCCGAGAAACACAAGGCTTTAAGTAGCCCCAAGGAGGTCTTAGATAATCTTACTTTCTTAGTTTAACAACATACTTGCTTAATTTTATTCATGTGTATGCATGAGCTAGAATTTGGGATAAAACTTTGCTTTACATGAACAAAAGATTTACTTTTATATAATGTTTGCATGATTTTGATTTATTTATGTATTTTTACTCATATTTAAGTTGGCAAGTATTTAATCTAGACATTCTAGAATATGAGGCTTTAAGTAGCCCCAAGGAGGTCTTAGATAATATTCCCCTGGTTTAATAATGGCATGTACTTGTTTAAATCTCTAATACATGTCTACATGCTTGACAATGAAATGTCTACCAAATTCATGCACTAATAATCATCAAGTTTGTAATAATATATATATATATATATATATATATATATATATATATATATATATATATATATATATATATATATATATATATATATGCATGTAGAAATATGTATATTAGATTAAATATCATGAAAAAGTGTATATGCAATTGATGATGGAAAGAAGTAGTGGAATGTTATTCATGTAATAGTGATTCAATGTTATTAGTCTTAAGATGTCTCTCATGTTTAAATAAGACTTCTTAAGACTAATCCAAACTTAAGCTTAATAAAATATTTATAAGTTCACTAAAGAAACCAAAGTCATAATAATATACCTTTAAAAGTAACTTAGGATAGGGATGAAGGGGTCAAACCTCTCTCTTCTCTTTATAATAATTTGATGTTAAGTAAGTATCAAATGAAACAAGAAAGTGTAAATTAAAATTAATAAATTCATTCAAAGGTTTGAATTGAAACCTCCTTTAATGTTTAACTTATATTATTCTAAACTTTACACAATCATACTCTATAAAGCTTAATCAAGACACACTACACTAAACTTTAGCACATATTAAAATGCTAAGTCACTAATTCTAGTGTTAGGTTAGGCAAGTGTATGCTATGGTGTTGTGTTTATTTTATGATCTATTTTATACTAGATGTTAAGATTGTTTGTGCATAGACTAGATGTTAGGTCACTAATAGCCTAATGATATTTTATACAAGAGATTGTGCTAAAGAGGCCACTTGTAATAATAAGTAAATATAAATAGTCTTTCTTACAAGTGCCCCTTATTCCCTAAGCATAATCCAATTAGAGTGGGATTGGTTACCCAAGTGCAAAGTGTTATCTTCAAATATGTGAAATATAATTGCTTGGCTTGTAAGTTTGTTTAGCTAATATCTATTTTGCAGGTGTAGTTAGACTTTATTTTTTTAACTATGTTTTTTTTTATAATAAGGATTAGGATTAGTGTTATGGGGTTTAGGATAAGCGGACTAGAAGGCAAAGACTTGGGAGGCCACGTGAAGCTGGAGCAAATTAGTTCAAAAAAGAGAAGAATGATAAGAGAATGAAGACCCCATAGCATTTATTTTAATTATAATATTCAATTATAATTTTAGTTGTATAAGGGTAGAGCTCACCAATTTCTTTTTTTTCTAGGGTGTACATGGTACCGGCCTCACGGCCTTTTATTCTTTTATGAAATTTATATGTTTGATTATTGTATTTAGCTTGTGTATTAGAAATAGCATACTTTTCATAGCTTTCTTAAAATGTGATGATTTTATGTGTGACTGGATGTGGTAGGCTCTTTAGAATAAAATTTATTTTTTTATTCTCACTAAATAACTCATAATTAAATTCATACAATTCATAACCTCATGTTAAATCACGGGTCCTTAACTAAGATAATAAAAGATTTAGTAATACCTTATGTATGTTGTATGTTATCACACCATGCATATCATATTGTGTCACTCTTGAATAGGGAAAGGTCTCCACTCTTGCATGATTAGGGATTTGCTTGACTTTGATGAAAATCCCTTGCGGAGAACACCTCCTCTAATTGATCTAGCCCATGACTTAATTTCATCATGCATATAAACATAATTTTTCTAAGGCTTGGTCCAAAAATAAATGTGTTAAATGATCTTTAAAAAACTTATAAATCTTTAACATTCCAAATACTATCTACTTGGGGAGTGAGCTTGGGATTCTAACTTCCTTCTAATTAAATATGACGACTATCTTGCATCTACAAGACCAGTCTACATGATTTTTTAAAGCATGGGAGGTGTTAGCGGTAGACACTCCAAGTAGTTGTAAGTTTAGATGAGTCAAAATGTGTTTATTCTCTCTTATGAAGATAAAGCTTAAGGCCCCATTTTCCCTTAGACTTAGATCATGCTTAGCAGTCTAAAACAATTTAGATTTAGGTTCGAGGTTACTTATTTCTTCGGGCTACAAGTATAAGTCCTCACCTCTCAAGCATTTTCATAATCTTGTGTTGTTGAACTATAAGCCCTAGTATTCTAATAAGATTCCAACTTAAATAAAAGTAACTTCTATCTTTCAAAATATAAAGCCTTATTATAGAGTAGATTGAAGTACTTACTAGGCTTCCTAATTTCATGCATGCTTCCTACTTGTCTTCCTATGGAATCTATAAATAAGTCTTTTTATTTGAACTTTCCCACTTGATTCCTAAGAAATACTTAATCCTTTGATAATCGGCTTTGAAATCTTTGGAGATACTTATTGACTACTTTAATCGAGTGTTCTTAGAAAATGCCCATTTCTAAAATATAATTAACTATGAAAGATTGCTTCCATAGGGAACTAAAGAACTGGCATAAAATAAACCCTACTTTGCTTACCCATATAAAGTAAGGAAAAGATCTTTGCTATATATGTAGACCCATCTTCCATAAGAGTTTTTGTTAAGTGATTAGGTCCATTGTAGGGTGATATTTCTATATTTAGGGATAGTACATCATACCTTGATTTCACACACGATTACTTCAATAAGTGCCCCTTAAGATCTATGTGGAGTCCCTACAACTCTAAATTAAAACACCACATGGGTGCACAATAGAATTGCATTCTTTTTGAAGTTTTTTTTGTTATGTGTTACGTGATGGAATGCTTGAAAATGCTAGGCTCTTATAGAAACTAAATTTTCTATCCGCTAAAATTAATCAACTCAAACATAAAATAAAATAAAACTTCTAACTTCATTTAAATTAAAGCCCTAGACATAACTTAAAAAGCTAGAAATAATTACCTATTGTGAACTATGAGCATATTATTCATTCTTCTGAATTGGGCACTTCACCCATAGCAGATAAGGGGCATTTGACCTTTGAGGATGACCACCCATCTTGGGGAAGTGTACCTTCTTATTTTGATTTGGTCCATGACCATTTTTTTAATTACATCTCATTGTAGGTATGAGCATACCTAAGGCCTTCAAAATGAATCATGAGTCAAAATACATAAAGATAGAATTTAATACATTAGTTAGGTGCATAAAATTCCACACCTTATATTAGGGTTAGGGAGTGAATTTACGTTCTTAGCTTCCCTCCTAAATGCAACATCTCAGTCATCTTGCATACAAAAGATCATACTCATGGTTTTCAAAGTTGCTTAGGTGGTGGTCTTGGGTGGAAAACCTTCTAGGTAGGTTATAAGTCTAGAAAAGTCAAAGATATGTTCATTCTTTTCCTAGTAAGAAAAGAACTGATAATTCCCAAAAATTTACATTAAGTTGAACTTTTGATTTATGTTAGAAGCATTGTAGACTTAGATTATGAAGCATCCTAAGTAAATTTTCAACCATAAGGCATTCTATTATTTTGTGTTATTAAAATCTAATTCTTAGATTTCTAATAAAATATCAACTCAAAACTTTAATAAATTTCATTTTAAAATGTAAAGCCCAATGATAAGATAGTTGAAATGCCTACTAGGCATCCTAGTATCTATAGTCATTTCTTATTTAATTATATTAAGCTCAGAAAAGAACACATCCCCTTTGAAGCATCCCTATTGATTTTCTAAATTACGAATCCTTTGAAACAAGCTTTGAAATCCAAAGAAATAAAAGTCTATTTCTTTAATCAAGAGTGTTCTTAAGAAGAATTCTCTTCATCTTAGGATGAAATTAACTATAGAGACTTATCTTTATAGTGAACTATGAACCCAATATAAAATAAGTCACTGTTCACTTCTACATGTAGTTTAAGGGAAAAATGTCTATAATATCAAGACCCATTAGTTTTTTGAGTCCTTAATAAGTAATTGAATCCATTATAGGATAACATATTTATCCTTCAAGATAATATGTTAATCTCGTAATGATGTATTCAATTACCTAAACAAAAAAAAATTAAAAATCTATATGGTGTC
Source organism: Cymbidium sinense (assembly GCA_021442155.1). Taxonomy (NCBI): domain Eukaryota; kingdom Viridiplantae; phylum Streptophyta; class Magnoliopsida; order Asparagales; family Orchidaceae; genus Cymbidium; species Cymbidium sinense. The sequence goes on from CM038230.1 coordinate 63,390,772, forward strand.
ATAAATTTTTCCCACACCATCCAATTAAAGATCAAAGCGGTTATGATTTAGCTCAAAATTCTTATAGGGATTTTAATCAAGCCATATAACTATATCTTGGATGTCCATTTTAATAGAAGGAGCAGACGATGGTGTTTTCTTATTCTACCTTCCGTTAGAGAACCAAGAGTCATTGGCTCTCTAGAGTTGATTTTGATGATCAGTAGTGGGGATGCATGATTTCAATTACAAAATGATCATGGATTGATTTGCAGTCTATTTAAATGGCTTGATCAAAATAATGATCCATTTAACTTTGCAAAGTGCTAAAATATGAGCGGGGTGGTCAATTTGAACCCATACCTTGAATCATTCCTCGATAGCCATGGGGAGCATCTTTACCTCATCAAGACAAAGCTTTGGTGAAGAAATCCCAGCTTTCCTCCCCACTAATCTCCATGAAGACCAAACTCTACTCATCCTCCATCTACTTTGGTCATTTTCATCTTCGTGGCATGGGAGTCGGTGAAAGGTTCGATTGTGTTTGATTTCTTCCCTTGAGTGTGTAGGAAGGGTCAATTGAGAGAGGAGGATCACTCTTCCCCATTTCATATTTGGTGACCTTTAACCTCGGCCATTTGAATTATGGCTTGTCGGTGTGTAGGAATGTTTAAGATGAAGTGAGTAGCTCTCCTCTCTTCTTGTTGGTGTGGTGAGCTTTCTATAGAGGAATTTAGGATGGCAAAAATCGACTAATAGTGAGAGCCTCGGGTAAGTGGTGATCCCTCTTCACCTCAAGAGCCTATGGGGATAGTTGGGTGAAGAGATGGACTCTCCTTTTCCCCTTTGTGCTTGACCAGAGCTATGGTCATAAAGAGTTCAAATGGAATTTTTTTATGGTGGGCTGCCACCCTTGGACTCTTCCTTAAAATGGTGGTTACTTAATTGGGAGGGCTCAAGTCAATTAGATGAGGAATGTGAAGGATATGGAAGGAGAAAATGGGAGTTTTGACCTTGTGCATTAGCTTTCAAGGACTTTTCCTTCCATGACACATGCTCATTATATGACTCCATTCAACCTCCTTTAGGATGGTTGTCATCTACCCAAATCAAGCTCAAAGTGAACTATGGGTTAGGTTTAATCTCATTTGGGTTGGTTTGAGATTGAGTGATTTATGTTCCATGTTATTTGGACTTGCCTTGGTCTAGATTGATTTATTTCATTTCATTTATTTGATTGCATTTAGTTTAAGGTCTTAATTATTATTTGACAAATAAATTATTTATGGATTGATTGGTCCATTTTAAGCATAGGTTTGATGTGGCTTTTAAGCTAGTTAAATTCATTTAATCCAAATGGATCAAGTTGAGTTTAATTAGATCAAATCACCAATTTGACATAATTAAAATATATTTGGCTTTAAATTATTTTAATTAAGTGTTTGAGATGAATTAGATCAATTAATTTCATTTAAAGTTGATTTTGAATTTAGACCCACTTTGGCCCAAATTGGGCTTACTAGGTCAACATGAGTTTATTTGGGTTAAATGATCTAATTGGTCAAATTTCCCAATAATTGGTTGAATAATGCTTAATTATGATTATAAAATGATTTTAGACATTTGATTTAAATTAATGTAAATTTACTTTGGATTTAAATTCAATAAGGTTTATTTGGTTTTATTTGGATTAAATGATCTAATCAACCCATTTAAGACTTTATTAGTTTTAGATTTCTTTAGATTAATGATTAAACATATTCATTTGATGACTTCAAGTCCTTGGAATGACTTAATTTGGTCAAATCTTGGTGAGTTGACATTTGACTCAATGCAGCCACATAAGTCAACCCTAGGTCAAATGACATGATTAACCATCTTGAACCTCATTTAGATTTATTTTTAGGATCATTTATATTCATGCATTGACTTTATGTTTTTTATTTCAATTTATTTTGATTTTATTTGAATTTCTTTAGGTTTAGGTAATTTTGAGCTTAGGTAAGTTAATAGGTTAACCACTCCAATTACCTTGGTTCAAGCTTAAATAGATTTTAGATTTCAATTAAAATGTGTTTGATTTAATCATTTATTTAAATTTGAGTTTGGTTTGGGTTCACCTAATATTGGGTTAGGTCAAATCCTAGAAGGATTCACTAGGTCACCAAGTATAATGTCTTAAGCTAATCATGAGGCTCTAATCTAGCATTAGGTGTTCTAATTACTAGGATTAGAGATGATATTAACATCATCCAAAAATTAGGTCAATAATCACTCCAACCATTCAACCCTTATCAAATGAGATAGCCATTAACAAATGTGATTATAGAACTTTAATGGAGCTTTCGTATCAATTGGTGCAAATAACTTAAGTCGGTACGCTTGAACTCATTTCACTATGATTATGCATTAGAACAATATAAAAAAAAAAAAAAACTTTGGTTGAGGTATGGTTGAAGTGCAAACAACTTAGGATAAGAAACTATATAAAAATAATTGATTAAATATAATAATAATTAATAAAATAGTATAATTAATCATTAAAACCTGATGTGTTAATAAAAATCAAAATTAAATTTTAAAATATTAAATAAATTATATTAGAAAGCAAATGAAACAAAAAATTCAAGAATATTAAAAAAAATTAATAAAATATTATTTTAATTTTTATACTTAAATAATATAAACTAATTAAATAAATCATAAAAATTTTAAAAATTGAAATTAACTTGGAATTTTTTATGATTAATCTTTGAAGTCAATCATAAACTCTAAGAAAATTTTCATGACATATAGAATTATTTTGATATAAATATTAAAATTAATGTGAAAATAGATTACTACTAGTTAATTAAAATATAATAATCATAAATAATATTGGAATAAGTTTCAATAATTTTGTAAAGTCTCTCTTACTATCCAACTCATAGGAAAATTTTTCCATAATTTTTAAATTAGTTTAATATTTTTTTGAATTTATTAATAAAATTAATTAAAAAATCATAAAAATTACAAATAATATTAATAATAAAATCAATTAAATAATCATAAAATCCACTTAAGGCAATTTAAAGTGCTATATAATATATCTTCATGCCTTTCTTATGAGATGTATTTTATTATAACATTGAGGATGCTTAGGTGATAAGGTTTATCTACCTAGGTGAATGTTATTTATCTTAATGTTTTCTTTAGAATCCATAAATAATTAAAATATAAATCAAATAAAAACTTTTAAATCATTAATCACTTAATTTGAAATCACCTTTTAGCTAAATTGAACATCAATCAAAACTTTGAAAACTAAAATATAAAGGGCTACTCTAGTAGGCCCACACACTAGACATATTTGTTAGGATAATCAATAGACCTTTATGTTGGAGATGATTTACGTTCCTTTTTTTGTTGTTATATGATGCTATGTTGTGTTATTTTGTTATGATGTGATGTCCGGCTTATAATAGTTATGTTATTGTTTGTGTTAAGATAGTCTTGACGATTATAGAACTTTATTCGACTATAATGACATTGCTTTTCATAGATAGTCATGAATATTAAGGGAAACACTTTGTAAATGTGATGATTATTAAACTTTAAAAAAATCATACACTTCCACTTATATTGCCAAAAAATGTTGAATGCCTCTTAATCATAACCTATAAGACATGTGGCTTATTTACAATTCAAAGTGTCAAACATTCTCCGATTCAATGAATGTTTGATTGTTTATGCTTTGAAATATAACTACTAGGCTAATCTCTATTTTATAGATTTTGGGTTCTAATTTTCCTTTATTTTATTAATGTAATTTTTGTAGAGTCCGAGTTGTTCTATATAGGCCTATAGAATTCTAAAAGATTGAAGATATGAAATAAGGATGAACCTCTTAGAGGTGAAACCTTATAGCCTGTAGAATCAAAAGAACCAAAAGATAAAGCAAGAAGACCCATAGGTCGAGTTTATCGAGGTCTAGGCTGGGCAATATAATGGCAAAGTTTGGCTACTTAGTTTTCATTTCCTTAGGCATTATAGCGAACCTAGCTATATTGACCCTTTCTTTATTAATTTGATTGATTGCTTGTGATTTTTATATTATTTGTGCATAAGAAATATTTTCTTTTGTTAGGTATATTTATGTTATTCTTTGTGCTTACTAAAGCATGAGAATTATTATAATAAGCTCTTAGGATAAAATAAATTTGTGCCCAACAAATCTATTAAAACATAAGAATAACTCATCTCATAATCAAATCATATTTAAAATCTATAGGTATAATCAATAAAATATACTATAAATAATTGAGATGTAGCATTATAAAGCATATTATTTCTATCTTCTTGATTTGCCTCTTTACCCATTGCATATAAGGGGTATCTATCTAATAAGGATGGTCACTCTTCTTTGGGAAAACTTCCTCTAAAATCCTCTTAACCATTTCTAATTACATGCATTATAGCCATAATTTGTATACACTAAAGCCTTCAATAAATTAAAATTTTTAAATACAAATATAAATTATAAATTGATGCATTTAGTTGCATACCCACATATAGCTTTGATTTAGTAACTAAGCCAAGGTTTAGAAACCTTTCTAATTGATAATAGCTCTACCTATCTTGCATTCATATATGACCAAACATCATGGTTTTAAAGTGATTAAGTGGGTTAGTTTGCTATCCTTTCCATGCAGGATTATAAGTCCAGCAAAGTTGACCATGTTCAACTTCAAGTAAATTTTAAAGCTATAAGTCCCATGGCATAATGATAGATTATGTTAAAGTGACTAATTTGAATTAATTTTTTACCTTAGTTTATGTTTTAAGGCTAATAGTCCCATTTGTGGGTTAATTCCAAGTCTTATGTTAGACAATTATAAGTCCTAACATTCTAATAAAATGAATAAGTCAAATATAAACAAATTCGAACACCAAAATATAAAGCTCAACCTTAAGATAGTTGGAGCACTATTGTGCTTCTCAAAATCATGTGCTCCTTACTTTTCTTCCTTTAGTTTATGCAAGGAACTCTTTCTAAATTGAGCACATTTCAATTGAATTTCTATATTATCAATTCTTAAAATAAACTTAGAATAAATAATTAAATATTCACTACTACCTTTATTAATTATTTTGAAGAGTTTGTGCTATTTAGATGTAGTTAACTATAAGGACTTACCTCTTTAGAGAACTTGTATGTTGAAATATTAATGAAATTTCAATTAAAATCAATGAAATTTCATAGAAATATGGACCATGAAAACTTTGAAACCTTTTTTTAGTTATTGTATTCAAATCTATAGTACAATGATATTATTGTCTCTCGAGATGGTATCATTCTCAATGTTACATTTGGGTAAAATTATAAAAAAATCCTTTTACTTTAATCTGTGAATCAATTATAAAGTAGTATTTATATCTTTCAAGATAGTATGCTATTCTTAACTTCATGTTCGATCAATAAAAAAGTTGATTTCAAAGTTTATGGGTTTCTCCTAAATTTTCTCGAAATGGGATGCTCAGTAATAATAATTAATAAGGTTAAAGATTTATGTACTATTGACATCACTTTTAGCGAGGTTAATAACCCTCCTTTTAGACCTAAGATTTGATCTAGGCACTAAGGTTCTATTAACCTCGAGTGAGGTTAATAATCACCTTAATCTTAGTAATTAGGATTTCCAACCTTAGATTAAGAGCTTCTTAATTAGGCACTCATGATACTACAATTAGTAAATAAGTGTACAACTTAAACTAAAGCAGAAATATAAATAGCAAATCAAAATGAAACTAACTACGTAATCAAAACAAAGTTACAAAGTCAACACATTAAGGTGAAAACTTAGGTTAGCCTAGTGAACACCACAAGTCACGACCTAATTCGATAATGTGAGACTAATCAAATCCAAATTAAATATAATTAAATAAAAACTTAAATCAAGTAAATATAAATTAGAATCTAAATTTAATTAAGCCTAGATTTAGTCAATTAGCACAGTCAAACCAACCCTATTGAAGCTCAAAATCATCTAGGTCCATAAAAATCAAATATGATCAACCTAAATATAAATTAAATCAAACCAATGCACAAAATCAATTTATAAATATAAATAAACATAAAACTAAATTTAGGCGGGATACAAAATGGCTAGCTAGATGATTTAACCTAATATGACTCATGTGGGTCCCACTAAGCCCACACAAAATTTAATAAGAATCAAATCAAATAAACTTGCATAAAGGCTTAAAATCATTATATTATCTCATTCCAAATTAATTCAATCAAATTTTAGTTCAATTTAAGCCCGATTTGGTCATTCGGACCATTTGACCCATATTGACACATGTGGACCTCACTAAACTCAAATCAAATTAAACTTACCTAAAGCTTAAAACATTGAATCAACTTATTTTAAATTAATCTAAGCTTTATTTGGGTCTAATTTAGCCATTGGACCCAATTGAACCCAAAATGGTCAATTGGGCCATTTGAACTAATTTAACTTACTTATGTCAAATTGGGTTGACTTAGGCTTAAGTTAAATTAAATTAATTGACTACAAATATTGTAAATAATTAATTAAATATAATTTAAAAATAAATAAAAAGACTCACTTGACTCAACTCAAGTCAATTTAGGTTAAGTTGAGTCAACTCAAGTCTTAACCTAAAATGAGTTCACTTCCTCCCCATACATCAAATTCAATCAAAATTTCATCTATACTAAATTAAAAGGCATGCTAAACACAAGGGAATAAAAAAAGAGGGAGGGTAAGCATGAGGAAAAAAAATTCTTCATATAGAAGGGCATGGAACAAAGAAAAGGCAGTGGCGGGTTTGCACACTTTAGATTAAAACATACAAATCTTCTTCCAACCAAGAAAAACCTCTCTTCCAACCTCTTATGCTCTCTAAGTCCAAGAGCCATAAATTTCTAGCAATGGGTGAAGGTGCATGGCAGTGTGTGAGCTTGTGAGGTACTTTCTAAACTTTAGATCAACCATAGGTATTTTTATTTGTGAAAATTTTGCACTAATTTAGGACTTTTTTAAAATCCCATTACACTTTATTTTTTAAATTTCCCAACATGAAATAAAGCAATTTCCAACTTAGATTGTTTAAGATTGTGAGATCAATGTTGTTTGGGGTGTATCTTATCCATCCAACCCCTTTTTTTGGTTTGCCTCCTATGTGAGAGAGAAAACCTTCGGGCCATCCATCGTACTTGGATAAAATGAACGCCATGATTAGATCTCATTTTTATTGATTCTATTAGATCTAACCCAAAACTTCAAAACTCATAAAAATACTTAACAAAAAAATATAAATAAGGGCTCTATAGATTTATCATTTCAAGATGAATCCAATGAACCCAAAATCAATAAATTTCTGTATATTTTAGTAGTAATATGATTTTAATGAAAATTGTATTTCTTAAAATACACTCAAAATATTAAACTAAATAAGTTAAAATTTTAAAATAAAAGTTAATGTTATTTCCTACCAATCACAAATTGTTTAAGTTAAAATAACATTCTCACTTAAGAGTTATTCATTTTGAAGTTAATTGGCTAATTTTGAATAAATAATTAATCAAAAATTATTAAAATTGTGAAAATTCATCAAAATAACTAAAATCACTTTAATAAATATTAGAGATCTTAAAATAATTAATTAGACCCTCTAGATCACATTAAATAACAAAAATAATTAAATTAATATTTAATTAAGGATTAATTAATTTCACAAAACTTTAAAAAAATCATAACTAATTATAGAAAAATCTAAAATATATAAATAAACTATCATTTCTTTTCTTCTTAACATACTAAAAAAAAACACATCTTCTTCCAACCAAAAGAAAAACCTCACTCCCAACATCTTGTGCTCTCTAAGTCCAAGAGCCATAAATTTCTAGAAGCGGGCAATGGTGCATGGTAGCACAAGCATTCCATAAGAAAGGCAAAGGAGAAGATCCAAGAGATCTTTGGCATCCACAAAATGTGAGCTTCGGTGAGGTAACTTTTAAACTTTAGATCAACCATAAGTGTTTATTTTTTTGTGAAAAATTTGCAGCAATTTAGGATTTTTCCATAAATCCCATTACACTTTATTTTTAAAATTTTCCAACATGAAATAAAGCAATTTCCATCTTAGATTGCTGGAAGATTGTGAGATCCATTGTTATTTGGGGTGTATCTTATCCATTAAACTCTTTTTTTATTTCCCTCCCATGAGGAGAGATAACCTTCGGTCATTCATCTTACTTGGATAAAATGAAGCGACCATGATTAGAACTCATTTTTATTAATTCCATTAGATCTGATCCAAAACTTCAAAAAATTCATTAAAAACATACTTAACCAAAAAAAATACAAATAAGGTTTCTATGGATTTATCTTTTCAACATGAATCCAATGAACCAAAGATCCCCAAATTTTACAGATATTTTAGAGTAATATGAGTTTTAATAAAAATTATATTTCTTAAATTACACTCAAAATATTAAACCAAATAAGTTAAATTTTCAAAAATAAAACTTAATGTTATTGCCTATCTATCACAAAATTTTTAAGTTAAATAGCATTCTCATTTAAGAGTTATTAATTTTTAAAGTCAATTGGCTAATTTTGAATAAATAATTAATTAATTAAAATTTATAAAAATTATGAAAATTCATCAAAATAACTAAAATCACTTTAATAAATATTAGAGATTTTAAAAAAATTAATTAGACCTCTGCAATGCACTAAATAATAAAAATAATTAAATTAAGATTTAATTAAGCATTAATTAATTATGCAAAACTTTAAAAAATTAAAACTAATTATAGAAAAATCTAAAAAATATTAATAAGCCATTATTTTTCTTCTTAACATACTAACAACATACACATCTTCTTCCAACCAAAAAAAAAAACCTCCTCTCTGTGCTCTGTCAGCCAAAAATTTCTAGCAATGGGTGATGGTGCATGGCAACAAAAGCATTCCATAAGAAGGCAAAGGAGAAGATCCAAAGAGATCTTCTAGCATCCACCAAATGTGAGCTTCAGTGAGGTAACTTTTCTAAACTTTAGATCAACCATAGGTGTTTGTATTTTGTAAAAATTTTGCATGAATTTAGGATTTTTTCCTTAAATCCCATTGCACTTTATTTTAAATTTCCCAATGTGAAATAAAGCAATTTCCAACTTATATTGCTAGAAGATTGTGAGATCCATTGATGTTTGGGGTGTACCTCATCCATCCAACTCTTTTTTGGTTTGCCTCCCATGAGAGAGAGATAACCTTGGATAGTCCATCTTACTTGGATAAATGAACATACGATTAGATCTCATTTTGATTTAGTCCACTAGATCTGACCCAAAACTTCAAAAACTCATAAAAAATACTTAACCAAAATATACAAATAAGGGCTTTATGGTTTTATCTTTTCAAGATGAATCCAATGAACCCAAAATTCCCAAATTTTATTGTATATTTTAGAAGTAATATAAGTTTTAATGAAAATTATATTTCTTAAATTACACTCAAATTATTAAACCAAATAAGTTAAAACTTCAAAAATAAAACTTAATGTTATTGCCTTCTTATCACAAAATTTTTAAGTTAAATATCATTCTCATTTAAGAGTTATTAATTTATGAAGTTAATTGGCTAATTTTGAATAAATAATTAACTAAATTATACAAATTATTAAAATTCATCAAAATAACTAAAATCACTTTAATAAATATTAAGGATCTTAAATAATTAATTAGACCCTCTAAATCACATTAAATAACAACAATAATTAAATTAAGATTTAATTAAGCATTAATTAATTATGCAAAAACTTTGAAAAATCTAAACTAATTATAGAAAAATATATAAATAAGCCCTCTATGGAAAGCTTAGATAAAAAAGAATCTAAGAAAAATTAAAGCCCCAAAGTTTATCAAGTGCATAGTGACTAATTAAGGTTTGAAGTTTCACTTAATTAGTATAATTAAACTTTAATCACATGTCATTAGCTTGAAGTTTTGTGTGATTGTCTTATGGGATGACCTCGCCTTTTATAATTATTTCAAATTAATTTGCTAAGCAATTTGGAAGATCCAAATTTATAAACCTAAATTAGTTATTTTATGCATTTAATAAATAATTAAAATTAAGAAATTTATGAAATTAATTATGGAAGTTTAATTTTGTATTAAAATAGTAAAGGTTATCAAAGAAATTAATTAGGACCTCTAGTCTTGATTATTCTCAAAATCACTCTAAAGAGCTTTTAAGTAAGTAAATCATTAATTACCCTAAAACTAATAAAATTCATAATAGTTAGTGTAAACTTCTAAAAATTTTGACTAATCCCTTTGAGCTCAACTAACAAAGAGGTTTTCAATGAAATTGAAATCTCCAATTAGTTTGGGGTATTTTGAGTGTACTTGAAGATTTTAGGTTTTCTACATTTCATTAATTAATTCTTAATTACAATCCCAATTGCATTAATATTTTTAAAACATGTTTATTTCATGTTTATGCATTTTTGTAAATTTCTCACATTTTTCCTTATACTTGGGGCTTAATTGAATTTATGGGCTCTTTTGGGCTTAATTGATCAAATAATTAATTAACCTTCATTAATTCATAAAATAATCTAAAATACTTTTGAATCACTTAATGAACAAAGAGGGATTACTTTAATAATTTTCTCTCCTCATTTGGATTAAATTATTTAAATTTAAAAATCAACTTTTAATGAATTTAATTAGACTTAATGGTGCTTATCCTCATGTGAATAGCCTTAGGAATTAATAAATCTAAATAGGTTATACGATGATATTTAAATTTTTTTTCTTAAATCATTCATTAATTTATCTTTCATATATTTTATGCACTCATGTGTCAAAAATAAATAAAAGATTTCATTTAATTGGATATTTTGAATTAAATCATATATTATCACTAGTAAATATTAAACTATTTTTTTAATTAATAAAAATATATCTAGTAATCTAAATGTAAATCAATATGAATAATTAAAATTTATATTTAAAATCATATATGAACTACAATTTGAAAGGTATAAAATCTAGAAACCGAGGTAGGGCTACCGGTCAAAAAGGTCTTGATACCTCATATCTCCGGTATAATACGATGTACCTTAAGATTTGTAGTGAATTATATATTAATGTTTAATTATACTTTTACTTATATATATATATATATATATATATATATATATATATATATATATATATATATATATATAAAGTATCTTTAAATTTTTTAATATTTTCATCCTTATGCCCATATATGTATGCATATGTATGTATATGAATTAACAAGTATATAGAGACATCCCGAGCGAGACTTTAACTAGTCCCAGGGGTCTTTAATTACCTCACTCTTCAATAATGGCATGTACTTGTATAAATTTAATATACTAATATGTATGTATATGTATAAGGTATAAGTAAATCATTTTCTTCTACAAAATTCATGTATCATATCTCATATATTAATTATTAATAAAAATATATTAATTCATTCATTCATTAAGCATGGAATAGTCTAATAATATATACATGTATTCATTAAATCTAGTTATTCAATTAAATATGTTATCTAAATAAATGAATATTATGAGATGACAAAGCAAGGTCAAAAAAATGTCATTAAATTAGTCAAGGTATAGTTTATTAATCTTAAAATGTCTTTCATGTTTAGATAAAATCACTTAAGCCGATTCAAATATATAGGTTAATAGAAACTTTTATAACACTTCATTAGGATGATTAAAAGTCATAAAATTCATCTTTAGATTCAACCTAAGGATTAAGGTGGATCTCTCTCCCTTTATCTCATTAAAATTATAAGTTCAAATGAAACAAAAAAATATAAAAATATAAAAATATAAAAATAAAGAAATTAAGAGTTAAGTTTAAATTCATCTTAAATCATTAATCATTTAAAACATAATCATCATTTAATGAGAAACTTGAACATTCATCATTAGCTAAATTTAAACATCAAAGACTAACTTTTGCATACCGAATTAAGCCACCTTATTTGAATGCTAAGTCATTGATCATAGTTTTAGGTTAGGTCGATGCTTTATTGTGGTGGATTGATGCTTTGTTTATGAAGTAATATTTTATACTAGATGTTAGGATTATTTGTATGTAGACTAAATGTTAGGAAGACATTAGACTAATAATATTTTATGCAAGGGATTGTGCTTAAGGGACTATTATAATAAAATTATAATTTCCTCTTGCTTATGGGTGCGCTGTCCCTAAGCATAATTCATTAGGATAGGTGAGCTTGGCGACCCAAAGCATGGTGCTAAACCCTAATATATGAAATATAATTGATTGGTGTTAGTATATCTTAAGTTAACCTTTATTTTATAGGTGTAGTTAGATTTTCATTTCATAAAAAATATAATGTTTGCGGATAATTAGAATTAGAACTCGAGATTTAGGATGAGTAGTGGCTATAAAAGCTTAAACCCGAGGCCCTATGCCTAGAGTGCCTAATCCATTAAGTGAAGATAAAGATGAAGAATTAAAACAACTATAGCTTTATTTTTTATTTGTATAATTAATTGTAATTTGGGTTGTATAAGGGTAAAACTCGACTACCCAATTTGTTTCTTTTCCTGGTGTACGGTAGTATTCAACACCGACCTTTTAATCTTTTAATCAATAATATTTGTTAGACTTGTTTACATTAATTTTGCAATATAATTAGCATGTTTTTTTATTGGTTTATTAAAGCTTGATTATTTATTATATGGCCTAGATATGGTAGGCTCATTAGGGAACTAAGTTTTCTACCCAAATAGGAAATTTTAACTAAATTTTAATTATTCATAATCTCATCTTAAATCCCAGAATTTAATCAAAAAAATAAAAGATTTAATAACCCCTTAGTTGTACTTTGTATGTTACAACACCATGCATACATCTTTCTTTCTTACTTGCAAATGGGTGTCTCCATTCTTGCTCGATAAGGGATAGGATTTGATCATGAGAGCGGTTCCCTTATAGTGGAGAACACCCCTTCTCTCGATTAAGCCCATGACTCTATTTCATCATGCATGTAGACATAAGACCTTCCCAAGCTTGAGTCTAACATGACAAATTAAAAATAGAATAAAAATTTGTAAACTTTTGTTGCATTAGCTTAAGGCATAATTTTACACTAGTCATAATCTACTCTCTTAAGGAGTGAGTTTAAGACTTTAGATTCATTCTTAACAAATAATAGTCTAGCCATCCTGCATTTACATAAGACGGCCACATAATTTTGAATCATAGAAGGTGTTAGCTAGTGGCCATTCCGGATGGTTGTAATTTTAGAAGAGTCGGATCAGTTCATTCTCTCTAGTGGAAGTGAACCAATATATCCCCTTTCTAAGAAGAATCAGTCAAGCTCTTGCCTATGTAAGAGCACTTAAATATAGATTTAGAGTCTACTTATTTCTCTTTTATTATGTGTGTAAGTCCTCATCTCTTAAGTATTTCTATAATCTTGTATTGTTGGAATATAAGTCAAATATTTCTAATAATCAACTTAAATAATCATAATTCTTTACTTCAAAAATGTAAAGTTCAATGAAAGGATAATTTGAATGCTTATTAAGCTTCCTAGTATCTAAAGGCATTTCCTACTTATTTTCTAATCAAATTTTGTTAAGAATTATTCATAATTGAGTCATCCCATTTAATTCCCAAAATTACAAACATTTGATATCAAGCTTTGAAATCCATAGAAATGTCGGTCAATAACTTTAAACAAGAGTATTCTTAGGAGATTTATATCTCTTAAGATGTAATTAACTATAGGGGCTTGCCCTAAAGGGAACTTAAGAGCTTAAAATAAACCCTACTTTCTCATCCATGTCATATTAGGAAAAGATCTCTAGCATCGTGAGACTCATCAGCCTTAGAGTCCTTATTAGTTGATTGAGTCCATTATAGGGTGATATGTCTATCTTTTGAGGTAGTATATCATTCCTTGATATCGCCCTCGATTATTTCAATAAGTACCCCTTAGATCTACATGATGTTTTTTGTTTAAATTTCAAACACCACATGTACTTATCCACTTGATCAACTTTTGGGATTTTCATGGAACATAAATAGATTATAGCTCAAACGGATAAGTTAATAAGTAGATATTCTAGTTATTCTAATTCAATTCAAATTATACTAAATATAAGTGATAATAAACTATCTACTAACATGTGGGAGAAGTTTGAAACATTCTTTACCATTCACCAACAATAAATAATATTTCTTTGTCAATTTGATTAAACATATAAGAGAAGCGACTCAACGTATCATAAAGAAGCTCAAACCATTGCAAAGCATTATGAAATCAAGAAATTCTTTAACATTCACCAATAAGTAATGCAAGTTCTCTATCGATCGATTCACAATATAAGAGAACTAGCTCAAGGTATCTTAAGGAGGCTTAAGCTACTTCATAAGTAACATGAAATTATAATTTTCTATTTTTATTTTATATTTTAAAATTTTAAGAGAATAATGTATAAATGAGATAAATATCAAAATTTGAAAATAATCCTTTTCCTCTACAATAATTATAATTATTTCTAATATTTTTATGGAAATAATTATTTAAAATAGGTAAAAGATGAGAATAATTCTTATCTATTAAAAGATATGCTCCTCCCTTATCGCCATTTTTATTACAAATAAACCTTTTAAACAAGTTCAAATTTCTATCTTGTTGATGGTGTGTTACAATAGGTCTCTTTAGAACTAATACCGATAACCAATAAAAAATGTTCTAGTCCTAATAGATTTATTATTTGTTAATGTTATTTAAGCATAATAAAGCTTAAGAGCTTATTGAGTATGAAGTTGAAGTTTATCAAGAATATATAGCTCCTCTAAGTGGAATCAAATGTTTTATTTATCATTGAGTTTAGAAATGATAGCTACACATAACGATGGTAGCTCAACTTCAAATCAAGGACTACTTCTAACATAAAAGTCAATGCCTAAGGAATTAGTTATGTTAGAGTTCTATAAGTGATTCTTCCATAAGGCCTTTAATAATTTGTCATGCCATTCTTATTTTTTGGTAGCTAAAATTCCCTTTAATAGAATGATCAAAGTTTATTGAAAGATTCTATTATGCTATGTGCTAAGATAATATATAATCAATGTTGCTAGTCAATGTTATCACATTTTGTGAATCTATTAATTTTGCTACTTTCAAAATCCATATCATTATTAAATATCACATGATGAATTAAGGAAAATCTATCAATAATATGATCATTACGTAATTGAAGTACTTTATTTATTTTAACTTCTTCTAATGGAATGTTGTTGTCCCATTAGAAAAATAATCAATAGTGTCAAGTATGAACTTATGCCTTTTAAATGAAGAAGATTTTATCATACTTTCAATATATATCTCCCAATGTTCAAAAGCCAAAAGTAATAATTTGGTGCATGCTATTCGAGGCATATAGTGGATGAAACCATGAATATAGTATGGTGACATCTTTTGGCAAAATATAAATAGTCTTGCATAATAGTGAGCCACTGTAACTTAATCTTTTAATATTGAGTTTCATCTTAAAGATAGATTGATGACACCCAATAAGGCCTTCATAAACTTTGATTATGACTTTTGGCTTCATCTTGATCTAAATATCAAAACTCATAATTTGTCAAATGATTGTCAATATAAAATGTTATTTATTATAATATCGATGGTACTCTCTTTTAAATTTTAGAGGCAAACAATTAATATTTAGGGTTGTTTAATTGGCCAAAAGAGGAATGCAATGCATTCATTTTTCAATCAAAATTAAATCACCTAGTTTGGTTGGCTACAAAAAAATGCAAGGTAAAATTTCAATGCATTTCTTTTCACCCTATAGTTCAAATTCAGTGAAAAAACATTTCAATCTATTTGGGCAATTTTACTTTACACCGTTGCTATAAAGTGAGCTACCGCCATCGCCAGCACCATGGTGGTAGCTACCATCACCGACCTCATTGCCTATTGCCATTACCACCGGTTATTGCCAACGCCACCCAATCACTAACCTCTATCACCATAATTTCTACCATTGCTACCCCGGTCATCGCTAGCCATCGCGGTTGCCAACATCACCGTAGGTTGTCACCACCGTTCCTCACCTTTAGAGACCACTTTTGAGATTTAAATTACTTATACTTTAACTCAAACAAAACACTAAAAAAAGAAATTCTTGGGTTTAATTTACATGTATTCAAAACCCCAAAGCATTTCAATTACACATTCTGTTATAATGAATTCATTTTACACCGCATTAATTTTTCACCACCAAACACCCTTAGAGGAATTCTTCTTTAAAGTAATCGATAAATACATATCTTTAGTCATTTTTTTCAATGATAAGAGATCTCAAAATTATATTTTGTTATCCTAATAACATGTTATTTAAGAAAGCAAAAGATAAGATTTATCTATTTTGAATAATAACTTATATAATTTCTTCATTTAGATTAAAAACTTTTATAATAGTCTTGCCAAAACATTTGTTTTACTATTTTGCATCAAGGTACTTGAATTAGGGTAACATTTGAAATATTTTCAAATAATGATATTTTTTATTATAAGCATATAATTCAAGTATTTGAATCTTATATATGTCATCTATTTGACTTATAATTAACTAAGAACCATCATTAATATTGATTATCTTGATACTTATATAGAAGGTCAATTCAAGACCCATAATAAGAGTTTCATATTTTGCTTACTTGTTACTGTAAGGATTAGTTAAAGAAAATGTGTATCGATACTTCCTCTTTCACAAAATATGAAAATCAATATGATCTTTGCCTTTACTTGAAGAATTTTGTTGGAGCCTATTTTAATGGTTAAATCTCCATCAAAATATAATTCTTATTCTTGATTCTATATTATTAAGATCTCATCATATACAACTTCATTTAATGAGAATATGTTGGAATGTAATATGGTACAAATTAATTGACCAAGGCATGTTTCTTAATACATTTTGAGGGAAATATATGTTATATCAAATTATATTAAATTCATCACCCATCGAAGCTAAACTTTTAAATACATTTGTCTAGTGATCAAATATTATAATAGATTAACTCAAAAATTAGAAGCATTTTATAAGATAGCATATAATGCCTTAACTTCTTAGTTATAAAGATCAATACTAGATAATATTTTTCTATAGGAGGGTATTTCATCTTAGCATCGATAAATCACCAACTAA
This sequence comes from Cymbidium sinense, assembly GCA_021442155.1. Taxonomy (NCBI): domain Eukaryota; kingdom Viridiplantae; phylum Streptophyta; class Magnoliopsida; order Asparagales; family Orchidaceae; genus Cymbidium; species Cymbidium sinense. Next base: position 63,408,019 of record CM038230.1, read on the forward strand.
GTTAATATTAAGCCTTTTCTTTGCCTTGCTTATTATTATATACTAAGAATGCTTATATTGACTCAGAATAATTTTTTTGTACAATATTAAAGGTTTTCCAAAGCGGGATATTAGTATTTGAGGGTGTAATAAATATCTTCTAATATCCTTAAGAATATCTTAGCAAAATTTGTCCCACTGAAATTGGATATTCTTTTAAGTAAAAGTTGCAAATGGTATGCATTTACTCAAAAGATTAGAAATTTTTCTTAAAATTTCAAGTATTTTATAGAGTTAGAAATCAATAAAATTATTAGAGTTCTATTTCCATAATTCTTTGATTTTTGCAAGATCTATCTCAATCCCTCACAGATGGATAATAAATTTTAAAAATTTTCTTTAGTAGAAAATCAAAAGTGCATTAATAGATTCATTTTCAATCCATACTTTCAAATTCTTTAAAAAATAGTTTTAAGGTTAGCAATATGATCAAGAACTTCAATATCATTAATGTAATATTCTACTTTATAAAATAATATTTTATCAAAAATTTGAGTCATTGCACATTGGTATGTTGCACCAATATTGTTCAATCCAAAAGCAAAAAAATAACTTTATAACAATATATGCCTATTAGAGTTCTAAATGCCATATGACACACATTATTAAAATCTATCTTAACTTAATAATACCCCAATAAATCATCCATGAAATAGAACAATGAACTGGTCGACTATGTTAGTTCTTATTTCAAGAAGCAAGAAAATTTAACTTTAGGACATGCTTTATTCAAATTCTTATTATCAACATAAAGTAGAATCGCCCATTCTTCTTACAAATGGAAATAAAACTAGCTATCATAGGATAATGTTCTTCCCTATGAAACCCAACTTTAATTAATTTATTTGTTTCTTGAATAATCAATTTGTCTATATGCTTCTCCTTGATGCCTATTTTACAAGAGAAGTGCTAAGATTACGATAATTTATGCAACACTATTTCAGAGGATAGACTAGCATTTTAAAATAATTTTAGGTAAAATAATTGGGATAATTTCTTAGAACTTGACTAATTTATTATGCTAAGTCAAAACAACTTTCTAATAAAGGTAGGATGAGGGTCATATTTGTGCTTAAGTTTATTTTGACCAACTCATTCATGATGGAAAGAGTACCCTTTTTCTTGTTTGAGAGGCACATTAGTGATTTCATCATTGACTTCTTGAACATTACTATTATTATCTTGTATGAAAGTTATAGAAATCATTTTAGTTAACCTAAGCCAAGGGTTAATTGTAAAACACTATTATATATCTTTATTGAAAGGCATTCTCCATAGTTTATACTATATTTTAGCATGGAATTAACACCATCTTTGAGGGAGGATATTTTTTGAACTATTTCATTTTCAAATGTGAAGAAAAATTAGAAATAGGCATACCTTTTATTTCATCAAAATAATATAGTTCACATTCAAATAGGATCTCAATGCAAAACACCAATACAATATAAAATAATATCATATTTTCTTTACATCTATTTATTTATAAAAGCATATAAATCATCTTTAAAGAAGAAATCACTAACTTATTAGCGATAGAAAGATCTTAATTTAAATTTGTTGGGACTAGAGTAATATTTAGAACTTATCTTAATAATTGATGTGTACTAACATGTTGGACTTGAAATATAAGTAATGCATGTAAATTTAGAAGTTTTCATTGTCTGAATCTTCTTCATATTTTATCTTCACTCTTAAAATACATGATGATTTGTAACTTGTTATACTTCCTTATCCGAGTCATCGAAAGAACCACCATTAAAGTATAATCTTTTAAAATAAGTATTAGAAACTATCTTTTTTTAATTTGTGGGACATCACTTCTTGACCTTATTCTTTAGAAATCATTCTTCTTTCTTGTTTTGAAGATAGTAAAATAGAAGGTAGAGGGACTAAATTATAGTCAAAATTGGTGAGACATTTTGTAAAATGAATTATTTTTTCTTAGGAAGAAAGTATTTAGTGTCATAATAAACACTAATCTCATTTATAAAATAAGGTTGCATGCTGCTATGGGTAGAGAATTCTTCTCCTCCAATGAATATATTTAATACATTGGGGCAAAATACATAGCACAATCTCATACTTATGAAGTCATAGTCATCCTAGAAGTGCTTGAAAATAAGTAATTGCATCAATTACATAGAATTTTGCTTCATTTAGAATCATTGACTATATTGAAAAGGCAATAAATACTAGGTTCTTCAAGACTTTTCATTAAAGCCGAGTGTTGTCCTCATTTTGAATGATATTTAACATCATTTTCAATCCTATTGATTAGGATACCTAATCTTAGATTAAGGATTATCTATTTAAACAATTAGGACACTATACTAAAGTGACCTAGTGAGTCCTTCTAGGGTTTAGTCTAACCCAATAGGAATAGGTGGACCCAAAATAAACTCAAATCTAAACAAATGATTGAATAAAAAAATTATAATTTAAATCCAACTAAGCTTAAAGTAATTGAGATGGTTAACCCAATTAACTTACCTAAGCTCAAAACCTCTTAAACCCAAGAAAATTTAAATAAAATAAAATTAAATTAAATTAAATCAAATGAAAAGCATAAATTCATTACATAAATGGATTTAAAACTAAATTCAAATAAAAGTTAAAAGTGGTCAACCATTTGACAAAGGTTGACTTATGTGGGTCCCATGAGGTCAAAGGTCAATCCAACAAAATTTGACCAAATTAAATTATTCCAAAGGCTCAAAATCATAAATGAACTTGTCTAAGCATGAATCATAATATATTTTAACCCAATATTGTCTTAATTGGGTTAAATAGATCACTTGATCTAAATAGGTCTAAATGGATCCTATTGAACTTAAACTCAAATTAAGTTAAAATCAAATAAAAATAAATATCCAAAATCATTTATAATTTATCATTAAACATATTTCAACCAATTATGGGTTTTAATTTGATCAATTTGGTCATTTTACCCAATTAAACCAATCTCAACCCATTAAGCCCAATTTGGGTCAAAGTGGTTTAAATTCAAAATTAACTTCAAATGAAATAAAATTAATTGATCTAAATCATCCTAAATACTTAAATAAACATAACTAAAGCTTAAACTTACATCAAATCTATAAAATAGAATAAATCAAACTAAACCAAATGGAATAAATGCTTAAGTGAAATAACTTAAGGTGTTTGCCCATAAACCCGCTTAAAATGAGTTTGTTTGACTCATGAATCATCTTAAAATTGATTTGGATAATTAATAGCTATTCTAAATAAATGAATTATAAACATTATTCATGCTTAGCCTAGTACAAATCAAACTAAATCCAAATGGACCAAATGTGAACATTTGAGCTTAAACTACACTAATCATATTGCAATACACCTAAACACATTCTAGGATGAGTCTAAAAGGTTGGCAACCAAAATTAAGAGAATTCAAAGGTTTCAAATCAGTCCAAGCAAGAGAATGTTCCATGGAAGGTGATGTGTAACATGAAGACAAATCTCCTCTAATTTAAGAAACTTTTTTCATTTTCTCCTCCACCTCCTATCCCAGTGACTGGAATTGACCCAATCACTAACCACATCTTGGAGCTAGCCTCCAAGGGTGGCAATCAACATAGCCAATCTATATTTGAACTCTCCATAAGGAAGCTCTTGGCCAATATAAGAAGTTAAGGGGAGACCTTTTTTGGTCATTCTAACTCTACTCACATGTTTCCCAAGTGAAATGAAGAAGAGCCAACACCTTTCCCAATTCCCACCTAGCAAGCTAGATTTTGACCAAGCCATTAGCTTAATAGGAGGAGATAGGTCTCTAGAGCAATTGGAGAAGAGGAAATTCAATTCTTTGTATCCGAGGTTTGCCTCATCCCCATGAAGATATTTAAAGAGTCCCGCCATCGAGGATCAACGCCAACAAGGTATGCCTTAAACTGACCCCTATTTTATTTAGGTTTTGTCCTTTGTGAAGAGGATTTGATCTCAAGTGAGATCGAATTGTATAGATGCATTCTAGGTGAGCCGTTGATAGACTTGTAATTGAAATCCAGTGATTCTACCAACTACATAGCCAAAAATCTCATTGATTCAATTGACTGCTACTCCATCATTAATAAAAAAGATGTAATCTCCATCGTGTGTTTCTATTAGAACGGATGGTCTAGAGGGATAAATTGATTAAAATCCATATAGAAAATGTGGGTGAAATCGTGATTGTTTGATCAAAGATCGAACGATCAAATAAATCTTATGTGGCTGAATAATGATGTGGGATCCATGTGGATCTCATGTGGATGAGTCATGCTTCACCGCTTGTAAAGCACCACATGGCACCGACCATTTTAAAATGGAAATTATATTATGGATTTTAAAATGACGAAAACCTAAAAACTTCAAAAAAATATAGAAATAAAATAATTAAAAAAAGATAAAGATTCATGGATTCAATGAGAAGAATCCATTACACCCAAAATCCCAAAATTTTATTAGGTATTTTGGATTAATTTGGATTTAATTAAAAATAATCAAACCCAAATTAAACTAAAATCATTAATAAATTAATTTTAAACTTTAGAGAATTGAAATTAAAGTTAAAGCACACCTTAGATAAATTTCTTAGGATTTATTGGAAACTAAATCTATAAATATGAAATCTTTAATCATAAACCCTTAATTTAATAAAAAAATTAATAATGAATTAAGAAAATTATGGAAAAATATAAAATTAACTTAAATCATTATAATGAGCCTAAAACACCATTAAAACTCTAAACTTAATAAACCCCAAAATGGCCTAATTATGTATTTACTTGAATTAATTAAAGCAATTTATTAACATGAACTTTAAAAAATCATAACAAATTAACTGAAACTCTAAAAAATCTAAATAAACCGCTTTATAGATTTATCTTGAGAGGGAAAGTTAAGACAATTAAAACCTCTAATTAAATTTATCTAATTTAGACATAATTTAGATTTTATTGAAATATTTAAAATCATAATTAGTCCTAAATTACACATCTAATTAAAATGAAAAATTAGAGAATTTAAATTGGCAAGAAACCCCACTTTCCATAAAACTTTCAAGGTCAAATGACCTCTCAAAGTTCTAGTACCTTAAAGAACATTAGCAAATAGTCTCTTCTTAGGAGTTGGGACTAAAGCGTAATATTAAGCATTTCCATATACTCTAATATTTTATCCTTAAAGAGGGAACAAAGTAGAATCTATATAAATGGAACCACTAATGTTGAACCTAATTTATTGCATGAAATCACTAAAAATACATATACTAATTCAAACATAAAAAACCACTTGAGGCAACATGCTTCTTCCCCAATGAAATATTTGACATGATATTTTATTTGACAACTATAAATAAACAAATTGCTAGTTTGATATTAGAAAGATTTAGAAAGCATGTATTCAATATTTTAATTAAGGCATATGTTGAGTGAGATACCACTACTCTACCCCTATGGTAGATGAAGAATCTCAAAAGAAATTTTAGTGGAGTGCTATTGTAATTACTCATAGATAGGTTATCAAAGCTATAACTACCATGTCAAAACTAAAAAGGTAAAAAGAAAGGGTATATATAAATTAAAACTTAAACATATTTTTATGTATTAAGAAAGAGAGATTGAATATCACTGGTGTGCTATTTTATTTAGTGTATGAAAAATATTGTCATGATGATATAGAGTATATATAACTTTTTTAACAAGATGTGATAATAAGATAATCATTATAAAAACATCACATCATTTGAACTTATAATAAAAAATTATTTGAAGACATATCATTTGGTCAATAAAAGAAATTAATAGAATATGAGTTACTCAATCTCCCAAAGGGGCTAAGCTACAATATGTTAATTACACTTAAGGACACCACTAAAAATACTCTAAATAAAGAAAAAGAGGAATCATGATTCAATGATTATAACTCCAACAAAATAGTCTATATATTAGGTATCAATTCAAAAGTAAAAGGTGAATCATCATAATAAAGTAAGATGATGACTTAATATATAAAAGCATATGTGATAATAATTATTAAATTACCAATAATATAATAAAGAGTATGATGATCATGAGGTGGTAAGAGAGTAAGAGAAGGAAGTCCAACAAGGATCAAAATAATCTTAGCCTAAATTTCATGGATCCGTCATCCTAGGATATTAAGTTGAAGGTCAATTAGCTTGGAAAGATAGTTAACCCAACTTCGGTGATGAAATGTTTTGCTAACAACCATGAATTGGATTTTTAAAGATATTCTCATGATGTTGAACCATGAAAGAAAAACTAAATATTTTTAAACATGTGATTTCTATAAAATGGTTACAAATATGCAAGACTTGTAATCTCTATATAGGTAGACAAATGTCTACAAAAAAAAGATAGCTTAGTTATATGCAAGTAGAGCTACCTAAATTTTGACTTATAATTTTAATCTAAGTCAGCCACAACTAAGTGCATTAAGACTCTAAATATAATTAAAATCAGGCATACTAAGTCTCTATCTTAATATATATTATATCCAACTCATGTTTCTATCTATATGCGAGTAATAATTCTATTACATGCTTGACTTGGCCATGTTATGAAAGTGCAACACATTAAGGATTTTGATTGTTGGCTAGCTTTATCTCATACCTTCTCCAAGAGATATAAGAGAGTAAAAATAAATTAAAATATTTGATTTATGAGATCCTTAATTTTAAATTTTAAATATTTCATAATTGATTTTAAAGTTGTTTATTATTTTGTTAAATTTGGTAGAAAAAATTTTAATCCTACAAACTTAATGTAAAATCATTAATAGTCCAAATAAGCACATTACAATAAGGAAGAAAAAATAATAAATAAATAAAATAAATATAAATAATCACTATGTTGTGGTGGATGTAAAATAATATGCAATAGGCTAATGCAAATAAGAAATCAACTTATACATACTCATAATAAAAATAAAATGAGTAGCTAACTTCCACTTAACAAGCTCAAGTACTTTTATTTAAAACTTATAAGTAATAGTTTCTATCTTCTTATAATCCTTTCTCTTAGTTTAGATCTTATATTTGTTTGCTCAAAGTCTTATGGGTTGGAAATATTTAGTAAAGAAATATCTTATGACTAAATAAAGCCATCATAACACACCAAAATTATAACATCAAAGATTAAAATAATATATAATATTACATCATTTATATTTTGATTCTTGACTCTATAACCATATAAGTAAGAAGAAATGGCCATTGATTAGATATTTCTAGAAAAATATATCTAACCAAAAGTCACAAAAAATATAGTACCATAATACATCATAAAAATATTACAAACATATAGTGAATTCTAATCTAACTCAAATTAATCTCATTTTGTGCACCAAAGATTTTATGCTTCCAAATGACCTTACTATATCTTCCCTTTGTTAAGTGGCTAAAGGATTGTGAACAATACCTAAGTGTGTGTAAGAGTTAATTTAACCTAAGGTTAACTCATATGATCCAAATTAGTTAAGTATAACTATCCTAAGAAATATCACTTTGTTTATTAATTAAAGCGATATACTTCATGATAGTTATACTTGTTCAAATCATATGAGGCAAAGATTACAATTAACAAATTTAATTTTTAATGAATTATAATATGATAATATTAACCAATTAATATTAATTGAGTTACCTCTTGATTCTAATATGTATTCTTAACTTAAAATATTAGTATCACTATGTATACTTTACCAAATGCATCAATTTAATAGAAATAGTTGAAACTAACAACAATCAAAAACATGATTCAAGTGATCCAAGCCAAATATGAATAATTGGGTAGAATATTAAAAGTATATGAAATATTTAAAAATACTAAAATTCATGGTAAAGCTTTGAAAAAAAAATTGTCTTTTTTAAAAAATGGGACAAAATACAAAGATGTACCTATAACCAAAGGTATTTAATTACGTGTGAATGAAATATAGAATAACTTCATCAAAATGGTATAACTCAATATGATATGAATTTGACCAAAATGATATTATATAAAATTAAATTGGACTTGATCTAAAGGACAACCAATATATTTCTAGCCTATGAGATTTCACTTAAGTAGACATGATTGAAAAGATAGGAGAAGTATTGATAGAGAGAAATGGATCAAGTCACAATATTTGTCCAAAAAATTTGACTAAATCTTGGAAACTTTGCGAGAATTTAATAGCTAGAAAAGGGATTTTAATTCATGTAGTTCACCCTAAAAAAATATAATTATTTATAATCATACATGAATATTTTGATATTAAGGAAAAGAAAAGAAAAGGGAAATTTCAAGAATAACATTGAGGTGCATCTTCTTCATCTTGTCTCTTAACCCTTTGATTCTCTTTTAATGGCTTTCTTTAAAACCTTGAAAATCTTCAAGATATTGCCTTAGGCTCAAAAAATCTAAGAAAATAGGTGAAAAATTCTTAAGAATTCTCTTACTTCATTCTCAAGAAATCCTTAAATATGGATGCAAGCAATCTTTCTTGTTTGAAAAGAAATCTAAGAAAATTTAGGGCAAATTGGCTATCAACACCTAGGTGTTAAGCTCACTATCTTGTGCACTTTAGATTTTAGATATGCCACCGACCACTTAGGTGTTGGGCCCTTTGTCTTAATTACTATTTATTTCAATCTAGATTTGACTCTAGGCACCAACTATTTTGTGGTTCTAATTTTCCTAGGCACTTGATTATGATGTTTAGGTAGCATGCTTGGCATCTTAGTGCCAAGGTGGTCGCTAGGTAGAAAATCAACTCTAGACCATGTCAATTGTTGTAAATAACTCTCCATATGGTTTTCACATTTACTCACATATTTCACGCAAACTAATGCTCACCTAAAAGAATAAAAATTTAAATTATTAATGACATAAAATTCTTATATTTATGCAAACTAATGTACCATGTGATGTACTATAGGAAACATAAAAACATTCATGCTTATCAATTGGCAACAATGGTTGGGCGATAGTTAGGTCATGATAGTGAGCCAAAAGTGGTTAATGGAAGGGGTTGCCAAGCGTTGAACATTGCTTAGATTTTTAAAGTTCTTCATATATTAAAAGTTTCTTAAAATTCAAGATAAGGTTTAAGTTTCCCTTCATATGATGAATTGGAGTCGGTTTGTAGTTTTAGAGTTGCATATTTATAAACTTAGCAAAAAAATTTTAATGTATGCCTAAGAAATATGAGTGGACTCGATGAGTATTCTTCATAAGACAATAAAAACCAACACATACACATCCACCCAAAAGGAGCAAAATTTGTACAAGTAGATCAATCACCCATCGACTCACCTTAGGTAGAGTGAACATTATAAGAGATCATCCAAGTCAAGCTAGTATCCTACTTTATACAAAAAAACTAGCCCACATGTCGGTGACTATGCAAGTAGATAAACTTTAAACAACTTGTCTCACCAACACCGATCACCACACCTAGGAACTTGCCACTTGACATGTAACACTCGACTTCATGAGTGAGTCCTCATAACTAACTTAGCTTATGTGTACTTTTGATATCTAATCACCCCTTGATACCATAAATAGGATGATTTTGAGGAGTGGGTCTTTTTTTTGGCTTTTTTCTAATTTTTTAGAAATTTTTACATTTTACTAACTTCTACACTATTTCCTATAGAAAAAAAAAGAAAAATTATTATACTTAGATTTTATAACATAGTAAATTTTCTCAAATTTTTATGTATTTTTCATTTTATTTTATTTCTTGCTTTTTTCTAACATGATCTAGCCTTATTTCTCAAGTGCCTAAAGTAATGTCCTACATATCTCATAGATAAATTTTAATTCAATATCCTTTAAGGTGCGAGCATGGATGATGCCTAGAATAAGAAGTTAAGCAATCAATGAAGTAGGCCCATTAGCATAAGATAACTTATTAGGCATAAGGGTGAATGCACAGTGGTTTGCCATATAAGAATGAACACCATAGAAAACAAGATCATTCACATAGCCTAGGCTACTATGGAAAGAGTAAAGAAAGAAAATCTAAGAGTCGAGAGACCAAAGGATTCTTTAATTTTGTAATTCATGGTACTGACAATATAGAAGAGAGAATTATCTGTGACACCTGCATTGATAATAGTCTTATTAGTTATACAAGAAGTCACCAATGGAGAATAAGTAAAAACTCCAACTAATGCCTTCTAAAATGATCACATAGGTTTGCCACTCACCAAAGTCTAAAATTTCACACTTAGAATCTTACAAAGGTCACACTAACCCTCCAATCATATATCATATTTGAGTCCACTACATTGATGCTAAACCCACATGATGCGAAAATGTCGGTTGTTCTTAAGCACTTTCAAATAGTCAACTTTTAAATGATTATCATGTTTGTTAGTGGGAGTCATCACTTGTTATAGAATTCAATAAAATATTTCTCACATAATTCACCAATGCTTTGTAAACATTACAAAGTTCATATGTCCTCTTACTAATGAGACAACATATAAGAGAGTCCCTCAAAAGTTCATTACTCATTTCCAAAAGAAAATGTTAGAACTAAAAAATTTGAATCTAATAGTTGCATAAGCCACAATTACTGGCCTCAAAGAAGGATCATTCGTGTATGCCCTTGGACTTCAATAGCCTAAAACACTCATAAAACTATTTGAATTAGTCAATACCATGTGAATGTCAAAGAGTACAATGAGGTTGCCTAGTCAACAATGGAGAATCATAGAAGAGATTCAATAAAGAAGTTGCATATAAAGTCACTCTCCAAAGATAAACTTTGAGTTTTAAGATATGATAAGAGGAGAAGACATCATGTTTGATAAGAAGAAATGCTTATGCCTAGCCATAAATTTTAGAATCCACCAACTCACCATAAATGAGATGAGTATTTATAGACAACTATAGTGTCTCATTTGACAATGACAATGGCCAAGTTAGTAAAGGCCATTTAAAATATAAAAAAATTCAGCGACAACCACCATTGAAGGCTAATGGAGTTCACAATCAATCTAGGTATTATGCATATCATCATGACGATAGGCATGACATTGAAGAATGTTGACACCTCAAGAGAATAGTTTAGAAACTCATCAAAGAAGGAAAGCTAGGTGAGATCATGAGAAGGCTTGACAAGAGACAATTCCATAACAAAACCATGAACCAATATCAACTTGTATGACCCACATCATGGGAATACTATCATAAGGGAAGTTCTTTGTATTCTTTACAAATAAATTATTATTTTCACAATTTATTTATGTAAAAATAATAATTTGATGAATCAAATATATTAAATAAATATCTTCACTCTCAATTACCAAATTGGCTCGAGTGACAAGTATGTGTTGGCCCAAGCCACTTTCGATGAGCTAACTTGGCCCAAGCTATTCAGAGTGTGCATTAGCCCAAGTTATTTAGTAAGTTGTCATCAACCCCAAGTTTGAAAGGACTGGGGAGCTACATGTTGACTCAAGATACTCAATAAACTACAATGATTCAAGTTAAGACTAGAGTGGTGTTTTAGTTTGGAGTCGTAGGGACACCACACAAATCTTAAGGGGTACGATGTGATCAGGTGCAAAATTAAAGTATGATGTGTTATCTCACAAGATAAAAATATCATCCTATAATAGACTCAATCACCTAATAAAGACTCAAGGCCGATGGGTCTACATATACTAGAGAACTTTCCCTACTTTACATTGATAAGTAAAGAAAGGTTTAATTTATGTTGGGTTCTTTAGTTCCCAATAGATGCAAGATTTCCTAGTTAATTACATCTTTAGAAATGGGAATTCCCTAAGAATACTCTTGATTAAAGTAGTCAATAAATGTCTCCAAAAGATTTTAAGGGTAGACTATCAAAGGATTTATTATTTTGGAAATCAAATTGGAGGAGTTCAAATGGGAAGACTTATTCACGATTTCAAGAAAGATAAGTAAGGATCCTCTAAGATATTAGAAAGCCTAATGAATACTCTAATCTACATTATGATGAGGCTTTATATTTTTGAAGAGGAGAATTTATTTATTTTTTAAGTTGAAATTTTATTAAGAGTGATAAGACTTATAACCCAACAACACAAGATTGTGGAGATGCCTAAGAAATGAGAACTTATACTCATAGAAAAAGAGAAATAAGTCGCCTCAAAACCTAAGTCTAAAATGCTTTAGCACAAGCTAGAAGCATGACCTAAAATCTAATGGGGAATGAGATATAATGGTTCACCTCTATAAAAGAGAATAAATACATCCCCACACTTGGGACTTACAATTGCTAGGAGTGGCTTCCAGCTAACACCTCTTATGCTTTAAAATCATGCAAACTAGTCTTATATAGATGCAAAATAGTTAGGTTGTTATTTAATTAGAAAGCATGCTAGAATCCTATGCTCACTCCCTAAGTGACTAGATAATTTTGGTATGCAAACATGACATAGACTAATATTGAAAATTAACAAATTTTTAAACCATTACGACACATTAATTTGGACCAAGGCTTGGGATAATTATGCCTTAATACATGATGAAATTGAGTTATGGGCTAAATCAATAAAAAAAATGGTGTTCTCCACAACAAGAGACCACTCTCAAAGGTCAAGCATGTCCCCTATCGAAAGTTATACAACCATTCAGCTAAGGGGTTGTTATCTTTTGTTATCGTGATTAAAGTCTAGGCTTTAACATGAGGATGTGAATTACATTAGAAATTAGTTATGAGTTATTTAATTTGGGTAGAAAATTTAATTTTGTTCTAAAGAGCACTGCATCCAAGCCACACATCAAATCATCAAACTTTAAGAAACCTAAGAAAAGCATGTCATTTCTATTGCACAATCTAAACATAATAATAAAACATTTGAATTTCATAAATAAATAAGAGGTGATGTTGAATACCTTTGTACACCCGTAAAAGAAAAAGTTGGGTATGAGCTCTACCCTTATACAATCGGATTATAAGTAATTAAAATAACTACTATAGGGGTCTTCAATCTTTTATTCTTTTTCCTTTCTTTAGATCTATTTACTTTAGGCTTCACAGACCTCTCAAGTCTTTGCCTTCTAGCCACTACATCCTAAATCCTACACTAATCCTAATCCTATTACATTTTTTATAAAAATAAAATCTAACTACACCTATAAAATAGGTGTTAGCTAAATAAACATAAAAGCCAAGCATTATATTTCACATACGCACGGGTAGCCAAGCCACTGCCCCTAATTGGATTATTCTTAAGGGCATAAGTAGCACCTACAAGCAAGAATATTTATATTCATTTATTATTACAAAGGGCTATAGCACAATCCCACAAAAGACATCATTAGGCTACTAACGACTAACATCTAGTCTATGCACAAATAATCCTAACATCCAATTTAAAATAATACATCATGAAACAAAATAAATCACCATAACATACACCACCTAACTTAGTACTAGAATCGATCACTTAACAATTTAATATGTGTGCTAAAGCTTAGTGTGGTATGTCTTGTTTAAGCTTTGGAAGCATGGTTTTTAAATTTTTTAGAATTATTGAAATTAATCATTAAGGATGGTTTCACTTTAAATCTTATAGTAGCTTGATTAGAGTTTTAACTTACATGTTTTCATTTTGCTCAATACTTACTTAGCATCCAACTATTATAAATAAGAAAGATGCCTAGCCCCTTCATCCCTAACCTGTCATTTTCTAAAGATTTATTATAACTTTGGATTTCTTAATGAACCACTTATGAATTTTTATTGAGCCTAAGTTTAGATTAGTTTTAAGGAATCGTATTCAAACATGAAAGAAATCTTAGGATTAATGAAATTAAGTCACCATCACATGAGTAATATTCCACTACTACCTTTCATTATCAATAACATTCACATTCTTTCATTTTAAATTTTCTTGATATTTGATTTAATGCATACATATAGATGCAATATACTCATATTTTGCACACTTAATGAATGTTAATACATGAATTTGATAGAAAGAGAGATTTCATCTCATGGTCAAGCATATGCAAATATGTATTTCAAAAGCAAGTATGTGTTGTTATTAAACTACGAAGTGAGATTATCTAAGACCTCATTGGGGCTACTTAAAGCCTTATATTCTGGAACGTCCAAACTATATACTTGTTGATTCAAATACATGTAAACATATTCATAAGCATAGAAACAAAATCATGCAGAGGTTATATAAAAAAATTTATTTATGTAAAGTTTTATAGCATGAAGAACAAAGTTTTACTCTATATTCTAGCATATGTATACACATAAATGAAATTAAGCAAGTACATGTCATTGTTAAACTTGGGAGGTAAGATTATCTAAGACCTCCTTGGGCTACTTAAAGTCTCATATTCCCGGGATGTCCTGACTATATACTTGCTAATTCAAATACATGTAAACATAAGCACAAAATAAAAAAAATAAAATAATCCATTACCATCTTTAAGTTGCAACTAAATGAACATTTCATTAAGTATTTACAACAAACATTGATTTAAATTTCACACTATTTGATTCATTATTAATTTAAAATTTAAAAAATAATTTGAGTTTTATTAGTAATAATAGCCACACCATATAATAACATTTATCCAACTCATGCAATTTGAATGCAATCATATTTTTTTTAGTTAAGTCATGAACATATGAAATAAATTGCATGCACATTTATAATAATTAAAAGAAAGTAATTAAATGTTACCATATAACATACTCAATTTCATTGAATCCTAAGGACAATCAAGTTAAATAAACATTCCTTAAAACTAACCAAAGCATCTACAAGATTTATTTTATAATGTTCAAGTTATTAAAACCTAAAGAGGAGAATGATATTTGGGATTCACCCCATCCCATGTTAGTAATTTGACATGTTTAAAGAAGGAATTAAAAATGTTTTATGGGCCATTAGGTTCAAAACCATTAATCACATCAATTTGATTACCCTTCCTCAAGCTTTTTTAATTTAATTAACCACTTGATCATAAGCCTTCAATGATATGCTTTGAGAAAATAAAATCATAGTGCACCTAAAGAAGTCTAATGCAATTAGGCTCATGCTTAAGAGTTAATTAAATTAAAGGAGAAAATTATTTAAGTTAAATACCCTTATGATTTCACCACACCAATGGGATAATCATAATTTCTTTAATGACTTTATGCTATTAAACACATAAAGGGATTAACGGGTTTCACTTGAGTTATTTAAATCAATTTCAATTTTTTTATTTTATTTTATCATTACTTTTTTTCTTAATTTTTCCTTAAAATTTATTAAACACATTAATTAAACCCTCTTAAAAGAATGCACTTGGAAAAAATAATTAGGGAAGGGGTCCTAATTAATTCCCTTGTTATCCCCACTATTTACATTGATTAATTAACACTAATTACTTAAGCTTACTCTTCATTAATTTTGATATTTATTCTGTACTTCGTTCAGTTACGTATTGCTTTTAAAATCTAACATTTTAATCACATGGAAAATAATTTCAAGAAAAATTATGGGAGATAGAAGACATCCCATAGAATAATCCCACGTAATTTAGAATAAATTATCCAACTAATTTAGACTTAATTAAAGAAATTATCTTGAGCTTCAAACATTAATTAAACACGTTCATTAAGTATTAATTAGAGATTTTAAAAAATTCTCATCTATCTAAGCTTGCCAAAATGAGTTTATTTGCATTTTTTTATTTTTCTACAATTAGTTATAGTTTTTTAAAGTTTGAGCTATTTAATTATATTTTTAAATCTTAATTAATCATTTTAACCTATCGAGCCATGTGGATGCTAATGCAATGCTTTCCACATGGTGTCATGGTCATTGGCTACTTAAATCGTCCAACCCGATAGGCGATTCAACAACCGACGCAATTTCATCTCGGCTTTCGATCTCAAATCAAATGATCAAGATTAACCCCATGATTTCTAAGGGATTAAATCAAGATTTCTAATGTGATTAATCATGGCCATCAATTAAGTGGAACGAATGGTGATGATCCGTCATTCCAGCCGAAGATGGACACCATCCACCTTCTTCCATTCGATTTGAGCTCACGTAAACTCATTCGATGGCGTCAACTCCAAAATGATCGTGGAATAAATTTAAGGAGATCCTATGATGGAGATCACAGAAAAATATGATTCACTTCAAAAAATACCAACACATAATGTCCAAAACTATAATAGAAGCCATATACTATGGTCCAAAAAGGAGGTAGATTCATCATGAAGAAATGAAGCCCTGCCATCAATCACTGGATCAAATTCCCTTGTAAAGCTCACGAGTATATCTAGGGATGCCTTCGATGGTGAATCACTCAAAAATGATTCATTTTATTTTGCAAGAGTGAGGTGAAGGCATGGAAAGAGTTTATTTGAGTTTGGTGTAGGTTTGGAGAGTTTGGATGATAGAGCTATCGAGTATGATCGGGGATAGTCTCACCTGGTAGGGTGCACGAAGCTCGAGAGAGTGTGAGACTACAATGCTCGAGGATGCTCTCTGGTGAGTTTGAATGAATGGGGAGGAGTATACTCTCCTCCCAACCACTGATGATTAGCTCGGGCTTTGGCAACCATCAGGCAGGGGTGAGAAGGTGGCAGGGAATCGAGGTGGATGAGTATGAGAGGCTAAGGGAGTGTAATGGGCTACCATGAGGTGTACACTTCTCCTTAGATGGACCAATAGTTACCCATGGGTGAGCTCACCTTCTCTTAGCCAAAGGTTGAACCAAATAGCCTTGGGTTAAGTTGGGTCATCTATGTCTAAGAAGAGCCAAAGATAGATGTCATATGGTGAGAGGTGGAGAACCTTTTAAATGGGGACATTATTCCATTTGGAGGGATTAGTTCAAAGGGTTTTGACCCAGTTCATCATGGGTTAGGTCCACTTGGCAGTCCATGGTGACCCAAGGATGAGTCATGCCAAGTTTAGTTGAGTTTGGACTTGGTTTAGGTTTAGCTCAATTTTGGCTTATGTAGATCAAATGGATCATGTTGGGCTCGTTTACTTGATTAGGTTCAATAGATTATAGTGGAGTGTTTAATAGTCACCTATAATTATAAATGAAGAGATTGGATGACTTGGTTTGATCCAATGAGAGTTTGATTAGAGTTTAGCTTAATTAGGCCTTTTAGGTCACTTTGGGTCAAGTACTTGGTCAAGTCAAGTTGGACCAATTGGAGCTATTGATGGTTAGGATGTGTTCAATGTTGAATTTGAAGTTGATTGGTAGATTTGAGTGTAATTGAATTGGGCTTAATTAGGTTTTGGCTCATTTGAACCTTTTATGTCAAATGGGCTAACTTGGGTTGATCAAATTCACTTGATTCAATTGGCTTGATTACAAGTGTTGGAGGAGTTTGAAATGATCTATTGAATAATTAGAGATTAAGAAAAAATTGGATTTAATTAATGAATGGGTTTGAATGGAGTTATAGGATTATGGTGGGTTAACTTGGGTTAAGGTCCAAGTTAATTTGGCTTGAGCTTGGATTAAAACCAAATTCAATTAAGATTAATTGAATAGATTTGAGTTGGTTTAGCTCTCTCATGAGCTTAAGTTTAGATGAGTGATGGGCATGAGTCTTAGTTTAGGTCTTAGGTTGGTGAAACCTACTTATCTTAAGGTAAAATCTAGGCATAGTGTTATGCCTTATAAGTCACTAGGTTTAGTGTTCCCTTAATCACTAGAAGTATCCTAGCACTAAGGAAGTCTAAGTGTCTAGAAGGCTCCTAGATCTAAGATGAGAGGGATCAATCTCACTCTAAAAGTGAGGTCAACACTAGGTAACTACATGAGCCATGATGATTCAAGTCGAGGAGCAAGCGTGTTGACTCAAGTTGCTTAGTGAGCTAATTTTATCCCAAGTGTACAAAGGTTGACTCGACAGCCATTAAAATTGTGTATTTAAACTCACTCACTAGAAAATATCAAATAGATTATAAAAAAGGCCAATACCCAGTGATTGGTGACTAAAATGTAAGACCAACACTCCATATAGTTGATGAATGTTCACCTATAAATAAATAAAGTATATAATAATTTTTATTCTTTTAGCAACACCGCATCACTATGTTGGGGCAGCAGTACCTAGAAGGATAATTGCTTAGAGCCAAGTATCAAAATTATGGAAGCAGTGTCATGTGTTGACCTCACTTTTAGAGTGAGGATTGACTCATCCTTCTTTAGACTTAGAGTCTTCTAGACACTAGAATCTCTTGAGTCATAGAACACTTCTAGTTATTAGGAGAACCAACCCACACCTGGACTTAAGAAGGCATACCCCAGCAGGTCATACCCAGGATAAATAGGTCCTACCTATCCCATGGCTTAAACTATAATCTAGGCCTATCCACTCATGAAAATTCTGCCCCAAATCAATATAATCAACCCCAAACCAATACAATTAAACCCAAATCAAATTGATTGAAACTAATGACTCAAATCTATGACAAATTGATTATTTTACATGATACAACCTTCAATTATACCCAATTTGACCAAACCAAATTGACCCATTTAGCCCAAATTGACCTAAAGTGTTAAATTGATCTGGTGTTTATTTTTTGAGTGTTAGGCGACACCACATAGATCATAGGGGATACTAAGGTGATCGGGCATGACATTGAAACAATATAGTAGCTTGAGAGAGATAAGTCACCATCCTACAATTAGCCTAATCACTTAATAAGGACTCCTAAGGCCAATGGGTCTTGAATGTACCATAGATCTTTCCCCTACATTACATGGAAAAGTAAAGTAGGATTTATTTTAAGCGGGTTTGTTAAATTTCCTATGAGGCAAGCCCCCATAGTTAATTACATCCAGGAATGAGGTTCCTTAAGAATACTCTCGATTAAAGTAAATTATTATTATCTCCAAAGATTTTCAAAGATAGGACTATCAATCAATTAGTTATTTTTTGAAAATCAAGAGGGATTGATCAAATGAAGAAAATTATTATCAAAATCAAAGGGAGATGAGTAAGGGGATGTTCATTATAGTAGGAAACCTAGTGAGCATCCCAAACTATCTAATGGTTGGGCTTTATATTTTTAAAATTGAGGAGAATTATATGTTTGAGTTTAATTTTTATTAGAAATCTAGGCTTACAATTCCATAATATAAGATTATAGAAATACCTAAGAGGTGAGGATTTATGCTTGTAGCCCATAACGAAATAGCAAACTAAGATCCTAAATCTAGGGAGCTTCAGATAAGTGAAAGCACGACCTAAATCTAAGGCAAAATGGGTATTATATGATTTACCTCCACAAGAGAGGATAAACCACCCAATTGTTGGACTTACAACCTTTGGGTGGCCACCAACTAACTCCTCCTAAGATTTTAAATACATGTAGGCAAGTCATATGCTTTGCAAGATGGTTAGGCTATTTTTATTTAGAAAGGAGACTAAGTCCTTAAACTCACTCCTTAAGAGACTAGAGCATGAATACTATGAATTCATGACTTAATCTAACAAAATTTGTCAAGTTTTATTTTGATTTTTGGACATTTTTATTTGACATTGGCTATGGGATTTTATATGTCTAATGCATGAGAAAATCAATTATGGTCCAAAATCGAAAAGAAGAAGGGCGTGTTTCCACCATGGCTCTCAAAGGTTAAATCATTTTCTCTAGCAAAGGTGGAAGCCCTCCATTGGCAAGAGTGAGATAATATGATATATGCATGATATGAGACATACAACATCCATAAGGGGTTACTAATTCTTTATCTTGATTTATGTCCAGCTTTAGGTGAGGTTATGAATTATTTAGTTTAATTTTGAATTGATTAATTGGATAAAATATTTATTTTTTCTAAGAGCCTAATCGCATCGAGGTCATTCAATAATCATTGAACAATTAAAAAACTAGATAAATCATGCCATCCTAATTAGACAATCATAAATATAACATCAATCAATTTATAAAATTAGCACAAAAGAATAAGATGTGTGGTGGGTTCCACCAACCCAAAAGGAAAATTGGTAGCCAAGCTCTACCCTTATACAACTCGGATTATAAATGAATAATTATAATTAAAAGGTATTCATTTTATGGGGTCTTCATTTCTTCAAGCTTTCTTTCCTCCATTTTCTTCTTTGATTTGGTTCACTCCAAGGAATGACATGGTACAAAAGACCGACCTCTTTAACCAATGTTCATTCTAATCCCATAACATTCATTCCAAATCTTCATTGTAAAATTTACATCAAATTGGGATAGGTAAATCTAACTATACTTGCAAAAAAAAGGTTAATTTGAACATCGCACAAGTAGTTATATTAATAATTTGGACTTTTGCATATGGGTAACCAAGTCACGTCTAATTTGGACAATGCTTAGGGGGCTAAACTACATAAAAAAGCATTTATATTCTTTTATTTTTTACAGAACCCCTTAAGCACAATCCTTGTAGAAGACATGATTAGGCTAAGATCACCCTATCATCTAGTCTACGCATATACACCCAACATCCGGTCTAAAATATTACACCATAAAATAAAATCATGCATCAAACCATGCACCACCCAAACATAGAGCTAGAAGTGGTGACTTAGCCTAATGTGTGTGACATTTAAGACTTGTGTGGCATGTCTTAGCTAGGCTTTAAGATCAATTTTCCAAGTGTGAAAGATTCAATTTAGATGGCAATTTCATTTTAAGTGATTAGTTGACTTGTCAATTTTTTTATTGGTGATTTGATTTTATTTCAATGAACCTACACTTAGTGACTAAATGTTGTGAAGAGAAGAAAAGAGAAGAGAGCTCTCTTTCATCCCTACCTTAAAGCATTTCTAAGGTAAATTGATTAATAAATTTCCTTTAGTGAATGGTTTATTATGTGTTTTAATTTACCTTAAGTTTAGATTTGCTCTAAATAGCCTTATTCAATAAGAATGGCATCTTAGGATTAGTTAGAGTGGATTACTATGACATAATACACACCCATTCATTTCTTTCCACCATGTATACCATGCATATGAATAATCTAAGCATACATATACATGCAATGAAAATATTAGCACACTTTGATGATGAATGCAAAGAGATGTGATTTGAAAATTTGGATATATTCCATTTTTGGATCATTAATGCATATCTCTGTATGTAAAAAGAAGGATTTTTCATCCATTAGCTAAATGCACATCCATATATAAAAGTTATAAGTGAGTAACATTATTTTCTACACCAAAGGTGTAAGGTACAAGACCTATTAAGGCCTTAACCCGGGATGTCTAGACTAATATACCACTTTTCTTAGATACATGTAGATGTATAAAAAACCAAATGGATAAGGCCATGCAAGAGATTATATTTAATTTGGTTGTATGATTTACATGTGTAATATGAAGGCCCTTCCTAAGTCTTAATATAGAGATGCATAGAAATATATTTAGGCAACTATTGTGTTCTTTTCAAATGAACTATACACTTGCAAATTCTATGTGAATCCATGTTAAGAGAAGAAAAGAGAACTTCATAATACACATCTTATGCTATCATCACATACAAGCTTATAAATATTTATAACTAGCATCACTTCATTTATAATATTTGATTTATAAGTTTTAAAATAATTTTAGTTTAATTCATAATAGCCACTCATATTCTTGATTTTAGCCAACACATGCAATTTTACATAAAAGGAAACATTTTATTTAATTAATTTTAAAATAAATGAATGCATGATTTCATATGAAAAATAATATTTATCATGATTGGAAAGAAATAAAGGAATGTAAGCACATGACTTCCTTCACCTTAATTAATTTTAAGGAAAATCATATAAAATAAGATCACTTAAAATGAATCAAAAGTCTTTAAGTAGATTTTTAACTTTGAATTTTATTTGACTTAGGAAATTTTAGAAGAGTTTGTTAGTCCTAATAATTAATCCATTAATTACTCCTTACCTAAACCATTTTAACATAAATATCAAAGTAATTATGAGCCAACATATGATATGCAATCACATGGAAATTAAATCGTAATGCACCTAAGACATGAAGGGGCCTAATGCAATTGGCTCACAATTATTGGTTAATTAATCTAAATGGTTTGATTAAGTACTTTGTAACCCTCCTACATAAGAAGTTTGATTAGATGGTCCTAATTTAATTCACGGTTAAGGAAAAATCAAAGAGATCTAAAGCATGATTTGATCGACTTTGATCCGATCATGTGGAGCAAACATGATGATCTTCTCTAGCAATAAGAGATGGATGTCGTTCATCGATCATTGCTCGATCAAGCTCACCCAAGCTTGAATGGAGCTCAAATTCATCCCACACCTTTGGGGAAGCACAAGCAACACATCTAATGGTGGAGATTATGTAACATAATGATTTCTTTCAAAGGACCAAGAAAATTTTACTCTAATGTGATTTCAATGGCATAGCTCACGAGCTTGTGGCCGATGGTTCCAATGATTAAGGAAGCTTCATTTGGATAAAACGAACCCTACTAAGTTGTATGAGCTTTGATTTGATGTAGTTAACTAGACCAATCCACGGCACATAGTGGTGATGATAACTCAGATCATGGATGCTTGGGATTTGATTCACTTGCTCTTGGTCCAAGGATGGTGTGTGCAAAATCAATTGCACTTTGGTTGAGGATCAGTGAATTAGATTCAAAAATCACCTCTCCTATTTTGGCTTTGAGTAAAATTGAGAAATGGGAAGCAAGGTGTTCAAAATGACTAGGAAAGCTTAGGGAGGCTTTGATTTGACTCCTAGAGCTCAGGGAATGAATCTCTTCTTTCTTGAGTGAGAATGAGGGGGGGGGGATATGTCTCCCTCCTTGGATCGAATGGTGGATGGCGATTTTCCATTTTGGCTCAATGGCTTGGATTGGTGATCAATTTGTTGAAAATGTCCCACATGGGTCATTTTGGGTGGAGGAATGAGGAGAGTGGTGCCCGTGATTGGTGAGTGAATTTAGTGAGCCAAGTTTCCAAGGGTGATTAGGGAGGTTAGTTTAGCCTCCCCGGGTCATAATCAGCAAGCTCATTGTCATGTTCACCATCCTCCTTGCTGCCCATGTGGACCAATAGATGGGTGTCAAGTGGCTTTGGGAAAGAAATGGCCAAATTCCAAGTGAATTTGTTCAATGGATACCCTTGAACCAAGGGAAAAGTGGTCATTTGGCTAATGCTTGATTTGGATTTGAAATGATTTAAAATGGGTTGGGAAAAATTTCAAGTGATTTGGAGTTCATTTGATTTAATTTGGCTCAATTTGACCCGTTTGGATCAAATTTGGTTAGGTTGACCAATTGGTCAAATTGGGTCAAACTATGGATTAGGTTAACTTTAAATGATCATTTAGAGCCTATGGGTATCATTGGTTTGGTTTGGTTTGGTTTAGATTTGGTTTTGGTTCTTTTAAGTTCATTTGGGTCAAATAGGTCAAGTTGACCAATTTCACCCATTTTACCTAATTGGGTTAGGTCATGGGATGGTTTGGCTTGGTTAATCATTTGAAATGTATTGCAAGCTTTGGTTTCAATTAATTTTGATTTGATTTGCTTTCAAGTTGATTTGACCTTCTAGGTCAAGTTGGGTTCATGGTCAATTAGGATAGGATGGATCTAATTGGCCGGTGAAGCTTTGGTCAAGTTCAACAATCAATTTAGAATGAATTTGACCCATTGGTTTGCAATCAATTTGGCTTAGATCAAGATTTGACTCATTTTGTCATTTTAGGTCAATTTGGGTCAACTTGGGCTAGGAGGCCAATTGGGTTTGGTCTAACTCAAGTGAGGGCTTGGTCATGTTTAATAATTGATTATGTATTGGTTTAGATCAATGATTTCAATCAATTTGGCTCATAGTGAAATTTGGCTTGTTTAAGTCTCATTTGGGCTAAGTGTTGACTTGGCCAAAAGCTAGGTTTGACTTGGTTTTTGACCCAATTTAGTGATTGATCATTCTAGGATGATTGTTGATCACAATTTAAGGCTTGGGTTAGTTCAACCCAATTTAGGTTAGATTGGTTCAAAAGGGTCTTTAGGCTACTTTGGGTCAAGTGGACCTAAAAGGTGAATTAAACTTGATCATAGCTTGATTCAAGTTTGGTTGAACTCATATATGGACTTATGATAGAAATAAAACTCCAATTGCAAGTGGTTTGGAGTCAATGGGTTTTTGGTTCATTTGATAATTTCAAGTCAAAAGGATGAACATGGGTTTGATTTGGGTTAGTTTGATTTTGGTTTGGTGATTGTAGTTTATGTTTATATTTTGGCATATGATTGAAGGAGTGATTGTTTGAAGAGAAAATCAAGGTTTTGGATTGATTTGAGAATGATTTAACAATCCAAGAAATTAGGTTAAAGGATATAAATTGAGCTTGGATTTGAGTTTTGAAGTTATATTGATTTGATTTTGGCCATTTGAATTTATATTTCATTTATATTTGTGAAGATAAATGAGAATATAAATGATCCATGAGAGAATCATGTGAAGTAGGAGTGATTTGATTATGGATTTGGCTAAGTAGGTCAAAAAGTTTAAAAGGTGTTTTGATTTGGTTTGATTTATATTCATTTGATTTAGATGATTTGGATGCCAATTTCATTTATAGTTGTGAATACAAACAATGGAATAAGTGATTTATAAAAAAAATCACTTAGATTTGGGTTGATTTGAATGGTTTGGCTAAGCATGGATGTGATTCATAAGGCTTAGGAAGGTTTTGATTTGGAATTGGTCATGAGTTTCAATCATGAATTGGAGTTAGATTTGGAATTGCTTTTGGATTTGAATCATTTGGGATTGGAATTGAATATAGTTGAATTTGGATTTGAGAAACATAATTGAGTTGGGATTGATTTGAGATTTGAGAAAATCAATTGAGTTGGAATTAATTTGAGATTTGAATTGGATTGGTTTGAAGGGTATATATGTGGATTTGAGGTATAGGGTAAGTGGTTGCCTTAAATCCCTAATGCATAACTAATCCTATGATAAACCCTTCTAAGTCTCTAGGATTAGGTTAAGTGTTCACCTAATCACTAGAAGTGTCTCAAGATTAAGGAACTCTTAGTGTCTAGAGAATTATGTCTAAGATGAGAAGTTGAGCTCACTCCAAATGTGAGGTTAACAAAGGGTGCCCAATAGGAGTGATTTGGACAAGGCATACCTCATGTATTGGTGTTGACCGAGATGGTTAACAATATTTGAATGATCGTAAGCACTAATAGAAATGATCTACTCTAAAGTCAAGGTGTAGAAGGAATCAAGATCTTAGTGCAATGCAACTCTACTTATGTTAAAGATGTAGAGTGAAGGAGGAATCCACTAGGGATTGAGTATGTGAGCCTTCCACTGGGGAAAAGATTTAAGCTATCTACTAAGGATAAGAGGTTGTGAAACTCAGGGATTAGAATATGGAATCTACTATGGATAAAAGTGTGAACCTTCCACTAAGGAGCGGGGTTTGGGATTGAATTAACTCACGGAAAATTGGAAAGATTTGCATCTCAGAGGAGAAGGCATCGATTTTATTGTTTAATTCAACTCCACGGGAGGTTGGTTGGTTTTGTTTGATTTTAAATTTTAAATTTCAAGATGGACCACTGGGTTGCGATGGACCGAGTAGGTCATGTCGGTCTTCTTGATTTACCAATCTAAAGAGGTAGTCTACCAACCACATAGTTAGACTATCCAACCAAAGGGTGGTCTTTCGATGTCGCGGCATACTAGGAAGAAAGCATAGACTTACATCCTCCAAAGTAGGGAGTCTTTGGGGTGATATGTTAGCGACACGAATCACCTAACCTTAGGCGAGAGAATGGTTGGGGACTTAAATTAGCTCAAAGATAGTCAAAATTAATTTCATTTTAATTATATTTGATGGAAGTCGGTTTGATGGACCGCACTAAGTAGGGGTGTTGCGCAGCCTACTTGATTATCGATCCAAAGGAGGTAGTTTCCCAGTAGAAGGAGAACTATCCAACCAAAGGGGTGTCTTTTGATTTGCAATGGTCAATTCAAGGAAGAAAGCATGGGGACTCACATCTTCCGAATAAAAGACCACGGGGTGACGATTAGCAAGGTAACATGTCACTGACCTAGGTCATCGTCAATGTGATCATGCTAGAGAAGAATGAGTAGTAGACTTACATCTTTAGAGTGAAATGATCATTGGGGCAACATGTTTATGGCAAAATAGATTGAACCCGACTAAGGGTGACTATGAGAGAGTGCGACCCAGGACTTATGTCAACTCAAGTGTAATCAAGCAATTCTATAGGTGTTTTCGACAGCCTAAAGATAGGATGCTTGCTTGGGAAAGGGGGGCTCAATTCTAATCTACAAGCAAATAAATTTGTTTATTTATTTGTTGATCGTACCCTTGTTTGAGGGATCACACTAAGAAGGAGCTTATATTAGCTTAAATCTTTCTCAAATTTATCTTGGTCCAAGGGAGAATCTATGCATCCGTGAATAAATTCTCCAATCGAGGTGGCTACTAAGAAAGGGGCCAATCCAAGAGTAGCCCGGTAGTGTCTAAATGGGGTTTTAAAGGATGTAACCTAAGTAGAGTGTGCAGAGGAGTGAAAACTAAGGGCTTTACCACGATACCTAAAGAAGATAATGCCAATAGGTATTTGGTAACTCAACGTGAAAATATGGGGACTCATATCGCCAAGATTGGTGTATCCATTGGGTGAGTCACTTGTCGGCATAATGAACATTAACCAACCTAAGGTGGCCATCGGTTTGTGACAATCATCCTAGGAAGAAAGCATTGAGGACTCACATCCTCCTACAACAAAACTAATTGCTGGGATAGTCTATCTTCTTTCGATAGGTGCTGCCGACTAGGCACTCGAGTGAATGCCATTGGAGGAATTATATCAACTCAAAGGTAGTCAAGAGGAAAGGGGTCCGGCGGATTTATCCTAAACCTCAAATATACTCAACTTGTAGTGTATGATGGCTAGTTCAAGAAGAAATCATGTAGGCTTACATCCTCTTAAACAAAGTCAACATGGGGTAGTTTCGTCAGGAGGTACTACCAAACTAACAAGGTGCTCATCGATTTGTAATGGTCAAGTTAGAGAAAGCCACGGACTCATATCTTCTTAAACAAAAGACCAGGTGATGCATTAGCTATGTAACATGTTAGTTTGACCTAAACACTAATGAGTGAGTACCACAAGGGCTTTCTCCACATCAAAATAGCAGATAAAATATATGTGTTTGTGTTTATGTTTGTGTTTGTTTGTGTTTGTGTTTGTGTTAAAGGAGGGCAGGATGTTTCTTGGGTTCTCTTACACCTATCCTAAAACACACTTAGAGTTGATGAAATAGTGCCACGAAGCAATTGTGATCCCACCAAGAAAGGATGTCGCTTGGGTTCTCTAACTTAATTGTGCTAGTCAAAATAGGATTCCTCTTAGGTTCTCTTACACCTACTCTAGTAACTTGGGGATAGTGTTTAATTTGTGTTCATGTTGTAAAAGAAGGATAGGATGCCTCTTGGGTTCTCTTATACCTACACTAAACACATCGTGGCAGATTTACAAACAAGCAAATAATGCTTGAATGAAGAGAATATTTTGATGAATTTAAATGGATTTTTTGAAGAAAATTATTTTCAAACATGCTTTTATGGATAGTATTTCTTCAAATAGATCCCATTGATTGGAAGCATCGGTGTTCCCCTTTATAATTAATAAGTTGATAAGATTATCCTTGGTAGGCCTTCTTTATGATAAAAGGGCCTTCCCAAGTGAGTTCAATCTTTCCTCCCATCTTTGATGGGCAACAATCATCACCTTATAACTAAAATAAGCTCTCCTACTTGAAAAGCTCTAGGCTCCACTTGTTGTGAGCTTGAATCATCTTTGCTTTATAAAACTCAAGGTTCTAGCATGCCCGTAGGTGTCTCTCCTCCAAACCCCAGCTCTTCTAACCAACCATTACGCTCTGTAGTGATTTTTTACCCATTGCTATCCTTAGTGATGGGAGCTAAACTCTAATGGTAGAAGCGACTTTGGACCCATACACTAAGGAGAATGGGGTGATTGGGTTGGGGTTCTATATGTAGTGCGGTATACCCACAAGGCATCAACTAGCTACTCATGCCTTGTCTTATTGTCATCAAGTGTCTTCTTTAGTATCTGTTTGAGAGTTTTGTTGAATGCTTCTACTAGGCCATTCACCCACAGGATAGTAGATAGTGGAGTATCTCCAATCTATACCATGTCTCTTGATGAAGCTGATCTTGGTGCTTTTGAATGCAATACTATTATCGATATAATTCATAGAGGCACCCAAACCTATATGTGATATGGTTCACGAAGAAGCTGAGCACATGCGACTGTGACCTCTCTAAGTGGGATTGCCTCCGTACTTGGAAAAAAATGTCGTGGTAGCTAGGATGAATGACCCTTAAAAGAAGGAGGATCAATCAAGCCACTATGTTAGTACCCACACTCGAATAGCCATGAGACCAATATAGAGTGTAGAATATTGGGTGGTTGGAAGACTACACGTATGACACGATGGCATCTCTAGCTACATCCATGCATCTGTAATCATCGAAGGCTAGTAGTATCCTAGTCTTGATCTTTGTCTTCATCTTGGACACGATTGATGTGCTTCACATAGACTTGAATGTACCTCATCAAGATCTTATGGACTTCATGTTTGTCTAAATAGCGTAACCACATTTGATCGAAAGACCATCGGTACAAGGTTCAATCCAGAGAATAGGAGAGAGCTCTCGCTTCATCGATGGGCTTGGGATTTTGAGGTAGTTTACCTCTAGTCAAGTAATCTATGAATGGTTGCCTCCAATGCATCTCCTTATCTTTCTTGGCAATGGAAACCTCCCTTCAAGAGAGAGTCTCTCAGAGTTCAACATCAATAAGGGATAGGACTTATCTATTTTGGACTTTTTGGAATGGACTCATCTCCGGACAACTCCATGGCAAGTTTGGCCAAAGCATCTACTTGCATTCTCTCATCGAGGAATCTTGTAGATGGTGACCTCAGATTTGGGTTAACAACTTCATGGTGTACTCATGGTAGTCATGAAGCTTAGGTTTTAGAACCTTGTAGGACAATCTAGTTGATTACCGTGAGAATCCAGTAGATGTTGATGCTTTTGACATACACTATAATAGCTAACTCCCAATAATCAAAGCCTCATTGACTTCATTGTTGGTGCAAGGATTGGAGAAATGGTATGAGAATCTCATCAAATTATTGTCCGAGTTAAATGGATGATTACTACCCTTGCCTTTCCGGAATAGTAGATCGTTGTTCTTCTCCTCTTTGAGAGGAAGCCACACCATTAAAATACATTTCCCAATGGTGATTTTCAACCTCCCCTAAGTTCATGATTTATTCATCGGGAGATCATCGATAGCGAGAGTCAGAAGTGGGTGTCTAGAAAATTTGCTAATGCTTATCCTTTCACCTCTCGAGGGTATGAATGTAATATCAAATTGTGAAAGAATCATGGACTAACGTGCCAACCATCCAAATAATGTCAATCATGTCATGAGATACTGCGTGGATCGATTCTTGAAATCAAGTTTACCTTATGAGAGAGCATGTAATGTCATAGATTTTGGGATGCGAAGATGAGAGTTAGGCAATATTTCTCAATAGGTGAGTAGTTTTCTTTAGCAAGAATCGATGATGGTGAGGTAGTAGAGTGTTCTCCTTCTCTTAGTTATTGGTTTGGGCCAACACGTGCCAAGGGAGTCATCCAATGCGGCGGTGTAGAGGATAAGTGGATTGCGATAGGGATGCTAAAATTTGCGACTTCACAAAATACTATTTGATGTCTTCAAAAGCATGCTGAAACTTATCATCCCACTTGAACTTAGAGTTCCTTTTGATAAGTGCTGAAAATGGCATCTCCTCAATAGATTAGAGATAAAGCGCCTTAGATCATGTGCCCTTGGAACGATCGAGTTCAAATAGACTTTTAGGGGTGTCATTTCTAAGATAGTTTTGATCTTTTTTGGGTCTATCTCTACTCCCGTCGAACAACAAACCCAAGGAACTTCTCTGCTACTCAGAATGCACACTCAGGGGTTCATTTTGAGATTGAATTGTCTTAACCATTTGAAAATTACTCTCAAGTCAAAGAGATGGTCTCCCTTTTCTTTTCTTTTGACAACTAGATCATCGACATAGAATTCTACTTGATGATGAATGAGTTCATCAAAAATTGAGTCATGGCGGTAAGTAGCACCGATTTTTTAAGGCCAAAGGGCATGACCTTATAACAATAGATTGATTGGGGTTTGATAAGTAGTATTCCTCTCATCCCTGGGGCCATCTTAATTTGGTGTAGCTAGATGGCCCATCCATGAAGGAGAATATTTCATAAGATGAGGCAATGTCCACCATTAACTTCGGTATAGGAAGTAGAAATTCATCCTTAGGACATGTCTTATTTAAGTCCCTAAAATTGACACATATGAATTTGGCTATTCTTTTCTTAACGGGATGACACGGCTAACGGGCAAGGTATTTTCTTTCCTAATAAAGCCGACATCGATCAATTTCTTGACTTCAAAATGATATGTTATTCAATTTCTAATATCATGCATCTAGGAGCTTACTTGATATAGTAGGGTCTATTACTAGTTTGTGTACTACTACGTCGAGATAATCGAGCATCTCTTCATAGTTCCATGCAAAGTAGTCCTTAAACTCTTAGCCTAACTAAGTCATTGGTTTCTTCTTTATTTAATAGAATGTATGTGGGGCATGGATCTTCTTCTATCTTGAGGTTGATTTCTTTGAGCTTGTCGATGGTTGAATTGATTTCTTCTTCAAATTCTAGGTGCATCTTTGATTTGAAGATCATCGTGATCATTTGAAGTTTCTAAACACACCTCCTCATAAGAGTTAGTGTGGTTTGAGAAGATCCTATCGGACTCTAGATGATTGGTGACAACTAGCGGTAACCATCATTCTTGGACCCACGAATCCTAGTCGGTGTCTTGATTGTGCATCCACGCCTTTGTTGTCCACTTCTTGAAATACTTTGACCTACGGACAATGAGTAAGGAATCAAACCTTTCTTTGCAAGATTATGAACATAAGGTGAGTACCAATCAAAAGGTAATTTTATTAAATCTTTTTATATGAATCATCCTCAAGTTCTACATCTACTTCTTAACTTGAGGATGATGATCCCAATAGGAATCTCTTTGGCTTCCACGGAAGATCTAGGGGCTTCCTTAACTACCAAACCCTTAACTTTTGAGAAGAAAGTGGGGTTAGAGCTAAGGTTCCCGCTTCCTAATGATTTTATATAATCCTGACATTTGTGTTTTCTTGGAGGCCTAGTCTTCATCACTATCTAGCTCAAGTGTCACCTAATTAAACTCATTGAGAGGCATTGGCTCATGTTCTAATCATGCACTCATCCTCCGAAAGCAAGATTTTAAGTCTATGTGAATAGTAGGAGTACTCTTATGAACTCGAACATAGCCTGCTATCGGGCCACCAACCGTGGGGTCTTCCACCTAGAACTACCTTGATCTACCTTTTATCTACCTAGTGGAGGTCGAGTCATCCTACCCATATGCCCCTGTAAGGTGGTATGAACTGGGTGGAATGAAACATGTGGCTCTACCTCTTCCTGTCCCTTTCACTCATACTTTCTTTTTTTTCCTTTTCTTTTCTTTTCTTTCTTTTTTCTTTTTCTTTTGTATTTGATTTTGGCCAAGTTCATGAGTATAGATGTTTTGATTTTGAAGAAGATAGTAGGTCACATCCTCATATATCTCAACCTCTCAATGAATGGCTTTTCATATTTCGACAAAGATTTGATTCCATCTCTTCAAACTTGATGCATTGATGAAGAGAGGATGGAACCATCTTATTTTGGTGTATCCAAGGCCTACCGAGCAAAGTAGTGAATGATGTATTTGAATTAGTTATATAGACTTGGCTCTTCAGCCACATATTTCTAAAGGTAACACTATGGAGCCTAAAGCCCTCTCACCCTCATTGAATCCTCTCAACATCATCCATCTCCTCGAACTCGAGATGTCAATCCTCAAATAGGTAAGAGTTTTCGTGCTCATAATGTTCACCGATGCACTGGATCAACCAACACCCTAGAAAGTCAATATGCCCATATCCACTGATGTAAAAGGGACAATTGTGCTCCATATCTCCGTAAGAAGGTCTTCATTGGTGAATGTGACTCTAGGCCTCTCTTGAATAATGCACCTCCTCTACCACCGAGCTAAACATATTTTTGGATCAAGAAGAGCATTGATTAATGATTTTCTCATCTTTTGGATAAGATAAGGTCATCATATATACTTAACTTGCTGGCAACTTTCTTAGGTGAGCGAGGACATTATAATCAACTTTGGTGATCCTCCATAAGTATATCCATGGGTGGAGCATCCGTGGAAGGACTATTTGCTCGATGGTACCAATGACTTACTTTTCCTTATCTTGAGGTGTCGCCCTAGGAGGTAGAACCTTGCCACTACAAAGGTTAACTTCGGTGATCTCTTGTATGGGTTAGTGGAAGATTCTACCCGTCCGACATACCTACGCCTTCTGATTCCAAGTCTATCTCAAGAGGTGAACCCATATTATTCGGACAAGGAAAGTCCATCTCAATCAAAAGAGGATGATCGAGTTATTATAATTATTAAGACTTCAAGAGTTTTCTAAAGAGTAGAATCGATAACCCATCTAAAGTGGCAATGTAATTCAAACTAGCTTTCTTCCTTGATTTCTTAGATTTAAAAAGGTACATGGTAGAAATAGTAAAATAAGTGGTAAGGGATTTGATGCCCTCATATGTTGATACAAGATGTCTACTAGAAGAAGAACTAGTTGAAGTAGGAATGTCACCAAGTAATAGCTACAATGGTGGAATGAAAGGCGGACTCTAGGTGATTGTGCTACTTGGTTATCCCGCAAGTAAGGCCGCTGAGCTCCTACTTTCCCAAGTTATCTTTGTCAACTTGTGAACCTTCTTGATGTTGAGGTTCAATTGCCTCGTGCACCTCTAAGAAAAGTTTCTTGATTTTAGAAATCATCTTTTAGAGGTTTGGGATAAAGAGATATCCCAACCTTATTTTATTTTGAGAGGATCACATGTATCCCCAAAGATTACCCTAACAACTGAATGGTATTCTACTAGATATCCTTTAGGGATAACTATAGCGCCTAACTAGCTATGCTCAAGCTAGTCCTTAAATGTAAAGTAATCCTCCAAAACATGGCCTAGCATGTGGGGGGGGAAAAGTTAGGATCATTACTCCCCACTTCCTCCCCAGGCTTAGTAGCTAAAATCAAGTTTTTTAAGAGGTTCTTAAAGATTTTCAACTACCTCCCTCTTAAATGAATAAAATTTGTTTAATTTATCCAAAAGAGTAGGTGGGTGATAGCTACTGGGGCGTATGTATACCGCTGAGAGTATGGTGAGGAGGGAGGCAAGGCCATGGAGGTTTCGATGGCGATAAGATGATCGAGGCAATGGTAAAAGAGTGAAAGGATTATTGAGCTTGAGGTCTCTCACATGATCTCTCTGGTTTCTTTCTTATCCAATGTTGTTACTATCTGCTTCTTTTCATAGGCTTTCTATGGTTTTGGCTTTAATGAATAATCTTGAAAAGGCAACTATTTGGCCTCCCTTAGACTAGCCGCCTTGTTGACTAATTTCTCAAATGTCTTAATGGTGGAACCTTTAAGCATGAAAGTGACCGCCATGAATATTCTTTAATAGAATTTCAAGCATGTTGTTCAAATAGCAATGGTTCACATTTCATGCTTAAATTGCTAAGAATGTAATCATAAGGGACTCACCGGGTGTTGTTGAGCTATAACGAGATCATTAACAATTATCCTTTGTGAGCTCCAAAGAAACCTTTAACAAAGAGTTGCTCTAACTCAAAAGTCTTCATTGAATCATTGAGAAGTTCAGCATACCAATCAAAAGCTATGCCCGCTAGATCGACAAAGAGACGAACAATAATGCACCACCAACATTGCAAACTAGCCCTAAAGTGTGCTATATGTTGGTGAGGGTTCCCACTATCATCAAAACTTTTGAAAGAAGGAGGCACAAAACCCTTAGGATATTGGATAGCATCAATTTCTAGGTAGGGTCTACCCTTTGAACTAATGAACTACCTCGCTTGCACCGACTTCCTTATTGTTCCACCATGAGTTTGATGTCCTTTTCTTGTATGGAGGTAATGTCCACTACCTTCTTATGCAAGCTAGTACCGCTGCTCAACCGGAGGTAAACTCTTGGGTTGATCCAACATGTAATAACTCAGTGACCGCCTCCACAATGGTAAGTGTATTGGAGATTGATTATGAAGTAGAACTATCGCTAACAAATCTTCAACTTTCCTTTCCATCCTATCAAAATGCTCATCTTTGCTTGAGTTATTGAAGGATATGTTGAATTGAATAGGTTGTATCATCTGTCTACCGCAACACCTTCCAACTATGATGATCGCAAAGGAGGGAACCTCGAGATTAACCATGTGTACCTCTACCGAGTCTTTCAACAAATCATCCTCATTGGGGTCAAGATAACCTTCTCCTCTTCAAGGTCACTAATCATACCCTAAAAATTTCTTTCTTTTCAGTAAAATATTGTGCCAATATATCATCCAAGGAGCATCTAACTGCGTACACAAATACTCGGTGACCGATGGAGGGGATTATGCTCATTAACGAGATACCGTTGACCTCCCCTACTACCGAGTGCTAACCTGAGGGCTACGCTCACTAAGACACGTGCTCATGACTATCAACCGGGTGGAGTCGCCTTGGGGATCTACCACCATGGGGATAATATAACTATCCCCATCCCCTACCATTGTTATATCCATAATCGGTTGAGGTGGTGGTGGTGGTGGTACGACTATGATGCTGAGGTCGCCACTCCTTCTTCACCGCAATTGAAGTAGGAAGGTCGGCAGAGAACTCCCTCTCCTCGCCGGAGTAGATGAAGTGGGATCCCTTGGCCATAGCCGGATCACTAGTGGGGCTTTCTTCTCCTTGATGTTGTTCTCATGGTTTTGGTGGAATCAGAAGATGGAACATAAATTGGTGATAGAATGTGGGTAGGCGGTGGTGGAGACAACAATGACCGCCTCAGACGGGGCTCTCCTCCCATGATGGGTGGTACCACCAACGAATACTATCGGTGTGATCGACGCAGTAGCACACCGATCGGGAAATCGTGAGGGTGAGGCTCACCGCCATATCTTCACCTTTCTCTGCTAGTGATATAAATTGATACTGAGCCTCTCTAGACCTCTCCGATGGATCCGCTCACCTACACCATGAGGAATAACCGATCACAAATAAAATTGAGGACTCCTCACCATCCATAAGCCCTACAAACTTGGCCTAAAACTATCCCGAGGCCAGATATGACCTTCCTATCTCTCTAGTGTGTCTCATAATGAACTGAGGTGGAGGTGATACTACAATCCTCCCCGACATCTTCTTCTCTTCAAACCGGAAAGGGGATGGAACTTATTCGAGTCGAAAGGAGAAACCTCCCCTGGTGACCCTTCCTCTATAATGTGAGATATTATCTCTATCTCCTTGGCAATGGGCGGTGGTGCCGCTTGATCTTACATTTATTGGGTGGGTGGAGTAGCAATGGGAGCTAGACCCTACCAAAGGTAAGGGAGACTATCCAAGCTAGGATAGCCTTTCCCTTAGAGGAGGCCAATGAGTGGGTACTAGCTTGTACTAGGGCAATGATGGGAACAACTGATGCGGTAGGAATTAAGCTATTATGGAACCTCTACCGCCTTCCTCTTGAGGGAAACAATCCAAAGGCATCTCAATAATGATGGCTTACCACCACATCCCGGTGATAGTGGTGAGGGTTACCCCTCACAAGTAATCCTAGCTCTCTCAAATCCTCATCCAAAATATAGAAAATGAGCAAAATTAGTTTGGGGAGGTGGCCCCGATCTAAGGCCATCCATCCAGGGAAAGGTGAACACATACGTGAATCCATCATTATACCACACTTAGAAAAGCTAACTAGACCGAGTTAAAACTCAACTAGAATTCTATAATTGTTGAAATCAAACTCAAATTAGATTTTTTCCTTGGTATTCTTGACTTTTAAATTTGATTTAGAGTTTGAACCCACACTCAATAAGTTGAAAATGTTAAGTGGGGCTCATTAAATTTAGGAGAGATTTTGAATAACTTGGAGAGATATTTTGAGTTCATTTGAGTTTAGAATCCACATTCAACAAATTTGTGTATGATGAAATGGGTTCAAATATTTTGGAGAGACTTTTGATGCTTCCATTGGTTCATATTTGAATTTATTTTATGTTTGGGGACCCTTTATTTAACAAATTTGAGTATGTTAAATAGAGGGTCAATTGATTTTATTTTAGATTTGATTTTGAATTACTCATTTAGCAAATTTGAGTATGCTAAATGAGATGTTTGAAACCTTTTTTTTTTTTTTTTGCTTGTTTGCCCATGATGTATATCATGTGTGAATTTAGAAATAAAATCTTTACTTAGCAAATTTATGTATGCTAAATAAAGCCCAAATATATGTAATTTTGTATAAGTAAAAGCCAAATGTGTTTGATTTTATTTTGATTTTTTAAAATGGGATCTTTACTTAGCAAATTTGTGTATACTAAATAAAGTCCAAATGTGTTTCATTTTGTTTTGATTTTCTTTTAAAATGGGATCATTACTTAGAAAATTTGTGTATGTTAAATAAAGCCCAAATGTGTTTGATTTTATTTTGATTTTGAAAATGGGATCTATACTTAGCAAATTTGTGTATGCTAAATAAAGCCCAAATGTGTTTTCCTTTTTGTTTTGATTTTGAAAATGGGATCTTTACTTAGCAAATTTGTGTATGCTAAATAATGCCCAAATGTATTTGATTTTATTTTGGTTTTGAAAATGGGATCTTTACTTAGCAAATTTGTGTGTGTGCTAAATAAAGCCCAAATGTGTTTTATTTTGTTTTGATTTGTGTTATTTTTGAAAGGGGGTTTCGCTTTAACAAATAAGATGTGTTAAATAGAATACAATTTATTTTAATTTTTTACTCTCATTTGACAAATTTGGGTATGTCAAATGGAATTCCAATGTATTTTGATTCTCATGATTTTAAAGGAGATTTCCATTTGACAAATTTGGGTATGTAAAATGGAAGTCAATCATATTTATTTTTTTAAGGAAGAAATTTTTGTGTGATTAATGCTTTTTTAAGAGAAGTAAATTTCAACTTAACACATGTGGAATGTGTTAAGTGGAGTTTCAAATTATTTGATTTTATTTGAAAATGAATCCTCCATTCAACACATTTGGATATATTGAATGAAGATGCTTATTTTAAAATTTGTGTTTTTGAAAAAAAAGGAAATAAATTCCAACTCTAATATATATGGAATATATTGGGTGGAGTTTCAATTTTATGATATGATTTTATTTGAAAATGAGATCTTCATTCAATAAATTTGGGTATATTGAATGAGGATTCTCATTTTCAAATATGCTTTTGAAAAGGAAGAAACTCCAACTTCAACATATGTGAGATATATTTGGGAGTTTCAATTTTATGAAATGATTTTATTTGGAAATGGAACCTTCATTCAATAAATTTGGGTATGTTGAATGAAGATGTTCATTTAAATATATGTGCTTTTGAATGATGATTTTGATTTTAGTTTTGAAAAGAACCTACATGTAACAATTTGAGGATTATTAGATGGGGTTGAGTTATCTATATTTTGAAAATTTTTGTGCAAGTATTTTATTATGTGAACTTTGGGAAAGTACTTTTGAAAAGTTATATTTTATAAAGAATTTATTTTTCTCATTTGTAGAATGAACCTTACCTTACCATAGAGATGGTAAGTTCAAAAGGTCTTTAGTCATCTCTTTGATTAAATTTTATTTTCACCTATTAAGGGACAACAGGGGTTTTAAGACCTACATGGAGTGAGGTCCTAAAACCTAAAGAATGTTGCCTAACTTAGCTTAAGAATGAAATGAGCTAAGTGCCAACTAAAAGAAGGATAGTCTCGACTCATGAAATACAAATCCACTATCGATACTTGGAGACAATGTTCATTTACCAAAGATGGAGAGGAACATTCCCGTGAGTGCAAAAAATATGGTATTTATTTTTGAGTGTTGGGGACACCATGTAGATCTTAGGGGGTACTTATTGAGATGATGACATTGAGGAATGATGTACTATCACAAGAGACAAAAGTTACCATCTACAATAGACATAATCACCTAATAAGGACTCCTAAGGCTAATGAGTCTTGAATGTACCGAATCTTTCCCCACTTTATATGGAAAAGTAAAGTAGGGTTTATTTTAAGTCGAGTTTGTTAATTCCCTATGGAGGCAAGCCCCATAGTTAATTACATCATAAGGAATGAAGTTCTTTAGAATACTCTTGGTTAAAGTAAATGATTGTTATCTTCAAAGAATTTCAAAGATAAGACTATCAATCAATTGGTTATTTTTAGAAAATCAAGTGGGATTGATAAAGGAGAGAGTTATTATCGAAATCAAAGGGAGATGATTAGGGATGATCACGATACTAGAAAACCTAGTGAGCATCCCAAACTATCCTATGATTGGGCTTTATAATTTTGAAATTGAGGAGAATTATATGTTTGAGTTGAATTTTATTAGAAATATAAGGCTTACAATTCCATAATATAAGATTATAGAAATGCCTAAGAGGTGAGGATTTATGCTTGTAGCCCACAAAAGAAAACAACACCTCAAATCCTAAATCTAGGGAGCTTTGGCATAAGCCAAAGCATGACCTAAATCTAAGGCAAAAAATGGGTATATGATTTACCTCGACAAGAGAGGATAAACCACCTGGACTTACAACCACCTTGGGCCACCAAGTCTCCTCCTACGCTTTTAAATACATGTAGGCAAGTCATATGCTTTGCAAGATGGCTAGGCTATTTTTATTTAGAAAGGAGACTAAGTCCTTAAACTTACTCCCTAAGAGACTAGAGCATGAGTGGTATGAATTCATGACTTAATCTAATGCAAATTTTGTCAAGTTTTATTTTGATTTTTGGACATTTTATTTGACATAGGCTATGGCATTTTAAATGCTTAATGCAAAAATCGTTATGGGCCAAAATCAAAGAAGGAGGTGTGTTTCCACCATGACTCTTAAAGGTCAAGCCATTTTCTCTAGCAAAGGTGGAAGCCCTCCATTGGCAAGAGTGAGATAATATGATTTATGCATGATATGAGACATACAACATCCATGGGTTGCTAAATCTTTTATTATCTTGATTTATGTCCTAGGCTTTAGGTGAGATTATGAATTATTTAGTTTAATTTTGAATTGATTAATTGGATAGAAAATTATTTTTCCTAAGAGCCTAATTATCCGTGCCATTCAACAATCATCAAAGAATTAAGAAACTAGAAAATCATGTCATCTTAATAGTGCAATCATAAACATAACATTAATTTATAAAATTAGCATAAAATAATAAGAGGTCGATGTGGTCGGGTTCCACCTCACAACCCGAAAAGGAAATGGGTAGAGCTCTACCCTTATAAAACCCATATTATAAATGAATAATTATAATTAAAAGGAATTCATGTTATGGGGTCTTCATTTCTTCAAGCTTTTTTTTCCTCCATTTTCTTCTTCAATTTGGTTCACTCCAAGGAATGACATGGTACAAAAAAGGACACCACTTTAACCAATGTTCATCCTAATCCCCACAACATACATTTCAAATCCTAATTACAAAATTTACATCAAAATGGGAAAAGTAAATCTAACTAAACTTGCAAAACCAAAGGTTAGCTAAATATACCGCACAACCTAAGTAATTATATTAATAACGTGGACTTAGCACCTTGCACATGGGTAACCAAGTCCACCTATCCTAATTTGGATTATGCTTAAGGGTTAAGCAAGCAATTATTTTTATTACAAGAGCCTAAAGCACAATCCTATAAGATATGATTAGGCTAAGATCCTCTATCATCCGCCTACACATACACCCTAACATCCAATCTAAAATATTACACATATCAGAAATAAAATCATGCATCAAACTATGCACACCTAATATAGAGCTAGAAGTGACTTAGCTTAATGTGTGTGCCATTTAAGGCTTGTGTGGCATGTCTTAGCTAGGCTTTAAGGTTGGAATTTTCCAAGTGTGAAATATTCAACATAGATGGTGGTTTCATTTTAAGTGATTTAGTTAATTTGTTAATTTTTGTTGGTGATTTGATTTGATTTGAATTAACCTAAACTTAGTGACTAAATGTTGTGAAGAGAAGAAAAGAGGAGAGAGCTCTCTTTCATCCCTACCTTAAAGCATTTCTAAGGTAAATTGATTAATAAATTTCCTTTAGTGAATGGTTTATTATGTGTTTTAATTAACCCTTTTAAATTGCTCTAAATAGCCCTATTCAATAAGAAAGACATCTTAGGATTAGGTAGAGTGGATTACTATCACATAACACACACCCATTCATTTCTTTCCACCATGTATACCATGCATATGAATAATCCTAAGCATACCTATACATGTAATGCAAATCTTAGCACACTTTGATGATGAATGCAAAGTGATGTGATTTAAAAATTTGGATATTTCATTTGTTAATTGGATCATTAATGCATATATTTGTTATGTAGAAAAGAGAGATTTTTTATCTATTAAAATGCACATCTCATGTATAAAAGTTACAAGTGAGTATGGTGCCATTATTTTCTACACTATGGATGTAAGGTACAAGACCTACTTAGGGCTACTTAAAGCCTCGACCCGATGTCCGTGACAAATATACCACTTTTCTTAAATACATAGATGTACAAAAAAAACCAAATGGATAAGGCATCATGCAAGAGATTTTGTTTGATTTGTTGTATGATTTTCATGTGTAATATGAAGGCCCCTTCCTAAGTCTTAATATGAGATGCATAAAAATATATTTAGGCAAGTTTTGTGTTCTTTTCAAATGAACTATACACTTGCAAATCCTATGTGAATCCATGTTAAGAGAAGAAATCTAATGTTATCATCACATTCAAGCTTATAAATATTTATAATTAGAATCACTTCATTTATAATCTTTGATTTATAAGTTTTAAAAAAAATTAGTTTAATAGTGATAATAGCCACTCATATTCTTGATTTTAGCCAACACATGTAATTTGAAATAAAAGAAAATATTTTATTTAATTAATTTTAAAAGAAATGAATGCATGATTTCATATGGAAAATAATATTTAGCATGATTGGAAAGAAATAAAGTAATGTAAGCACATGACTTCCTTCACCCTAATTAATTCCTAAGGACAATCATATAAAATAATATCATTTAAAATGAATCAAAATTCTTTAAGGAGATTTTTATCTTTGAATTTGATTTGACTTAGGAAATATGAGAATGGTTTGCTAGTCAAAACCATTTAGAACAATTAGGTTGATTTTATATTTTGATTAGTTAGGGTATGAATTAAATCCATTAATTACCCCTTACCTATACCACTTAAACATAATTATCCAAGTAATTATGAGCCAACATATGATATGCAACTGGAAATTAAATCAAGAATGCAATCAAGAAATGAAGGGGCCTAATACAATCGGGCTCACAATTATTGGTTAATTAAGCTAAAGGGTTTGATTAAGTACTTTTATAACTCTCCTACACATGTAGTTTGATTATAATTTCGTTAGAATTCTCTTAAGTTATTGAACACCTAAGAATCTACCCAAGAATTGAATGATTGAGTTTTGGATGATTTGGTTTTGAATTTGATTAATTTAACTATTTAATGAAGTGATTAAGCCATTAATTAGTTGCAAATTGATTAAATGTTATCCAAATGAAATAAACTTAGGGGAAAAGATTGGAAAAGAGATCCTAATCTCATCCCCTATGTCCATTCACTGTCCACAATGATTAGCCAACTTAATTAATGGATTCATTAACATGCTAATTAATCATTTAATTAACTAAGAGAGGGATTAAGAATAAAATAAACAATTATCCTAATTAATCAAACAATAAATTCCAAAATAATCATGAGAGGTAGAGGTCATCCCACTAATCAATCTCAAAAGTTTGGAATTAATTACTAGAGTAATTAGACAGTAATTAGCTTAATTATATTTCTAATAAAACTCAAAATGAGTCAAAAAATCACTATTCAAAGTTAATTGATTTTAATTTTATATTATTCTTCTTTGCATTACCTTTAAAATGAGTATTTATTTGTATTTTTAAATTTTTCTATTAGTTATGAATTTTGGAAGTTTCACCATTAAAATGGATTAATTAAGCCTAATTAAACTCTAATCTTGTTGGGCCACATGGCATTAACGCGTCGATGCGTGTGCTTTCCATGTAGCATGATAAGATTGGTTATTTAAGTTATCACATCTATCGACGAGTTAGGCTGGATGTGCTTTCCGTGGATCGTCCGATCTAAGATCGGATAGTCACGATTTAATATGTGGTTAAGGAGAAAATTAGAGAGATCTAAAGTGCACTTTGATCGAACTGCCCCGATTCGATCATGCGTAACAAATGATCTATGATCTTCTCCTCCCGGCATGAGAGAGAGCGTCGTCGCCCATCGCCGCTGATCGAGCTCACTAGAACTGAATGGAGCTCAAATTCATCCCACACCTTTGGGGAAGCACAAACAACACATCTAATGGTGGAGATCGCATGACATAATGATTTCTTTCACAAAGGACCAAGCAAATTTTACTCTAAGGTCGGTTTCAATGGTATACCTCACGGAGCTTGTGATCGGTTCCAACAATTAAGGAAGCTTCATTTAGATGAAACGGCACGAGCTACAAGAGCTTTGATTTGATGTAGTTATCTTAGAAGACCAATCCATGGCACATAAGTGATCGGTTTGATTGAACTCTAGCTCCAATCATCGGATGCTCGGGGATTTGATTCGCTTCAACTCGCTTGGTCCAAGGATGGTGTGTACAAAATTAATTGCACTTTGATTGAGGATTAAGTGAATTAGATTTAGAAATCACCTCTCCTATTTTGGCTTTTGAGTAAAATTGAGAAATCGAAGCAAATGTGCTTGAAAATGGAGGAAAGCTTGGGAGGCTTGATTTGACTCCTAGAGCTCTAAGGAATGAATCTCTTCTTTTGACTGAGAATGAGGGGGTATATCTCTCCCTCCTTAGATCGAATGGTGGATGGCTGATTTGCCATTTTGGCTCAATGTCTTAGATTGGTGATCGATTTGAGTTGGAAAATGTCCCACATGTGTCATTTTGGGTGGAGGAGTGAGGGAGAGTGGTGCCCATGTGATTAGTGAGTAAATTTGGTGAGTCAAGTGTCCAAGGGTGATTGGAGAGGACAGTTTGGCTTCCCTTCGTCATGGCCGACCCAAGCTCATTGGGTCATGTTCACCCTCCTTGGTGCCCATGTGGACCAATAGATGGTGTCAAGTGGCCTTGAAAGAAATGACAAAATTCCAAGAGAATTTGGTCATGGGATAGCCTTGACCCAAGGGCAAAGTAGTCATTTAGCTATGAGTTTGATTTGGGTAGATTTAAAATGGGTTGGGCCAAATTTCAAGTGATTTGGAGTTCATTTGATTTGATTTGTCTCAATTTGACCCATTTGGGTTAAATTGGGTCAACTTGGGTTAGGTTGATAAATTGATCAAATTGGGTCAAACCATGGGTTAGTCAAGTTCAAAAGATCATTTGGAGCCTATGGGTATCATTAGTTTGGTTTAATTTGGTTTAGATTTAGTTTTGGTTCATTTAGGTTCATTTGGGTCAAATAGGTCAAGTTGACTAATTTGACCCATTTGACCAATTGTTAGGTCATGGGTTGGTTTAGGCTTGGTTGATCATTTGAAATTTATTATAATTTGGTTTCAATCAAGATTTGATTTATTTTCAAGTTGATTTGACCTTTGGGTCAAGTTGGGTTCACGGTCAATTGGGCTAGGTTGGGTTTAATTAGTTAATTGAAGCTTTTATCAAGTTCAATAATCAATTTGGAATGAATTTGACCCATTGGTTACAAATAATTTAGCTTAGATCAATATTTGACCCATTTTGACTTTTAAGTCAATTTGGGTCAACTTCTAGAGGCCAATTGGGTTTGGTCTAGCTCAAGTGAGGGCTTGGTCATGTTTAATAATTGATTATGGATTGGTTTAGATCAATGATTTCAATCAATTTGGCTCATAGTAAATTTTGGCTTGTTTAGATCTCATTTATGCTAAGTGTTGGCTTGGTCAAAAGCTAGGTTTGACTTAGTTTGATCCAATTTGAGTGATTGATCATTCGGGATGATTGTTGATCACAATGTGAGACTTGGTACTTTGGTTCAACCAATTTGGGTTGAATTAGAACTTGGTTCAAAAGGATCTTTAGGCTACTTTGGGTCAAGTGGACCTTAAAGGGTGATTAGCTTGATCATGGCTTGATTCAAGGTTGGTTGAACTCACATATGGACTTATGATGGAAATATAAATCCAATTGCAAGATTTGGAGTCAAATGGGTTTTGGTTCTTTTGATAATTTCAAGTCAAAAGGATGAACATGAGTTTGACTTGGGTTAGTTTGATTTTGGCTTGGTGATTGTAGTTTATGTTTATATTTGGGCATGTGATTGAAGGAGTGATTATTTGAAGAGAAAATCTAAGGGTTTGGATTGATTTGAGAATGATTTGGCTAAATCCAAGAAATTAGCTTAAAGGATATAAATTTGGTTTGGATTTGAGTTTTGAATTTATATTAATTTGATTTTGGCCATTTGAATTTATATTTCATTTATATTTAT
This sequence comes from Cymbidium sinense, assembly GCA_021442155.1. Classification (NCBI taxonomy): domain Eukaryota; kingdom Viridiplantae; phylum Streptophyta; class Magnoliopsida; order Asparagales; family Orchidaceae; genus Cymbidium; species Cymbidium sinense. Next base: position 63,452,925 of record CM038230.1, read on the forward strand.
AAAGATAAATGAGAATATAAATGATCCATGAGAGAATCATGTGAATTAGAGTGATTTGATTGTGGATTTGGCTAGTAGGTCAAATAGTTTCAAAAGGGTTTTGATTTGGTTTGATTTATATTCATTTGGTTTGAATGATTTGGATGCCAATATTATTTATAGTTGTGAATACAATGATGTAATAAGTGATTTATAAAGAAACCACTTGGCTTTGGGTTGATTGGAAGGGTTTGGCTAAGCTTATGGATGTGATTCACAAGGATTATGAAGGTTTTGGATTTCAAATTGGTCATGGGTTTCAATCATCCGGAATTATAGTTGGATTTGGACTTTGGATTTGAATCATTTGGGATTGGAATTTATTTTGGTGTTGATTTTGGATTTGAGAAACTCAATTGTGTTAGGATTGATTTGAGATTTGAGCAAATCAATTGATTTGGAATTGATTTGAGATTTGAATTGGATTGGTTTGAAGGAGTGTACATGGGTGGATTTGAGCTATAGGGTGGTGGTTGCCTTAAATCCCCAATGCATAGCCTAATCTTATGATAAACCCTTCTAAGTCTCTTGGATTAGGTTAAGTGTTCACCTAATCACTAGAAGTATCTCAAGTGTAAGGAACTCTTAGTGTTTAGAGGAGTCCTATGTCTAAGATGGAGAACTTGAGAACTCACTCCAAAAGTGAGGTCGCATGATCTATATCATTCTTAAATCCAAATTAACCCAAACCAACACCTACAATCATCTTTAAATCATCAATTAAATCTAAACCAACCATTAACTCAAGCCAATTTGGCCAATTTGACCAAATTAGTCAACTTAGCTCATTTGACCTATATGAGTCAAAATCAAATCCACTTCAAATTAAACCAAATCAATTGAGCCAAAACATCCCAAATCATCATTTGAACACATTTGAACCCTTGGTTTTACCCAATTTGATCGATTGGTCAATCTAACCCAATTTGACCCAATTTAACCTACATAGCTCAAATTGAGCAAAATCCATTCAAACAAAGCCCAAACTCAACCAAACTTGGCATGACCCATCCTTGGGTCACCATGTCACTCAAATCAAATCCAACCCATCTTGACCCAAATTAAGCCAAAACCCATTTGAAATCCCTCCAAATGGGACAAAATCCTCATTTGGATGGTCAAAACCCACTCTCCGCCCTTGGCAATTAAAGTTCATTTTGGACACTTGGACCATCGCAACCGACCCAAAGCTAGTTGGGTTAGCCATGGTTCAAGTGGAGGTGAGCTAACCCAAGCCACCTCATTAGAATACTTGGAGGAGAGGGTACACATGGCCAGCCCACTCCTTCCTCCACCACGCAAGAGCATCCACCTCACTACCATCCCCAACCCCTATGTTGTCTAATGCCCGCCAAAAGCTGAACTCATCCTAGCCATTAGATTAATTAGGGAGTAGGGTGTAATTCTCCCCATCCCATTTAAATGAGACATAGAGATTCAATCGGTGAGACAGCATCCCTAGAGCTTTCCACCTCTTGAGCTTCCCATCTCAGATCAACCTGAGCAAAACAGAGCCCCTCTCTCCCAACCTCACCTAAACTCCACCAAATCCAAATTAACTTCTCACACACCTTTCCCAAGCTCAAGCAAGATGAAAAGAATCGCTTCTCAATCAATTCAAGCACCGAGACCACTCTAGACCAACTCTTGCAATCTTAGTAGCAGTTTGGTCCATAGAGCCACTGGGGAGGCAACTCATGAGCTTCTCAATAGGGCTTTGTCTCTTCAAGATGAAGCTACCTTAATCATTGGACCACCGATCTTAAGCTCCAGTGAGGTATTTTTTCATTAAATAGTACAAAAGTCATTTGGTGTTGGTCTTTTATGAAGTGTTTTGCATTTTCATGCGATTTTCACCATAGGATCTCCTTAGATCTCTTCCCTAAATCTTTTGAGTTGATCCCATGCCTCACGAGCATCGGCAAGCTCGATCGAAGCCGAGAGGGTGGACGGTGTCCATCCCGATGCTTGGGGATGAAGGATCACCCGTCCATTTCACATGATTAAAATGGACGACGTGATTAATCAATAAGATTTATCTAATTTAATCTATTAAGAATCACGAGATAAATCCCCACTATTTGATCCGAGATTGACGGTGGGGATGAAAGTACATCCGCTACCACCGACTAAGCATGCCACGCCGGATGGTTTAAGTGACCAATCACACATCGCCACATGGAAAGTGCCGCCACGCCGCTCGCATGGCACCGACGGGATTAGGGATTAATTAGGCTTAAAAATGCATTTAATTAGCCTAAACTTCAAAAATTCTTAACTAATTATAGAAAAATCCTTAAAATATGAGTAAACCTATTTTGGAAAGGGTAAATAGAGGATAATTTATGTCCCTAAGCGTAATCCATGATTAGGACAAGTGGGCTTAATTGCCCATGTGTTGGTGCTAAGTCCAAATTACATATTACGCTTGGGATGTATGTATGTTTAGCTAATATAAATTTTGCAGGTGTAGTTAGATTTTACTTTTCCCATAAATATGTAATTTTGTAATAGGAATTAGGATTGGTGCTATGGGGTTTAGGATGAGTGTGGTTAGAAGGCATAGTCCTAAGAGGCTGTGAAGCCTTAGAGCATAATCACATCAAGAGAAAAGAAAGAATAATGAAGAAAGAAGATGAAGAATGAAGACCCCATAGCATTTCAATTTCAATTGTAATATTCTTTTGTAATCATGGTTGTACTAGGGTAGAGCTCTACACCCAAATTTTCTCTTTGGGTAAATTCAAACGCCGACATTTTATTCTTTTATAGAATCTATACATGTTTGATTGTTATGTTTATATTGTGCAATAGAAATTGTATTTTCTTTATAGTTTCTTAAAGATTGATGTTTGAATATGTGGCTGATGTGATAGGCTCTTAGAATAAAATTAATTTTACCGCAATTAATAACTCATAACTAAATTTTAAAAAACTTTCAACCTCATATTAAAGCCTAAGTCATAATCAAGATAACTAAAAGATTTAGCAACCCCATATAATGATGTATGTCTAATATCATGCATATCATTTTATTTCCAATCTTGAATAAGGTTGGTCTCCACTATTTCATGATAAGGGAATGCTTGACTTGTGAGAGCTTCCCTTGTAGAAGAGAATACCTCCTCCCACCGATTTAGCTAATAATCCAATTTCATTATGCATTTAGGCATAATTATCCCAAGCCTTTGTCCAAATTATTGTGTCAAAATGATGTACAAATTTATAAGATTTTGTATTTAGTCTAATTCATGAATTCATACCACATTATCTATTCCCTTAGGAAGTGAGCTTAGGACTCTAGTCTCTTTCCAATTAAATAATGGCCTAACTATCTTACAATTATATAAGACTGCCTACATGATTTTAAAGCGTAGGAGGTGTTAGCTAGCTACTCCAGAAGTTGTAAGTCTAGAAGATTTAGATGAGTTTATCCTCACTTATGGAGGTAAACCCTTATGTCTCCCTTTTCGCTTAGATTTAGGTCAAGCTTTAGCTTATGCTAAAGCTCTAGATTTAGGATCTAAGGTTGCTTATTTCCTTTGGGCTACAAGTATAAATCCTCACCTCTTAGGCATGTCCGTAATCTTGTGTTGATGGATTGTAAGCCCAGCATTCTAATAAAATTCTAATTCAAATTAAATAAACTTCCTCTCTCAAACATTTAAAGCCTCACCATAGAATAGATCAGTGCTCCTAGGCTTTCTAACATCATGAGTGCTACTTATCTTTCTTTGGAATCCAAAAATAAGTCTTCCAAATCGAACCTTCCCATTTGAATTTCCAAAATACCCAATTCATTGATAGTCTAGCCTTGAAATTTTTGGAGATATGATTGACTACTTTAATCAAGAGTATTCTTAGAAAATCCAACTTCCTATGATATAATTAACTATGGAAGCTTACTTCCATAAGGAACTAAAGAACCCGCATAAAATAAACCATGCTTTACTTTTCCATGTAAAGTGGGGAAATATCTCTGGTATATATGAAGACCCATGTGCGGAGTTCCTATTAGGTGATTAAGTCCATTGTAGAGTGATGTTTCTATCATTTTATAGATACATCATACATTAATGTCACACGATCACTTCAATAAGTATCCCTTAAGATCCGTGTGGTGTCCACAAATAAAATATCACACCATGGCACTATGATCTTGGCCGAGGTGCTACACTAGCTATTGTGAGGGAATAGTTACAGGGAACACTACTATAAATAGAAATGTCTAGTCCACTACTTCTCTTCCATTTTTCTCTCTCCAACCACTTTTACTCTTACCACTCCAACACTACTACACTCACACTCCTGATCTTCTTTTGTTCTAAAACACTCGCTCTCTTAAAATAAACAATTTATGCCATTATCTTTAAAAAAAAGTGTGTTAAATCATAATCCCATCGTTGATCTTGGATCCGTGAGGAAATAAATGTAGATTTGAAGACCGCACTGCTGAACTTTATTTGGTTGTGAGATGAAAACCCCTCCCTCCATCAATCTTAACTGAATAAGGGAGAAGAGTGTTTGACTATGATTTTAAATCTAAAGCTAAGATTTCTAAAATGTTCCTTAAATATTACATGAAACTCAATTCGACTTACTACACCGCAACGCTACTCTTAGGTATTCCTATTATAATGTGCAATGACACGGCAAGAACTAAAGTTACGGTGTATCAAATCACCCTAGACCATAGCACCATGTCTCCATGCTTACTTAGCACTAGAAATATGACTTAGAATATTTTTTGATAAAATCCTCAAAGATGCTGTAGACTAGCACCTCAAAGACTACATCTTCCTCACACAAGTGAAAAGGACATAGAAAAAATTTCGCTAAGGGATAAAATATCACCTGCCTAAATGCCAAGCTCTTGAATTTTTCATTCTATTAATAACATTGAGGCAATCACACTTAGATTTTATTTTTATAAAAATGTTCAAATATTTTTATTTAATCGGAGCAATAAATCAACAAAACTAATTAGATACAAGCATTTAACACAAAAATAATAAAAAAGGAAATTTTATTTCTAAATTCAAAAGAAAAATTACAAATTACAAAATGGGGAAACTAATAATCATACTCCTCCCCTCTTTCTCCTCCCCTTTTCACGATACTAATGGGATAATTACACAATCGATCGAGGTGTCGTAGGGAAAGAGACCTAGTTTGGATTTGCAAGATTATAATTTTGGAATATATTGACAAGTTTAGTGTTGAACTAGGCCATATAAGAGAGTTGCATCTATTGTTGACCCATAGGATGATCAAACTTATGCTAATCTTCTTTATGACTACTCGCCCACCCTTTTCTTAATTCAATATCTAGTTGCCAATTTCTTAGACTTGCTCAAAGACATGGAAGATTGGGGTTGAGGTCATGAACGTGAGCCCTCCCCACTTCAAACCTTGACCCAAATCCTCAATTACCCACTTTATTAAAAGAGCCTTCAATGAGTATTTCTTCATTAGGCCAACTTACCATGCCATGGCACATAAACCATAAATCAAGAAGGATGACTATATCTAATAGTAGTACTCCCTTTCAACATATTATAAATATAATAATAAATAACTTTTCTAATATTGTTCATAAATCCCCTTTGAATAAAAAAAATTCAAAACAACCTTATCTTTGGTGGCCTCACTATTGTTACTAGTGGCATAAGCTTAGTGATAATGAAATAATGCCAAGCCTTATATTCAATAGTGATACTAATGACGTAAAAGTTGATGATCTTTTTCTCCCATCATTTCCATTACACATTTACATTTTTGAGAAAGAAAATGGAGGATCTTGTCAAAATTGGGATGATCATTATAAGATATTGATCATAATCAATATAATGAGTATTATAATATGTGTTAATTGTACTATAATCAAAACATTCTAGCTTCCCTCGCATACGCTTTGTTGTCATAGCTCTCTCATGCATTTGCGAAGAACTGCACCACTAAAGACAACGCATGAGCTATTATTGTAGGCTAGTTTTGTCTAGCTTCATCTCACGATCACCCCTTCGACACTACCATGAAATCTCGGAAGATCTTCTCCGTGATTAAGTGTTTATGGATAAAGGCATGTTAAAATCGCTCCTCTACATTAGCATCGATGAATTTGCTAACATTGTTCTCACCACTCTCGAGAGGCATGATGAATATGTTAACTAGAGAGAAAAATATAGCAAAGAGAGAGAAAGGAAATCTTTAAGGAGAGAAACCATTGAACCAAAATCTTTAGCAACCCTTGGCCTTATTTATAAATCAAACCCAACATTGTGGCACCTAAATGTGGAATCGAGGCATGACCTCTTAGGTTACGAACATGGCATCAATGCCAATGCACCCACATGCAATGTCGAGGTGCTATTCTACCTATCCCATCAATTATTGTGCAATCAAAAGATAAAATTAATTATAATAAATTTCATGAGGCATATGAAAAGCATTGTAGCATCGCGACTCTGCTAGATCACGCCTCCAATTAAAATGAGGATTTTATTTCTCCTTTAATTAACTATACTTGTCAAGAATCTTGAGCATGGTGGCACTACAAGGTGATGTTGTGGCACTATTCAAATGGTCAAATGGTCTAATAATTCTAATCTGAAATGCCACCCATGCAACATTGAGGCACTGGAGCTCACATGTACACCTATCATATAACACTACCAAGTAGTGGCACCTAGGCCACATTGTAGCACTGAGGTTCGCCCCCACCCCTAAAATAAAAAACTAATAGAAAAGACTACAACCGCCTTTTTTTTTCCATTCACCATGTGAACACCTCATAATTCATTTACCACATAAACAAGTTCATATCAATCCACTATATAGACAACCTTAATTCTAGCATTACAAAAGGTATGCAAGTCGTCTATCGCTTCTCCATGCGAATACGATAATTTATTTGATGCGTGAACAAATTTATATCTGTCACCATGTGAACAACCTTAATTTTGGCATTCCAAAGGGATGTAAGCCCACCTCTTATTTATTCACCATGTGAACATCCGTCATTGGCCATGTGAACACCGTATAATTCAATCACCATGCAAATATATTTATATCCTTCCCCATATGGGCAACACTAATTTTGGCATTCTAAAGGGATGTAAGCCCAGCTTTAAATTCATTCACCATGTGAACATCTACCCCATTCCCATACAAACACCTTATAAACTATTCACCACATGAACACTCTTACACCACTTACACTAAAATTTTAAGTCTACTCGAGATACCTAAAATGAGGCGATTTCATGGACATTATAATTATGTCCCTCAAATGTTGGTAGTATGGAATAACATAGTCCCGGATGATGAAACTAAGAGTTCTTGATCGTGACTACACTTTTATTTCCTTCTAGATGGTCATCCAAACCACACTATACCTCGAGCCACCAATGCATATGAGATAGATGTGTTTAATTCCAATCTTAATCGAGTACTCTCTTGCTATAGTAAGAGGGGTAATTAACTATGGAGGCTTGCATCCCTAAGAAGTAGATCTAAATAAACCCTAATGTGATGTTAGGGGAAAGGTTGAATATATGTCAATGCCTCATGATAAAATATACTCCTACCCATCTCATCCAAAGATGGTGGGGAGCATCTTCAAGGTGTTTTTTTAGCAATCAATGATTATTAAATTAAAAGACCAACACATTATATAATTAGCACTAAAGTGTAAGACCAACACTCGTGTGGTTGGTAACTACATAATAAAAGGCTCAGCCCATGTAGTTGGCAACTAAAATGAAAGACCACAACTAAATGTGGTTGGAAACTATAAAATAAAAAAGATCAATACTTTGTGTGGTTAGAGACAGATTCCCTTAATAATATAAAGAAATTACTTAAAAAAATTGATTGGAAAATAAAATCAAGTATATTTATTAAACTCGGTAAGTTTATTCATTTGAAAACATTCAATTAACATATTTGTTCAAAAATAAATTTAAGTTCACTCATTCACAAAGCAAGTATATTCATTCAATGAGTACATTCAACAAGTACATTTATTTAGCAAGTTTAGTATATTCATTAAACTCATCAATTTTATTTATTCATTATGTATATTCATTCAATGAGTATATTTGATGAGTAAATTTTTAGATGAGCAAGTATGTTAATCCAATGAATGCATTCAAAAATAAATATATTTAAAAGGGTATTAAAGACAAATATAATGAATAAATATTTTCTCATTAAGAAAATGCTTGTATAAAGGTGAGAAGCAAACTTACAAAAAAAATTTAATTCTTCTAACTCATAGGTACAAAACAAATTTACAAAAAACTAGCTAGTGTTTCCTTCAATGTGACTCTCCTTGATTCCAACTCAACAGAGTGAGTACATTATTGAAGTCCAAGAATTCAGCATTTAATTTTCTATGCTTCACCAACTTGCCAATGACAAACTTGGTGCCTTCCTTAAACTTTTATTGCAACAAACCTTTATACACATCGAGACTAGGAAGCTAGAAAACTCGACCTCATTCTTTTAAAACTCCTTAGTGTGATGAAAAGTTATGCCTCCAACTCTTTATTCATCTTAGAGGCATGTTAGTTTCAAAATTACTCTTTCTTTCTCCTCCTCTGATCATTTTCCCTCCTCTCATTGAAAGGTCAACTTGGACTAGGCATTCCATTATCCATCGAAGCTTCATTCGACACAATGATTACAATAGTTTATATTGTAAACATGAAGTCCTAGTTGAGCTCCTAGGTTGACTACCACCCATTTCTTAAAAGTCATAGTAGTGTGAGGAACTAGCACCATAGGAAGCTTATTAAGAAGTGTGTCTAACTTGCCGAAAAAAGTTAGATGTATCAACTTAAAGGCTTCACCCATCTCGACCATGTCGAGTTTAATTATTTTTTGAACTTAAAGGTGGTGAGTTCCTTTCACTAGCTCATTTCCCTTATTGGTTTTCTTTTGTCAAAGCTCAAAAAATAGCACTCATCGCTTTCTTCTTAGATTTTTCAAAGTAGAACTCATCCTTGCCTCATCGACTAATTTCTTATGGGTGGCCTCATCGTGTATGGGCTAACCTTCACTTTCCTTACCTTCTTCAAACTCACCAAGAAACTTGACCTCAAGGTCACCTAGAAAAAGAGTAGAGACATCATCTTTTCTAATGCAAGTATAAAAAGCAATACATGAAAAATCAAAAGGAGAATAAATATATACAATAATGATTACTTATTATAGATGTGCTCATAAAATTTATCGTAATGTTAAGCATCCTACCCCTTTAGGTTCCTCAAAGTCTCAAGCTCTTCATCACTCAACTCGAGAACCACAACCTTATTAATATTAAAGGGAATGGACTCCGACACTCCCAGCTTGATTAAGGATTTGACAAAACAAAGCTTGGAAAGTCAATTCCTCACCTTATTCAGCCAAGCCAACTATCTTTATACAAATTATTGAGAGCTAGAAAATCCCATCTTTATGGCCCTTAACCGAGAAGAAAAGAAAAAATAGTCAATATAAATACCAATCTCACCTACCTCAAAAATAAAATAAAGTTTATGACATCTATATGGAGTTTGACAACACTTGAGCAGCATTACAAAGATAAAAGTTCATAACGCCTACTTAGTGCAAAGAGGGAATTAGTGGCCTAATTGGAAGTGGTCCAATAGAATGTACAACACATCGCCTTCAATGTATTTAATCACACATCCTTGTGAGTGACTGAAAATTTAGTATTATCAAAGCAATACCCATGGAAGATGAAAGTCTCATTCATTGAATCTAGAGTCAATGACTTGTTCACTACACTCACCATAGAGTTAGCAAATTCTTTCTTAAGAACCTTCATGACCATGATAAAACACTCATAATAAAGAAAAGGATTAACGAGAAAGAAAAAAATAACTCACACTAAAAAACCACTCACTTTAAATTGAAGAAAGGACGTAATAAAGACTTACCTAATTTTGTCCAAGGAGAATTTATAGGCATAGTAAAATAATCTCAAAAATGTGGCATCATATCAAGCATTTAATAAAGAAATTATTACCAAATCTTGTGAAAATCTCAAACGACACAAGTAATGACAAAAGCATTTAAAGAATCTACTCACAACCATATAACTTTAATAGAACTTGACATAAAAAATGAAAAGAGGATAAGAAATATAGACATTTTAGAATGATGCAAAGTCAACTCAGCCTTCCATGGTCGCCAACCTTACTACATTCAACTTCTAAAACAAAGACAACTTTACTACAACTTAGCCTCTATAGCCATCAACCTATAATGCAACTCTATTTCCATAGCCTCCAACTTCTTTTGCAACTTAGCTACCAACTACCTCACCGAAGTTCACACTTATTTCAAGAAGATTTACTCTCCTATAAAGTAATGAACTTGGCAAAAAGATGGATGGATGAAGTTCGCCTTCAATGTCATCTCCCCTAGATAAGAGAACTCAATCTTCTCAACCCACCATTGTCATAATGAATGGATGAAGGAAAGCTCACCACATCTACTAAAAAAGCTAAAGTGAAGCTAATCACATTGGCAATTAAAAGAGTCGAGGCTTGTGAGGAAAATTTGTGACACCACATGGATTTTAGAATTTCTTATTTGGATGATCAAATTATTACGTAATAAACATATTATCTCGAAAGATAATATATTATCTTATAATGGACTCAATCAATTAATAAAAGACTCTTAAATCTAATGGGTATTTAGTGTACCAAAGAGTTTTTCCCGAACTACATGAAAAGTAAAATAGGGTTTATTTTAAACTGGGTTTATGGCTCCTATAAAGGTAAGCCCATATAGTTAATTACATCTTAGGAATGGAGGATCTCTTCCTAAGAAAACTCTCAATTGAAGAAATAGGATATTATTTCTATGGATTTCTAAATGAGTTTCTAAAGGAAATAATATTTAAAAAATTCAATTAGGTACATTGCAAAGTGGAAAGAGTTCTTTTGAAGTCAATCAGATTAAGTAAAATGAGATAGATTAGGATGCCTAGGCATTTCAACTATCCTATCATTAGTCTTTCAATTTTAGAATTTAAATAGAATTTTTAGTTTTCATTTTATTAAAATCTAGGACTTAAATACTAGAAGCACAAGACTATAGAAATGCCTAAGGATGAAGACTTAATCCAGCAGGATGCTTCGTAACCTAAACCTACAAATGTTCTTGACATAAGTCGAGGCTTGACCTAATTTAATGTTCAAGAGTTATTGGCCCTTTCTCTCATTAGAGGAAATGAACCTATCATTGACTTATTTTGACTTATCACCCAATGGAAGGGCTACAAGCTAACACCATCTAAGTGAATTTTAAATCCATGATGTCAAGTCAAATTTTAGTAAAGAATTTAAGAACCTAGACTCACTCCTAATCCCTAAGATCATGTGGGTATGATATATGCACCTAACTAATGCAACAAATTTTAGCTCTTATATCTTGACTCATAATTCTTTTAAGGCTTTTGGGGTATGCAAATGTATGCATAAATGACATGCATTTAAAAGTAGTCATGAGCCAAATCAAGAAGAGAAAATAGACTTCCCGAAGGTGGTCATCCTCAAAGGTCGATGCCCCTTATGTGCAATAGAAGCACCCAATCCATAGAGTTAAAATAATATGCTAGCATGATTCACAAAAGCTAGTTATTTCTAGTTGGTTTTAAGTTATTCCTAGAGCTTTAATTTATGTGAGAAGTTTCAAGTTTCTTTATTTTTCTTTAAGTTGATTAAATCAAGCCAAATTTAAATTAAAGAACAAGCCATTGTGGTCTTTACCACTATACAAAAAAAGATAAAATAGGGAGTCCATTTCTACCCCTCATATAGCCCATCCTAGAACTACAAGTCTATATCTATGGGTCTTATTCTAGGATCATCTCCTTCTTCAGAACCTCCATTAGGCTTCATAGGGGACCTCTACACCCATCTACTAAGAGTCAACACCTACTAATCCTCGACCTCATAGATCCTAACCTAATTTTAATTTTAGGTTAAATTTTAAATTTCAAAAATAAATCCTAAGCCCTACAAAATAAACATCAAAAAATTGTAAGCAACACACTAGCAATTATATTTGCAAACATACGCTTAGATTACCAAGCCTACTTGTCCTATGCTAAGGGACTTATTCAAAGACCGCAAGGAAACAATAATTTATATATAATTTATTATGGTGGTACCTTTTAACACAACCTCCCATAGAAGGCAAAGATTAGTTATAAAAAAGAATGTCCTACCATCTAGTCTAATGAGCAAACAACCTAAGACATTCGCCTAAAATATCACACCATAAAATAATAAAAAATATCACATCATATCATATAATATCACGTGATCGACCTAACCTAAATCTAGGGTTGGTGAACTAACATTCTAGTGTGTGAAGAAAAAGGGCTTGTGTGGTAAGACTATACTAAGTCTTTTAAGTTCAAGTTTCAATTTAGGTTTCCAATATTTGAATTAATTTAATTTTGAGACATTTTAATTTTTATAATTTTGGTTCATAGGTGCGTCATTGACATACCGAGATTTGAGGTATCAAGACCTCCTTCAACCAATAACCCTATGACCCTGGATGTCCATACTATATACCATATATTGCTAATTATGAAAATTTTATTTTATTCTTTTAACTTCTTTTAGTCTTAAAATTGGTTTAATTTACCATGGCTAGTTTTAATTTACGATTTAATGATTTGTAATTTCAATTTCCTTTCGGTGGCTTTTATCTTAAGATGAAATTAAGTTTTCAAAATGAAGAATGAATATGTCATTTTAAGTAACCCATTCTATTCAACATCCTAAGTCCCGATAGAATGAAATCTTCACCCTAAAGTGAGGATTCATTCTAAGGGGTTTATCTAAGATTTTAGGCATCTTAATTAACCTCTTTTGGATTATTTTCAATGATTTATTTTAGTTAAGTTTAATTTATTGAATGCTTTAATTTTGTTTTGAATTTTCTTTTGATTTCCTTCTTTTGTTACATCTTGATTTAGTTTTTTCTTTAAGGCATGTTTCTTAAATCAAGTTCTATTAAGGTTCCATTATTATAATTTGATTTCAAATGGTTTTCACATTAAGTCTAACTCATTTATTATAGTTTGAGTTTTATAATTTGATTTTGTTTAATTCATTTGATTAGATTCATTTCATTTATTTAATTTGTATTATTCATTTAACTTAGATTAATTAGGTTTATTTATTACATTAGTGTTTAAGTTGTTGTAATTTACTTTGATTTAATTTTCATTTTTATTTTATTACATAATATGTTTAGTTTATTTAGGATTATTATATTGTTCTTATTATGGCTTTTGTTTTATATTTTAATTTTAATTGAATTCCTTATTCATTTAATTTTGGTTTGACATTAAATTTATTTTTTTATTAATGTTTATTTTATGTTTATTATATGTTTTTTGTATATCTAAGCTATGTTTAGTTAATGTTCATTGTATGTCTATTTTAAGTTTATGTTAAGTTTAATAACTTAGATTAATGTTTTACATTTTAGTTTAATTTTATTCATTAAATAATTCATCACATTTTAACTTCATAATTTATTTGATTTTAATTACATTCAAATAATCATTTCTTTAGCATTACATTATGAAGTTTGGTTTAGTTTCATTGACTTCAACTTATGATTGCATTTATTGGTTTAGATTAGTTCATTATAAGTTATGGGTTTAATTTTCTAAGTTTCAAATTATGTAAGTATAATTAATTATTTTGATTATATTTGTTAATGCTTTAGGATTAAATTATTCACTAAAGTTGAATAAGTTGAGAGGTTTTATGTGTCAATGAAATTTATATTTGGATCTGAAATTTATTGACTAACCTTAATCTTAATTGGTAAAAAATCATTATTTAATTTAATTTTATTCCCTTAATCATTTCATTAAGCTTCTTTAGATGTATAATCAATTAATTTTTTAACTATAATAAAAAAATTATGTGAGTCGTTTGATGCTAATTGAAATGTTCTAAGTTGATTTTTGCAAAGTTTTATAATTTTTATAATTTTGACTTAATATTTCATATAAATTGACCTAGGGACTTGGATATTCAATAACTTCCACTCCAGGTCAATTAGCCTTGAGATTTTATGGCAAATGGGGTTCTTTACCTATTTAATTTTTCTAAAATTTTATCTTAATCAGATGTATAATTTGGGTTTAACTAAAATTTTAATTATTTCATTAAAACTTAAATGAAGCCTAAGTTAAGTAAGATTAATTAAAGATTTTAATTTTTTTTATCTTCCTCTCAAAAGATGTATCCATAGAGAGTTTATTTGAAATTTTAAAATTTTGGTTGATTTATTATGATTTTTTTAAATTTAGGTTAATTAATTATATCAATCAATCCATTACATAATTAGACTATTATAGGTATATTTTGTTTGAAAAATTTTAATGATGTATTTAAATTCATTATGTTCTATTAAAATGTTTTGAATTATTTCCCTAGGTTTCTTAATTTATTTTATTTATATTTAAATTTTTTTTTTAAATTAGGGTTTAGGATTGAAAATTTCATATCTTTATATTTATTTTCCCTAAATTATGAAGAATTTACCTAAAGTGTATCTTAACCCTAATTTTAGTTCCAAGTTTCAAATCAATTTGAACATTAGTTTGAAAAAAATTTAAGCTTGATTATTTTCATTAAAACTCAAATTAACCCCAAATTATCCCATAGAAATTGGAGCTTTTAGTTTAATGGATTTCTCTCATGAGAGAAATCCATAGAACTTTAAATCATAAATTTCTAATGTGTATTTTATTTTTTATAATTTTTAAATTTTTTGGCATTTTAAATATTTATTTAATTAGGAAAATCGAGAATTTCCTGTTTTAATGGGTGGTACACCGACATGGCACCGCATTGTGTGGCGTGCCTAATTCACAATGGATCCCGGCCATTTTGACAATGCAATTTGATTTGGATCATCCGTGGATTCCCATAGGGATAAAACTCATATCATGAACCTAAATCATGGCAATCTACACCCAATGAAGAAACGGACATGAAGATTGTTTCTCCTTCAACGAGTGCAAAAGTGTAAGACGCCGATCGATGTGGTGATTTTCATTCAGTGAAATCTCGATTTCATTTGTGAAACCATCATTGAATCAAATGGAAGGCATTTATAGTTTGATCTCTTGAGATCAAATTTATTTCAAAAAGCTACAAAATCAAAAGCTTAAGAGGTCGCTTAATGGCATACCTCATCGATTATCTCCGGGTGGGGTTGATTTGATTATCTTCATGGTGTCCCGACAAGGCTATGGGAAGGAGGAATTGAATTCTCTCCTCATGGATCGACCTATGGACCAAGCTTGACTTGTTTTCATCGGCTTTGGTCATTCTCACTTCCTAGTGAGAGGATCGGGTGTGTGTGCTCAACTTTGTTTGCCTCAAGGAAGATGGAGAAATGCTCAATGGACATGACATGCTTTCTATCTTGTTTTACCATTAGATGTTGAGAGCCTCTTTATGCCATTTGATTTCCCTTTATCGCCAGGATAATTACCCCTTGGAGGCTAGCTCCATGGGGTGGTGAATTGAATGAGATGAGTCCAAAGCTATGAGGATGAGGTGGGATAAAGAATCAAAGAAGGTATCATGGATTGGGGAGAGATATGTTTGCACATCACTCCTCATTTCTCCATATGGAATTCTCTCATTTTGGATGCATTTGGACCTTCATAAACTTCATGATTTTGGCTTCCATTCATCCCAACCTCACTTTAGAATGTATTTAAGTGAGTTAGATAGGATTAATGAGGCTTTAGGGTAATCCCCACCATTCATCCATTTGGGTTTATATTAATTCAAATTTATCTTTTGTTAATTGTTATTAAGTTTGGGTTCAATTATATTTAATTCATGCTTTATTATGTTTCAATTTGATTGTTTACCCTACATTTTGAGTAGAATTTGCATTTCATTTCAATTTAACCCATTTAGGCTTAAATGGGTTAAGTTGATTTCAATTAGGTTCAAATGACCCATTTGGATTAATTAGATTTTATTTAGACTCTAATCATGTTTAATTACATATATGGAGTGATTTAGAATGATTTCCTTTAATTGGTTAGAAGTTTATTTCAATTTTGACCCATTTGGCCCAAATTGAGTTTAATGGGTTAAGTTGGGTTCAATTGGGTCAAATGACCAAACGAATTAGACCCAATGATTGATTCGATTATATTTCATTATCATTTCCAAATGATTTTGAATCATCAATTTAGGTTGGTTTTAACTTGGTTTAGATTTGAATCCAAAAAAGTTTATTTAAGCCCATTTAGATTAAATGAACTAATTAGCTTAATTAAGACCTTAATGGCTTTATTTTTCTTTAATTTCATATTTAAACATTTACTTTATTATTTGTACCATTTTAAATGATTTCATTTGATCAAATTTTGGTGGGTTGACCTTTGACTTGGTGGGACCCACATAAGTCAAACCCTTGCCATAAGGGTTGACCACTTTTTTACCTTGATTTTGATATGGATTTATTCATGTTCATGTCATGGCTTCATGCTTTTCATTTAACTTGATTTGTATTTATTTTGATTTAATTTAAATTTCTTGGGTTTATGTGATTTTAGCTTAAATAAGGTAATAGTTTAATTCCTTAAATTAAACCTTAATCTAAGCCTAATTCATTCAGATTTCAAGTGGTGTATGTCTTGAATTAGGTTTGAGAATTGGTTTGAATCTACCTAAACCCATTAGGGTAGATCAAATCTTAGGAAGGATGCACAGTCACCAGAGTAGAAAGTGTCTAATTATGACGCTTCTAATTTAGGATTATATGTCATAATTACTAGTTTAGGGATGATGTTAAACTCATCCAAAAATGAGGTCAACAAGGTTGTCAAGTCCAATTCTAAAGGAGAAGGATCTACCCCTAAAAGAAGGCTTAGCAAAACTACAATCTCCCTCCATGAAAAGAAACAATGCCATTAACTATGTAATGGGATTCTATTAAGTATTTTGTCAAAGGCCTCATCCTTTGAGAAGTGTGCCACTATTATAAAATGAACTTTCAGATCACTTAGATGATCCCCAATAACTCACCCACAAGAAGATGGATGATCATCTCGTCTACCTAAAGAATCTAAAGTGCCCATAAACTGCAATTGCCCATCATCTCCAACATACTCCCAAACACTCGACATGCAATAGTAAAAGGTGACAAGTAATATCACACTTAGACAATCCTTTGTTTCCTATTGTTCAAAAGGGGTTCTCATAAACCCGCTCACTAAATAAGAGCAATATTCTCTTCACCTTCTCCTTATGAACTCATCACCTTCTTTTCTCTCAAACAAAGAAGGGTTCCAATGGAGTCACCACAATACACTCACTATGATGGAAGTACTCACCTCCATCCACAAGACTTTTCCATTATCCTTGGCCAAAATAATGACCTCACTTTCAACAAACACTACAAAAGCACTCACCTCAACTAGAGGCAAAGCGAAAACTCAATCATTTTCTTTGTCTCCTTTATCTTTCTCTACAATCATGACCAAAGCTAGCAGATCAACATCACCGCCAAGTCTTTTAAAATTCATAGTGAGTATTCCCTTCATTAAAAATGGGACTTAGCATGGGAATGTGAGGTGAATTCTACAAAATAAGTGGCAAGGAAATTCAACCTTGAAGCTCAAGGAGCAAAAAAATTAGGGAGCAAAATATATATACCAAAGAAATATAAGTGGACTCAATAAGTACTAGTAAGGCAATAAAGGGCAAGCATAGAAATATCCACTAATGAGGAGCAAATTTTGTACAAGTATATCACTCACCTACAAAGACTCACTCTAAGTAGGGTGAACACTAGAAGAGATCATCTCTATCAAGGTGTCTAGAAATTGCCTCATACATGAAGACTTTCCCATATGCAAATGACGTAAAAAAATACACATCAAACAACTCATTCCACTAACACCAATGACCATACTTGGGAACTTATCACTCAACATGTAAGACTCACCTTCACAAGCAAGTCCTCTTATATAAATGACTTAGATGTGTACTTTCTATATGTAACCCCCCGCTCCCTCGATTATATAAAAAGGGGAATTTTCAAGGAGGTGGCATTTTGGCTCTTTTCTAATTTTTTAGCACTTCTAAACTTTTACCGATTAATTGTTTCCTAGTGAGAGATAAGGAGAGATCATTGGACTTGGATTTTCCGATATAATGGAATTTCATACTTTCTACACTTTCATTCTATTTTTAACTTTATCTATCCCACTCTAACCTTGCTTCCCAAGTGCCTAAAGTAAGGTCCGCATAACATTCAAAATACTTTATTAGGCTACCCATATTCTTTTTTTTTGAATCATATATATATATATATATATATATATATATATATATATATATATATATATATATATATACATATATATATAGATAAATAGGATGAATTTTATAATAAGATAATTTATGTTAGTCAAATACCATGTTATTAAAATGTACAACAAAAATCTTTATTTCCTACATTCAAAATCTTATGACAAGATAAAGATTTCTTGCCATTAAACATTTTTTATAATTTATGAGAAACAATAAAATAATTATAGTTATAATTAAATAACTCGTAAAATAGTAAACTCAACTTTCAAAGTATTGAGATTTATAATACACATAATTTGTGCATCATTTGTAATGAATTAATAGTCATTAATTGAGGTTTTAAATCCTTAATCTTCTCACTTTCCAATAATGCCTAAGATGCTCATATTGATGCAACTTCCACCTATAAATTAACAATGGAAGAAGTAATAGCTCAATTTCACATGATCATTTCTAAATTTGTTGTTTTAATTCCACCAAATC